>JAMPIT010000484.1:18810000-20010000 GCA_026261815.1 Monarcha castaneiventris obscurior
TTTGTGTGGATTTTCTGTGCATACAGAGATTTTCTCCAGCCATTTACCAGCAGCACTCCTGACAACAGAGGAGTTGTCCAAAGTTAGGTGAGGGAAACACTAAGCTTTGTTGGGAGGGACTGAAATACTGTTAATTTGGGTTAATAAAACCTCTTTTCCTCCACTGTTTGGAAGCTGGGTAGAGTAGAAAAGTGTTGTTTGACACTCTTTATTCATTATCTTCTCTCTTTATTCATTATCTTCACCCTCCCATTCTGATTAGGTCTGGTTTTGTCTCAGCAGCTCACATTCCCTTTGGGGAATAAAATGTTATCTAAAAGAAGCAAGTTTCATGCACTGGCCTATATAACACATGCACGACTCTCACCAGCCTCACAGGCAGTTTGTTTGAGAGTTACAGCCTGGATCAAATCTCAGGCTCTTTGCCTTTACTGGCATCCTTAATTTTAATTTGCTGCCTACGCCGTTGGAATGTGCGAAGGTGTGTGGAGGAGATGATTATGTAAAGGACGGTGTTAGGAGAGCAAACATCAACAAATACCTTTGGTTTTGCATCCAAAAATCAGGCAGCAGTTTCCCCTGCTAGGGAAAATTGTGGTGTTCTTCAAGAACAGGTTTGCAAAGAAAGCAAGGGGGCAAAATGACATCTGCTTTGGACACAATTTAGGATGGAGTTTCCTGTGTGGAAATACTTCCTTTAATCCAGTACTTTTCCTTCTGTAAACAATGTAGGCGTGTGCTTCAAGTGCTAGTGCAGAGTGTCACGAAGGCTCTAAATGCAGGGAAAAATGATTGGCTGAGAAAAAACCCAACATCTCGGTTTGCTTTATTGATGCAATGAACCATTCCATTGAAGGAGAGGCTCTGTATGGGTACAGAAGTCATCCTAAAGCTCTGGTTGTGTGTTGCTGTTTTACTGAGCTGCTGTGTGTGGCTGAAAGGGCTGGGCTGGAGGCACCTCGTGAGCTGTGTGTGTGTTCAGTGGTTCTGGTGACAAACCTGTCAGAGGTAACACATCCCCAACACCCTCAGCAGCCCTGCAGCCAGAACGAGCTGGTGCTTTCTGAAATTAGTGCACTCGAGAGAGTAAAACGAGGAATTTGTGATATTTAAACAGATGTTAACAGATATTTGTGATATTTTATTTCTCAGGTTCTACTGGTCTTACCTTGTGAGGGACTAGCCAAGGTACAATGGCATTAATTATTTTGTCACAAGTCCAATTTTGACAGCAGAATTTGCTCACGGTGCCAAAAGGCTGTTCTTGCCTTTCTCTACTGCTTGTTCTGCTAATTAACATCAGCATTTGATTGATAATGCATTTAATAATGTCCACGTTGTTTGTTTGTCTCAGCTTCTCCAAGCAAACGGAAACTCTGCTGTCCTGTGCTGTCCTTGAATTACGGTCCTGGCAAAACAATCCCATACTTTCTTTAGGTTTAGGGTGAAAAAGGCTTCACAGGACGTACTGAACAGGGCCATCTGGAGTCCCTGAGGTTGTTCCCTCCTCCAGTAAAACCCTGAGGGTTCTTAGGGATTTTCCTTGAGAATTTTTATACTCTCGGGTGGTTCATCCCTGGCACTCTGCCACCAACACCCCGAGCTGGCTGAGCACTTTTTGGGCAGGGTGTGCCAGTGCCCCAGGGCATATCAAGGCCACCCAGTCCCTGTCCTCACAGTCCCACAGTGGCCCTGCCATCCCAGCTGTCCTTTGCTGTCCCCTCTGCATTTCCCCTGTGCTGCCAGGATGTTCATCTGTCTGGAGGATGTTAAATACCCTGCCTGACTCCTTGGTGTGGGAGTTGGGCACTCTGCACAAATGCTGGTTCTTATCTTCACCTCTGGGAAGTTTTACCTCGAGCCCAAACAGATGAGAAACGGCTGCAGATGTTGTTTCAGGCTGTTTATTTCTCCTTCTCTCTGCCAGCTCTCAGCTCCGGCCGCACATCTGATGCAGCCGAGTCCGAGCGGGCACTGCCCAGCCCTGGGCTGTCCCGGCCTTTCTGTGCCCTTTCCATCATCCAACCATTCTTCACAACGCATTTATTAGTTACTGTTCTGTACCAATTCATTTGCACCTGTTCTAGACACGGAATTTCTACCTCTTTTTCATTCTACCAATCATTTTGTGCCACCACCACCGGAGAAGATGGAGGAGAAGGAGAAGAAGAAGAAGAACAGGGCAACGCCCAAAATCCTCCATCTTAAGCCCTTCATCCTCATATTAAAACCCCTAAAATCTCCTTTTTTACCTTGTAAAACACTAAACCACTACTCATTTTCACACTCTGGTGGCTTGCAATGATTCTGGCAGTGTTGGTAACTTTTCCCATGGGCTGAGGTCAAAGCCGGTGCCATTCTGGGCTTCTTGCCAGGGGCTGGGACCCCCTTGCTGGGGCTCCTGAGCCCCCAGGGCAGCCCGAGGTGTGCCCTGAGCTCCCAGGGCAGCCAGAGGTGTGCCCCGAGCTCCCAGGGCAGCCAGAGGTGTGCCCTGAGCTCCCAGGGCAGCCAGAGGTGTGCCTTGGGTTCCAGCACTCGTGAGCTGGGGGCTTAGAAATGTGTAAGGTTTTACACATCTCCACAAAAGGGGAGGACAGGCCTCAGAAGAAAAGCCTGGCTTCCGATCAACTCCTTTCCCCTGCTATTTACTTTAATTAATGGCCGTGGCATTCATGGATATTTTAATAATAGGTGGAATTTAGGTGCCTTGGCATTGATTGCACTTGATAACGGGTTTGGACCCACCAAAAATGAATCTCCAGCTATGATAATTGTGTCAGTGTTGACAAGTCCTGTTTCTCTCTTGCCAGTGCCACGGTTTGCTTTATTACAGTACAGCCACCCCTCTGCAGCTTTTGCTTTATTTTGGATTTACTCTGCTGTGAATAAAACTATTCTACATCTTCTGTGGTATGGTTCTGACCCTCACTGGATTGGCTATCAAAGTGCCAAAATGGGGCAGTGTTTGCAGTGAGATCGGTTCTGTGAGGTGCAAAAATGGAATTCAGGCAATTCCAAACTGTGCAGGCACTTTGGGTTCTGTGCATTGCTAGAGGATGGCAGGAATAATTCACCTCTGTAGGGTGAGCTGTGCCTTGGGTTGTCCCAGGGTCCTGCCCAAGGTAGGATTCCTTTTTGGTGCCTCACAGAGGGGTTTTAATCCTGGCACAACATCCCTGTGCCATCCTCTCCTGCCCTGCTGCTTTCCACATGGCTCATGGCAGGGAACTGCAAAGGGCCTTGGGATTTAAAAATAGGCTACTTCAGCTGGATTTCAGTAAATATACAAGGGGAAGAGTATGGAGCCTTAAATGATGGCTAAATAGGCATTTAGCAGTGACAATGCTGAAATCAGGCAGCGCAGATCTCAGGAGGAGATTTGCATGGGCTCTTTGAAGTTTCCTGCAGGAGATGGCTCCCAGCAATCAAGGCTTTGTGTTTTTGGGAGGGAAATCACCTCCCATGAGGATGCTGGCTAAATCCACAGTCAGGGTTTCTCTTTTGGGGCTGACGCACAAGAATTGTTGCAGGTTTTTACTAGAGGTTATAACAGACCTGCTGCCTTAGGTACAGATGGAGAAAAGGGCACAAAATGTGAGTTTTGAGCCTTTTTAGCTGACCCAGATTGCTACTCCGTGTTTATCCAGAGCTAAGGATGTTCTAGTATTTTAAATTATTTTCTCAGGGGGTATTTATTTATTTTAAAGGTGAAATACCAGGTCCTTTTATATTAAATACTTTTGCTAAGAGGACAATATTTTGCACCGTAAAAATACAGTATTTTTTTACAAGACTTAAATACATTTATGTGTTAATGACTTCACTGGTAGCCTGTAAAACAACCCGAAAATTGCAAAAACGTTCTGTGTGGATAACCACAGCTGGCCATGAATACTTAACATTACACAATATTTGTGCCCTGAGATACTTTGCTCTGGGTCTCACAGCTTTAAAAAAGCTCTGAAGCCACATGAAACCCAAACCTTGCTCTCAGAATAAGCTGATATCGATTTTAGGCTCCACTTACTCAGCTCCTGAAATTCCTGGAAGCATCAGGGGTGAAGGGTTGGCATTGACCCTCCCTCAGCAGCAGGCTCTGTCCAGGGTTCTGTCAGAGCAGCCTCGGACCTGCTCAGTTTGCAAAATTAGGAGTCCAAACCACAACTCTGCTACTAAAACATCCCATGTTTGGAGATAAAAATACGTTTAGCAGCCAGGTTTTAGATAGTGAAGTTTAAAGAATTGTAAGAATGCGTTGTGAAAGGAAAATGTGTAAGACTTCTGTTTTCTGCCTCTTGTTTTTTGGGGGTTTTGCTTTCTTTTGTTTGTTTGTTTTCCTGTTTTGTTTGGGGTTTTTGTTTGTTTTCGGGTTTTTTTGTTTTGTTTTTGGCTTTTTGTTTGGTTTTCTCTTTTCATCTTGTGTTGTTGTGTGCTGTCTCTGCAGCACAACCATTAATTCTTTGCAGTAGGAGCAACCAGGAAGGGGTGAGGAGGAGGGGAGAAACCAATTTGTAAAAGTTGCTGCTACTGGTGGGGAAGGAAAGGAGGAAAGGATCTTTAGGGCTGCAGAAAACACAGGTAGGAACAGAAGCTGCTGTGGCTATGAAGCTGGGGAATGAGTTTATTGGTTTTTATTTTGCTTATTAGGGAAAACCCCCTCAATCCAAATTCAGTTTGTTTTGTTGAATCCTGTACATTCATAAATTTCTCAAAATCCATCCGAGTTGTGGCAAACAAATCAAAATAAATTGCTGTTTTTATTATGTGCCATTTTCCAGTTCAGGAAGAAAATCAAGTGAAGGAAGAGCAGACCTGAAAAGAAACTTGGAGGTTTCAGCTTAAGGGGAGCTCTTTGTGTGAACAAGCAGAAATGCAGGAAACTGGTTTTGGAATAAGCATTTCAAGGTGTCTAAGCCTTGTTTAAGCAGAATTTAAAGCACTGAAGGTCACCTCAGCCACTGGAAAATCTAATAGAAGTATCAGTCCAGCTAGTGCAAGGCTGAGCCACTGCAGTGATAAAATTTTGTGGTTAAAATCTAGAACAGGGACACGTGGGGGAAGTGGAAATTATTTCCTTATTCTTATAAAAGGGCAGGCTGTGGCTCCCAAAGCATCAGTGGAAATAAAATGAACTCTGTTTTCTGTGTTTTCTGTTTACAATTCTGCTGATCAGAGCAGAGGGCAGGGAGGGAAACAAATGCTCTGTAACAGTGAATGGCCGCCCACTTCAATGATTTTTTAAAAAATTGATTTCCCCCATAGAAAAGTTGCTTACTCAGTGGCAGCTGTTTGAATGGAACGGGGACAGAGTTCTCTCTGACATGCAGGAGATTTTATTTCGAGTTGTGCTGAGTGGATGCTCAGTACATTTCCACTTCCCCTAGCTGGGAAATGGGTTCGTGGCAAGAACGATTGGAGCCGTGCTCTCAGCAGCTTATTTCTTGGAATAACTATATTTAAAGGAAGAAATTTTAAGAAATGGTGTTGAAAACTACTCTTTAGAAAGAGGAAAGGTGATCATTTTCTACCTCTATTGACAAAAGATTTGACTCCTGCTGTAGCAGAGCTCAGCATTTCAGCTCTGCTGGATCCACACACGTTACTGGGCCCAATTAATGAGAGATTATTAAAACACCAAGCCCGTGGCAGAATAATCTGACCATGAGGGGGAATTCAAGGCTGGTTGAGGCTGTGGAAGGGGCTCTGCTCACACTCATCCCTCTCAGGCTCCACGCTGCTCTCTTTTGACAGAGATCATCACAAAATTGTGCCCTCCCCTTGTTGTGGCTGGTTTATGTCACAGAGTTTGGAACCAGAACCCCCCCAGCGTGTGCTGGACTCTGCAAAAACCCAAAGCAAACACAGCCCTGCCTCCCCCCTTCGAGCCAAATTGCATTTCAACATTTATTCTCACGTCAGGCAGCAGAGCTGGTGGAAAGGATGTTTTTAACCAATTAATAGATAATCATTCCAGCTGGTGGAAAACAGCATCACACACTCTTAAATGATATTTTTTTGTATTTTTTTGTGCTTTTACATGTCAGTCTGGCTCCATCCTCTGCAGAGGCTCCCATCAGGTGTTTGTACACTTTGGTGAGGTTCTTCCAGAGCCTTCTCTGGTCCAGCTGGGCAGCCCCAGCTCTCAGAGCCTCTGCAGTGTCCCGTGCTCTTGTCCTTAAATCATCTTCATGGCCCCTCACTGCTCCAGTAAATCCACACCCTCCTGTTATCCCTTCTCCTGCTTCCAGGTGAATTATTCCTCAGTTCTGTAAGAGCAACACAAAAAAGGCCGACAGCTATAAAAATTAAAGTGAAGCCTCTCATTGAAATGTCCTCAGATAGTTGTGGTTTTGTGAAAACTCCTTGATTTTCTGTTAATAAACTTGATGTGGTTTATGAAAAATTACGGGTTTTTTGTGCTTGCAGCTGTTAAGGTTCAATGGGATCTTAAACCCAAGCTCTCTGGCAAAGCCTTGAGTTCCTAATCATAAAACTTTATGTATTTTATGATATATGGAGCTGACAGTTATTTATTTGTTTACCAGAATGAAATTCTTGTATGGTAATTCACTGACTTGGGAATGAAAGAACAATCCACAGCCTGGGACAGCATCCCAGATTTTGGCAATAAACTGAGGATTCTGGGTTTTATGGAGATGGTTTTTACTGCTCCTGAGCATGTAAACTGCCTGGTGATTTGATTCTGTAGACCATAAAATTTAGAAGCACATGCTTCTCTTCAATATAATATATGGTTTAAAATAATAACTGCATGAAGAGTTGCAGGAGAATTGTTCTTACTGAGTTTGAATGTAAGAAAATAGAAGAGGGGAACTCTTCTGGAAAGGAAATGGAAAGACCAGGGAAGTGGAGGAGAACAGATCTGTAAACATTTCAGCTAAAGACTCCATCCAAGCTATGTAAAGAAAATTAATGGAATCATTTGCTTTTAACACCTGAAGGAATTTGGAAAGAGTTTTCTCTCTTTCTTCCAAGCAGAAAAGTTTAGTTTCTGAATTTCTCAGTTGTGGGGGCAGGGTAAACATGAATTTTGCAGGTGACAAGGACATAACCTAAGATGTGTGCGTTGATAATTCCATAAATGCTCTTTTCCTAAAGCCACCTGGCAGAAAATAGTTAATGTTTTTAATAAGTGATGACCTCCTCAAGTTCACAAATGTAATTTGAGGTTCAGCCTTTGAGAAATGTGGGCTATTTCCCTGCAGTTATGAATAAATTCTGGTTACAAGTCACATATTCCATAAAGCTGTTTTCAAGGAGCACGGGCCTTGAAGCAGGCTGGGAATTATCCTGAAGGAAAAGTTTTATGTTTTTACCTGAATTGTTGTCTTGGTGATCACAGAACTTCCTTGGGCAGAAAAGGATGGGGATGCTCACAGAGCCCAGAAAGAGTCCTGCAATAAAGGGTTAAATCATCCCTCCATCAGGTTCTCTTCAATAAAAACAAGGGAATTCTTTTACAGAATGAGTCTGGGCAATTTCTGGCAGAGAGGGGATGGACTGCTTAAAAACATCAGGTTTATTACACTTTTCTAAAATTAATGTATGGTGAAATAGTGATTATACTGATTTTAGTGAATAAACACTTTCTCTCTAGTACCATTCCCTTCACTTTTTGGAGGGTGATTACACTGAAATTCGGGTCAGAAAGGTTAAAAATCAGGGGGGTTCTGCTTCAGGTTTGGAGTTCTTTTATTTATTTTCATTTTTTTTTAAACTTTATTAAGGATAAATTGAACAAAATTCACTGGTATTCTCTAGATGCTGATGCCTAAGAGACACATAGGAAGGTAATTGTTTTGTTTACATTCCACAGGGCTTCTAAATGCCTTTTAATGACTGTCTTCCCTGGGCTGGAGCATTCATCCCAGGGTCTGGAACGCTGAATTCAGGGATGAGCAATTGAGTGCCACAGACACCTTCCAGCAGGATAATCCAACATTTGTTTTCCTGCAGCTCACGGTTTTCCTCAGAGCAGAGTTTTGCTCCCTCTAGCTCACCCCATAAAACTCTATTTGTTTATTTCTGGGCTGAGGAGGTGTAATTAGGTCAGCTGTAATTTCCCTGTGCTGTGCCCAAGGGAACTCGTCAGACGTTTTTCCACCCACTGCGTGGAAGCTCAGGTTCTGCACTCCCAAAGTGCTGAAACCACAGGGCTGGAGGGTTTTGCATCAATATTTAGTGGGAAGGGGGTTAGAAAGTTCCCCTTTCCAGTGATTGTAGCTTCGTTGAGTTCCTCAAGCACAGAAAACCTGAATAAACCAGAAAAACGGGAATAATAGGAAAGAGGAATAAAAGCAGCTGAACCTGGTGGCGTGGAAAGACAGCTCTGCAAGGCAGTGAATATTGAGCACTGGCTTTGCTGGCATTGCCATGGAAAGGAAAAAGAGAAAACCCAAACCCAGACAAGTTTATGGCAGGATCTACTTATGCTGCACGCAGATTATTTGCATATATTTTCCACACACACCATATGGCAATTATTCAGATTGCAGCAGCCAAGAGTTAGGAACTTATGTTGCTTATTTCTAAGTATGGGTCAAATATAGATTGCTGTGCTGATCAGTTTGGTGCAGTTTTCATTTATTTCATGCCTCACCTTTCAGTACTCAAAATTTTTTGCCCTTTTCAGTGATGAGGAGTTGAGTCATTTGCCTTTGAACATTTTGCCTCCAGTCAGGAGCCAAGTATTTTATAAAAAGCAGAACTAAAATGTGAGGAAAATGCATTGTGTCTCTGAAGCAGTATCACAGAGATGCAGAGGTTGGACACTTGTTTTAAACCAACACAATTTTGTATCTTTAACAATGCCTTTATTTGCAAATTCAAGTTTTTTTGATGTGCCACCCTTTATTTGGTGGCTGCCTCAAGAACATCAAACTATTTCTATTTCTTCTCTTGTGTCCCCAGAAGTGGAGTGGTCTACAAAAATAAAATTTCGCAGTCATGTTAATCAAATCTTTTATTAATTTGCATGGCAGTCTGTGGATTTTAAAAGGTCTGAGTCAGCATTCAGCTACCAACTTCAAAGGAGGAATATTCAGATTAAAGCAGAGTGTATGAGTCAACTCACCAGCTTCTGGAATGTGCTTTTTATCGAGGCAAAGCAGTGCTGGAGCTCAGGATATTTGGGAAAATAGAGATGCTATGAATAAGTTAGGAGCAGATACAGGGTAATGCAGATTTCCAGCTTCCCGTGGGTGAGGTATTATTGGAATCTTCTTAGGCTTATCCAGCACCAGAAACTGTTGTCCAGTTTGCAGAAACCAATGAAATAAACAGGCAGCAGGCTGGGCAGAAAGTAACAGAAAATGAGACATTCCATGGCAATGGACTCAGTTTGTGTCTGTGTGGTGTGGGAGCAATAAACACACACAAACGTTGTGAATTCTTCCTTGGGTTCTTCCTTGGGTTCTTCCTTGGATTCTTCCTTGGATTCTTCCTTCATTTCCCTGCAGCTTTTTGCTGTGGTTTAAATTTCTGCTCCCATTTTCCATCATGGTATTCCTCATGGGTTTATGTGTTCAGGAGTTTTACTCCTTCCCTGACTTTTGCCAGCTAGGTAATTTTTGATTAAACTTCTTCCCTACATATTGTTTATTTGCCAGTCCAGTTATTTTAGTCCAAGCTGGAACTTATTCAGGCAAGTTTTTGAGGTTCCTGTGAAAATGGGGATGAACCTGGCTAATATCTATATTTTCCATTGATTAGACTTTCCACAACATGACATAACTTAGGAATTAAAGAGAAACTTCTAAATTTATATATTAATTCTGCAAGTTCTTGAGGAAACAGAGCATTCTTTTGGGAGACCAGAGCTGTGCAGGGAACACACTGAAGCAAAATTATGTGTAGTGCAAGTGACAAAACTTTGGGATTATTTTGCTTCACAGCAGCAGGTTACACCTAAGTGATATTAAACATTTATTATCAAATGACATTTTGATGTCTGAGGATAGTCACAAGAGTATTCCCAGGAAAATGGGCTTGAAAGGACTTCAGGTATCTGATGCTTATCTTCTTTGCACTTCTTGTTCCTTCAGGATTAACTTTTTACTTCATTTCTTCATGAAAATAAAGGTAGAAGCAAGTTCTTTTAGTAGAGCTGTTGTAAATGTGCTGCACTTCAAGCAAAGTCTTGGCAGCAGAGGTGGCTCAAGTTCTGTTGTAGTTCATCTGTTCCTGTGTGATAAAGGCCCAGACAAGCTCCAGGACATTAGTCACTGCTTTCTGCAGATTGCTGATTTCCCTTTTTTCTCCTTTTCACTCTGTTCGAGCGTTGCTGATGTTAATTTGTGCATCCAGCCTCAAAGATAAGCTGTGAAATGAGAAATGGAATTTGGCTTCTGGTGCACACAGCTCTGGAGGCAAAAGGATGAGGAACACTGCTTAGGATTGATGACTTTTGAGAGATGTGAGGGTCAGGTCAAAGTGTCATAATTTGATATCACAGCTGACTGTTGGAAATCTGATTTTTTCAGAGGAGTTGGAACTGGAAAAATGGGAATAATTCCACACCTTTTTTTTTCTCCTTGTCCTGATTTTTCAGGCCCTTGTTCTGCAGAATACTCTCTGCACTCTGCTGGTGGTGGGCTCTTTTTAAATACTGATATTTTGGAGTGGCTCCCACAGAACGTGTTGCATCTGGCAGGAGCTGTTAATTTATTTACATCTGCTAATGCCAGAGGTGCCTGCTGGAAGTTTGTTGTCATCCTCGGGTTTGCTTTTTTTCATGGAAAAACTTGCAAATATTGAGGGGAGCCGCAGAGGTTGCAAACCCTTTGGAATCCTTCCAGCAGTGTCAGATGATCCATTTCCTTCGTGAGATCCCATCTGTCGTGTCTGTGCACTGAAAAACCACCCATTTCTCAAAGTCACAGCTGAGGAGCTGAAGGAATTCTGCAGTTTTTCAGCCAGAATAAAAAGCTCTGCGAGCCATTAGTGTCTAGCACTTCACAGATATCTTGGAATTCTAACATTGGTCAGTGAGAAGAGTTCCAAAGGGATGTTGCTGTTGGTGGCTGGGTCTCTTCCCATCATCTCCTCTGAAAGTTATATTTTCTGCTAAAATATCATCAGCATACTTTCTGTAGAATAATATTTACAATTCTCAGACCTTAAAGACAGCAAAAATTTGGTTTTAAGAGGCCATGGCTGTGTGAAAGGTGTTTTTGACACAGGTTTTTGGAGCTGAAGGGTCAGTGGCTTTCAGTTACCAGCTTGGATTATTCCATCTGGATTATTCCATGATGGTCCTGCCCTTCTTTCAGAGAAAGATGCTTGCACATGACAGCACTAACTTTTATCTGCTAGAATCAGGCAGATTTAGGAGTTTTGTCACAATACAGACATTTCTCTTTCTTCCTAAATAAATTTTTTACAGAATACTTGTCCAATTTTTTTTTTTTTTCAAAAGTGTTTTTCCAACGGCAATATGCTTTCACTGATAGAAAATGTTGGATTTTGGAAATAATACAACAGCAGGTTTTTACAGGTCTGGTTAATAATTTCTTTTTGCTGGTGCTAAAAATGGAGTTGAAGTATTAAAAAACAAACTGCAGGGCACAGCCAGATTTCAGATATATTCAGAATGTTCTGTTACAAATGATGCCACTTGCTAATTGCTTTTAAATTAGGGTATTTGTGCCCATGGTGATTACTGCAAAGCATCATTTAGAGTCTAAAAGCTGGAGTGGTGTCCTGATTGGGGTTTGATTTGCAAGAAGCACTTGAAAAACTTGGTGCTGTGGAGTTTTAGTGGTGTTTTAAATTGTCACTGGCTCTCAGGATGCCCTCCTTCCAAAAATGTTATCAGTGCTGGGTGATAACTCTGCAGAAAATAAATAAGGCCTGGGTTGGGTGCAATGGGTGGTTCAGAAGTACAACTCATTTCTTCATCTACCTCTAAGAAATTGCTTCAAGATTCTTACAGGGATTTGTTTTAGTTTAAAAATCTGGGGCCTGGTTCAGCATCAACAATATGAAACTTCAAGAGACAAAGTAGCAGCACAAAGAAGGAAAAAGCTGTGGATTGACAAGAAGGCCCCTGGTGCAATGTACAATTCTCAGCCTGGGGAAGAAAAGAGAGAAGGATGAAAGAGGAGGTATTTTATTTCTTCACCTGAGAAGATAAATATTCCTCAAAAATCTTGTTTCATCATTAGAAAATCAGAACAAAAAAAATGATAGATTTCTAAATTATCTGTAGATCAGTAGCAGAAACCCATTCTTGCCTTTTTCTTGAAGAAATCTTATTGCTGTCATCATAGACCTTAAATATGAATGCCATTTCTTTTTAGCAGTTTTTTTGAGAAATTCCTTCTCTTTTCTGCACCATGTATTCATTCTAATTTCTCTTGCACAATCAGGATTTAGGAAATACAACCTCTGGTATTTCAATAACCATTCCTAAGGGATGCTAGTAAAGGCCTGAGTTATTTACACAGCTTTTTTTTAATGGCCAGAAGCTAAACCCAGGAAGAGCAGACAAATGCTCTTTATGGATTTAATTTTTCTTAAAAGTCAGGTACAGTTTGGTCTATTTGAAATTCTTTCCTGCATTTTGATCCAAATGAAGACATTCCCTGCCAAATTAGCCATGAATATTAAAGAACTATACAGCCAATATTGCCCAAAAGACATTTTCCTTTATGGCTTCAGCTGTGTCTTCATTGTATCCAGGATGTTTACAAAGGGAAAAGATGATTTCTGCCCTCTTTGTTTAACTTTTGGATTTGTGGGTTCAAATTCTAGTGATGCCTCTCTCATTCCACGGTCAGAGTGGGGTCAAAGTGAAGAAAGGATGTTAAAATCTCATCTCTGTTTTTTGCCTAATGCATCATTTCTTATCATGTAGTCTTGGTTGCTCCTCTGTTGTTCTTTTCCATCTTTCCCCTTTTACCCTTGGCTTGTCACAGACTTCTGGTGACCTATGAAGGGCACATCCCCCCAGCTGGTGAGTGAAAACCAAAATAAAAGCATTCATCTAGTTTCTGGGGAAGCAGGCGAGCGCAGAGAGCATTTCTAATTTACACAAGATTTAACCGGAGGGAAGGAGAAGTTCTTTTCCCTACTGACTTATTTTCACCTGGAAACAAAACTCGAGACAGGAGCTATGAAATCTGTCAGCAGGAGTGGTTAAATCCTCAGGAACACTGGTGGAAGTGGGTGAGGTTGGTTTCTAGTTTCCATTGTGTGCTCCATTATCTGCTGATGGCACAAGCAGTTGCTTTCCCCGGGGTGTGGAGCTGGTTTGAATTGGAACAGGGTGGCTGCAGAGAAGTTTTATGAGCTGTTACAGAAATTCAGCCAGCCAACACCAGGCACAGGATTGCCTGGCATCTGTTTGTGGCTCTGTCTTCTTGTTTTGGGCACAATGCTGCCATTAACATGGAGAAAGTTTAATTTTTAACTTCCCACACTAGATTGTAGCACTCAGCCCAGTGATTTCAGTAAGGGGAGCACCAAAGAAGGAAACTCAGAGAAGAATGACCCTTGATCTGTCTGTAGTTTAAGTCAGTCATTATTTTAAACACTGATTTCAGTTAACCTTGCACTCAGTGCTGCTCTCCTACCTCCTTTCAGTGTTTCCAACGTAGCAGGTACAGATCAAAGACTTTCATGCTCGTGAACATCTTTTTTATTGCTAAATATCCACAGAATGCTCGTCTTCCACCTTCTTCTCCCACCTCACCTTCCAGTGTGCTGCAGTGCTCTGTCCTTTCCCCAGACTCCAAGGAATAAGTAGCTGGAATCTGGGAAAAGCCTAGGGAATTTCTCATGACAGCCAGAGCTACAGGAGTGTTTGGGCACTGCTCCCAGGGGTGCACAGGGTGGGATTGTTGGGGTGTGTGGATGATCCCTGGGGGTCTCTTCCTGCTCAGGATACTCTATGATTCTGGGATTTTCTTTGCCAGATGTGGGGCATCCTTTGCCCAAGTCCTGTCCACCAGATTCTATGGAAAACAGCTGGAATGTGGTGTGAGAGCAAAGTAATTTGAATATCACGAAGAGAACAAATGATTTCAGGCTCACAGCAGAGATGCCCTGGTTGCAGGTGCTGCTGTCTCTGGCTTCACAGGCCAGGGATTGTTCTGAAGGAGTCAGTGGAAGGTGACTAAAAACCCCAGTTCATTAAAGTTGCATTGCTGTCCGCATGGGTGAATGTGGGAGTTAGTACTCTGCACAAATGCAGGTTCTTATCTTCACCTCTGGGGAGCTTTACCTCGAGCCCCAGCAGATGAGAAACGGCTGCAGATGTTGTTTCAGGCTGTTTATTTCTCCTTCTCTCTGCCAGCTCTCAGCTCCGGCCGCACATCTGATGCAGCCGAGTCCGAGCGGGCACTGCCCAGCCCTGGGCTGTCCCGGCCTTTCTGTGCCCTTTCCATCATCCAACCATTCTTCACAACGCATTTATTAGTTACTGTTCTGTACCAATTCATTTGCACCTGTTCTAGACACGGAATTTCTACCTCTTTTTCATTCTACCAATCATTTTGTGCCACCACCACCAGAGAAGATGGAGGAGAAGGAGAAGAAGAGGAAGAACAGGGCAACGCCCAAAATCCTCCATCTTAAACCCTTCGTCCTCATATTAAAAACCCTAAAATATACTTTTTTACCTTGTAAAATACTAAACCACTCCTCATTTTCACACTCTGGTGGCTTGCAATGATTCTGGCAGTGTTGGTAACTTTTCGTGTGAGCCTATAAAAATGACATTTTTTTGACCATTTATGTGCTGGCAACAAGGGAGGTGTTCTGAACTCAGCCCATCGGATGGGGCTGGCTTTGGATGTGGAAATCTGTTGTGCAAAGCACCCCACAAGATGTCCAAAACCATCAGGATTCATTCTGGATATTCCATCCAACACAGTGGCCACAGAGAAGAAATGGAGGAGAGAAACCCTACCAGTTACAATCCACAAGCTTGTCTTCTCCCAACTGCAATAATTGTTAATAGTTTTATAATTTCTCTTTTTGTGTGTGTGTGTGTTGGGTTTGTTTCCATTCAGATTCTTCAGATTTTACACTCTCATGGCTTTACAGTAATTAAATTCACCGTTACATATTTGTACCCAAACCACTCTCTATCCTTGCTGGTGTGTGAGGAGGACACAAGCGAGGTGAGTAAAGCTGGTGCTCAGTGGGTAGGAAGATTTCACTCTGCTCTACTGAGTAAAATTTAAATGTGAAGCTTGATTTTTTTTTTTTTCCCAGCTGCCGAGTGCCTCTGCTAATGGAAGCACTCGTTTTATTTTTGGGCACTTCTGTGCCTGAGTGCCTAAATGGTGAAAATTGAGGCACGACTGCAGGGGAAGTCGTGCTGCAGGACCGAAGCGCAGCTTAGGGGAGAGAACAAAAATGCCACAGCTCTTTGCTAAATTTGTGTTCCACAGGAGGAAGTGCATGTAAATAAGTGATGCCAGGTTGATTTTTGCCTTTTTTTTTCTTTTAGATATTCTCTATATTCTTCACACACGTTTCTGTAGCTCTGTAGCCTGTTGTTGTATTTGTGGCTGGTTTTCCCAGTGCTTTTCCCTACCTTTCCCTAGGCAGAAAGACAAAACACATTCCAAAGGCCCCTACCCTGTCTTGGTTCCTTCTGGGAACCAAGGCCAAAAAACAGCTCTTCCAGAGCTTCTTGGTGATTTTTGTCAATTATGCTAATTTGCTCAACTTTTGGGATAATATTAACATAGGAGCTAATATAAAGGTTGGTCTTTATTGGAGGCAGATATGGAAAATATCCACAAAAACCCCACCCTCCAGGGGGTGAATACAGTTTTATAAATTTACCAAATTAGCCTGATTGACAAAAATCACCAATTAGGAGCACAACTGGTGATGTGATTCCCCCACCCCACTTCAAGCCCTTCCTAAATCCTCCCCTCTCAGCTGGGACTAAGCTTTGGTGATGAAAATGTGTCCCAAAGAGCTGGTTTTTGGGTCGGGTTTATACCACAGCACACCCAGCACGTGCCACCAGCACTGCAGCCTCCCACAGCCCACCCTGCTCGGCCTCCTGCACCATTCCAGGCTGGACATTTCCATGTGTGGCATGGGAAGGGGCACCAGGAGGGCATGGAGGCGTTTGGGTTCTTCCTGGCAGTGCCACCGTGCAGTGAGGGAGGGACAGTGCCCAGCCCTGGCCATGCCCCTGCTCTGCTCCCTCGTGCCTGGCTGCTCCTGGCTCCATTCCCTGGCCTTGGCACCAATATTCCTGAGCAGCCAAACCATTCCCTGGCCTTGGCATCAATATTCCTGTGAATCCAAACCATGCCCTGGCCTTGGCACTGATATTCCTGAGTATCCAAACCATTCCCTGGCCTTGGCACCAAAATTCCTGTGAATCCAAACCGTGCCCTGGCCTTGGCACCAATATTCCTGAGCATCCAAACCATGCCCTGGCCTTGGCACCAATATTCCTGAGTATCCAAACCATGCCCTGGCCTTGGCACCAATATTCCTGAGCATCCAAACCCGTGCCAGGGGTGAGAAGCACAGAAATGTTGCTGATGCCCAGCCCTGCATTTGGAGGTGGGCGATGGATTCTCCCAGTTCTGCCTCTCAGAAATCGTTTGCAGCTAAGGCTCTGTCACATTTGAGCTTTCCCCCGTGGCATTTGGTGGAAATGACTTCTGCTCAGGTGGCAGCATCTGAGTCAGCTGGGCACCGGGCAGGTCTGTTCTGTGAGCTGCTGCTGCTGCAGGGAGAGCCCACGGCCACTTACTCACCTTCCATCTGTCAGAAAACGCGTCTGTGTGACAAAATAAACCCACATTTTGCACTGGATTCATCTCAGAGTGCCTGATGATGACAATTCCTGGGGGATATTTTGAATATGAATCCGTGATTCATGTCTGAACATGGTTTTTATTGTATTTTTCACGTGTGGCCCTTCTTTTCCATGTAATAATGCACAGTTATGACTGTTCCTTCACGGAGGATTTAATTTCCTCCTTGCTCAGGAGTCAATCTGTGCACAGCTCGCTGACAGATCTCCCTGTCTTTACCCCACAGGAGCTTTTGGAGAAGTGGAATGAAGTGATTTGCATCTCTCTGTGTGCAGGGGGTGTGTGCAAGCAGGCTGTGGATGTATGGATGTGAAATTAGGATTTCAGCTGGGCTGGGGACTTGCATAACCGAGGCTCCACTCGACTCAGAGTGTGTGGAGTGAATTCATCTCTTCTCTCAAAGGCCATCTATTTCTAGAAGCTCTGTGTGCAGTTTGGCTGATCACTGAAACAAGTCACTTCCTAAAGTACAAGAAAGCAACACGATTTTATTCATCAGATGGATGAATTCAGCATATCCAAAGTCATGGATAATAAAGATAATAGGAAATAGCCAGTCCTCCACGTGAAACCAGTGTGGGAGGACGTGTTTGGATTGTGGGGTTTTTTTAAAGTCCACATTTGCTGGATTTGGGGATATCAAAAAAATCATGTTTTTTTCTTCTGGGCAGCACAGCAGATTTTTGCCTGTTTTTATTCATGCTGCTTTTAAAAAGTAATAATTATTTAACATCGATGGAACAATGCTCTTGAAGAAATTGCAACGCTTTCTTTAAATGGGAGATTTCTAAATTGCAAGGGATCTGCAATTGTAATATTTGTAAGCATTCGGTGTAATTACAGATTCACAAAGCTGGCTGCCACAAAAAAAGTGACTTGGTGTTATTGCAAAAGAATTAAGTCAGGAATGCAAAAAGCAACAAAACAGTACTTTGGAAAATGTCACCCTGGAAATTAAATATTGTTCTTTACAAAATCCTCAGGAAAAAGTCCCACTGGAGAACTGCTGGGAAAGGAAGGGAAGATGCAGGATACAGAATACAAACACAAAATTCCCTTTCGTAATTCAGTGATGTGATCATAATGCATGGAATAATCCATCATTTGCTATCACCAGTTATTTTGGGTGTTGATAAATTCAAGATAAAGTATCTCTCTGAGCCCATGGACCAGCAGGTGTTTGTGCACTGCATCAGCTCTTAGCATTTTAAAATTTTGTGTCAGTACTTCTAATATGGATCCTCTTGTCACAGAGCTACTCCTAGTTCTGGATTCTGGGTCTGTGTGGGGCTTTTTATTATTGTTTTTGAGGAAATTCCTCTGTCATTGTAAAACAATTGTTCCTTCAGCTGCTCTCCACTGTAGAAACAGGTGGGGGAAAAGGCTTGGAGAGAAAAGAACTGTAGTGTGATTAATAATTACAGGTGTCTCAGGATTTCAACTTCAGCCCATTTCTGTTAAATTCTGAGCACACCACTTTTTAAGTCCTGATTCTAAAACCTCTCAGAGCAGCCAGGGAGCTCTGCAGTGCCTTGGCTTGGCAGGAAATGCCCTGCTCTGGGTGCCAGGCAGTGTCTGCCCTTCTGCCTTGGCCATTCTCTGCCACACAGCTCCTCTGTAATGAATAAATTAAAATATGGCAGCTATCAGAACACACAAATCCAGATCCTCTTCCAACTCTGGCAGGCCACCATTTAGCACATATTGGTCTTAAATCCATTTAAAACCTTTTGTATTACGTGAAATAATTCTTCAGCTTATAAAGTTGATTCTCTGGGAACAGTTTGGGATGTTTTAAAAATTACTTGGCTTAAATTTTGTTTTCTAAAGGGTAGGGCTGTTGGTTTTTTCACCTGGTAAATCCATTGTGATACTTCAGCTTTAATAAGATTGTGTGGCTGTAAAAGGAAGGAAATCGGTGTAAAATGCACTTGGATCCATTCATGTCCTCGGGGGAAGAAAAACAATTATCTCTTAAGATGGAATAAATTTCCTGATTTCAAAACACACCAGCAAGATGTGAAAAAGCCCTGGCAGTCCTGGGGCTGCTGTGCCCAGGTGAGAGAAGCACCCGGGGTGGGACTGCAGCAGAGATTTCGGGTGCCCTGCCTTTATGGGGTGCCTCCAGCAGCTGGTACCACATTCATGGCCAGAGCCAAGGGATGCAGAGAGGGAGAGAGCAGGATGAGAGGCCCTCGGAGCCCAGGAGAGGGAGAAGGGATGAATCACCAGCTTTCCACAATCCCTGCAATCCCTCCCTCACATCCCAAATGGGCTGGCACCGGCTGCAGCTCCTTTTGTGCCTGTCCCTTTTAGCTCCCCTCTCAGCACAATGAGCTTTGTCATTCAAGCCACACTTTCCTCTGTATTTTTATTTTTCATTTTTTATTTCCTCTGAGCTCTTTTCTCTGTGGGCTTTTATCCAGGGCCACCTGCGCTGACGTTTTTTGTAATTAAAGCAAATTTAGCTGTGGCCACAATCACGAAACCACGTGCAAAAGGACTTCTCCAAAAGCAAGGAGACCCTCACAACTGACTGGCTTATGCAAGGCTTGGCATCGTTAGGAATTCCTGGCTATGTAAATTCTGTGGGCCAGAGGAGGTTTTGGGGCTGATAATTCTCACCTCAAGGATATTTGAGGGCTTTCTTTATTCCTTCTAGCACAATAAAGACCTTGGTGTATGAAGCAATCACGCTTTTGGAATTCAGGTTGAGGCAAAGGGTGATGACATTTTGGGAGATGACGCTGGCACTACAAAAGAGTGAGAAATGAGAGCTGAGTACTCATGGAATGTTCTGGTTTCAAAGCCACGGATGCTTGGTTTTCAAAGCTGAAGGATGCTTGGGGTTTGCAGGGAATACATTTTGGTTTTGTGGCCAGCAGGGCTCTGAGCACAGAGATCCCACCTGGCCCCACACAAGATGAACAGCACAAACTGGGAGTGAGAGCTCAGAGCAGCACCTGCAGCTCCAGGGGCTGCAGCACGAATAAATAGGAATAAACAGGAATAAATAAATAGGAATAAACAGCTCCTGCCTTCTCTGCTTTTCGGGCTGAGCACAAAGGGCTGTGAGCTCCTCGGGACAGGGATCCCACTGGAAGAGGCTGGGAAATATGGGCAGGGAAGGAGGGAATCAGCCCGTTTTTGGTAACTCTGCAGGGAGGAACAGACATCTCCTGGGCTGCCTTCAGCTGTGGAATCTCGAATTTCCAATCTGGCGTTGAAGCTGTGACAGAAATTGTGGCTGGGGAGAACATGGGGTGAGAAATGGCCTCTCTGCCATGGTAATTCCTCCTTTTTCATCCCGGGGAAGACAAAACCAGCCTCCCCAGAGTCATGGAAGTAATGAAAAATAGAGGTAATCCTTTTTGTCTACATCATTTCTGCCTGGCAGAATGCTGGCAGTTCTGCCAACTCCCAGCATCCAGGAATAATAAAGTCCCTGAGAAACTGCTACTTTATTGGAACATGGGAGGCTTTAAAGTACAAGTTATGAGAATGAAGGCACACGAAGCCAGGTGCTGTTCTATTTTCTTATTTCTATTTCAAAAATTGTGTTTCCCCCACTGTTACCGTGTGGGATCCTTTCTCTAGTCCCCATTCTCGTCTGCTGTAAATTAAATTCTCGTCAAATTCCGGTGTTAATAATAAATATGCCACTGAGATTTGCTATTTTCAGAGCCCAGGTCAGCAAAAGGGAGGTTTGTTGAGAGCACTGAGGGGTCCAAATATTAACTACCTGCACTGAGATTTTCATTCATCACTCAACCCAAATGACCTTGAGCAATCAGGCCAGTCTTTCTTGTGGAATAATTATCAGTGGTGTTAATTATTGGGAATTGCATGGAATTCTAATTAAAGAGTGCTCTTTCTGCTGGGCACACTTTATTTTCTCTTCTGAGAGTCACTTAGGCCCATGGTAACTTCTGTCCTGTGTTGATAAAGGAACAGAATAATTTTGGTTTCATTTATTCCCTAATCAAAACCTTGTATTGACTTTTTTTTTTTTTCCAGCTGAGAAATCCTTTTTTTTTGCAGTAATGCCATTCTATTTTAATTGAGAGAGGAATTTGGATAGAGGGAAATAAATTGGTTTTACCTCAGAATATGTGTCAGCTTTCTTACAGGAACTTTCTTGTTCCCCTGTGCCTCTAAACCTGCAATTTTAGGGGTTTTTTGTGTTCTGTTAAATGACCTGTGTTTTTACAATGAATTCCAGTGAAATCGATCCAATTTGCACTTCTTTTAGTTTCATGTTAGTCTTGGATCAGAACATTGGAATAACTGACCAGGCACTGGCAGCCTGTGTCAATTCAGGTGATAAAGATCTTCAGAGAGCTGGGGAATCCAACTCCACAGGGAATATTGGACTCTCCAGGCCTAGAATAAATTTTGCTCCAATAAATGTTTTCCTGAAATTTGCTTAATATATTCTCATTAAAAAAAAAAAAAAGAAACACTTGTTAAAAGCCATTACACCCATTTGCTGTAATTATCTTTTATTCTGCAAGGGAATGGAAGATTTTTCTCTTGTTTCCTTTTTTTTTTTTAAAGAAAAGTAGTATATAATATATATGATATATAATAATATATATGATATATAAAAATATATATCATATATGTCATATATATCATATATATAAATAAAGTCTTTTATGGGACTGGAATTTATGAATATAAAAGGGATTTAAATATATACAATATATATTTTCCGTTGATCTAAAGATACCAAAAAAAAAAAATAAAGATTTGTTATATATAAGTATCTATTTTAAAAATTAACAGGCATTCCTAACGAGATGTAGCCCTGCAGAACTGTGTTATTTATGGAGAATTGCAAACTGCCCCAAGCTGGATTTTGTGGATCCCTTTCTCTGCTTCTTTAAGGTCGCCTTTTAAATTTCTGAGGCTGTCTCTGCCTGTCCCTGCCTTCCTGCTGCTCCCCTGACAGCACAAATGTTCTTGGGGCAGCCAGAAAAATCACTTTGCACTCTGTTTTCTCTGCTTTTTGTTTTCCTTCCAAACTCCTTCCTCCTGCTGCATCCTTCTCTTCATCCTGTCACTATCATGCTGGGGGTAATTCCATGAATTTTCCACGTGCCTGTGCATTCTGGGATGAGTTTCACTGGCAGTGGGAAGCCCAGGAGAAGTGCAATTAAGCTTTGTGCAGAAATTTATAAATTTTTGGAATAGCAGGTTGTAAAAAAACCAAAATCCTCATAATTGTGGCTATTTTTTCTGTGCCTTTGCTGGAGGTTGGGCAGCAGAGCATGAAGGGGTGTTGAGGGAGGTTCCCCTGAGCCCATTTACCTCCTCTCCTCGTGGTGATGGCTTGCAGGATAAATAAAAATGGGGGTTCTGGGCTCTGATGCAATACCCACACTCTTTAAAGGAAAAGCCAGGGATTTATGGAGGAAAAGGGAATTTTATTAAAGGAAAAGTGACACTTTGTCCTTGCAGACCTCTAAACACACATCTATGTGCATGGTTTTGGACACATATAAATAATTTCTATATCCAGGCATGCACAGACATCCAGCCACAGGCTCCCAGCGAGTTTGGAGATGAAAACCAACACTGCTGTACCTGGGAGGAAGTTTAGCAGTTCCTGAACATAACAGAACATTTCTTGGGCCTCGTTTGTGTCCTTAATGTTTCCACTGAGGTTGTTGTGCAATGGGATTGGGGCTGAGCAGCAGCCTGGCCCAGTCCCAGCTGGGTTTGTCTTTTCCACACCTTAAAAAAGCCAGCACAGGTCCCTGACCTCCCTCATATTCCAAGAGTTAGGAATTTTCTTGTGTTATCTATTTTGTTGTTGTTGTTTTTTAATTAGGGTTACAGCTTTTGTAAACAAGTAATGACCCCAGTCCTCCTTTCAAATAAATCTGGATACACTTCCCTTGGGGGGAGTCAGAAACACACAATAAATAAGAAGAATCACGTGTCTGTTTTCTTTAAAATATGAGTTTCCTCCTGAAATTTTGGGATCTCTGATGC
Organism: Monarcha castaneiventris obscurior; assembly: GCA_026261815.1. NCBI lineage: Eukaryota > Metazoa > Chordata > Aves > Passeriformes > Monarchidae > Monarcha > Monarcha castaneiventris. The sequence goes on from JAMPIT010000484.1 coordinate 18,832,818, forward strand.
CAATCTTGTGATTTTTATCAGGCCTGTGAGTCAGATTTTTTTTAATTTTTTTTTTTTTTTTTTTTGTATTCTAAGTTTTTGCTCTAACAGATTTTGCCTGCCCACAGACTGTTCCCATCTGTTCAGGTTAATGGTTTTTCTGCCTGTGCTCAGAAAGGAGCATATTGCAGGATTTGAGTGAGGGATTTCATCTCAAGACACCACCAGTCCTTGGAGTCTGCTTAAACTTGGTTGCCAGGACTACTCCATCCAAGGCAAATAGGATAAATAATTGGAGCTTGTCTTGCAGGAAAATGAGAGCTTTAGCTATGGAACAGGAAAAAAAGATAGGGGTGATAATGGAATGGAGACCTTGGATAAACACTGGGATTGGGAAGTGTTTGAGCTCTCAACTCTTAAATACATGGTGGGGGGTGAGAGTGAAGAAGGGAAAAGGAGGTGGATCCAGGGATGAGGCAGAGAGTTGTGACACCTTCTGTAGGGGGATAGCACCAGAAGGAGCCCTCAGGAAAGCCTAAACCAAGTGATGTCTCATAGTGGAACTGCCAATTCATCACAGGATCACAACATTGTGGGCTGGAATTAGGCCCTTCAAAAACTCCTTGCCTCAAGCTCTCAGTCCAGGACAGAGGCTCAAAATCTGGGGATTCACACAACTATGGAAAGGGTGACATTTTGAAGCCTTGACCCGCTACCTTTGGAGATTGTTTTTAAAAAGCTGTGATTTAGAAAGATTCATAAATCCTTCCCTTCCTTGGCTGGGAAGCTGGGCCTGTCCTTCACTCCCAGCTCAGCCCTTGGGCTGCAGAGATTGGGGAGTTCCCAGTCCTGCTGGGCTGCCTGGGATGGGGTTGGTTTGTTCTTTGTGCTGCTGGGAGTGAACACAGGAATTCCCATTTCTTCAGCTGCAGAGATTGGGGTGTTCCCAGTCCTGCTGGGATGGGGTTGGTGTGTTCTTATTTGTGCTGCTGGGAGCCAACACAACAACTCCCATTCCCTCAGCTGCAGAGATTGGGGTGTTCCCAGTCCTGCTGGGATGGCTGGGATGGGGTTGGTGTGTTCTTATTTGTGCTGCTGGGAGTGAACACAACAATTCCCGTTCCCTCAGCTGCTCCACACTCCTGTATGTGCTGGGTGCCATTAAAGGCATCCTTGAGAGAAAGCCAATATCAGCCCCTCCCAATGATCTTCTTCCTCAGCAGCACGGTGCAGGAAAGAGCCCAATTTGTGTTTCCAAGGTGCTTTTCTAGCTGGGGATTGAGTCTGGATGTGCAATAATGATCCTGTGCTTTCTGTCAGGCCCACCAAAGAAATAACACAGCTTTGGACAGAGCTGCTCACCTTAATCTGTTCCTTTCTGGGCGTTGAAAATGGGGGCTCTGAATGGTTTTAGACACATTATCCTGCCACAAGGATAATTTGAGGGAAAGCCAGTGAGGGGAGGTGGAGAGGAGCAGGGGTGCAGCAATCACTGTGTCACTGTCCCCAGCTGTCCTGTCTGTCACTGGGGGCTGCTGGCAAGATGTGGATGCTTAAAATGAAATTAAATTAAGATTTAGTCTCTTACAAATGATGAAAACTGGTTAATTTTGCTGAATCCTTTACTGCCTGTGTGGATACCCAATGATAAACAGGATTAAAATGACCATTTCCTCTTCTTTCTTTTTGGATGAATGATGCAAAAAAATTGTCATAAACTGGTACTGAGAATTTCCCCATTTTCTTTGCCTCAGTATTTGACATCTAGAGCTGCCTTGTGTTCGTTTCTGAGCACAAGGCTCCACTTTGCTTCCATTCCACTCCTCCCTGTCCAACGTGGAGGTTTTTCCAGGAGCTGTGTCCCAGCCAGAGGAGATCCAGACTCAATGGTGGGGCACGAGGCTCTCCACAGCTGGCAGAACTCAACAAGCAAGATTTATTATGGTGGAAGAAAGAAAACTTTGGGGAATCTAATCTAGTTACTATTATTTTATTAAATAACTATTCATTTATGGGGGTTTTTTTCAATTATTTTTGAATTTTTCAGTCACTCAAACTGAGGAAAAATGTAAAAGCAAAAAGCAGAGATGGATTTTGGTCACTGCCAGCTCTGTACCCAGGTGTCTTGTGGAAGCCTCACTGTAGCTTGGACCGTGATAATTTCATTTCCTTAATTTTGATCTAAAGTACAGCCGAGAAAATACCTCAGCTTTTTCATTTCCCTCTGAAATTTTGCAGGATTAATAGAGCCCAATAGGTAGCAATGGTGAATAGATGGAAATTACTGCACAAATTACCTTTAGTCGCTCTGTTTTATTTACAGCGATTAATATTTTGGTTTAAAATTGCACCACCGTTACTTTTTAATTAGTAATTAGGTTGACAAATTGGTGAAAGCGCTCCAAATTTGGGTGGTTTTGCCAGTGATTTTCCAGAGCTGCAGCTCCCGGCAGATGGCAGTGCTGGACTGGACGTAGGTGAGGACCTGCTCTGCTCCAGCCTGGAAAGGGAGCAGAAGCTCAGATTCACTCCAGGGATTCCTCATTCCCTAAAATCACACATTGCAGAAATGCATCTTGGTTTGCTTCGCTTCCCTTGGCGCCCCAGTGAAGTCTGGAATGGCTGGAGATACAAACTGATATAAGAAATGTAGGATTTTTGTCTTCAGGAATCCTGGTCGAGCTGGCAGGATGTGAAATGCGTTTGGAAGAAATGCCCATAAACACAAAAACCTTTCTTGAAAGTCACTCAGATTGGCTTTGGTTGCCCTGAAATCTTCATGAAGGAACCTGCCCTTCTTTGCTTCACACTGCCAGGGCATGTTATGGCTGGATTATCAGAAAAATGAGATCTGCTCCTAAGAAATCTTAAAAATAACCCCAAAACAAAACATAAAATACTTCATATTCTGTCTGTAAGTCAACAGTGCAATTTTTAAATTTTTTTAATTAGCTGCTGGACAATGGAACAGGATAAGTAATTAATGAGAATGGAGAAAGACTGCAGGAGCATACAATGAAGTTAAACAAACACAATGCTCACCAGGTGTGTTCTGGCAGGAAATAGGTGTTGGTTCAGACAGTTATAAAAACTGCTGGGGGTAAGAAAGAATCTCTAAAATGAAAAAGGAGAAGAGGAGAAAAGATAGAAAATCCTGACTTCAAAAGTTGTCAGAAGGATTCACGGACTTGCTTTTAGGAAAATTAATGGCCATGTCTGCGAATCCTGCTGAATTTTCTTTTGGTTGTGCTGTTAGGGTCTCAGGGATTACTTGCTCATTTTGGGTGCTCTAGTTCCTTCCCTGCTCAAAAATGAAAAGGAGCAGGGTTTGAGAAAAGCCTGGCAGAGTGCCATTCTGTGGGATTTTGATAGGAGAGCTGCCTCGAAGCCATCTCTGACAGATCCACAGACTAATTTGTGTGGATGCAGTAGCAAACCACACTGAGGGGAGCAGCATTTTCTCTCTGAAGCAAATTAAACTTGCAGGATGGACACCCTGGGCCTCCAGCTCCAAGAGGTTTTCAACACATCCTGAATTTGTGTCCCAACAGGCCTTATTCTGGAATAATCAGGAACACATTCTCCCTCTGAGTGCTGTTATTTGTTCGTGTTTTGTTTACTGGCCGGGAAGATCGTCCTTGCCCGGAGCCATCAATTCACAAGTGAAAATATTTACCAGTAACCAACTGCAGATTTGGCTCTTACGTAACCAGGGCTGCTGTGGGGGGCTCTGCCAAATGGCAGCTCCTCCATGGGAAAAGCATTCCCATTCCCTTCTCCAGATGAACCAGTGCCACGGGCTGCAGGCTTGCCCAAGGATCCATCAGCAGGGAGGTGCCCCACAGCCTCAGGTGATGCCTTCTCCAGCCACCCAGAAACAGAGACCAGACAAGAGTAAGGGAATAAAGATAGATATTTATTTGAAGGGCCTTCAAGGTACACCCTGGGGAGCCAAGATGGAGCCCAAAATGGACCCCAAGATGGACCCCAGGTCATGAGTTCTTCACACCTTTATAGGTTTGGTTCATTTGCATACCACAGTTAATTCTCCAATTAAAGCCCCAGTTCAATGATGGAATTCCCCTCAGCTTGCTCCCCCCTTAGAGGCTTTGGGTTACACATTTTGGGCCTAGAAGAGCCTGGCTGTCCTTGAAGGCAAAGCCTGGAGAAGCTTTGTTGTGTCTGCCCAGCACGAGAGAGCAGAAATTCCAGGCTACAAGGAACTGCAGAGTTACACTCTAAGCTGTACAGGATTTGAAAAATATAAAAGTTAAAACCTAAGGCATCACAGGCAGCCTTCTTCCCGTGGGCACCACAGGTGAATCCCACAGGATGAGGTGGGGCTGGCTCCAGCTCCTCTCCTGGGCACCCTGGGCTCAGGGCTGGATGTCACCCCGGGAATGGGAAGGCAGAGATCAGCCCTGCTCAAACCTCTGAGGTTTTGGAACAGGCTTTGCTCTGGTGTGCAGATGAGAGCACAGAGAGGTCCCATTCTCAGCCCTATAGGCACAGGGGGGATTAATCCTATAGAGCCTAATCCTACAATTGTGTAATTGCTGCAGCTATTGCTACGTGTGGCTGTATGTCAGAAGAAAATGTTTGTTTTAGTCTCAGTTGCCTCATGCCTGTTGCACTCCCATGTTCCAGCAGTAAATCTCAGATCTGACAGCACTTAGTTGTGCAAAAAAAGGAAAAAAAAAAGAGGGAGATTTGTTGGAATTTCCCCCTGTGTCCAGCACAGCCTCTGCTCCTCACAGCTGGGAGGGCTCGGAGTGCTGGGCTTTGCAACAACCTCTGGGGACACTGCTGCTCAGTTCCCTGGCACGCTGCTGGATTCCCAAATCCCAAACCTGTGGGGCTCCGTGCTGCTCCACTGCAGAGCTGGACGTGCCCCAAGTGATGCAGGCCTTGGCTGGAGCAGTTCTGCACCAAACACTCGGCAGAGTGTGGAGCTTGTCCCATCCCAGAGGTCATCAAGCACTGAAAACTTGGCTCTCTCCTGCTTTATGAGTGATGAGAAGGGTGTGAGCCATGGTGGGATTCTGTTATTATATTGTGCAGTTACACCAAAAGAGTGAGTATTTACACCTCTCTCTCTGACAGAGACTTTTTGGTTTTGATTCAGCTCCTAATTAGATGCACCATGAGCAAATTAAGAGTTTGCACAGCTGCCTGTCAGGAAAATCCTTTCTCATCTCTGGTGGCTTCCCCTTTGTCACTGCATCCTCATCTTGGGCTCTATTTTGTGTCACAGATCCCAACAGATTTACCTGGATTTGAGCTTTGTGGGCTGTTCCTGTGTAGGAATTTTTAAGGTCCCTATTCCCAAGGCCAGGCTCACCTGGGGAAGGGATGGAATGTCCATGCCTGGAGAATTACTTGTGGTGCCAATTGATTGTAGTGAAAAACACAATTTACTCACCAGCAGTACTGGGAAATTCTGTTCTTCCCTAATCCGTAGTGAGACACTGAAAAACCTCCAAACAGGCTCTCAGTTATTTGGCTTTTTAGAGAATATTGAAATCAATAAACCAAACATGGGTGTTTAAAGTACAGACAAAATTATGTGATTGTGTTTCAAGGTGTAATATTAAACTACAAGCTGGTTGGTTTTGTTTTCTAACACACTTGGGGAGCTTAAAAACAGTGAAAAGGTGCTACTGGCAAAAGGATTTTCTATTTTCTCAGTATCCATTTGCACTGAGAATTATCCGTACAATGGAATTCCCATGGCTATTGGAACCTGAGTATCTTGGAGCAACTGAGTTTTTGTGGCAGCATTCTGGACCTTGGGTAAAATGCTTGTTTCTGAGGCTCATCCTTCCAGAATAACTGAGAAATTATTTTGGTTTTCTGCTGAGCACAGTGCATGAAATTCTCCTTCCCTTGAGGTGGAGAAATTGCACTGGAAGTAACACCCAATGTCTGATCCACATTTCGAGTCAGAGGAGACTCTCATGAAACCAGTGGAAACTGTGTGTATGTGGGAGAAAAAAGCCCACCTTGAAAATATTCATTAATTCACCTGCGAATAGCAGAGGAGCCTAGAAAGTATCAGCAATTAGTGGTGATTTAACCCATGGGATGTCAGTGATTAATTTCCTTGTGAGTTGTTGCTAATACTGCAGGAAACACATCGAGACAGCTCTGGCTGTTGCTGTTATTGTGCTTTTTCTGGTAGATTCAAGCTCACAAGCTGTGCCCATCGCCCATCCCCGAGCACAGGCAGGCACTGAAATATTCCCACTTTTTCCAGCCACCCCACATGTGACTCCTGCCTGCCCTGCTGTCCCTTGGAGCCAGTAAATCCGGGGTTTGATCATGGATCTGTTTATCTGATTGGAAACCCGTCTTTAGCCAATCTCATCGCGTTTCTTCCTACAGAAGAGGGCAGCAAAAGCCATCGACTCCTTTCCTCCCTGCCTCTGTGCAGATGCTAAACCAAGATGAGGTTTTCTGGTTGATCCACTCAAAAAAAAAAAAAAAAAACAAACCAGGGAAGCACGGCACTGTCTTGAGTGTAACCATAAAAGCATAATTTTCAGCTGCATGAAAGAAAAAATTGACACATCAAATGCTGTTTTACACTGATTATTTGGGCTTTTTGTTCAAATGGGGCCTCAGGTATTCCTGGGATGTGATGTTAGTGGGAGTGCATGACTTGCATCTTCCCCCTCTTTCTTTCCTGCCATTGACTGGCTTGTCCAGAATCTCAGAGATGTTTTTAAGATACATTTTCTGTATCGAATTCAGGATCCTCAAAGGTGAAAATCCAACCAATGTCACAGCCCAACACGTTATATGTGAGGTAATGTTCTGCAGTGTCTCTGGGCATAAGTGATGCAGATTTACCTCACAGAGTCACACATCTTCCTTGGAGATGTCTGAAACACCTCAGAGAACCTGGTATAAATAGAAAAATTAAAAGGCAGATACATTTCTGATGAAAAAATGGATTGGATTCAGTCTCAGAGGCTCTTTCACTCCATTCTGGTTTATATGGTTTTTCAGATGTTGCTAGAAATGACCTCCTGCCAGTGTAAAGTCTTTAGGTTCACTTTCTTTTCTTTACCTCAATAAGAAAAAAATAAATTTACATATCTCAAGATTTTATTTCTAGCTGGTTTGAGTTTTTCTTGTCACAAACTATTCACCAGGGGCTGAATGTGTGGGACATTTTTGCCACTTCTTCAAGATGATGTGCCTTCCTTTCTAAACAGGATTGCTCAATAGCAGTTTGTACTCCTTTATCCTGGTTATCAGCAGATGAAATGGAAAGAATGGACTGCTAAACTGGTAGGGAAATGCCAGATTTGTTACTTTATCCTGCAATATTGTTGTACTGGCTGTAGGAGATAAGGAACTCAGGGCAGCTGGTGCAGAAGATGCAGTTTGAGGTTTGAGCACCAAGCACCACTAAAAGCTGGATTCAGCACAGTAAGATTTCGTAATTTGGCTGGTGATGTTTTCCTGTAAAAAAAGTTGGAACTTTCTGTTCGTCTCATGAGTACAAAATATTTTTATGACCCCAGCCCTGGGAAAGTGTAGCAGTCCTAATGAGTCTGACAGATTTGGAGAAGGTTGGGGTGTGTTGCATCGCTTCTTGGGTCTTCTGCTGCTGAGGGGATGAACATTTAAAAATACTCTCATTTGTCATCCAATTTGCAGAAAAAGAGCTCGCAGAAGTTACATCGTGACTGCAAATCCCTCAGAGAAGTAATGGGCTAATGGTAAATATTACATAATGGGAGGTGTGGGATTCAGAGACATTCCCAGCCTGGTGTTTGGGCATGAAACAGGACTTGTTTCACCTTGAGTGGGCAGAAAACGAGGCATTTTCAGTTGAGCAGGCTGTTTAAAAGGCCCATAAAATTTCAGTTCAACGGAGAGATTCAGGAGTAGGAGGCACTTTCTTCTGCATTACATCTCCAGTGAAAACACAAAGAGCAGAGGGACAAAGAGAAACCCTCCAGAATAATGCAACAGAGATTATTCTCGGGCTGGAAAGGATAAAATGGCTCTGTTCTGATTAAATGATCAGAGTGGAGGGGATCTGATACATGCCAAGGGGTGGGAGAACTTGTTAAAAAAGAAAGGGCTGGTAATAAATGAAATAAACTAGGAGAATAAAAGAAGGGATTGAGTTGGAGGTTGTGGAAGCCTCTGAAGGTACCACACATAAAGGTGTTGTGAAAAAACCAAAACCTTTCCAGCAAGAGGGGTGTGCAGCCCAGGCAGGGAAATGGAATAACTGCTGCTTAATAAAACTGTGTTTCTTATTTCTAGGTAGGCCATGGGATACTTATAAACAAGGATTTAAAGCAGAATCTCTTTGGGCAGCCTCTCCACAGCCTGGGCAGGGAAATCCTCCACTTCAAAGTGTTTACTCTGCTTTTTCAGGAGTTTGGCTGTGCCTGGTGAAGGCAGTGGGGCAAAGTGTGAGGGTGCATGCAGGAGGTTTGGGTTTTAAGCAAGCATCAGCAAAGTTCTTTGCTGCAGGCTGTGGAAGGGAGGGCAGGAAAGCCTTGCAGCAGAGGAGCAGTGATTCCCTCAGAGATGTTCTCCTGCCCTGCTCACTCTGAGCTCTGGGGTGCCCTCGTGGTCCTCAGGAAAAGTGGGCAGCTCGGTGATAAAGAGATCCTGCAGCCTGGCAGAATTCACTGTGGCAGTGCCAGGGTCGGGACTGTGCTGACCTGCACCAGGACAGGGAGAGCTTGCCTTTGTTCCCACTAATTCTCTTTCCATCTCTTATGATGGATAACTCTGGGGGGGAAATATTTGATGGGGTGATTTCAGGGGCACAGACACCACAAAGCCTGAGGTGTACTGGCAAAAGCACTTTTTTTTTTATGAGCAGTTCATTTTCCCCTTCAAGAGGCTGGACAGAGAGAAGAACTGCCTCAGTCGTGTCCTACCTGGCGCGCTGGGGAAAAAAACATTTGTATGAAATAAATCAAATTTCAGCTGGGGTTTCTGTGAATTGGCACCTCCCAGGGTGAGCAGCTTTGAAGGGCAATCCCTGTGTCCTTGCCACGGCAGTGCTTCCATGGGGGAGGGCATTGCACCCAGCTGAGTGATGAACAGCCAAGCAGAGCTGCTGGAAGTGTGAGCCATGGAACCTGCTGGAGTGACCTGTGCTGTCCCAGAGCCAGGGAAAGGCGCTGCTGTGCAGATTTACAGCTCCTGCTGATGGAGATTGTCATTAATCTAACAGCACCCAGCTCAGCAGGGAGCAGTTCTGCAGCTAAAAGTCGCCCAAAGTCACACGTCTGATGTGTTCTGGCATTTGTTTCGTGGTGCTGGGCTGCTCCTTCTGAGGCAATTTCTGTGTGAAGTAATAGCCTGAGCAAACAGCATTATTTCATGTGAGAGTGAAATACTGGCTGGGTCAGGGGCCAAGGGTGGAGCTCCACCTGCAGAAACAAAAAGGACGTGTTCTAAACCCAGACAGGTCTTTGCAGAATCTGAGTACCACATTTAAGAGCATCAAGGTTTTTCAGAGTCAGCTTTTAAACAGGATGGTTTTTTTGTTTCTTATCAGTTTCTTTTTGCAGAAATGTGGAACAAGTGAATAAGGAAAGTCTGTAAATCACTGTGTTTACAGTGTTGTGGATAATTTCTATTTAGGCACAATAACCTCAGCATAGGTGAGTTATCCAGGTGATGATTTTCATTAGTTTGGCTGATTGGGAAGGCAGCACAGCAAATGTTGGCATTGTCAGTTGTAGAGCACATGGATATTGACAGAGAAATCCCCCTGGTTTCAGTGGCTTGTGGTTTAATTCCCATAAAATGGAAATGCTGTGCAGATCTTAGCATACACTTGCTTTTCTTAACAGTATCTTATGGTCTTCCTGTATTTACAAAAGTCTTTTTTAATTGAACTAAAGAATCAATTATTTCTAATCAGATTTGCCCTCAAAGACTGGGCTCAACTTGAAGTCTCAGCTAGAAGACCAGGCTTGGTTTTTCTCCAACGTGTTTTAGTTTGAGATTAGTGTAAGAAGGCTTTTTAAGTCCGTGGAATTCTGGCTGGGTCTGTGTCATTAGCCTGTGAGTATCTTTACATGCAGCTCACTGATAATTCCAGTGAACCAGTAATTTGGGAATATCCTGTGTGTATTTATACACACATATATATATATTTATATATATATATGCACTGGGGAACTGTAGGTGGGTGAACAGGGAAACACATCCAATATATTTTAATATATTTAAAACACCTTTAATGACTCTGCTTCACTCCTTGTCCTTGCCAAAGTTCAGTGAGCAGAGCGAGTTCGTGTCAGGCTGCCTCTATGGCAACTGCATATTCTCTGGTTGTTTCATTTTAAATATGGATTGTGAAGCGAGGAATGCATAAATATTTCAGGTATTTTGAGCAGACTCTGACTGTCAGAGCCCATGCCAGTGAGGGCAGTGGGCAGCATCCCTGCCACAGCTCTCTGCTCTCTCTGGTGCCTTTGGAAAGCAGTGTTTGGGTGTCAGGGGGATGATGGTGCCCCTTTCTTTCCTCCTCTTCCTTTCCTACAATGCACAAAATCATCAACAGCAGGCAGCCAAATGTTACCTGGTGTGGGGCATGTTTGTTTTTTAACTTCACCCATGCTGGCAGCTCACCTCACACCCCTCAGAGACCCTGTCCTGGAAAGCTCTGAGAGCTGCTTACAGCCATTCCACGCTCCATGCCAAGAGTAATAAGGCTTAACAGGAATTTTAAACTACAATTGAGTGAAATCCTGTAAATCAATAACACAAAATGATTTTGTTCCTCAGCTCCTCTCTCTAAAAAAAAGTAAATTACCATAAGTATGTGATGAATGTCTTTATGAAAGGATTGCCTTTTTCTTTTATTGAAAATGGGAAATAATTCAAGCAGGGCATGGCTGAATTTCCTAGGCAGAGTAAATAGAACAAAAACTAGGTTCTATCTCACAGCAAACACACGCTGAGAAACTCTTAGACTTTGTTATGAAATGCTCAAGTTATGAGTCTTCAAGTTATTTTTTAGAGATACCAAGATAAATTCTTGCGGTATGTGGCTCAGCATTTGGAGAATATTGTGGAATATTATATATTTTTATAAAATCTGTTGGCTAAAGCTGCTGTGAAATTAAGTCTCTTTAAAGGACTGAATGTCAGATTTGTTTTCAAGCCTCAGATTGCTTCACTTCAGTCCTTACTATTCCTGTTTATTTTCAAAGCTGAAGTCATTTGTTGAAATGTGAACCATGCCAGAGTGTAGCTGTTTGGAGGTTGCCTCATGTTTAAGTAGAAAGACTGAATTTAGAGGAATAGAATCTCACTAATTAACAGTTAATGAATATTTTGGTTATCTCACTAACACATATGTGCAGTGGACATGGAGTGAAGAGTATGAGGGTCTGCCTTTTGCTCTCTGGTTTCCCAGTTCCATTTTCTCTCTCAAAGAAGAACCAGCTGCTGATATTTGTTAGGGCAGCCCTTGGGGGAAGTTTAATCTCTGTGGATGGCCAGGTTTCGTTCAGATTTGAAGAAACTTGGGTATTATTCTAAACTTGTTTTCCAGTGTCCAAGAGACAGCTTCACTATAATGTAGTCAAGATAATTCTATTTAAATGAAATGTGTGTCATGTGATGCCCAATAATGCATTTGCCTCACTGTTACTGCAGAGAGAAATCCAGGAGCTCATCCTGCTCCCAGTAGAATTCAACCTGAACAATGCTGTTAAATTTACAGGGACCAGAAACTGGGCTTTAAGTATTTTTTTCAGTGGTAAATGTTGAGTTTTTCAGAGAGGCATTAAAGCTGTCTGCTGAGGTGAGCTGGATGCTTTCCTCCTGAGGCAGATGTGCTGTTAGCCCTGATGGTGAGACCTTCCTCTGGCACAAACCTCCTGGCTTTCCCCATAAAACATGTCCAGAATCTTCAAAGCTTTCAAGAGGGGATGCTCACATTCCTCTAATGGGATTCCTAAACAAAATTGGAAAGAGAAAGGTGATCAGGTGGAAAAAAGGTGATCAGGAAAAAGACAGGTGATCAATGATATTGCTGTAAATTAGGTTTAATTTCCACTTTTAGCATTGGCAAAAATATTTGGTAACACGAAGCTGAGTGTGCACCTCCTATAGCAAAACAAGGATTTCAAACTTCATCCTTCCTGTGTATTTATTGCAGGAATACAGTATAAATAATAATAATAATAATAACAACAACAACAACAATAATAATAATACAAATGCTTTCTTCCTTGTTTTCTTCTTACCAGTTGCATGTTTATACAGAATTAATGGTTGGGCAATATTTTAGTGTGTGGTTTCTGTATAAACCCTTCCTTTGCTTTCTGCCATCCATTATCCATATCCTAAAGCTATCCTTAAGAAATATCCTTATTCCTTATGAAATGCTGCCCGAGGCAGTGTTTTCACTTGATTTTTATGAAGTTTGGTTCTTCCACTATTGAAACCAGTGGTGAAACTCTTCTGGACCACTGTGGGAGTAAGCAAGGATAAATTGTTAATATTTGTATTACTATTGCTTTCATTGCTGAGGTAGATTTCATGTAATTAAATAGCTTTTTGTTAGATGTTGAAAATGGACAGAGCCACTCTTCTTTAACCCTTGAGGTGATGTTCTGTGGTGTTATGGTTTGGAATTGTGCAATGAATTTTTCCTTGTTAAAGAAAAAAGCAGGGGACATCCTCTAAGCTTTGGCTTGAGCAAGGAAGACACAGAGAGACTGATCCCATATTCCTTTAACGACTTCAGAGTGTTAGAATAATTCCCTTTTATCAGCAGATTTATCTTTTTTGTTTAAATTCCCTTTTAGTCCAAAGCAGATACATGCTGCCTGAGGGATACAAGGAGTGAATTCCTAGAGGAATATCTGGTTGGTCTGGGAGGTTGGATCAGTGAATTCAGCTCTGTTTTATCACAGTGATCATGGTGCATAATAATTGCTCATAAACTCTCCTTATTAATCTCAAGTTAGTCTAGAAGAAGGAAAACTCATTAGAAAACCAACCAAGCACTCAAAGATCTGACAACAGCAGTCTCCAGAACCCTGATACTTTAAAAACAATGTAAAGTTTCTAAACATAATGCTCCCAATAAACCAGTTTTTCTAAATTAACTACGTGGATAAAGATGAACACGAGCGGTGGTTAGGAAGTTGTTCACATGGAAATGAATTTCCACAGGCATTGTTGACTTGAGGGCAAGGTTTTACCTGTTTAATGGGACTCCTTTTATATTATTTATTAGCTGTGAAATGTGGACTTCAGGGTGTTTCATCATTTCAGTGTGTTTTCACTTCGGCGTTGGAAATCACTTTGTGCTTTTCACCACAAAATGCTGTGGGATGGGATGAAGAATGCAAGGATGGCAAAGAAGGGCAATTGTGTATGTGCATTGGGCAGTTTAATTAGTTTCATTAATATATGTGTGTTTTCAACACACTGAAGGCAATATAAGAAGCTTTCTGTAGACACTGATTACAGATACAGATATCCTTGATTTTCTTTCCCTTTTTTTTTTTTCCTGCAGGGCCAAGGCTTTTCGTGGAAAAAAGGTCCATGGAGAGTATGACATAAAGGTGGAACAGGTAACTGATTTAACCCAAATGTTACTTTTATATTTTTGCAGTTAAAGAAACACAGATATTTAGCACATATGGAACACCTCCCTCATTTTAAACTCACATGGATGTGGCACTTGGGGACGTGGTTTGGTGGTGGCCTTGCATTAATGCTTGGACCCCATGATCTGAGAGGGCTTTTCCACCCCAAGTGGTTCCATGGTTCTCAGTGCCCACATGTAAAGATAAATTCACAATCTTTGTGCCCCAAACCCCTCACACTTCAGAAGATTTGACGATTTTGGCTGGGGCAGAGTTGATTTTCTCCCCCGAAGCTGCTGTGGGGTTTGGTTTGCTCTGCTTCCACTCACGGCTTTGGCCTTATCTCTTGAATTCTGTTCATCCCAACCCATGAGTGTTCCCACTTTTACCCTTCTGGTTCCCTCCCCATCCCTCTGGGTGGGAATGAGTGTGGGGCTGAGCTGCCAGCTGGGGTTAAACCACAACTGCCCTTTTTTGGCACCCAACGTGGGCTCTTCTTAGAGGATTTTGACCATAATTTTCACAGCATGAAAAACATCTTGTATTCAGAAGTTGTTGCTTAGAGACTGTGAAGTTCCCAGACACTCCATGAATTATGTGTGGCAGTTCTGTATCACTAATTCCCCACTCAGGAATATAAATGTGTTCTGGGTGCAGTGCTACCATGTGGGGATTTAAAAAAAAAACCCATAATAAATAGGAATAAATATGGAGATATAATTTAGGGTGCACTGAATTATGGCTATTTTATTTAAGCTGAAACTAGGGATTTAAATAAGTCTTTTCACTGCTTTTGAATCTTGAATTCCTCAAATAGATGCTGCTGTAAGGAGCATCAGGCCTTGGGTTGTTTTGTCATTGGATTTTCAAGGAGTGAGGGAAAATTTAGATCCCTTTGTGGATCCAGCTGATATAAATTCACTGTAATGGTGCAGCATCCACTCTGTGCCCCACTGGATATCTGCTGCCCTTGGCTTGGGGACATGGAAAGCTCTGCCAGGGGTCTTCAGGAGAATTGAGGGACAGGCAGGAAAATGAAGACAACTGATTTATCCACTCACACCTAGATCAGAGCAGGCAGCTGACAGCACACCCCCCATCTCTTTAATAGGAGCAAAAACTCGGTGTGAACCTGGAATTTCCTTCCTGAGCTGTGCTGTGGGACCAGAACTTTGATCAGAGAGAGACTGGGAATTTGTGAGCCACACAAGTCCCTTTGCAGCACGTCAGCACGGTGACAATCAAACACAAATAGCAACTGCTGCAGTGTCCTGCTGCTAACACCAGTCATTATAACCTTAATTATTCCATTTGCACGCTGCCTTTCTTAGCACACAAGGCCTTCTATCACACCCTAAGCTTTTAAAATGATTTATTCTTTGGAGATATCAATTTTCGGTCTCGGAGCCAGCGGATTGCAAACGGTTCTTTGCCATTTTCAGCACACACACAAATATTTCGTTCTCTCCCCATTTGCACTGTTTTTGCAATAAACTTGGAAGTGTCCCCCGTGCTCAGAGCTCTGTCCCAGTGATCCCAGGAGGTGTGAGAGTGTCTGGGTTTAATGAGGAGAGCTCTGTGCTGGAAACCAGGCTCACACTCGAGTTCCTGAGCCGCAGCAGTGGGAGGAGCAGCTCAGCGCTGCCTTCACGGAGCACCAGAGTGTGAAAACCTCCCAGATCTCACTGAGGAAGACTTGCAGTGATACCATTTTTCAAGAGGAGACTAATGAGAATTGTGACACTCTCTATTCTGTGCTGGTGTCCGGGACTGCAAAGACACTTTTATTTATCCACCAGAAGACAGCTGGCTGCATTTCAATTCTTCTGCTGGGCAATGTTATTGTAAAGTGCCTTGAGAGTCTAAGCTGGTGAAAGGCTGGGGATAAATGAAAAACATCCTGTCCTTTCCTTTCAAATCACTGGAGATTCAGAGTATGGGAGCGGTTCCTTTTAAATTCCACATTTCCAGTGTGAGAAGACTTTTGAAAAAGTGCTTTAATTGAGAATTTTGTGAGACAATTGTTCATTGGCACCTGATCTTTTAAAAAGAACAGTAAATGCACACAAAGAAAATAGAACGGGGTAAGCAATGCGAGGAGACACAAAATTCTATAAGAAAATGTGATTTTAATTCTGCTTTTGTACTCTTTTCTTCAAAACTTTGTGTCAATGTTGAGCCTGTATCAATCTCTTTGATAACATTGTTAAAGCAAAAATATAATCCCTACATTTGTGTGCAGACATGGATGAGTAAATCCGCTTGCTACTGCCCCACAATCCATTTTCACAACATTTTTTTTTACCTTTTGCTCTCTTTGGATTAAATCTTTTCAAATATGATGTGCCACGCTTGGCAAATTCTGCTGGATCAATGTCCTCTTGGAGCTCATTTTATTTCAAATGTCTGTTGTCAGAACTTCAGGCCCTGATGCTTGAAATAAGGGAGTTAGGGAAACAAAGGTGAAATAAAGCAGACTGACTAATGGGAGTCTTCTTTTCATAGGCAGAATTTTCAGAAATCAACTTGATAGCCCATGCTGATGGCAATTACGCAGTTGATATCCAAATAATCCGAAATGGCACGAAAGTCGTCAGGTAAGAAAAACTAAATAAAATCGCAGCAAAAAGCAATAAATGGAATCATGTGTGGATGGGAAAGGTGCTGAGGGGTTTGGTTGTGTTCGTGGATTTTGACTGGTGCCCCTCAGGGAAAGAAAAAAAATAAAATATGTGATCTGTGACAACCTTTTTGTGACAGGGAGGACACATCTTGACATTTTAATCATGGGGAAAATGGATTTATTGAGGGAATGAAGTCCAGAATAAAGAACACATTGTTGGGAGTTCAGGTTATTGATTTGGGATTTATGTTTGTTACAGAAAGACACAGGTTTGGTGATTTTGTACCTGCCAGACTCTCCCAGATGAGCAGAATTTATTTCTAATGTGGAATATTTTCCATTGGAACAGATCAAGTCATAACAGCCCTCTCAGGGCAGTTCCTGGAATATTTCTGCCTGTTCAAAACATTTCAGTTTAAACACCTCAGATTTCCCAACAGCTCTTCTGTGTAAAAAGGATGATGCCAATTGAAGGCAGGGTAAATTTAAGTTGGTTTTTTTTTATTTATTTCAGTGAGGATACCAAGAGCCTTGTAAATGTGAGGGGAGAAAACAGGGCACAGCAAAAGCTTAAGGTACTATTAGAAAAATTATATTAGCAAAATTATATCAGCAGAGTCATTATATTGGCAAAATTATTATCAAAATTATACCCTATCTTTATTTAAATTGTGAGAATTGCTCCTGTTTGGGCTGGTGCAGTTACCAGTCTAACTGAGTGAAGAGGAGCAGTTGTTTGGCTGAACAATTGAATTTGAAGGTAGAGCCACAGAAGCATGTCCTGGATCCTCATGGGTTGCAGAACATCTCTCCAAATAAAAGATCTGAAAATGTCTACTCATTCATGTTAAAAAAACCTGATCAAAAAACCCCCAAAAACCAAGAAAAAAAATATTCAAAATAAGTTTATGCTCCAAAATTCCAACTCTTTAATCTCTGGCATGTTTTAAAACTATTGCAGTTTAATACAACAACAATGATCTCCTGCCAAATCCACAAGATTATTTCCTCAGAAGGGATTTGATTTTTCTTAGGGTTGGTGGAATTTTTTACCCAATGATGGAAGTTTTGGAGCCAAAACATCTTGATGGCTGCTCCCTAGTGGCTTTTCTGTAGTATTCCAGAAAGTATTCCAAAAAGTGTCGAGGCCAAGTTACCATCAAAACATTTCAGGAGAAAATGAGGGCTGGGAACCTCCAGAAAACAACATCCAGTTCATGAGAAGTCTTGGTAAAAGTGCTGTTGATGTTATGAAATAATGGAGCCTTGTGGCACCAGACAACTCTGAGAATGAGACAAAAAGGGATTTTGTAATATTATAGTTTTATGGGTAATTTATTTACCCAACTAGAAGTACCTGTAGCTGCTGATTTTCCCTCAGATCTGGTGTGAGATGCCTGGGTGTGTGTGCGGTTTGTGGTGTGAGGTGCAGACATGATGGGAGAGTGACTCTCTGTTTCTGGAGATATTTGTTATCAATTTGAGGTCCAAAGGGACCTTGAATCATAGATTTATGAGCAAAATCATCGAAATTTTAATGACAAAATTTTGCTGGCTTAGTTTAGGAGGGAAAAAATTATTTAACAGGCACCAACTTGTTTGATTTTTGTGAATGAAAACCATACCATGAAAAATTATATCTTGTGTAACATATGTTGAGATTGTGGATCTTGATGCTTGAATTAAACTTTTTCTCCTGACCTCCTTCTCTGTGCAGTCACCCCATCCAGCATTAATTACAGAAACAGAACAATTATGTGAATGTATCAGAATCCTTTGAGGAGCTTTTGCAGAGAAAAACATATTTCTTTATTTTCAATTTTTAAAAAGCACATCCCCTCCGTCCCCCAACTGTTTCATTAAATGGGTTTCTGAAAGGACACTTTCTGTTCTTTTCTTTGGACACTTTCTGTTCTTTTCTTTGAAACCACAGTGCTGTCTGGGATGTGTTATCCCCCTTATTTTAAGTGATAAAAGTTGCCTCACTTTCACTGAGGGATCTGCAATTTTGATTAAGGCATCATTATCCTCTAAGTATTATTTTCCTGCTGGGCTGGTAAATTGGATTTCCATGTTCCAAACTCCTGGCACCCCCCCCATGAAACCTAGATCACAACATCTCTGAGCTGTGCTGCAGATATTTTTCAGGAATCCTGTTTAAAGGATTTCTTTACAGGTTTTGCTCACTGAGTTCCAGTGCCATTTCAATGACCCTTGACAGCAAATCTGTAATGTTGCTTTTGCCAAATCATGCAGGTTTGGGTTTTTTTTTTTTTTTTGTATTATTTTTACAGTGGCAAGGGTAAAACACTGGCACAGGGTGCCCAGAGGAGCTGTGGCTGCCCCTTCCCTGGAAGTGTCCAAGGATGTGCTGGATAAGTTTTGGGATAGTGGAAGGTGTCCCTGCCTAGGAAAGAAAAGGAGCTTTAAAAGCTCCCTCCCAACCCAAACACTTCTGTTATTCTGTGATTTGAAATTTAAGAATCCAGCTAATCTACTTTGACTTCTGCATCCAGGCTGGGATGTCAGAACTGCTAAAGCAGTGCTAAAGCAATTTTTCCATGGATTTTAATTGTTTTGTTTTCTGTTCTACCAGACTGAGACTTCCGAGGCATTTTGTAATCTTCAGAGTGTCTCACTCCAGTAAACAGCTTGTATTTATTCAAGACATGTAAATAATTTCACCAATTTACTGTGCTAATTTAATTTACCCTCCAGTTATACCTCTTTTCAGAAGCTTGAAATCTTCAAGCTAGTCAGGGTTTTTTTCCCCTATAAAATTTGAATGCAGAAGAGACTCTTTCAACAGTCAAATTTAGGAGTGAATTGCCCTGTTCTGGAGGCTCTATCCTGTATTTTTGTGTTTTCTGTTTTCCATAACCTTGTCCAGTAACAAAATGTCAGGGTTGGATAAGGTGAAGATGGTGGCAGATTGTTGGCAGAGGTGCAAGGTGATAGGCAGGAAACCAGGGAGAGCAGCAGGGGAAATGCTGCTCAGATGCCAGAGAGAAAACAG
The DNA here is from genome assembly GCA_026261815.1 of Monarcha castaneiventris obscurior. NCBI lineage: Eukaryota > Metazoa > Chordata > Aves > Passeriformes > Monarchidae > Monarcha > Monarcha castaneiventris. The sequence continues at coordinate 18,852,037 of JAMPIT010000484.1, forward strand.
GGAAATGCAGTTGTAAGTTCAGAAATTCATCTGGACAAGTCTCTTACCAAAAGTTCAGTTTCAGAGCGGGATTCTCTCCATTATGGACTGATTCCTTTTGCCAGCTTCATCTCTTGCTGTCCTTAAAACAGCCTGAAAAGAGTGGTAAAAAAAAATTGTTCCCCAAAAGTTTGTGGCAGAGCCCTTGGCCTGCTTTGGCTTTGCTCGTCACTGCTCAGAAGCTGGAGAACACAAACTAAGCACATACCCAGAGGTTATAATGTGATTTTTCTTTCAGCAGGAAAACAACCTGAAATCCATGATAATTTCTCTCTCCTCTTAATGGAGCCCCATTACTGAGGGGACGCTGAACAGGTGAAGGATGATGTGGATTTTCATAAAAGCCATCAAGGCTCTTCCCATCTTTTATCATTTCCCTTTGGTTTGGATGTTCTCCCAGCCCTTCCCTACCCACCCACCGGCCACTTTTCCCCCCTGCACATTTTGCTGTTGAGGGAAAACCAGTTTGCTCGTGGATTGGCAGCTGACACTGGTCATGCCATAAATCAGCCTCTCTTGATGGGAGAGGATTTTAGAGTCCTTGCAAGGAATTTGACAGACAGACGAGGCAAACTCACATTAGTTGCTTCTTCAGAGAGTTGTTTATTTTAGTGTTATCAGCTACTAGCATAGAGAAGACACAGCAGAGCAGAACATGGCAAGAGAAAGAAAGAAAATGGCCCCTTATCAAGATTTCACAGCTCTTTTAAAGGTAAACTAACCAATAAAGACTTGAAAGGACAGATATTTTTACTTTTCCTCCAATGTTCAGTAAATCACTCTGACACGCAGGCTGGAACTGAGGAACTTTTCATCCAATCATCCTAAACTACTTTTGCTGCAAAATATGGGGGACTAGAAGAAGAGAGACGGAGGTTAAAAACTACAAGGTCTCCTCCATCTTGGAACTTTTACTATTTATCTATTTACTACATTAACAAACCTAAAACTTCTAAATTCTTCACCCTGTGACATCCTTACATCACATTCTATCACCTAGTTCACATCTGTGTGGATTTTAATTCCTCCCAGAGAGCGGGCAGTTTTCTCCATGGATAAAGGTCGAAAACCACATCGTTCGGGGGGGTTAGATCCTTCAAAACAGGCAGAGAATTATTCCCTGCACTCTGGATTCCCACAGCAGCACTGTGTCTGTTTCTTGGCAGGTCGTTCCGGCCCGACTTCGTGCTGGTGCGGCAGCATTCCTACAGCATGGCCGAGAACGAGGACTTCCGCAACCTCATCATCGGGATGCAGTACGCCGGCATCCCCAGCGTCAACTCCCTCGAGTCCATCTACAACTTCTGTGACAAGCCCTGGGTGGTGAGTGCTGCACCTGGACGTTTCCTGGCCTCAGGAATTCTGCTGCTGCAAAGCCTTTCTTTGATTGCCTGTTTGGCTGCCGTTGCCTGGCCCAGGCTGGCCGGCGGCTGTAGGGTTCGTAGCCCACGTGAGATGCAGAGATGTTGGCTGGAGTGGTCAGGGTTAGCTCGCCCCAGCCCTTCTGGCCTGGTAGCTGTTTGCAGCAGTCAGTTCCTGGCTGTTGCAGGGCAGCAATGAGGGTAAAGATGAGAGAATGGACACCACACATGGCTTTAGTCCAAGTTTATTTCCTCTGCCCAGATGAGGAGGCAGGGAGCCGATGGGAGTTAGCTTGAAGGGAGTTATCTGCCCCTAGGGGATGGCTTTTAAGGGGTTACAAACTGAGGTAGATATCAGGAGATGATCAATAAAGGGTGAGGAAGCATGACAAAAGATCCAATAGTAACATCTCAGGGGAGGCACAACTTATCACTAACAAATAACAGCATAGATAGAGGGAATTTCAAACCACGCTAGCTTGTCAGAGACTAATCATTGGTAGCTCTTGTAACAGGGGAAAGAGGCTTGGTGTGAGTGACACTCTCAAGGGGTGTGGGCTTCTATTCCTCAGAGTTTTCCTTTGATCTGTCCTCAGGGACAGAATCATTTGATGAGAAATTGACCCACTCAGAATTGTTCACACTAGCAATGGGCTCCATAATAGCAACAGCCTGTTCCATTCACTTTCACGAATGTTGGTTATCAAACTTCCCTCGAGCAGTGAAATAGTGGAAGGATTAAAAACCAAATTGAGGCATTTAAATAATGGTTTGTTTTTTTTTCAAAGAGCCAGTGTGGAGACAGAGAGGAAAAACCTTTGCAGTACAAATAGAGAAATAAGTGAGGCATCCAGTGGAGAGCCTCCCCACTGCTAACACACTTCCTCAAAGTGAGGAAAGAGTGCTTATTCACAATTTGTCTGGGAAAAGCAAGCTGAGAATATTTCTCATATTTGTGGCTTTGAACATAATTTGAACAGGCTCTAGCCAGTGTTTCCCTCATTCCTGTGAAATTTTTGGGGCTATGCTTTAGCAGGGAAATCTGAAGCGACTCGTTTCCTCGTTTGAAAGCCCTTTTCATAATGCTGTGCCTCTGGGGTAGGAGCTGGGCCTTCCAGTTACCCCTGGGCAGTGAGGTGCCCTGGAGAGCCACTGGTCTCTGCCACTTTTAGTGGAGAAGCCAATGCAGTTTTTCTTGACATGCTTTGTAGAAATGGAGGCAGAATTTGGTGATCTTTTTGGTTCCTAAAGAACTAAACATGAGCAACAGCAAGTTAGAATGTGGTGCTGTAAAAGGTGATGATCCACAGAGCAGTCACTGCTCCTAAAATTCCATTGCCCAAGAGCTAACACAACTTTTAAAAATCCCACTGATAAATAGCCAAAACTCCATTTTTTTCCTCTGATAGCTGGGTAAGAAAAGAACAGTTGTCAATATTTTTCCCACTGCAGGGAAGTTTTACTACAATAATTTTTATTGCCTTGAAGGCGTTTATTTTTTAATACTCACTATGAAAATCCCTCCAAACAATTGTCAGCAGTTTTTAGCATATACCTCTTGCAGCTGATTTTATTATCCTTTTATGCTGCAGTAAACTGCTGCAGGGGGGGAATAAATAATTGATAGAGCATTTACAGCTTCTCAGTACATGCTGTACATTGCTGAATTCATTATCTTAGTGCATCCCATTTTCCAGCTGTGTGGCATTTCCCAGTGCTTTGATTCACTGGGCGCAATAAACCTGGGTGGGGAAGCAAAGCCAGGAGCATTTAGATGCAATGATGATGCAATAAAAAGCAAAGGAATCATTCCTCCTCACAGACTGCCATATCTGTGTCTTTATCACTTCGTCACTGCCCTTCATGGGTCCTAGTGAGGAGTGTGGGCTTTGAGTGTGAGCGCAGAAATCGTTTCTGTACAAACTAATGGGGTTTGTTTGGCTGTTTAACCTGGGATATCCTGCCTTGTGTTCTTGGGGTGCTGGGAGATGTAGAGACAACTGTCTGTATCCCAGAGCATCACGAAATCCTCACCAGATTTAGGAAAGGAAAACAGAGGAAGAACTCATGGCCCATGGGGGGAACTTTGGGATGTCCTGTGTGGGGCCAGGAGCTGGACTTCAATGGCCCTTGTGGGTCCCTTCCAACTCAGGGTAGCCTGGAATTCTATGAAGCCATTCCAACCCATTCCCTGAGGGTAAAAATCCATTAACTTAGACTCAGCCACCTTCATGGCTGGTCAGACATTGCAGCAGAATCCAGGCACTGTTGGTTTTGCCAATATCGTTGTCTGCCTGGTTTGGTTGGTCCAATCTCTCGTGTCCTCCCTGCCTGGGTGAAATCCCTGCTGAAAATTGTTCTGGATGCCTGGGAATGCACTCCTCAGTCTGCTGCTGCCTGCTAAAATTGAGGGTTTGTGCTCCTACCTGGCCATGGACATGCTGGGATTTCCCATCAATTCACCCCCTCTTGACAGCACAGCAGGGATTTCTTCCTGCACATTCCCTTTGTCAGCACCAGCAACCTGATATTTGTGTGGAAGCTCTCTCTATAAACATTGCAAGTGCAAAAGCCCCATGGAAAACTGGGAAGCAGAACACTACATAAAGCCATGAGTAACAACCTTTACTAATTCATGAGAAATAGATTGACTTTCCTGCAGGTAAAATTTGGAGTGGCAGAAGGGAATTACAACTTTGATAACAGCACGGGGAAAAAAAGGGAGTGTGCAATGGAATGGGCATTAAAAGGATGGGAAATTATGGAGTTAGCCATGGGCAATCAATCTTCCTTACATCAGAGCAGAATCAGGAGTAGTGTAGAACTGCTAGGAGGGGAAGTCAGGGAAGTGAGAGTGGTTATAAAAGGGCTCTCAAATAAAATGAGAGTTAGAACTCAACAGCCAAGATCTCTGGGTTTTAAAGGACTGTTCACAGTGTCAGGTGTTTGGTGTTTTTGGAACACACAGCTCCAGATGTACAACCCCTTTTCAGCTCCGAGGGCAGATCCACACTCTGTGCCACCAACTGAAGCACCTGCCCTTAATTTTCCAGGAAAGATCTCGTTGTACTCTGGCTTTCTGTGCCTTTGCCAACAGACAGTGAACAAATCTGTGTTTGATCTGAGGTGTATTATTGAAAGGTGGGGTGTGGTGGGACGATTGCCAGGAACATCCTGAGAGCAGGTCTTAAACCTGATGTTCTCTGGTGTCAGGGCACACCCAGCTCCTCCAAACTCACAGCAGAAGTTGAGAGGAGCTGGGCTGTGAGCAGCCAGGGGGAAGAAAATGTTGGAATGAGTGTGTGTGGTGAGGTGTTTGTGCACTGAAACATGTTCAAGGCTTGGGGTTGTTACAGCGCTCGGGTTATTTCACTTCTGTGATAACACTTAGCACTTAGCTCATGGAAAATTCATGGCCCTGGCTCGGGATGGATTTCACTTAAATGCTGGTGAGAATGTCAGAAAGCTGGGGGGAAAGCCTGAGTTTTATAAATAAAGACTAAGTTCTTTATTGCTGAGCTCATGCAGAGCTGTGGAGGAACCGTTTTAAGGTTCATGCCCTCGTTGAAGAATTATTATTAAAACATTAGAATATTTCGGTGCAGGGTCGTGCTGCAAAGGAATAGTCTTGGGCATGACATGTCCCACCAAAATGAGACTTAAATTTTACCTGGTCCAATTTACAGCTACACTGATTTAAGGGGAGGCAAAAACATCCACTGTCCTTGTAGGATTCCCAATCCACCTCACAGTTTTACTCGTGTCTAATGGGGTGCAGATCCTGCTGTAAAGCATTTATGAAAAAAATAAAGTAAAGAGAAAACAAAAGGGCATAATTGATTCTCCAAAGTTAATATTTGACATTATTTAAATGATCTGTTTTCCTTTAGAAAATGTCATTCAGGAAATAAGGGAGGCTTCCCTTAACTGAGGCTTAGGAGCTTGTATGCAAACTTTCTCATGATGCACGAAGTCATTGTCCCTGGAGGGATTTAGGATTTAAGTTCCACGTAGATGTGGAACTTAAGGACAAGGGTGAGTGGTGGACTAAGAAGTTCATGGTTAGTGCCTGGTCTTGGTGATCCTACAGGGTTTTTCCCACCTAAATGATTCTGTGGCTCTATGCAGGTGAGTGAAGGAAGTAATTGTGGAGGCCAGAAGGAACTGGAAAATGTGATGGTGATGCCAGTGCTTGCAGCATTAGGTAAAATCTCATTTTTTAGACTAGGGAAAAAATATTTTAAAAACCCCAACAAAAAAATTTGTATTAAAAAATTTGTATTAAAAAAATTAAAAATTTGTATTAAAAAAATACAAAGTGTGATTTTCCAGTGGCCTGGGATGAAGTTTTTTAAAAGTTCTTCTGCCCTGCATACATCCCTTTGCATGCTTGCAGTGACTGATGTGAAACTTGCATGCTGAAGGGTTTCCTTCAATTGAACCCTGCTGGATTTCAGCTTCAGCTGCACATATTGGTGATAGGGGTGCATTTTTCTGGAGCACCCCAGTTCAGATTGCTGGGAAGTGGGGTCAGGCAGGGAGGTGGAGCTGAGTGACACCAAACAGGCAAACTGATCTCATTGTCAGGGGCTGCAAGGTTCAGGGTCCGTGGCTGCTGCAGATGGAATATAGGGCTGGGTTTTATTTCAGTTAAACCTGACTGTGATGTGATAATCACAGGCATTACAGGGGCTGGATTGGTACTTCCAGGCTCTTTCTGACACCCATAAACATTTCAGCCCTGCAGAGACTCCAGAATTGCTGCACTCCTGTAGAGCAGCTACACATGACTGAAGAGGAAAAAAACCCTCACAAAATCCAGTTCCATGAGTGCAGCTCTGGTTCCTTTGGTGCAGAGGAGAAGCATCCCAGCCCCTGCAGCTGGCTGCACATCTGTTCTCCTGGGAGCCTGTGTGTGCCTTGGGAGGCTGCAGGGGCTGCTGTGGAGCCTTCAGGATCTGCCCATGCCTTAATCACACATTCACTGTGCTGAAGGAGGGGGCACAGCCTGTAATGACCCTCGTTTGTGAGCTCTATGACCCGATTTATCTGTTGCCAGGGTGGTGGAAGGGTCTGTGTTTAGCTGGAAGTACGGAGGGAGGGAGTCCCAGAGGGATTTGGGATGCCCAGGTGTGCTGGGCTCGGGCAGAGCTGTCCCAGCCTGTCCCAGAGAGGCTCCATGTCACTGTTCTCACCACGGCTGAGTAGAGAAACCACACCAAGTCCAGGCTCAAGGATAAAAGGAAAACCACTTTAATGAATTCTCAGAAGATTTTATATGTTAGTCCCAAAGTGCATTGAGTGGCATAAGGTGATTGGTTTTGCCATCCACCCCCTAAGGGGATTGGTCAAGGTCTAAGACACCATCTCTGAATGGTTTCTAGTTAGAACCATAACAATTCTGCCCAACAACCCGCAGGCGCAAGGAGTTTACAACACTGGAATCTTGTTTAAAATAATCCACATGAGAAAGACAGAACTCTCACAAACTGCTGCAGAGAGCTGCAGAAATTCTCTGCTGAGGCTTTTTCAGTATCCATATCTCTGCAGGGATGGGAGCTGGTGCTGAGCAGCTTGGCCCCAAGCAAAGGGCAGTGCTGGCACAGAGGCTCTGCTTCATGGCTCCGGGGATGTGGCAGCAGAGGAACCAGTGAGGAAGGGTTTTCTGGGCCAAAGCTGGCAGAGATACCTGTGGGTGTGGGAAGAGAGCTGAAAAGTCCTGGTGTTCTTCACACAGAGCTCCAGATGGGAGCCCATCTTGTGCTGGAACATCCTCAGATGTCACACTCTGCTCCATTGCAGGAATTTATTGTGATTAGGGCTTTTAAATGTTAGAAAAGTGCCACAGAACACTTTGTTAGGCCAGGACTTATTTCCTTGCTCACCCGCAGCCGTTCTGAGGGAAGGCTGGGCATGGCTCTTCCTTTTGTCAGACTTGGTAGTACTGTAAATCTCACAGTTGTTGTTTGTTTCTTTTCCTACACTTTGGGAGCAGACAGCCAAATATTTTTTTTTCAAGTTTGTTGATATTTTCCTTACTTTGCTCCCCTTGCCAAGCTTACACAATTCTGTGACTTCATGTGCCGTGTTCTGCTTTGCGTTTTCTTTTTGCAGATGCTTTTAAACTTATCTGCCTTCATCTTTCTACTCCAACTGGACATTTAACTTCTTTATTTTTACCTTGCTTTCTGGGAAGGTCTGTTTTAGCTGCCCTTCCTTGCTGTTTGATGGGTTCTAGTGCTCTTCCCCACCTTGTTTTCTCCTCCGTGTGTTGCTGCTCCAAGTTGGTCTCTTGTGCTTTTTCCACTCCCAGTTACACTTTAATGATCTTGAGCAACAGATTGGGGCACTGGCAGGACATTTGTCGGGACTCTGCAGGGAGGAGCAGAAAAAAAGAGATGAGCTCTGCTCCTTCCAGCTTCCTGTTGACACAAATTATTGAAGCTATGCTAATGGGAGACACAACCACGCAGAGGAGATTCAATTTTGTGTCAAAGCATCTTCTGGAGAGCGAACAACAAACAGAAAGAATGTGTGCAAGAAGAGGAGCATTTTGAAAAGCTATTTGCTGTAAATCTGGGAGATTTTCAGTGCTGTTGCAGGTTGGGTTTAAAGAAAGAAATTCTCAATGTTTGTTTCACTATAAGAAAATCCTGTGCTCGTGACCACAAGTCAGATTTGTACAACAATGCTGAGCAATGGGATAGAATTTGGCTGGTTATTGCTCTCTTTTATGTGCCAGGGGGGATCTTTTTAAAGGTCAAGGCTGGAGAATGCTTACCTGCAATCTGGTTTCAGCTCAGATAGGGAAGACATTTAGGGATGCTCAAATTCAAGTCTGCCATCATGATAAATGCTAGAAACCTCGAGATGTATTTTAGTCAGTTTTATGCATTTCATTTGACCAAACCTGGAGCCAGCACTGAACTTTCTTGTTTCAACCACTCTGGTGAGGTTGATCTCACTGACAGGTACAGGCAGGGCAGCCAGAGATGTGCAGTGGCCTTTTCCTGCCCCTTTTCTTCTGGAAGCTGCTCAAGTTCCTTTCTCTGCCCCCAGGACTGGAGCAGGAGTTGCTTCCTGAGGCACTGGACACCAGGAATTGGGTGGCAGGGCTTGAGCAGCCCCATGTGATCATGTGTGCCAACCTCTGTATCAAATTCCGGGCACCTGACAGCAAATATTTGCATCAGTGGCCATTTTTGTGGCCTTTATTCCTGTGGAGGGTGCTGGATTTACAGGAGAGTGTTGCATTTACAGATTTCAAGTGAAAGCAGAGCTCTGTGGACCTCCAGGACAGCCAGAGGACAAACAAACAGGTGCTTTTCCTCTGAGCAGAGCTTTCATAAGAATAAACAAGCTGCAGTTTAATGTTCTGTCAGCCAGGGAAGATTTTGGACTCTTTGCCTCTTAAAGCAAAACACATTGATGGATTTGTAGTGCAAGAGCTGAAGGTGAATTCACAAAACTGTGTCAGAAGGAAGGTGAAAGCATTGTAAGGTTTTTGGTCAAAAGCCAATTTAATACCAGGTTTGAACATTGGACTGGAGCAAAATTCATAATTATAAGTTTAAATGCATAACCAGAAAACTAAATACATTAAACCTAGTAGTGTGTTTGCTCTTTGCACCTCTTTATAGAGGTGGTTTAGTTTAATCTAGTCTTGGAATAGGAAGGGAATATTCCAGCCTTCCTTACTGATTTTGCTTTCCTAAATTAAGTAAGCTCACTTGAAATTCCTGTTAAAAAAAAAAAAAACCAAACAAAAAAAAAACCAAAACAAAAAAAAAACCCCAAAAAACCAGAGATCCTTAAATAATAAATGAATCTCCATGAGGTGATGATTTTTTCTGTTCCATACACCCAGTAATTCTCTCAGCTCTGTATTTATCAATCCTTGCTTGCACTCTGAAGTACTTTATATATAAACTGAGTACGTGAATATTTTGCTTTGACCAGCATTTACAGCCATCAGGATAATTTAATGCAAAAGTAGACTCAGATTTTTTGACTGCATTCCTGAATTTTGTGGTGAGTTGTTGCCACTTTGCCCTGTTCTCCTCTGCACTAAAAAGCAGCAGTGGGAGCTCTTGACATCCATTACAGACTTTCACTGCCCTGAACGTTTCTAGAGGCAGAAAATTCAAACAGACTTTTAACTGTTTCTTACCTTCTAGTGAAAGAAACTGTATTCAAATAGAGGCTGTAAAGTTAATATTCAAAACAGGGCTGTGAAGCTGTGGCTCATGTCCTTTGTATTGTTTGCTGGTCCTGCTACAGCAGAGACTCAGAAACCCTCTTTTGTGCTTGGTTAAGGCAAATATCCATACCTGAAGGCCAGATGATGGAAATTAAGTTTGATTTCTTGTGCAATCTTAATATGTAATTAAAAAGGAATCCTGTGTGCTGTATTCCCTATTAAATCCTCTTAGAACATCATTTTTTCAGTTAAAATCTAGGTTATATCTGCTTTGTTGTTGTGTGGCTGTGGTGACTCGGTGCTGAGGAGAATCAGGGGGCTGAGATTTCCCTTCCTGACTTGGAATCCATCACCCATCCAGGAAAATCCTTCCTGTTGTGATGCCTCCACCAGGGCAATCCCCACTCCATCCTCTCCCTCTCCTCGAGTGCAGCTCCCCCACATTTTCTCCACAGCTCCCACCAGTGCTGCCATTCCCCCCTGACATTCCTGGGTGTTCCTCTTCCATCCTTAGCTCCAACTCCCTCTGAGATGGATGCAAAATGTGCTTGTCCTGGTTTCTTTCTGGGGTGTGTGAGCACCACCCCTGCTCTCTGAGGTGCCTTTGGTGGGTGGTTCAGTTTGAAATGCTGTGAAATCCCTGTTTGGGTATCAGCCACCACGAGGAGTCCCCTGGATTTCTGTGCTGGGCCTAAAGCAGGATGGCTGGTGGTGTCTGAGGAATGGCACTGCACCCTGGAAACCCACACTGGAAATCAATCCACCATGGAAATTCACCCTGGAAATCCACCATGGAATTCCACCATGGAAATCTACCCTGGAAATGCACCCTGGAAATTCACCCTGGAAATTCACCGTGGAAATGCACCCTGGAAATGCACCCTGGAAATCAATCCACCATGGAAATGCACCCTGGAAATGCACCCTGGAAATTCACCATGGAAATCCACCCTGGAAATGCACCCCGGAAATCCACCCTGGAAATTCACCATGGAATTCTACCATGGAAATCCACCATGGAAACCCACCCTGGAAATCCACCCTAGAAATTCACCATGGAAATCCCATGGAAATCCACCCTGGAAATTCACCCTGGAAACACAGCCTGGAAATCCACCGTGGAAATTCACCATGGAAATCCACCCTTGAAATCCCATGGAAATCACCGTGGAATTCCTCCATGGAATTGCACCCTGGAAATTTACCACTGATTTCTTTCTCTACAAGTTTCATTGAACTCAGTATTTTTATGGAAACCTCCTATTTGAACTGGACTTCATCTCTAAAAAACCCCACGAACCAGGAAATCTCCTTCTGTTGCAGTGAGCCCCAAACCCCTCTGAGAAGTGCTTAAGCACAGGGCCAAGTCCCATCAGAATAAACAAGAGCACAAATGTTTCACTGGTCAGAACCCTGAACTCCCTGCTCCCAGAACAATGGAATAAAATGCACTTTCTCACTGCTGGAAGAGCACCCAGGAAGGAGTCCCCAGAGCCTCTCACTTCCATAAAGTTATTTTTTCCTTCTGTAACTTTTCATTCCGAAACAAAGAGCTCCAGAAGGCCTCTCGACCTAGGCCTCACGGTATCATTATCTTTTGCTAATTCTTTTGTACCAGGCATGTCTTGATCTGTGTTCTACCCTTCTGTGCTCATGGGCTGTTTTCCTTCTTTTTAATCCGCATGTCTTCCTTAAATCTCGCTTTCCTCAATGTTTACACAATTTGTCAGTGCCTCTTCCACCAGCCAAGGTGTCTCTCCTTGCCAGATGCCTTCTTGCCCAACCCTGCAAGCCAGGAGATGTTTTTGTGTCTCTGACTGTGACCCTTTTCTGGTTCTTTGGGATTTTTTTTAATCCTGTTTTTCCAACTGTTGTAGAAAACTTTTCTTTTTTTTCTCTTTCTCTCATGGATGCACTCTGGTAATTTCTAAGCCAGTTCATGCAGTTCTTCCAAGGCCATGAGGTTTTTATTTAAAGATTTTTGGTTTTGTTTTTTTTTGGTTTTTGGGGGTTTTTTTGGGTTTTTTTTTTTTGCATCCTGTAGAAGCTGTTAATGGTTTGTATCTCATCAGCTGCGATTCTAATGTGAAAATATTCCAGCAGTTAATTACAGCAGTGATTAACAGCAGCAGAGCTGGGCCTCTCAGATTGCAGTTCTCATGCTGCAGGGGAGGTGCAGGAGCCAAGAAATGCCCTTGGAATTTCTGGATAGCTGGAGCAGACAGCCCAGATCCCTCTGGGAAGGGCCAGCACAACCCACAGGGGCTGAGCAGCTCCGTCTCAGGAGGTGCAGCAAGAGCCCCAGAGGGCGAGGAGGGAGCTGAAGGCATCGAGGTATCAAGTAACAAATCAAATGTGTTCGAACTCAGCCTTCTGGAAAAGCCCTCGGGGTTTGCTAAAGGAGAAGAGAAGAAATGTTGACCAATCTCAACAGACAAGCACATGGAGAGCACCAAAAGGGTCACACAGATGCTTCCCTGGTAATAATATTAGTAAAAATACAGTAATATAATATGAAAATACACTACGGGCACTATGTTTAAAATGCAGATATAGTGAAATATCTTGGCCAAATTTAATTCACTCCCTCAGAGTCCATGTGTCAAATGAATCCTTCCAGCCCCTACCACGCAGCTGCCTCATTCCTTCTCCCTCTGAAGGATCTCCAAAGTTTGTGTCTTACTGCAAGGACCCCTGTTACCTTTGTGCTTTTGAACATCTCTTACTCTCACAAGGTCATCCAGCCTTTGTGGAATGAACAGCCACATTTCTGAGCCTCAGCCTGAAAAGGGACATTTCAGCCTAAAAATGGAGTTCAGAGCATTTTTCCTGGTGCCATCTGGAGGGGACGGAGAAGTCAATGTGTCATTTTCTTTGTTAAATCCCTCTAACAGAACTGTAGCAGGACCAGCTCCTATTTCAGCTTCACAACCCTGCAGACCCTCCAGGGGCCCTGTGCAGGTCCCTGTAGGGCAAAGGGACCTTCCCAATGTGTACTGAAAGGAAAAACCCCATTGCAGAGGCCCCCATGCCTGGTGAACACTGAGATCACTTTAGAAAGTTTTACTTCAGGAGTTGCAGCCACAGGTTCCAACACCCATTAATGCATTTGGGAGGAGGCAAGTTTATAGATGGACATCCAGAGGTAAAGTGGCATTTCATGGAATTGCTTCACCCTTAAGATGAGCCCACACCTCAGAGCAGCCAGAGATAAGTTAAATCTCAGCTAAAAGTGATGTTTTTTATGACAGACAAATCCAAGAATTGTTCACCCATCCAAGTTTTCCTGTTCCTCTACTAGAGAATGCCAGCTGCTCTGGGTGGGTGTGAAAGACTATCCAGAGAATTTGGGGATTGTTTTAGTGGTTCCCATGAAGCTCCAGATGAGCAGTTGGAATTCTCCTACTGCCAGCAGGAGCAAACCTCAGCTTGTAAAGAGAACAGGTAATGAACCCTGAGAAAAGGGAAATCTCTGACAGAGAGGGTTCAGTAAAATCCACAGCCCAGGGGTCCTGCCTGAACAGGGAACAGGCAAAGGAGATGCAGCTCCTTGAGTTAAAATCCTACTCACCACAGCAGGAAATTCCCCACTGGAATGGGCAGTGCTACAAATCCTCCAGCCTGGCAAGAGGGATTAGCAGCTTTCTGGAATTAAAGGTGGCACCATCTGCAGTCATGAGTTTTAAATATCACATCTGATCATCTTCGAGGGAGAGGTTGGTGTGGTTTGTTCAGGAACAAATCCGAGCCTCTCAGAGATGGCATCCATGTAATTAAGCACATTTTAGCTCCTCGAGGGTGATAAGCAAAGTAATTATCCAACTCTTTATGAAGATAGCAAAGGGATTTTTGGTAACTCCTGCTTGGTTACAGCACGATCTGTGCAGTCAAATTTAGAGTTCCAGTCTCGGGGTGAGGAAACCCCAGAAAGATTTTATATGAAATCGAGGGGAATAAGTTCCTTTTTGACTAAATATTTATTCTCTGTGTCGCACCCTGTTGGAGAGGAGGAAAAACTCAGCTGCCACTGTCCTGTTCTGTTCCAGAGGAACAATCCATAGGCTGGGTGTGGAAGCATTTTATCCTGCCTAGAAAAGAGCTGACATTACACTGAATGCTACAAAACCCAACGATTTCCCTTTTAAAATAATCATCTGCAAACTGTAAACACACATACCTGAGGATATCCCTCTCTGAGCTGAAAATAAGATGCAAAATTGGCAAATGAGAGGTAAATTCAGCTTGCTAAACTAAGAACCTTTTCCCACTTTCTTTATTTTTTGTTACTTTGCTGAAATACTGAGCTCTGTGAGTTGGGGGCATTTTAGATGATCATGGTATTTGATATCCATATGAAATACTTCAGTGGCTCTATTAGTATTTTCTATTTCATGAACACCCCATGCCTGTAATCATTCAGCATTGGGTTAGATAATTCAGTACTTTATCATCTAAAAATATGATGCTCCTGCCCAGGACTGGTGTTCATTTGCTTCAGCTGCTGAAAAGGAAAATATAAAAATATATAGTCCAGATCTCACCTAAAAAATGATAGAAGGTCATTAAAACTTAAATGAAATTCCTCTTTATAAATAGCCCAGTAGCAATCAGGGAAAATAACAAATATTTGTGGCAGTTTATGGATGTACAATTAGAATGCTGAAATTTTATGTGGGTTGGGGCTGAATTTATCAGGTTGCTCTTTGGGGGGAAATGATTGACAAGAGATTCCCAGATTTGGAGACACGGAGGTGAGGCAGCATCTCAGCAGGGTAAAGGATAAATCATTCCCCCAGCTGTGGGAATTTGAGAGATTTCTCTTTTCCTGGCTTAGTTACTGCATTAGAGGATACTTTGGAGTGATGCATGTCTGTTATCTGTGGTCAATACTATTTTATTTTAAGTAAACAAGCATTTGCTAGTAATTAATCTGAATTACAGCTTTCTTACCTCCTGCATCAATGCCACAAGCCCTACAGAAAATGCCAGTTTCTCACTTTCCTCTGCTCCCTTTCAGTGAAAACAAAAAAGAAAGTAAGGAAAGAATCACAGGAAATACAATCATATGATTTTTTTTTTCGTTGGAGGCTTTTACTTAAAGATAGGTAAATAGATTTATTTTAACCCAACAATTATTTGGCAATAATCATGTATTTAATAGTAAGTATTTTCTTGTGGAATTTGGAGTTTGGCTCTTGGATCAGAACAGAAATAACGAGTAAGTTGTCAGGAATCCTATTCCCAAACCACCTTATTTTGGTAGCTGTGATAATATTTCCTTTCCTTGGGGCCTGATTTGCACAGCACACAACCCAACTACAATTTCTAAGGCTTTTGGTGAAGACTACTCATCATTAAGGTATTTTCCACTGGCCTTCCAAATTTAAAGATGTATTTTACCAAACCTAAGTAAACACCACTAAATTAAACAATTCCTCTCTGCCAGCTGGAAATGCAAGCAAAGCTTTCATGGGGTTTTTTCCCCTTTGAACAGTTTTTGCTCTCCCTGCCCCCTGAGCCTCTTCTCAGAGTGAGTATTTTATCTGCATTATGGACAGAGTTCTATTGTTCTGTGCTTTTTGTGCTGTTTGCAACCAGCAAATCCCACTATTCAAAGTGTTGTGCTGAGTTGTTTATGTCCCGCCTTGGCACCGTGACAACTGAACACATCACAGGCACGGCCGAGCCAGAGCTTTGGAGCCCTGGAACAACAGTGGCCTTTGGCTGCCAGAGCCCTCCTGCTCCCTGGAAACCTCAGCCCGGGCTCAGGAGTAATTTCGTTTTCCAACTGTTACCAGAGGAGAGTTTATCTGCTCAGCAAAGAGAAAGAGCAGCCCCAAACCCATCTCTGCTGAATAAAGAATTCTCGTGTTGTGCACGTCAATGTTGTTAAGGTGGGCAGGAGCATTGATAGGCTACTAAATCAGCATATTATATAAAAACCAGGAATAGGAAGGGCATGAGGAGCAGCTGAAATCATCCCCACCCGTGGTGGTGGTGCAAGGATGGACACATGGGAATGGCCCTTGGCTGCAGCGTGGGAGGTGAAACTTCTCCTCTTTGTCTCTCACCTGACCTCGTAACATGGCACAGTTGCTTTTATCTCTTTGCCAGCGCTGCAAGATCAATGTCAGGGAGGTGCCAGCCACTAACTGAATGATAAATGTCTGGTCTTTAGGTTTAAGATGATAGAAAAGGCGAAATTATAATGATTTTATTATCAAGGATTCATCTTAAAACATACCGACAATGAGATATCTGAAATCCAGTATTCCCATGTATTTCATTTTCTCTACCTGTGGGGGATGAACTTTTCAGGGTGTTTTTCTGTGTTGATCTGTGCATGAAGGCACAGCTTGGGTGGATTAAGAAGGTGTGAGAGGAGGAGGAGAGAGGCTGTGTGGGCTGTGCCCCTGCATCTGCCGAGTTTATGACATAAACACCCAAGAGAAGAAGCAAGATGTCAGTACGAGCTCACGTGGGCATGATGTGGTTTTCTCTCCTCAGCTTTCTGTTTTATTCTGCTTTGTTTTGCAGTTTGCCCAGCTGGTGTCTGTCTACAAAACTTTGGGCCCAGAGAAGTTCCCTCTAATTGAGCAGACGTTCTACCCAAATCACAAGGAGATGGTAGGTGCAAACAGCAGTGCTAAATCTGCTTTCTGTGTCTCTAAAACAACTGTCACAAACAATTCCTTTCCCCCATTTACTGTCTATTCCACAAGCCATTTTGGCAGCTTTTGGAGGGATGGGACTGGGTGACCACTCGAAAGCATGGTGATGGTGAGCTGGAGGCTGCTCAGATGGGAACGTGGTCATTTTTTAGCTGCCCAGACTCAGATCTCAGAGACATTAAATGCTTACAAAGACACTGGACAGCTATTAAAGTGCAAGGGTCACCTTCATGGTTTGCTTTGCCCCCAGTCCTTTCTG
Source organism: Monarcha castaneiventris obscurior (assembly GCA_026261815.1). Taxonomy (NCBI): domain Eukaryota; kingdom Metazoa; phylum Chordata; class Aves; order Passeriformes; family Monarchidae; genus Monarcha; species Monarcha castaneiventris. The sequence continues at coordinate 18,868,567 of JAMPIT010000484.1, forward strand.
GGTTGTTCAGGGTGTTTGTTGTTTTTGGAGATGATGCCCTGGTCAGTGCAGAGCTCAGAACTCAGCCAGGATCAGGGTGGCTGTGACTGGTGATCTGCAGGCAGCTGAGCTGACACTGATTCCCAGGGCTCTACAGACATAAAAGCACCACAGCTGAGCCTGTCAGGGGGCAAGGAGCAGCTGGGGGATGCTTTTAGGGTATGGTTAATTTTAGGCAGCAGTGAGGAGCAGGGAGTGGGACACAATGACCCTCATGGGATCCTTCCAGCCTGAGACTGGTGATGATTTTATTGAAAAAGCAGGTCTTTGGGGTGCACTGCAGAGTTGCAGCACACAGAAACAAAGAACATATCATTTTGGGGCAACAGCTAATGTGTCAGACTTGTCGCTTTATATGGCATATTTTTCTGAGTATAGCAACTGTGTGAGTGGTTTTCCCTGCCTTCATTCCTCTACATTGCTCATTAAAGTCTGAACTAGTAAGTTATTTCTCTTTTCTTTGGACTTTTGAATGTTGTTCTCCACAGCCACGTAATTTTTTTCACATATTTCTATGGCAGTGAATGTTAATTTAGAGAAAATGAATACGTTTGGGTATTGCATTGCCACTCAGAACTGCTGCAGTAGCTGCTGGTGATGACACTCATTTGTTTGGTTTTATTCCTTCTGATGAAGGTATTTGGAACTTGGTGGCTTGGGAAATAATCAGGCACTGTGGTACAAGATAACATTTTGTTTGAATTCCTAGAGTGGGTTGTAAGATGATCTGGAAATCAGAGTCTTCTGATGCTGCACTGAAACCATGTCATTTTATTTCGTTTTGGGTTTTCAACACTTTATCAACAGCTGGCCCCTTTTGCATTTGTTGATGCAGAATTTGGCAATTACAGGTTTGTTTTTTTTTTGGTGTTCCTCTTGCCTTTGCTCCTTCCCTTTTTATTCTTCAAATGGGAACCTGGAGCTGCCCCCTCCCTCCAGTGCAAACCAGCTCAGGGGGGGACGTGGGGAGAGGGGAAAAGCCCCAAATCTCTGGGAATTGAGGGTGAGCTGAGCGTGCCAGAGGTGCTCCTTTCACCCTCTGCTGATCCTTTGTGCTGAGGCTGTAGGCAATGAAAGGTAAATAAACAAAGATGCCACTATTTTGTGTAAAAATGGAGCTGCTTTAATGAAACACTTTTTGAAACAGAAACATTCATCCCAGACTGATTACACAAAACGCTGTGAGGCTTTTGAACTCGGTGCTAGTTGAGTCATATCTAAAGCCTTTCCCTCAGTAATTAGCTCCCTTTATTTCACTGCATTCCCACCTCTTCTGTTCTCTGCCGTGGCAAAAACAACACGGCTTTTTCAACATAATTGCTGAACAATTTAATTAAAACTTCACTGGGACGTTGGGGAAACACCAGCAATATTCCAGGTGGTTTTTTTTTTCCCTGTTCACCTGTACAATCTCCCTTCTCTCTTCTTTTCCCTACTCTTATCAAAATTCATGTGAGTCATTTCCAACGTAAAATCAAATGTTGTGCCAGGCTGCATTTCTGCTCTACCCTCTCGTGCAACACATGCACAGTTTCCAAAAGTAAAAAGAAAAGGTTGTAAAAATAATCTGCTATTGATAATATATCAATGCCACTACAGTAAAAATCCTGATAGGAAAGTAGCATATTCAGAATGCCACGCTGTAGTCAAGCCTTTTCAGAATCTTCCTCAAGGAAAATAAAATCTCATTTTGAGAGGGGTTTTTGTGAAGCTTTTCTTGCCACATTTATTGATATGAGGGAAAAAAAATAACTTTTGTGCCATCCATTGTGGAAAGTTTGGGCAGATTTATGATGCTCAGCCAGAAATCAAAGTAGAGAGACATTAACTGTGAAATACCTCGTGGGGGATATTTTATAGCAGGACAAATAGAAAATGTTTTTAAAATGAATTGTGGCATGCAATTTGTATTCCAGTCTGTCTGTAAATATCAGAGAAAGCGTTTATTTGTGCAAGGTGCACAGGGAAGGCAATCTGGCCTGGGTGAGTCGAGTTTAAGGTCTGGTTACTGTCAAACTGAAATAAGAACAGAGCTCTGGTGAGTTAAAAAGCAGAAAAATATCTGTTTGCTGCAGAGGGTTCCCCAAAAGGCACCATCCCATCAAAATGGCTTTGGAGACAAATGCTGCAGGACTGGTATTGAATATTAACAACTGAATATCAACCTTTGTGGTTATCGAGCTCTGTGGGCTTCTCTAGGAACTGGTTGGATCTGACATGAGGAAATAAAGCCTGGCTTTGAACCTTTCTGAAAATTAGTAATATAAATGCACAGCACTGTCAATAAATTGCCAATATTGTCACTGCAATATTGATTCTTTTTTGGAAGAAATGCAGCTTTTTTATTCTTTTTGTTTCATTTACCTAAGTCTATGGTCCAAATTATTAGTGTTAGGAAATTCTTGCTTTGTCTTGAATAAAGCAGAAAGCAAGCTGGGCTTTACATTTGGCAGCACATCTATATGGTTTTAATTTAGGGTTGTAAATTAAAAGAGCCAGACTGATTTATGGTAAATCAAAAGCGAAACATTGGCTTTTATATATCATGGGACACGTATTTCTCAAAGGAATAATGCCTTGCTTTCCTCTTGGCCTTGCACCATTTGCATTTCATTGGAAATGCATAAAATTAGTCACAGAAAAAGTAAATGGTTTTGCTCAGAAGAGTTTCCAAACCTGTCCTTTAGATGTGGGCTCAAGCAATTGTCGAAAGAAACGTTAGAGACACGAAAATGTGGCACAATAAATACTTCATGCAGTGGGGCTTCTTTCAAGTACCTGTTACCTGTCCAGTGCATCCTGTCCTGGTGTGTCCTAAGGCACGTGGGACACGCTGAATTCCATGTCCAAACTGCTGCTCATGGAACTGAAGGGAGTCGGGGATGTGCAAATGTTATTGGCAAGTCAAATCCCAAGGTTCTGTCAGGACTCTCCAGCAAAGAGGCCAAAAACACAATTTGGAAACCCCTGAGCCCATGGGCAGGAATGTGCTGACTCTGACTGAGCCCCCAGGCTGGGAGTGTCCCCCCGAGCTTGGCAGGAACCTGGAAAATGTTTGTGTGAAGCCTTGAACCAGACCTGATCCCACCACCTGAGCTCACGTGGGAGCAGAGCAGAGCTGAGTCTCTGCCCATGAGAGAAATCTGATGGAGAAAACTGGAGAGAGCTGTCAGATCTGTCAGAAATAACTGCTGGAAATAACTCCAGCTCCTGGGGATTCCCATCCTGCCTGAGAGCTCTGCCCCAGCTCCTGGGACACAAACAGCCTGACCTTTGGCATTTACATTTCCCCAAGTTTCACCACTGTGGCTTGAATTACTTTTGCAAACTTAAATCCATGTGTGAGGTTAGTTACTAAGTCATCATCAGCCATCAATTCAGGATAGTTAAGACACTAAAAAAGTAGCAGGCAAAATGTGTTTTAACCCTTCTCTAGCCTGAGTTCACAAGGAGTTGAATGCACTGAGAGAAGCCAACACGTGTTGGTGTTCACGAAGGAAAAACAATTAAATCATATTAAATAGGGTCAAATATCTGAGAGCTTCCAGAGACCACCTGCAGTGTAAGATATGCAATATTTATTGCATATATTTTCACATGAGGTTCTAAAGCCAAGGCTTTTCATGCTGCTGGGGTACAAATACCTGGTCATGCATTTTGGGAGGTGTTAAGGGCTGCAGCTGCCATGAGGATGGACACGATTTTTGTCATTCTGAGCAGTTTTAGCCTGTCATCATTTGGGCTTGGAGTTTGTTCCACGGAGTGCTGAAGCATTAAACATCTGGCTTTTCCTTCAGCAAGGTGTGGCTATCCATGGGAATGCTGACTCTGGAGGGGGGTTTTGGTTATCAAGGCTCTTTCTTAACTTAGTTATCAATGGAAGTTACAACTCTGTGGATGAAGGAAGCTGTGACATAAGGAACGTACAAAATGTGGAGCACAGATTGTTTTAATCACAGAAGTGTTCAACTTGTTTTCAACAGATAAGGAAATATTTGTGAATCTTTTTTTTTTTTTAATAGCACATTGTTATAATACTTTACATATACACTGTACAATAATTCTTTTGTATCCAAGACTTTCATACAGAAAAAAAAAAAAATAGTTCTATAAAACATTCCATAGTTCATTGGAAAGATTCGGAATAAAACACGGGGAGCTCTTAATCTGCAGGTTATCAAACAGGGGGCAAAATTCTGGCAATTCTTTTGTTCTTGTACATTCATATTGGCAAAAGGGAACCTGCTATGCCTTGGAGGACACAGGGGAGCATTGCCAGCCCCCTGTGCAAAGCATAACAGAGCAGAGCAGGTACCTCCAGGAGGTTTGTCCCTCATCCTGCACCAGTGCCAACCCCACAGACCCTTTACAGGACAACTGCTGTTTGTTTCTAAGCAACAGATACATGAGACCATGGCAGTTCAAAGCTCTGAGCGTGCAGGGTCGGATGGAATGAGCCTCCAAGGGTTTGTATTTTTTTTTTTTTTAATTTTTTTTTTTTTAGGAAGCGAGCCCTTCAAGGCTCGCTGATGTCGATGAATTCCTTCTCGGGGGGAGGCCCCCCTCGGTACCAGCTGCAGGTGCCATCACTCCTCTTGATGCAGGCGTAGTGCTTGGCCTGGTGCCCGTAGAGCTTCCTCTCAATCAGCCAGTCTGTCCACAGGCACTCGTTGGGGGCCGTGATGGAGCAGGGCACCATGTAGCACGTGGTGATCTGGGGGCAAAGAGCTCCCTGAGCGCCCTGCAGCTCCCTTCGAGCTGGGTTTGTGCTCAGGGATGGAAATTAAGGGTGTAAGGGAGCAGGCATTGCTCTGCTCCGCACTCACCTTGCAGCCACAGCCCATCTGGTATCTCTGGTTCAGGCTCTTCTTCTGGGACAAGGACAGGTCATCCCAGGGCTCGATGTAGTTGCACAAGTGGATGAGCACTTTGCCATCACTTAAAATTTGGCCTGTGGCGTGGGAAACACAAAAAGGCAAGGCAAGAAAAATGGTTTCTAAACGTTAGAACAGAAGCAAAAGGATACCTCAAGTTTTTAACTAATTGCACCGAATTAGTCGTACTGAAAACGTTTTTTAAAATTAATTTAATTATAACTGAGAGAATACTCTTCAGTAAAAGACTGAAGAAGGGTATTTTTCCAAAGATGTTGATAATCTGCCAGCCAGGGGTGGGTGTGGATGCAAGGCTACATTAAACTGGATTTTAGGACTCTCCAGAAAAATCTGTGGTTATTTGGAAGCCCAGACCTGCAGACACACGGGCATGTGTTGGCTCATTATGCATGTTTGCATTCCTGGGAAAATCAGTACTGTTGGTTTTAATCGAATAATAATGGCAAATACTGAATCAAAATTCCTTCTATTTATTAATTATATCATCATTAATATGATAATAATCCTTTGGAACTGTTCTAAGATTGCTGGAGGAAGGATGGAAAGCATGTAACATCACACTATAACTGCAGCTGAACACAATTTTTACTTCCAATTGTGTTTGCATTTAGTACACAAATCCATTCCTTTTCAGCATATTTCAGCAAATTCACTCTAAGCAGTCACTTGTGGCTTTCCAGGAACATTAATTGTGTTCCATTTTACCTGTTAGGAGATACTGCTTTTTGTTGTTGGCTTCTAGTTTCACTCCACAGAGTGATGAATCAAAAGGGGTGTAGACATACTGGACATCCTTGAGCTTTTCAAATCCTTTAAACATCTGAAAATGATCAGAAACAGAGAGTCAGTAGTGGAAAACAAGCATGAAAAAACAGTTGCAAACAAGAGCTGGAAGAGATACAGGGCGAGTCTCTTTAAAGAAGGCTCCAAAGTCTGAATTAATATCAGAAAGCACCAACAAGTGGAATTTTCTGCACTTAATGAAACACAACCAATAGTTTTAGGAGGAAATTAGGTAGGTCTTCATTTTTTAAGTGACAGCTTTTAAAATGTGCTTTTTCTGTGTATTTAATGGCTTGTTAAAACCTTCTCTTCAATTTATATTCTACTGGCGTCTTCCATTGGAGGAGCAATGCAGAGACAGCATTCACCTCAACCAAAATGCAAATATTTCTCGGTGTTTCCATGTGGGGAATTTTCTCTTGATCCCTGTGGCTGTTGGGATCTCCAGGGACACCAAACACACCGAGGAGCCGAGCATTTTCTGAGCATCATTCTCACGTTTGGTCACTAAAGCAAAGTGGTTTTCCATACCCAAACCCCTCACCAGTGGGACCTTCCCAAATAACTGCAGAACTCGATCCAGCCCTTAGGATTTACACCCTGCAGCCCCAAAACGGGGAGATTTGGGATCAGTGCAGTTTGCCATGGGACATCCAGAGCCCCGTGGTCAGGGCCACAGGACACCCACAGCACCCTTCAGCTTGCAGGACTGCAGGGCATCAGGAGCAATCATCAGTAGCACTGGGGAGAAGGTTGGAACAGCAAGCACAGAATAAAAACTGAGAGATTTGGGATCAGTGCAGTTTGCAAACTGGCTGCCCCTTACCCAGCAGTTTCAACCCCAAAAAGAAATCTCAAATGAGCCATTTGAGGATCCAGACAAGCTTGGCTGTGCCCAGAGCCAGCGAGGAGGGAGCAGAAGGTGCTGCTGAGCCTCGGCGTGGCTCTCATCACCTCGTGGGCCACCAGCAGCCCACTGACCTCATGCCACGTGCCCACAGCTGGGGACAATGGCAGGGCCTCACAGCTCTCCCAGTTGCAGCTGGTGTCACTGGAAAATGTGTTTGTGTTCCTCCAGGCCCTCCCAGGAGATTTAAATAGTACAGGCCACTAGAGAATATGCTGTAATGTGCTGGGTTTTTTTTCTGAAGCCTTGTTTGTGGAGGGGGGAAGAAAGCCAATGTTGTTGTCACCGCGCTGCCGGTCCAAAAATATGAGATGGGATTTGAAATGCTTTGGAGAAAAAAAAAAAACAAACGGGGCCCAGCCAGAGCAAAACACAAAACCAAACTGGCACCCTGTCCAAAGCAGCAGTGGAAATCCCAGAAAACCTCCAGAATGATGAGGGAAATGTGTCTGGGACAGGGCCACCACGTGAGCTCTGCACGTGTCCTCTGCCTCAAGCTCTCTCCACATTCAGAAGCCTTCAGGAGATTGTAGGGAACAGCTTTTCCATGGATATCTCAGCCCTTGAGCTCAAATTTGGAGGCTTTACGTAGACAACACACCTCAATTTAGCTATAAAAACCCCTAAATATCCATAGCAATGCACAATAGAGATTTAGTTGATATTTAAATGAGTTTGGTGTTTGTTTTGTTGCAGGTTTTTTGGTTGCTTGCTTTGGGGTGTTTTTTGAAATTCCTGTCTGACTTATCTCTGGTTTTGACCTATATAATTGTTACAGCATTTCTAAAGATTATAATCTTGTGCTTAACTCAGTAAATCATATTTAATCTCCTCAATCATATCTTCCCATCTCCTAAAAGCGTGGATATTTCTCCGTAAAGGGATAAGGTGGTTGGATTTGGGTCTGCATTGATGCATGATCCAGGTACACCTGAGCTCCTGGTGGGACTTCACTGAAGCAGGAAAACAGGGTGAGGATTTGGGGGATAGAGAGATGTGAACCTGCTCCTAAAGTCTGTGTGGACACTGTCCCTGTCCTCCTGAGGGCTGTAACCAACAGCAGCACATGGCTTGGCTTTAGGATTTTAGAATGAGTGTGATGACCAAGTCAGTTACAAAAATATTATGGGAGGAATATTCAATTTCATGTAAATCATATATTAGCTTCTCTCTTTAATATCATGCTGTAAATATTGCAAGAAGAGAACAATAGTGGAAAACATTTATGGCTTCTTGACATGTGAACTCACCCCTCTAAAATGAATAACCCCGTTGTTATCATTCTTTTATTTCTGAAAATGAATATCGAAATGATATCCAATATTTCTGTCTAGAATAGCAACGTTTTAATGCTAAGCCTAATGCACTGGATTTGAAATAAGAGAGGCAGAATTTAAGCCATCTGCACTAATGGAACAGCTCAACAACCCTGAGAGCAACAGAGCAGAGAAAGAGCAGCACTGTGCTGCTACAGTCCAATATAACCTCCAGAGGTTCTGTGCTCCCTTTCCAAGAGAGGAGAATTGATAAGGGAAATGTGAATATCTGAGTGAAAAACACTCCCTAAAACTCACACCGAGGTGATAGTTCGTGGATGAATTGTATGCCTCAAAGGAGATGATTGGACACTCTGCTTTTCCCTGCTGGGTTGTATAAAGCAAATTCTCAGCCTGTTCTGCACCCTGTGCATGCTCTGGGTCATCCAGACCCCCGTGGTCAGTGCCAGGGGACATCCACAGGAAATCCAGAGCCCCGTGGTCAGTGCCAGAGGGCATCCAGAGCCCCCTGGTCAATGCCACGGGACATCCACAGGACATCCAGAGCTCATGGTCAGTGCCACAGGACACCCACAGGACATCCAGAGCCCCGTGGTCAGTGCCACAGGACATCCACAGGACATCAGAGCCCCCTGGTCAGTGCCATGGGACATCCACAGGACATCAGAGCCCCCTGGTCAGTGCCACAGGGCACCCACAGGACATCAGAGCCCCGTGGGCAGTGCCAGGGGACACCCACAGGACATCCAGAGCCCCATGGTCAGTGCCATGGGACATCCACAGGACATCAGAGCCCCGTGGGCAGTGCCACAGGACACCCACAGCACCCTTCAGCTTGCAGGACTGCAGGGCATCAGGAGGAATCATCAGTAGCACTGGGGAGAAGGTTGGAACAGCAAGCAGAGAATTTTCTCCCCCTGCACATGGACTGTGGAGTAAAACTCTCTAAAATGCTGTCCCCTGGGGTGAGACATGGTGAGACCAAGCCATTGCTCTGTGCTCAGTTACTCAGCAAATCGAGTCCTTGTTCAGCAGCTTTACTTTTTACCTCAGTGCCACCTGCCAGTTTTATCCTTGGGATGTCACAGGTTACCCCACTCTCTGCCACTCCCGTGGGGTTTATCAGGCACAGTCGCCTTGCTGGGTTTATTCTGGTGACCCCACAGAGGGTGGGCAGGTCACAGAGCTCCTGTTTTCCAGCCAAAATCCTTCCCAAAATCCCTCCCTCCCTGGAGCAGGGAGTTGGGTCCTGAGGGAGGGGAAGTGGTCCTGAGCCCCCTCTGCTCAGAAGGAAGGATTTGAGGGCTGGGGGCTGTCACAACCCTTCTGTGTGTGATGATGTGGAGCATCTTTCCTTAAAAACACACCTCTGCTCTGTCCAGGCCTGGCTGACTTGGGGTGGAATTAAATTAACATCTCTTACTGCTGCCTGAGTTCTGAACAGGCCTCCAGTGGTGAAAATAAGGGAGAAACTCCAAAGAAGTTTGAAAACACAAATACATCTCAGAGATTTCAGTGTGCTGGTGCTGAAGAATGGGATTATAGACTGAAAATAATCACTCAGATTAGACTTCTCATTCTTTTTGTTTGTGCTGAGGTAGAAGATTATTTGCAATTCTATCAAGTTACTGAAGTGCTGCAGAACAGCAGCAGAACATTAAAGTGCCAGTGGGAGGAAAGGGAATTCTCTGGCATTGATGCACTCATTTCTGCAAAGAAACACTTGAATATATCCTTAATATTTAAGAAGACAGAAAGTGGCAGATGGTGAAGAGCTTTGGGGTTTGTTTTAGCAAGGTAAAGGCTGGCTTGTAGACATTGCTGTAAAACTTTAACAGAAGTCATGTGTGATAACCATCCTTGTGAATACTTGGAGATATTCTTGTTTACCACAGATTTTTCCCAGTTAAACTCCTGTGAGGGGGTTGTAGCAGTGGATACAATATGAATGATTAAATTTACTTTTGAAAGCATGTAGCCATTCATCATGATCTTAAGTGCTCCCAGTGAATGAAAAGATTCTAAAATGTTTATAGTTTATGGTTTGTAGTTTATCTTTTAAATGTAAATATTATAAAATAATATTCAGTGAAAAATAAGAGATGAAACCACCTGGAAAACCAACCAAATCAAACCACCTGTGCACACTCACACGTTTTAATTAGAGATTGCTTCTTGTGTATTCCAGAAAAAGGTAAACCATGATCATTTGAACATCAGTGAGAGTTCGACAGTGACTAGAATAGGATCAAGATACATCTTCTTAAAATGTATTAATGAATGTATCTCCTTGTAGGAGCTGAACAAATAGTGGAAAAATCCTGTGAGATTCTCAGTCTGTGTCTTTGGGTGTTTGCTTCCCCAGCAACACTCATACAAGTGGATTTTTGTTTATGTGAATACGAGGGAAGGACTCCTGCCCTGCAAATATCCCTGCTCACAACAAACACAGGGTTTCCTCTCCCAGCTGGAATTTCTCTCCTCTGCTTGGAAAGTTTGGATCATCCAGAGCTGCCACCCCATCACAGCACAGGGGAGCAGGAATCCTCCAAAACCAGATGGACTGACACCACTTACAGACTGAAGCACATTTTTGGAGCCTTCATAAATTATCAATAACAAAATTTCTCATCAAAATACCATATTTAGCAAAAAACCTCCTGAATGTCATAACAGCTTTCTTTTCTTTTTTTTCTTTCCCTTTTTTTATCCCTCCTTTGATTTATTGTGTGTAGTTCATCTGTGTCTAACTGTGGAGGCAGCTGGAGCCTTCTCCAGCTTCCCAGCATTTTGGGCTAAATTATTTTGGGCTGAAATATGCAGAGGTTATCAGCATTGAACTTCAAAAAAGCTGAGTGATTCCATGTACCTTTATTTGTTTGATTTCATACCGGATCATTTTGTGGGTATCAAGGGGATCATCACTGGCAGGAACCACCTTTTCACTGGATATTTTTGCTCGGATCACTGGAAGAGAGAGAGAGATTGAAATGCAAATGAGCAGATGCCCAGTTTTACAAGCAAAAGTGAAAATTACATTGATAGATTTCAGCATTGTTTTGGCACTTCAGCTACAAGTAGATTTTAAAGATTTTACCATAAGAACACCAGCTGAGCTCCTGAAAACAAAAGTAAGTGGGCTGTCTGTGATGTAAATCTGAATTCCCAAGAATCTGGAAACCTGATTGATGTTACCACTCAGTTTTGACAAAAACTGTCCATCAAAATCCCTGGAAGACTCGAGTCCCATAAAATTTGACAAAATACCCATCATTATAATCAGTGAGCAGAGGAAAGGGACACTGCTGTTGATGACAGAATTGTTGATCAAATAAATACACTTGAAGTATCACCCTGAAAGCCTGTGCCAGGCAAGATGAAAGCATTGATTTCATGCATGAAATCAGAAGAAAACTCTTACATTCACTTTTCTGAGGCTTGACAGAGCAAGCCATTAGTTGTCTTTTATCTGGAGAAATCGACTCCTCCTGGTTTGGATGTACTTAATTTATTTCCTGCTCTTCAATCAAGGAAAATATGAGATTTTATGGAAGAAGAAATGGATTCTTTCCCCCTGTCTTTGTTTGAGGCATCTCTGCTGTATGTGATGGTTAAAATGCATCAGGACTCTTTGGCACAGTGGTTCTAAGAATATGATACGTGGCCAAAGTTCCTCTGGGGATTTTTATCCTCCAAAATTAGTGAGAGCCCCATTTTTGCTCCATTCTGGATGGGCACTGCTGCAGCTCCTGGGTTAGAGCAGCCTGTGCCTGTGGAGAGACACTGGCAAAGGCCAGAGCAGAGGAAAGCTTTGTGACATCAAAATCACATTTTCCCCCAAAAACCCCTCATATGTTTGCTAGACTGACCTGATTTTTATCATATTTAACATTACAGCTAAAGAAAAGGAATAGGAAACCCAGCCTGAAACCCAGCCAGGCAGAGGTCAGTCCCACCTAACCCTGGGCAATTCCCATTTCCTCACTAATTAGCAGAGCAAACCAGATGGAATAATCAACATGATGCAGATGCCTGCAGCTTCCAAGCTCCAGCCTCTATCTCTTGGCACGATGCTCCCTCCTCCTGAGCCATTTAAACCCTTTTTTGAGGAGCATTTTAGCCTTATTGGGAGGAAAGAGTTCTTTTAAGTAGGAGCAGCAAATTCCTCATTTCACGTGGTAAAGTGGCAGCATCTCTTAAATCATCTGCAGATGTGAGCAGTCCCACAAATGAGCTGTGTGTCTGCAGTGCTCTGATCTCCTTCCAGGGGAAAAGTGCTGTGGGTTGTGCCTGCTCTACTCTGCTGGCAGCAACAAATTAGGATTGTGTTGTTTTGTTGTGAGATGCTCTCCTTTGCATCATTACTCCCTAAAAAATAAAAGGGTTTTCTCATTAGTCTGTTCAATTCTGAGGGAAAGGGCTGAGAAAACAACATTATTCTCCCAATGCCATAACAGGGTTTATATGCAGGAAATCTTTTGCTGCCTACTCAATGTAGGATAATTGAAATTACTTTCCCCCTTGTGTTTCATGTTGCAATGTTGCACATTTCCATATTTTTATGAAATTCTACTTGTTAGCACAGGAGAGGAACGTTACAGATGATCCCTGACAGCTCCAGGGGTCTCCATGGAAGTTGTGCAAGGCTGAAAGTGTAACGTCCTGGGGTTTGTCATGAAGAGATCTTTTAGTGGGTGTGGAGAAGAAAATGAAAAGTATTTTTGTGTTGTGTGTGTTTCAATCATTTGTTTGTTTAAGAGAAAGCTTCCAGATGGCAAAGGAGGACAAATTGAGATATTTATTTTTAACAGTAAGAAGGTTTTACTGTCTCAATTTTTAGCTATTTGGGTTTTACCCTTTTATTCTCCTGAAACCAAATTCAAACACACAGAAACACACAGAGATCTTTCGGGGCCTTTTCATCCTTCTTGGGTTTCTTTCTTTTTTCTTTTTTTTTTCTTTCTGTGCATTAATATTTTTTTGCAATCAGTGTCGTCTAGCTGTCTCCTCAAACCTCTGATTCATGTGGTTGCTTCTGTTTTTAACCACAAGCACTTCCTGCAGGAGCATTCCTGGGCCTGGCCATCTCCCTCTCCTCACTCGTGGCTCAGGGCTGGTTGGGGCTCAGGATTCCTCCGAGTCTGCACTTCTTCTCAGGACACGGTTTCAAGAATTCCACGGCTGGCTTGGCCTCTTGGTGTGAGCGAGAACAGCCTCTGGTTGTTCAGTAATAATGTCATTTTATCTGTCAGGAGGTTATTGCTTCCTTATGAGGAATTTGATGTATGGAATACACACGCACAGACTCCGTGTGCCAGCACAGTAATTCCGAGTGCCTCCGATTCGTTCTGCACTGAAAACACAGACCTCAGGGATTTCAGGAGGAGGATGGAGCTTTTCTGTGGGGCTCGACGTCGATAAAATGTAGTTTTTGTCCCCACTTTGCAGCTGGAGGTTGTCTCAGGTGACTGAAGTGAAAGGAAATGAATTTGAGCTGCAGGAGGACAATGCTCGGCCCTTGGGCACTCAGGGTTAGAAATGTGTCAAAAAGATATTTACTCCTCCTTTCCTGAATAACAGTGAACCTCTCCCAACCATTTGGACATCACTAGGAGATCATTTCAACTGGGTAAAAGACAGAACATATTAATTTAATAGTTTGATATCTTTGTGTTTATAGAGTCAGGAGAAAAGTGAGAGGTTTGTACAACTCAAGAGTGTTTCTATGCAATAAAGGGTAGAAAGTTAGGCATTAACAGCACCTTTCCCAAACCTGGGTGATTTCCTTCTGGAATGAGCTGCACTAATTAATACCTGTAAATAAACTGTGCCATCACCTTGTGTGTCAAAGATTTTTGTGATCATGAGGAACTATTTTACTGAGGGTGCATTTCCTTCTACTGGGTAAATTCCCTGCCATGAGATTGATTCTACCCCACCACAGTGACAAAAGCAATGAAATATGAAGGGAGAGAAGACACAGAGAACTGAGCACTCACTGGAGGTCCCATTCCAAGCCACGGATATGGATGGAATCCAGATAAACCAAATCCTTGCACTTTGTGCACTGAAATTCATCTATTCCCTAAAAGTAGTGTCCTTTTTAGACTCTGAGTTATTTCTAAGGCAACACAGAGGGAAAGCTGTTGAGTGAAGAATTACTGTCATTGTTACAAGTTGGTATGATTAGATAATATAAATATATTCTATATCACAGTATTTAATATTTTATATAATATTGCTGTACTGACACAAGTGGGAAGATCCTCCTTAAGCTGCTTTTCACAGTCTGAGTGTTTGAAGATGGGCAACTTTACCCAGCTAAAGTAATCAACTTGATGTTGTATGTATGAAAGCCCTTTCATACACAACATGCAGCTGTTTCTGCTGTAAGATTTATTCCAATTTCTATTATCTATTTCTCTATCATCCATCAGACCTTTTTTTCCTTTTTGGAGTGCAGGAGCTTAAAACTTGCTCCATAAAAGTCTCCAATTCCTAGAAGATCACGCCCAGAATTTGGGTAAAAGGAAAATCCCACAGTGACAACTGCTGGAGCCCCAACCCCAGAGACCTTGAGTTAATTCAAACTCAGTTCAAAAATTCTTCTTGTCCAAAAGTGATGGTTTTGGGGGGGGGGTGGGAGAGAAGAGGGCTTTCCTTTCCTCAGCAGTGTATATGTAGACTCTTTTTTTCCTCAAAAGAAGTCATCGAAAGAGGATTTTGCCTCATTGCAACACTTTTGTGAGATCCAGCACTGTTTTACAAATCCAGAGGAATCCCAGTGCCCCAGACATAGCAATGGTTCCACTGCCCCTTTCCCTGCACTGCAGCAGTTCTGATCCCAGGACACTCCAACATGGCTGGGACATGACACCGAGGTGTCTTGGTTTATACACCAAGAGAATTTATCAAAAGAACGTGCAGAAGAGTCCACATTGGGGGTTTGGAGCTGTGCAGGTCAAGTTTCCACATCCAGTGGTTTAGAATAGTGGAATAGAATTTAGAATAATTAATAGAATGATAGAATAATAGAATAATAGAATAATAATAGAATAATAGAATAGAATTTAGAATATTAGAATAATATAAGAATAAAGCAGGAAGAGCTGCCCTGGCTCTGGGCTCTGCAGGCCAGGTGGCAGTGGCTGTCCCTGTCCCTGGGGCCACAGGCTGGGCTTACTTCCAGGTTTGTTATCTTTCCTTTATTCTGCCTGCTTAGCTGGCTGTAGCAAAATAGAAATCCATTCCCAGTTCACCTGTGGCAATCCTGACAACTTTACACCACCTGATAAATATGTGTCTGTCTGGTTTTTAAAGAACTCCTCATTTAACTGACTGTATCACTATCTAAATTCACTATTTTATACGTCCTGATTTATTTTGTAGTCATGTAAGGGAAGCTTCCAGAGCTGCTGCTTTAGCTGATCAGTGGTGTAATAATGATGATTTTCATTTGAATATTGGGATAAACCACTCAGAAACACCCCAGTGCAGTGTTGGTGGTGCCACAGGTTTTGTTCCAGCCAGAACAAAACTCAGCCAAGAGTTTTCCATGAAGAAATTTTCTCAACCAAAGGATGGTGATTTCCTTCAGGGGTTACTGTGGGATTAAGAAAGAAGGGGATTTGTTAACACCCTGTCACTGCAAGCGCTAAAATTTGTATCCTGCAAGAGAAAATGGGGGACAAGTGTGATAATGAGATTTTCAGCAGTGCCCATCTTCACTTTGGGCAGTGAATGAATTCAGAGGGTTCAGCAGGACACCAGGGAGGAAGCTGCAGATCCCAGAATGGGACTGGAATTCCTTCCTCCCCTCCCCAGAGCTGCTCCAGGGGCAATGTCAGTGTGCAGCCTGGCCAGCAAACACCCCTGCAGCTCAGATTTGCCTCCAGCTGAAGTCAGGCATCTGGAACTGGCCAGGAATTTAAACAAGAACAACCAGAAAGCAAAATAACTTCAAGTTTGTGAGCAGAGCCCCATCTACTGCAGTCACCCAAAGCCAAGTTATGGTAAAATGATACAAGGAGTCCAAGAAAAGCTCTGGAGAGAGGGTGTGACCAGATTATTTCATTGACCTGCTTTGTCTGGAGGCCACAGAAGCTGAACCCAATCTATTATGGCCCATTCTTGGTCTCTTGGAGGAGAAAAATGGCCAGAAATGCTATCAGAGCTGCCCAGGAACACAGTGAGGAACTCTTGGGTTTCAGGGGCACACAGACATGGCAAAAAATGTCCTTTAGATAGGGAACTACACATCTGAGACACTGAACTTTTCTTGCAGAGAGGGAGCAGCTTCAGCACGAAAGGAGAATGAATGATCCAAAAAGAATCCCTCAGAAAAAAAAGAGAAATCTGCACAGAATTTGTCACAACAGACCAAAATCAAGGAACCCCCTTAAAGCAACACTGCACAGGATGGAAAAGGTAGAACAGATACCTTGGAGAGAATTCTAAATTAAACACGGTCTGTTGGCTGCTGATTTGTATTGCCCACAAAACCTCTAAATTGCACAAGAGGTCATAAGAGTCTTCCTCCATAATTTAGAGCAGCTGTCCCATCTGTCCAGCATTGCCACTCTCCCTTTCTCTTTTTATTTAACTAAACATGCAGGATTGTCCAGTTGTGCCAGAGATTTTTCTCACCACATTTGCTTATGGCAAAGCTTTGGTTCTCACCAATGAAGAGAGCAAATTAACTTGCTTAAATATTCAAGCACACGGAAAATATTATAATTTCTCAGACTACACATGAGAGGAACAAAGAAGCATTGGTAACCCAGGTTGTAACTCTGATTGAAGCTCACAGGTATCACTAATGCTGCCAAAAGGAGGCAAAAGTTATCGACTGATTGGCAAAAAATAATGTTTGAAAAGGAGGAATTTAATGCCCTGTGTGTACCTTTACATACACACTGATGGTTTTAAAGCAGATTATTTTAGAGATAATTTGGGGGAGAATTAAGGGTTTGTTTCCTTTGTGTTTCAGTATTCCATTTGCACATGTTGGCTCCCAACAGGAGTGGCAGTGGTGCTGTGTTTGAAATCTCTGGGAATGTCTGTGTGTATTCCATACATCCCTGGGACCTTTTCTGCCCCGAGCAGCCACCCCTGCCAGTGCCACCAGGGTGATGTTTTGGCTCAATAAATTGCCCTGAACCTGAACTGTTTAAAACCTTTCCAAAGCGAGTCCCTGGACAGCAAATGTTCTGGTTTTTTTCTGCCCATGCTGAAGGATTTGCCAACTACACTCTCATGAAAAAGCCAATATTTTTTATCCTGTTCCCACTTCATTTTCCTCTAGTCTGAGTCCAAAAGAAAAGGCTCTGCTGGTGCTGTAACTCCATTTCACATATTTTGAGGTGGTTTGTATTGCATAAAAAAGGTTTGTACTCCGTGTTTGCAAAAGCTCTCCTACTTTTACTGCTTCAGGTATCTGCTTTTCAGCTTGGTGGCTTGTGAATCCTCATCTTTATTTACAACAAGCAGCCTGAGCTGAACTCAGGCAACTCTCACTTTTGCAAATTCCTGGTTAATTGCATCTTTTAGAACCTGCTTGTTATGAATTTAGTGGGATGCTTCCAGTCAGCTCCAGCCCACCTCTGCCATGGGTGTCCAAGTGCTTTACCTCCAACTGGCTTCGTTGGGGGCTTTTTAATCAACACTTGCTGGCCACCATCACCACCTCTGGAAATAGTTCAAAATATCCATTTGGATATGGATAAACCATTTTGTTTTTAATTCTTATCCAGGAGAGTCCCAGCCTTGGGGCAGGGATAGGCTGGAATTGGAGCCTGGGTGCTGGATGGGGACTGATGTGTGTCAGGATGGTTTGGGCAGTGTTTGTGGGAGGACACAAACGACTCCTAGATTCCCACTGGAGCCCTGCCAAGCTGCTGATGGCACTGCCAGGCTGGGGATGAGATGGGCACAACACACTGCCATGAGAAAAAATCTGGGAAACCCTTCCAATGGCTCCTGCCACAGCCTTGGAGTGCAGGTGTCCCACATGGGCTTTGCCTTTGATGCTTTCAGCATCCAGGAAACTGCAACCCTTCTTTTGTAGTGTTGATTTCTGAATTATTGCACAGCTTTGAGTAGTTTCACACTTCAGCAGAGAGAGAGGTGTTTGCTTCAGGATCTGCTGAGGTGCTAGTTCATCCTGACTCTTTCAGGAGTGGAAACCAAACATTAAACCCCTACATTTTTCTTTCTCTTTTGAGAACCAGCCCCTGTTGAATGTTCTTTGGATTATTTTTAAACAGCTGAAAAAGAACAAATGTGTTTAGCAAATGGCTCATCCATCAATTAACCTTTCAACAGAGCAGCAAACAGTAGCTTCATTTCCAGCCTGTAACTCAACTCAGATGTTTGGGGCTGTGGGACAAGCTCAGTTCTAGATGCAAACACAATGAGCAGCAGCAAAGCTGGCCCAATACTGAGTGAGTTGGAAAAAATCTTCTCTTCAGGGTTTGCAGCATGGATTTTTTATCTGTAAATCAACATTGTAACTCTTCCTCCACAGCTCCTAGACCCAAAGTCAAGGAATTTTTAGTTCAAAAGATGTTTCTGCTTGTTGGGATATAAAGGCAGTTTTATTTTTCCTGCTTTGTATTTTTGTTTCCTGATATTCCATCCATAAGTGCTCATAGATAACTGTAAAGTAACTAAATCATCAGCACAGTGATCAACTGAGCCACGGTTTCTGAAATCATGAGAAACAAAAACAGCAGAGCTTTCTGGACTAGTGGCACACAATTGTTTAGGATCTGTAAGCACAGGGCTTGTTGAAGAATTTAACTGTAACTGTAGCAGGATTTTCCCTTCATTCTATGGAAAGCAAAGTATGGAAGAGCATTTCCAAGTCTTGGTGGTGCTTCCAGTGGCATGAGAAGATAAAGGTGGTGAGATAATCCATCTGTAAGTGAGCAATCAAAGCCTTACTGTGAAGTTCATGAGCTGGGCTAAAACTCCACAGAAACTTTAGAAGACTGAAAACCCCACCAATACCCTCGAAGTTAAGCAGATCCCAAGGATTTTTTTTAATTACCTTGTGATGTGGATATTAATTTGCACTGCATCATTTCCCAGTGTAAATGCTCTGCAGAATTTGGGTTCTCTGTAGGGTTTTATTTACACAGAACTGTTCTGGTCTGCATCCAAACTGCATTTCCAGTTCCGGCCTTCAGGGTGTGGAAGGTTTATGTTTAAGCTCATTAGGACTCTCAGGTAGGTCAGGATTTTGTGCATCTCTGTGTTTTTGGCTCAGGATGCAAAAATTCCTCGTGTTGAAGGCAAGAGTTGATCGGGTTTGGCTTCCTTGTTAAACCAGAAGATTATGTGGTTTTATTTTTTTTTTTAATTAGAAGAATGCATTCAATTTATGACGGTGGGGTTTTAAAATCTCATTTTTATAAACATTCAAATAGAATGTATTTTTAACAGAAGTGTGGGATTCTTTTAACTTAAATATCACCTAAAAACTGCCCTGATCTCCTAACGTTGTTCAAGGTCAGCTTTATTTTCCTGCGCTGTTTTCACAGCTGCTCCTCATGTTACCAGGAACATTTCTCTCTGCTTCACAAGCCTCAGATACCACATCATTTGACTGGTAATCAACATCTGCCTAATTTCAGCTGAAGAATAACGCCCTCTTTATGCTCCAAAGCCTGTAGAACAACATACATGATGTTATTGTGGATTTCCATTCATGGGGACGGGGCGGAAGGAACCCCACATTGCTGAGATGCTTTTTAATGAGAAAGTTTGGGATTAAAGTTGGCACATTAATAGGATTAAGAGCTTGGCAGCCTTTCATGTTCTCTGTTTTATATCATTTAATCTTTGTTTCTAAGCCTGAGTTTTGTTCTCCGCTCGGTGTGTGTAGAATGTTGTTTTTGAAGTGGTGGGGTTTAGTTTCCCAGAATTACAACAAATGCTTTTAAATAAAAGTAACTCGGCTTTTTAGTTTTCTTCTCCCGAATTTAAAGCACACTCAGCAACAAGTTGGGGTTACTGAGTTACTTCTCAGTCAGGCAACCAGCACAATTCTTCTGAAATTTCATTCTACTACACAATAGCCAGCTCTAGAGTTTTTTTTTTGTTTTCACTAAAGCTAAATTATGTTACAGTTTTCAGCTCTGTCCTAATTGACAGGAGTGTTGTACTCAGTGGGTTTGGCTCCTTAAAACCCCGTCCTGTTGTTCAGTTTTGTGATGCCACCTCATTCTACAGCTACGACTTTGAAGTGGTGGGAACAGTGCCATGAAAATCCAGCCAGCAAAGGCAAGGAGAACGACTGGGTTTGCCCAGAGTGAGCCCCATTTCCGTGCTGAAATGGCAGAATTCTGAACACCACTCATCTACACAACACTGGAAATAATTTCTTAGAGTTGCATGAGATTGGCAGTGTTAGGATTGTTAGTTAGGAAACTTTACATGGATTTTTTAAAGTTTCTCAAAGCCTTTCCTCCCATCCTAAGCCCTCAAGGAGACATGGGGTTATTTGTAGGTCTTATTCAGGTCTTGTTCTTCCCATTCCCAAAGAGGAAATTCAGGCTCAATCCTAGGAAGCTCTTTCACTGGTATTTTAGTGACATTTATTTTCACTGTTTAGCTGCAAAAGCTAGGGCTCACTGCTATTCCCACAGCAGCATTCCAGGAATTCATTAAATGGGAATACTGAGGGGCTTCACTGGACATTCAGGTACAAACACACAGAACTGTAATCAGGGAGTGACACCACAGCATTCCTGCAGCCACAGCAGCCAGGTTTTTTAGGATTTTTGCATTTTTTAAAGCTTTTCGAAGGTTCAGGCTGTAATGCCAAGCAATTTATATGTACTGCAATAATTCCTGAATTGCCATCCATGGGCATTTTTATCAGTGGTGGGCTTTTGCAGGGTGCCAGGTTTTTTTTCTTCTCTCTAAATGCATCAGCATGAAACTAAATAACTTCCTAGAATTCATATTGTCCAGGTTTTTTTAAATTTTATCCGAAAGTGCTATTAATATGTATAAAAGTATGCATAAAAGCAAAAAAAACCCTAATTTATATTTCTTTTGTACTTAGACAAGTAAAGAAACCTGTCCCCTTTTCTTTAACCGAGTTTGACAGGGCATTGTACATCCAAGATAAGTTGAAATGTCTATTTCTCAATGATTTTTGTTCATGAACCTAACATTTGTCATCTAACAAGATGCAGGCATGGGGCAGAGTGATTGTTAATGATTCCTACCTTCCAGCCCTGCTTCCTGAGCCCTGGTGGGACACACAGGGCTGGAATTCTGCTTTCCTTGCTGAGGAAAAGGCTGAGACCTGCCTCATTTTCAGCCCCTCTGCATCAAACCTAGCACCACGAGGTTTGAGATGAGGATAATTTTAGCTTGTTTTAGGAGGATTCACTGGTTCTGGGTTCTGGAGATGTGAGTGGCAGCATTTTCTCCCCCAGTGGCACCAGTGCTGCCTGCCCACATCAATCCCTGCAGGAACCTCACTCAGGTGAGGAGCTTTGCCTGTTCTTTGGGACAGCACCAGCCCAGTACAGCATTTCTGCCATCCAATTCCCAATTTTTGGAGCAGAAACTCAGCTTCCACTCCTGACACTGGTAGTGCCATAAATCAGCCTCTCTTGCTGGGAGAGGCCCTTTAAAGTCCTTTAGAGTCCTTGCAAGGAGCTTGACAGACGGACGAGGCAAACTCACAGTAACTGCTTCTTCGATAGTTGTTTATTCTAGTGTTATCAGCTTAGAAAGACACAGTAGAACAGAACATGACAAGAGAAGGCAAGAAAATGGCTGCTTATCAAGATTCCAAAGCCCTTTTATAGGTAAATTATCCAATTAAAAATTGAAAGGACAGATATTTTTACTTTTCATCCAATGCTCAGTAAATCACTCCGACACGCAGGCCGGAACTGCAGAACTTTTCATCCAATCATCCTAAACTACTTTTGCTGCAAAATATGGGGGACTAGAAGGAGAAAGACGGAGATAAAAACTACAAGGTGTCCTCCATCTTGGAACTTTTACTATTTATCTATTTACTACATTAACAAACCTAAAACTTGTAAATTCTTCACCCTGTGACATCCTTACATCATATTCTATCACCTAGTTCACATCTGTGTAGATTTTAATTCCTCCCAGATGGTAGGGAGTTTTCTCCATGGATAAAGGTCAAAAACCATGCTGTCCAGGGGGGTTTTTCTCTCCAAAACAGGCAGAGAAATATTCCTTGCACTCTGGATTCCCACACACTCCCTTTTGTGAGCCCTGAGGAATGGTGGCTGCATGTTCCTTCAGGGTCGGTGACAGGGGGCTCTGGAATTGGTCATTATTGGCACTGATTTCCACCCCAGGGCAAGGAGGGGGTGTGAAGCACTGGGATCTGCCTCTGCTCGGCAGGACAGGGAGAGAAATGCACATCAGGGGTTTTCCATGCTGTGGGGAGGTCCAAAAAGCTGTAGGAATTCCCAGGCCAGAGTGATGCCATGATGAATTTTGTCTTGTCTTTTATACCCCTGTTATACCTTTTTGCAACTTCTGTATTCTTGGTGCTTTTTTGCCTACCTTCTTGGACTTGTTTGTTAAGCTAAGAGACTAAACATTTTAGAGGCTCCGTAGTTCGGGTGCCAGGGTGCCCAGAGCCCAAGGTCCTCTCCAGAACACATTTTGTAAACTAAGATAGAACCATCCAGGGGAAGGTTCCTTGGGAGGGGGGGCTCATTTGAGCCTCTCATTGGGGAATATTTGATAGATATGCTAATTAGTAAGACCTAGAATGTAAGACCAGATCTGGAAGAGGGGTGCACAGAGGTGTATTCGACCTGTTCGTGGTGCACCTAAGGATCCTTACAATAAATACCAAGGCAAAACCCTTTTTCCCCTTCTAACCGTGTTTGCCTCTTGATTTTTAAGACCAGGAAAGGCATCAAGAGGGCATCTGGAAGCCTCACCCTGGGTGCTTCCAGGAGATGTCTTGCCCAAGCAGCAGCATGGAGAGCCCAGATTTTTAATAGGATTCATAAAAACCTTCAGAAAAGCCAAGCTCTGTCACACCACAGCCCTTTGGGGTGGCTGTCACTATGGACACTGTGTCCCCAAGGATGAAGGGCAAGGACATCCCTGCTAAATTTGGTGTCCAACCTCCCCTGAAGGGAGAACCTGCAGTGACCAGACCTGCCCAGTGCCACTGCTCACTGTGAATGGAGCACAGCAGAGTGACAATAAAACATTTCATTGCACTCTTCACCTTTCCTCTCCTCCCGTGGAAAAGCACCATCCCCATTTCCAACACATTCCCCAACGCTGATTTTTCCCATCAGGCAAAAGTTATTCCCACCTAATAATGTACAAATTAATCCGTTCCAGCACAAAAGTGGATTTTGTATAGCAGAGAGAGGCAAAACTGTGGGACACTGAGCCATGAACCTTTTTATAATAAAGAAATAGCATATTTCGATTTTCTCCCAGAGGAGCTGACTCTGAAAACTTAATTCTGGCATATTCAAAGAAAATTTTTACTGTTATGTTTAAATGTGATTAAAATTTAATATATCATCTGGCACATCTTTACAATGCTTGATCTCGGTGATCTTGGGAGATTTTAACAGGCTGAAAATGCTGCCAAGCTCCAGCTGTAAAGTTTCCATCCTATTCTGAAATGTGCCACTCTTCTCCAAAGCCACAGAACTGTTTTCTAAAGCTATATTAGATCTATTCCTATGCAAGACCTGTTAGTCACTGCTGTTCAGCAAAAATATCATTTTCAATCTATTTTTTAAGAAAAAACAATAATAAGATGGTTTTAATCAGAAAGAATACAACCAGCTTTGAAGGGAACTGGTGTTACACAGCTAAGAAATGTGACGTGTTTACATATTTGTCCTACTGTCCAAAAAAATAGCCCAAGGGGGAAAACCAGCATGAATGTAAAGTGCCAGACTTTTGAAAGGAATCAGTGCTGTCCATACCCCATTTCTGTCTCCAGATTGCCTGATTTGAAGTGCACACTGGTTTAGAACTGAGGCCAGGAAGACAAATTCAGTGGCAAAAGGGAAATCTGTTGTCTTGGCACTATCTGGTAAACTCAATTGCATCCATGTTTCTCTCCAAAAAAGGCAATTATCCAAAGGGTTTTCATGTATTGGCTTGGCACTCCAGGGCCTCACTCCTGAATTTGTTATCCAGCACCTCCTTCCCTTTTTTGTGAGGAGAAAACCTGGGCAATGTGGTCAGCACTGGCAATTAGCATGGACATCCTGTTTAATTAAACCTCTCCTCTCCATTCCCAGGGAAAGTCCTGTGGGAAGGCAGAGGTGTTCTCTGGGGGCTGAAGGAATTCAGCACGTTTTAGGAGGGCCCCA
Source organism: Monarcha castaneiventris obscurior (assembly GCA_026261815.1). NCBI lineage: Eukaryota > Metazoa > Chordata > Aves > Passeriformes > Monarchidae > Monarcha > Monarcha castaneiventris. The sequence goes on from JAMPIT010000484.1 coordinate 18,892,835, forward strand.
GCACCATTTAGAGGAACACCAAAGGGATGATTTCTGGTTTTTTGTAAAAGGCATGAATCTCATGGTGCCAGGCCCTTCCTACTAATGAGTTACCTCACTCTGGAGTGAAACTTAAAACTACTGAGAAGCTCATGGAAATTTCTCATATCGGTACAAAGTCTCATCCTCTGAAGGCTCTGTGATGATGAGATGAACCAGCCCAAGGTCAGATTAATGGCAGGGCTGGCACAGCACTCCTGGCAAACCCCATGGCTCTTCCCATGGTGTCCAACCCTTAACGCCTGCAGGGCTCTCCCCTCATCCCAGATTTCAGCTTTGGCAGGAGCAGGAGCTCTCCCTGACTCTTATCACTATCAGCTTACTCAGGTTCTGTGCTATCTGTGGGCATTTAGAGCCACAAAAACTTCCTGGCAGTGAAAGAACAAAGTGTCACAGCACCAATCATCTTAACAAAAGCCGAAGCAAAAAAGCTGGGCCCTGACTTAATTCATTTCTCTGCTTGTTTTCCCTTGGATGTCTCAAAAATGCTGTTGCTGGGTGGCTTCACACATTCAATTAGAGGTTCAGTTAATGTCAATTCATTCCCTTCACCTCCATCAAAGTCATGCTGAAGGAAATTAAAAATGTCACATTTTCACAGTGGCTGAAGGACGTGTGATGGTCGGCAGCTCCATTAGCAAGCCCAAGTCTTTATCTCTGTTTTTTCCATGGAATTTTGGGTCACAGCATCTTTATTTTAATAAGATATGCTAGGAAATCCCACAGAGGAAATCCTTGGCCACGTTTGTGGGTGCAGAGGATGAATTTAACAACTGAAGAACTGGAACATTCTCAGCACAGGGCTGGCACCAAGGCGGCCCTGAGGCTGTAGGTGTGTCCCTAAGGCACAGCCCCAATTCCCAGGGGATGGGCAGTGCCCAGCCAGGGCTCCAGCCCGGGGTGCCCCTTCCCGCCGGGCACAGCTCCTCTCCCGGGCACAAAGGCTGCTGGCACCGGCCTGGGGAGCTGCCTCTGCCAAGCTGCTCCCTGGAGTTTCCTCTCACACGGGACAGGCAGCTCCACTCCAGCTCCTTCAAAGGGATTTCGCTGGGTTTATGTGAAATATTGTGGCCAAAGCATAGCTGGTGATTCGGCCATAAATGCTTTGAGCAGGTTTTATGTGTGTGTCTATGCAAATGCACACACAGAAATATGGATGTATTCATAGGATGAATTCCCTTCACCTCCCATTTTATAATACACAGAAATGGTATTTTAAAATTATAGCCAACAAAGGGACCCTTGACATAAACATTCCTCGGCCAAAAGAGGAAGTTTACTTAGATAGGAATATTTATAGGAGTGAGAGCTTGAGCATCAGGTCCAAACAGAGTAACATAAAACTATCCTCAGCATTTAAATAAAAAGGAGCGTGATATAGTTCCTATTTGCAAAATATAGCTAAGAATTGAACAAATATTAATTGATATCACCAGAATGGCTTCCCTAAGGAAAGCAGCCCACAGTGAATATTTTGAGTTTCCTCTCTATGGTGGAATTGCTAATTTTGGAGAATCTTTACGTTAAATCTATTGAAAAACTGTCACAAATGCAGAGGCAAGCAGCAGGCTGCAGCAGTTAAATGCACACATATTTAGTTGTAGCACAACTTTTATTTCCTCTCACTCCTCGAACACCCCCAGGTGTGTAGTGCCTGGTGGAGGCACCTCCATGAAGGAGATTGTTTAACACGGGCAGATTAAAAACCAATTTAACTGATGGCCACAAACAGAGCTTAGAGTTTGTCATGGCCACAAAGATTTTCTGTCAGGGCATAAAAGCAATGAATCAGTATGCAGAAGGGATTGCCTGCCCCATAGAGATGCTAATTCTGTGACACTTTGGAAACTCATGTTCTACATTTACTGTTCACACCCGATGGAAGCCAACCAGCCTTAGCCTGAGCTAATGAAATCAAAAGGCTGCAAAATGTCACATTTTCTCAAAATGTCACATTTTCTCACCCCTGCGCTGCCTAATTTTGGGATCTTTAGGCTCTTTCTATAAGTTATTTGACAACCACGGTGCTGCCTGGCTGTCATGAGGCACAGTTGTCCCAAAACTGGAAAGTCACATTCACACAGAGCTGCTGTAGCCACTTTATCCGCAGAAAATAAAGGCCCTATCAGTTTCCTGCTCCAGAAAATGACAGAAAACCACAAGAACAAATCAAAGAAAGTATAGAATAGCAGAACAAAGATCAAAAGTTTCAGCAAGTTAGCACTGGGGACTTATTTTGTGCTCCTTTGTTTTTGTGGGGGTTTTTTTCCCTCTGAAGTGCTATAAATGCACAGTTTAGACATTGCAGGCATATTTCGATAGGATATTATATATATATATATAATGTATATATATTATATATAGCAGACACTGCTAACAGTAGATATACCAAGCTCAGGTATCCTCTTAGTTAGGAGCTAATATAAAAACATATAAAAGAGCTAAAAGAGTAAAGAAAAAGCCACTCTCCAACACAGCTAAGTTAAGACCTAATATAAAAACATACAAAAGAGCTAAAAAAGTAAAGAAAAAGCCCCTCTCCACCACATCAACCCCAACAACCACAAAACCCTCCGGCGAGGCGCGGGCAGCGCAGCGGCTCCGGGCATCCATCCCCCGGCCAGCAGGGCTGTGCGGAACCGGCTTCCAGCTCCTTTTTCCCCGCATCCCCGGCTGCCGGAGGGCTCCGAGAGGCGATGGGAGGGAGGGAAGGGAAGGGATGGGAGGGAGGCACGGGCGGACTCACCGAGGGCAGCATCGCACAGCAGCTGCTGCGGGTGCGCGGGCGCGCAGCTACAGCCGGACACGGCCGCGGGCAGCGCCGCCAGCGCCAGGGCCAGCACCAGCGCTGCCGCCGGGCTGCCGGGGCTCGCTCGGCTCATGTTCCACACCGGGAAGGGCTCTCCTGGGGCTGCAGCAGCCCTGCAGCGCTCCGCGGTGCGCGCTCCGCGCTCGGGGCGATGCTGCCGGGGATGCTCGCTCCGAGCGCCGCCGGGGCTCGCTGCCTCCAAACTGCCCTGACATGGGACCCTCTTATTTATGGCCCCGGCGCCGAGCCCCGGCTCCGCCTTCCCGCGGTTGGAAGCTCATTTATTGGTGACATCGGCCCGGGGTACCTCGGTGGCAGCGCGGGAGTGGGAAATGTTCATCGCCAAATCCGCCACAAAAAGCAGCTTTTACGCGGAGCTGATCTTCTGGCTGTTTTATCCCGTTCGAGTCAGTTTGGTTCCACTCTGGATTTAAAAGCGATCTGGTTTTGGGCGAGTAAACAAAGCTGTGCTGTTTTCAGCTCCGTTCGCATCCGCAGCCCCCGATCTTCCCCGGCACTTGTGGGCATTTTCCTCAAGTGCCGTCCCTGTTCGCAGGCTGGACAGAACTTCATTCATGGAAAGGAAACCTCTCAATGCTCTGCTTGTGAGCCTCCAACAATCGCTGGTTACAGGGGATAATGAATTACAAATAAAAGCTGCAATAAAAGGCATTTAAAAAAAAAAAAAATTTCGTCACAGATTTAGTTTGAAACAGCAAGGAAAAATATCCCGGTGGTGTGTTTTGGAGGCACGGCTGTTTCCCTGCATTCCTTATTAATGCAAATCCTGCTCAGCACAGATCTGTGCCTGTATTTCCTGGCTGGTGGTGTAAGTGGAATACAGACAGAAAGGCAGAGTTCAGAAATCCTTTCCACCTTCAGAGCTTTGGTTGCTGTGGAAATCTGGATATGTGTAACCTGTGGGCACCTTCTTTTTCTGAAGGAAAACGTTTCATGAGGAAGCAACCCGAGGTTTGATTAGAGAGTAATAAAGAACATCTCTGGATTGACATGCAGGACAGGGCTGCTGAAACAACTCTGTGTTTTGTTTCACAGCCCAAATCAAGCCTAGGAATTGAAAATTCATTAACATGACCTGAACCATTCCAATCCAGGCTCAGGAAAATGTATTTTGTTGAGGCTGAGATTTAGGTGTGCCCAAAGAGGCTTGTTACCTTCAGAGAGATGTGTATATGTTTTATAGCAGCAGATTTAGTTCATTTCTGGACAGTTATACAAATATTAGTTCTCTGATTCTTTTTCATTTTAACTCCCATTCCCCTCAAGACACACTCTGCCTGTTAGAAAAAATCCCCACAAATATTCAGAATTATTAGAACTGGGTCTCATTTTTAGGCTTTAGATCCAGGCTGAACACTGAGCCAGGAATCCTGTACACCATGTCCTGATTTCCCGCAGCCACACTTGGATTTTTTACTTTTCCAGTCCAAAGTTTTGGCTTCAAATCATAAGGGTTGGACCCAAGCCCAGGACTAACACCTGAAAATAATTTAGACCTGTTAACATCTCTGTTCTTACCTAGAAGAAACGGACTTCTTCTTTCATGGGAGGGAAAAGATGAAAAAATGCTGGAGCCTTGCACAGGAAGTTCAAGCTACAGGGAAGCACTAAAAGCCCAAAAAGCCCTAAAAGCCCTAAAAGCCCCGGGTAGGTGTGTCAGGGCTGGGATCAGCACCTCTGGGACTGTGGATTGTCAAACATCATTCAGGGCAGTAGGACAGGGAAGTGATGAAGGAATTAATTGGCAGCCATTGATTGGTTTCCACACGACGTCACAGGGCTGCTGTTTTAGGGGATCTGAACAGACCAGTTTGAGGGCTCTTTCCTCAAAATTCAGATAATAAAGAAAGATGCTGGGCAAACACTCTTCTCTAGCTGTCCTTGAGGCATATTTTGTCCAGGATTCTCCAGAACAACACGTTCTGGGTGTCCTAAAGGCTTTTATACCTAGTCCAATCAAACAAATTATACAGTCAGTTGAAGAATATTACAGTCAGAACAAGATTTAAAAGTAATTTTATGACAAGTCACAAATTAGTGGTCCACTGTCTTCTAGATATAGAAGAGGATTAAATACTTTCAACTGAATGTGTGGAATGCTAAAACTGAATCTCGTGTGCTAATTGTGCAAATGCCATTAATATATGTTAGTTATGGTCTTACCTAGTGTTGCCTGCAGGGATAATTCAACTTCTAGGAGTCCCTCAAAGGCAGCTGTACACAGGTGGAATATTTAAAAGTATGATCACACCCAGAGAAGTGAGTGGCCATCAGAGGTGTTCTCAATAAATGTGTTCTCAGATGGTCCCAGCTGGCACTGGGAGGGATGGGATGGGATGGGATGGGATGGGATGGGATGGGATGGGATGGGATGGGATGGGATGGGATGGGATGGGATGGGATGGGATGGGATGGCATGGCATGGCATGGCATGGGATGGCATGGGATGGGATGGCATGGGATGGGATGGGATGGGGAGATGCTGTGTTTCCTGAAACCTCAGCAGAACTATTTCCTGATAAATCTTCATCCTGAAACAGTTTTGTCAAATTCCACCTGAGTTTAGGCAACGACATATTTACATCATAGCTTTGAAAGGGATTTTAGTAGGTCTGGAACCTCTGTGCTCAGGAATACGCTCTCACAAATGCAGGAAAATGTGCTTTTAGTCTGTGTGTCACAGGAGACAAATGCTGCCTGTGTCCTGTGCTGGTACCAGGCAGAGCTGGAGTACCTGGTACCACTGAGCAGAACCAGCAAGCATTTGGGGCTCAGCTTGAAGCTGCAGCAGCCTTTTTTATATTGGGTGTTGCAGAGGTTGTCATTAGATAAGGAAAATTGCTTTTAGGGAGTTTAAAAGGAGCCCCTCTGCTGGGGTGACAGGCTGGGAGATCTGGGGGTGCTCCCCTGGAGAAGGGAAGGCTCCAGGGACACTTCAGAGCCCCTTGCAGGGCCTAAAGGGGCTCCAGGAGAGCTGGAGAGGGACTGGGGACAAGGCAGGGAGGGACAGAAGATAACTCGGAGCTGAGGGAAACCCAGAGCTGAGGGCAGCAGAGGGCTGGGGATAACCCAGGGCTGGGGATAACCCAGGATTTCAGGATAACCCAGGACTGGGGATAACCCAGGGGTTCAGAATAACCCAGGGCTGGGGATAACCCAGGGTTAGGGATGACCCAGGGTTTCAGGATAACTCAGGGTTTCAGGATAACCCGGGGTTGGGGATAACCCAGGATTTCAGGATAACCCAGGATTTCAGGATAACCCAGGGCTGGGGGTGACCCAGGATTTCAGGATAACCCAGGGTTTCAGGATAACCCAGGGTTAGGGATAACCCAGGGTTTCAGGATAACCCAGGGCTGGGGATAACCACAAAGTCAAAGACTCACAGCTAAGGTGCATTCACCTCCAACTGGCATAATTCAATATTAAATATTAAATATTAATGAAATTAATTATTATTAAATTAAATTAAATTAAATTAAAGCTCTGCTCTTTTCATCCCCTTGAACTTTTAGTTTCTTTACTGCCCTATCTAAAAAGATAACACAAATCACCTCAGCTTCCCCCTTGGTTTAGGGTATTGAACCTCACTCCTCACAGAGAGAGTTTTACACCCACTTTGAGCTTCCAAGTGGAAAATGTGGCTCCCCATGCCCAAATTGTGCCCGTGTTTGTTGAGGCCAGCACTGGTGGAGTGTGAGGTTTTCTGCTGAGGGGCCAGGGCTGGGCTGGCCCTGCTGGTGACAGAGCTCCTGCCTGGCTGAGCCCCCACTTTATCTGGAAATTGTGTTTTCTGCAAACCAAACAGACCAGAGAAAGTACATCTGCTGCTTGTTTATTGATTTAGGGCTCTTCCTGCCTGTTTCTGGGAAAGAAGAAGAAAAAAAAAAAAGAATAAAAGGCCACCTTCGTTATTTCACTTTTAATTTCCTTTCTCCAAAGTAAGCAGAGCAAAATTAGATTTAGGCTGATGCATATTCCACAAATAAATTACATGGACCTAGAGTGGTTAAATGAACTTTGCTTGGGGATTATTGGAAAGATAAATATTTAAACACTGAACTTGAGGTAAGTCATGTTTATGCAACATCTGGGGTTTTTTTGTCACTGCTTCTCCGCCCCCTCTCTTTTTCCTATTGTGGCTTTTCTAGTCAGCTCAACCCTGAGGACATGAAAGCAGGGTGAATACCACCTTCAAAAAACTGTGTTGTCTGTATTGTTGCCAGCAGAGGGGTTTTTTAAACTATTTTTTTTAGCAGATCATCTTTGCCTGGTTCTATTTTTATAGAAGTCTTTGATTGTATTTCACACTATGCCTCAGTTCAAAGAATTCAAAGTAAATTTAGAAGGATTCAAATTATATCTCTTGGAAAAAAAAGTCAGCTTGTATTGAAACTGTTCAAAAAACACTTAAATGGCAGTAGAACCTATAAACCTTTGGGCACAATAATGTATGCAGCTTAAATTTGAAGGTTTTATTTTAAATTAATAGATTTACAATTGCAGGATGACACTCCACTAACCAGACTTAGAATGTCCAGGAAATTTCTGCAGTAGGGAAGGATAGGGATTTCCTTTGCATGTGGAAAAATGCAGACAACAATGCAGATGGGAAGTGTGCTGGTTAATTCTGTAGCCATCTACTGGGTCACTGAATTATCTGCACTACACATTGGCCAAGGTGAAATTGGAGGTACTGTGGAATTTCATCAATCCAGAATATTCCTTTCTGCAGTAAAAAACGTGCTGAGCACAGGTGTGAAATGTTTAGGTGGCCACATACTGATGATTGATGCAATAAAATATTTGCCTTTTAAGCTCATAGTACAAAAAATCTTCCATTTTAAAAGGCTGGTGCAGCTGAAAAGCTAAGAAACCATAATTAATAATATTATCCTTGCTATTGTGACACCAATAAGGGAATAACGAAATGAACTGGCTTTTTAGATTTTCATGCCCATCTAGAAGAGAAATTTATCCTCTCTGGAGTTTGTCCCCAGAAATGAAACACCCGAAATGCCTCTGACTGGCAGGAGTTTGCAGCTGGCATTCCATTTTCCAAATTGAGCCTGGCTGACTGCATGGGCTTCATAGGTAGATCAAATTTTAAAAAAAAGAGGCCTTTTTAGTGACTTTTTATGGTGTTTTTATATCGAGATCTCTGGGCAGTGTTGCCATCCATTAAATTGTCCTCCAATATCCCACTGGATTCCCAGGCACACATGAGCAGGGTTGGGGTGTGTTGGCCCTTCCAGGGCTGGGTGTCCACAGTTCTGGGATCTCAGAGCTTCAATCAGACAATCCCTTCCAAAATTCTGGTGGAAAAACCACTTCACATCCTGCAACTCCCAGACAGGGGGGGGAAAAATATCAAATCATGAAGTAGGATTTCTGACCAAGAGCCTTGGGTTTGGTTTGAGGTAAGAAAGAATAAACTGAGTGTGTTTGCAAGAGAGATGTCCCATCTCTGATGGCTGCACAAATCCTGGAGAGCCACCCTGCATCACCAGAGCAGCAGCACTTCCCGTGCCTCCCCTGCCAGGGTGGGTTTTGTCTCCTTGGAAAGCCCAAGGGAGGTTTATTTGGTGGGGTTCCCCAAATAAACACAAGGACATGACTCTGGTTCAGGTTAGAAGGGTTTTTCCCTGCTGCTGCTGCAGGATTTGCATGCACAGAACCCAAATCTCACCTTAGAGGAAGTGGATTCAGGAAGGAGAGAAGCATTTCTTAGGTATTTCTTAGCAGGAAGTTCTATGGCTCACTGCTGAATTTACTTTTTATTTCCCATAGCACATCGCTGAAAATACTGGTGGCAGTAAAATATAAAAACAGAGCATTTCTTCATGGGCACATCATTAATGTGTGATCTTTATGATTTTGTTAATTAACTGCTCAGGGGTCACAACTGTAGCACCTATTCTGTTGCTTTCCTTTCCACACAGCAGGTTTGGGGTTTTTTGTAGTTTTGGTGGGGTTTTTCTGCCCCAATTCCCTGGCAGCTCCACACTGTGGGACTCAGCACCAGCAGCATCCTTGGCTGTGGAGCTGCCAGGGAATTGGGGCAGAAAAACCCCACCAAAACAACAAATAACCCCAAACTGAGTTTGGAACTTTGAGAAAATGAAGGAGACACTGGAGGTGAGTGGGCAGAAATGTTGGTTTGAACAATGTCAATGAATATTGTGACAAACACTCTTCATTTGGATGACAAATTAACTCTGACAGAAGGAAAAGATGGGTTCCTTCCTTTTCTCACCAAGAAATAAATCTTCCACCAACTTTCGAGAGATGAGGAGAAGGGAAATTTTATGTTTTATCCATGTTTGATTCCTCACACTCAGGGAGAGCCCAGATCAAAGTAGCAGCTACTACCAGTAGTACTTAGTCACAGAACTGAGCTGTGCAACTTATCCAAAGTCCAGGTTCTGCTGGAACAAAATACCAACAGGAGAAGTTAAAACCACGTAAATGAAAGTGTGTGGACCGAATCCATCTCTGTAACTTTTAGGAGCTGATAAAACAGATAAAATTTGAATATTCACCGATGTTATTTTGATTAATGGCATTGGATTAGCAAATGTCAGTGTGCTGCTCAGCTGTTTGTGTATGTGTTCCCACAAAGAGCCAGGAGTTTTTCCAGTTGCTCCCAATATTTATTACCCATCCAATCATATTCATATCCGACTATAAATTTGGAAAATTTTATTCCACCTTTGCCAAATATTCTGGTTTCTGTCTAATTAATAATGGTGGTTTATTGCATTGCTATTTAAGCTAGAAGTCCTTGTAATCCTAATTTTTTATTCTGCTGTATGTTGTGTATATTAGATGTATGTGGAAGGGCTCGTGCAGTACAGACACTTCCATCCCTCACATTTATGAACTTGGCAGATTTCTCACTTTCTTTTGTTGGTCTTTGGGTTTTCCCCCTCAGTTTTTAATTGCCAGAGGAGAATTTTTACTTTCCTGAATTCAAGAAAGCTTTCAAAATTCAGCAATATTTTTGTAAAATGGCCTTTTCCCTTCTGTGGTACTTTTCAAAGCAAACAGCTTTTATAGCAGTAATTATAATATAAATTATAATTATCAGTGACTACAATACAAATTAAGGGAAATCCATGGAGCTGGTAAGTCTCAATCACAGTTTTATCATATATAATGTTCACCAAGTGTCGGAATAGTCTGGAGAGTTCTGCCAAAATGACCAAAAAGGAGCAGATTGGGAAGAGGGATGGGAGCACTCAGGTCAAGTTTTCTGTAATTTCCATGGGACATTGCAGGCTTTGCTGGCAGAGCAATCCCCTGGGCACGGGGTGGTGGCAGAGAGGTGCTGCACCATGGCAGAGGGAAAACTGGGATAATTAAAGGCAGAGCAGGAATGAAGGAAAAGCTGCTCAAACCCCAAAATAACTCCAACTGCTGAGCCCTGGCCTCGTGGGCCTGTCCCAGGGAGAGCTACAAATGAGAGAAGTGCTGGGATTATTGAGCTTTGCCTGCCTGGATTTTCCTCTCTGGAGTTTGAACTGCAGCATCCACCTCTGCCCTGTGCTGGGATGTGGTGGAGCACATGGAACCTCAGGATCAGGGTCCAGAGAAAATGATGTTACTGCATTTTTCTGAGGGAGGAAGCAGAGATTCTTTTTTTCTTTTTCTTTTTCTTTTTCTTTTTCTTTTTTTTTTTTTTTTTTTTATTTAACGTGTTTGTTCCTGCGGCCCACAGAGGATTCCACAGCTTTGGGGTCACAGGAAGATACGTGGTGCTGTTAATTACAGGAGTTCCATCTGTGCTGCTGTGCTCAGAGCTCTGCCTGCATTTCCATTACAAACCCCAGAGCAGTGGTTTGCAGCTCAGTCACAGAAATGTGGTGCTGCCCTCATGAATCCTGAGTCTGGCAATGATTTGTTCCCCTCCTACCCCTTAAAATTGGAAAAAAAACCCTGGTTTAAAATGTGAAAGTGATACACCAGTGACTAGATGTTGACTAAGCAGGAACTTTGGTTCCTGCAGTTTAGCAAGAACTTTATTCCTAAATTCTTGTGTAGGTGGCCTTTACTGTAAAATGCTTTTGCAAGTGCTTTTGGTTATTCTGAAAGTAATCACTGTCTCATAAAACCTCTAACAATTCTTAGTTTATCATCTAGAGCATCAGCTTTGCCTCTGATTGTGTTTATTGTGTTGGGATGTGGCACTCGAGGAAGGGTTTGGAGCCTCTAACACTGTCCTGCTGCTGCCCAGTTTAATTACGCGTTGAAGGTGTTCAGATTTTTATTTCTCGTTCTAAACTGGTTCTGTGAAATATCCGTGTTTATGCTGGGGTGAGAGAGGTTCAACAGATGCACGTTTTAGGTGTAAAAATCCCATGCCCACAATTGGGAGATGTAAAACTTCTTCAAGTGAATGATGGAAGCAAAAGTGGTCCTTCACAGAACATTTTGAGAGACAGGAGGATTCCCATTTCATTGAATAAAGTGTTTTCATGTGCTTCTGTATATTTGATTTCCTACTCAATGGCTGAATTATTTTGAATTATTCCTTGCACTCTAAAGCTGGAGCCTTCCCTAGAAAACTTGGATGTTCTGTATCACGAGCTAGGACCTGCCTTTAAAGCAGGTTTTTGTGAATTGTGCATCGCTGCTTTCATAAGTGGTCACAAAATGTATTTACAGCCCTGTATATGGGCTGTAATAGAATATATGGAAATATATTAATAATAAATTATTAATATGAATATAATTAATAAAATAAATAATAAATTAATAAAATAAAAAATAAATAATGGAAATCAAGGGGAAAAGGTGGTTAATTTGGCATCATGAGTGATTAGAACCTTGGAGGGTTTGTGGGTCAGAAAACACAGAAGCAAAACTTAAAATAGGAAGCAGCAGTAACTCAGTTTAAAAAGTGAAAGTTGAAAGGAAGACATAAAAGAAGTTAAATTGAGATAAATTAAGAACACCAATTGGCTGCATTGGGACTAACACTGAGCTCAGAAAACACAGCCAGCAAATCACCAGAGCACAGAGGATGAACAGCTTGAGGCACCACGTGGCCAGAACAGCTTTGGCCACGTTATGACCATGCTTAAATGATTTCCCTAAATGATGTTGTTTAATCATCGAGCTCGTGGTCTCTCTCCTCTCTAACCTGCCTGTTTTGTTTCCCCCCAGCTCACAATGCCAACCTTTCCTGTCGTGGTGAAGATTGGACATGCTCACTCAGGCATGGGAAAGGTGCAGACACTGCTCGTTGCATGTTGGGAGCCCAGGCTCTGTCCCTTTCCTGTGCATGCTCCTTCCTTCCCTGGATACTTTACCTTTTATCTGCCCAGACTGTCTCAGATTCCCCCCTTGCAAATCTCTGCCTGTCCCTGCTAAGAAAGCATCTCTCTTCAGGAAAATAAAACCATGCACAAAGTATTTTTATTTTTACAACGAGGCCTTTGCAGTTTGAGGGTTGCCCTGTGTGGGCTGCCCTTTGAAATGTGCTGAGATGCTTTCTTGAAGCAAAACCTTGGTCATTAATTTGCTGTCTGCACTGAAACTCTTCAAGAGTCAAGGTCTGTTGCACAGTCCAACTTTTTGGAGCTGGGAGTGTGGGAAGGTTTTGCCTTGGTTCTTTATTGGTTTCAGCTTGATACTGAACTTTGATTCATCTCCTGTCTTGATGTGTTGTCTGTGATTGTTTCATGCCACTGTATAACTGCTGCTTTCTTTCTCCTAAGTAATTGCATTTCAGTGGTGAGTACAGATGTTTTGGTATCACTTATCTCACAGTGCTGGGCCAATGGGAGAGCATTGAAATCCCACCTTCACTGCTATCAGTGAGAATTTCTGCTCATTGCAGAACTTCACTCACTGAAAGCACTTCCATGCTAGAAGTGGTTTAGATTTGAAAACAATTGATCAGAGAATAGTTACATTTATCATCCTGAATCTCCAAACTGCCATGAATATAATCTTTGCCACTAGCAATAGAAACAGGAAACTGATTTAATTGCAAGTTGTACTGTGTGTTATTTTTTGCCTATGACTGTTTTGCTTTGTTTCATATTTAGTAAATCATTGGAAGTCCAGCAGCCACTTTAATTGAGAGCAGAATGAACCACTAATTAAACTGCACTTTCTGTGGATGGCATATGTGAAATGTTAGAATGCTTATGCTGTACTTGGGATATTCAACCCCCATTTAGAGAAAAGGGGAAACAATGCACAGAAATGTTCCTCATATCAAATGTCCAGAAATGAATCTAGATTTTTCTTATAGCTGTGAAACATTTAAAACCCTCAAAGATTAAATGCAATCAGAGAGCAAAGGAAGGTTCCCCTGGAGCCCCAGCCCTCCCTGAGGGCACTGCTGGCAGCAGCATTCCCAGAGGTCCCAGTTAGACCCACACAGGCCAGTCAGTTTTCCAAAAATCAAGTTGAAACCAGGCCCTGTGTCTGTTTTGTGGCTCTCAAATGGCAAATTACTCTGTACCTTTCTCCATCTGAGAGCTGGGAGTAAAAACTTAGACTTCAGGCTTTTATCTCCACCAAATTCCCTTTATTGTGCCACGTCCCACCTCCCAGCCTGACCCTCAGGTCCCCTTTTGCCAGGAGAAGGAAAAGCAAACGAGATGCTGGGCTTGCAGAGAGCTTCAAACTCTCCTAATATTGGATAATCCCTGGCTGCCTCCTCACCATCCTGAAATGCCCTCTGGGTCAGTGGGGTGGAGTTTCACCTTCCCTCTCCCGTTTTCCACTGGCCCCAAGGCTCCTCTCCTGAGCCCTTTTGACCCCCTGCTTCCCCTGCTCTGAGTCCCCCCAGAGGTGATGTCCCTGTCCTCCCTCTGCCCTCTAAAATCTCCTTCTCCCTCTCCCCTAGATCAGCATTCCCCACTTTTCCACCCCCCTCTAATTTCAAGATGTAAAAAAGCTGATGGTTTAGTGCAGAGCGTTCCACACCTGGGAGTTCTCCCTCCTGGAAAGCCCAGCTCCTGCAGAGAAGAGGGAGAAATGAGAATAATGGTTCTGCTCCCAGAGCCAGCCCTCTGAGCTCCCTGGGAACGTGCACTCACCAGGATATGGGGATCCTGCAGCTCCTCCCTCGTGGGAGAAGCTGCTGGGATGGCGTGAGAGTTCCTGGTGGCCTCCACATCCACTCAGTTACCTGAGCAAGTTACAGACCCAGCAAGAACTCTGCATCAATTGGAGATGCATGTCACGCCTAAAAAAAAAATTCTGAGGCCTGCAGATCTATAACTGACAAACATCACTGCAGAAAAAAGGAAAAAAAAAAAAAAAAGGAAAGCAAAATAAAATTCTGCTGTCTGCAAAATGGTTTCTCCAGATAAGCAGGTAATATTTTGCCTAGAACAACAGATATTTTAAAGCAGGAATGTTACAGAACCTAGAAATCAGATAAAATATCAGATACTTTTTTTTGTTTTTTGATGCTGTCAAAACCATGCTGCTCATGAATGCCATTTGCAACCGAATTCTACACTTTATTCCTAATTACTGTTTTTTTCTTTTGTCTGTGCTGTGTTCTTGTGGCTTGATGGCTCCAGATCAAGGTAGACAACCACTACGATTTTCAGGACATAGCCAGCGTGGTAGCTCTCACTCAGACCTACGCCACCACTGAGCCCTTCATAGACTCCAAATATGACATCAGGATCCAAAAGATAGGCAGTAACTACAAGGCATACATGTGAGCCAAATCCTTATGTTCTTTCCTGCTTTTGTTGCAAAACTGGTGAGCACCAGTAAGATTAAAGAGTGTTGGATGAGTCTCTGAGCTGATGCCTCCCCTGTCACTCTCTCTGGAGAGAGTCTTTTAAACTTTCTGGATTTATCAGAATTCTTTGTGTCAGTTGATTGGGACTGGGAGGAGCAGAAGGAGAGGCCAGGTGAGCCTGCTAGAGGGGTTTTTCTGCTACCTTGTGTTCATTATTTTCCTTTAAAGAAAGGAGCAGTTGGAAGAGGGTTTGGTTTCATAGAGGGCTTGTTAATTCAGATTTCTCTGCATCTTTTCAATTTAAGAACAAATTTTCTTCAGATTTTTCTTCTTCCCTCTGAGGATAAGTTGGATGGCATTCATCCACACAAACAAACCTGAATTGTCACACTTTAATGGAACAAAGTCCTCTCCTTTCAACAGAACCCATTAAAGAAACAATCCAGTCTTGCAGTGACCTTCACAGAGATGCACGAAAACCTCTTCCAGTTTTAGAACCCTGCTGTATGTTTGTTTAAAGGCCATGACTAAAGGAGAAGCTTGAAGGATGTTTCAGCTTCACAGACAAAATTAAGCTTGGAGCAGCACACCAAGTTATGATGCAGCAGTTGAGCTCTGTGTTTATGCAGATTTTTACCCTGTTTCAATTATCAGGCAGTGTAATCTGCCAAACACTCCTTTCATTTCTCATTTCAGGACAAGTTAGATCGTCTCATGCCTTTGTTCCCTTACACTTGCAATCCTGAGGCAGGGAAAATAAAACAGAACACAGATATAAAAATACACATCTACATAGGCACGCCCACATCCACACACGGGGATATTTCTCAAGGAACTCCTGAGCACTGGAGGGATCAGAGATTCCTTGGAAGTTGTTTGTGAGGTACAGTCAAGTTCTTTATCAGTGGAGAACTCCAAGCAAACCATAAATATTGAGAAAACCTAAAGCTGGAGCTGGGATAAAGCAAATCCATAAAATGTTTTATAATTTAAAAGACAGGGTTGATGTTAAGAATCAAATAATTTAGAACAGCCATGAGAAAATAGAAATTTTGGTCCAGGGTGGGAGAAGGGGAAAAATTTATCTCCTTAGGCTGATATTGAAAGGCCACATAGTCTTGGCTTCTCACCAAGACCTTGCTGTCACAGGAGCTGCTGCTCTGCTCTGACCTGGCACTGAAGGGGCAAAGAACATTGAAGGTTTGGCCTTCCCCAAACAGCTCAGAAACCCCTCCACTGCTCACTTACACGTGAGGGGCCTCAGGACAGCACAGACCTGGGTGGAAACACTGCTCCCATGGGTCAGATCCACCCTGCAGTGTGGACACTCAGTGCTTCTGCTCCGTTTGGAGCCCAGAATTCGCTATACGTTGAGAAAACAGCATGTTGGAAATTGGAGTTGTACACAGTGACCGAGGCAGAGCACTCACAAAGCTCACAAGGGTTCAAAAGTGTCCAGAATCCTCTGTTTTTCAGTGTTTTCAGTGATACAGGACCGTGATTTAAGCTCCCTGTGGAATTCAGGTGTGTTGGGCCTTCCCCACCTCTCCCCACAGGCTCAAGAATCTTAATGATGATAAAGCTTTTATCCCCCAGCTTCTCCACTGGAGTTAATTCCAATTCTGCTCATTTGTCTCACACTGGAGCTCCACTCTTGCCTTTCCCTGGCTTTCCTCCCTCTCTGAGGACACCCAGCCTGCTTTTGCTGGCAGCACCTTGTCCCTCCACCCCAATGTCCCCTCTCTCTGCCTCTCTGGGCCGTGCCTGGGGCCAGTCCCACTGCTCTCCCAGGCTGCTCCAACCTTCCCATATCTCAGTCCTGACCCCTCCTGCCAGAGCTGTCCCCATGTCCCAGGTTGTCCCTCAGCCCTTGGATTCTCCTCAGTGCCATTCACCAGCCTTGCTCTGCCACTGCTCCCAGTCCCAGCCTTCGCCACCCCAGACCTTTTCACACCCCTTCTGCTGCCTCTGCAGGGCTGGATGGGGCTTTTCTCTCTTTTTCTCTCTTCTCTTTTTCTTTTTCTCTCTTTTTCTCTCTTTTTCTCTCTTTTTCTCTCTTTTCCCTCCCGTTGGTGCTTTGACAGGCAGATTCCTCACGTTGTGCTGCCCATCTTTCCCCTTCTCTAACGAACAGAGCTGATTTTTCCCACTCTTCCAGCTCCCAAGGGCAGAGTGGTAGGAATAAGGCCCAGCTCTTGGTGGCTACAACACGTGGCCAGGTACCAGATGCAATACTGGGCTCATCCCCTGTGATAGAAGTTGGATCACAACATTTTGTAGGAGAGATCCCCACTCTTTTCCCATTGACTTGAAATTTCAATGCTGTTCAGTGTCAGGAACAATTTTGGAAGAGTCAGCCCTGGTAAATTTATCATTCTGAAACATAAATGTTTCTTCTTCACAGAAGAAGCAGTTGGCCTAAGGGACAGCAAAAATAAGTTAAAATGACAGCCTGCTCCTCCTACCTTTTATTTATTTTTAAGTTTCTGCTCAGAAACTCTGGGTTCATCCAAATGCTAAAAGCCTAGTGATCATTTTTTTCTCTAGATTCCTTCTAAATCACACACCAGGATGAAATATGGATTCGTTAGTACAAAGCATCGTGGAAAGGAGAAGATTTACCAAAAAGTCTGAAGAATTCTTCATGTGCACATGCATATACATGATGTCAGGAGAATATTGTTCTCCAGCTGGTTCTCATTTTGCTCTGTGACACAGGAACAGAGCACTTAGGGAGCCACCACAAAAAATACCAGCTGAACATTTGTTTTTGTAGTTTAAAGAGAGTTATTAAGAGCCTCAGTTTTATAATTCTGTGGGAAATTGTGGTTTAAGTGCATCCATGAGTCACCAAACACTGGTGCTTATCGTCTGTCAGTAGAGATTATGGCCCCAAAAGCAGGATTGGATCCCTGGAAATACCACAGCCCCTCCGGGGGCTGTGTGACACACACTTTACTGCCCTGGGCACCCGGGCACCATCCAGCTGACTTCAAGGAAATGCAGTTTAAAAGGGTCACACACCATGTAGGAAACCAGAAATACAAAAGCCCTGCGCCTCCATCTCCCCTCCCAAAAGCAGCACTGCCAGTCCAGGGCTTCAAGTGCTTTGATCAAAATGTCAATAAACCAAAAGTAAAGCACATCCAGCAAGGGAAGAGTGTTGGAGGATCAAACCACAGAGCAGGCTGCCTACCCAGGAATAGCAGGCAGACATTTTCACATATTTTTCTGATGACAAGTCCCTGTCCCAGCAATTTGGATTGGGTACTGTAAGTGCTACTAAATAAAGCAGGAAGGTGTTGGAAAAGGGGAAGCTCAAGTTACTAGGAATTGTTTCGCAATTCTAAAACAGTTTTTCCTTCTTCCAAAGAGCAAATCGAGTGCAAACATGTTAAGCCTAAGTGTAAAGCACTTAAAGGTGTAGGAGTTGTTTTATTTATTATTCAGTGTTTGGCTAAAGAGGAGGAAATGATGATGTGAGAGATTCTTGGCAATTATCAGAAGTGAAGAAGGGTGGGAAACCTACATATTTGATATATATAATCACAGAAATCATCTCTAGGGCTTAGGGTGTCTGGTTGGGTAGTTTTGGATCAGATCATGGTCTCTTGTTCTGGAGTTCATCTGTGTCAAACCCACAGTCTCCTGAGATCCCACCAGTCAGTTCTGTGTCCACAGCATTCCTCAGCCCTCCTCTGGTCCCTGCAGCATCCTCACAGCCAGCCAAGCATCCCCTGGGAGACTTCTGTGGGAGCTTTTCCCACTGGGGAGGGAAAGCAGGGCTTAAAGCAAACCATCTTTGCCTCTCCAGTCAGTGGTGCTGGGATTACATCCCTGCAGCTGAGTATCTTGAACTAAATACTTGCTCAAAGCCTTCAGGATAGGTTTTTGCCCTGATTTGGTCACGTCTTCCTTCCTAAAAGACACCTAGAAGAGTCCCTTCTAATCAATTCCTGTGAGAAGTCTGCGAGAGAATTGAACTGTGATTTGTGAGATTTTCTCTCTGATGCAGAATGTGTGTGCAGAGTAGTAATGAACCTAAAATTAGCCATTTTTATTCAGGCACATGTGTATAAACATCACCTTAAAAAATGGAGCAGAAATCACAACATAACCTTATTGCTGGGCAAGGTTTCCTTACACAGCACTCAACAAGCACCCTCTTCTCTTCTCTTCTCTTCTCTTCTCTTCTCTTCTCTTCTCTTCTCTTCTCTTCTCTTCTCTTCTCTTCTCTTCTCTTCTCTTCTCTTCTCTTCTCTTCTCTTCTCTTCTCTTCTCTTCTCTTCTCTTCTCTTCTCTTCTCTTCTCTTCTCTTCTCTTCTCTTCTCTTCTCTTCTCTTCTCTTCTCTTCTCTTCTCTTCTCTTCTCTTCTCTTCTCTTCTCTTCTCTTCTCTTCTCTTCTCTTCTCTTCTCTTCTCTTCTCTTCTCTTCTCTTCTCTTCTCTTCTCTTCTCTTCTCTTCTCTTCTCTCTCCTCTCCTCTCCTCCTTTTCTCTTCTCTCTCTCTTTCTCTTTTCTCTCCTCTTTCTCTTTTCTCTCCTCTTTCTCCCACATACACAAAGGACACAGCATCACAGAAGAACTTTCTGCTTTAAAACCCAGCAAACTTTATGAGGCTCCCAGAGAAAAGTCAACATTCCCCCCACAATTGCTACTGACCCTCGTAATTAACTTAATGGAAAAATGGAGAGAAAGCTCTCACTGCTGCCTAATGTACTTTTAATACATTGCAGATGTTCCTGTGATTTTACTAACTGGAAACACTTCATAACTTGTATCCATAGCCTGTTCCCAGTACAGCATTTAGCTCTCACAAAGCAGTAATCTTCTCAGCCCTGGTAGCAGTCCTAAGGTCTGAGGAGGAAAAAAAACCACTTTACATGGATATTTTCTTTCTTAGAGATTAAATAGAAGAAGGTGAACTGACACAGAGTGTTTAGATTCTATCAGTAAACAGCAAAGAGTGAAAACCGGAGGGGAACCCAAAATCCAGCTCCAAAGCACACCTGAAATCACTTCAGAGGTGTTAGAAACATAAATATATTTCTTTTCAAGTGTTGGGACATAACCCTGCAGTGGGGTGGGTTTGAAAGGAGAAGCTGAAGCTCCTTGACATTTACCTTTGCAGTACCAGTGTGTTACAGATAATTCAGTGCCTTTGTAGCTGGCACCAGCTCATTTCTGACACTGCCCCTTCATCAGAGCAGGCTGGGTTTTTAAAAAAAAATCTTCAATAAATAAACGGGGAACAGAAATTTCACAGCACTGCCATTCTCTGCACCTCCAGTGAGGTATTGCTGACAATGCTCTTACAGCCCCTCACGGTTCAGGTGTTCTGGGACAAGCTGCCAGCTAGGAAAAAGGGGTCAGTGCTGCTGCTGCTGCACTCATGTGAAAAGCAGAGTCGTTTGATAGTGAGAATATAAAACCACTGGCTGTCTTTGTAATGTTTTCCCCCTTTCAGGAGAACTTCCATATCCGGGAACTGGAAGACAAACACGGGCTCTGCCATGCTGGAACAAATTGCAATGTCAGATAAGTAAGTGCAGTCTCGTGTAAAAGGTAATTTAAAAAAAAAAATTAATGGTGTTTTATTTTAAAAGAATTTTGAAGGAATCCCGTTGTTGGTACACAATTCACAGTAAGTGCATGTCTTGTGTTCCTTTGGGGGAAAAAAGAATCTCTCCATTAGGTGGAAGAGCAGAGCCAGGAGTTCATGTGGCTTGTCCCAGAGTTAACTACTCTCACTCAGGAGTTACGTGAGCCCTTGGGTTCCTGCATCCACATCTGCACCTAGGAAACTGCTGGAATTCCCTTCAGAAAATTTAATTTCACAGATTCAACCTGTCAGTCATTTCTCCTGCTTCATTTGCCCTCTCTTACCCACCACTCTCACCCAATGCACGCTGTTTTAAACTTTTCTTCTTCTACATCACACAGCATAACCCAGCAATGCAGTCTTCACTTTGCCTTTTTAAATACATTTCTCTTTTCTACTCTCAACCCCAAATTCCTTACTTTTCATTTTATAAATTTCCACTGAGCTGCACTGGGAGGCTTTTTTCCTGTTGCTGGGATACACTGAAGCTTTATTTCCCTTGTGCCATCATTCCAGCTCTGTACTTTGGTTTACTGTGCTTTTCCTTTTCTTTCCCATTCTTATCCTGGATAATTCCTGCAGTCCAGTTGAAAACATTCATGCAGCACCACTTTGAAGCTCAGAACTCTTTTCTCAATACTCCTCATTTGCTCCACAACACATGAACCTCTTTTCCCTGCAAAACAAAATCTGAGAGGATTTTGGATGGCTATGAATTTTCTGTTGTTCACCTTCTCCAAAGGCTGCCACCACTGGAAGCTGAAATAAAGTCTGTACAGTGAAAGTGTAATTTAAAAGGTGTTTTAAAGTTCAACGGGAGTCCTGTTTTGGGGGGGACTGTTGGTTTGGGTTTTTTTTTTTTAAAGTCTGGAAGCTACAACTTGGTCCCTCTTATGAGCAGAGGGAGACACAGGAACTGAACCATTGCCTGCCCTGGAAAGGTGAAAACAAGAAAGACGGGAATTCCAGCTCCCTGCTGTCCAACCCCTGTCTAGACTGTGTCCTCACTGATCTCCCCTCTGGGGATGGACTGGAGCCACATTATTTTCTCTTTCTCCTTCCCTCCCACCTCCCTCTAGAAAGTGAGGTTATGTCTTCCCCGGGAGGGAGAGGCAGGAGTGAGCTCCGGGGTGTGTAATTACAGCCCAGGGGCTGTGTGGAAACACAGGAGCTCCAGTTCTGCCCTGAGGAAAGCAGTGCCAGCAGGAGTGGGAAACGCTCCCCTCGCCCTGCTCCTGCTGGAAACGCTCCCTGAGCTTTGCTCCTGCTCCTGCCTTTCCGTGGAAGTTAATTCGAGCAGAATAGGGATTTTCCCATTAAAACCGACAAAACAAAACTTCCTTTATGCTGATGGGGCCAAAAGCATGGAAAAGGTGGAGTTTTTCCCCTCAGAGAAAGGGGTGTGTGTGACACAGCCCTGCTCCAGTGGGAGTGCTCCCAGCAGAGCAGGGCACACCAGGGGAAAAGAGACTTTTCTCAAGAGCTGGAGCAGTTTCCCAACACAGCAGAAACAATCAGATCTGCTGCATTTTGGTTTTCATACAGGCCATGAATGAGGAGGAAGTGCCTTGAAAGCACTGCCTGATGGACATTGTTGGCTGAATACAAATCCCAGCGCAGAAATTTGGAGAAGAAAGAAGAGTGTGTGGCAGGAAGGGACAGCCAGAGGCAGAGGAGCAGCACATTTCAGGGTCACACTCTCTCATTTTCCCCCCTGTTCCAGAGCTCCTGATGCCCAGAAGGGCAGAGAGCTGTGCCAGCAGTGCCCAGCTCACCTGGCACACCTGAAATTCCCTGCCAGCCCCCTGGGAGCAATCCTTCATCCTTTATTGCCTGCCAGCCCCAAGGCTGCTGCTCACATTGGCTCTGGGAAAAGAGGAACCGTGACCTTTTGTCAAACCTACTGTGCAAGCCTTGGGTTTAAAACACTCCAGGCTGCTCCATCCAAGCCCTCTCTTTCCAAATGTATTTTTCCAGCTCTGTGTTTGTTGGCAGAAGATGGGCTATTAAATATACTTTCATAAATCTGATTGATGTTGCAGTATTTTAAAGAAAATTTCCTCGTTTTTGTTTTTGTTTCGAGTCCAGATATTTTCTGTTCAAGAGAAGTTTTGTTGTCCTCGTGACTTTCTAAGATACACAATATTTTACAGCAAATAAAGTTATTTATAAGCAAGTGCATGCAAAAAGTCCAGTCAGTCAGTGCATCTACAGATGTTGAAATTGTCAGGCATCCAAAAAAACCCTCTTGTATTGGACAAAAACCATGTTTCTCACAGGAAAAAAAAATTATTTTCATTG
This sequence comes from Monarcha castaneiventris obscurior, assembly GCA_026261815.1. Classification (NCBI taxonomy): domain Eukaryota; kingdom Metazoa; phylum Chordata; class Aves; order Passeriformes; family Monarchidae; genus Monarcha; species Monarcha castaneiventris. Next base: position 18,915,324 of record JAMPIT010000484.1, read on the forward strand.
CTAAGATATTACCATCAGGATCTTTTCAAACAGTTGTATCAATTTCTTTGTATTCTGCTTAAAAGAAAAACTTTTCCACTGGAACATATTTGATATAAGAAAATATAAAGAATGTGACTTAATAAGTTTGCTTGGAAAGGATGCTCTTACTGGAGATATTTATACATGAATCAGACTCTGGGCCCAGCAATGAATTTCCTTTGATCCTACAATGAAATCAAATGCTTTGTTTATTATAGCAGGGGTTTTTTTCAGTGGAAAAGACAATGAGGTGGCAAATCCATCATCAGGGCTGCAGGGCTGGAGCAGGAGAGGAGCTGGAAGAGGAAATAGCTCTGCTTTGGACTCAAAAATTCATGATAAATGAATGCTTTAAAAACGGGGGTTTTTTAGCAAATCATCTCCTTCATTTGGTGACATCACCCTGCATCATTCCCAGACCATTTCCTCCCTGCCTGGCGTCCAGCCCAGCTCTGCTGGGAGTCACTGAGCATTCCCAGTTCGCTGTCCTGGGGTTCAGTCCTTGCCTTTGGGCTCCCAGAGCTCTGTGCTGGTGTCGCTGCAGCTCTGCACTGGATCACAGGAATTGCCTCACTCTTCTTCCAGTAAATCCCACCTCATCCTCTTGCTGGTCAGAGAATCTCTCTGTTGTAGAAAAAGAAAGGGAAATAAATCATATTGCTGTTTGTGGAATGGGTCAGGTGTTCCTCCTCAGTCTGTGTCTCTCACAGGGATATTACAGAATAAACTGAAGAGTTTTTATGCTCAGCACTATGAAGTAGCCTTTTTAGGAGTTGTAGAATTCCTTGGAATTCTTTAAGATCCAGTTGAGATTTGCTGTAGGTGTCTATAACCCGACATGAGGAGCATAATCCCTGTCTGCATTGCTCCATCACCCACATCATGTCACACATTTGGTTCTCCTGCACCCCCTGAGGTTTGTCCTGGCTGGATTCCTCCCTTTGCTCAGTGCTGTGGGAATAAAACCAACCTGGCTCCTTCAGAAAACAGCTGGGGCCACGATTTAGGATGGAGCCTCTCACTCATTTTCCTGATACAGGAACCAAACCCACCCAATATAGTGAGAATTCTCAGTTTTGGGTGAATGTTATGTTAAATACGTTATTAGGAGAGCCTCTAGAAAATCAAGAGCCTGATGAGATACTCACAGAGAAAATTATTTTTATGAAACAGGTACAAGCTTTGGGTTGACACCTGTTCTGAAATATTTGGTGGTTTGGACATCTGTGCTGTTAAAGCTGTGCATGGGAAGGATGGAAAAGATTATATTTTTGAGGTAAGAAATCCCCCCCTTTTTTTTTTTTCTTTTTTTAATATATGCTTTTACATGTTCCAAACACCCAAGGAAAGAACCTTTCTGATAGCTGGGCATTGGCTTATTTGTGTTTCAGGCAAGGCTGTGTATTTTTGAGCACGGTTTAAATCATGACACAAAGCCACAGGTCCAAATTAGTGGCCACACTTGCTGGAAAACCTAACCCTATAGATGGGAACATCTTTTGGTGTTTGAGGAAATGTACACAAACTGCAAAACAAAACCAAATGTGGATGGCACATTTTCCCAGCCCTTGTGATTTCTTTCCTGAGCAGCCTTAGCAGCTTTTCCTGGAAGGTTTATAGATAGCACCATCCCAAGGGAACCCCAACAAAATTATACCTTGCCGTGGAAAGGAGATTAAGGATGAAGTGGAAAGAACTTGGCTGGTTTTTCTAGCCTAAATATTGCCCTGAAGATCTGAATCCTCGTGAATCAGAAGTTTGTGCTGTAGGTAATTTTGAAAAGTTGAAGCTTTGCTTTACTTTGAGTTTGTTATGGAGAAATATCACTTTGTGTGGCCATAAAACAAGTTATCATCACTTTCCTATCATACAATTTCTTCAGCATCTTCCACGTTCCTAGGATTTTATTCAGGAGGTGGAAGAGGATCTCCAGAATCCCCCCAGTCCAAAAGAAGTTGATAAAGCAAAAGGGGAAAGCTTTTTAAAAGCAAAATAGCCACTGCAAATTCTGTACTGGACCAAGAGGCTGCCTCACTTCCTGCTCCTGAAGAAGCCCCCTGATTTTCCATGCCACAGACAGTCACATTTTCTAAACCCCAGAATTCCAAGAACTGCAGGATCCATCAGGAGCTGGGTTTGCAGAGCATTTTAATCAGGGTGCAGAATAGATGTTGCAATTAAAAAAAAAAAAGCGTGGATGGAAACGTGATAACTCCTGCTGTTGTACGGAATCAGCTGAATTGTTTGGGAGATGGGAATGCTCGTCAGCAGGGATATTCAGAATCTGTAAAAGACATTGACATGTGGGGCTATTTGCAAAGTTCCCATCCAGCAGAACATCTGTAAAACTTGTGATCATCTGGTGCTAAAGAGGCAGCTCACATCAACAGCTATTACACCGCAATTGTAGCAGAATTCTGGGCTACAATGAGGGCTGGAAAAGTGTCTGCAGCAAGACTGGGAGAATTTTCTCCCTTTGTGTCCTTTCAGCATGGGAAAACAAATGCTATTGAAGCTGGCACGTGTGTGCTGCACTCGAGGGGGCTGAGGACAGGCAGTCCTTAAATCCTGGGCTGCAGCTCCATCCTGGGAGCTGTGCCCTTGGGTGTCCATGGCGGTGCCACAGCTACAGAAAAACCGAGTGCCTTGGTGTGGGAGTTGGGCACTCCACACAAATGCTGGTTCTTATCTTCACCTCTGGGGAGCTTTACCTCGAGCCCCAGCAGATGAGAAACGGCTGCAGATGTTGTTTCAGGTTGTTGATTTCTCCTTCTCTCTGCCAGCTCTCAGCTCCGGCCGCACATCTGATGCAGCCGAGTCCGAGCGGGCACTGCCCAGCCCTGGGCTGTCACGGCCTTTCTGTGCCCTTTCCATCATCCAACCATTCTTCACAACGCATTTATTAGTTACTGTTCTGTACCAATTCATTTGCACCTATTCTAGACACGGAATTTCTACCTCTTTTTCATTCTACCAATCATTTTGTGCCACCACCACCAGAGAAGATGGAGGAGAAGGAGAAGAAGAAGAAGAACAGGGCAATGCCCAAAATCCTCCATCTTAAGCCCTTCGTCCTCATATTAAAAATCCTAAAATCTACTTTTTACCTTGTAAAATACTAAACCACTACTCATTTTCACACTCTGGTGGCTTGCAATGATTCTGGCAGTGTTGGTAACTTTTCCCATGGGCTGAGGTCAAAGCCGGTGCCATTCTGGGCTTCTTGCCAGGGGCTGGGACCCCCTTGCTGGGGCTCCTGAGCTCCCAGGGCAGCCCGAGGTGTGCCCTGAGCTCCCAGGGCAGCCCGAGGTGTGCCCTGAGCTCCCAGGGCAGCCAGAGGTGTGCCCTGAGCTCCCAGGGCAGCCTGAGGCGTGCCTTGGGTTCCAACACCTTGGTACCACTGACACCTTAACCCTGCAGAGATCACCTGGGCACACAGACTCCCGAGTGGATGAAACTGAGTTTGCAGCTTTGTTCTTCCCCATTTTCACTTGGAACATTCTGCCAGTGTAACCTCCAGCAGGAGGACCTGGGTGTGTGTCACGCACCCCCGGAGGGAAAGGGAATTAGGGGGGAATTCTGCTCAAGTATCCTGCAGATACCCAGACCAGTTTTGCTGAAGACAGGAAGGACAAAATATTGAAGTGCTATCATTATTCAAGCACAAACCCCGTGTTTTTCTAGGAAGCTTTGGGCTCTTTGCAGTTGTTTAGGTGGGGGATCTAAGAGGTAACTTTGCCTTTTAACAGAAGAGGTTTTCTAAATGGGGTTCCCTGGCAAAAACTGCCTTCTCCAGAGGAACCCAGTGCTTCTCCCTGCCTGTCACTGCCCTGCCCCAAGGCTCTGTCTCCAAACCCCTCCTGTGGAGGAATGGACTAATTAAAGGATGGCTCAGCCGAGCAGAGGGGCTGGCAGGCTGATCAGGATGGGGGCCAGGTTCTGACTCTGTGTAGCAGCCTTATCTCTTCATTTAGAGTCTGCTCTTCCCCCCTCGATGGGAATTCTCAGCTGCCAAGCATCAGACAAGCTGTGGAAACAGGATTTTTATTAACACATCACTGCAACACGCAGCTATTTAGCTGTCTCCCCTCTTCTTCCTAATAAGACATCAAATTAAGGTTAAACTTTCAACTTTTTAAATATAAGGGCTTTTTCCTTTTTTAAATTAACACTTCTGAGTTTCAATACTGGGAGGAACAGAGCATTGTTTATATTTCCCACCCCACTGGATAGTTTGATTTCTTTCCTGTTTCATTCTTGGAAAACCAAAGCTCTGGGAAATTAAACAAAAGCTCAGAGCGTGGTGATGAGAGCAGTGAAAGAGAACAAATGTAAGGGAATCCTTTGCAGGGGCCTCCCAGAAGTCTCCCAAATTTTGCTCCAGATTGAAGGGGCTGCTGCAGGTGTTTTATTCCCATTGGTCCATTTTGCCCTCAGCTAAATTAAAATTAGCTCCCAAGTGGGTTTTTTTTTTTTGACTTAGAAAGATGCAACCTGGATTTCATGAAGAAAACTTTCAGCCACTGAAAACCAACGCACAAAACGAAGAAACAGTGTTTGTGCATAATTTTGTGTGAATTTCTGCTCCTGGCCTCAAATTCTTCCTGCCAAGTGCTCAGAAGCTCAGCTACTTCTCCTGTTTTCCCACCCAGGACAGAATATCCTTTGCCCAGGTCAGGGAGGGAGCAAAATCCAGCTGTAGCAGCTGATAAACTCAGAAGTCTCTCACAATTTATGGTCTGGAGCATTGCTCTATTCACAGACCAAAGGGAATGGTTCTGCCCAGCCCTCACCCTCCCAAACACAGACCTTCAACATCACCCTGATTTAATTCCCCCTTCCTCTGTACTTAGCCCTTATCCTACCTTCTCCTGGAATTGCTGGGTGTTCCCTCAGGAGATCCATGGATCCTGCAGCCTCCCTGGGCACTGCTGACTGACAGCCTCTGGCTGCTCCCTCACGTTCCTCTCGGATTTCGGCATCCTGGGAAACACCTCCCTCTCCCACAGCATCCACAGCTCCTCACCTTTGGCCTCCCTTTCCCCTCCCCAGCTCTGCCTTTCCCAGCACTGTTTGGGCTGGGTCTTCCCAAGCTCTGCCCAGTTCATCCCAATCCTTGGGGCTGAAGTCAGGATGCAGCAGAGCTGGGTGTGGGAGGTGGCAGTGGGAATTTCTGCCTCACACACCGTGATCCCTTTGCAATTGCTGATATCTTATAATTGCTCTGGCTCCTTTATAAACCCCATCCCATTTCCCTTCCCAGTCTTCAGAGTAAAACAGAATTTCTCTTCTTCTTCTTGCCAGTCTCAGTCTTGCAGCCCAAATTTCAGCTGTTTACCTTTTCCACGGATATATACAGTCAGTCCCTGGGCAATAAGAGAAATTCATCCCAAAGAATTGGCTACTGAAATGACACTACATTGATACATAAATGCAAGTTCACAGTGATATGAATTAAGTGACTGTAATTCACAGGGACCCATGTTTTTACTGGCATCTGCGAAAGGAACGTACTTGATTTTATAAATTACAGATGTCCCTTTTTTTCTGTGAAATCCTCTTAGTGGGAAACACCAATATTTTAAATAGCTGAACTCCATGCTGAACTAAAAACTGGCTGGGTTTAAATGGGATTTTAAATCTAGCACAGGCTGTAAATAGACTATTTATAAACAGGGAGCTTTGTGTATGTTTAAACTTTGTCAAGTCTTCTAAAGGAGGGGAAATGCCAGCCTGACATTCCTGTAGTCACTCACAGGATTTAAAAGCTGTTGGTGTTGCCCAAAATATTCTTAAGACACATTGATGTGAAATGCACTGATTTCTGTTAGTTGTCATTAACTCTTGTGCTGGGCATGAAAATAGATTGCATTCTCTGAAAAGAAGAGAAAATACACCAAAGCCACCAAGAAAAGCTTCCACCTCGATGCCAGCTGCTTTGTCAGGCAGTGCCAGAGGTGCCCAACAATATTTGTGCCACTGTGGCAACAAACCAAAGGATTTTAACAAGGTCAAAACCTGTCCAAGTGATAAGAGATTGATAAGGGAGCACGGCTCTGGGTTTTAATGCCAAATCTGTTTGAATCTGCCTCGATATGTGACTATGCCTGAAAATTCTTCATTCAGGGAGTGTAGGAACTTCTCTACTGGAGTGGACATGAAGATCTGACACCTCCCTGTTCTCACTTTTCCCACAAGTTCTGCTAAACACCATGGCAGCATCTCCCAAAGGAACCCGATGTGGGAACTTGCAGTTGTAGAAGTATTTAAAAGGAGAAATTCAGTCCAAACCCAATCCTCCAGACCTTAATCCTGCCTAATCCTTTGGCAGGACCTTATTGGAGGCAATTTATTTCACAGTCATTCCAAGTAATTGTTTTAATGTAGGTGGATGGTAAACAGAGGGAGGTGTTCTTTGCATGCTTGTGAAAGTTTTAACTGATGTTGGCTAAGAGAGGGGTTCATCTACACCCCATAGTGCATCTTTTTAAAAGTAGCTCTCATTAAAACAGATTTTTAGAGCCCAGACGTCACTCCTGCTCTGAAAATCAGATGGTTTGCAGTGGACAACCAAACATCCAACACCCTTCACACCAAAACATTCTATTTTCAGTCTTTATTAACACTTTGGCTCCCTCCAGGCAGGGCACAAATTCCTCTTGCAAGAAACAGCTCAGGATACAAGGGAGTGGATCTCTAAAGTGTTAATACAACTTTAAAAAATAGCAGTAATTAAGCAGAAATTAATATTAAAGAGCCACTCAGCCTGCAAGGCTTCGTTTCCCCCCCTCAGAAATATCAACTCCTGTTGGTTCAGTACTTTTCTCTCAATGAATTGAAAACATTGGGACGTTCCATTTAAAATGATGTTAAAATGTAAGCCTTAAAAAACCTTTCAGTGTACTTATTAAACATTTCTTCACTGCTGTTGATGTGGCCCTCAAGTGGAAAACCATTCATTCAGAGAAAACATTTGTTCTGGAGTCCAATTATTATTGCATTGTTTACTCTGGGGTTATTTTAAAGCCTTTTGGCTGTGAGGAAGCTCAGAAGGGACCTCCTAGATCTGAAAATCCCAGCACAAGCCTTGCCAGCGTTTTGGTTGCCAACACACAATGCCAGTGAATCTTGTAAATGAACAGACAGAAGAAAAATGGAAATGATTTGGAACTTCAAACTAATCCCATTATGGGAACAAAGTAGCCTTTGCCACTCAGGAAGAATTTCTGTAGCACTCACCACAGTTTGAAAAGCTCAAGGTTGGGTCTTATTATTTATAATGCAGCTCCTTCCCAACTACTGCAAGGTGCAGTGTTCTTTTAAATCCAAATGTCTCTTTAAACACCCAACTTCTGTGTCTAATTCCTAGAAACCCTTGAACATCCAAAAGAAGGAAGGGAAGACTGTGTTCTTTGTTAATAAAGGAGATGTTTTGTGGAGGTTGGGGGATTGAGTTTTGCTCTCTCTAAATCCCTTCCACTTCAGGAGGGATCTGTACAACGTCGGTGCCTTTGTGCTCTTCACACTGATCCCTGTGCAGCCCTCAGACAACAGAATTTTCCAAAATTCCACCCAGACCTGTGAGAAACACCAGAGTGCAGCACTGCAGGTGACATGGACGTGCCCTGATGCACATGGAAAAAAGGATTGCAGTTTCTCAAAACTGAACTAAATCCTATTTTTTTTTTTTTAAGTAGGAATGCCCAGTGTGAATAATAGTTGGGGTCATGTTATGCTTTCACTTCCCCTGAAACAAACACAGATGTGGCAGGAGTGGATACACTGGAGAAACAACAAATACTCTGGAGAAATAACAAATATTCTGGAGAAACAACAAATACTCTGGAGAAATAACAAATATTCTGGAGAAATAACAACTACTCTGGAGAAACAACAAATATTCTGGAGAAGTAACAAATGCTTGAGACCCACTGAAGGGGCAGAACTCAGAATGAGTTTTATTTACCAGAATAGCTGCAATAAGTAACCACTGAGCACTATTAATCTGTCACATGTAGAATGGGAATGTGCCCATTTCTCTCTGCCTCTCTGCCATCCTGCTTTCTTTGTAGAAATTCTTACTTATCTTTTGCAGCCGCACTACTTTTTAAAAAGGGTTATCAATAACGACAAGGTGTTATTTAAAGTTTTTCTTGAATCAGTAAGGACTCGGATTTCCCTAGCAAAAATTCCACAGATTTCTAGGAAGCTGAAGTTTTATTTTGCATTTCCACCTTGGAATTCAGCTCGTGAACACGGTGCGAGCCACAAAAGCAGGCAGGGGAGGAAACCTTCAGCTGAGGCAGGAGAAGAGCTGCTTCAGACCACTGGATGGCCTGAGAAATCTCATTTTCCTTCTCAGCCCTGTGCTGCCCATTGCTGTTCCCAAAGTTTGTGCCTGGGTGTGACTGAACCTGCATTTTGTGGGAGATTGGGAGGGGAGGGCATTGCCAAGCTGCTGTTCTCTTGTTGGTTTTCTGATGGAACACATATGATGCCTTTCCTGGTCTTAAAAATCAAGAGGCAAACACGGTTAGAAGGGGAAAAAGGGTTTTACCTTGGTATTTATTGTAAGGATCCTTAGGTGCACCACAAACAGGTTGAACACACCTCTGTGCACCCCCCCATCCCCACTGCAAAGTCCCCCTCTTCTAGATCTGGTCTTACATTCTTGGTCTTACTAATTAGCATATCTATCAAATATTCCCCAATGAGAGGCTCAAATGAGCCCCCCCTCCCAAGGAACCTTCCCCTGGATGGTTCTATCTTAGTTTACAAAATGTGTTCTGGAGAGGACCTTGGGGTCTGGGGCATTCTGATCCCTACCTACGAAACCTCTAAAATGTTTAGTCTCTTAGCTTAACAAACAAGTCCAAGAACGTAGGCAAAAAAGCACCAAGAATACAGAAGTTGCAAAAAGGTGTAACAGGGGTATAAAAGAAAAGACAAAATTCATCCTGGCATCACATATAATTCCTACAGCTCTCGTGTGCTTCTGCTAAAAGCAGCCCTGTAAATACCTCTGTGCCCTTCTACACAGAGGAGGAGGAGGAGGAGGAGGAGGAGGAGGAGGAGGAGGAGGAGGAGGAGGAGGAGGAGGAGGAGGAGAAGGAGGAGAAGGAGGAGGAGGAATTTCCTTGCCAGCACTGATGTCCTGTCTCATTTGCAGGTGATGGACTGTGCCATGCCCCTGATCGGGGAGCACCAGGCCGAAGACAGGCAGCACATCACCGAGTTAGTCGTAAGCAAAATGAACCAAATGTTGTCCAAAACTCCTATTCCATCTCCTCAGAGACCCACTGCCACTCAGCAGCCTCAGGTAGGACGCTTGTGCTTTTCAAACAGAGCATCTTGGTCTGTCATTTTCAGCTCAGCATTTTCCTCCGAGGATTCGGACACCCGTGGAACCTTGAGGATCTGAGAACCCACCAACACATTTTTATCAGTTTGTTTTATTTCAGTGAGATTGTCTCCAGACAGAATCAAGAAGTGCAAGTGTTGTTGGTGTGTTTCTGCCAGGAAACGATCCCTGTGGGTTCTGGGAATTTCCAGGCTTTGTACTCTTTCCTTTCAGTCCCATGTATAAAATATCATGGAAATATTAAGAAGCTCTGTCATAGAAAACCCTTGTCCTGAGGATGTCAGAAAGAATACTGACAATAATCCTTGTTCTTGTGAGAAATTAATATACCATCATATTTTTAAATCTGCTGCAATGCACGAAAATACTTTAGAAATCTAGGAAACTCCTGAAATATGTTCAGCATAGTAGCAAACATGGGTCAAAGGTTGCAAATAGATGCATTTCATTTATTTTATCTTGCTTGGCCTGACAGCTGAAGTGTGGGGATGCAGAGTTCTGCCCTGGCCTTGCCACCAGCTGCTTTCAGGCATCACCTTTGTGTCTCCATTTCCGTGCTTACAAAATGTGGGGTTTGTTTTATTGATCCTTTTAATAACTTCAGGGAGTGTGGCATTTTGGTAAAAGGCTCTGAGAACAGCAAAGTTTGGAGAGGTGTGGATTTGCTGGGTGGAATTTGATGGATAAGTGGATTAGATGGAATTTGATGGTGGGTGTTTGTACCCAGAGTTAAAGTCAGTGTTTCAATAGAAACCAGTAACGATTGGTGACCTGGGGCTCTGTACCTAAAAGGGCCTCATAAACCCCTTTTTCACCAAGATGAGTGGCAGGGGGATGGTTTTAAACTGAAAAAGATTCAGATTAGACATCAGTTCTTTACAAAGGGGGTGGTGAGGAAGGAGAACAAGTTGTGCAGAGGAGCTGGGGGTAAAACACCACCAAACCCACCCTGCCCATGACCTGTCCAGGGCTCTGGTGCTGCCCTGGAGCTCTGCCCTCCACAGGGATCAGCTGAACCCCAGAATCAGCCAAACTGGAAGGCAGGAATTACCAAGCCTAAATCAAGGATCTATTTTTGTTCCCAGCAGGCTCCACAGCAGGTAAACAATTTGAGAACAATTTTGTGGCACACCTCAGACAGACCAGTTCTTGAGGCAGAATGAGTAATTTGTTCTTCAAATATCTCATCGTGCCTTAAGATATAAAAATACCCCGTCCCACATGAAAAAAAAAAAAGTGGTGTGGCTTCTATTTATGTTGCAGCCACTTGAAACTGAGCACAAAATTGTTTCAGCCACAGAACCACATACAATGGAGAAGTTTCCATCCAACATGAGTCAAGCCCATTGTAAAGGGCACTGAGAGAAAAAGACAAGAAAGGGGGAAAAATAAATCACCTGATGCCAAAATAGTTCCCTTTAGGAGCAGCAGATTATCCAGCAGATTATTAAAATGAAGGAAGGAGCCAAATTTGGAGTTGCCCAGTCAACACAAGCCAACATAAATCAAAATTTAAAGCAGTAACAGACATCACTGTCACATGAATAGATTCACATTTGATATTTCACATTTTGGGGGGAAAAAATGTAAGGCCTTGGGTAGGTTTCCCTGGATTTCTGAGCAGCCAGGGGAGGAGGAGTGTTTACTGTTACTGCTGCCATCCAAAGGAACTGGCTCTTTGTTGTGTGTAAATAAAGTTTCCAAGCATTCCCAAAGCAAAACTGCCTACCTGAGTCCAGAATGAAAATAGGAGCGTTTTAAGAAAGTTCCTAAATTCCTCAGGCATTGCTGTCACTCAGCATGTCCATGGAAAGGGAGTTTTGCTCTTAAACCAGAGTTTTTGGATGAGTGCAGAGATAATATTCTGGGGTGATGCACTTGTGGTAGGTTCCTGTTTGGTTTAGGTTATTCCTGAAGGATTCAGCCTTTACTGATGGCAGCAGGATGTTATTCCACATTAATCTTCTTTTCCTTAGCCTATCCTTACATTATGGATTGCTCTTGAGCAAAAATAAAGCTGTGAAAGCCACAGAACCTTCAGAACATTTGCAATATCTGTTAGTTTTCCTCTCAGTTAATCAGACTCTTAAATTTGGCCTTGTTACACCAGTTTAGGGCAGGTAAAGGGGACCTGATTTTCTGCTGAAGATTCCGTTTGCAAATACCCATTAATCTTCCCAGCTTTAGGGGGAAATCATGAAAGGCATTTTTAGAATTTAAAGCAGACAACTCCTCATGTGCAGTTAATTTTTAGCAGGGTTTTGCTAAGAGCAAAATCAACCTGTCAAAACAAAGCTGCCCCTTCCATTTTTGAACCGTTTTCTCCTTTCCTAATTTGAGAAATTATTTCCTATTCTTGAGAACCTGCCCCCCATTCACCTGCAGGGCAGGGGGACACTGCCCATTCCTACAGGTGACACAAAATGCAAAGCCAGGGATTTATCCCAAATCAGCTCCATGCATGTGCAGGTGTGGCCTTGGAAACCACAGAACTGGAGGTACCAAAGAGTAATTGCTGTGTTTTGCTACTTCTGCTTTTAAATGAGCAGCCTCTGGTCACTCATACAGCTCCAGATGTGCCCTGTTTGGAATTTCCTTATTTTCTGGGGGGGTTAAAAGTGTTTCTAATCTAGTCCAGGCTGTAGCACTGGGTGGACTGGGCATAAAAACATGCCCACAGTGGTCAGTCCCACTCCAATTAAGCATCCATCAGAAAACAAATCAATTATTGGGAAAATCAGCCTTTGTTTAGCACTGGGCAGCCAAGCCTTGGTGGGAAGGGCTGGCACTGCAGAGTGCTCTGAAAGCTCCAAGGCTGTCCTTGTCACAGTGCCAGAGGGAGCAAATTCCAAAGGGAAACCTCCGAGGGGCAGGGCCTGGGGTTGTTAAACCCATTCAATCTGAGATATCTGAGCAGGGAGATGTTTTAAATGTAAGTTTTGTACGTTACCTGTTTATTTACCTATAAACACTTGCCCAGACTCTGCAGCAGGTTCTGCTGGTGCACAGAGGGCAGAGGGGCTGGGCAGGAGGAGGCTCAGAGAACTTCTATCTGTTAAAATGACATATGGTCCAAAAAATCCTCCACAAAATGAAGTTTCTTCTATTATTTAAAAATATGATAGCTTGTTTTACCCCAATCCATGCTGAAGATACAGAAGAGAACTTGATCTAGGGACACGATTTTAAAAGTTTTCCATAAACAAGCCTGCTCTACTAGCAGGCAATAAAGCTGTGGCAATCTAAATTTCCATATTTTCTAACCTCTTTGACTACTTTTGACAGGTCTTTAGAGAAGCCTTTCTCATTTTTTTCCTAAAAATCAAGCAAACAGGTTCAAGCACCCAGTGAATCACCAGTGGAACCACTTATCTCTGCCTCCAGGAAACACCAGTGGCCAAAGCTGTGCTCTGGGTTTGCAGAGCTCTGCAGGAGGTGGCCCAGTGCAGGCTGGTTCAGGCTCCTTCCTGGACAATAATATCAGTACAGTAATACAATAATACAATAAATAACAATGATGTCAAACAAATACAACAATAATGGTCAAACATCCTCTCAGAGCTGCCCATCAGGTCCTGAGGTGAATTGTGCTGGAGCAAACTCCGCACAGAAAAAGACATTGTCCATGAGAATCACCACAAAATGCAAATGTTTATGGGCGTGTGAGCAGCTGGAGCTGAGGGAAATCATGTTGGGAAAATGTTCACTCAGTCCTGTTGCATTATCCACGAAACAACAAGGGATTTGTTATCCTTAATGGAAGGAAAGAAGGAAGGAATCCAGCATCCATCACATGGATGGATCAATCACAAATGACATCACAAAGAGCAGGGAATTCCCAGCCACATCCTGATCCTGTGGGGTGTCAAAGAAAGGAGTGGCACAGTGCTCATAAACCAATTAAAAATCCAATGTATTCTCCATTCCCTGACCCCTTACATGACATCGTTTATCCCATTTTATTGTGCCATGTCCAGAGAGAAAATTGACCCACATGTGATCATAGTATAAACAACAAAAAGTGTGAATTCTGCCATCAGCAAACTGCCTGTTCCTGGGTTTGCATGGGATTGGCCACAGCTCTGTTACCTTCCATCTCTGTGGGGAGATTCAGTGGGGATTTTTTTACAGGAAACCTCTTATGAGGAGCAGCAATTTGCTTCACCTCACAGAAGTTTTGATGATGACCAGAAAATGCAGTTATTTGGTTTGATCTTAGCTGAAGGGAACACTTTAATTGGGAAGGGTCCCCTCATGGAGTTACATGGAAATGGAGAGTTCAGCATTAGTCTGCTTGCTAGGACTAAACTTCTCTGCATGAAATTTGGGGTTATCCCTACGTTATTTTTTTGCTTTCACAGTCTCACAGAGGCTCATTTCAATTTCCACCCTTGATTAGAAGAGGAACCCTTGATCAGAATAGGAACTGCCTGATAAAATAAACCAATTAAAAGGCCACACTGAATTATCCTGTGTGAGAGAGGCTGAGTGGAGGGGTTCAGTGCAGAGCCCCTCGTGGAATTAGGTCTGTCCTAACAGAGGGATTTAAGGAAAACTCAGCTTCAGGGGGTTGCTAAATGACCTGACAACCCCCAAACCCACACATGCTGAATTTCCTTCTCTTAGGAAGAGATTGAAACAGGGGATAAATGGCCCTCACGTGGCCATAAAGCTGCTGCACCCAGGTTTGTGGAAGAGCATCTTAAATCCACTCCAGATCAGCCTGATTCCTCTTTGCTCCAGGAGGGCAGCACAGAAACCCTGCAGAAACAGGATTTTACTCTGCAATAATTTCTCTTTCCAATCGTTTCTCATTCCAAACTCGCCCCTGAGGTTCCCCTGCGTGCCCCAGCTTGGCCCTGGGCACACAGAATGGGTTTGCCCTGGGCACACAGAATGGGTTTGCCCTGGGCACACAGAATTTGTTGGCCCTGGTCCTTGTGCCCCTCACAAGCTCTGTGGGCACCCTGAGAGCCAGCAGTGCCTCCAAACCCCTCCCTGCCTCTGCTCCACCACTTCCACCGCCCAAAAAAGTCCTTTTAAATCGCAGTCCTCGGCGAGATAAATCACATTTCTTATCAAAATACTTGCAGGGTGCTTGTGGATGCCTTCCTAAATATATTGGTGGAGAATCTAAACCGTTGGCATCAAAACTCACGTAGAGCAAGGCAAAATATTGCTGGGGCACATAAATCACACAAACACGGAATGCAACGCCGTCCAAAGGGTGTTTAAGTCAAAAGCCATTCTGAAAAATGTCATTTTGGTTGGAGGTGGTGCCCCCTTTGCTGCAGTATTTTGGTTTTTTGCATCCCAGCGACACCTTGTGGATTTTCTTGTGGAATCGATGAGCCGGGGAGTTCTCTATTATTATGACGAGGTTTTACATCGTATTCCATGGGCTGAATCACATTAAAAAGGTATTTTCTATATATTTTAAAAATCAGCAAGTTCTCCCTACTCGAAAATTTTTCATCATGTTTTCGTAATGCAATTTTTAATTTCTTTTCATTATTTTAAGAAGGAATAAATTTTAATAGGCTACCATGATGTGCACATATTTAAGTATATATATATATATATATATATATACACACATACACACAATGTTTATCTGTGTGTGCATATTTTAATCAAAAGGGGTTTTTAAACTCTTAGTTATTTTATAGTAGTGAAAATACAAGAGCAGCTGTTACTCTTTCAGATCCAAATATAAACATCTGGAATTAAGAAAAGCAGCAGAAAATAAACAAGTAGGAGCCTGGGCTCACCACATCCTTGTAAAAGGCTACATTTGGGGCACAGTTCATGCCAGTAAAATTTATTTATCACAGGTATAAAATGATGGGGGATTTTTTTCCTACACTGAGGTTGTTTTGTCCACCTTTGAACACGACCCCTGCTCAGGGCAGGTTCTGCATGTGAGGCACAGAGGCCACAAGAGAGGCAGGACTCAGCTGTAGCTGCTGCATGAGGGATGTTCATGGATTTAAAACAGTCCCCATTTCATTAGCAAAGCTTGATTGATTTTAAACATTTGAACTCAACATGCAGCTGTTGCAAGCTATCAAAACCACCAAGTTCCTGCAGGAAAATAAATCCTGAAACCTTTAATGTCGATAAGGACACAACATATAAATATTTGAGCAGGAATTTTACTAACAAAGTGATTGTGGAAGTGGAAATAATTGGTTTTAAAATCCTTCCTGAGCTGCTGCACCAGCAGATGGAGTGAGAGCTGAGGCAGGCACAGATGAGCTGCTCAGAGCTGGTTTTGAGGCTCCCCCAGAACAGAGGTCCCAGGTAAATAACTGGGGATAAATCTGTGCACAAACACTCTGGGATTTCAGCTGTGAGTGTGTCCCTCGAATGAGGGTGATTAAATCAAAGCACTGATAAGGGTGACCCTGCTTATCTTGGTTCTGTGTGCCAGGAACTAACCCAGGGCACCTTCCCAGGGCCCTTCTGAGGGAATCTGGTGACCTTTACATGTAAGAATACACTAAAGGTCATCTATTAAAGGTTTAGGGTTATTTGGTCAAAGTTTCTACTGACAGCAACAGAAACTTGTCCGAATGAAATGAAGTTTTCTGGGTGTAGCCTGATTTTTTAATTTTTATTTTAATTTCTGAGTCCTCTGCATTGAATGTGTATCACCAGCAGTGTACCTGGAAAAATAACTGATTTCTGCAGACAGGCCAAGCAAATTTGGTAAGAGATAGAGCTGCTCATAAAAGCACTCACTAGAAGAGAATCCCAAAGGAAAAAGCCCCTGGCAGGGTCAGGCTTCAGGCCCAGGAGGATTTGGGTGGCCTCAGTTGTCTGCAGGATCCAGTGCTTCAGCCTTAGTGCTGATTTTGTAGCTCAGAAGGCCACAAAATTCTGATAAAACTGAAAAGCAAATCAGGTTTTGTTCTCAGTTTTATTCGTATTAAGTACTCAATAGATACTTTTCCCCATTTATCTTAACATAATAACATTAATATTCTCTTTTGTCGTCATTCACATGACAAAATGAGGCTTTTCTTAACTTTTTATTACCCTCTGCCACATGATCTCCTGATCTCACAGTCTGCCAGTGGTATTGGGAATTCTGACACTCCATGCTCCCTCCCTTCAAGAAGAAAGAAAATAATTGGGGTTTAAAGTAATCCTGAGCCCACCACGATGGAGTGGGCTGTCTGTTCTTCTGTGAGAAGCAGGTTTTTGGTCCCATTGGCATTTATTTAGAAATTATCATCATTCCATTCTAGAGCAAACCCCATCCTTTCCCAAATCAGATCATTACAGAGCAGGGAAGAGCTGCCACAGACACAAACACGACAGGAGAACCCAGGCTGGACTTCTTTGTTTCATCTCAGTGCTGAAATTACTATCATATATAATATCCTTTGATTTTTTATTTTATTTTTCATCTATTTTTACTCTGCGATCTGGTTTATTTAAGCTGAACCTAACAGAGATATCTTTTTTTTGGAGGCTTTTCCTTGGTGTTCCTTCCTTTCCCCACCATGGTGGGTGTTTCCTCTCTAGGTTTTTTTGTTATTATTCCCTGTCTCCACTTGACTTTTCTGTTTGATTTCTCTAACCTTTAAATCATACCCTGTTCAGCAGAGCTGGCTGGCTTTTCTCCATGTTTATCTTGCAGGAATTCTGCCCCTCTCCCCAGCCATCCCTTCCACGGTTTATTTTCAATAATCATGTGCTAAATGTGTGTCAAAACCTTTAAACAAGGATAGGCACCAAGAGAAATTATGGAAGAATCCAAAGCAGAGCAGCTCATTTTCAACTATTCTTGATTTGTCCATAGGAAAAACAAAAATAAGCAACCCTCACACACGGACACACTTCAACTCTGGAATGTGGTGATGGACTTCTGGAGCTGCCAGCAGAGCAAACTCACCCTCTGCTGCTTCAAAATCCCCCTCCAGGGTCTCACAACTTCTAACAGAGACTCAGGGGTTTTTTCAGAGCTCAGAGCAGCCCCCAAAGCTCCTGTGGGTGGCCGTGGGCTGGAGCAGCACCACGAGGAGCAGGAAGAGAACCCAGGGGTGGTTGTTGTGTGTGGCTCTTCCAGAGCCCTGAGCTCCACTTGAATTTGGGGAGAGCTCAGGGGTCTCTCCCAGTGCCTCTTTTCTGTGCCCCCTCTTGCTCCACCGCCCTGTGACCCCAAAAACACAAAATGTGGATTCTCAGACTGGACTTGAGGCTGCTCCAGCATCTTTTTTCCAGACTCTCTTGTTTCCAAGGATAAACTTCAGCTCTGAATGGATCCGGTAACGATGGATCTCTGCGGCTCAAGGTGAAGCTCTGCAGACCTCAAGCCCCTCCTGTTCATGCAAGGATCACTTCTCATCCCCTAATTCGGAATAGTCATAAAAACAACCTAATTTTTGTTCAGACTGGAGGGGCAGACACAGCACAGCATCACCCAAACTCCCTGAGCTCGGGGATCAAAACCTTCCCTACAATTCCCACCCTCAGCACAGGATTTTGGCACTATCGGCCCCACCTCATCCACTGGGAACGCAGAGGTTCCTCTGCCCACGGGGAAAGAGAGAGGAAATTCACTTTGCCAGCCACAGGATGCTCCCCTGGAGCTGCTGTACCCTTTCTCCCCGCTTTTCCATCTGTTTTTGAGCTCTTCCCCTGCTCCAAGCTCCCATCACACGCAGTGTCAGCACACGGGGGAGCTCGCTGCTATCCCAGACTCCGCATCCCTTCCCTGCCTGTGGGGAACAACCTTTTCCCTGGGAAGAGCTGCCTGGAGCTGCTGTGCCACTGCGTGGTTTTCATGTTCCCTGCTCCAAAAGCAGAAGTGGAAATCTGACTTCTTCAAGCAATCAAAGAGCTGCATCCAGTGGAATTATTGCCTGGCTGTGGAAGGCAGCAGAAAGCTTCAATAACTGATGCTGCTCCAGAAATTCATTTTCCCTATTAAGTTTTCCCTGTTAATTTTCCCTATGAATACTTCTCTAGAAACCTCATCAAACTGAGAGGTGGGGTTATTTTTTGTTCAGCAGAATAACAGAAAATAGGGCTGGAATGGACAGTGGGAGTTCAGCTGTTCCAATATCTCAGGGAAAATGCTGGAGTGTCCATGAGAGCAGCACTGAGTCCCTGCTGGATGCTCACCTTCCCTGAGCCACCTGCCCAGGTGGGGTTGGAAAAAAAAAGAACTTTAAGGTCCCTTCCAACTCAAACCATTCAATGATTCTGATTTTTAAGACCTTGTGTAAAAATATTCAAGAAGGAAGCTATTGCCTAGGGAGTAATTAGTTATCTAGCAATGGAAAACAGTCTGTAAAATCTAAGTTAGAATACTTTTTAATGTTAAAAAAAAGCCCTTTTCAGTGCATTTTTTAAGTACTATTCCAAGTAAAAATCTCACTGTTTCGCTTGTTTTCTGCTCTGAGCAGTCATTTCCTACCCGTTCAGGGGAAGACTCTAACAGGTTTTGCAGAGCTTCTTTGGAAAGTTGGTTGAGCAACAACAAAAGCTGCTCAAAGTTTTTGAATTCTTTATCACAACTTCAGCATGAAGAAACCCCAGGCTGGCCCCATTTTTGCTGAGTGTGTTTTCCACACAGACTCCCTCAGTGCAGAAGGGCAAAGCTGGACAGTGGAACCCCAAAAACCTGTGAAAATCAGAATTCTCCTCTTGCTGCCCTCTTTGCACAGACACCAGGAAGGTGGATTTTTTTAAACTCATCTCTCCACTGCAGTGTTTCTCTCAGTCCACAGGGAATAGAGAAAACAACAAATAGCAAAATCTTTGTGGTCCTGTTGAGTGGCACACAGTGGGGTAGATAAATCCCCTGAGCCAGAGCTGCCTGGAACAGGGGGAGGCCTGAAGCAGCACCCAGGAAAAATCCCAGCCACGCTCACTGAGCACAGAATGGATGAAGCAGGAAGCAACAAGTTACTGAGAAGTTTTGTATTTTTGGATGCTCCACTTCAGCATTTCACTGCTTTGCTGAATTGTACAGCAATTATTTGTTTGTCCTTATTTGCAGCCCGGTTTTATTCGGTTTGTACACATTTTTTCTTGGTTTCCATTGTCCTTTGGCTTGGTTTTTGCCCCCAGTTTCTGTTTATAAATGCCCTTCATTTCACTGAATGTAGCAGCCAGGTTCTTCCAAAGGCTGCAGGCACAGCCTGGTCAGTTTGACAGCATTTTGGGAGGCAGCTCAGGTTTCCTGAGCAGGGCTGGTGGCACTGAGAGCCAGCAGCAGCCCAGCACCTCCTGCAAATATTGCACTGAGTTGTGATGAGATTCTGGGCTTTTCTCTGCACAAATCTTCCCCATTCTATTTCTGTGAGTGAGTGAGCTCTGCCTTTGTGACAGACGCCTGTCATTAGCCCAGAAATAAATGATTTGGGACATATTTTGGGGTTTTTAAACTCCACTCATCATTTTATTCTTTCTTTAGGGTATTTTGGCCCTACAGCCTTCCAGCTCTGTATCATCTACAGGTTTTAGTAGCACACACCTACTTTTTTTGTGCCAACTTAATTAATTAATAATCTGCTCGAGATCTGCATCCCACTGATGTCCTTCCCAGCAGTTTTCCTTCAATAA
The DNA here is from genome assembly GCA_026261815.1 of Monarcha castaneiventris obscurior. Lineage (NCBI taxonomy): Eukaryota > Metazoa > Chordata > Aves > Passeriformes > Monarchidae > Monarcha > Monarcha castaneiventris. The sequence continues at coordinate 18,935,287 of JAMPIT010000484.1, forward strand.
CTGCTTTTTTCCTCACCAGCCACTTCCTTACCCTCAATGTAATCCCTGTACAATTCGTGCTTCACCTTCTCCAGTGTCCCTTGGCCAATCCCAATTTTTAGAGAGACCCGGTACGGAATTCTGCATTTCATGACTCAGCTGGTTTTCATTTCTGAGATGAAGAGTGTTTTACTTTTACCTGCATCTCATTTTTAGCTTTTATCCCACCAGCCACCCTGCCCTTGCTCCTGTGTTTATCACCATCTATGACACTTCAAACATTCATTTACTATTTCCCTCTACTTAAATGATCTCAATGACCTCTCTCCTTAGCAATCACATTTTTTCTTAGTTCTGCTGTTACTTAAGTGTTTCTACTATTTATTCCTGCTCCTTTATGAGCTCTAACCCAGCTCGTATTTTGGCAACTCTCAATTGATCCCTCTCCTTCTTGACCTGAAAAACGTGGCTTTCCCCTCAAATATTGAAATACCTATGAAAAGCTCCTGTCCTTGCATTACAAAGAAAACCAAACGAGACCCAAAAACAACTCTACGTGCTCCAAGTGCAGTTCACAAAGTCTTCAACCTCAGCCAAATCAAAATCAATTTTTGCTGGGACTCTGTTTAGCATCTCTTTTGCCCAAGGGCTATTTCCCTGCCAAGTTGCTGCTTTTGCTCCCACCCATTTCAACATTCTTCAGACTGTTCAAAATTCAAGTGTATGTGAATCCAATCTGCATTTATAGAAAGGTAGAAAAAGAAGCAATGCCCTGATCAAATTCTAATACAACTTGCTTTGAAGAACAAACAGCTTTTTTCTGCCAGTTCCACCCCTAAAATTCTAAGGAGGCTGTTTGAGGTAAGTGTGGAAAGGAGGGAAGAGCTACAGGGACAGCCAGAGACATTTATATTCTAGATAAGTAGTGCTCTGGCTGTAATTAGCCAATATTCCTAAAGGTCATCATGCAGCCAAATGCTCACTTGTTCTGCCCAGAGCTGAGACATCACGGGAGTGGATTTGCAGCATTCATGTGGCTTGGAGGCTTCCCCGAGTGGAGCTGTGTTTTTTGGGGCAGTTATATGAACAGCAAACCCCTGTGAGCAGGAGAGCCCCTTCAGGCAGCCCTACAGAACGTTCCTGGCAGCACCAGCATCCCTCTCTCCTCGGGAATTCGGGTTGGGTATGAAAGTTGTGCTCCACAAAATGAAAACCTGAGGGGCTCCTTCTGCCATCAGTCACCACACCTCACTCAGGTAATCCCAAACCATCCCAAACACACTCCTGTCCTACTGATTCTGCTCTTAAGCCCTGAGCATCCACACAAGGAGCTGTGCAGGGCCACTTTCTGTGATAAAATCCTGCATTTAACCCTTGATCCCTGCAGTGTCTGAACCAGGCAAGTTTGCAGGTCAGAGCTGCAGCACAGGAAAACGTGTTTGTGCTCAGAGAAGGTGGTAGGAGGGTGAACTTCTAGGCCAGGCAACAAAGGGAAACAGAAAATCAGCAAGAGGGGTGAATTCATCTGCAGGACAGGTCTGGTCCAGCACCTCTGCTCAGAGAGGGGTGAGCAGCTCCCACAGCAGCACTGGCACCTCCTTGCAGAGGTGAGAAGAGCAGCCTGCAGTTAATTTGCCAACAACTGGTGTTTTAGAAGGAGCCTGGATTTTATTAAAGGTCTTGGCTCAGGGCAGCAAACAAGGCTGGTTCAAAGGCTGCCTTTAATATCAAGTATCAAGGGCTCTGACTGTCTGAAAGAAAGACTCTGGAAAAGGGCTGGATTACTACAGGCCATTGAAAAACCATGAGTAAGATTTCTCAATTAGGAATGTAAGGCTAATTAGACATTTTGGGTCAGCCTGGGTGGGTTGGCTAATTAGCCAAGGTAATATACCCATGTGATTGGCCTGGAGTGTGGGTGAGGTTCCTGGAAGCACCAGGTGATATCTGCTGGAAAAAAAAAAAAAAAGAAAAGGATGTGTGGGTGGTAAAATCAGGACAGCTGCAGTCAGTGACTGGAGAGGGGGAAATGCACCTTCCACAGAAAATGCACAAAGGCTCCAAACTCTCAGCAGAGCTGAGGGAAGGATTAGCGAGCTCCTGTAATGTTTATTGAAAGCTCCATTTAGGATAAAATCATTTCTTTGGGAGATGAGAGATATGCAGATTGCGCAAGGGCTGGCGTTGTCGTGTCAAGTCGGTGCAGTTGTGTGATAAAACCTGAGACATCTCAGTGCAAGAACAAATGGCAGATTTGCTCCAGCCTCGGGGCACGGGGCAGACAGGGGCCCTGCAGGTGTTGTTCTGACATTAAAGAGATGTGAATCCGAACTGCCAGCCTGCATTTCTAAATAAAACATGAGTTTTAGCTGCGTAGACTTTTGTTTTAGTGGAAAAATGAGAATCTTCACATCATCCCTGGCCATCCTGTGCCACTGCAGAGAGCCCCAGCTTGGGCTCTGGCCCTTGGTAAGGGTAGGGAGCCTATCACGTGCTAATCATGGTAATTATCATTATAAAATCTCGTGTGTGCTTTCTAACAAAGCCACGTGGTCTCTTTGGGCCTCCAGAAAGAAACTCTTGGAGTTCTTGAAGCCCCAATCTTGGTGGTTTCCTTCCCAGAGCACTGTGCACGTCCCAGTGCCCCAGGAGCAGAGCAGAGGCTGCCATGAGCATCCCAGCTCTGGGACAGGGCAGGAGCTGCCTCCTCCAGGGCAGCTTTTCAAGTTTCCACTCTGGGCTAGTTGCCCTGCTCTCCCAGGAGCTCCTGATGCAAGTGCAGATGGCGCAGGGAGCGCATTATCCAGAGTGGATACCACAAACGCTCCGGGTGCTGAACGTGCCCAGGGGAGCCCAGCAGCTCCTGCACGTGGCTCTGAAAATCACAGCAAGGAGGGAAACCAAAAGAGGGGATTCTCACCCACGCTGAAGCACTGTGACATTTTCTGGTGGCTTTGTCTTTCCTTACAAAATTCTCTCATTTTCTACACATCCTCATCCCTTTAGCGACGCTCGCCAGGAGCTGTGTAACTGGGTCAGGTCAATCAAGGAGCAGAGTTTGTGTGGATCATTTTTACTCCTCATTTGGCCTCCTGCAGGTTGGTAACGCTGAATAGTGAGAGTTTTAGAGCTGCCCTGTGCCCTTTTATTGACGTACCTAAAGCAGACAGAGCAACTTGCAGCAGCTGCATGCACTGGAGAGTCCTTGGGCCATTGAGAACTCTGAGAGCTGCATGGCTGAGCAGGAATTCACAGCACTAGGAGCAAGATTTATTCTGGAAATAAAGCACTAGGAGCAAGATCAAATACAAATCTATCAGAAAAAAAACCCCCAGTAAGCTCTGCAAGAAACGTTTAATTGATTTTGCATTTGCTCTTTAATAAATTCTGCGTTTTTTTCCTCTTGACAGATGGCAGTTTGATTTCTGGATCCTTAAAAAATATCCTAAGCTATTATGTCCAATGATTTAATGTCTTTCACGTTTCAAAATATTAGACATGGGCCTAAGACAAGGTTTGGACTCAAAAAGTCATGTTCCCAGAGGGTGTTCTGCTCCAAGGTTTTGGTTCAGGCCCATCTTTTCCTTTCACAAGTATCCATGTGAAAAGGATGCTGCCAAATCCACCTCCTGTTTTGAAAAGTGAAGTATTACATGTGTTTCTAATAACATGTCAGATGGAGAAGCATGAAGTAATTTCAGTTATTTTTATTATTTGTCTGTGGTTTTTGCTTTCTTCTTTCATTTTGCTTAGCAAAACAGTGAAGCTGGAGCAGCCCATCTCCCTCCCCACTTACAGCCAGCAAATCAAAGTGAAACACTCACTGGCAAAACTCCTGCTGTGCAAACGCTTCTGGATACAAGTGAACATAGTTAAAAATAAATTATTTCTTAAATTACACAAAGGTATCTGTTGAAATCCATTTCCTTTTCAGTCTGTCCTAAAAAAGTTAAAAACAAAAAAAGAGAAGAAGCATTGAGATACAAAAAAAGAAGGTTCCTGGTGCTGGGAACTGAGGATAAAGTCCTTCCCCAAATGGAGGTGAGGTTTGGGAAGGCACTCCCTGCATCCCGAGCACATGCTGCAAAGGGAAAACAGTTTTTATAAGAGCTCAGCTTTGGGCTAGCCCAGGATTCATATATCATGTCAGGCAGCAACTAAATTAAAAAACGGTATCTGGAAGAAATTTAAAGTATATGTTCAGCCCCACCAATAAAGAGGTTTCTAATGAAAATAAAGACAAATTAGTGGAAAATTGGAACCGAGCTAGTCTAATTTTTTTTTTTTTTTTCTCTTCTGTTTTCAAATGTATTTTCCAGAGTGGATCACTAAAGGAGCCAGAGCCAAACAAAATCCCACCTCAGCGACCACCACCTCAAGGTTGTTTACAGTACATTCTCGACTGTAATGGCGTTGCAGTAGGACCAAAACAAGTCCAGGCTACTTAGATAATTGAGACCAAAAGCAAGGGTTAAAGCAAAAATGAAAAGAGAAAAACAAAAACAAAAAAACAAAATTGAAAGAAAAGAAACAAACAATCTGAATGCAACCATCCCAGTTCTGTTCAATTTGCCATTGTTTCAGTGCTGACCTGGACTGTGTTTTTTCTATGCAGTGTCAACTCTCCCGTCTGGTTGTTTCCTTGTTCCTGTCTCTGTGCGTGTAATGCTTTCCAACCTTCCTCTGTAAAACTTGTGATTGCAGGGCTGCTGTCAACAGTGTACAAAGAATGTGCCTCTCTAGAGCCCAGTGCCACTGTACATCATGGATGGTTAGACAGTATTTTTGGAGTATTCGGTATCGTTCAGTAAAATTCCCCCGAGGTGCAAAGCCCCGTCCCCTTGCTTACTCTGTGAGTGTGTGCACACTGTACTCATAGCCTTTATTTTTCTGTGGTGTGCATGACCAATAGGTAGGTGATCCAGATATATTTTTAAAAGTCTATATTAGGGTTTGCTAGTGAGGCTTTTTATTTATAATTTTATAAAGTTTATTAACCTTTGAGTTTTACTTATACGCGAGTGGAAGTCTGCTATTTTCAGTGACTCCATAAAATGCGGTTCTTCCCAAGGAATATTTAAAATATCTTCTATTTTACATACTGGTATTCATATTTTTAGTAATTCTGCATTAAATTATTAGCTACAAAGCTATGTAAATGGGCCACCTATGTGCAATATCTCAGTGAAAGTGTGAGTATTTAATGTATCCTATTTCAATTAAGTAGTACCTTTTGTTGTCATTCTGAATTAGTAATCTATGGAGATTTTTAATGAAAACCAATGCAAATACTTAAAAAAAAAAATCTTATACTTACCTAAGATTTAAATCCCAGGGCATTTGGTGAGGAGTACCTCAAGGACTGTTAAACTTCCTGTAAAAGCTCATTTCATTTCAAACACTGAGAAGTGAGGGGATGGCAGACCAAGGTACCTTTAACCAGCTGAGGATCCTGGGTTAGGAAATGCAAGACACAAATATCAGTGGTTTTCTTTACCAACTCAGGTCTCCTATTTTACACCTACGAGTATCCAGAGAGCTGTAAAGAAAATCCAGTCCCGACGTTATCCACATAAATAGGGTTTGTCAGAAGTGCTTTGACATCAAACATGCAAAAGGACTTGAGATGCCTGACAACTGCTAGATTTTCTGTAGGTAAATTCTTTGTGATTTTTACAAAAGCGATTTCTGATGTGATGTTGTGAGAGCTCCACAGGCAGGCAGTTAATCTGTTGTGAGAAATCTAGCCTAGGATCACGAGCTGCACACTGCTGGCATACCAGAAAGCTTAGTTGCAAGCGAGCCACAAAACTATAATTTTCATCTTGAATATGTACAAAGATGAGTAGTGGCCATTAGTTTAGTGCAAACAATTATGTTTAAAGGGAAAACAGCCCGATGTTCTACGTCTGTTTTCCCTACAAACACTGGAAAAAGTTATCAGTGAGTCTCATCATTCTTAGTGTTTCTTTTATTCGTACGAGCTGGCTGGTAAGATGAGAATTAAGGTATGCATTATTAGCTATTTAAATGTTTGTGGTAAGTGCTACTGTTTACTACCTATCAGTAAATTACATGAATATTTTGCTTTAGTGATCAGCATTTGTCTGGGTCAGTGATCATTCCAACGATGGCATTGGCTATTTTGTTCTCTATTAAGGAAATTCCACCTAGAAATCAGGTTCACAAATCCTTACCTCCAGATACCCTAAAAGTGACCAAACCATACTGCCCTGGGGTGGAGAACTGAATCTGATGACTGATTTTCCTTTCAAGCAGTTGGTATTTTTTGCATGGAGTAGTGCCAGTATTCACAAGTGCTTTTCACACGACATTTGTGCGTTGTGTGTGTGTGCAGAAGACCTGGGTGTCTCAGACAGGATTCCAGCCTGTTCCCTGGGAAGGATTCGCAGGGGCACACACAATTCCTACATCCCACAGCCAAGAAACAAGCCAAGATGTCTCTCTGCATGTCAGCATGCTTAGGTGCAATATTGTGGGTAACAGGGAACAGATGTTTTACAGTGTAGGCTTAATGTTCAGTTCTGTTGAGTTATTTTTGGTAAAAGTTTCTTTCATGATTGTTGCCTTTTGTACAACCCAGCTGCAAGAAAGTGAGCAAACGCTGGAAATGTGACAGCAGTATATCTTTTATGTGAAATCTCTTGTACAGCTTAATGTGCAATAAAAGAAAGTTATATCTGTCTTCAGTGTAAAGTTTCTGGCATTCAAGCCTGTACGTACAAGTGGGGGAAAGAAACCTTTCTGGTTTTCAATATTGAGTGAAAGGAGACTAATAAGAAAATGCTCCTTATTAAGATGTTGCAAGACCATGTTATCACCTTCAAATATTTCCTACAAAAGCGGTTCAAATTAATAAACAATGAAGGCACATTCCTTAACATTCAGTACGTGCTATTTATCTTTCTGCACCACGACATGCTGCTACAACTGTGTTAAAACTTACTGAGGCATTGGCACATGCTGTCCTCACACACACACACTGGAGCCTCATGCACTAAGGGGAAAGTTAACTGTGAAAGCAAATTAAAACCAAACAAAAATCATGTATTGCAGCAGTACATCCAGATACCAAGGGTTTCTTTTAGAGACCTGAGCAGATTAAGTGTTTTACTTGCACTAAAATATCTGTGCAAGACTAAAAACTCCCATATATCCAGATGGTCTAGCTCAGTTGTGTTCTGTGATATTTACAACAGCTCTTATCCTGAGTGAAGCATTAGACAAACAAATACTCAGAAATGCCCATCCTTTCTCCCCTGAAGTCAGGTGTCCTGAGGGCATTTTCATGTGCAAGAGTTCAAATTCAGTTCTAACAACCATCAGTCCAGAAAAGCCCAGTCAGACCTGGGAGCTGAGATAAAAGCAGCAAGCCCTGATGTCTGACACAGCACTATCAGTCAGAAAGCAGAAAAAAACCCACTGGATGATGCTGTGGCATCTTTCAGCCATGGATTTCACAGCCTGAGTCTCTCCTGCACGTTGTAGTTTCACACTTCACGCAGTAGTTTGCCAGTAAAGTGCCTTCTTGGTAAAGAATTAGTAATGACTTTCTTGTGTTTCTTGTAATGTTTTTGACATATCTCACTAAGGGGTTAAGTAAGTTATGAAAATACTTTCAACCAGCCAGGAAATTTCAGCATGAAGTTGTTTTACTGCTATAAGAGTGAATCTTAGAGGAATATTACAGAAATGATTTTAAGACTTTGGAGGAAGAAAACTGCAATAACTCCACAGAAAATAGTGAATGTCTTGCTGGAATAGATATTACTGCTGTGTTCAGTTATCTCACAGCCTCTCCTTGCCTTGGGCCAAAGCTGTTCTGGGGGGTAACTCCATTAATTTGGTTTGAAGTCAGTACCTGGGATAAATTGGGTGCTAATTAGCAATTTTAAGGCTGATTCATGGGGGCTCCAAGCAAGTTCCTACTGTACCAGGTGTGCATAGTGCTATTGCCCCCATGCAAGAGCAGCCCTTGTGAGTAGACGTTTGCCTCGAAAGTAGCGTTAATCACGTTGGAGGATGATTTTTTTTTTTAAAGTGTTGGGTATGAAGTCTAAAATGAGGCCTCTTTGCCACGATAACATGATGAAGTTTTTCTTGTGCTGAACCTAGGGGGCCCAGTGCAACCCCAAGGAATGCAATCCCAAAGCCAGGAGCCATTGCAGCCCCAGCGCGTGTTCCCCGCGGGGCAGGCAGCAAAGCCCGCAGCCTCGCAGCCCCAGCGGCCGCCCGGACCCACCACCCAGCAGCCACGGCCCCAGGCCCAAGGTCCTCCCAGCTCCAGGTTATCAAAGGAAGCAGAGCCACAGCCACAGCCCCAGCCAGAGCCACAGCCTGCGCCACAGCAGAAGCCTCAGTCTCATCCGCAGCTTAAGTAAGAGTCGCTTTATCCGTTCCTTTTTTTTCCTCCTCGTGGCACAGGTTTTGTGTAACTGGGGTTTGGGGGTTGGTGGAATAGTCAGGGGGAAAGTGTATGTGTTGTTCCCAAGTTTAAAGTGAGGTTAAACAGTTCGAAAAGCTTAATATCTGTTAATGGAGTGAAATTAGCCCCTGTTGTTAGTGCTACCCTAAGCGCTGCACAAAATTTCATCTGCCAGTTGTGCAATTTCTGCCCCAGCCAGGTCTGAAAAAGCATCATCTTCCTGGCCTTTGTTTCCTCCTTTTGGTGCCACTGACTCACGGGCTGGGTGTGCTGTCAGCCTGCCCTCCAAAAGGAAGTCTTATCTGGTTCAACTTTTAACCTTGCAGTCACTGAGACAACAGATTCCGTTTCCAAAGGCCTGTCCCAGGCACAACCCAGGCTGGATAACGTTGGACAGTGGCTGCCAAATTGGTTCTTTATGCTGCCCTTGGTTGTGCAGGGGATGTGCTCGAGCCCTGCCCAAAGAAGGCTGCGCAAAACTCAAACAAAAGCTGTTGTCCCACTTCTGGAAGATTCCTTACTGATTTACCTGCCTCCAGTAAGGAATATGGAAAGGGTCCCCCCTCAGAGCTCAAACCCAGCCAACAGAAGCCTCAGGGAAGGCAGCAGCAGAGGTTTGCAGTTTTCCAGCACAGCAACCCTGACACAACTATTGCCAGGAGGATCTCAGACACATCTCCTTAGTCTGGAATGTACAAAGACCTGCGTGGAGTCTTTGTTTCCTCCAAGGAACACAGATCCCCTTGTTCCACCCACTCCTGTGCTGACACCAGTGGGAAACACCCCTGGGTCCTCCCCTGAGCCCAAGATATGCTGGATGACAATGTGCAAAGAGGACAATATTTCCCTTGCCTCCCTGGGACAATGTATTTCTTTATTCTGTTTTATAATCACAAACCTCAAATTGATTCATCCATCATTTAAATACACATAGAGAATAGAGAGGTGGGGTTTTTTTTAAGCAAGATGGAAACTAGTTCATAGTTTGAGACTTGACAACTTGTGACCTTGAAGAAAAGCAGCTAAGAACAGTTACAGAAGGACTCTGCCACATGCTGGTTCTCAGCTTTCTCCTTTAAGCTTTTTGTTCACATCTCGATTCATTTTTCTCTTCTTCAAATGGAAGACCCTCTCTTTAAAACGAAATAACAAAGGAGAAATGAAAGTTTTTAAGATGTAAGCCGTAATAAGAGCAGCTTTTCTAACTTTCAGAAGCAGTTTTAGGTCCACACCAAGGCTCAGATCTCCTGCCTGTAGGATTAACTCTATTTGCATGTGTATGCTTTGTATTCACCCACATGCTGTTGCCTAACCTGTATGTACATGTTATTAATCTGTGAATAAATATTTAATTAGGCTACTTATTGTGTTACTAATCAAGTCAAGTGCTGCTTCCCACCCTCCCTCTTTCAGTGAGTACAAACAAACATTTATCAGTCTATTCTCATTAGCACAACTATAATTTATGAAAAACCTAAAACGCCTGCGGCACTGTTTGCTGTACATTATTAGTTTAGAAGTAGAGAAGCTGCAAACCATGAGGAGTCTGAGACAATCTGCATAAGGAAAGTGCTTCAGCTTTACTAGAGCCAAAACTGAAATCTATTGTGCTGAGATAAAAATGAAATCGGGTAACTCGTTGTACCCATGTAGGGATGTCTTTGTAAAAAGCTGATAACTCATTAATGCGTCCTATTTCAATTCAAGCCTGTTTTTAGATGCTATTTTATCTGACAAGTCCTGAGTAAAAGTTTTAAACTTTAGCTATTTTCCTTCTTGTTTTCCTTGTAATGTTTTTCATGCTTATGGGAACTTGCACAGAAGTTACAAGATAGCACTGAGAATGGAGTAGCATTGCCAGGCACTGCCTATAGACAAGAAAAAATATATCTGATTTGAGGTATTTTTTTAAAGATATAAAATGTTTTTAATCCTCTGTTAAGGATCTAATATTCAATACATATATACAAAGAGAGAGCACATTACAATTTAGGATTCAAACTCTTACAAAATACCTGATTTTTCTCAGTACGTCACTGTGCAGCCTTACCAAAACACAATTATTAATCATCCCTGTTGGGTTGTGATTTGGATTTAATAGCCAGGCCCACATTTTCCTCAAGCTCTAATTCACATCATCCAGTTCAGATCTGCCAAAAGACAGCAAAACAAAACGCCGGTGTGTTCCTTAAAAGAAATATTATCCTCGAGTCTCCCTCTCAAGTCGGGGTGCAGGAGGAAAGTGCTGTGTGGGACGTAACTGTGGGGAACAAAACGGTGCCTCCATAACTCCACTGCTGGTGCTGAAAGCCCCTTTTTGTCCACGTTTCAAGGACAATTTCCCCTCTTCTCGCCACTGATCCAAACGCTCAGGGGGTGGAGGCTGGGGCCCGGTGTGACCATGCAGAACCTGTTGTGTTTGTGTCTTGCAGCAAGTCGCAGTCCCTGACCAACGCCTTCAGCTTCACAGAGTCCTCCTTCTTCCGGTCGTCCGTGAACGAAGACGAGGCCAAAGCTGAGACCATCCGGAACTTGAGGAAATCCTTTGCTAGTCTGTTTTCTGATTAGCCAGCTTCATGTCCACCCGAGATAGTCTGACACCGCCGTGAATGTCCCATAGGTTTTGTTCTCCCTGTGCCAGTACCCTTCTCTACTGTGCTCACTGTTGTACCAAGCAATATGTTAAACCTACAGAAACACAAATAAATAGCAGGAGGACTTTGGCGAGTGAGATCCCGTCCAGGAACACGTGAAAAACATCTGGAAAGAAGGAAGGGTTCCATTGCTCCCACAGAATGTCCAATTCTAAGGTCCTTATCCATTGTAATATTGTGGCCTTACTGTGACTGAAGTATATAATCCTATTTGAGACTCCTTTGTAGAATTGTGTTAATAAAGCATTGGGGAATGGGGTTCTCCTGGCTTTGCCCATTTCCAATGCATTGCAATGCATGTGTATTTTGTGTGTAAATGTTTTGTACTGCAGAAGTATGGTCTTGACTTGTTCTTGCCTCCCAGATTCGGGAGGCGATTCACACTGACATTCTTGTCAAGCCACATAAATAATGTGAGAAATTGAAGCAGTTTCTTCCTCCTTATCCAACCCTTCCATCAGCTGGTTGTAGACTTCTGATGTATTGCTGGGAGTTATCAGTACACTAAATGTCATAAATAGAGTGTATATGTACTACTGTATCTCCACATGTCTATTTAAATAATTTATTTCCAAACTGTAACCATAACTGGGTTTAGTTGCAAAGAATATGCATGATGTTACCCTTATTTTTGTGTACACCTTCTAATAAATGTAAAGTCCCATGCCTGATTTAAAAAATGTCTTCTACAAAGCTTGTTTCAACATCAATATATATTGTCTATTTTGACTGATATCAAGAGGGTAACTTTATGATTATAAAATATTTGGACACAAACTACAGCTGTAAGAAAATAAACTATCACAATGAATTCCTTTGTTGAATCAGCATTGTAAAAAAACGCCTATAAATTGTAGGAATCACATTTACATTTTCTACTGAGTTATGTCTTTTAAAAATATTTCTCTGACTTGTGCAAACAGAATTCATCCCAGACTTTGAGGTAGTAGCAGCAGTTTTTAACAGAAGTTATCCGAATCAAACTGAAGCTTGTTAGTAATCTCTAGACCATCCATTTCCAAACGATTTTCAAATCGTTCTGAATCTCTTATCATGAATCACATTCAATCCTTGCCAGGAAATAGTGCTAACAGAGGAAACAAGAAAAAATAACTGTAATATGAACATGGCTGAGGGAGAAAAAGAGCAACACCGTGGTCACTTAAAAACCCGCTGGGATTTGTAGTGGCTTTGTAGAGACACCTCTGTTTGCCTCAGAAATTTTAGCTCTTGGAGATGTGGTAGTTTATGGAGCCTGGGTAAATCACGAGCACCTTTTGATGACACAAATCCTTTCAGCACTCTTGGGTTCCTCTGGGTGCAGAGCCCAGGAGCTTGGCAGCCAAGTGTGGAAACTTTAACGTGCGGAGGTGTCAGAACTGAGCTCGCACAGGAGCCCCCGATGGCTCTGCTTGTCAGCAGTGATCTCAGCACACATTTTTCCTGGAAAGTGGGCAGCTCCAGGTCCCCCAGGAAGCACAACTGGCCCTTGTGGGACTGACCACAAGGACTGGCCTGGGACCAGAGCTGAACGGCCCTGACCAGGACAAGGCCTTAGGTAAAGACCAAAAAGAATTTCAGGGTGGGTTTGCACTGCAGCGATGGAAACCTTGAATCACCGCCCTCTGTGAGGTGGAATCTCAGCCCCTCATCTCTGGAACAGCCCTTGGAGAAGCTCTCTGACTGACAATTCTCTTTTCTTTCAGGAGGAATGCACCGTGGACAGAAGCCTGTAGCTTAGCTGATGAATTCTGTGGCAAAACACAATGCTATAATTGTTTTTATTAATTATTAGTCCATAAATATCAGCTAGACCGATTTTTTTTAAGCTTTGTCCCCTTCCTGCCCCCCACTGGATTGAAACACCCTCCACGAGGCTGCAACAACAACCTTGAGCACTTGGAGAGCCTTTCATGTCTGAGAAGAACTTTACTTTTAGATTAGAAAGATTAATCAAAGTTGCTAACGCAAATTAATTACTGCTACAGAGAAAGCCTAGTAATTATGCGTAGTTTGGCACGGTTCATGATTAGTACATGCCTGGTTTCAGCAATATTTAGTACAATATGAATTACAGGTACTTCATTAGTCCAGGCCCCAGATTTCGACTCGAGGCAAAGTTTCTTGCTCATATAAAATTCCCTCCCACCTCTTCCTGGGAGAAAACGGGTTTCACTACAGCCTTTGTTTTACCATCTGGAAGACAAAAAAGAAAGAAAGGGGAGAAAAAAAAAAAAAAATCCGGGGGAGATGATGCAATCGGAGCTGCCTGGTGTTTCCTCCCACACAGAGTGCAGAGCACGCTGCCTGCCCGCAGTGCCAGCGCTCCCCGGCCCCGCCAGCGTGCCAAGGAGTGTCACACACAAGCTGCTGCACGCTCCCCTCCCCGGGCTCTGCCTCTTGGCCAAGGCGTCTCTGAGCAATCTCTAACACACCTCCGAAATGGAATCAGGGGGAAAAAAATGGTTCCGTGGAGGCCTGTTGGAGTTTTGAGTGTCCGTGTGGCCTCGCCTCGCAGAGGGGCTGTGGGTCGGCTTCGTGGGCAAGGCCTGAGCACCCAGTTATGCCATGGGGTGCTGGGGAGGGAATTCCATGGGAATGTGGGTGTCTGTGGTGGGTGATCTCTGTGAGCCCCAGCCTGGGAGCACAAGGGCTGCTCTTCACTTGCACCTTTCCATGAGGAGGCAGCTCACGGTGCCTCAGGTTTCTGTGCACAGCGCTGCATCTTTATCCATCTTCCACTTAAAAATCAGCAAAGTATAAAAGCTACCAGAGCAACTCATCAAGTTTAGTCTTGAGATTGAGATGGAGCCATTTTCTGACCATCAGGCCCGAAGCCAATTCAAAACTCTGGAGCAGATTTCAAGATATTGCAATTATGGTCGAGGTGACTAATCCAGCTTTGAAACAACCACTGACTCTCCAGTAAAAATTAGTCAAAATAGCACTAAGGTACTTTGTAAACATTGTGTGTGCTTTGCATACTTCCTACCTCACAAAAACAAAGCCCCTTCTCCGAGCCAGCGCTGGCTCAATGAACGGATCACGTACAGGGAAGCTCCTATTTACGAAATTGTCTGGGCACTGACAGGACTCTTGCCACTCTTTGGCTGAATACTACAAATAAATTTCCTATTGTCCATCAACAGCAGCTCCCAGCAGGGATGCAGCGGGCTGGATGTGTCAGTAACCAGGATCCACAGGGCTCAGGTGGGATCTGAGGGAGGCCTGGGCAGGAGGGACAGGGGCATCCAAAAGGAGCACAGGTTGCCAGTGGTTGGGACTGAGTTTCCTTCTCTGTCTGGACACTCAGCTGTTTCTTCCTTTGTAACACAGAATCCTAGAATATTCTGAGTGGGAAGGGAACCCCAAGGATGACCCAGTCCAACTCCTGGCCCTTCACAGACAGCCCAAATCCCACCCTGGGCATCCCTGGCAGTGCTGCCCAAACTCTCCTGGAGCAGCCTCGGGGCCGTGCCCATTCCCTGGGGAGCCTGGGCAGTGCCCAGCACCCTCTGGGGGAAGAATTTTTCCCTGATCTCCAACCCAAACCTCCCCTGACACAGCTCCAGCTGTTCCCTCAGGACCTGGTCACTATTCTAGCATGGAATAAGAAGCAACTTAACTGTGCTCTGCCTTTCTGCTTCCCTGGCAAAGCAAAGCTGTTCAGCAAGACAGTGCTGCAAACGAAGAACAACTTGCAAATTTTGATCCCTAGCAGAGTTGGTTTTTCCATACCAAAAGTAGCTAGAAGTGATTTTGGACTCAGAGCAATCATCTAAACTGTCACATGGTGTCACCACAAATGAATTTCAGTTCTGAATGACAATACCTGTCTCCAACGTGGAAATGCTTCCTTAGACACGCACCTGTAAACAAGCAAAAATTTTTAAGATGCTTTTTAAAATCTCATCTCAAAAGATTCAAAATAAGTGCCTAAAATTAGCGATTAGTTTTCCAAATGCATATTCAGTTATGCAAATACGCAGCCAAATTTGCAAAATCCCATCATTTTCTCTAATTCCTCCTCTTTTTTGAGGAAGAACATTCCACCTCAAGATGATACTTTACATCAAGTTCCATGAAGCACTGATTTACTCCTCTGTAGTTAAATTATTGCAGCTCAAAAATTAACTCAAGATTAAGAAAGATAATAAAATTAAACCTTTTTTTTTTTAAGAAGAGAAAGAATTCAAATAATATTTAAAGAATCAAGCCACTTCTTTAGATTTAAAATAAGCCAAGAACAACAGAAACAACATCCCCATTATTTCACATTAAGATAGCCCAGGAGAGACAAGTTTGGGGGTTTTTTAACCACAAATTACAGCACAAAAAATTCGAAAGAGGATCGATTTAAACAAAACAAAATAAAATGAACAGAATTTGTGGGGTTTTTACTGGGCTTGAAGTTTTAACTTCTTTTAGCAGTGGCATTGCTCAGCACTTCCAAGGGTGGATGTGGGGTTTAAAGTCTGATCCACATCACATTATCTGACACTTGAGTTTCCCAGGACAGGCTGTGTATGATGGAGGAGAAGGTCCCTGGCTTTAGGGCTCAGCCTTTGTCCTATAAAAGTGATGGGAACAGGGTAAAAGAAATGTCCCAATGAACCAAATTCTCTTTCAAGGCTTTATAAGCTCTGAGGAATAACCATTATTTTATTGAAAGGCAAGATTTTGGGTTGTTATTATTGCCCTGCACTGACCTGTACTGCCCAACACCATGAAGACAGCCACAGTAAATAGCAAAAAACTAAAGCTGCTCGTGTTCTTCTCTTGCTTTTTTCACTAGGAATGAATCTTTGGTAAAAAATCATGCAGATTTATAAAGCACCTCCACTGACAATACAAAAGAACTGTTGTCTCTCCCGATGAGAAAGAAAAGAAACAAGAGGTGCGTGTGGGCTGCTATTTAACTCTATTTTATTTTGGGAGCTACCTCTCCCAAGTCTGTTACAAGTGTTTGAGTGACAGGCACTTCTCAGAGGTAAGGACTTCAAATTACCCAGCTCCATCACTCACGGAATGTCTGCAGTGCTGAAGGAACTCTGGGTAGTGCTGAAATTAAAATTACCCAGAGCTGTGCTTCATTAATGTGCCTTGTGCCCTTTCGAGGCTGCAGCAAAGCCTAAACAGGGGGCTGCATTTTCCTGTCACTCACAACAGTCAGGGTGATCCCCCAGAGAATTCATGTGGGTCAGCAGTTCTGTTTTAAGGAAAAGCAAGATGCTGATGCTTCTTTGTCCCTTCCCCTCAGGTATTTCACATAAATTCTGCCATTGAAGTCTCCTTTTGTGGGGACTGGAGATATTGGGCAAAACTTACTCAGGTAATCAAAGTGTGAGAGAAGGAGACATTTGTTTAATTCACAGCTGCTGTAATAAAATGTGAGCATCTCGCAGCCTCTCTCCTAGAAAGCCTCCTCCCCTGAAATCAGGAGTAGTTTTAACACACAAAGAAAGCAGAGGGGGCAAAGCATCCTCACTCTGAGCGCAGCAGCCGTGAGCCAACTCCTCTGCCAGGGCAGCTGCAGATCTGCTGTGCAGATCTCTGCAACTGGGGGTTATGTAAATCCTGCAGATGGGCCCTGCAAACAGGAGATTTCCATCCTGACTCTGTCTATCATCTCCGAATACTTCAGACTTCGAGCTGCTTCAAGCCCAACTCCTGCAGCCTCTGGTTTTTCCCCGTTTTCCTCCCTTTGCACCCCACGTGCCACGAGCACAGGGGATGTTGAGGCAGGTCTTCCCCACATGCAATTATTTTTTTTACCCTCAGTCACAAACTCCAGCAGCCTCATGCAGGAAGAAACAGGATGTGCCACAAAAACACTGCCACTGGAATTCAGTGTGCAAACAAATGGTGCTGCCAGGGTGACACATCCAGTCCACGGGAGATTTGCCTCACACAATAGATCCACCAAACAGCTCCGAGGGCCAGATTTTTAGCTCAAGAGAAAGGAAATGTTCCTTTCCTCCCCTCTCCTCGTGGGGAAATGGAAATTAGTCACTCCCTACCCACCAGCTGAACCAGGGCTAATTGCTGCCTAGAAATGATGGTAATTTGGAGCTGTGCTGAGTTGTGTTTGTCTCGGTGACAATTCCAATAAATTAGCTGGCAGTGAGGGCTGGAGGCTTCACCTCCCAGCTCCTGGGGAGCTGTTTCCACACGGAATGGATTCCACCTCTGTTATTGTTACCACACAGCCCCAGCCACACACTCATCCTTTAACACCCCTGAAAGTGGGAGTTGCTGTCCACATCCAGCGTGGAAAGGGCTTTGCTCATCACCTGCTGGAGCTGTAACAAATTTGGGTGTACGGAGGAGAGCTGTAATTTAAAGGCCTCTGCCCCACCTGCTGTGGGAATGTCTCTGAACTAGGATCAAGGAAGCATTCTTTTTCTTATTTAGATGGTTTTTGTCTGTTTGCAAGTCATGACTTAATCTGTTAAAAAAGCTGAAATGGTTGTTTAAAAAGCACAATGTCTCAATCTCTTCTGCCCTTACACCGAGGTTCACTTCCAGGTGAGCACCACACTACAATAAATATTCCTTTCCTCAGCTTTGTTCTAGGGTACATTTCTGAAGACATTAGCATTTTTCACACCTTTTTTACTAGAAAGGGAAAGCGTGTGCATTGACTCTGGGCCACGGGGAGCTGATGTAATTTCATGGCAAGAAGACTCCTGCTGCCCTTAAGAATGTCAGTACAAGTTCTGAACTGACTTACCCTCCTCTGGAATAATTATGCATTCCACTCTGGCACATTTTATCATGCAATTCTCCTGCTTTGTAGATTACATGTCTTGAGGAGGTACAAAAGGGAAGAGCAAAGACTGGTTTATTTCTATACATGCATCTCCCCAAATTATATACACACACACCCCTCAAATGGGACTTTTGAATGTAAAATTATGTGAGAATTTACAGACTTATTTAATATGTACATTAAATACAGGCATCCTTTCATGCATCAAGGAGGTGCAAGCATCTCTTGGGAGGAACACAGCGAGCAGGGGGAAAATAAATTGTTAAATTACAATGGAACAAGCTGCAACTTGCTCAGCTTACACAGCCCACCCTCAAACTGCAAAAAAGCCAAATTTTGCCCTCAGCAACTTCTGAAAAGCAATGTGCCTTCAGTGGATTTCTGTGAATTTAACTGTCTAGAGTCTCCAGCCACATCAGAATGCGTCTCCCTGATCTGGGAGATAGCAGAGCTCAGCCTAGGAAGTCTTTGGAGAAGAGACCACTTGGCAATCCCACAGAGCATGAAATGTTAGCACAGGATGCAGCTGGGCTGAGAGCTTGGATGGATGGGAGGGCTGTTCACAACACAGAGGTACAGCAAATGTCCCTACCAAGGAGGTTTGGGGATGCATTTCTTAGCCTACCTCTCACTGACTACAGCAAAAGCCTAAAATTGGGTTCAAAAAAACCCCAAACAAACAAAAAAACACCCAAAACCAAACAAAGCAAAGCAAAAAGAAAAAAAATCAACCGCCAAAAAAAAAGTTTCCCCCCAGCCAAAAAAAGCCTTAACCAAAACAGACAAACAAACAAACAAACAAAAAACTAAAATGAAAAGAAAACCCAACAAACTGGAGGCTTAATTGGCCTCAGTTCTCTTTACAAATAGCAGATAACAAAAGCTGACTGAATGAAAGCTGAATTCAACCTGAATTCAGCTCTGACAAATGGGAATAACATAGGATTATGTCCAAGGACTAGGGAGCAGGTCAGGTTTTAGACTGAACACACAAAAATGGGAGATGGTAGAGCCAGCAGCAGCACCCTGGGAATGGGTAAAGTCACCTGGACTCTTGTTCCTCAGGCCAAAGCCAGGATTTTTACTCTTCTTTCAGAGGTATTTTACTTCATCCTCTTGAGGTGGAGATATTCCAAATCAACATTTCTTTCCGACCTTCAGCACACCGTGCAAAAAACTTGGCAGCAAGGGCACTGAACTCTATCCAGTGACACATAAAGGACTTAAGTGTTTCATTTTTAACTCTCCTGGAACGTGAATTCCACTCTTTAAAAGTTCTACCCTGTTCTACAAAATACAAAGCTTTTTTTTCCAAAAAAAAAAAAAATCCTATAGGCTGGTGAGTGATGCTGATTGCAAAATCTCTGTGAGTTCCTGTGGGATATGGGTGATGTGTGTGGAAAATCTGCACCCAAGAACGTTCCAAAAGACACACAAACGTCTTCAGTTCTCATCTAATTCTGAGGTTCAGATAAAGCAACAAGTCCTTGGTAGGAGAGGGGATAACGGGGGCTCCTGTACCTGTGTTTGTATCTGAATTTCCCTGTTTCAAAATTGCACATTTAAAACGAAAAGTCAGATTTTCTATGAGTGGCTCAGATTTATGATGGGGGCAGCACACAGATTATATTCACAAAATGCAGCTCTTCCTTATTTTTAAGCTTATTCTCCCAATTAACACGCTAAAGACCTCATTAATGAACATTAAAAAAAGGCCAACATTTCCATTAAGCTGAAAAATACTGTGTTAAGCTGCTAAACAGTGATGGGTTTGTGCTCCCTCACACAAATGGCTAACTGAGAATGCGTGGCAAGTTCAAGCTTGAAATGAATTTTTTTTTTTTAAGCCACCAGTACATAACACTAAACATGATTTAATAATGGAAAGACTGGCACAACCTTAAAGGAATATCATCAAGTAGGCAAGGTATGCCTGTGACTTATTATAAAACAGTTAAATCGAGTCGGAAGCATAATCCAGATTCTTTACATAATTATGGCAGAAGGGTGTGGAAGAAGGAATATCAATTGTTTTTTAGAGCTTCTAAAGTAAAACAAGCAATACATTGATCTCCCATTTCCCTCAACTCTCTTCAAAATGTAATTTTTCATTTATATTAATGCTATAGCCAGCTTAAAAGCCAGCTCAATATTTTGCTAGCACTGAGATGTTTTTGTTTGGTTGGGGGGGGGGGGGAGGTTTGATGCAGAAATTAGAACGTTTTTTATCACAATTCTTACCAGGTCAAGCTTAACATTCTTAGGGCAGTTTCTTCTCTCCCTGATCAAGCTGATCACAAAGCAAATGAAGCAGCATTGCTGCACTGCTAACAAAACATTGTGAGCTCAGTCACACACAGAAATGACTTAATTAAAATGATACCATCTGATGTTGTGGACAAAATTAGAGAGGTGACTGAAAATGGAGAATTTGCTGTTTTACACTCAGTTAAAGCTTAAATCTTTTCTGCTACGATTAAAAACCAGATCATTTTGTGCTGTTTGCAGAGCCCAGAATTACACACACATCCAAATATTGGATTCGTTTTCCACACTTGGAAGTGCTTTTCCTCTGGATTTCTGCGCACAGATCCACGGCAAAACACCGATATTTCCTCATGTACCTGCCTCTTCAGCCTGTCAAGTTTTTAAACCTTTATTCTTCGCGGTTGGGACTGGGGAACCGAGATGCGCTTAGCGCACGCTGGGTTAGGTCTGGGGAGCGCAGAGCCCTTCTCGGAGCGATTGAAACAAGAGGTGTGGCTGTGATTACCCGCAGATCTTCCGCTGATAAGGGCAGGCTTGCATCAGCTCCTGGCTCCAGCGCCGGGGTGACTCAGCAATCCCCAGGAATTTGTTTCCATCTGCCTTCCGCTCGGGAGATGGAAAACCTTCACCGGCAATTTCTCCTAAAACGGGGAGCCCGGGGATGTTCCAGCTCGCAGGAGCAGCTCTCCAGCCTTTATTCCCCTCCAGGTCCCTGCTGCCATCCCAGCCCGGGGGTTTGCTCTGCTGCAGCAGCAAGAAATTGGGGTGCAGAGCTCAGCAGCTGCTCCCCCTAAGCACAGGGAATCCAATTCGGAACAAAATGGAACGGGGAGAGCAAACATTCCTGGAAATTCTGGTGATTCATTAGTCCATTTAAATTTTTTTTTCGTTTTTTTACCCTGTGATTTTGGCATTCTCAAACCAGAATTTTGTCTGTTCTGTGGAAGTCCAAAGAGAAAAAAAAGTAGTACACCTCAGAATATTCTCATTAATCGGGAGTCTGTGTTTTGGGTGCTACACCAAAGCACCGTGATTAACAAAATTAACTATGTAAAATAGTTCATTAAAATACTAAAATATCTTTTTTATTATTATTATTATCCTCTCTTACTGCCATTAGAGATGGAATACTAAATTACATTGACCATTGGGTGGACCCAGAGGACGGGTCTGGGGGCTTTTCTCTCCTTCCCTCTAAGCAATGAGTTTGCACCCACCACTCTAAGCCAGCCCAAGTTAAAGTTACTGTGGCTGGGCTGCCAAAATTTCTTCTAAAATGGCATTTTAGTTGTGGAAGTGTGTAGTGTGGTGCTCACCTGGAAGTGTACCTCGGTGTAAGGGCAGGAGAGATTGAGACATTGTGCTTTTTAAACAACCATTTCAGCTTTTTTATCAGATGAAGTCATGACTTGCAAACAGACAAAAACCATCTAAATAAGAAAAAGAATGCTGCTGTTCCTTTCCTCACAAGAAAGACTTGTGAAAAGGGAGTATTTGTGGGTGCTTGGGTTTGGTCTTCACAGAATTGGTCAGTTTCTGTTAGAAATAGTAGATTCAGGAAAATTTATACCTGTTCCTGGCGTGCCACTGAGCACAGGAGTTAAGACCAAACTCCAGGCAGCTCATTAATACACAAACCTGGCCTTTACCCAAATTTCTGCCTCGCCTCTGAGCATCAGCTCAGGCTGGCACCTCAGCTCTCAAATCTACAGCCCCCTCTGACTAAAACTGAGCCTTACTTCCCAGCCTGTCCCTGCTTTCTAATATTTCAATCACTTCCGTGAGCACTGACAGGAAGCAATAGCAGTCTGTGCACACTTCAATGAGATATCACAAGACCTGAATTTCGTCATCTGACTGTGACACAGCAGACGTTTCCTCTGGGCTGTGTGATGTTTAAACAGTGGCCTCCAAGAAGTGGAAAAATTGAAGTTACATTTCCAGTTAGCCTCGTTCCTAGAGCTGGAGTCTGAAAAATCCTGAACGATTACAAACATATGGGAATAAAGTTGACGTGGACAAGGAAAAAAAACATTCATTTAAACCAATCAATCATTGTCACTGTTCATACAGTGTCCCAGAAAGTCCTCTCCTTCTCCTGAAGCAGGAATTTGCCTTTTCTAGGTTGTATTCATGACTAGAAGGGACTTCAAAACCATTTTTGAAGCGCATTTCCTTTGCATCAAGATTTGTAAGTGTGGAAAAGGCGATGAAATGGTGATGAAGTCAAGAGCAATTTTTGTGCCCAGTTTGCACAATGCAGCTCGAAAACACAATCCATCATCTAATCTAGAAAATATCCTCATGCCAGCTGCAGTTTTCATCACCGTGCCCTTTTGAATCAGCATCCAAAGTGATTTAACAGCACAACTGATCAAAACCTCAGTTTTCACTGAGCTTCTGACAAGCTCACAAAAGGCCAAGTGGTTTCCTGCTTATTTAGCTGATCTCGCTGCAACAGCGCTGAAAGTGGTTTTGCAATAATTAAACTAATTTATGTCAGTTTTGGAGGAGTTGGTCACTTTTTTGGAGCAGATTGGGCTTTGAGGAGACTGGTTTACTCTGTGAGATATTGGCATCCAATCTGCTGCTGAGGCAAACATTTCCTATTCATAAAACCCCAACCAAACAAAAAGGAGCCCAATGCTTTCAGGAGCCAATTGCCCTTTAATATCAATGAAGGCTAAAAATCCTGTGTGTGCTGTAAGGAGGGTTGGAGCCACAAAAAGCCATAATGTTGCAAAATGGATTGCTGTCCAGCACAGGGATCACTCCCATTTTAACCAAGTGCAAGTGTGGGTTACTCTGTGCATTAATATTTCCCAAGGTATATTCACAATGCAGGGAATACCCATTTCCCAAAGGCAAATACTGCCGGAATTATGTAATTTTCAAGTTCCAGTGAGAATTTCAGGACCAAAGAGGATCCAAAAGATCCTTTGTGATCAGTTCTCTTCTCTAATTGTTTTGCCAAAACCTCCTGGAAAGCAGCTGATGCCAGCTCTGAGCTGTGCTGCTGTGCAGGAAAAGTGGCACTGACGTGAGCAGCAAACCAGAACTCTCAGATATTTGTTCTGATTTTGAAAGACACAAACCTCAGGGATCAAATGTTGGTCAAGAGAGATGGAGAGGCTCTGGGACCCTTCCCAGGCAAGCCCTGGAGTGCAGCAGGTGAGGCCTGAGGGGGTGTGGGACACTCGCACTGGGACCCTCTGTGCCATCCTCCAGCCAAGAGAACAGCACGGGGCCCCAGGTTTAAAAATAAAATAAAAATAAATAAAAATCAGTATGAGGTGCTGTCTGAGTGATTAATTTTTCAGCCTTATGCATGTATGTTCACCAGTTCTGTGCATCTCGCTCCAAAAGTGACTTTTTGATTACCAAGAGAAAGGACAGCTCCCATCGGGCACACAATATTTGTAATTAATTCATCTGTCACTGCACTGTGTGACCTGTGGTATTTCTTACTCCGGCACACCAGCTTTTGTAGCAGTGCACAGCAAATGTGTGCCAAAACCTCCCTTCAGCAGAAAAGGCCCAAAGCACATTTGCTCAGGATGGATTTTCCAAGCCTGCTGCCACCTTCTCAGCAGAGATACTCTGGAACTCTCCTGTGGCTGCTGCCTTCATGATACTCGTATAATTACCATGGATTTGGAAAGGAAAACTCACAGTGAAAATTTCTGTAAAAACACCGAATCACAATATTACAAAAAAAAAGCAAAGAGAAGGGAAATTAGTAGGATATGTTAATTAACTTTTCTGCTGCGTCATCCCTCCTGCAGTGCACAGAGATGCTGGAAGGGGTGCTGCTTGTGCAGAATCGATGATTTGTCCCTCCCCAGCTGTGGCAGCCGTTCCACTGCTGGCCGGGCTGCTGGGAATGAATCCCTCACGTGTTACAGGTTCCTTGCACTCGCATTAATCACCAAACTGCCAGGCATCCCAGCAGCCCAGCAAGTGCCACCACACCCAGCCCCACCAGCGTCAGGCAAACATCTGTTACAATCGGAGTGATGCAAGCACCGGGGAGATCGATTTTATCGATTTTGAGATGGCCACTCACTAATTCATTTGTAACTATTAGTAAGAGTTTCCCACCCAGGTTTTGGATTTCAGCTTGTGTTATCTGCTAGAGCGACTGCTTATTATTATGCCAAAGTGTAAAATATTCCAGAAAAATGAAACAGGTGCTTTTTAGCAGATCAACACTGCGGCTACATGGAACAAACCTCCACAAGGCAGCTTTCAGTTCTCCTTTAGTTTTAAAACACGGCTTCCTCTGCGTTAACGCCGCGGCAGTGGCTGCTGTTGGATTGATTTCCTAAGCGGGGTTTCAAGGCTGAGAAGCGAGGCCGCCCATCAGTTTGGGAGCGGGGATTTGTAGATTTGTCCCCGTTTCCCGGCGGCTGCGGAGGGACGCGGGCCCGGCTGCGCTCCCGGCCGTGCCCCGCAGGCGGCGCTGCCCCCGCCCGCTCCGGGACAGCGCCGAGTCCCGAACCGCGGCCCCAAACCGGGCCCGCATCCTGCATCCCGCAGCCCGATCTGCATCCCGCAGCCCGACCTGCATCCTGCACCCCGCATCCTGCATCCCGCAGCCCGATCCGCATCCCGCAGCCCGACCTGCATCCTGCACCCCGCATCCTGCACCCGCAGCCCGATCTGCATCCCGCAGCCCGATCTGCATCCTGAACCCCGCATCCTGCATCCCGCA
The DNA here is from genome assembly GCA_026261815.1 of Monarcha castaneiventris obscurior. Classification (NCBI taxonomy): domain Eukaryota; kingdom Metazoa; phylum Chordata; class Aves; order Passeriformes; family Monarchidae; genus Monarcha; species Monarcha castaneiventris. Next base: position 18,960,120 of record JAMPIT010000484.1, read on the forward strand.
GCCCGATCGGCATCCCGCAGCCCGACCTGCATCCTGCACCCCGCATCCTGCATCCCGCAGCCCGACCTGCATCCCGATCCGCATCCCGCAGCCCGATCTGCATCCTGCACCCCGCATCCTGCAGCCCGCAGCCCGATCCGCATCCCGCAGCCCGATCTGCATCCTGCACCCCGCATCCTGCAGCCCGCAGCCCGCATCCCGATCTGCACCCCGACCTGCAGCCCGCAGCCCGATCCGCATCCCGCATCCCGACCAGCATCCCGACCAGCATCTCAACCTGCATCCCGCATCCCGCATCCCCCCTCCCGCATCCCGCAGCCCGCATCCCGACCTGCATCCCGCATCCCACATCCCGCAGCCCACGTCCTGACCCCCATCCCGAACCGCAGCCTGCAGCCCAAACTGCATCCTGAACCGTTCCCCACATCCCGCATCCCGAACCACATCCCGCCCCGCCGAGTGCTGCCATTCTGGTCCTGGCAGCCACCGGGGAGTCCCCGCATCCTGCACATCTCTGTATCCAGCTCCTCATCCGCCCCGCATCCCGCTCCTCATCCCGCCCCGCATCCCGCTCCTCATCCCACCCCCATCCCGCTCCTCATCCCGCCCCGCATCCCGCTCCTCATCCCACCCCGCATCCCGCTCCTCATCCCGCTCCTCATCCCTCTCCTCATCCCACCCCCATCCCACTGCCCATCCCGCCCCGCATCCCGCTCCTCATCCCGCTCCTCATCCCACCCCCATCCCACCGCCCATCCCGCCCCGCATCCAGCGCTGCATCCCATCCCATATTCCGCCCCTCCCCTCATCCCACCCCACATCCAGCCCCCATCCCGCCCCCGCTTCCCTCCAATCCCACTGCCCAGAGCCGCGGGGACATCTCGGGTTATCCCAATGTCACACAGCAACAAACTCGTGTTGGTGCTTGTTCCAAACTCACTTTATGTTAAGAGCCCCAGCGCTATTAAAACTGAAAGAATGATCAAATTCAAACACAATTAATCATTTCCTCATTTTTCCTCTTTTGTTAGACTCAGATTGGGCAGCCTTAGCTTGGAAACTTCCGTGTGCACACAAAAAGAAATCCTATGAAAAGGGTTTGCAAAAAGAGGAAATAATAAGTAACAGAGAGAGAGAGCGGGCTACGAATAACTGAGTGACCTACAAAAATATTGCCAAATCATGCACCGTGTCTTACCTCTGATAACAAATTCCTTTGAAAGCGATTGCATTATTTTAAAAGCCTCCTGTAAAGGGAAAACCTGAGGTAGAACTCTAAATTTAAAAAAATATACCCATCCAATTAAAAATTCGGTGTTCAGTTCTTTGGCTGAGTACAGACACACACCACATTGCACTTTCTTTACTGCAGCTGCAGGAAGGAGATTTTTGGGGCTGTTCCTCCGGCCCTGACCCAAGTGCACCTCAGTGCCAATTTCCCCTGTTCACAACAGGGAGGTGGAAGGGAAAGGAGGGAACAGAAAAAGAGAAACAGGGACTGGGGCTTTTTCCACCCATGGGGTCTGAAGCAGATCTTGGAAAGTTACAACTGCAGTTAAACTCAGAACTTTGGAGCATCCCAGCTGAAAGAAACAAAACCTATTTTTATCACTTTTTTTTTTGTGCACAGGTTCTGTAATCCCTGCTTTAAAAGGACAAACACCTTCAGCACCGAGCTTTGTGTTGAGGGAATAACTCACCCTTGGGATGCAAGACAACTCAGCCCACATGTGGCAGAGCAGGCCTGGGATTATCTTTTACACACCCAGAGATACTCCTGCCAGCACTGACACATTGTGCTGATTTATTTGCTGTGTGCTCTCGAGTGCCACTGCAGCACTGCTCATCAGGGACCACATTAAACAGGGAGTACCTCAGCAATGCACATTTTGTGTTTTAACTGAAGAGCCAGATTTGGGGTCTTTTGGGCATATCGAGCTTAAATGTCATCATGTGTTTTCCTTTCCTTTCTAAAGCACAACTCTAGCTGCATACACACGGCAATAAAATATTTTTATCTTCCACGTGTCTTAAAAAGAGCATAATCCAGCCAATCCCACCACTAATGTAGAAAGTGTGAAGAGAAAATCGGTTTGCTCTGTCCCGAAGAGCTCAAATGCCTGTCTTCTGTATTTCAGTACACACTGGGGCTGAGGCAGAAAACTCACATGGAATTTGCAGCTCAAAACAGCAACCGTGTTCAAAGCCACCAGTGCTTAAAAGAATGAAATAGTAGGATCCATTTCCTAGTATTTTCCCCCAAAAGTTCCCATAAAAAATTAAGATGTAAATAGTTGATTTCGAGCTCTGGCCCTCCTTGCCCTCCTCCCTCAAACAGGAGTGCAAGCGACCAGCAGGAGCTGAAAGGCAGTTTGATCTTTGGTACATTGGGACTACGGAATCCAAGCAGCTCTTTTACAAGGCATCGTAATTGTTTGTACTTGCAAAACTGGATGAAGAAATCACTGCTATTCTTAAAACACATTTATCACATCCATACGAAAGTCAGCATATTTCCACTCGGAGCACAGCCCCAGCCAACCAGAGCGAGCTCCCGCGTTCCGCCCACGCTCGTTCTCTCACCCTCCCCTTCCCCAGAGCAATCCTGCATCTGGCCAGTCCTGCATGGAAAAGTCCCCCCCGTGCCCCAGCAGGGCACACCTGCCCCAGGCTGACCCCGTGCCCCTCACCTGGGCTCTGCTGGGGCTGCCACCCTTCCCAGCTCGGCTGGAACACCGAAATTGGGAGTTCTGAATAAAAAAGGTGAGATTGCAGAAGGATTCCGAGGTGTGGGAGGCACAAGCCCTCTGCTATTCCAAAGGCACTGGGAAATTCAAGCAGTCCCTCACAGGGTAACTGAGATGAGGGAAAAAATGAGGTTATACAGGGGGTGTCACTGGACCTCCAGAATTTTTAAGTTTGGGGCTTTACTGAGCTTGTCAAAGTTTCACAGAACACGTTTTCCTGTTATTTACATCCATTAGTTCCTCGGCTGAAGCTTAATTTAAAAAACATGTCTTTTGAGGTGAGAGCAAGTCTGACTAATTCTGTTGTAAATGCTGCTGAAGATGAACAAAACTAACACTATAACTGAAAAAAAAAATAGAAAAGGCCTCATGCCTGCACAGCAGCCACACTCAGGCTGCTGCCGAGCTGTGAGAGCACAGCTCTCATTTTGTTAACTCAAAACCAACTCCAAATCATCCTGCTAAAATCTGTACCAGATACAGGGAAACCCTAATGACAGAATCCAGAAGCTGAAGTTCCTCTATTCATGTTTTCTCTTTCTACTTCTTAATATGTTTGGCTCCTCTGTTTCCCTTTCCCAACAAAGTATCCTGGTTTAGATTTTATCCTTGCAGCCCTTTCCTGGTGCACTCTCCCTTACAGGACAAACCAAGTCCTTTGGCACCTTTATCTCTGTCCTGCTGCTTCTCAGAGTTCTGGGTGAGCTCCAGGCCCAGCCTCAGTGGCAGCTGTGCCATCCTTTCCCCACTCTGCAGGGAAGAGGAGGAAAAAATCCCATGGATATCATCCTTGCTTCTCACCTCAACCCCTGTGTCCTTCTCCCAGACAAGGAAAGGATTCTTGGGAACCAGATCAGAGTGGCAGTCCTGTACATCCTGGTAGATTTTCTGTTTCACACTTCCAGAAACATCCCATGGGTATTCACGGTCTATTCCTCACGTTAAAACTTCTATTATTGACATTTAGCAAGCAGTTGTGATACTCTGCCTGTTAGCAGGATGCCCTTGTGTTTTCCATAGGCACTCTCTATTTTAAATTGCATTTCTTGCTACCTGGGGTCTAGGGCAGGCTGAGAATTGAGATGTCCGTGGTTTCCTTTCTCCTTAAATATTTGCATTCCACCCTTCTTCCCTCTCTTTATACAATCTCCTTGAACAAGAAAAGAACCTTTCTGGACTCCCCTTGTCCAAGAAAAAGGCATTTTCTCAAATGACACTTCCTGGGAGCCAAAAAGTGTTGTTGTGCCCCTTTTGCTGGCCAGGGCTGCTGTGCAGCCTTACCTACATCCCACCACTGCCAGAGGAGGAAGCGGATTTTTTTTTCCTCTCTTGGCAACTCCTGGGGAGGTTCACTATTGTGTTCTGGGAGTCCTCGTTCTCAAAGGCTATTGTGAAAACTGTAGTAAACAGAACTTTCAGCATCAGGATGCGAGGAACAGGATCCAAGGCTGGAAGCCTTTGCCAAGAGGGGATGTGACCGCTGCCCCATTCAGGGCTGGATGGTACAGCAGTTCACCCCAGCTGCTGGATATAGCACATTCCCTAATGAGGGGGACAAAGGTGGCAATTCCTGACGAGCCAGGCTGCACAAAACAGCACCAGGATGTACAAAAAGTTTCCTTCCCATCAGGCAAGGAAAGAATGGATGTCAATTCCAGCCAGTGGGCTGCAGGCTCCATTTGTGTCAGCAGATTTCCATGAACTGTTGTGGAGCCCCATGATTACGGCAACGGAGCTGATGACAACCGAGGATTTGGCCCACGGATTGGAGCTGAAATGCTCAGAGAATTCCAATTAGTTTCTCTGCTGTTTGGCAGAGTGTGTGATGTCAGACAGGCCAAATGGCTCACATTTATAGAAAACCAGATAAGAAGCGGAAAGTGGTGAATCTGAATGTTTAGGGAGATAAGATTAAATACGGAGTTTCACGGAATTAAATTCTAATGCAGAAGTAGTATTGAGGAGGGAATAAAATAGTGTGAACAGCTGTGGAGTTAGGTGTTCTATGTTAAATTTTCTGTGGAAATAGTGATGATCTTTCTTGTAGATTCTGGAAGGAATGAAGGAATTGTGCAGGGGAAAGAAACACCAGGTGATAAATTTAATGTTTAGAGAAACATTACATGGATGTTACTAATCATAAAATTATTCAGCATAGAGGGAAGAGTATATCCAAGCAGCTCCAGATGAAGGCAAATAATTGCTTGGTACTACCAATCTTCAACATTCAGGCACATGAAGACAGATACTGGGGGTGTTAAAGACAGAAAAGTTTTGATCTGATTTGATCCAAATCATTTGACCTTTACTTTCTCTGGGTCACAACAAAGCTGTACATTGCTTTTCAGTTGTTCCAGTCCAGCTTCCCACACACTGCTCATTACCCTTAGGTGGTACCAGTAGTCCTCCAGTGGCCTTTGCAATGCAGAAATTGCTAATTCAGAAAACACCACCTGTTTTTACTGACATTTCATCACTTCTCGTATCACTGTCAATTGGATTCTTCGCTGGTGTTGAAACCAAACATAAAGAAGCTGCCTGCCACGTCTGCAAGGCCATTCTGGCACACACACAGCCAAAACAGAGCCCTGCATCAATCAAAACCTTCCTGACAATTCAAAGGTTCTCTGCAGAAAGATGCCAGGGCCTTTTCTTGCTTTTAACACCTCACCAGGAGCCACCAACAAAGCAGCCAGGCAGAAATAATTGGCTCAGTTATGCAGGAGAAGAGGTAACAGCACTCCTCAGTGTCCAGGGAACTGCAGCAGAGTCGGGGGAAAGATGCCCAGGAGGAGGACAGGCTGAGGGGCATTTTCAGGCACAAATTAACCCTCGAGCAAAGGGTGCACAGAGCACCTTTTAGAATTTAATGCCTTTATGGAAGCTGCTTCTCTCACCCCATGAGTTTGTCACTTTCCAGCACCTTCCTCACCCTCAGGAAGGAATCATGCACGTGGAAGTCCAAGGAAAAGCTGTCTCTCACCTTTCCCATTTTTGAAGGCGTTTTTTTCTGTACAAAAGAAGTGGTTTGGGTTTTAGCAGGAAGGGGTATTTCTGTCTGCCCACCAGATTTCATCCAGGCAACTTTAGTTGCATAGGAGTCTGAAAGGGCTTTTCAGATGTGGGAAAAGCTGCAGAAAGCAATATTTTTATTTGTTATTTTCAGTTCAGCAATTCTGTTTTCCATGATGGGCTGCAGACCACTCCCCAAAACAGAGAGCTGGGGCAAAGAACCCCCTCAGAGCCTGCCCACAGTTGTGAGAAAAGGAGAGAAAGCCAAAATTCTGCTCATCTTGCTGTCAGACATGGGTTGAAGCCTTGATTCCTGCAGCCATGGGCACACAAAAAACCCCAGGAATATCAGCTGCTCCATGGTAGTGACAGTAAACTAAAACTACAAAGATATTTTTGAAATTGACAGAAAATACACAAGAACTTTGCTGACAGAAAACTTTTGTAGCATTCAAAGTGCAGCTTTATCCTTCAGCTCTGTCCTGTAAGGCAGTCCCTAAACAGGTCAAATCACCTTGCTGATTTAAGGAACTAAAACAACAATAAAAATCAATAATTCATGGAAATGTCTTTATTCACTGATATTACAGCAATAACTAAAACCACTTGGTAAAATTGCCCAAATTCAGCTTGGAGCAGGGAACACTGGAAACTTTCACTATGGCAATGCTTTAAAAATTACCCACAGCCTAATTAACATCTGCTTTAGGAGCTGAAGTTATTACAGGGTCATTTATCTACTCCAGGGATCTTGTACACAATTGAGCAGATTTTTAATGTTTAACATTTCTGCCCATAAAGCACCAATGGGAGCCATTCACCTAAGGGAGCATGAAATGGCTAATTCAGCTCTGTGTTTCTCCTCAATGTGCCTCACTAATTCCAGCTTTTCTGATCACAGGAGAGGCAACATCACCCATGAAAGAAGTGCCCTTCTTTTTAGAAAGCTCAAAGAAGACTCAAAAATTTCAGCACCAGATGATAAACAAGAACAAAATTGAAATAAAAGTATTAAAAAACAAACTGGACATTCTACAAGTGAAAAACTCTTTTGCAAAAGGCCTGATGTGAATGGTCCTAGATGCAGTGGGTTTGTTAGGAAATAAACCTAGAAATGTGTCTTGGAAAGGTCCTCTGCAAAACACAGCTTTCCTCAGCTGCAGCCTGGCTTTTCTGAAACGTGGTGGGTCAGAAGGTGATACCCAAACTGCAGCTTTCTGCTATCACCATTTTTAGAGAAATTATTCCTCTGATTCGTTTCCCACTGTTAGATTGGCCAGCTGCTTAGCAGGAGAAATGGAATTTTGGGGCACCACTCAGGCAGGGAATAAAGTTCCAGAGCTCAGGAAGGTTGGTTTCCCTCAGCTCTGGCATACTGCAGCACACACGTGGGGGTCTCTTGGACTCAGGAAAGTCCAGGCTTTACTCAGGGTGATTTCAAACTTAAGAGGAGATCTATGTTCAACTCCAAGTAGAATGCAGAAGTAGTCAACCCTTCCTCAATTAATTTTGGCTTTGCTAAATGTTCTTATCATGTGAATCAATCTAAAGACTTTGGAAAGAATTTTTGATGGTCATTCTGGCTGTTTTTTTGTTTTGGTTTGGTGTTTGGGATTTTTGTTGGCGTTATTGTTGTGCCCTAGATAATAAGCATAAATTTCTAGATTAAGGAAGAATTTCTTCCAACTGCTTTGTGTTGGTCTGTAATCCCTTCTAGCAGCATTTCTGCCACTGGGATAGGCCCACTCGAGCTCTTGGTGTGGCCTTTCCAAGAGAAAAAAAGAGTAAAAGAGGATTTTTAAAATCTTAGGGGCGTGGGCAGCCTGCTGCTGTTCCTCCAGCTGAAACCTAACAGTTAAAAGGAGATGGTTAAGCAAATCAAAGATCCTAAAACAATCGTAGTCCTGTCTCACTTAAAAGGGATTTTAAGACTGGCTCAGGTCCAGGGCAGCTCTCTACCTTTAATATGCGTTGAGTCAGATATTTGAATTTGAAATGAGTGCTGGGGAAGTTTTATAATTTATTTAAATGGTCATTCAGAAGAGCTTCAGCACCAGCTCAGTGGTTGTTACTGAAGCTTAAGGGTAACAGATAACTGGCTCATGGAAAAGCAGAGCTGTGTGAAGGTGGGAAGGAAAAGTGTAGCTGGAAGCCAACAACACGCAAGAAGAAATAGCTATAAAATGGGGTTTAGACATGGGAGGGAATTCTGAAATATAGTCTTATATATAACTTGACCAGATCTTCGAGAAACACAAATATAAAGAATTTAGATAATCATTTTTAAAAGATGGAAAGATAATGCAGTCAGCAAGAGGTGAATTTAACAAGTGCATTTGCTGCCATACCCAAAGATCTCACAGCAGGCTGTACACACTCCTAGTCTCACCTAGTCTCACCTAATAATTATTTATTTTCCCAATTTAAGTGGTTTCAGAGTATTGGAGAACCAAATTAATGTGTCTGGGAAATAAGTTATACTGCTGTCTGTTTGAAAAAAAAAAAAAAGCACATATTTTTATAAGAATTGTTTCTCAAAAATACAAACATTAATTCAAAGTAAAGTTTGAGAGCATTTTAAAACATGAGCTGGGAAATGGATCGGATCAAAAGAGATCACATCACACAAGTTAAAAAACAGGAATATTACAAAATAAAGAAAAGCTGAGGTAAAATATCAATGGAGCTGAGATTCCCAAACAAAAAGAAATCAAATAAATTTAAAAAGGCACATTTATGAATAAAACTCCAGACAAAACCAGCCTGGAGCTGTGTGATGAGTAAACAGGAAACTGGAGCCAGAAAACACAGAATGGAAGGAGCCTGCTGCCATAGGTGAGAGCAGTTACCCCAAGTCCTTCTTCTGAGCTAAGATTAGCAGGTTTAATACTCAGTCCCAAGGAATAGGCTGAATTCTTAAAACCAATAACTATTTTTTCTAGTTTCTTGTAATCTTCTGGTTGTATGTCTAGAGACAAAGGCAATTTTGTTATCTTTTTTTTCCTCTTAATCATAATGGAAGTTAAAATCCTGCAATACTTCTCCTCTGCATTACTGGATGGAATATTAAATCTGAAATCCTGCTTTTCACTTCTTGGCCATTTATTGTTATGCTTTCACTTAATTATACTCCACTGTGAATTCTTGTTGCTTTATCCTGCCTGCAAAAATGTCCTTGAAGAGCAAAGCTGCCCAAGTCCCAGTCTCCAAAAAACCCATTTTCCCCCCAAAATCTTTCATGTTGCAACTTCCCTCTCCTCTCAGTGGTAACCCATCTATTTCTAGGACTGAAAGTAAGAACTACACTCCCAGTGAGTTGAAATTTTGTGGTGTGTCTGGAAAATTAGCTGTACCTTTTTTTCCCCTCATATTTCAAAGGATGTTTTGCTCACTCTGTGCTCACTGGAAGCAGGTGTAAATTATTCTTGAAAAAAACCACCAATTATGGAAAACCAGCTGTTACCAAAAAAGTGACTTCAGTTGGGACCTAATTGGAAATGTTCCACTCTGAGGAGAGGGGCTATGATGAGATAATCTTGATTTCTGATACACTTTGCTATCAGTATTTTATCCTTGAAAAATTTAGCTTTTCAGTGATTCATGATAGAAGTAGAATTACCTATAAAGTCTATTTAAAGAAAACAATTCAGCAAAGGGCCAGAATCCACACAACACAAATAGGTTTTTACACGTGGAGAGTTTGTTACTAAGCACATTTGAGCAGGAAATAAATAAAATGCACAATAAATTATAATATACAATTAGAACTTCCCAGTTGAATCCCATTTTCTGTCCTTCCATTCCACCCCTATTTTTGTACTTTGGTTCCACGGGTTGGGTTCAGGTTCAGCTGCTGGAGCAAAGAGCTGTGCACAGAACAATGAAAGGCCCACGGAGACTGACAAACACAGAAAGGGTGACCAGGCCCAAACCTCCAAAATTATCAAATAAAAGTAGGAGAGTTTCTATTAAATTTACTTTGGTTGACTGGAACAGCAGGGAGCTGCCAGGTTCTAGTCCAGGGTGTGCTGAACTGCTACATTTTATTATTTACTGCTTTACATAAAACGCAAATACCAGAAGTCTGCACAACGTCCTCTGTTCTTTCCCAGAATTGCTTTATTTTGCTCACACAACAGCAGGGCAAGAAAACACTGTTAATGAAGTTCACAGGAGTAAAAACTCCTGGAGAAAATAAGAGTTTGATGACATCTGCCCCACGTCCCATTGAAGGGATGCCTCTGTATTAACTTATGCAAATACAAGTAAACATTCCGTAGTATGTAAATGATCATTAATAAATCATTACCATACCTTACATCTGTATAATAGACTATTTGAAGAGCTTTTTCAGTCTTTCTCTGCTAATTCTGAGGACTCAGAGCCACAGATGGCAATCACAAGTGCTATTACAATACAAATAATGTAGATTTCTTTCTGAAAAACACAAAGAATGTCAGTTGCATTATCAGCTAGTTACAATCTGAGGGAATAAAGAATCCCAGCAATGTGGGAATATTTTTAATTAGGATTTGAAACATCTTAAAGCCATCAACCAACACCATCCCCAACTCTAAACCTGCCTTTTTTTTAATCAATTTCATCTTGTAACAAAGAAACTTTTAGCAGGGAGTATTTATATCCTAAATTAGAAATACAAGGTTTCTGGCTGCTTTGTGTGTTGTTCCTGACCCAGTGTTATTTTTCCTCCATTTCTGATCCAACCAGCTATTTAAACCCACCAGGATGTTTGCACACGTTTCCTAATTCACTTTATATGTTAGCTAGAGCTTTTTTTTTTTTTTTTTTAATTTTTAAAAATTGGTTTTTAGCATCCAACACTTGAAAAGGCAAATTCTATAGAGGCCACGGTGAGTGAGCAGAAGGGCTGCTGCTATAGAATGGCAAAAACCTCCCCAGAAGGTGTCACATGTCCTGAGAGAGCCCAAGATGACAAACCCAAGAGCTTCTCCAGTGATGATGAAGGGTTTCAGGCACACAGTGGGCAGAAGTCCTAACACACTTGAAAAATATTTAACTGAACAATAATGGAGCAGTGCCAAATACTAAAAGTTACCCAAGATAATTTTAATTGTTGTAGATATAATGGTGTTCAATGACAGCTGTTTTGGAACAAAAAGGTTATTTCCTGAAAATTATTGTAATATTTTTCTCCCAAAATAGCCCCTGATTCACTGCTAAAGTTACCTGGCATCCTCTAATGCTCAGCACAGACTAACAACCAGTTATTAACTTTATTTTTTAGGAGGCTTCAGATCTTAAATGAAAATAATGACTTATTTGAAAGACTAACAAGAGCCAGTTCAGAAGAGGAGCAGACAAATCAAGTGAACAATTTGCATGACTGCAGAGTGATGCCTTTAATGTAACATTTATTTCAAGCTGCTTTGCCCAGCCAGATTTTATTTTCTTGTACTCCTGCAACACAAAATTCAAGTAAGGATTAAAGTCACCGTTTCTCTGCCCAGCAGAATTCCCTGCATGCTGGCAGCACATTTGTATGATGAAGGTTTAATCACAGATGTTTATTTTATATATATGTATATATACACATATATAAATATATTTATATATATATTTTATATATATTATATATATGTTATATATTTTTATGTATTTTAGATATATTTTACATATATTTTACATATATTTTAGATATATTTTAGATCTATTTTACATATATTTTATATATATTTTATATATATTTTATATATATATAATATATCTATTATATATATTTTATATATATTAAGGAGATATTTATTACACTCAGAAACTCTCACCTGAGGCCTTTGGGTTCAGCATCTGTGTGTGTTTGCACAAAACAACACTGGGAAATAGGATGCCCTAATAGGACAAATTAGGGTGATTTTTCACTGTGTTTTTCACCCACACCCCTGCCTGGGTACAAGGCAGAAGGCAGAGTTTGGTGTGTATTTTGTGGGGTCACATCTCAGTGGTCACAACTTCCTTGGAAAAAGAAGCCTCTGCAGCACAAATGGTGAGATGCAAGAAAAGGATGCTCCCATTTGATTGTTCTGCCACTCCTGGTGATCCTTTCAGCACGAACATGACTGAAATGACAGCATTTTAGGATGTTTAATGTTATAATAATGTATATTAATTACAATCAAGAAACTGCTTTATTCAGTCTTTGGTCTCGTTATCCAAAGCCATGCAAGCTATTTGCTGTAAAGACAAATGAAGGTATTTCCGCTAACATAATTAAATCTACAGGATAATCTGAATGTCATCTAGTTCTCTTTCAGTCTTTATTACCTATATCCATCCTAAATAATCCCAGCATGTTTAAAATGTGTTTATGCATCCAAGAAGATAACCCTGATTTGCCAGACATTTGGAAGAGACCCTGATCTCCTTGGTTTAAAACCTCTTTGCAGTAGAAATAAAAGTTGTGCTGAAGGGGATTTGAGATCCACGACAGGAATGCTGAGAGCTGATCCTGAAGACAAAGAGATGCTCCCCATTCCAGGACTTTCAGTGGGATTTAGGAGCTGCAGTGTGTGAACTGTTGTTCCACAGCATCACCATCATTCAATTGACCAGCAGCATTTCCTACGTCTCTCCAAGCACCCTGGAGATTTGGGGAAAATATGTAAAAAGCAGGGATTTTAAAAATAGTGTTTCAAATTAACTCCATCACAACAATGTATAAAAACGATAAAGCGGGACAAAGGTTATAGGAAATGGAAGTACCAAGAGATCTTCAAGCAGTCCTCCAAGAGAAACAATGGGAGGGGGGGGATTAATTATTTTTTCACAATTATGAGGGAGCGAGTACCTTTCTCATACTCTCACAAAGAAAAAACAATTCTCTTCATGAGCAAATGTTTAATTGGAATCTGGAGGCAAAGCTCTCCGGGTATTTTAAGTTAAAATTTGCACTTTTGAGTTTTTAGTCTTTACTGGAATCATTGAATTGCTGGGTAAGACAGCAAATTATCCAAAAGGAGTTACTTTAGGAGTATAGTTGTGATCTGCTGATTCAAGTAATGCACAAAGTCCTTTTATGAGCACAAAATAATGGTACAGACAGCAATGACTTGTCTCACAGTGCTTCAGCAATGCAATATTATTTCTATTTTATATGGGAGCGAAATGAGACAGAGCTCAGTGACTTCAGTGACCCACAGGAAGTCAGTGACACAACCAGGAATAGAAGCGAGACCTCTCAGCAGCTCAGTCCCATGCTTTAACCACAAGCCCAGCCACCTCCTTCCCATCTCAGATTAGCACAACCCCGAGCCTTGGTTGCATCAGCTCCTAATTTCAGATGTCTAAGCATGTATAATTGTAGAAATCTGGATTTCTGAAGTTGAGTAAGTTACGTCCATAAATCTGTCTGAGCTCAATCACCCAAGAAATTAGGATAAACTGGTTTTAAATGAGGCTCAAAACGACCTTTTGGTTGCTTTAAAAGGATTCCTTCAGAAGTGAATTTGGGATGGATGAACACATCTGACAGACAGCAGTATAAGCTTGAGCTCTTTATTCCTGGATGTTCTTTCTGTGTGTGATGTGCAACTGGGCCCATTTGATCAGAATGGGACTGGAACATGAATATCACATCCAATTACAGAAGAGCCAGGCAGTCCTAGAGAGGAAGTTAATCCCTTCAAGATGAAATCAGAGAAGTTAAGAGTTGGGGGGAGACTAAAGGTCAGGAAAAAAACCCATTATAATTAGAGGTGGGCAGGTTGGCGTGATCTTGGCTTTGGTGAATTTAAAGCAGGCATGATCTGGATTTTGTTCTCTTTTTATCCAAGCCTCGAAGTTCAGGCAAAGGAGGCTCGTTTTTAAGGGGTTCTTGTTTTGACCCGCCCTGCAGTTATCTGTGCAAAATCTGCCTCGTGCCTGCTTCCATCCCTCCTGCTGGATCCGAGGAGAAATTCACCCAGGGACAGGGCTCTACCAGCACTTTAAGGAATGCAGTTTAGGTTTGGCCATATATCTGTGCAAAATGCTGCTGATAGCAGCTGAAACTTCCAATTCCCTTCGAGTAAAGAGTGTGTACATACAGAATGTGCAAGCTGGAGATAGGAGTGTGGTGTGATATTATGACTTACTTTTTAAAAACATGCCTTCCCAGACCAAAAACTGCCAATAAAGACAGAATGAGATACGCTAAGGCAAGTAAGATAGGCTTTTTTATCAATAAAAGGACACCAGATATATGAGTTAAAATATTACATTACCCAAGAGAAAGAACACGGGGTAACTCTAAAAAAAAGCAGCGATACAGTACATTTTTAGCTCATTTAAGCTCCATTCCTTTAAACCAGTGCAATTTAAACCAGAACCTGCTGCTCTGGCTGTCAGATTTATGGCTGCACTGTCAGGGTAGGAGATTGCCCTCTAGATGTTAAAAGTTTGGCTACTTCTCCATTCTATCCCACAGCACCGGGATGGGACGTGCTGAGGGAGGGGTGATTTTAAACTCGGGTAATGCACCCACAGACTGAGAGCACAGACACAGGGGGGACAGAAAAAGCAAGTAAAAGGTGGAATTTGTGTCTTTGCAGAGGTGGGAAGGGGTATAAATCCTCATAAGGATTATAAATCCTCGGAAGGTTGATACCCTGTTCAAGACAATTGTAAAAGTCACAGCATCATCTCCAATATATTCGTTGCTCTAACCATAAACGCCCACCTGGAATTCCTCACCTGGAATTGTTGCACAGAAATTCATTCTAAAGATGGAAAAGAGAAATGAAACTGTTCAAGGGAGGTTATTTTGTCATTGCTAACAGCCTTACCCATCTCGAGATTCCACAAAGTGCTCATTTCTGCTCTTGTCTCAGTGAGAACTGTTTTTGCCATATTATTGAATTTAATCTGCCTCATATTTTCTGAATAATTGAATCCCATAATGTACAGTCAGTCAGTAATGAGTGCAAGCAGAAATAATATTTTTTTCAGATGCAATGAATGCTTCAAAAACACTCACCATGAAAAAGTGACCGATTAAAATTAATATAAAAGGCAATTCTTTCACATGAAAAGAATTAACTAATGCTTTTATACCCAATAAGAAAAACAGGGTATCATTGATCTTGTGTGAAGGCAAATTATCTTCTAATTTTAAAACTAGAACTGATGCTGAGAGACTCTTTTCTGCTTCTCTTTGAACTTAGGGAAGAGCTGCCCATGGTTCAGGAAGGCCTGAGCCTGACATTTCATTCTTGTTTCATAACTCCTAGAGGTCCCAGCCAAACTCAGGAATTCTCTCAGATAAGCAGGGGAGAAAGTCTGGATCATCAAAAACTGCACAGTCAAACAATGCAAACAAAAACTTACGGGAAACTGATAATGTCTTTATTATGACCATTTCATTACTGTATAAAGCAACTTGATTACAGAATAGATAATGTATTTGTAGCCTATTTTATTTCTTTACCAATACAGAAATGATTGGTTTTCTCTGGGAAAAGACCCACTCTTTGTTAAGGAAAAACAAATGAATTCAAATTATAAATAAGGCGTACTTTTAATTACCAGAGAAAATTTATGGGTTCTTCACCTCTTGATTCTTCAAATTAAGATTAGCTGTCCATCTAAAAGAAACATTTAATGAGATACCAAATCCTACCTAAAAATCCATGTTAAGCAGGAAATCAGACTAAGGAATTCTTTCCTTTCCTGTCTCAATCTGCTAAAATGCATATTTACAAAACCTGAGTAATTTGTACATAAGTTATCGTTCTGTTTTCGCTTTTTGTTTTATGAGTTCTGTGAACTTGCTAAATGCAATGCTTAGAACAGAAACAGGCTGCTATTGCATTTGCAATATTTCTGTGAAGGCTGTGTCTGGCTGATTTCTCTGAGTTAGATATGCCTGCCTCACCCGTGCAATTTCATTAAAATCCAAACTCTGCTTTGTATTTCTGCCTCACTTCCAAACTTACTAAAAGCCTGGGCTCAAGGCAGGACTGCACAGTCACAACTGGGTGTTATCAATACCTGCCAATTTTTGGAGCTGCATGGAATTAGAAACAACCTGCAGGTTAAAACCTCGATTTTTGGGAGGGGTCCTCTATTATTCAGCCACTTTAACTAAATGGGTAATTCTCCAGCAGCTCACACAGAGAGCAGCAGTTCTGAGCTAAATCAGAACTCTGTGCAGCATCCAGCTCAGATCCTTCTCCTTTCAACTTTCTATTGAAACTCTACCTCAGTTATTGCTGTAAAGTGGTAGAAATATTAATAACCAAGGTATTTAAACCCTCTCATTGTTAAGATGATTTTATCCGCATTTGCCTCTTTGTTCATCCATGGTAATTCTGAGGGTTTGTTTTACTTGTTTTCAGGACCTGGCTTCTAATTCTGAGCCAGGGTATTACTGGAATAGGTTATTACTGCAGTATGTTAAAATAATTTTTAAAATACCCAACCCAAACAATAAAAAATAACCACTTAAAAAAAAAAAATATTTCCACATTTCCAGGGCTCAAAAATTCAGATGAAAGGGAAAAAGCAGGAATTGAAAAAGATTCCTTGATCTGTCAAGGCAGAGGTAACACCTCAAGCCTATACAAATAGACAGATAATTCTCATAAAAATTAACACAAGGCTTCAAGCCTCTGCAGACAGGGAGATTGTTCTCATAAACAAAAGGCTGTAGGCAAAGTTAGTATCTGTAGCTAGTCCAGGTATTTTGACGTGTTCAACCCTAATCTATAAATTGCCTTCAGTATACAAATAATAAAGCGAATGTGGGCTCTCTTTCAAAACGCTTGATGACTAAGAACCATAATGAGGCAAATTTGGGATCCTCTCAGCCTTCCAGTGATGTCCAAGGGATCAGGAGTTTTTCCAGATAAACTGCTGTATCCCGGGGCACCTCGAGCTCCGGGATGACTCTCTAAAGCCTGTTGATCTTATGCCTTTTTTTTTTTTTTTTCCACATCTAACTTCTTTTTCAAAGCCTCGGAGGCTGAGATAGAGGAGGTGACAGGCTTGTTGGGGCTTGCTGCCTCTGGAGAGGTACCGAGCACAGCCTATCCCGCTCGTCTCCGCATTCCTGGGAGCGAGGGGGAAGCGCCCAGAGATAATCTCTAGGGGAAAAAAAAAAAAAAAAAAAAAAAGGGAAAAAAAAAAAGTGGAAAAGAATTTGCTTTACCTCTGTCACTGCTAAGAACCTTTTCAGAAAAGCCTTTCCTCCTGCCACAGCAGGACACAGCCTGACGTGAGGTGACCCAGGCAAACCACCCAGCGCCGAGCGGAGCTGGCTGGAGAATGGGAAGGCAAAAGAGAAAGCAGCCGGCAGCCGGAAAAAGTGAATTTTCAGTTACGGGAGATTACAGGGAGCAGAGATCAAATTCCAGCGCGCTGCGGGGCCGGCGCTCTGCCCTCAGGTACACGCGGGTGCCTCCGCTCCGAGCGCCCGGGGGGAACCGGCCGGGCTGGAGGGACGGCCCGGAGGGGAGAGGGAGGAAGGAGCCGCGGCACCTCCTCCTCCTCCTCCTCCTCCTTCTACTCCTCGTCCTCCTCCTCCTCGTCCTCCTCCTTTTCCTCCTCGTCCTCCTCCTCTCCCTCCTCACTGCCCCGCGGCTTCTCCCGTCCCGCTCTTCTTCGCCATCCCCGCGGCTGCGCTGCCGCGCGTCCCGACATCCGTATCCCCATCCCCATCCCCATCCCCATCCCCATCCCCGTCCCCATCCCCGTCCCCGTCCCGTGCCGAGCCCGTGCCCCGCGCCCCGGCGCCGGGGCTCTCGCAGGGCTGTCCGTGGGCCGGCGGGAGGCGGTGCCGCCGGGGGAGGCGGGCCCTGCCCGGGAGGACGGCCCGAGCGGGGGAGTTTATCCCGCTGGAAGGGGAACAGCTTCTGCCGCTGAGACTTGACAGCGCCAGGTCAGTGCGGGCTGCGGGGAGCGTCCCCCGAGGTGAGGGGCGGCGGGGGCAGCGCGGGGCTGGCGGAGCATCGCGGCCGGGACGGGGCTGCCGGGGCTGCCGGGGCTCGGGGAGGGCAGGGCGCGGAGCCCCGGGCCGCCGGGGATGCTCGGGGTGCCGGGGCACAGCGGAGCGGGCGGAGCGGAGCGCTCGGCGCGGCCCCGGCGGTGCGGGCGGGGTGCGGTGCCCATCGGGATGCGGTGCCCATGGGGATGCGGTGCCCGGAGGGGTGCGGTGCCCATCGGGGTGCGGTGCCCGGAGGGGTGCGGTGCCCATCGGGATGCGGTGCCCGGCGGTGCGGGCGGGATGCGGTGCCCGGTGGGATGCAGTGCCCATCGGGATGCGGTGCCCGGCGAGATGCGGTGCCCATCGGGGTGCGGTGCCCATCGGGGTGCGGTGCCCATCGGGATGCGGTGCCCGGTGGGATGCGGTGCCCATCGGGATGCGGTGCCCGGTGGGATGCGGTGCCCATCGGGATGCGGTGCCCGGTGGGATGCGGTGCCCATCGGGGTGCGGTGCCCGGCGCTGCCCGGCCGCGCTCCAGGTGCGCTCCCGGAGCTCCGGCGCTGTGTCCATGGTGCTGCATGGGCGCGGGGCCGCTGCGGCCGCGGCCGAACAGCGGAGGATGCTCGGGGGCTGGAGGATGCTCGGGGGCTGGAGGATGCTCGGGGGCTGGAGGGGCGATGTCCCGCCCGGCGGAGGCGGCGGTGATGGGCGCGATGGATGGATGGAAGGATGGATGGATGGAGGGATGGAAGGATGATTGCGATCTCCTGTACGGGGCAGACCGCGGGGAAAGCTCCGCCAGGGCAGCGCTGGGCTCACCTGGCTCCTCTCGTAATGAATGAACGGCTGCTTCTTTTTTTTTTTTTTTTTTTTTTTTTTGGTTCCATTTCCCAATCGCAGAAAGTCGGGGAGCCTTTCAGAGCCTGCAACAACTGAGATGGCTATGTTGAAATATATTGTGTCTTGATGGCATGCCTCAGGTTCGCAGGAGCGTTTTGTAATCTTCCTGGTGTCATTTCTCCCCAGGGTATTCTGCAGCTAGAGAGTGCAAGTTCCTGTGGTGTTGTAACTTTGTGGCACTGTGTACACACGACAATGCTATGCTGACTTAACAGGGATGCGTTTATTAATATCAGTGACGTAAGGCTGGTATTTATTGTGATTAAAAGCTCGGGGAATTATCAATTTCTTGATGTCCTGTGGAGTCTAGGTTCCTTTAAAGCAGATGGATCAATGATAATTCTCCTTGAAATAACCAGGGGTTTGGGTTAGCCTTGTGTTTGCGACTTGCTGCCCCATCTCTGAACAAGCTTTCGCTGTAGAACGTGATCCTAACCTTCCATTTTAAAATATCTCTTTTCTGGTAGCAATTTGTCCATCATTTAATAAGTAATTTACCTTTTAAAAGGTTACTATGATTTGTTACTAGTTAACTAAAAATTCCCAGCGCACACCAAGCGACTGTGACATCTGATACCTTTGAAAAGAAGTTTCGTATGCTGTGCTCTCATTAATATCAGAATTTGGTGCATAAAGTGATGTGTTTGACATCATTATTCTCTTTAGCTGTCACCAAAAAAAAAAAAAAAAAATTGCTGCAAAAATTGCTTAGAGATTTAATTATGAGATTACAAGAAATCACTCCTAGCAGTGTGTTAAGGCATGTGGCACAATATAAGCATGGGCTTGTCAAGGGGAGAGAGAGCTGAAAAAATAGTTGGCACTGACTTTGAATGATGACCAATCAGAAATACAATATAAAGGTATTTTTACACGTACAGCTTTTGAATTTGAATGTTCCTAGGCATCAGTTTTGTGAAATATCTCACTGATAGTAGTGGTTCAGAGATTCTATATTTCTAAACAGCCGTAAGATGGTCTGGCTTTCTTAGAAATGCCTCAATGCCAAATTCCTAGATAATACAATATATTAAACATCAGCATTCAATGAAACGTCCATTACAGTATGAAATATACAAATAATAATTTCCTTCCTGATATGAATTTGTATTTCATATAATGAATTCTGAAATGAAGGCAGTGAAGTATCAGAATTTAATTGAAGAATGTTGAAGCTGTGCCTTTTAACCTTCCTTATGGGACTGATAAAGACACCCCTTATCAACAGTGCTTCTAAATCTGACTCTTCTGTGGACTTTTTTAAATAACCATAAGTCCATTTCTAAGTCAATAAAATAAATTTAGGCACAGCTTCAATTACTGTCAGTATAATTTCCTACTTATAGTAATGGCTAATAAAATGAATTTTGAGAACCATTTTATTGTAAAAACAAGAGAAAGTTTAAAAGTAGAACAAAAACTCTGTCTTGTACAAAGCTGGACTAAATAATGAAAAGTAAACTTAATACTTTTTTCACCTTGATTGGTGAGGCCCTCTTCAGGTTTTTTTTTTACATGTAATTTGCTCAGAGTGGAGCTGAATGTCTTTACTAACCCTTTTCAGTAGCCTAATTGTGGATCACTAATTGTGCGTATTTGATATTCAGAATCTGAGTTTCTTTTACAAGCTTTAGCACGAGGATTATTCCCCTGTCCTCCTCTGTCACGCAGTAAAAGTTTCCAGTGCAGTTACTGAAGAGAAATCATCCTACAATTACAAATTCTCCATGCTAGGTTCTTTTGAAGCCATGGATGCAATACTTTTCATCAGTTATTGCTACCAGTTTAATTTTTTAATCGCTAATAGGTCGCTAATAGGTTTATTAAATCCAGCATGATATTAGATGATAAGTGCTCATTATTTCACACTGTATTTCCATAATGATGTGTAGTTTTTTTAACAGCAGGGATCTGATTTTCAGGTGCTTTATGCCAAATGTTCTTTGGGTGTGAGTTAACTTTTTGTGAACTAACGAAAGAAAGAGTTAGAAATAATCCAAAGTGAGAGATCACTGTTGTGCTCAAGTCCTACTCCTCATGCCACAAACAGAACCTGGGGGTTCCTATGAACTGCTCAGTTCTTAAGGACCTCATTTTCAGAGTACTTGGGAAAGAAATCTCCTCCTTGTCCCTGTCTTTTTCCCTGTGGAGGCTTTTCCAAGGCAGAATGAAAAATGGAAGAGCCGTAAGATTTGTCTTCGGATTCTCAGGAATATGAAACGTAAATTGATGCCTACATTAAATGATAAATCTCTTCTATTTCTTTTGTCTGCTCCCCCCTCCGCTTTTTATTTTCTGCAAAGGGAAGAGCCCAGGGAGTTTTTTCAGCTGTGCTTTGTTTTAGATGTAGGGTAGTCCATCTTTTTGCGGTGGTGCTGCTTTCATGGTCCAGGGACAATGTAGAAAATGCTGGTGCTAAGCAAATTATCACCCTGGTGCTCACTCCTGTGGTGAGTGGGGCTTGGGATACTCCCAGGTCTTGCAGGTAGAAGGAAATAGGAAGGAGAAAATAAATGTGGCAACTGTAGGAAATGCTACATTTCTACTTCAGCATCAGCTCTTCTGCTGCAACGTGGACTTTCCCCTTCCTCCCGCTATGAAGTTGTCAGCTCTTCTCACACCGCAGGGAAAATTATAATAAATCTGTTGTAGGGTTTTGCTCTTTAAATTTAGAGGTGGGGGGAAAAGAAAAATAAAGCAAGGCCTATTCTGCAGTCTTCCTATCTGGAAACTTTCGCAGAACTGAAGTCAATTTGATGATGTTCACATTTTTCTCCCACTCCACCCACACCTTCCATTATATTATTTGGCCTGTTTGCCCTCTCATAAACCACTCTATAGAACTGAACTAAACAATGACATCATTCTCCAATTAAAATTCATGATACATGAACTATATAGATATTTTTAATTACCTCTGTTGCAGTAGTACCTAGCAGCCTAGTCCAGATTGGGGCCATCTTCTTACTCAAATGAAATAATTGCCCCTGTCCTCAATACTATGTGATCTGTGAGATGGGAATGCAGAGTTCCACATTTGCAATGGAGACACAGTCAGTGTAGGAGGGAGACTGAGGCAAAATATGAAATTTGAAATTTCAGTGTTTCCATTTATGCTCACAAGAGTAAATGGTGCTTACAGCGGCCATGGATTCTAATCAGCATTATGACAAAAAAGTGTTAGGGATATGTGTAATAAATCCCCAAATTGACAGCAAAAACCACCTCAGCTTCTAAGCAGTATCCTCTTCTCTTTACCTGGCAGTTTCCTCAAGCTTTCCCTGGAAGTAGGAAAACAATCCCCCTTAGCCAGGGGAGGATCAGGAGCCACCTCCAAAGCCGGGTGGTGAATTTCTGGAATGGACTAGCAGGAGATGCTCTGTGGACTTGCATAAGCCACCCCCTTTCCTCATGACTAAGCAGATCTCCTCCATGCCATGCAGTCTGCACATTCAGGACAAAGTCTATGAATTCAAGTCTCTGAATCCCAAAGTCTACTCTGCTGGTTGATAATTAGCAGTTTACAAAACACGGAGCTGCCGGAGCTCTGGGGATGGATGTCCAGCACGAGGGCACTGCGGGGCTGCTGGGGTGAGCACACACGTGTGGCTCTGGAGCTGCTTGTAGGGGATGTGTGTGAGCAGGGAAGGGATTAACCCTGTGTTAGGAATGGCTCCCTACTTATCTCAGTGGCTCTGAAAGGCTGCGTGTAATTTCTGATAACACAGGATAATAAATATTGGGCAATAGCCCAACAGAAAACACACAGAACCCTCCACTCTTGCAAAGGAACGTCTTGGTTTGGTGGGAGATGCATAGAATCTAAAGAAAAAAAATATAAAAATCCCCGCTTCCTTGAGGTCAGTGGTGGATGTGCTGTTTCAGTAGGATCAGGTTTGCAGTGATAAAAGTTTACTCCTCTACCCAGCTCGCTTCCATGCAATTACTGCTGAATTACTGCCTGGCTGTGGGTTTAGTACGCTCAAATTGAGGGTCCGGCTCTGGAGGAATTGCTGCTTGCTCAGTGAGACTGAATGCCTGAAATTAGATCACCATGAGTACATATTATAGCTATAGTCTTACATGTTTTCCTTCAAAACTTGTAAGAAATGTCAGGGTAACAGCAGGAGTTTATTTATCTGCCTTCTTCCACTGGAATTTGTGCGTGATCGATTTCTTAACGTATTTCAACTCCAGATGAAACGCCAGCATTCTGCTACAGACACTGCAGTTGGTATTAGTTTATTCTACACTTCAAATTAGGCATGAGATCTACTTTTGGGCTTCTAAGAGCTATTATTATGGCATTATAAAAGAGCCTACTTCGTGCTGCTTTGCGGGTTTTTGGAACTTCATGAGCTCCATGGGGACTGATGTCTTTCCTCTTTATCACAGATCAGATTGTGACATGTTTTAGATTCCCTTTTGCCAGAGTCCTACACTTTTTCATAGACCTCCAGCTCCAATCCCTCTAACTTGCCTGGGTGTATAAAATTCTAAATGCGTGATTTGCATCCCAACGCTTTCAGCTGTATGGGATATTTACATGGGATAAGGCAGAGCAGGGGAAGTTTTCTTATTGCATCTTGTGCTTTTCCGCCGAGTTTGAGCATTGACCTCGCAGAGAATTTCATATTTGCACAAAGGAGTCCTGCCCAGAATTATGATCTCGTCTTAAAACTTTTTACACAATACGTGATTACACTCTGCATTGCATAAAGTGGGATTTTTTTATGTTATAGTATTGCATGAGGAGTCCATAGTACTTGTGTGTTTGTTTAGATTTATTGAACCGAGAGGTTGTGAAACTGCTGTTACTATTTGTGGCTGTGTAGCAGCAATTTTGAAGTTTGAGAGGCTTTGGACTCAGGTTGTCATCTGTATACAAAAGGACTGAGGAACATTTTCACTGCCTGTGCTGGGGGAATATTTGAATATTGCTGTGAACCAAGTGTTCAGCCATGGTGCTTTGAGGGAGAAGTCAGGCTACCAAAAGGGCTCACATTGTTCCACCAAAAAAAGGAACTATGAAAAGAAAAATGTTAATTACAGGCTTTAACACTCACACCAAGATCTTCTAGTAGGGGTGGTCAGAAAAACAGGTTTTACCACCTGGACCTGGTGCTTTGTGGTGCTATCTAATATGGGGGCTTGTGGAAAAATGCAGCCACTTCTGTTTACTGCCTTTCATAATGTACATATTTCCTCATGATAGGTTTAGGTCCTGACTTTTTATGTCTACTGTAAATAAAACTGAGAGTTTATCCTTTCATCTTGCATGTGTTTTCCTTGGAGTTGCTGTTCCCTACAGTGGTATTTCAGCTACAATATTTTATGCTGAATCTCAGTTTTTAAGCTCCACAGAAGCGTGTTATTATGTGGTACATTGCTAAATTGATTTTTAATCCTACCTATGAATGTAAAAAAACAAGAAACCCAAATTTTGTTTTCAGTTACACCCAGAGAAATCTACAGAGAAGCAAGTAGAGAAGTACATGAGGCTAAAAGGTTGCTTTATTTACTCAGAATTTATCTGTATTATCCATTCTCTAAACTTATTCAGAGCCATATGTAATGAAATTGGGAGAAAGTCTGAAGAGGCCACAGCTGAGGGTCTCATTCCCTTCAGGATGAAGAAAAATTACCACATTTATTTGTTTTCTAGCATATAGTATGCCTAAAACAAAGTTCTTGCACTGACTTAATGATGCAGCTACTCCTCCAATCCCCCTAAAGGTAACCACTGACAGGGGATGGATTTATTTCATGCAGTCACTAAAGTTCTGCAAGGGTTTTGCTGCTTTTCTCCCCTTTGCCAACATTTGCACTTGAACTGCATGTCTGAGGTGCCTTGTTTGTGCACCAAGGCACGATAAGTTTGAAATTATTAGAAATTCTATGTAAAATAGGCTGGTGTTTTATTTCTTTTAAATATCCCATAGTATTGGCAACGTAAATAGAGTTGGACAAGTGGGTGCATATTGAGGGTACTCGTGTAGAGGCACAGACTTTTTGAGTTTTGCCTAGAACAGGATTACAGAATGTGGAAACAGAAGTTCTGCAAATGTGCTTTCACTTTCAGAATTTCCAGCTGTTGCTGAAGATGGTTGGAGATGATAAACAAGATGAAACTTTAAGATTTATTTAGAGCAAAAGGGTTTCACATTAAATCAGTTCTCTGAATGAAACAAGCACCATTTAAAAGGTTTCTTTTCCTGGATTTGGGTTGGGGTTTTTTTTACATTTACACTACAGCTATTGCCAGAATTGCTGAATTGGCCTGGAGTGGATTCTTTAGTAAAGATCTCATCTAAATATGAGTCGTTAATTTGACTACTGAACAAGTTTCCAAATTGGTGCTACAAAAGTTTCAGGTCTTGAATTTAAAATAGGAAACACTCAAATATTCAAGAATTCCATTGGAAGGCTCAGGATTTTTTTACCAATGGTTTCAATGTATTTTTCATTATTAAGATGATGGAGAATAATATCAAAAAATCCGATGGAAGCTTAATCAGTAGCTCCTAGCTTGCTTATTTGGGGGGGGTTATCATTACTATTATTATTACTATTATTATTATTATTATTATTATTATTATTATTATTATTATGCTGTTTACATTTAAGAAATGCCACTGGAAGCAAATCCCACTCCTGCTTTTCCAGCTTCTTGGAGCATTATTTGTGCTGTGAGCTTTCCAGTTGTCTCAAACTGGTGAATTGTTCTTGTGATGCAGGGATGAACATCAGGCCACGATGCACAGGAGACCCAAGAGGGTTCCTTGCACGGCCTCCTTTGGGCACTGCCCAAAATTTGTTCCCTCCTGTGGCCAGCTCCACCAGGATATTGGTCACGTTCCCAGGATCTGCTTTGGTGTGGGGCTTCTTGCAGGAATCCCACCCCTGGGATAAAGCACACGCCTGAAATCACTGCACCCGGGTTTTTAGCTGGGGTAACGCATCAGGTTATGCAAGCTGCATTCTGACACAGGTAATGACATTTGAGGAATTATTTTCTTAGATCAGGATTACTGATTTATTAAGAAATAGTGATTACAGCACAGCTGGCGTAGGCAGGAATTCTTGACAGTGCTGGAAGCACTGGGAAACCCTTCAGTATCAAGAACCCATTTTTCCTACAGCAAAGATATTTTCTTGTGGACGTCTTCTTGAAAAATTTTTGGCAGTGAAAATCGTAATCCAAAAATTAGGAATATTAATGGTCTGTTTTGCCCCACAAACATACCTTAATTTATATTAAAAAAACACTTAGAAGGCAGAGTCCACAGCAGCAGGTCCCATTATGAAATGAGTCTGTCGCTGTTTTCGTTGGTATCTGTCAGTTTTTTAATGAGTCACAGTTTTGTTGAGAAGGGCATTTTTTTTATGCAAGAAAAGAGTTGCACACAGCACAGCAGCACTGTGAGCTGTACACAATCTGCTGTTTCATCCTTCATGACGTAACACTGAGGATGTGGAAGTCATGTGCACTTCTTTCCATTCTTTTTTTGGGTCATCAGGGTGCCAGTTTCGAGTAGGAGAGAGATCAGATGAGAACCCCAAAAACTGCTTTGTGTTGTCTCAATTCTGGTTTTAAAAACAACGATATCACCAGCGCCCTCCTGTTTTACAATATTCACAACACAGAATTTATGCAGAATAGGTGGAGTAATGTGCAATGGTAAGGTTGGCTCTGGCTTTTTTAATCTTGTGAAATAGCAAGATTATCTTTAATCTTAATAGAGGCTACTGGTGTGCAGTGTGATTAGATTAATTGCAGTGGTGGATTAGGGCAGGGATCTAAGGCCAGTGTGGGACTTGGGAGGCCCAGCAGAGAAGGGAGTTGGGAAAAAGGGAAGAAGCTGTCCACAGTGAGTATCAGGAAAGGAAATTAATTAATTAATTAATTAAAGGAAATTTCAAAGGAAGGCAGTGGGAAGATTAGCTATGACTGCTGGATTTCTTTATTTATTCAGCCCTTTTTATTTTTGCCAACGAAAGTATTAAAAAACGGGGGCATTCTTTAAAAAAAATACAGATGTTTGAATTTCTTTCCCAAAGCTTAAAGTTTATTGTTGGAACCTTCTTGATTTTGAATTCTTCTCTCTGGTCTCTTATGAGATTTTCAGCTTTTCTTGGTTTAAGATATGCTGACAATGCCATAACGTGGTCTTTCACTGTATTTTGGCATCCACACTCATTGTTCTTTTTCTGCCCAAGTTTGCTCTGTTTTTTAAATCTAGCCTTACTTATGACTCCTCTGAGAGCACGAACTGTCTGATTTGCTAACAACAAGTGACAGCTTTCCTGTCACTGAGGACAGCAGAGCAGGCAGTGAATATTGCTGCAGCCTGAGGTAAGTTTAGAATAACAATAACTCGTCCCTACACTAAATTTGCTGTCCTGGAGGGTGCCTACGTCCTCTGACGCAGGCTGGGCAGCAGATTCCGGTCTCCTCCCCTCTCCAAGAACAGGAAGGCACAGCACAATGTTGTGGCAATTTTGAATTTTCTGCTCCAGCTTGACCCTTTTGTTGGCAC
The DNA here is from genome assembly GCA_026261815.1 of Monarcha castaneiventris obscurior. Lineage (NCBI taxonomy): Eukaryota > Metazoa > Chordata > Aves > Passeriformes > Monarchidae > Monarcha > Monarcha castaneiventris. Next base: position 18,987,254 of record JAMPIT010000484.1, read on the forward strand.
TGGTGCAGCAGCTGTACTGGGAATCTCCACTGGATGTTACAGTGATGGATTTAAATTAAATAAAACAAAACCACAACAAAGTTGCTAGGTGTGAAAACAGTGAGGCCATCTCTCCCTTTCCTCCCCAAAATTCTGATGGGAGGGATAAAGGGAGGAAAAGGGTTGAGGTGAATAAGGGAGGAGAAAATAGAGAGAATCTCTAATTGTCCTGGAAGGAAAGCAGAAAAAAGCAAGGAGGAAGAAGAAATTGATGCAGGCATGGTTGCCACTTTCCTGACAATTACTCCAGGAAAGGCTAATGAATGTAGTAATTATACCTGGCAGTTACTCTGGGGAAGAAGGGAATTCTCTGGAGTCCAAAACAGTAGGAGTGATAGAGCACTCATTTAGCTGTGAATATGGAAATGAAATAAAGACAATGCAGGCTAAATACTAAATAGCACTGTGGTCTGATTCCAGGGTGTCATTTAAAATGTTGTATAGCTCCTCGAAGAAAACATCCTGTGAATAAGAATTCCTGAAATTAAATCAGAGGAAAAAATTGGGAAATCTACTGCAGAGAGGAGTGTTGCTTTGGGAAAAGTTATTGACAGAGCCCACAGGATTTTCCTCCCTGCATCTCCTAAAAGCCATTATTCAGAACAGGTTCCCTCATTTCCTTCGGTGCTGAGCAGCAAATCTGAAGAATAGGGAGTTTTCCTCTATATCCATGGAGAATGTGGATGATCCTAAAAGCTGGGAGTGATTTTGAGGAGCCAGTGTGTTATTCACTATTCTCAGAGGAGATGGTGAGATAAACATCAATAATTATAAATATTAGTAATTATGAATGCATGTAACTGCTTTCCTGTTTGCTGTAGTATTGCCATTCTTATACTGTGGAGTCTTGAAGCAGCAAAATATTTCCTGTGTTTTTATGAGACACGAAGATCCATGGGTAAATGCCTCTGTTAGATGGCAACTACAGGAATTTGATCATTATCAAGAATGGAACTTGTATTTTAGAATTTTCCATCTCTGCAGGGGTTTTTTTTGCACAGATATTTCACTGAAATTAAGTGCAGATTTGGGAAAAAGAGGTCAGTGTCTTTATTAGTGCTCAGTTAAAGGGTGTACAAGAGAAATGCATCTGTGGTGAGATTTGGGAGATTCTTGTTCACGTTCACACTGGTGCTGAGCTCCTCCAGAGCTGTGAGGACCCACTCCAGGTATTCCCAGCTGGCAGCACAAACAGGCAGGAAGAAAAGCTGGTTCACAGTGAAATTACTGAGTGGATTTGAGGAGAACCAACCCAAAAACCCAAAGCAGTGATGTTCCTGTCTCAGAACAATCTCACTGAGCACAAAGGCTTGAGCCACACCAGTAAATCAGAGTGCTGAAATTTGGGCACAGGTGCAGGAAGTGGAAGATTCACTGGAAAAATTCTTAGAATTGTCCCTGCTCCAGTTTAACTCAGCCAATTAAGAGCCATTCAATCACTTTCCTGAAATACTTTGGGAGCCAGCACGGGCCATGGACATTTGCAAAAGGCCATTTACCAATCACCACCCAGTTTGGACAATTTGATAAAGGGAGTTTGATAATGGGAGCAGGACCAGCATGGCCAGAGTGGGAGTCCTGGTGCTGCTCAGGTTTTTGGTAGAGCTGCAATGGAATCAGCTGAAATGCCCCTCAGATTTGTTTTCATTTCTTTGTGAGCTTCTTCCTGCCCTCAGAGCAAGATGATCTGTGCCTGATGTTCCACTCACAGATTTTTAGCTCTAAAGGATTAGTGATTTCTAATGTGGAGATTTTTTTGTAGGAAAGCTTGTGGCACACAAGGAGGAAATTGTTTATTTGGTAAAGTAGAGATGGGAATTTCATGAGAAGAAAGATCTCTGCAGGTCCTTTTAGCCTGTGTTGTCTGTTCATTTGGCTGCCATGTAAATAAATAAAAGAACACATTAAATAAAGCCCAAAATCTTTAAAAATACTCCTCATTTTTTTTCTAACCCCTGTTGTGGGAGCTTGTGGCGTGATGGCAAAACTCCCTCTCTATTTATCCACCTGTCCTGAGCAGATGTTAGTACAATACTTGTATATGATACAGCCAATGCCCTGAAAAATAATTTGACTTTTTTATTGTCCTACTGTCTGTTCCAAGAACTAGAGACAACTAACATTGTAACTCACCTGTAAAGAATACATTACACCTTGTTTGCTCTGAGAATTCCTCCTGGCTCGAGTGAAAGCGCAGAGGGCAAACAAAGTTATGAAATGTGTGCACAAGGTGTGAGAGAAGGGGGTTAGACCTGGGTATAATTCAGGGTTCTGATCGTTCAGGACCAAGCCACACTGACTGAATTGCCCCAGACCGTGTCAACAAAAAAAAATAAGGGAATTTTTAATCTTTGTCGTAGTTAGATAGCACAGAAGTGTAAAATCCAAAAGATGGCCGTGTATTTTAACACCTGAAAATTGGAGAGCTGAAATACTTGACAGTGTAGCCACCATTTTAAACTTAATTTCTGTCATAAAAGTGGGTGAATATTTTAACTGTTAAATCCTTTCATCTGTGTGATCACTGATTCAATTAAAGGGGCAGAAATTATCCTGTTTTGTTGAGACTTTAAAAAGATACGTCAAGAACCCTTTATAGGTAATCAAACAGGTGGAGCATTCAGGAAGAAATACAGATTAAGTTACAAGATTTTTCCAAAGAATGAGACACTGAATTCCTAATAAAAATACGGCAATTCAGAGACTTGAAGCACAATTTCAGATGAAAATTTTAATATTTTAACTTCAAATAATTGACTGCCAATCTCAGAAACAGCATAGAGAGGAGGAAGCTCTGTTTACCTTTGTAAGGGCATTGCCTTGAATATGGGAAACTAGAGATGGGGAAAGCATTTATTTATATAGGAAAAATACCCCAGGGCTCCTCAAGCCCTTTTGTTATTCTTAATTAAAGAGTAATTTTTAAAGGAATTTTTTAAAAACAAAACTGTGTCATTTTTAACCACCTCAATGTGGCTAAACTGAAAGAGGGTGTGTTTAGATTGGGTATTAGAGAGAAATTCATAATTATGAGGGTGGGCAGGCCCTGGCACAGGGTGCCCAGAGCAGCTGTGGCTGCCCCTGGATCCCTGGCACTGCCCAAGGCCAGGCTGGACAGGACTTGGATCCACATGGGGCAGTGGGAGGTGTCCCTGCCCATGGTTGGGGTGGGACTGGATGATTTTTGAGGTCCCTTCCAGCCCAAACCGTTTTGGGATCCTGTGAAGTCATCACCTTGTTACGTGTGGTGAGGCAGCAGCACAACCACAGCTGTTCTAAGCTGCAGGAGTAATCCAGAAATGCAAAGTTCTCTCAGATCTTCTCCTGTTTTCTGAACCTTTAAGGCATATTCTTCAAATTTTCTCCACCTTGGAAAACCTTAGGTAAAATGGGGGTTAAGCCATAAAAAATGGATACCTGGTGTGTTAATATCAAATCAAAATTTCCCAACTTAAATGGTTTGTAATAAGACTAAGAGTAACACAGAAGGACAAATAGAGAAAATAATGTGGGAATTATTGTGGCTGTTAAAAAGTGTCATTCTGTTCCTACACAAATAGTTCCTTGAACAGGAGAACCAATTCCCCTAATTTCCTACGGATATGTCTTTTTGGAATTCTTCATTTGGATTTTTTGATTTTTTTCTTTTAACAATTGAGCACAAACTGTTGCTCTTTCAGTAGTGACACCACCAAGGATTTCAGCCCTTTTTGTTCAAACTCCTTTACATTTGTAGTCAGTCCTGGCTGAAAACAGCCAAGGCTTTCCAAAGCCCTTGGGATGAAGAGAAAGAACCCAACAAAGACACAAAAGGAAACAGAGAATATTATAAGCTTTGTTTTTTTACAATTACATTATCAACTGAAAAACTGTTATTTAATGGGCAATATATGAATCGATCTGTTAAGCAAATATTGGTGTTTTATAACGCGTTCCAAAATGTGAAGTATTCCGCATAACTTTGGGATGTGCTGGCCAGCTTCTGGAGCCACTGAAATGTGGGACTCCTGAGGAAGTTCCTCATTTCAGAACGAGGAGGTGTGTGAGGATTTTACTACAGGGAACTGGGGGCACCAGAAATCCCAGAGGGAAGCACGTTCCCTTTTGGTAAATTAATCGTGGCTTCCAGAGCAGAAGGCCCAGAAAGGCATCTAAACATTTCCAGTTTAGTCTCAACTACTTTGTCAATCTTTTGAATTTCCTTCCTCTGCATCTGAGCTGTTATTCAAAAATTGCTTCAAATCATCAATTCATAGAGCCTGAAGCTTTTCCAAGAGAATAAAAAAGCAGTTTGTGGCCTCCGGGAGAGTAAATTCCAGGGTTAATTTATAACTAAAGCAAATGTGTCTATAAAAAGAAGAAAAGCTCCATAAGAATTATGTTAACAAATGACAAGAAAAAAAAGAGGCTTGATAAAAGATATCGGGACTTGTTTGGCACCAGTGATTTTATGACTGAGGAATTCAATTATAGGTGTGTTGGGAGTACCAAATCACAATCCTTTAAATTACTAATGGGAGACAAAGCTCTTTATCATGGCCTGAATGTGTTCGCATGAAATGTTCAGTCCTGCCCTCTGTAAATAAACTTTTAGTGCTTGCTCTATGCATCTGCACTGGCTCTGTGTCACCACAGTGAAAAAGATACTCCATGTCTGTTGAATCACTCTTCAAACACTGCTGTACTAGGAATGATGTTATCCCTCCGATTCCTTCCTGTAAGCTCGGAGTGCTCCGCTGGCCATTTTTTCCTGCTGTTGCTATTCCCAGTTTCTGGAGTCGTGGTGGATTTATTTGCAGGAGAGTTCAGCCTGTGTGACATCAGAGTGCTCCCAGCGATAGGCGGCGAGTGCTATCGGTGGGGATTTGTTTGCTCTCTTGTTGGATACACAAGTGTCAGAGAGGTCTTGGACTGCTGATGCAGATAATGACTTTGTACTTGCCCAGGAGAGGCAGATTAGGCCGGGATCAATTGCAGATTAGCTCCTGCCTAGAGCCTGACACCATGGGAAGGCTGTCTGCTACCTGCTGCTGGAGCAGTGAACTCGTATCTCCTGTCAGCCGTGGAAGGAGGAAGGGCTGCTGCTGGAAATGCAAATTTCACTCGTGGGGAGATCCCCCAGCTCCCAGCTGATGCAGGGAAAGGCAAAGGACTCGTTCTGTGTGTGTGGCTGGGCTGCAGCAGGCTGGGCATAGCTCCTGGGGAGCTGCAGACACGGAAACTCCTGAAGTCTGCAGGGCTGATTTCGGGTTCCTTCGAATCTTGGGATGGTTTTGTTGGCCCAGTGTCACTGCCATGACCTCCAAAGGCTCTCTTTGCTGTGCCATGGGTGTAGGGATGGTCTGCACACAGTGCCCACCCCAGCTTTGCTGTGCCATGGGTGTAGGGATGGTCTGCACACAGTGCCCACCCCAACTACTAAGTCAGACTGTCTCTATGAAAACTGACACAAAAAGTAATTCTCTTTATTTCGTCATCACTTCCTTTTCTTCTTTTGGTATCTGTAGCTGAGGAAAAACGTTGTTTGTATAGCAAAGGTTTAATGCATAAAACTTTCACCCCGAATAGCCAAAAAGCAAAATATGTAATTTTTTTGGTGATCCTTTTATTGACCAACTGATTTCACTTATAGTGAGAAAATTATTCTCTCCTAAATAAAAACTTACTTACAGTTGTTGGTTCTTACCATCCTGACCACTTGAAAATTTTAAAATATAAGCAACATCATTCAACTTCTAATTATTTAACTAATTCTCTTTGTTGGTTTCATTGACACAGAGGCAAAACAGACTAAGAAGTGTTGGAGTACCCCTGTCTTAAACTATTAAAAATGTTTATTATATATAAGTATTTAACCACTGTGACTGGTAGCTGGTGATCCGCCCATAGCACTAATTTTGAGAATGAATTTTTCAACCTCCTGCTTTTAGATCAGGTTCATGAAATCCCAGGGAAGCGTGTGAATTTCTGAGACAAAAATCTGTATTGTGAAGAGGAAAAAGGAGTGCAGTAGAGGTAGCTACTCCACAAAGGAATAGGAATATATTCCAGAAACAATCCCTTATCCCACAGCCAGTGCTACCCTGGTGCTCTGAATGCAAGAGTCCACAGGCCTTAAAACTCCCCACAAATGACACTGAAAAAAACCCAAAAAAAGGTGAAAGATTCAGGGAAATACCTTTGTTATGTTGCTGGGGGTTTTTTTGGTTAATTCCCTCTCCAGGAATGCCCTGGATGTCTGTCAAGCCCACAGGGCTGGAAGTGCTGCAGGGACGTAAGAAAGTTGTCTCTGTACAGAGCTGCCACTGCTCTTTGCCTTATCTGTGAAGGAAACACAGCAACTCCCACTGGGGAAATTTCATCTTAACTTGATCTTAAAATAAAAAATCGAGGGAAAGGTCATATCCTAATAAGCTGTGCAAATCTAAATTCCCAGGGAGCTTCGAGATGACATTGCATGACTAGGGCATTAACAATTTTCCAACATGTATTTTTGAACTGCTTACAATAGTGGTTTTAACATCCCGGGACAAATAGTAAAAGCAAGATACAACTGGCAAGATGCAAGATCCGGCTCAGGGCTGTGATTCACAGCTCATGGCCCATTGATAATCCAGGGGAGCTGACAAACAGAATGGAACTGGCAACTTTCTCTGCTTTCATTGAGATGTAAATCTTGGGAGGAAGCTTTTTATTGCCCACTTGATGTATTACTGTGGTCTCAGGATCAATAGTTTGCACTTTTCCCCCAATCTCAGATTATGGAGCAGTGATTCCCTCAGATTGTGTGAGGAAGGAGGAGGTTCTGTGTGGTGCCTGCATGGTCTGTATGTCTGTGTTGGTGGAGATTTTGGGTTTGTTATGGTCAGATATTGACCAGGAGGTCCAGAATTCCTGTTCAAAACAGATCCTGCAAAAGGTGAATTAAGTGAACTGATGGAGATTTTACAGCCAGTTTCAAAGGAGCCAGTTTGTCTCCAAATTCTCTTGTCTGGCTCTGTGGCCATATAAATGCAGAGCTGTAAGAAATAATCCATGGTTCCAAAATTAACCAACTCCAGTAGAAGGTTCTGCCTGAAACAGTTCAGAAATCAGAATTAGATGTTTGTCTAATTGTTTTAGTTTTACACACCGTGCCACAGAGGTTCTAGCAGCCCGTCCCTTGTGCTGGGGAGGTGTGCTGTGAGGTTAACCCTGACTTCTTGGAGCCTGGTGAAAACCAGAGCCTGCTTTACAAATATTCTGATGTTTAGCCTATTTTGTGATGCTGCATTGGTAGGAGAAAGTGAAGGTGAGAGGCCAAACCCAGGCTCTAAATTCAGCCCTGCCAGTCGGGGTGGGTGGAATGGAATTAGATCATAGCTGTGCTTATTTCCATCCTGCTCATGTCCCTCTGCACCACGCACATCATTGTTGGTGAAGGGTCACCTAAGCTGCTGCAGAATAATTCCTTAATTTGTGCAGAGTGTAGGGGTAAGGTTTAAACCAGATGTTCACACCTTTGTTACACACAGGACAGGAAGGGGCAGGGTGTGGGAAGCCCTCGGCTGCTGGAGACCCCTTCTGATCTTGGGGATTAGAGGGGATCCCAAAGGTTTCAGGGGCACTTTTGTATCAGGGGTGTCTTACCCTGATATTCAGTGTTCTGTTACACTCCACTGCCCTGGACAGAATCCAGATGTCCCTTCAGAATTTACTTCTTGGTGATACTCTCAGTGGTACTTTAATGTGATTCTTTTAAAATACAACTGGATCTTTAAAGGGATCGATCGTCAGCACGCAGAAATTTGCAGCTATTGATATTTTTTTTAGCAACTAAAGAAAACTGAGAGCAGCAGAAAGTGCCAAAAGCTTACCCTCAGTCCACATCAGAGCCACATGTTTTAGCTGTTCACACGCCTGCTTGAGGGGTTACAAGAAGTCACAGCAAAGACTTTTAGTTCCTCACACCAAACTTGCTTGGCTAGGAAAGGAATCTCCTTAAAAGAAAAACGGGGTATGACAGTAACCATTTATTGCAAGCTTAACTGTTGGCATTCTGGCCCAACTGAAGATAAATTGCTGATTTAAAAATAAACCAATTCAGTTATCAAATATCCCAGCGTCTCTGGGAAAAATTGCAGTGTATGATTTGTGGTTTGTGTGTGAAAATGGCACATGTGTTTAGATCAAAGAAATATAGTTACATATAATTACTCAAAATAGCACTTCTCAGGAAGTTGATTAATGTTTTTCAGTGTAATAACTTAGTCCATAAATGTTGTAAAAAAAAAAAAAAAGGCAAGAAATTAGCTATCAATGTTACCAATGTTAGTATTTAACTCTACATTTTTGGCTTGAATTGTGGTGCATCCTTACATTTATCATGACATGAAACTGCAAGATTTGCTGTTAGCTGCCCTCTTAGGTTACTTGCAGAAGAAATTCCTAAAGCATTTTAAATATAGCAAAAACCAAGATGATGACAAGAACACATGACAGAGAAGGGAACTGAAATTTTCTCAATCTCTGTCTTCCCCTCTTTTTAATGCTGTTAAAATTTAACACAGCTGCTTTGCTGGTACCACTATTGTTAATGTTGCATAACCCTATAATTATTAATCTTTTTGAAACACTGCTAGAATATGATTATACACTTTTCTCCTCGAGTGAAAGCAGCAAACGCTGTCAAAGACAGGAATGGGATGGCAGTTCAGATTTTTAATGAAAGCAGGTGAGTTTCCACGAGCTGGGATCTCTAGGGACAGTTGTCATCTCACACACAGAGTTCCAGAGGATTCCAAATCCACAGGAATGGAGGTGGCAGGGCCACATTGGGATTTTCTGATAGACACTCCACTCTCTCCACAACACTTCTGTGCAAGATGCAAAGTGCAGGTTCTTTAATCATTCAGTCAAGCATGGGTAGATTCTTTCCAGCTGGAAGCAAATCTCCAAAAACGACTGGTGAGGATTAGCCGTTAAAAATAGCAGAATTGTGAAATTACACATAAATAGCTTTCTCCTAAACTCTTCTTAGCCGTGGATCCCCCGCTTTCCGTTCGTGTCCTCGAATGATGTCACTTCAACCCTTGAGCATTTCTTGTCAGAAATAGCAGGGCCAGTTCCCACCTTCCTCGAGCAGGATGAGTGGGGCAGTGCCACGGGTCCTGTGAGTGCCAGGGCATGTGGCAGGGCTGGCATTTGCCACGGGCTGGGGAGCACCAAAAATGCCAGCAGAGGAACAAAGCACACGTTGGGTTTGTCTCAGAGGCAGAGAATGGTACCAAAGCCACGGAATGATGTTTATTGGCAGGCACAGGGGTTTTGCTTGAACACAAACAGAGCCTGCTTTGGGGGTGAGGGACACTCACGAGTGTGGAGTCATTTTCCACACCTTGGCAGGTTAAAATGTTTGTTCCTTCATGGGCACAGCAAGGCAATTCCAATGGGGGAATTGGAAAAGTTTTTGCTTCAAAATAGGTTGGCAAAAGCAGGACCAAGTCGTATCAGCCACACTCTTAGGATATTAGTAACATAGAGAAAGAATAACCCAGCAGAAAATGAGATCAAAGAAGTTTCTACCTTTTAGTTTTCAGACACATTAAAAAATCCAAACCATGCCAGATACCTTATTAGAAAATACAGTAGGTTTTTGAAACTGTAACAAAGTCAGGACTTTGTAGAATTTCACATTAATGTATCATTATGCAGGTTATATTTAAGTTCTTTTTGAAGTGCATTAATGATTTTGAAATTAAATAAAAGATGAAATCGTGTTCTTTCCCCACAAATATTTTGTCTTTTTTATTGTTATAAAAGGGCTGCAGGGGGAATATTCATCTTTTTGTTCAGGTTCAGACAGCACTTACCCATTGTGTTTTCAGTAAGTTACTTCTGTGTTCTTAAGAGAGTGGTATCTTGGGGTTTTTTTTTCCCTTGAAAAGTACATTTGGAAAAGAATTAAATATTTCCATCAAATTCCCTGCTGTGATGGGGGGGCTTTTCTCAGAAAACTGTGAGGGCTGGGTGGCAGGAGGATTCAATAACTTTGTGTAACAGCTGAGCAAGTCCCCTTCTTTAAAAATCACCTAAAGTTGTGCTGATAATCCCTTATCTGAGTCATAGATTGTGGTATTTTCTTCCTGAGTGGCAGGGGGAGTCGAGTTTATCAGTGTCAGATGGCAGGAAGGAAAACGACATAACTGAGAAGAGTTTGACTTGCCCAATGTATAAAAGTGACATCCAGGACTCCTCAGAGTTTGGTAGGGAAGCTGTTGGCCCATAAACTTGCAATATTAACCCATTTTATTTAGTTCAGAGCTCAGGATAAATCAGTTCTGCTCTGGGGCTTTCTGGTACCATTATTTCACAGTAACTCAGACCCCAAGATCTGGGGCTGTTTGGGATTTTTTTTCCTCTGCTCAGTAGTTACTATAGTTTTAAGTACCAGTCTGCACAAAGCTTTTTTTAAGTATGTAAACCAGAAAAATCCTAATGAAATTCCTTGATTTTTTGCTGAAAGTTAGAAATAAAATAGCACAAAAGGAGGTACTTTGGTGCTAACTTAATGCTGAGTTTTTATAGTGGATGCTTTAGTACTCTTTCTCCCAATTTGCTGTAATTTAGTCAAACACGGGCTTTAAAATTAATATTTACAATAACAATTTTCGATGCTAAATTTCCTTCGGAAGCTTCCCACCTATTTTTTTTTTTTCTGGAATAAAACACTGAGCACAACATTACACCATGTTGTATTTTATGCTGACCCCAAAAAGACAAGAATGGGGAGGATTCTCCTGAAGCTTGTAGCCCAGCAGAAGACTCACAAGTGAAACTGTTCAGGGTAACTTAAATTCGGAGCACAGCTCCACGTTAATTTCCTGGTGTTCATTAAATCCCTCTGAGAGTGTTGCAACTGCAGTTACAACAGCTCACCCTCCCTGTGCCCTGAGCCCACACTCCCAGCCTGAAGTCACCTTGACGGGGTGGTTTGAAAGCTCCGTGGAAAAATTAATATTTAGAAAGATGGAGCACATGAGAGGCAGAGAACATTGATCTCAAGGCGTGATAAGTACCCGACACTATTGAGAGCAATCATGATTGAATCACATGTAAAAACATGTCAACATGCTTCAGCTGGGAATTTTTTGGAGGGTCAAAAGTACAGGAGTCAGGTGACAAGGGATTGCTCTGTTGCTGAAAAGTGGCTGAGCAGGTTGGATGCTTTGCAGTTTGTACAGTTGAGAAGGTTAATTTTTTTTTTTTTTGCTAATTTAGAAGATGAAAGATACATTTGTGCAACAGATGAGAGGTGTACAAAAGTTCATGTGTCTTTATTATTACATTGTTTTGTTGGGTACTCTTGGAGTAGGGTAGAAAAGCTGCTGTTGGAGAGAATCAGTTCTGGGGGTCCCTTTTACTTTGCCTGGTTTTTGTCTTGGCAGAATAATGTTGGGATGTCACCCCTGGTTCCCCTCCAGGCTCAGGAAGGCCTGCTAGAAGCATTTCAGCCCCTAATGAAAACACTTTTCAATAACTGTGTGTAAATAACTGCATTGCCCACAAAATCTGGTGCATTTGGGGGGCAGCTGAAGGAGGAGAGTGGTGAATGTTCAGCCCTCCTTGGTGCTGTTTTCTGCTTTCTCAGGCTCTGGTGTGTTGGAATTATCTTGACATCACAATGGAAGGCACAAAGAGAATTATCTTACAGTGGCACTGATCAGAAATTATAAATATTTCTGTGCAGGAAGGGGTGTTTGCTGTTCCACTGAGAAATCTGATTTAAGGCAGAAATAGTGCTCAGCACATTTACATTAATGAATGAGTTTTGCAACATGGGTGCTTTTTAACTTTTACAGCTTGGTGATTGTCCAACAGATTAAAATATTTTGCCAAAAACCAGCACTCAGTCAGATCATGTGGGCCCTCCATCCAACTTGGTGTATTCAAGTACATTTTACATTTTTAGTGTTTGGAAGATGACAGCTTCGTGGTGGAAACGACTCATCCTGATAGGAGAGAAGCATTTTTATGGATTATTTGCAGTGTGTTTGACTGCCAGGAAAAACTTTAAAAGTGGGATTTAATTCAAGGAATGAGTTTAAATTCATATGGCATTTTTTTCCTCCTCCTCCTCTTCCTGTGGGAGTATTCAGTATTCTGCCGTGGCAGGGAACTGCATTTAGGATATTAATGAGTGGATTTTACCCTAGTCCAGTTGTGTGCCTTATTAGCTCATCTCTTGGAAACAATACTGAAGTTTACTGTCTTGTGAACATTTAAAAGCACTGACATGACAGAGTCTGAGGAGAGAAAAAAATCCCAGGCTTCTTCCCAGCAGTACTCTGCATCCCTAAATTCCCTACTACTACCAAGTGGATTGAGAAAACTTCATGTGGTTATTATTAATATTACAAAAATTCTTCAGGGTTGGGATCAAATTTATTGCATCTACAGTGTTTTAGAAGAAGAAGATTAACTGGGTATCGTGCACGTAACATCTAACATTTACTATTAAAGTTATTAACATTTCAAAAGGAAAGACAAACTTTGTATTCTGAATTCCATAATGGAGTACAACTGTTTAAAATTTCGTACTAAATTGATGCCTCAGCTGTTAATTATTGGCTAAGCACCATTTCCAAATAATGGAGTCTATTATTAATATATTAAACAGCATTAAGAGACACGGAGATAATGACCTAATGAAACCAGATAAGCAGTGGAGCAGGAGATTGTCTTGTAAATAGCTGTGGTGCTTACACATGTTTGCTGTGTGCTCTGCCACGCTGCCTGAAATCCTGGATAATCTCACACAGGCTTAGGGAGCCACAGAGGAACTGGCAAACTTTCATATAATGCACCATGTGTGAGCCTGGGATAAACTCACTGAATGTTTCTGTCATGTGTGAGAATGGGATAAACTCACTGAATGTTTCTGTCATGTGTGAGCCTGGGATAAACTCACTGAATGTTTCTGTCATGTGTGAGCACGGGATAAACTCACTGAATGTTTCTGTCATGTGTGAGCACAGGATAAACTCACTGAATGTTTTTGTCATGTGTGAGCACGGGATAAACTCACTGAATGTTTTGTCATGTGGGACAGGATAAACTCTAAGTTTTGTCATGTGTGAGCACGGAAAACTCACTGAATGTTTTGTCATGTGTGAGCACGGGATAAACCATGAATGTTTTGTCATGTGTGAGCACAGGATAAACTCTCAAATGTTGTCATGTGTGAGCAGGGATAAACTCTCTAAATGTTTCTGTCATGTGTGAGCACAGGATAAACTCACTGAATGTTTCTGTCATGTGTGAGCACGGGATAAACTCACTGAATGTTTCTGTCATGTGTGAGCACAGGATAAACTCTCCAAATGTTTCTGTCATGTGTGAGTGAACATGGGATAAACTCTCTAAATGTTTCTGTCATGTGTGAGCACAGGATAAACTCACTGAATGTTTCTGTCATGTGTGAGCACAGGATAAACTCACTGAATGTTTCTGTCATGTGTGAGCACAGGATAAACTCACTGAATGTTTTTGTCATGTGTGAGAATGGGATAAACTCTCTAAATGTTTCTGTCATGTGTGAGCACAGGATAAACTCACTGAATGTTTTTGTCATGTGTGAGCACGGGATAAACTCACTGAATGTTTCTGTCATGTGTGAGCACAGGATAAACTCACTGAATGTTTCTGTCATGTGTGAGCACGGGATAAACTCACTGAATGTTTCTGTCATGCGTGAACATGGGATAAAGTCTCTAAATGTTTGAACATGGGATAAACTCACTGAATGTTTCTGTGCTGTGCTCGAAGGCTTCAGGCAGAGCTGTTTCCTACTGAAACATCAGCAGGCTCCTGGCTGACAGTGCCACTGGGGCTTCCTGGTGCTGGGAGTTTATTTTATTAACTCTGGGCACAGCCTGGTCCCTGAAACTGTCACTTCACACAGGAAATTGGGCATTTTATGAGACCCCAATCTCTTACGGGTCTGTATTATGACATAAATTGATTTATCTGCATGCGTAGATGTGCATGAGATGTAATTTAATAATATATCTTAGCTAAAGGAGTCCTTTCCTAGCCAAAAATTGAGTTTTAAAAGTGCTTAACTTGAGGAGGGTGTTTCAATGCCATTAGCACGAATTCAATGTTCAAAATGAGTGTTTGGCTTAACTTTGACCCAACCACTGAGTTTCTGTCGAAGCTGGAAAACTTTCTATTGACTTCAAAGCAAGTTTGACACCTGAAAGCACAGCCACAAGATGAAACTTCTGAATGGGTCATTTGCCCTTAAAATACTATTAATGGCAAATACAGTATTTTGGAATTATGTGGATGTCTTGTAGTTGGTAAAACTTTCACTAGACCCAGCAATACAAATCCTGCCCAGTATAAATAAATGCCAATTATTAAAGTATGTTGAGACTTGGAGCCAAGCACGGGCCTGAGAATGTGAGCACTCTTATCAATTGAATTGTGTGGTGTTGTTCCAGTTGACAAAGCTCTGCTATCTTGTGTCCCACACAGCATTTTTGGGGATATTTTAGAATCAATGACTTCCTTCAGCCTCGGGAGGCACCTCCACGGCTGGAGCAGACCTTCCCCTCAGCTGTTTGCCAAAGGGGGCAAAGGGCTCTCCCAAGAAGTCAGCCCTTGCTGATTACAAAATCCAATGTGATTCATTGCCTGTCTATCAGGATCCTATTTTAAATCACAATGATTCATAGAGAGCAACGCCTACATTTTATATAATGAGATAGTTTTACAATACTGCCAGCACAAGTCAGGGACACGATGTTTGTTTCTGCTTTCCTCAAATCCCTCAGAACCAACAGGAGCCACATTTCAGTTCTCCTGAGGCAAGGAGGCACTTTGTAAATGCCAATTTATGGTCTTCGCCCATTAGAATCCCACAGAGGTGTGTTCTGATTTTGTATTACCAGCCAGATGATACCTTATTTTTCAGATTCTTATGCTTCTGGAGGTGTATTTTTTTTTCTGTTCAAAGAAATGAAATAACAATAATTTCTATTTTGAAGAGTGGGAGGGATTTTTAAGACATTTTTGAACAAAAAGCAGTGGAAGAGAAGCCTTTCATCGGGGTTACTTTTAGTTTCAGTACATGGTGCCTCACAAAGTGTGACTGGAACTGGGAAAGTGCAGTTTTTCTGCTCAGAGATTTCTAAGAACAGTTTGAGGATCCTTTCCCACAAACTCTGAGTCTGATTTAACATTGCAGCAAGGATCTCCTCAGCTCGGTGTTCTGCCAGTGCTGTGACTGCAGCAGGACACTTTTAATTTCTTTTGTAGTCAGACTTTTACCACCAGGAGCCCAACACTCTGTCACTTTCAGAAATTTGTAGTTAAGCTCTCCATGATTTTGAAGTGCTGCTCTTTTTAAATCTGGCCTAGCTACCCATGAGCTTTTTGAATCTATAAATCAGTATTTCTTGCATAGACATTTCCCATTGTCCGATGTTCTCAATTTCTATTTCAGCTACTTGAGCACAGCCTTGCAATCAGTTTGCTTTATACCCTGGAACAGCCTGAAGTTTCATGGATTTCCATCCAGTATCAGAATGCAACAAAGCCTACATTAACAAATTAAAATAGGATGGTAGAATTTGTAGCATATCTGGGTAGCCTGTGGCATTTTTGAACTTGTTTCTCATTTGCAATTATATTTACAAGGGTTTATGTTGCTGCAAGGGTAGAAAATGTTGCTGTTCTAAATAACCCAGGCCATTTTGTGTGAATTCCATAGAATAGAAAATGTATTTAACACTAAACAGCTCTATTATTCCCCCAATGGGCTTTCCTTCCTTGTTTCTATTAACAACTACCTCTTAAACATTGTGGTAAATTTTATGGACTGTGCTTTTAGTGAGCACAGCTTGTAGTTATAATTCAGCTATAGGAATAAAATACATTTCCTACTGATTTATGAGTTGCTTTTTTTTGGTCTTTCCAAGTGTTTGGATTTACACAGTTTCTCCTGGTGTTTTACTGTGCAGCCTTGCTGAGAGGATGAATGGGTTGCCTCCCCCTTTACCTTTTATTTGGCTTTTTGAAGCCAAAATGTGGCTGTCACTGGACTCTGCAGCCTTTGCACTAGGATTTCTGAGCCATCCAGCCTTCAGCCCTGCTCAGACTGGGAGATGGGACAGAAATGAGCATCTCCCAGCCGTGTTTGGAGGTGTTTCTGGGTTTGCTGTCACACCTTTAACATTCCAGGTTGCTGCTTTTCCTTTTGCCCTCCAAATTCAGGCCCTGTGCTGGTTCTGCAGGTTGGGACAGTGGGTGCAAGAGGAGCCTTTCCTAAGCTCCTACCCCTCCTACTCAGTGATTAACCCCTGAGGAGTGCCCTGGGTGCCCTGCTGGGGCAGCCCCTCTGCTCCAAGGCTGACAAATCCATTTGGGCCAGAACCACTCCTCTTGTGTAATCCAGAGAGTTTATTCTGTTCTTTCCAAAGCACGTTCTCTACCTGGCATCTTTTTGGTGTTGTCAGGTGGACATGTCAATTTTGGGGCCATTTTCAGATGGCCTCAGAGCTGGACCTGAGGAAAAGAAAAGAAAACGTAATTTCTTGTCTTGATGTGCTTGGTGTCAGCAGTGCTTTTAAAGTCATCTCTGTTAAAAGATGCCGTTTTCAGTCATTTGTGAACTCAGGTTTTCACTAAGTCACTTCCTATTGTGGAGCTGATTTTGACACTCAACGTTTCCTAGAGATGCTGGCTACTTTCTCTGTTCTCACAGCTAAATTAACGAGCGGGGAGCTTTAGTTTAGAGTTCTTTAATTGAAACAAATCCATTAAAATTCCGTTCTTCTGTCCTGCAGGGAGGTCAGTGTTCATTCCAGTAAATGTTTTTGATAAATTCATGCTTGAGAAGAAGGTGCCCAGGTGGGGTGAGGCAGAGGTGCCCCCAGGAACGTGCCAGGCTCTGGGGTGGTGCAGGGCTGCTCTTGTCCATCCCCAGCACAGCCCCACAAGTGCTGGAAGGCAACACTGAGGCTTCAAAAACCCTTTGAGTTCACAGCAAAAATTTATCAATACTTACTCTATCCGTTGCCTGGACTCTTTTCCCACATCCACAGGGGCTTGTAATGAGGCATTTTTTTGGGAAATGACTGCTTTGGATTAACAATTTTCATCCTACTGACATTGCTGTTCAGTGTGTTCGTTCCTCAGCACATCACTGAAACATTTTCTGCCCTGAATCCTAACCATGTTTTGAGTACGTGCAAGGATAAAAAGAAAAAGAAATCTTGCTATCTCTCCTTTTAAACAATAAAAATTCTGCAGTGGAATTTTTAAAGCAAGGCTTTATAGGGTTTTTTGCTGTTATTTTGCTTTTCCTGCTGCAGCTGGCAGAGCACTGATTTTGTCCAACACAGAATTGGGGGCATCAGCCACCGAGGCTCTTTGCCCGTCCTTTTTTTGCTTGTTTGTTTGTTTGTTTAGGAGCATCGCTGGCCGTGCCAGCAGAGTTCTTGGAAAGAGGTGGGGTTTTTTTTAGCTATGTTGTGCTCCCTCTGCTGACTCTGCAGCAACAGGACACAGAGAGGTTCGGGTCCTGTGCCGGGAAACGGGGGGAACTTCAGGAATCTGCAGGCCAGGAAGGTGGGAAACAACGGTGGGAAACAGCTTTGAGTCACTGTTTGAGATACAAAAAAAATTCACATCGTTTGGTTTGTCCAAAACAAAATCTTTTCTGTTTTATACAGATGTTGTCCATCAGATAAAGTCCATTATAATGACAGCTGCTATTAGGGGAAAATACATCATTTTCATTATTGAGGAAGGTATCTCCTGAAGATTTAAAGCTTAGAGTTCCACTGTACTCTGGCATAACCAGGAATACTAAAAATCTGCGGAGTACTCCCACACCTGCTGAAGAGGAGTGATGTTTTACTGATATCACAGAGAAGGGGATGAAGATAACGTTCCTTCACTGGACAAACAGAGAAGTGAGACAAAAGCCTGATTTTTTTTTTTTTTTTTTTTTCCCCCCAGGGAAAAGCAAATGCAGTAAATTGTGATTTTCTCTCAATAACCTGAAGTTTAGTGAATAGGACAAGGTGATACCATTTTTCCCAGTCTCACTGGAGCTGGGGGCCAGCTCCACCTTCCAGGGCCATCAGCTAATGCCTCTCTGAAGGCAGTGGGTCCCCAGCCCCTGTGCCTCACATTTGGGACCTGAGAGCAGCACTGGCAAAACGCTGGCTCATTCCTGACCATTGCCACACAGAATTTCTGTGTCAGAGGCGAGGAGAGAACTGAGTTATCAGGAGGGGAATGCAAGTGGGCTGTCACAAGACTGTCTGCTCTCTTTTCATAGTCCTTCTGCAGCATTCTCCTCAAAAAGTTCAGTGAAGGTCCCCAGCTCCATCAGTGGATGTGCTGCCATCACCTAGGGGAGATGTGTTTTTGCAAGGCACACATTAAGTGTTTTGTTGTTCTTCCAAGTAGATAAATAAATTGAATTTATGGGGGTCTCAAGCTGCCCCTTCACCATCTCTGAATTTTTCCTAAAAGCTGAGAATGATTGTGATCTTAACCAACTTATGTAGGATGTTATTTCACAGAGGGTCTGGGATGCCTTAATTAAATTAATGGGCAAAAGTCCCACTAAGTTCTGCAGGACTTGCACATGAGTTTACTGGACAAACTCCCAACACATTTATACATGAGAGGAAATCCAAACTATTCCATGGAATTTGTTTTCATTAAGAAAAACCCTCAGCATTATTTAGATGATGTATCTATATTTATACCTGTCCGTGTCGTGTCATTATACCTTCCTTGATTTTAATAACGTTTCAAAGCTGAGAGGCTTTATCTATTTTGGTTTTTTTCCTTCTGATATTCTGCAGCTCCTGTGAGGCTGGGATGTTCTGGTTGCTTCATTAAATACCTGCAGGGTCATATTTTGGTAGTTTTGTCTGGAAAGAGCATGTCTAGAATGCAGCACAACAGGCCCTTCAGGTTACCTGAGCACAGGTAGTGTTTATGGTAAAGAGCAGCTCGTGATCCAGGATGTTTTCCATACCTTGCTAATCTCCTGTGTTATATTTTATGTTCTCCTAGTAGGCGAAACGCAGGGAATAACTGTGAGGAGCTGGAAATCAGATCAGTTAGGGGATGAAGTGATGAAGGAGATGAGATTTCTGCCCATCAGCAGCAGAACAACCAGGGGTGGCTGTGCCAGATGAGTTCAGTGCCTTTGGTCCCTTGCACATAACCCTGAGCAGTTCTGCAGGAGATGGAACAGAGGGAAGGCACTTGGAACAGCCAGCTCCATATCTCAGAATTAAATGTTATCTCAACAGCATTATCTCCTTCACTCCTGCTCTTTTGGAGTGAAAAGAAATGAAATGTCAAAGCTCCTCCATCTGACTTTGTGAGTAACATCTCTGCTGCTGTTCTGCACAGCCTCTTGCTGGCTGAGAACCATTTTTGCACAGGAAGATCTTCTAAATCAGATAAATTTAAGTTACAGATCTGTTACCTGGATGTCGCACAAGCATCTGGGAGTGTTATGAAAGCATTCTTTAGTCTGTTCCTTGGACTTGTCTGCTGGATTTTTTTAATCTTGGTTGTTGTTTTTTGGTTCTTTTAAAGCCATGGGAAGATCACAATTAGTTGGGTTTGGTTGGGTTTTTTGTTTTTTTCCAGAGGGAAATGTTGTCATTCCTCTTTCCTGGAGAGGAAAAATGACAAAGTACACAGCAAAAGTCAAGTAAAGCTATGTGCAAAATAGAGGTGTTTGTGAAATAGGAGCAGACTTCACATTTTGGATTTGAATAGTGCAAGAGTAAAACTAGCATGGAAAATGTTTCCTTCATTTTAGTATATCTAACACAAATTCATCTGAAAATTGAAATTCATTGGAAAATTTTGTTAAATTGAACAAGATATCCATAATTTGCTTCAGCCACATGTGAAGACTGGAACTTTAAAACTGTAATGAAATGCTTTGTGTTTTTTACCCCAAACCCGAGCAAACCTGGAAATTGTCACCATTCAGAAGTGGTTCTGAACAATATTGCTCTGGGATCTAAAGAGTCATGGGATGTTAACCTCTGGAAGGGGTGGAGTTGATAGGCTTTTGACTAAAGAGTTGTAAATGGCTGCTGACTCCAGCTTTTATTACCTTACAGCAGAAATAGGAGCAGCATAAAGCAGAATTACTCTGCCCTGCAGGAGCTGATAGGTGCAGCCACAATTCCCTGGTTTTCTCTTCGGTGTAATCTTGGCATTTGTATTTCCTCTGCTCTCAGCACACAGAGCATTTGTGTGATTTGGGTAGACGTGCAGAAGAAAACAATTAGTAGGGCAAAACCAGCATGCCTGAAACCAGATCCCTTCTGCTCAGTGATGCTTAAAACAACAGGCTACTCTTTGATTATTTAATTTTATTTTGTTTCTTCTAAAACATATTAAAAATCTAAACCATCGCAGTTCTAGGCTAGAAATACTTTCACCATGAAGCCACTCCAGCATTTTTTGGTAGACTTTGCTGAAGTGATTTGGCTGTGATGGCTGGGAAAAAAGATTTCTGGTAAGGAATTACTACAACTATTTTGGAGCTTGTGCGTGCTGAGCCAGACCTCTGGACTCACCTGCTTATCTGAGTCTTTCCAAGCTGGAAGATATCTGTACACAGGGAAGTTCATGCACACACTGGGCTGTAACAACACAGGAGTTTCACAGAATTACTCATATTCTACATCACTGACTTCTCCAGCACATCCCAGCCTTGGATTGAGTGTGAAGTGAAATCCAGCTCAGCTGTAACTTGCTCTTCAGCTCACAGGGGTTTGCGAACTGAAGCCTTTGAACTTGAGAAGGCAAAGTGGGCAACAGGGCCTTGAGATGGTGAGAATATTTTTCAGAGGTTTGATGGAGGGTGCAGGAAAACTGTGAATTTTTCAGTGAGATCAGTGGTGGGTGACTGAGTTGATCTCTGCTCAGTGAGTGGCCCGAGCTTGTCCTTGCCTTTAAGCAGGTACTGGGTGCTCCTCCAGAGCAGGGAGGTGTCTGTGCAAGGGCAGCTCTGGGGGTGGCTCCTCCTGCCCCGTGATAATTTGGTTTCCTGCAGTTATTCCTTGTCCACACAGCAACCTCAGGGTGCCCCTGAGCGTGTGAGCCCTGGGAATCCCTGGGCTGAGCCTGGGCTGTGACTGGGAATGTGCCTGTGGCCATCCTTCCTCCTCAGCCTTGGGGCAGAGCTCCAGTAGAAAGTGCACACAACCCTTGATGGCACCTGCCTGAGGGGATATAAACCAATGAAATGTTAGGTGTCTCTTGATTTTTGTATTAGTTTAAAGATGTGTCTGGTCATTACCAGAAATGGGCTCTTAAGAAGGAGCCTGTTCTGGTTTATTGCTTCTTTTGGAAATCTGTTTTGGGGAGACAGTTCCCAGTGTTGGTGCCAGGGATTTGCACTTTGTGCTCACGGGAAAATTCATGGAATCAGAGAATTTCCTGAGCTGGAAGGGACCCCCAAGCATCAGAGTCCAACCCCTGGCTCTGCACAGCCACCCCAACAATCCCACACTGGGAGCAGTGTCCAAATGCTCCTGGAGCTCTGGCAGCCTCGGGGCTGTGCCCATTCCCTGGGGAGCCTGGGCAGTGCCCATGATTTGAGCACTGCACTTGAATCGTGACCATTTGGAAGATAACAAACACCAAGTTACTCTGACAAGCTGTCATGTATTTTCCCCAGAGAACTGTCACTCCTGGCAATGAGGAATCCTGTTGTTTCCATGTAGAGGATAATGGGATAACATCAATATCCCATCCAGAGTGACAGGGGGTGGCTGGGATGCAGCAGCACCTCTTTGTTCCCACTGCAGGGAGAATCTCTCCTCTCAAATTTAAGAATTTAAAAGATCCCTTGCAACCTTTGTTGCCAACATTCAAGGCAGAAGACCTGAAGGGTTGTGCTGGGAGTCCCAAAAGGGGGAAGAATGGTGGTGGCATCCCTGAGGGAAAGCAGAGTGCAACCATTTCTAGCCACTGGCACTTGAGCAGAGCTGAAGGGAAGGGCAGTCACAGCTTCACTCACCTGTCAAAACATGGGATGAGCTCCAAATTCTGGAGCTCCTCTGTTCCAATACCTTCCTTTTGCAACAGCACTTTTGGCAGTGTGAAGGAGTAGTTTTGATTCAAAGCAGATCAAATCAAAGTTTCTGTTATCTAGAGGTTAAAGGCCACTTACTTGATTGGGTCTAAAGTCCAAATTAAACAGCCAAAGTGACCAAGCTATTTTAGTTCTGAAACATCTCTTCTATTTTTAGGTTAGAATGTTCTTTTTATAAATAGTGGAAAATTAAACACAGACCCTGCTTATAAAATAGTCTTTGCACTCGCTGTAACTTACAAACTTTTTCATAGTTGAAATATGTCTAAATTAAGGATTTTGGTTCAGCTATCTGTCAGAAGAGGACTTGGAAAAACATTTTGTCTCTCAGTCTAAATTCACTCAATTTGCAGAAGATTTTTGCAGATTGAAGTTTCCTGTTTGTTTACTGCTTTCAAGATTAGCATCGATATATATGGAATTTGAAGAGTCATAACTTACATTTCCTTGATCCTTGGGTTAAAGACTGGGATTAAACGTCTGGCAAACTCAAATAAGCAAAGATTTCAAATATTTCTGGTTATTTGGAGGAAAACCACCACTATTTAATACCAGCTACTTCAGGGTTTTTCCTTAATATAAAAATCCTTAAGATTTTCAGGCACTTGGGAAGAATGATGATTAGAATTCACAAAACTGAGAACTATTTGTGGAAGACTTCTAATTTTATTCACATGCATGCTATGAAGAGATGCAGTTAAAGTTTGCCTCTCAACCCTCTGGCCACGGCACACTTGGACCTCAGCTTGAGAGGAGCTGGAGATGAACAACTCCTTTTAAAATGTCTCTTTCTTGTTGTCATTCGCAGGGATTACAATGGTTGACACAGAAATGCCGTTCTGGCCCATGAATTTTGGAATTAGCCCCGTGGATCTCTCAGCCATGGATGATCACACACATTCCTTCGACATCAAGCCCTTCGCCACCGTTGATTTCTCGAGCATTTCCTCGCCTCACTATGAAGATCTTCCTCTTGCCAGAACTGATCAGTCAGGCCTGGATTATAAATATGATATCAAGCTCCAGGACTGCCAAAGTAAGCTTTTCGTTTTCTCCAAGAGTCTCCTTGGTGTCCACTTTTCCTTCATCCCCTGGCACATGTGCCAGCAGCAAATGGATTGTGAGGAGCTCAGATCTCCTGTGTCAGCAGAGATGTCCTTGCAGGGCAGGCAGAGAAGAGAGAACACCCAGAGCAACCTTCACCCTTCCAGAGCAGCAGCTGGAGTTTAGGAAAGGCATCAGAAAGTGGCCAGAATTCCTTTATTAGACACATGAAGCCCTCTATTGTGTCCCATTCCTGTACCTTGTGTGCAGCGTGTCCTTTGAAGCTCCGTGCACACGCTGCAGAATAAATACCCTGGGTGTTCAGGAATGCCCAGCATATTCATTATTAATATGTGCAGCTTTTAAATTCCACACAGCCTGAGAAGCTGATAGAAATATGGGCTGCATCTGAGTCACAGAGTTGTTACAGCTCCTATCACTGCTCCTGGATTATTTATTTACTTGCTGTGAAACGTGCTGCTCTTCCACCCCTTACACTGAAAAAATTACCCTAAATCCTCCTTTTAAGGAAGGGAGTGACGTATCCCTAGATAAATTGTTACTGCATTCCTGCTCAGAGTAGGAATGTGAGGTTGCTGTGCCTGGAATTCTTTTAAGGGTTCACTCCTGCTTAGATCTGACATCACTTTTATTTGTAGTGATCTGGACAGGAACTCTTTCAGGGAATTCTTGCTGGGAAAATTGTGGTGTTTAATTTTGGTTGTACAGTGAAGCAGGTGCTGTGTGTCTCTGCATTGCTACTGTAATAACTGAATGGACATATCTTCCAGCTAGTAATTTATTTTTCTTTTGTTTAATTAGAAACATTCATAACATTTTAATGCCAAGTAGTTTTAAAGAGTGCAGTAGAGTTTAGATGGCATAAATCCTCCTCATCTTTACTTAGATAATTTCTTCCCAGTTAATTTGGGAATAAATCTTTCTAGTTTGTATAATGTAGTCAATCTGGAAAAATAAAAATACCTTCTTTAATACTCTCTGTTCCATCACTCCTGATGTAATGTAACTGTCAAATGTCACAGCTCTCTTCTATGACCAGTGATGATTGATTTAAAGACATAATATTTACTTGTTTGAGCTCATTCAATGTTAGAAATTGCTCTCTTAGTTAGAAACTTTCAGGAGAGCAAATTTATCTCTAATCTGCATCCCCAGCTGAACAGTTTTCCCCAGGAGAAAGTTAAGTTTCTTGAAATATCCAATATTATTTTATCACATATATATATATATAATTGAATAATATATTATTCAATATATAGCTCTGTTAGACACTTGAATATTTTTTAAACCAGATTAGTCACTCCAGCCCATCTCCCTGTAGGAGTTTTTCAACACCTTAAAGTAATAAACCAGATAGAGACTGAGTAAAGCCCGAGTTCTCCATACATTAATTTTTAATATCCATCTTCCAACCATGCCACACTACAGAGCTGAGAGATTACATTCCACATTACAGATCTGTAAAACACTTTCTCCATCAGAATCTGCCCCTTCCAGCTTTTCCAGGCAGGGAAGTGCAGCTTCCAGCTGCCATCCCTTTGCAGCCTTTGTCTGCTCCCATCCCAACCTCACTGGGGTGCCTCGTGATCGTTCCTTGCTGCGTCTTCCATTTCTTTGGAGAAACCAAACTCTTTTATCATCACCCAACTCTTCTCCGTGCACAGGTGCCATCAAAATGGAGCCTCCCTCCCCACCCTATTTTTCGGAGAAGGTTCAGCTGTACAACAAACCCCACGAGGAGTCGTCCAACTCCCTGATGGCCATCGAGTGCCGCGTGTGCGGGGACAAGGCCTCGGGCTTCCACTACGGGGTGCACGCCTGCGAGGGCTGCAAGGTGAGCTGCCACAGGGCCACTGCCCTCTGCATTTGGTATGGTTTTCATCTCAATAATCACTTGGTAAAATCACATCTTTCTGCCTTTTTTTAAAAAAAAAAAAACACCAAAAAAAACCCCAAAAGTTTTAGGTCTTTACGTGCATTTTCCCGCATGTAATTTAGTTTTTTAAAATGTAGCTTGCTTTTTTTCTTGTTGATGTTATTGATCTATTCAAACTTTTTGTGCATTTTTTTCTCCTCCTTTCAACCACACCAGCCTGTTTCATTCCTGCTGTCTTGGAGGCCACGTGCAGAAAATCTGAATTCTTCAAACGCAGCAAGAGCAAACTCATGCCCAACTCCAAAGCTCTGAGCAATTTAAAATTCAGGCTCTGTTACTCTGCTTGAGTTGAGTTTCTTTACCCAATTTACACATTTTAGGTGACTACAGAGAAGTCTAACGGTATTAAGAATGTGGCTTTCTGCTTTAAAACTTCCCTGACATTTTTATCTCAGTGTTATTTAGTGTTTATAACATATTAAAGGACAAATGAGTGGTGTAAATATTGCAGTCCTCAAGAATGAGAGAAGAAATGTCAGAGAACTAAATTATTAATAATTCATTGGGTTCAAAGGAAAACATCAGAGTTTAATGGGAAATTCCCATCTTCTCCATTTGCAGTATCTTGAGGAAAATAACTTAAAGGAAAGAACCAATCCAGAGCTTAAATAAAATTCTCAGCAGTGAATTAGGAACACACATAAAGCAATAAGTACTTAAATTACAGTTTCTTATATAAATAAAAGTTGGCATTATGCTTTTACTGTTATTATTCCCTGTGAGGAAAAAAAATAATTTTTACAAGGAAAAAATGGTGATAACTCCATACAAACTTTATTAATTGATTAAGACTGACCCAAAAAAGCATCTTTAGACTGTAAAAAGAGAAATAACCTACAGCCTTTTTCATTTGCTAGAGTTGTAACTGCTGTTGGCGGAATTTTTGGTTTGTTGTGGTTAACAGCAAATTTTCTACATTGATAGTGAACTTTAAATTTTGAAAATGTCATGTTTGGTTCATAATAATTGTCCCACCAGCAGTGGAACAAACAGAGCTTTGCCTCCTTTGGAGTTGTGCTCTCACCTTACATCCCAAATATCCTTCAAACCCCACTGATTCCCTAAAGCTCCTCCAGCTTTTTGAGAATTTTTCCCCTCTATCAAAGTGAGTTGGAAACAACTGATGAGAGCAGAGCAGGAGCAGAGAGGATGCTTTGGTTCCTTTGGGAATCCATCTGATCTGGGTCAGGGCGTGCACAGAGAGGTGCTGGATGTGTGTAGCAGGGCCAGGATGGCACCAGCAGTTTCTTGCATCCTTTTCCATATTTTTCTGTTTTCTCCAGGGCTTTTTTCGAAGAACAATCAGGTTAAAGCTCATTTACGACAGATGCGACCTAAACTGCCGGATCCACAAGAAGAGCAGGAATAAATGTCAGTACTGCAGGTTTCAGAAGTGCCTCGCTGTGGGAATGTCACATAATGGTAAGTTTAAATCAGTAATGGTTCATCTGAAAAATATCATGGAATATCAGCTCAGTTACTGAATGTGCTGCTCGAATGCCCACGGTCTTCAGTTTCTTTGCAGCAGGCAGTTTAGAAACCCACGTCACAGAGATTGCCCTGACTTTAGGAGCCCCTCTGTGACTGGAGATTTCTGTAACATCAAAACCAGAGAGGTGGAGATTTGCATTTCTGGCTGTAATTAATACATCATGTAACATAAGTTGGTTTTGCTCTCCATCATTCCTGCTCGTTGGTAGCTCCTCCTGAACACATTCCTTGTGTAATTGCTATTTTTCACTTCAATTGTCTTATTTTCTGACCAGACCCTTTTACTTTTTTTTTTTTTTGCCTGCTGGACCTCAAGATGCCTTTCCTGAAAGCCAAAAACTTAATAATGAAAGCTGGGTTAGAGAATGTGCTGAAGCTTTGTGAATAACAGCAACTTGAATTTGCTGCAGAGGTCACTCACCAAGGGCTGCTGGCATCACTGAGTTAGAACTTCTCACACTAAAACACAACATATTTGAAATTAATTGGCTGAAACTGTACAGCTTTAAAAATCTCTGTCATCCTCCTTCCTAGGACACCCACATCTGTGGTTGCCTTCTTCACCATAAGTAATGGCAGGAAGAATATCAGAATTCTGCTCTCTTGCATAGCATTTAGAAGAAAGTCCCTCTGAACTTTAAAATTAACAGAGCAATTCATGTGGAAATACTTACGAATGTTTGGACAGAAAGACATAATGAAGATTCTTTGTTGCCTCGCTTTGGCAAAGCTGAGTAAAAACAGGAATTAAATGTCATAACATAGAGACTTATGTAATTCTAAGGGTAAAGAATTGCAAACATGACTGGGAAAATAATTTCTCTGTGGTTTTTTTAGAACTTTCATTATTTTCAGTATAAAAAATGAGTGTGCTGTCCCCAAGAGGAAAGCTGGACTGTGGTTTGCAAAGTTAATCCATGCACTGAATGTAAATTGGTATGGGAAATGTTTTGCTGATAGAAAATACAGTTTTCAAATTCCTGGGATGCAACAGTAACGCTTAAAAAGAAATCTAATTTTGAAATGCTACTGTGGGTATTTTTATAGTCATTCAGGAGGGATTATTATTATTATTATTATTATTATTATTATTATTATTATTATTATTATTATTATTATTATTATTATTTTCAGGGTGCATGCCAGATTCTCCCCTGGCCTGGCAACACAGCTCCCAGAGTTGTGTGAGTTCCATCAGGAAGGGGATGGCCCAGACCATTCTCCCATTCTCTCTGGCTTGTAACTTATAAAATAGCTTTAAAATTAATATTTCACCTGCCATTTGTCCCTGCCCAGGCAGAAGCTGTGGCACCAACAAGGTTATAGGAGTTGAGGGAGGCAGGAAAAGGGCAAAGCCATTTGCCCCAGGGCTCCAAGGAACATTTTCCTTTGCTCCAACCAGGAGTTCTCCCAACAAGGAGTCAGTGTTTCTATTCAAGTATTGCCTTCTACACTTGCCTTTTCCATTTTGCTCACTCTGGTTACGTTGCACTGCACAAAACCCCCTCATCCCTTCATCATTTATAAACAAATTTATGAAAAAGAGCTGAATTTCACCCTTGAGGGCCCAGAAGCATAAGGAAATGCAACATTGAATGTTCTCCATGACACTGAGACCCATTTTTATTTTACATCTACAGATCACACTTCAGCCACTCGGGTAGGGAAATTATGTGAATGTTAGACTCTTTTGAAGCAGAATGTGGGTTATTTGTGCCTGAGGGGTCCAGTCTGTGCCTGCCCCTGTGTAGATGCATTATTGCAAAATGGGCAGGACAAAAGGGGGACTGCAAGGAGACTCTCAGCAGCTACAGCCACATTTTTTCACGTAGAAATGCTGCATACCACTTGGCTAAAGGTTAAAAAAGACAGTGGTGTTCTCATGCTTGGAATATTGTTTTCCTTTCCTTCCCCAGCCACAGTGCTGCTCTGGGTTTAACCCTGAGCTGTGCACGTTGGGTTCTGAAGCACCACTGAGGAGAAGCCCACTTCTTTTGGTTCAAAAATGTCATTTATTTTGTTCTCTTCTGCTGAAAGTCCTGCTTGTATTAACCCAGCTACTGCAATGGAAAAAAAGGGAGCACATGGCAATATGTCTTTTTCATCAGTGCTGGGAGCAGGGGATTGCTCAGTCTGGGCACGTGGCCCCAGTAAAGTCAGACAGGTATCCACCCTGGCTTTACCTTGTGTTTTCTAACGTAACCAACTGTATTTATGAGCTGTTTGGGGTCTCCTTCATGCTCAGAAATAATCCTGACCCTCAGAAGAGTGGTGCCCTACAGTAGAACAGCCTGTAAACCATCATCTTTTTTCACATTTAACTTCTCCAAGCTGTAAAATCTGGGGTGAGGATAAACGTTGTGGTTTTTCCACGGGAAGCCAAGGGCTAGAATGCAGCACGCAGTGACTGCCTGCATTCCCTGCTGCCTTCCTGTTCCTGAACTTTGGAGAATCCTGCACATGCAAGGGAAAGCAAGAACTGCCCAAGGAAAGGGAGAGATCCAGCTGCAGGCTCCTGCCCCAGCTTGCAGAGTCTGGGATTACTGGGAGAGAAGCTGAACCCCTTCCACCCTCCCAGCCGGGTTTCCAGAGCTCTCCCACCTCCTCCCAGGCTTTTCCCTGCCCTTCCCACCCCTCCTGATCCCCTTCCCAGGCTCTCCTTTTCCCAGCCTAACCTTTGGAAGTGTCATCATCAGCCCCTCCTCCTTCTCCTCTCATCCAAAATCCCACTTTCCCAATTCCTCCCTGAAACCTCCCACTGCCTGACCTCTCCCTGATTTTTGTCTCAGTCCCCTGAAAATAACAGTGACAATCATTTTTTTTCCAAAAGGAAACTCCTAGGCTAGTCCCACAAAATTGATATTGCCCCCAGTTTTGCCTGCAATGCTGATAAGCATTGAACAGAATCTGCTGGAACTAATATCCCATTTATAAAATCTATTCTAAATCTGAAAAAATAAATCCTGTGTCTATGAAATGGTGAGATAGGAATGCCTGATTGACAACTTTCCTTGTTGTTAATGAATTGTTATATTTAAAATATACTTTATAACGAGATGCTATATTTATAATAATTTATAATTATATATATAAAGTATATTATAAAATGTACTTTGTAATGAGATATTATATTTAAAATACAACATTTGAGTGCTGCTCACCTTTTCTTTTGGTGGAACGGAGTCCTCTGCCAGTGGGATTCCAGATTCTGAACCTGCTTTTGCAAACCTCAGCTCTCAGGAACAGGCCCACAACAGAATCATTTCCTGCTGGTGTTCAGTATAATTTAATAGAAAAATATAGAAAGAACACCCAAGCAAATGTGAAATATCCATCATGTGTCACTCAGAGACTGAGTTTGCTGAAAGAGAAGTGGAGTTCAGTCATAAAAATAAACAACTTTGTTTCTACAGCCATGAAATAAGACAACTGATCAATAAATATAATAAGATATGAAAAATGGAGAGGGGGGGATGTCTTCTGGCATAATTATTTATTCTTGGAAAAAAAGTGTCCTGTTTGCCCATCAACACGTTGCAGCAAACTCGTGGCAGAACAGTGGCTGGTTGTTTCCAAAATAAACATCCCTGGTAAAATCATCTCTATATGATCTTAGCAGCACTTTTCCTTCATCCAAAGAATACACTAATCACTGAAAAAATATTCATAATATTTCTATTTCCCCCCAGGGCCAAAATGCAAACCTTGATTTCTTCCTTCCGTTTCTTGTTTTGATGCTCTTTTGTTCTGTTTGGTTTTCATAAAGCAAACTAAATTCTGTTTACTGAAATATCATGTGATAAATCAGTCTTGATTTTGATGGCTCATTTGAAACATTATCCAGTCAGTCCCCATATGAATAAACAGTGTCTTGGATGGGAAGTACACGGACAGAAAAGTAGGAGATTCAGAGGAGATTTGGTATTGAGCAATTTTGATCTCAAATGATGAATTAGAACCATTTCCTGGTCTTCCAATACAGAGAGGATACCATGAGGAACTCAGCCTTTTCCAGCTTTTTATTCCCTGTACAACCTTCTTCCCCATTCCTCAATTCTTATGGTAACATTTTCTAGCACTCACTGTGCTGAATTCTGCTGAGCTGTTTAGGAATTTATTCCTGCAAGGCGTGTGAGGGTTTTGTTTCTAAACAAATGAAGGATCTGAGATCCACATGGTGATTTGCCCGAAACAATACAAGGCCCAATGGTGGTTCCTACCCTCAGCCAACAGAACTTTAATATCTTGAATATTCTTTACATTTTCTGTAGATTGGAGGTGGAACCAGGAGGGTTTCACCAGCAGCTGACAGCAGGTTTGCATTTCTAGGCAGGGTTTTATAATGGTGGTGTTTGGGTGCAGAGATGATTTCCTCTTTGAGATTGGTTTGCTTACATTTCTTTAAAGCTCTTCAGCTGTTTTGCCTGAATTACCAGAGAAAACCCTCTTTCCTTGCTTGCCTAACCCTGCTTTAACACAGGCTCCAGCAGCCCACAGAGAAAGGTGACAGAAAACTCAAATTCGCTTTGTGAGGCGCAGCTGCAGGTGCAGCAAGGCGGCAGAAAACCTGTTTAAATGTGCTTTTTGAGGTGTAACCCGTGTGATGTTCCTCAGCCATCAGGTTTGGGCGGATGCCACAGGCAGAGAAGGAGAAGCTCCTGGCAGAGATCTCCAGCGACATCGACCAGTTAAACCCCGAATCCGCCGACCTGCGCGCGCTGGCCAAGCACCTGTACGACTCCTACATCAAGTCCTTCCCTCTGACCAAAGCCAAGGCGAGGGCCATCCTGACAGGGAAGACGACAGACAAATCAGTCAGTTCCCTCTTCTTTTTGTTTCTTCCTTTTTTCCGTGTCAATGATTTACCAAGTTGACAACGCAGCTCTTGGGGAAAAAAAAAAAAAAAACGATAAAACACCAAACCTAAAAAAAAACCCCTCACTTTGCTGTTGGCAGTTACATATTTCAAGCTGTGTCTGAAACACAGGAAATGTTTTTAGATAGAATAAGTAAACATTATTTGAAAAAACTCCAAGTTCACCTAATAAAATACTTGAAACCAGTACAAGAATTTGAAGGTCATCTTAACCTTTTTGTATTCTCTGATCCTCTCTTCCCGTTTTCCTTCTCCTTGCCCAGAGGTTATCTCCCACACTATCTGTTTAAGGTGGCTCTCTAGCTGTCAGGAATTGCCTGCTGTCCCATTCCAGCATCCCTCCCACAGTGTGTTACCAGCACTGGCTGTTCCCTAAGGAATATTCCTTTTCCTAAGTGGCAAACGATGCCAGCCCCGGCACAGCCACAGGGCTGAACTGGGATGCTCATTCTTATGATGACTTCCTGCTTTTAACTGGGTTATCTCAGGGCAGATCAGTGCCCTGTGTTGGTGCAGTTGGAGTTTTGGGAGAATGGACAGGAAAATCTTGGAAAAGTAGGGAATAGTGATCAGTGTGTGCGTGGGTTGCCTTGCAAACTTCACTGGCAATGCTTCACAATCTTCTGTATCAGTGAGAGGAAGATAAATTATATCTGACCATACCAGTAGGTTTTAAATTTGGACAGTATTTTAATACCTGAAGAGCAAAATAACTTTCCAGAACCTACAGCTCTTAGTTTGAAGTTATTTCCTAGAATCATTGGCAGAAATTTTACTGTCAGGATTACAACAGAGAGTGTATTTCATTTTCCTTAATAATTTCAAAGACAGCAAAGAACTTGGAGGTATTTCAGGCTCCAAAAAGGTATTTCTTCCTTTCCTTAAAGGCAATTAAAATAATCATTTCAGTGTTGTCCAGAAATTGGTTGTACCCCTCACATAAAAGCTTTAAGATGTGGTGGGCACTTACCATGTGAGTAACTTTTCAGCATGGAACATATAAAGTTTGAATTAGCACAGTTTATTTATTCTGCAGAAACTGATGTGCAACCTGGTCATGTCTGAAAGTTCCACCACTGCAATTCTCACCCAGTTAATGTGTAATTACATCAATTACATTCTCCTTTTTTCTTGGAGGTTCTTAAACTTTGGCACATTAGAAACAGCAATAAACCAGTAGACAGAATCCAGGTTTTCAGTGCTGCCAATTTTCAAGTCTTTTTTGAAAATACCACTGAAAGAGTGACAGTATTTAATGGTTACAACTTCCACGTTTTTATCAATGGATTTGGTGCTCTGGAGCATCAAACTGTTTACTATGGGCAGAGTTTAAATTTCTGTTATTTTTTTAGTTGCTGTATCATCTGAATTAATTTAAAACATTTGGATACACAAGTGAGTGTATCAAAACTAGAATGAGTAACTCATCCTCTCTTGGGATATATACAGAGCTCATTTGACATGAGATTCCACTCACAAGTTCATCTGAATCTTTATATTAAAAAAAATCTTCAGCTATTTTGAACTTTCTTGATTTCCATCTGTCATCAGCAGGCCAGTGGTGTCATATAAGCTTTCTAAAGCACATGGGCACGGACATAATAACGACTTTTTGTTGTACTTGGTGCTCCCACTAGAAAGAACAGAAAGAAATGACCTAATAGAACCAAAATACCCATTTTAAAACCATCTTCTGCAGCCTTGTTACTCCACTATTCCGTGTGTGTGCACATCCGTGAAAGAACAGAAAGAAATGACCTAATAGAACCAAAATACGCATTTTAAAAATGTCTTCTGCAGCCTTGTTACTCCACTATTCCATGTGTGTGCACATCCATGGGAGCAGATACGTAGTTAATGGTTTTGCTGCTGCCAAAATGTCATTCCCTCCTGAGAAGTTCCTTCTCCTCCTGCCTTTTCTCAGTGCAGCGAGTTTGCTGCTTCAGTTTCACACTGAAACCCTCGGTGCAAGGGGGAAAATAGTTCCCTCCATCACATTGTCCTTCCTGGAATGCCATGGGCTGGAGCTGGGACTGCCCCTGGGGACGGGGACAGGATCAGCACTGGTTCCACCGGGGCTGTGAGCAGCAGGATGTGGATTTCACTGGGATTTGGGGGGCTGAAACCCTCCTGGGTGCACACAATTCCTTGAGCTCTCTGTTTTCCCAGCAGTTCAAGACAAAGCTGCCATTCCCAGTGGCCAAACCCTTCCCAAGGTCCATGTGCAGAGCTCTGGGATGGGAGCAGGATGGGGATGAGCCTCTGTGGGCATTACCCCCCTCAGAAGGCACCACCAGTAGCCACTTTCAGTTTAATAATTCCATAATTAAGCACTGATTAGAATTCAAAGCTATTTTAATCGAATAGGAATGGAATTTTTGGGGTTTCCAGAAGCTGGTTCTGTGGGAAAGGACTGCTGACTGTGGATAGGAAGGCTCAGGTTATTTTTGAATCTGTTCTGCATCGTGTAGTGAATACAAAACCATGAGACTGAGCCCCCCTATAAGGCATTAGAAGCTGCAGTCATAAATGGCCTTAAATTACAAAAATTATTTCTCTAGTCCAATTGTTGGAGTATAATCCCTTCTATTTTAATTAATTAATCAAGTATGTTAACAAACCTATTCATATCAGTGGGTATTTGCTCAGTGCAGCAATGAGCTATTTAGTCATTAATCCTCTGAGGGAAAGATTCTTCAAATAAATTTGAGAAATCCTCACATAACCACTTCTTTAAACCCAGGAGCTTCTTTTGCATATTCTGGAACAGATTGTTTCCAGATCCTGATGGAAGTATTCTGGCACTACTTTATCTAAGC
This sequence comes from Monarcha castaneiventris obscurior, assembly GCA_026261815.1. Classification (NCBI taxonomy): domain Eukaryota; kingdom Metazoa; phylum Chordata; class Aves; order Passeriformes; family Monarchidae; genus Monarcha; species Monarcha castaneiventris. The sequence goes on from JAMPIT010000484.1 coordinate 19,021,621, forward strand.
TGCTTTCAAAATTGATTTATTCCAGTTGAGTTTATTTCACAGTCAGACTCATTCTTGTGTTCTGAATTGTGGTTTGTATCATGGTATTTGTTTTTTCTTTCCCAAAGACAAGCTGAGTGGGTTTAAATAGATCCTAACTTTGTTATTTTTAAAGGAGTTAACAGCAAAAGGTTACGTTTATCAGATAATCAATGCCATAAAGTTGATATTACTTGCAGTGTTTCCTTGGGTAGAGCATGAAAGTAAATAAAGGAATCAAAATGTGAATATTCTACAAAAAAAAGAATGTTCCTGTACACTCATTAGATTCTCTTTTATAGAAGCCATTATAATTCAGGTAAAAAAAGTATCATTTTAACCTTTTGTTAAACATTCCAAACTTTGAATTCTGGAATTACAGAACGTTTTGTGTAACAAAAAGCAAACAAACAAAGGAAAAGGCAAAACTCCTGGATACTTTAAAACAGTGTTCCTTCACAGCCTTGCTTGGCCTTTCTGTAAATCATTTTAACATTGTGAGGGTATTTGTTTTTATAGGTTTAGGACAATTTAACTATTTTGGGAACCCTTGATAGGTTCTGAGGGGTTGCTGATGAGTTCCACCCCTGCTTGGGTTTCTCAGGAGCCGGACGCCCTTGGAAAGGACATTTGGGAGTAAACGGACTTTTCCTTTTTGTGTTTTTAGCCCTTTGTTATTTATGACATGAACTCTCTAATGATGGGAGAAGACCAGATCAAGTGCAAGCACGTGTCCCCCCTGCAGGAGGAGAACAAGGAGGTGGCCATCCGCATCTTCCAGCGCTGCCAGTTCCGCTCCGTGGAGGCCGTGCAGGAGATCACGGAATTCGCCAAGAACATCCCGGGCTTCGTGAACCTCGACCTCAACGACCAAGTGACTCTGCTGAAATACGGGGTCCATGAGATCATTTATACTCTGCTGGCTTCTCTGATGAATAAAGACGGGGTTCTTATATCTGATGGACAAGGGTTCATGACGCGGGAGTTCCTGAAGAGCCTGAGGAAGCCTTTTTGTGACTTTATGGAGCCCAAGTTTGAGTTTGCTGTGAAGTTCAATGCACTGGAATTAGATGACAGTGACCTGGCAATATTTATAGCTGTCATAATCCTAAGTGGAGGTAAGTGCTCTCTTCTTTAGATGAGATTTTATAGGGCAGAATTGACACTTTTATCTCCTGTGCAAACAGCCAAGTGCTCAGCCCTGCAGGGCAGGAGCAGGTGCATTTACACAGAGGGGTTTTTTTGTCATTTTCAAATTTCTTTTTGTTGTTTGCCCTTTTATTCAGTTTCAGACAGAAACTGAAAATGGAAATGACCCGATATTAGTGATGGAGCTGGAAATGCCTGCTGAGTCATCAGTTCAAAACAAAATCAGGGCTATCTTTTGGAAAACAGGAAGGGTGGAATTTCACTGGCAGGAGCTAAAATTCTGCATGAGATTTTTTTTAAACCTGCAATTAGCTTGTGTGGCTTGCTAATTGAGCACAAATAGCTTTGACTCCAGAACAATTCCAAAGGACAGGGGGTATTGGGCTCTCAGGGTTATGGTGCTTTGCGTTGTTCTTTCATTCCTGCGAGGTTTTGTTTGCCTTTTAAAAGGAGGGGGAAAGGCATTTCTCAGGAAAATGATGGCCCCCTGATGCCTGGGAAAACCAGGAATTGTGTGGCTGCTCAGATTCCCTCAGCTGCTGTCTGTGTTATCTTCATCCACCACACTTGGAGCAAAGCAGGAATCTGCAAGCCCAGGTACCACACACTGCACACATCCAACACTTCACTGAGAAAACCCCAAATTTCAGCTTTCCTGCAGCCAGTCAGTGCATTCTCTGTGCTCCTGAGGCGATGTCACTGTTCTGCTTTGTGAATTAGTGGTGGCTACCAGGATTTATTTCCCCTGCACACCTCCAGACACAGATTCCAGGCACGTCGAAGCTCTGTTGCTTTGGCCAGTGCTCCCAAGGCAGTGATGCTGCACAAATCAAACCTTGCCCTCCCAATCCGTGTGTATTTTGGCCCAACATGGAGCTGCACATATCCATGGCAGGAATGTGCTGAATGCTCTGGATTCGGCTCCTCCGCGGAGCAACGCCGAGTATTTTGTTATTAAATTACATTTCAGCAGTCAAACACAACCACAGGGTTCTAAACACAGCCCTGCTGCTGGGAGGGCACCGAGGGGTAGAGCTGCCTTTAAAATCACCCCCAGTTGCTCCTGGCACCGTGTTTCATTCAGGAGAAATGGGGATCACGATTTGGTTTATCCCGCTCATTGTGCTTCCAACAAGAACTGCTCCCGGAAATTTCCTTGTGCAGACCTTGGGCACTGTGATCCCTGAGGACTCTGCAGTAATTCAGGGAAGGAAAACAGCTTGCCTGGTGTATTTTTGGTTGGCTTTGATGGGAGAGGAGAAAGGGTACAAGCCTCCCAGGGCACTGCACAAGACATGCCAATATTTCTCATTTTTTAGTATAATGAAATGTGACAGATGAGAAAAAGGCCTCTCAAAATTCACTCCTAGCTCCAAAAAGGGAACTTGCTCTCCACAAAGCCCTGTCTTCAGCAGTGTTTGGTTTACTCCAGAGGAAATAGGAATGATGTAACCCATCTCACATTTTAGATTGCAGGAGGACAGTGATTCCCATACAATAATTAACTGTGTTGAAGCAGATTTATCAGCATGTCTCTTTTTTTTCAAGAATAATTTGTAAAGAGAGATCTGTAAAGAACTAATGAATTTTAATCAAGTAACTGTGTAGAAAAACTCTGAAGCAAATCTGTGGAGGTATATAAATCCCTGTAAATATAAATCAGTTCTTTCTAGGAAGATCATTTAATTGCTTGATAACAAAGATCTCCCTATCTTTTTTCAGAACTTTTTTTTTTTTTTAAAAAAGCATGATAGCTGCTTGGAAAAAAAAAGAGTTTATGTTTTGAAAACAATTAAGCTTTGTTGCCAATTAGAGAAAGCTTTTATCATGGAATTTACAGCCAGATATGATATCCAGTGAACTGGATGCATTCTGTGGGACTAAAATATCTTATGTGAGAGAAAACTGAGTCCTATTTCTCAGATGTTTCTGTAAGAGCCATGCCCTTGTGAAATTGTATTTCTGTAAGAACTATTTGAATACAGCAGGGTGATTTCACTGAAAATGGGATTTCACAACCAGAGTACCTCGAGGACTTGACTTGCTGCAGGAACCCTTAAGTCCCTTCACAAAATCCTGTGTACAACTACCTTTAACAGAAAACCAGTCTGTGAAACCCAAAAAGATCCCAGCCAGGGGACTCCAAGGAGTGAATCTGTCATTACCTAGTGAAATTATGCTAATTCTGCTGGCTCCAGGGGGGCTGGCTCTTGTGCAGCTCTGCACAGAACAGGAGAAGGGAAAGGGAAGGATAATTCCAGCTGGAACATCACACATAGAAAGCTTTTCACTGGGAAGTGTTTGGAATTTGCCACAAATCCTATAAAACCGTTCAGCCTTTTGATAACCAAACAGCTGCTTTTGCCTGTTATCTAAAAAGGCAGAAAGCCCAAATCACAGCCCCGAGAAGCTGACAAATTAACTGTGATAGCAACAGATGGAAAGCACTCCCACTCCCACAGTTGATTTTACTGTTCCTGAGCTGCTCAGCGCAGCCTCTCTCTGTCTCAGCAATTCCAAATGTTTCTCTGAACTCATTTCTGAGGAGCTGCTCTTACTGTTGGTGCTATAACACAACAGAAGTGGCAAACACAGTCTTGTATTCCGAATTTAATGCTGATGAGACTGTGTATGAGCATAGGATATCACCTTGTTTGTACAACAGCAATGCTTTTTGCCATCAACAGCAGCACCAACTTCTCATTACAACATCCTCTAGTTGTTTCTAACCTTAAAAGACACACTTTGGGTTAAACGAGATTTGGAAAGCTTTTTTTAGGAGATAATTCTCCCTCTGTGCCCCTGAGACACATCCTCAGTCAGTAGTGAGTGCTCTGCACACATGATAAAGAGCTTGAGGCATCTTTAAAAATATCACATCCACCTGAGCTGAAAATGAGCTGTGTCACAAGGAGGTTTAAGGAGAAAAAATTGGATGCCTCTGTTAGGGCAGGACAGATAATAACCCCAAGCCTTACTGGGACAATTCACATTTATGAACTGAGCAAACTCACTCAAGGAGGTTGGTGTCAGACAAAGAAAAAGGTCAAAAGGGAATTTTGTAGGATGTTTACATGCATGGACACAACGTTTTGTGTGTTATCTTCTGCATTGTTTGGATCCAGGAAGGTTTGGATGCAGGAAGGTTTGGATCCGGGAAGGTTTGGATACAGGAAGGTTTGGATCCGGGAAGGTTTGGATCCAGGAAGGTTTGGATCCAGGAAGTTTTGGATGCAGGAAGGTTTGGATCCAGGAAGGTTTGGATGCAGGAAGGTTTGGATCCAGGAAGGTTTGGATGCAGGAAGGTTTGGATCCAGGAAGGTTTGGATGCAGGAAGGTTTGGATGCAGGAAGGTTTGGATGCAGGAAGGTTTGGATGCAGGAAGGTTTGGATGCAGGAATGTTTGGATGCAGGAACGTTTGGATACAGGAATGTTTGGATGCAGGAAGGTTTGGATTCAGGAAGGTTTGGATCCAGGAAGGTTTGGATCCGGGAAGGTTTGGATCCAGGAAGGTTTGGATACAGGAAGGTTTGGATGCAGGAAGGTTTGGATGCAGCAGTGTTTAGGGCAGGGTATCCCTATAAAGACCCACACTCTGACAGTCCATGAGCAGTCAAACTGGTATTTAAACCCAGAGATGTTTCTAAAGTCACTTTTTCAGTTTTCTCTGGGTTTTTTACCCTAAATTTGAAGCCACAAGTCCCTGCTCCTGATTTAAACACTGTATTCAATAATTGCTGCATTCTGAGATCAGCAAAATTTGAAGTTTTATCGCTGACTATTACCAACAGGTGATTCCTGTTTCACTGCCACACAAATCCTGCACTTTCTTAGAGCAAAGAAATGCTTTGTAATCAGAGCAAGAACTGCAGATCATCACTGGAGGCATCAAACCAAAATCCTGGTGACTCCAATACATGTGACAGTCTCAGAAGACAAACCTCAAAGTGCTGAGTCACATCTGCCTCAGCAAAAGAAAAAAGAAGCAGCACGTGTGCTCACTCAGCCGGATCTTTGCCTGTTTTCTCATGCTGAGATTTTAGAATGTGCTTTTAAATGCAAAAGGCACTTAGTCAAAGCTGTGAAAATGTAAAGACTTGCAGGTGGCAATTTCGTGTGTGAGGAACAGGTAAAACATTGCAATTATTGTTAGGGATGGGAAAGAGGCATCCAAATAAGTAAACAAACAAATATTCTCCCCTGAGACAGTATAGAATATCAATTTTCACGAAGTGGTGCTGCTGGCACTCAGAACTCTGGAGTTATTGGCCTTTCACAGTCACTGTGAACATTTTCTGACTTAGAACAGTTTCCTGCAGAGTTTTCAAAGCCATTGAAGCAGCCATAGGACAGTGAATGAAAACATAAAGAAAACGTGAATAAAGACACATAATAAACAAAAGGCAACCACGGTGCTCTCCTGGCATAGTCCTCGTGGTTAAAGGGCAGGCTGGAGATAGCAAAGGAAAAAGCTGCACTTCAAACAACAATCTGGTGTATCAGAGAGGATTAAAAGCAGCATCCAAACCCCTCTGAGCTCTCTCTCACCATTCCAACTCTTTGGCCCTCTGTCCCCCTTTTCCATTGTGTCATAGGAGAGTCCTGCTGCAGCTCTTTGGTTCTGTCCTTCACTTCCCTCACCTCTTCCCTCTGCACTTTGCTCTGGCAGCTTCCAAGCAGCCCTTTGGTCTGGCAGCCCCCCAGAGGCTTCCCCCACTGTGTCCCATGGACTTCCACACTCCCATCCCTGTGTCCCCCCCAGTTCCACACTCCCATCCCTGTGTCCCCCCCAGTTCCACACTCCCATCCCTGTGTCCCCCCCAGTTCCACACTCCCATCCCTGTGTCCCATCCAGTTCCACACTCCCATCCCTGTGTCCCATCCAGTTCCACACTCCCATCCCTGTCCCATCGAGTTCCACACTCCCATCCCTGTGTTTTCCCATTCCCTATTGCAGTGGCTCTTGAGGCTCACTGTTAATTATTCCTCTTGTCCTTTTTTGTCTTCCTTGTCTTCCTTGTCTTTCTTGTCTTCCCTCTGCAGCTCCTTACTGCACCAAAAACACCTTTTGGTACAAAACCAAATTGGTCTGGAGCATGTGTATTTACGAGCTTTTTAGCAGCTTGAAATATACCATAATAGCTGGATGTTTAAGCTTTTGCCTCTTACTTCCTTTTTTCCTGATTTAGATAAGTTTCTTGGAACAGAAACAGCATTTTCCTCTGCAAGAGGTTTTTACTGAGAAAGTATAGCAAACTGTCAACACCCGAAAAACACTGCCCATATCCTGAAGTTCTCATTCATGAAAAAGCTCTCTTGCCTTCAATGGGAATTTTCCTTCCTCTTGAATTGGCTTATTTAAAAATAACGTCTGATGATCTCCTAGGCTTTTGTCAGAGTCATCTTTTCTGCCTCTGCCTCCACTGGGTCATTAGGAAACCATCAGAATGGGGTTTTCAAAGGGCTGTTTAAAAGGATTTTAGCCACTGCAGTCTCACTGAACTTCAATTGACCTCAGGCACCCAAATTCAGGGGGTTCCTGATAAGTTCCAGACCCAGTGGAGTTTCCTGCTGGGCTCTGAAGCGCAATATTTGAATTGGGATTGACTCCTGAAAAACTCACACCCCAAAAAATTCCCACCGCAGAGGAGCAGGGGGCAAATGGAGATGAATCTCAGAGGAAATCTCAAGGCCACGTCTTTGTGCTTTCTGGTTTTTTCTATCCCTGCACACTGAGTCATGCCCAGCTAGCTCAGAGTTCAGCTGCAGCACGCAAGGAAAATTTAAAGCTATCGCAACCCCAAATCATTAACAGCTCTGAAGGGCTGAAATTTGGGAAGTGTCAGAAGGATGTCAACTCGATTCTGCAGCACAGGCAATGCGTTCAGGTATCAAAAAATAAATACCTAACATTCATCAAAAATTCTTTTAAGTATCTGAAAATATTTGCTGGAAAATATTGCCAAAGGAAATGAGTAAAAAGGAACATTTTGTTAGGTTTGCTCCCAGACTTTCTGAACCAGATTTTATGGGGTTATCAGTTGAATGGGATAAATGAGTGGATCTCTGCAAGACACGCACATTGGCAAATAAATATCCAGGTTCATATTCAAAATTACCCTTATTCCTATCTTTGAAAAACTCTGCCCAAACCTCACCTCTTGGAGAATTGAGTATCCTTTCCTGATCAGTGACCTTTGTTTTCATGGCTTGTGTATACTCACTTGTTTTCCTGCCAGCTTTGCCTTTTAGTTTACACTGCAGTTTTTTTCCCTGTGAAGTAAAGCCCTGATGTATTTATAAAGAGCTTTGTTTTCTCTCAGCCTTTTTTCCAGTGTGCAGCATGAGTCCAGCTGAGTTAGTAGAACTCTATGCACAGAAAGGTTACCAAGATCACAGGAAATAACAGCTTATTTTTTCAGTTTTTAATAGAGATCAACCTCTTGTCCTTGCTGAAATGGAATTATTGCCTTAGGGAAGTGATTTAAGGCTTGCAATAAGCACTGCTTTTCATTGATCAACCTATGAAATTAATTTCATAGCTACACAGCAAATGCTATTTACATTATTGACTCTTTTCATTGTGATATTTGGGATGCATGACCCAGTATTAAGTGTTTTAGCAGTAACAAATTCATGGTGGTCACTGTCATATGTGAGGATTTAACAAAGCAGCTTTCATTGCTTAGACATTCAACATTTCATTAACTTTCAGTGGTGGGGAATCAAATAATTTATTACCTCAAGTTAGAAAACAAATGTTACGAATTCTGCTAACAATTGCAGCCACTTCAGGATGTATTTGGGGACAGGCAGAGCTAACAGAACAGCTATTATGATGAGGATAATAATGGCTAAACCAGAAAGATTTTGCTGAGCTCGTGGGCTGATGCAAAGCTGTCCTGAAACTTCCTAATTGCAGCTGCAGCTTGGGTGTGGAGAAGAACTGAGCCCATGATTTTTAAATCTCCCAGGTTAGCACGGCTGCAGAAGTTGAGTTTATGCCTTTTTTATTGAATTCTGATGGGTTCAAATCCACCTTAGCAGGAAACATTTTCAGTGGTAGCTGGGACATGCCAATCCATCAGAGTACATGTTGGTTTTCCAGAAGTGAATTACTTGCTACAGATTGTTTATCCCCTGACTGTGTCACTCTTTTTTTCCCCACACACACTCCCAGTTTACTGTGGAAAATCCACTGTAGCAGAGTACAGATTGTTTATCCCCCGACTGTGTCACTCTTTTTTCCCCACACACACTCCCAGTTTACTGTGGAAAATCCACTGTAGCAGAGTCCAAACCTGCTTGTGGATCTGCACCACTTGAACTTTGTTTCCAAGACTCCCAAACTCCTTTGAGCAAATCCTTCTGGATCTGCACCACTTGAACTTTGTTTCCAAGACTCCCAAACTCCTTTGAGCAAATCCCAGTGAAATCCTACAAACTACCTGGTGGTCAAACAGTTCCCAGGAAATGCCCTCTGTAAAGGTTTTGTTTGCTAAGAAATGTGTAATAAATTAACGCCTGAGCTCCATGTGACGACGCTCATAAACTCACGACCCTTTTCTTCCGCAGACCGCCCGGGGTTGTTAAATGTGAAGCCCATCGAGGACATTCAGGACAACCTGCTGCAAGCCCTGGAGCTGCAGCTGAAGCTGAACCACCCCGAGTCCTCGCAGCTGTTTGCCAAGCTGCTGCAGAAAATGACGGACCTCAGGCAGATCGTCACGGAGCACGTGCAGCTCCTGCAGATCATCAAGAAAACCGAGACAGACATGAGCCTCCACCCGCTCCTACAAGAGATCTACAAGGACTTGTATTAACGAGCAGAGCAGTTCTTCATCCCCTGACATAATGTATGTTCTTCAGATTGCACTATTTCTTTGAGGGAGAACTTTGCGTACCTAAGAAATTACTGTGAAACAGCATTTAAAAAGAGAGAGCTTAGTATAGTAGATCTATTTTATGCATATTGTTTATAAAGACACATTTACAATTTACTTTTAATATTAAAAATATCTATATCATGAAATTGTTGGCAGTATTTTCAGAATTAATTTTTTTAACTATGTTATTTCTTAAAATTGCTTGTCCGAGTATGATCGATGCTTCACTCGAGTTGGTTAAGCATGCAGTTAAATTTTCAACTAAATAAAAACCTTTCTCCTTGAACATTTCCAGGGAAATGTTTGAAGTATTACATTCGATTTTGTGCTCCCAAGGCAGCAGCAAAATAAAACTCAGTCACAGACCAGTGCAACTTCCCAAGAGAGTTTCAAAGGCCAAAGGGAGGAGTGTCAGGTCTGACAATATTCGTGCCTTCCATAACGAGATTTGACACTGACTGAGCTCTGTAAAGGGGGCTTGGTGTAAGGAAAAATCAGGCCCCTCATTTGTGGGTAAACCCAAAAATCAGATGCCATTTCAAGAACTAATTAAGGGAGGAATATGCCCTGCTCAGCACTCTCAGGAAACAGAGTCTTTTTGATTCCTCTGCTCATGCAAGTTTGAGACAGATGGAGCAGCAGCTGCTCCCCAAGGCCTCCAATCCCCACCCCACAGCAGCCAGAGCTGAGCTGGAACAGGTTGGTACAAACCTCTTGGCCTGAGACCTTCCCAAATTATTTGATAAACTGCCATTGAACAGCAGTCAAAATATCATGGAAAATTGCGACGTCATGACAAATTAACTCCTAAACCAAAGCAAGGTTTGGATTAATTCCTGAAAAGACAAAGCTGTGATGGAAACCCTGCACCCTTAGTTCAACTTGAGCTCTCGAGGCTCATCCCAAGGGCTCTGGGAGATGTTCCTGCTGTTGGGGCTGTTGGTTTTCCTGCATGTGTTGCCCTATAATGTCACCCAAGGGTTCCACAGGGAGCAGAGCACAGCAGAGTGAAGAAGTTTAACAGAAGATAAATTCCCTAATACTGTCATTTTGGGGTATTCTTGGTACTGAGGTGAGAGGCCCTTGGATTCCCATTTCCCCTGCCCACATTTGATAGTCTGTGAATGTGACAAAGCCAAGCAGGGGGCACCCACACCCAGAAGAGGGAATATTGAGGGAAAAAAAGCCACTATCCATAACTTGTATATCAGAGTGAGGAGAGGTCCCCAACTGAATATCCTTGCTTTCCTCTCCATATTCATATTTGATTTATGTAGCAAAAAATGTGCCTTAAACTTAGTGAAACAAGTTGAGTGGTACCTGAGTGGACAAAGAGATGATGTGGGTGTGAGTAGGATCTTCAGGGAGTACAAATTGGCTTTGCTCCTAACCTTAAACTGAGGCCTTGAAACTCTTAAGTCAACGCCAATTATGCAATAAAGAAGCTGAGAGAGGTAAATATTAAAATTAATCCTTCAGCTCATGCCTTCCACACCTGGAAACGTTTCCTACTGCTTGTTTCAGGTAACCTCTGAGCCTGAGGTCAGCAGTGAGCGTTATTCCCACCAGGAAGTTTGGGGAATTGGATCATTCAGCCTCCAGGTTTAAAGCCCACAGGTGGAATTGCACTGAGATGAAGTCACTGCGAGGCTGAAGGGAACAGCTTTGATCCTGCCAGGCTTGCAGTGAGATCATTTCAGGTAGCTCAGAAATGATGGCCCTGGAGCAAGCACAATATTGCAGTCAATGCTCAGCGTTGCACGTCTGCTGCACATTTCAGGGTGTTCCAGCACTGGCAGGAGTTACATGCACAATTTTATGGCTGTTACAATGCAAAAGAAAATACTCTCTTTCTGGTTTAAGTTGTTTTCCACCATTCATTTGAAATGTTGCCCCCATCCCCTCGTGGGGGAATTCTGCAGAGCTCATCCCCTCCCATAGAGGATGGATCAGAGATGAGCTGGCCCTGAGATGGACCCCAGCTCCAGCACTGAATTCCTGTAGTAGCAGCACACAGCAAGAACCATTAATCTGAGCCTGCCTTTCTTAGACAATCCAATTTCCCACTGGCTTCCCTAGAAATGGAAGTCCAGAAGTAGTTTCAAATAAAGAGGAATTCTAGGGCATGCCCTTACAGAAGCAATATTCAAAATTATTTGAAAATGAGTGGCAGAGATGCTCTGACAGGGAAATTGAGTCCAGTGCTTTGTTAAAGCACTGGAAAAAAAAAATCTGTGTAAGCCAGCAGCACATTAACCAAAGAGCTTCATTCCACTCCTGCAAGGGGTCATATTTCTGAAACTGCCAGTTCAGCAGTGACAGTGTCTAAGCCACTCAGTCCAAAAATCCCTGTATTTTGAGAGTGGTAATGGAATCATCACCATAACAGTTCTGCAGGAATGGGTGTTATCCTTTATGAGGATGAAGGGGCTGGATGCCCCAAAGCCTACACTTCTCTTTCAACTGTATCAGCTGCTCTAATAAAATACCTTGTTCTCCCTGCACCCTGTCTTTGCTCACCTATTGATAGTTACTCACCATGTTTTCCTCAAGCCATGCAAAGTGTTAATTTTTTATGTGAGTCACTAATCACTGACATGTTCTGATTCTAAGTGGTTACATCATGGTTAAGAAGTTTTGCCTGAAATGCTTTTCTACAAGAATAGGTCTTAAGGGAAAAATGTTCATTTAATGGACAATTGCTGTGTACTAATTTAGAACAAATGACTGTTATGAGGATATGAAAACATTTTCTCAAAAAATAGCATTTTCTCTTGTGAATTATATTCAGAATTTTGATCTAATTGTAAATACTTTCTGTTTCTATGGGACTTTATTTATTAAAAACAAAAACTTGCTAATGGGAGTTCAGAAGTAGGTTGTCATACTTTCAGACTCTCTAGAGTTTTGGGTAGAATGGGCTACGCCATAAATGAACAGTTTGGGTTTTGATCTTCAGTGCTACTAAAAACATTTAATAACTCAAAAATAGAAGCAGTCAGCTGGTACATGGCTGCCTTTGAACAGCTTCATTTTGCTGGTGCTGTTCCTTAGTCATCTGTGCACTACATCCCAATATCCTGGGGGATCATCTGGGATCCTGGAGATTCCCACAGGCTTTGAAACTCCTGGGCTGTTCCTCTGTCTTGTATTTCACGCTGATCTGCTTTTTCTGTAGAAAAACTGGGGGCAAATGGAGTCCAGAGAAAGTCATTTGGTGTCCCTGCACACCTCCAGCCCCCTTCCCTCACCCTGTCAGGCATCAGAACGTTCCTTGTAGGAGCTCTAAGGTCCCTGTTCAACAGGAGAAAATTATTTTCTTCACACAAAAAACACTGGTGACCATTTCTCCAGCAAATATTGCTGTGAGGGCCTGGACTGAAAATTGAGAGGAGAGGAAAACATTTCCAGCATCCCCAGTGCTGTGGCAAAGGCAGCCAGACCAATTTAGCCACACTTTCCACAACAGTGAGGAAAACCCATTTGTCCCCCTGGTGCAGGTGATTCTCCACCCTCCAGCACTCCCTAACAGAACCTTTCCCCAGCACAGCCAGCCCTCAGCACCCCAGAACCCTGGGAAATGGGAAATGGGAAATGGGAAATGGGAAATGGACTTCCCAAGAGCTGCTGTCCCAACTCGTGTGACCGAGCCCCTTCCCTCAGCACTCACACCACAGGCTGCAATCACTGTGGGGACAGAGAAGCCTGGGGGGATCAGGATTTAGTGTTTGGTTTGCAGCTGTAAACTCTGTCTTGAGGTCGAGCACGTTTTAATGGGATTTTTTTCCTTTTAAATAAGAGGCAATACCCCTTAAATGGATGTAACATCAACTCTGCAAACACAAGCAATACAAAGCTGCAGCTAGAGATTTACAGGAGGAGGAAAATAAAAACCCCCAGCAAACACCTCCTGTTTCAGCAGCTCAGTCACACGCCTGTCAAACAGTTCAGGTTTCCATTCAAACACTGGAAAAAAAATACGTGTCTCATCATAAATCCCATTCCAAGTGCCCTGTCTGAGAACCAGTGGTTAAAAATCAGCTGCACAGGGGTGGATTCAGATACCAGCAAGGTACTTCCATTCTTCTCAGCACTACCTAGCCCTGGAAACGATGATTGTAGGAAAAACAATTTCTGAACTGCTGCATTTTCATTCTGGGACGCAGGGTATGGGTAGGAAATTCGGCAGCACATCTTCACTGGCTTGAGGTAAACACTCAGCAGGCAAGGACTGACCCAGCAAAGGAAGAAAGGAGGAAATGATTCCATAGCTCTGGATGCAATATGATAGTGTTAGATATGTGTGTGTGCAGGATCTCACAGGATTTTACCTTTACTCTTTGTTAGAGCCTCACGGACCTGGTGTTTGCAAGAGGCTTTAGTGTAACAAAGCCAGCAAATAGCATCTATAAATTGATGTGGTCCCAAAATAGGAAAGGTTTGTTCCACTCACAGTCCCTTCCACTGCATCTCTTTATTGCTTAGTGTGACAAATATTGAAGAATTGCAAGTCTGTAGCTTGGCTAGATCACAGCAGGAATTCTCTGGGCAAGCATTAGTCAAGGCAGTAACTCTTAGATTTTTGGGGTTAAATGCTTCAGGACTTCTTTTAAACGTGGCATTAATTGGCTTCGATAGATTATTGCAAATGGCTGAGATCAGTTCCCAACTCTCAAATGGGACGAGTTTCTAATTAGGATTTTGCTAACTGAACATGGCTCTCAGCCCTGCTTCAGGAAAGGGTAAAGCCAAGAAAGAGCTTTAGCTGCAAGTGAAAATAGCCCTGCTGTTGAGACACACACTGGTTAAGGGCTTTCTTTTTAATTATTAAGCTTCCTTCTTGTGCTGGAAATGGGGAGCATTTTCATAACAGCGTTGGCCAAGAGGAATATCCATTGCTCATTATGTTATATGCTGTTACCCAACGAGGTTTTTTTAGTTCAGTGGAGACAGCAAGGGAAAAGTGAACTCTCCAGAGGCAGGGGAGGGAAGGAGGAATACGCAGCACCATTGGTTCTCACACTGGGAAGAGCTGGCAGTGCAGGAGAAGATCTTGTCCTGCTTGCTGCAATGATGATTAAAGCATTCTGTTGTGTCAGCATATCCTCAGTTTGTTAGTGCTAACTCTCAGCTGGCCATATCCTGCCAGATTTGCAGGCAAAGCCTGCCAAGCCATCTCAACAAAAATGTAGCTTTAAATATTATAAATGATGCTGCATTTTGCTGTGGAAATGTTTCCTGAAAAGGCTGTTCCAAAACATCCTTTATTGTTGGGGGAGGGGAGTAAAAGGGGCCTGGGAGAGGGAGGAGGGAGGAAAAAGAGCTACTTTTAATAGACTTTTTTTTTCCTTTTGGGGCCAGAGATTCATTTCACATCATTCTGTAAGACCAAATGGATATTTTTTTTTCCCAGTGACTATAAAATATTACAGTAATAATTTTGTATGTAAGTTTTGGCAACTGAGCTGGAGTGGGAGGAAGGACAGAGGGCATCTGATTTTCTAAAGGATTGCAGTGAGGGATTTTGCAATTGATCAGTTAGTAAAAGCTTCTTGGTGAACATCTGCTCGCTGGCAAGGGAGATGTGTCTTCTTCCTGCTGAAATAAATGAGCAATCCCAGGAGAGAGGAGGAGATGGCTCCTGTAGCCAGGGCAAGCTTTGGGTTCCAGCTCTAAAACCAAGGGTTTGGGTCTCCATGTGATAACAGGATCATATCAGGGACTGCTCAATGACATCTCTCCAAATCAGCTGCTCTTGGTGAGCTTTGGCTTTTGGGTTTCCTGCCTGTGACACAGAACCCAAACCACGAGCAGAGCCCTGACCATTTGTGCAGAGACACAAATTCAAAGCTGTTCACATTCAGATTTCCACCTGGGGTCCTTTTGGAGAGAATGCAGGCTCACAAAATTCCTTCAGAGTTCAGCCTCGAAACAGAATAAATGAAAGGAAAGGAATGACCAGAGTCATGCAGTCAGAAGTGGATTAGGATGTGTCCAGTCCAAAGGAAAGGGTTTGTTGCAGTGTGTCAGAATCCAGATTATGTTAAACTTGCTCTTAGCTGCACTTTAATCAAAATATTTAGGAGCTCTTTAGATGAATATTTTCCCAGATGAATATTTCCTCTTTTATGCTTCTTTTCTCTTCAGTTTTCACGTATTAATGTGAATTAATGTGATTAATTCTAGACTGGTAGGAAAGGCACAGTGATGTGCAGGTTCCTCTGCATCTGAACTCTGCCTGCACAGCTGGAGTACAAATATTTGGTATTTGTAGCCTATGGATTTTTACAATAAAATGTAAACAGGGATAATAAAGTCAGATTTAAAGAAGACGGGACTTCCAAGGTGCTTTGCCTTTGAGAGATAAATTTATGGAATAAAAATCCCTGAGTCCTCATATTAAGCTTGCACTTGCAGTTCTGTGGGAAAAGACAATGAAAAATGACTTTCAGAGACAGGTTTGCTCTAAATATTAAAAATAAAACATATTAGGTGCTTAGCAAATTAATAGCCTCTTTTATTTTTCAGTTTTTAGTGAGAAAAATTAAAATGTATGAAGGCGATGGAAATTTAACTGAGAGTTCTTCACCTTCTTTTCTGGGTGGACTCTACAGTAAGGACTCACTGCCTTTCCCATGAAATTCCAAGGGGCAGAGTCTGCTTGCAAGTGTAATTCAAACCTGCTAAAACATCTTTGGAGGCAATGGCACCACACCAAAATGAAATTACAGGGGATGAAGTCATGCTAAGAAATTGATTTTGAAAACACAACGGGGTTGCAGGGGTGGCTTGTAGGAGTTACACTTGCAGGGGTGCTCAACAGGGAGCTTTTGGCACCCAGCAGTAAAAGTTCTGTATCACAAAGAGCGTATTTTCTGATGTCAGCTATTTTTGGTTCCCCAAAGGCATAACTCTTAATTTGCTCTTTGTGGGAGATTGTGAGGTGTTCACCTGCCAGGTGCAGCGTGAGCGGTACCACAAGAAATTGTTAAGAGTGGAAATGACACAACTTAACCCAAATATTATCCCAGAAGGGGTTGGGTTGGGTTGGAAGGGAGCTTAAGGAACATCAAGTTCCAATTCCCTGCTGTGGGCAGGGATATGTTGGGAGGGAGGAACCAGTGGGCTGTAAAGCACCCGCTGATGAATTTTATATATGATCTCTCCTCTCTGTTTGCTCTTCACTTCCTTTGGTACACAATAAAGCTGTGCTTAACTAGCACCGAGCCTGGCATGCAATGAACCCAGAGCTCCACTGAAAACTGCCCCGTGCCAGGGAAGAGCCTCAAATCTGGGATCAAGCCTAGAATGGAGAAGCTGCTCATGTTCAGAGAAAAATCGGATTTGTGTTATGAGTGACACCACTCAAGTGTTCATGCTCTGGGTTCTGTTCACTCTCAGTCAGACAAGGTTTCAAGTAAGAAGTCTTTGAGCCAGGATTTGTAGGATTGGCCTCCATGGAATGATGTGTAAATGAGTTTCATGGCTCCCAACCATCACCACACTGTCAGAGGGAGGGGTTTGGGTGCCTGAAGAGAGCAGGATTTGATCCTAAATGAAACACTGGGGATACCTGTCCCAAAAATGCAGAAGGCACATTTGAAGAACAGTAAATGCAAATTATTTTGAAGAATAAATCAGGCATTAAAAATAATGAAACAGGGATTGTCATGAGCACAGTGTGAATCCTGTGCCAGCACTGCCATCCTGGGCTGGGCTGGAACCTCACTGAATTCCAGTGGCTGAGGAGTTTCCTTCTGTACAGCCAGAACCCTCTAACCTGCACTTGCAGGAGCATTATTACTCAGTGGTGGGCAGTATTAAAACCAGGGAGAGAGGAGATGGTGTTGCCCCAAGGTGTCTGCCTGCTCTGCCGGGTTCAGATTGATGCCTTCTGCAGCCACCTAGAAACAGAGACTAGACAGGAGTAAGGGAATAAAGGTCAGTGTTTATTTGAAAGCCTTCAAGGCACACCCTGGGGGAGCCAGAGGCTGCCTCCAAAAATGGACCCCAAGATGGAGCCCAGGTCACGAGTTCTTCACACCTTTATAGGTTTGGTTCATTTGCATACCACGGTTAATTCTCCAATTAAAGCCCAGTTTAAAGTAACTCCCCTCAGCTTGCCCCCCCTTAGAGGCTTTGGGTTACACATTTTGGGCCTAGAAGAGCCTGGCTGTCCTTGAAGGCAAAGCCTGGAGAGGCTTTGTTGTGTCTGCCCAGCACGAGAGAGCAGAAATTCCAGGCTACAAGGAACTTCAGAGTTACACTCTAAGCAGTACAGGATTTGAAAAATATAAAAGTTAAAACCTAAGGCATCAGGATCACCCCACGAAGCCGTCCCTGCACGAGGAGCAGTGCCAGGGCAAGGCTCCTGCTGCACCCCAGATTCTTCCCATTGTCCCCAGTTCCTGTCCCCTGCATCCGGCCCATGCCCTTGCTGGCTGGGAGTGCCTGTCCTGCTCCAAGTTCTGGCACTTTGGTTTGCAGCCAAGGGGCTGAGGATACAAATCAGAACAGCATTTCCTTCCCCTGAGCCCGTTGTGCCAGGCCAGGGGAGCTGCACAGCCCCAGCTGCTCCTGCCCTCTCCGGCCATTCCCAGGTCAGTGGCACCTCGGGAAGGAGCATCCTGGCAGCTCCAGGAGGAGCAAAGCTTCTCCCAGCAGCTCTGGGTGGGAGGGAGCTGAGAGCTCTCTCGGGCACTTTCCCTGCTGAGTGTGGGAACAGGAGAACCCTCCTGCAAAAGCAAATCCAAATGAAATCCACAAAATGAGGCTTTAGTCTGCACTGGGGCAAGAATGAGACCGTTCAAAACTTCCATAACTGCATCAAGAAAAGCCCTTGTGAAGCTCAGTCAGGCTCTTATTTTGGAGTACAGTACTGGAATTTAGTGTCCCTCACTCCAGCAGGTATCATGGCCATTCCAGGCACTTTCTCTGCCTTTATTTTTTCTGGTGGCTCTCTTTCACTTTGCACAAATTATCAGACACAGAAAGTCACAGTGCTCATCTGGAGGGCAGTGCAGGGACTTGAAATCCTTGTCCCTCACGCTGCAGGTTTAATTCATTGACCTCTCCTACTTTGGCATCCCAAGGCCTGGTACCCAGAAGTGCTGAGCAAAAAGCAGCTGGACCCTGCACACTCAAACACGGATTTCAGAGCCTGACGTTAGGCCCTGGTGTTGAAATGCTTGTGCAACTCACACGGCGAGGCAGTGCAGGGACAGCAGCGTGTCCAGGAGACACAGCAAACATTCTCCTTTCCATCCTAAACGAGCCTTCCAGAAGGAGGAGATGGAGCTCTTACCCAATCTGTCACTGTGCTTGTCGCTTGTTATTTGTTGTTTTTTTTTTTTTTTAAAGACATTCCAAAGTGCCCTACAGATTTTTGGAGAAACGTCTTGGGCACATTTTATTTTTTTTTTTTTTTCAGTACAATGGCAACAGCAAAACGAATGAGTCCCATGCTGCAGATCAGACAGTGTTTCTTAACAGGGTTTTAAAGCTTGTTGTTACACAAATACAATTCCAGCTGCCAAGAGCCAGCTAATATATTCTTGGCATGCCTGGTGAGCCTTAAATCACACACAGTGGGTACGTTCTGCCTGACAGCCAGAGGAGCACAATTTCACTTGGATAGGTGCAGGGTAGAGAACTTTCTGTTCAGAATTAAGCCTGTCCCACTCTGCTCAGACACACAAGACCTCCTCGAGCTCAGGAGCTCATTTTGCACCTCAGGACTGCAGGGCACGAGGATGTTGTCATACGATTGTATCTCCTGATTTTCTTAGAAATTGCCCCAGCTGCGTTTTAATGCTGCTGCCACAATTCCAAATGAGTAATTGCTCCATGGATTAAGAGCCCAACATGTTTTATTGGGCATTTTAATGTGTCTTTCAAATGGGGTTTGCAAAGATAACATCTCAGCCTGCCAACTGCACCTTCACCCAAGGAAACTCCTTGTTCTGCCTGGCCATTCCCAGCTCCCTGGGTTTCCAGCTCCGGGCATGGCCCATCCAGAGGAGAAGGGGAGTCCAGGATTGCCCTTCCAGCAAATTTCTCCAAGTGCTTTACATCAATCAGTGCCAACTTGTTTCATTTCACTGCTGGGGGAGGCTGGAGCAGTGGGGCTGCAGGTGAGGGATCAGCCTCAGATCATCCAAAAGCCAGTTGCACACCAAACCTCGTCCTCAATTCCCCTCTTACAGGATCTTCTCCAGGAACCAGAAAATCTTCCTTTTTCCGAGGAAAAATCCATTATAAATCACCACCAGAAATATTTTAATTTACAAACAAGAAGGCTGACCTAGGACTGTTCCTTTAAAACTCCATTTCCCCAGTTGTGTGTTCCCCTGGAGGTGAGCAACTCTTTGAGGTTTTTTCTTTTTTTCTCTCCTGTTTTTTTTCCCTCCTCGTGGTTTTGAGTGTTATTTTCTCAAGTCCTGAGTGTTATCCAGGGTGCCTAAATCCAGGTACCCTAAAAAACCTCTGGTCAGTGTAGCTGATAATCAGTATAATTAATAATTTGATAATCAGTAAATTAAAATTAATCTGTCTGGTGCTGTGTCCTGTAAGCAACGTGATGCCCACAGTTTCTGGGCTGGGGCACATCACTGCAGCTGAATTTTTTGGGCATCTTTTTCCACCCTGGCTCTAGAATCAAACATTTCCCTTGTGTTTGTGCAGGCCCAGGGTGGGAAATATCCAGTGGTGTTCCAATATTAAAGCAGAAAACTGCAGCTTGCAAGAGGCGTTAAAGGAGACGAGAAAGGATTCTCTACATTAAAACAAACAAAAATATAAAAATCCCAGAACTGCCAAGGGCAGATGAGGAAATAACAGAAGAATAAAGATTAATTGTTCAATAGTCTCTTTGCTTAAGTCTTCACAGCAAAAGGTTAACTCCCACCAGCTGCTTAGGACAATTAAAATAAGCAGAAATCTGGAGTGCAGAGAGGAGGAAGAGAATAGGTTAAACATGTTCAGATGGGTTAGATGCATTCAAGTGAGCAAGCTGCAAGGAAATTTACCCTGGAGTATTTAAGGAAATAGCTAAAACAATCTGAACCATTAAATGATTACCTTTAAGAACTCATGGATCACGGAAAAGTGAGGACCCAGGACGGAAAAATTTCTCCTTTTCTTTCTTAAGAAAGGACCAAGAGAAATACAGGTTAATCCAGCTTCAAATAGCTAATTAATCACTAATTGGTTTAACTATCCATCTTAGGATATCCAGCCAATAGCAACATGATGAGTATTTTTTGTCAAGACTGAAATCATGCCATGTTAATTTAATTTAATTTCCGTTTTTGACGGAATAATTGACCTTGTGAGTAAGGGAGAAGCAGCGCATGTGCTGTGACATGTAACATTCCTGTAAACAAGCTGGGGGAGCCTTGAAAGCTGAAACTATTGCAGGTGCAAAAGTGGATTAAAAATTTTTTTGGAATCCTTTGCTGTCAAACTGAGAGCTCATCCCAGCTGGGGTGCCATTTGCTTCATGGTGCACCTAGAAATTCTAAATCCCATCACAGACTTGAGCATCCTGGAGCCAAGTTTTTATTTCAAGCTGACCCTGAGCTATTGGCATAAGTGCCTGGAACCAACACAACGAGGTTCAGCAACCAGAAATGTGAAGTTTTCCCCGTACAAGGCAAAACTCCAAAACTCCCCCGTGCCATCCCAATCCCTGGGCTGGAGGCAACGTGAGCTGAGGGTGTGGGGAGAGCAGATCCCAGCGCACAGCAGGGCTGTGCTGCTGGAAAAGGCAGGCCCTGCTGGCTGGCCAAAACATCTGCTTGGTGGCCAAAACACCTGCATGGTGGCCAAAACATCTGCTTGGTGGCCAAAACATCTACTTGGCTGACAACTGGCCCTCACCACCACCATCCATCGTTGTCTTGCACTGGAATTTTGTGGCACATGGAATTTCATGGCACGTGGAATTTCATGGCACGTGGAATTTTGTGGCACATGGAATTTCATGGCACGTGGAATTTCATGGCACGTGGAATTTTGTGGCACGTGGAATTTTGTGGCACATGGAATTTCATGGCACGTGGAATTTCATGGCACATGGAATTTCATGGCACGTGGAATTTCATGGCACGTGGAATTTCGTGGCACGTGGAATTTCATAGCATGTGGAATTTCTCGAGGCAGCCCTCAGACGCCTGAGAAGGAGAACTGGGGAATACCCAAAGCCAAGCCCCCATTTCTCAGGTAGGACGTGGATTTCTGTCCGTGCCAGGCCCTGCTCCTCAGGGAGGGATGCCTCCCTTCCAACCCTGTGACAAAGCAGCCCCTGCCACATCCAGGCTGGGCTTTTCCTGGTGGCATCTCCAATCCCTGGCTGCCAGGGCCTTCCCCTCACCCAGGCTGGGCTTTTCCTGGTGGCATCTCCAATCCCTGGCTGCCAGGGCCTTCCCCACACCCAGGCTGGGCTTTTCCTGGTGGCATTTCCAATCCCTGGCTGCCAGGGCCTTCCCCACACCCAGGCTGTGCTTCGGAGGCCGCAGCTCCTTCCAGAGGCATTTTGAAACTCAGGGATTGTATGGATCTGCCTCTTCCTCTCATGGACTGACCCAGTCTCCCGTGCTCAGCTCACTGTTCCCACGAATTGCTGGAGAGGGAGGACTTGATGTTCCCCAGTTCGAGAAAACGCCTCAGGAAATTGCAAAAAGTCCTAAAAAGCCACAGTTTGTTTTCATAACATTCTTTTCCTTTTAGAGAAGTAATATTTCTTTCCTTAACGTTCTCCCTGATATTTCAGGAGTTAATGGACACTAATGATCTGAACACTGCAGAAAAAAAGGATGGCACAAGACACTGGAAAGGTATCATGGCTAATTAGCAGGGCTTCATTTGTGTAGGAAAAAAGGATGTTTAAGTTACACCAAAGAGTCTCAGATTTATTTATTTCTGTCATCATCTAGTTCTGACAGAATTTCTAGGCTCCCTCCAGATCCTCTCCTCCAACTCTTTGACTATTTACAAAGCAAAAATGTGCATGTATGTCACGGCTTGATTTCCTAATCCTTAATTTAAGTCTGTCCAGAAGCCAAGCATCCAATTAGGCTCCTTCTAGGATGGGGGGAGCTGAGCCTGGCATTAATCTCCTGCAGGGATCGATGTTCCAGGCTGGAGTTTGCCTCGTTCTCTGGAGGTGCTGCTCCTTCTGCAGGCTCAAGGTGGAAATTTTAGATGACTAAATAAAAATGAGACATATCCCAGTCTCCACAACCATGTGCCACCCCGTATCTTCTTCCCAGTCATATCCAGAAGCTCCTTTCTCTCACTTAATTTATGAAGTTTTAAAGAAATCTGCTGCTAGAAGTAAATAATACAATTATCCATGGAACCTAGCAAAGCTCACGTCATCCATTCCTTCTTCTCTCTTTCTTTCCCTTCTCCCCTTCACATCCTTGTAAAATAACCTTGCACTGGGCAAAGAAAACCTGAGGCACAAGAGGTTTTGGGTCTGCCTGAAAGCAACTGAGGATTTTACTCTATTATACAACCCCTGCACTTGATGTGGTGGCATTTGCTTCTCCCCATGCTGGCGTGGGGTTGCCAAGGCTGTTTCCAAGTCTTCAGGGTGCAAAGATTTTGTGTCCCTGGCTTTTCCTGGGCACAGCCCTGCTGAGATCAGCTCAGTCCCACCCAGTGGGAGATCCTGGGAAGGGAAACTCTGCCATCCACTTGCTCTTTACTCACAAGAAGATGGCAAAAAGGCTTCCAGCCCTTTCTCAGAGAGCAAAATAATTGCAGGGTCTGCAAGCCTGAATTTAGAGCTCTCAGTTGGAATCCATCCCATCTGGAAATCAGGTAAGAGGATCCGACTGAGTTTGTGATACAGGTGGGATCTGGGGGTAATATTTATCATAATATTCAGTAAAAATGGTTCAAATTTGCCTTTCCAAAAGCCTGGTCCAGCCTTCCCTTGGGGCCCATTTCTGATTGCACTGGGCCCTCTCCCAAAATGCTGGGTGCTTGGAACTGGCTGTTCCAGGTGACAGTTCCCCTCTTCGCT
Organism: Monarcha castaneiventris obscurior; assembly: GCA_026261815.1. Classification (NCBI taxonomy): domain Eukaryota; kingdom Metazoa; phylum Chordata; class Aves; order Passeriformes; family Monarchidae; genus Monarcha; species Monarcha castaneiventris. Next base: position 19,044,707 of record JAMPIT010000484.1, read on the forward strand.
TCCAGCTGTTGCATTTATTATCAGAGGACAAGCAACAATACATTAAATGCTTTCTTAATGTTTGTTTCTCTTAGGCAATGGCATCTGCCATGGGGATAACACGCAATCAGGGCTGGAAGGAACAGCAGTGTTTGCAAACCATGGGTGGCTGAGCTGGAAACCTTCACTGGGTGCGTCCAGGAGCAGAAGGGGAAGGGTCCACAAGGCAGAATTTTCATTAAAGTGTGGTAGAATATTCAAATGTGGGAAATTTCTCCTTGAGCAGGGAATACAGAAAGCCATTAACAGGTGGAATTGAGCAACAGATATCACACCTCCAGCTGCTGCTGCTCCTGCAGCCAGTGCTACTCTGCTGGCCCCTAAATGAGCTGGAGTTTATTACTTTCAAAGAGAGAAATGCTTATTCTATATATTTCTGTCCAGACTGTTGTCATTAGCAAAGGTTTAAGCACTGAAACGAACAGTGGCTGCATAAATGACCTCCCCACTGCCCCATGATAGCAGGAGCTGCAAATCAAGCGGGTTTAATCCTTAATTTAGCTGAAATGTGTTGGGTTTTTTCCATCTCCCTGGTACAAGCATTTTCAGCCCCGGAGCTGCCAACAAAACCCCACCTTTGAGACAACAAACAGGCTGAATTGATGTTTAACTGTGTGGGAATGGGCAGGCCACAGATCTGCTCATAAAAAGCAGGAGATGGTGCAGCAGGACAGGCTGCACCTGCCATTGTCCAGCAGTGGCACACAAAGCTTTGTGCCTTTGCCCTCAAATAAACCTCCAGGAAAAGAGGAAACTCTGCAGAATGCTCTTCTACAGCAGCCACTCTTTCAGATTTTCTACTCCAACTTCTGCTTTTCCCTTTCAGTCTATCAGGAATAGCTCGAGACCCTCAGCTCCTGCCTTGGATTGATTAGAAGATCCCTGATCCCCTTCTAGAACTTTTCTTCTATTTTTCTGTTCTAGGTGTGGTATTCAGGTCCTTCACCAGCCCCTCCACCCTGTTTGCCTTGAACCTATCCCTGATATCCCAAGTGTTCTTTAGTGCTTCTTTGAATTCCAATTTCAGAGCTGAGAACAGCTTGAGAATTCATTTTACCTGGAGGAACAGTGGGCACCATGTTAAATTCAGTCTTGCTTCAAATCCTTTATTTTACCAAGTTTTCCCCATCATTTCTGTTTTCAGGTCACAGAAAATGAGGCACACACTGGACCAGTTTAGCAGAGGCTGAGGGTTTCAGCCTCATAATCACCACAGATTTCCCTTGATTTATATAATTGATTTCAACACTCAAGTGAAAAAAAGAAAGCAGAACTATAAGAAAGAAATCATTCTTCTGACTCAGTGCTCCTGGAAATCTATTCCTGAAGTAAACCAAGGAAATCTCAGCGTTTATCTATTTTTCAGCACAGTTCTTTTCCCAGTTATCAGCTGCCTGAAAAATGTGTGCAATAACCTATAGCTGAAGGGAGCCTCCAGTCCTCCCCCTCAGGTTTTGCAGTTGCTCCCAGAAAATATAATGGTGTTTCTTTATTGCTCCCACACTGCCTGGGCTCTGTTCTGGAATGCACTGAGACCAACACACCGCTGGCCACAGTGCAACAGAGACAAGCAGGTGGAAAAATAAAATATGATTTTAATTTCCTGCCATCCACTAACCTCTCACTCTACCCGAAGCAAAGAGGGATTATAAATAAGATCCCGCTTTTTGTTTGCCACTTGATTGATGAAGTGTTTAAGTAATTCTCACTAAATGTATTTAAAACATATTTTTCCCTGCCACGGCGTGCGCTTGGATTTCTTCTCTGGGAGCTTGTGTTTACAGAGCTTCAGAAAGCCTCAAGTGCTGGAGCTGAGCTGGCAAAATTCCTTGGCTTGCCTGTGTAGGATTGGGCATTTAGACAAAACAGTGGAGTGACAATCGGGAAGAGGAGTGCCCCAGCCCCTGCCAGATTGATAGCGGTGCCTCCCTGATGGATGATAAAGGAATGACGAAATTATCAGCCAGGGAACTTTGTGCCTCGCAGGCTGTGCTGCAGCTGGGGAACCCGGGGTGGGTGAATGTGTAACCACAGCAGCAGCAAACCCCGACCCTGCAGTGGGTATTGATTAACTGAGCAGCTCTGCTCACGCAGGGATGTGCAGTGAGAGGCTCTTCCCAGGGTGTTCACGGCACTGAGCAGCTCAGTGTTTGCTGAGCTCATGGTCCTGTGCCTGCTCTCAGAGAAGCAATGCAGAAATGGGCACTATCAAAAAACAGAAGCAAGTAAAAAACTCAAACGAGACCCTCCAAACTCAAAAAAACCCTTCAGTGTGTTGGTCATTTCCAATAGGTTGTCACACTCCTGTCACCTGCATGGCAAACACACCCTGATTCATCAGCAGCTCCGTGGAAAGCAAGGTGAGCACCCAGAGCAAAGCCCTGCCTGGACCTTGTATCCACACAGGAGCGATTCATCCACGCCTGACGGGCTGACAATTAACCCCAAGGAAATAATCCCCTTACCAAACCCAGCTTGGACACTCCCCAAGCTTTAGTCCAGACAAAAATTGTGTAAACTTTCCTCCTTGTCCTGGCCCTGTTTGGCAGCAGGATCTCAGTCCCACGTGTATAAAGAATCTCAACCCAATTGCTTTTTCACTCTGCTCAGAAGTGCAAGGTGCAGGCAGCTTCTCACAGGCACAACATTCCCTCTTCCCAGTCTGAGAAAGAACATACATCATGTTGTTTCACTAAGCCAAACCCACGAGGGAGAATTGCTCTGAGGGTCAGAAAAAAATCGAGTGAAACAGAAGCACTTTTAATAAAAATAAATGCTGTTTTTATTCCCCGTTAGAAAAATTCCCTTCTCCTTGAAGGACAGAGTATTCTGTGACAAATGTTCTCATTCCTCTTTTATTTTTAATCCAAATTCCCAGCTGTGATTGGCCCCGGGTCACATGCTATTTGTTCTGCCTGAACATCCTCGGATGATGGCAGAAGTGGCTGTGAGTCATGTTCTGAGAGAGGCTGCACATCCTGGAAGCCAGAGTGGCACAAACTCTGCGGGGCAGCAGCTCCAGAGAATTCCCTCTGCGCGTCCAGAGAGGTGATTTGTGCACATCCTGCCCCCACACTTTAGCCAGGGAAGATTGATGGGGCAGTGGCCTTGCCTGGCTGCTGGCAGTGGAGGAAAAGCTGTGCTGGCACCAGAGGAGGGGACAGCAGCGGCTGGGCTCGCACACAGCAAGGGCAATGTGCCAGCTGCCAGCAAAAACGGGATGGAAACCGCTCCTCCAGAGGTGCTGCAGGACAGCTCTGTAAACAGAGTCACCTCGTGAAGAATTACTGCCATCCTGCTGAAACCTCAGCAGAATTTGGGTAAACAGCTTGAGAAATGCTGAGCGGAGAAGTGCTGGGGCTTGTGTTTCCACCAGCTCTCTGCAGCTCCCTCTCATCACTTCTGACTGTGCATTTTCACTCAGTTGCTCCAGCAGGCAGCTGGGCGACATCTAAACATCTTAAGTGGGCTAAGCTGCTCTGATCCCTGGATTTCTCTTCCTGCTTCCTTGTCTTGAAGGAAGCCTGTGAATTTCTGGTGGCTGATCACTCGGTGTCACTTTGTTTTATGGCTGCCTCTGGACAGGAAAAGCCTTTCCAGACACTGAAGAGTGAGTACCACCGAATTTATGGCTGGATGCCACTGCTCTGCTTGTGAAGATGAGAACAGGAGCATTCACTCCATGAAATATTTGCTGTTTTCCCTAATTCAACAAAATGACCACTCATTTTAAACTTCTTGTGCCATCCACGTGGCCTCTGAGGCACTGTCCTGCAATCAGAACTCTGATGTAGGAGTGTACAGGGTCCCTCACGGTAAAGGATTTGATTTTGGGGCCATGGTGGGACCAGCAGGTTTTCCAAAGTGACAGGGGGGTGATGGGGACTATTTTCAGCCTGGTCCTGGGTGTGGTTCCACGTGGGCCACCCCAGCAGGCACACAGAGCTCTCTTGGGGCTTTTGGTGACTGGCAGCCACACCTTTGACAGAGGCACTCTGGATATCCAACACTCCAGATTTAACCCCCTGGCTCTACCTCACAACCCCCCGGGAGCTGGGGGATACTTGATAGGAAGAATTTTTATTGTACTTTCCCAAGGAGTAGCTCTAAGAAATGCACTCAGTGGGATCAACAGCCAATTTCAGCTGCTTCTGCCATATTCCTCCAAGGCTTTGAGAAGAATGGCTGGATTTATGGAATCCTGCTCAGGTTATGTCTAATCCATTTGTTTCCTCCTTTTTTTCTACAGGTGAGATGGATCAGATCTCTGGAGAATGAAGTGTTTTTACCCACAGAACAATGGCATTCAGCAGCAAGGCTGGTTGAGAAGTCCCTCTCTGCAGACACCAGCCTGGAAAGCCACTTTTAGGGCCCAGGTTAATCCAACATTTGTAACCATTCCCTCCTGATCCTGCTGAGCCTACTGACAACACTGCTACTAATTTTCTGGTCCTTTGCTGCAAGAACCAGGCTGTTTTCTGTAAATTTGGCTGTGCCATGCATGCAGCCCATGTTTCATCCCCTGGGCACTAATCAATAGTTTTGCTGGTATGGAAAATCTCTTGATGGAATTTTTTAAGGAACGTTTGTATGAATGTTTTTCATACAATTTTTTCAATTTTTTTCCTAGCATTTGTGTGAAGCAGAAGTAACAGCTGCTTCCTGAAGCAAGGCCAGCATCAGCCTATTTCCGAAGTTCTGGAATTATTATAGTTCAACCCAATACAGTTTCTGAAATCTTTTTGTGATAAGCACAGCCCTGTTGCACTTCCCAGCTCCCCATGGCAGCTACAGCCATTTGCACTGAAGTTTTGTGTACCAGAAGCTGCAGATAACACCAGAGCTGAGCTGCTGCTGATTAGAGATAATTACAGATTGGCCAGTTAATTTCTAGAGCAATTTTTAAGCTTTCACAGGAGGAGGAATGGAATAATTTCTTGTCTTAGCCAATGATAACTATTTGTATGCAACTGCATTAAGGACAGCTTTGCATCCAAATTAGTGACTGGAATAGAGAATGAACTCCGAGGCAATCAGTGGGGATGGCTGAGGGGACAAATCTCTCCTCTTCACATTTCCCCCAGCAGTTTAAATACAGAGAATTCAGGTTTGCCTTCCTCTTCCAACCAGCACAGGCACAGAAATTGCCGTGCCCCGATTCAGCAGAGGAGGGAATCTTTTGCCTTTTGTTTGCCTTTTGTTTGAACACTGACTTGTTCCTTTATGGCAAGGAGCTCTTCTAGGATTTATCATTCTGTTTATGTTCGGCAATTCAGACCGAAGAAATACACAGTGGCAGATTTCTGAGCCTTGAAAGAAGCTTAAAAACATTTCATAAAGGCAGAGCAGGAGATGATTCAAGCCCTGAGCCTGGACATCAAACCTGATCTTTCCCCAGCACTCTGCAAGTGAAACCTGTTGGCCAACAGTGTTTTGTCACCACAGCAGTGACACAGCTCGGGGGCAGCTCAGAGTGGGAAAAAGGGAAGTGATGGAGGCAGCAGGGTCAGATGACCACTGGTGCTGGTCACATGACAGGGTGGGTCAGCATGTGCAGAAATATTTGTGACACAAGGATGCTCCCGGTGTGCTAATTTTAGTGCCCTAATTCATTCTGGAATGGGATAAGGAGCCCTTGGCGATGCAGAATCGTCGTGGAAGAAGCTGAAGGGTTCACACAGGAAAAAAGTTAAATTATCTAACACTGTTTTAAAGGATGATAAAGTTCCAAAAGAGGCTGTGCATGAAATAATAACCAGGTTATACTTTATCTGCTCATGCCAGAGTTATGGCAGAATGGTTCGTTCCTTCCTTTTGGTGCTGCTTTGGGAAAAGGGGGCAAACACTTCCTTGCGGGAAGGAGCAGAGATGAGCAGAGCATCCACTGTCAGGAGACCTGCAAGCCTCCATTTAGCAAGCTTCGACTTCTGCTTCAGTCCTGAATTCGAATTCTTGGTGAATCCTGAACTCTGCAGCCAAAAAAACTCTGGGGATGCTCTTGGAATAATCCTCAGGCTGCAGAAAACGAAGGGATAATTCTTGGCAGGATGCTCCTGTACTTCATGAGAGCCTTTCCAACCCTCCTGCTTTATTAAACAGAGAAATTGCTCTTATTAAACAGAGGAATTCTCCTTCCTTCAAATCTCAGCCCTCCACTTCTCCGTGGAACAACTCCTTTATTCCCGCGGTGCCGAGGCTGGCCCATAAATCACACTTGTACAACAAATAGGATTAATTATAGACCCAGAAATAGTCTTGCCCACATTCCCACCCCTCCACAGCCCACAAAGCCCTGTGGCAATTGAAATATGTGGATTATGGGTTGCTTCCCCAGGGTCACTGGAAAGCTAAGGACAGATGCTTGGAATCCTCTTGCTGTCAGGAATGCTGCTGCTCTCTCAGACATTAATACCAAATAAATAAAGAATCTACGGCCAAGTTGGTTTTTACTCTATTTTGAAACCTCATGTTGATGCAACAGGGCCTTGCAATAGGGCTGTTTGAAAAAGACAGTGAAAGTTTCACCTCAGGACCAGACAAAATCTCATGAATTTCATTAACAGCAGGGATTTGGTGCGACTCCAAACTGGGAAGAGCTGCTTGTGGTACACTGCCCTTGGTGGCCTTCCCATGTCTTCAGAGTGAGGGGAATCACAGAATCCCAGACTGGTTTGGGATGGAGGGACCTTAAAGCCCATCCAGTGCCACCCCTGCCATGGCAGGGACACCTCCCACTGTCCCAGGCTGCTCCAAGCCCCAATGTCCAGCCTGGCCTTGGACACTTCCAGGGATCCAGGGGCACCACAGCTTCTCTGGGCACCCTGTGCCAGGGCCTCCCCACCCTCCCAGGGAACAATTCCTGCCCAAGATCCCATCCACCTGCCCTCTGGCACTGGAAGCTTCCCTGTGTCCTGTCCTCCATCCCTTGTCCCAGTCCCTCTCCAGCTCTCCTGGAGCCCCTTTAGGCCCTGCCAGGGGCTCTGAGCTCTCCCTGGATCCGTCTCTTCTCCAGGTGAGCACCCCCAGCTCTCCCAGCCTGGGAATGAAGCCCAATGACCAAATGTTCCATGTTGAGAGGTCAGAGAACATTCCCATGGGGAAGGGCATGAGGGACTGGGTTTGCAAATGGAACTGGAAATTATGGAACACAATTAAGACAAAAAAACTTGCTTAAAAAAATCAAGGAGTACTGAAAGACCACAAATCTGAGAATATTTTTTCCATGAAGTTCTGTTTTTTGGGATCTTAAAAGCAAATGTACCCTGGTTTTCAGGGTAAACCTTAAAGCCACTTAATCTTCCTGAGGTGCCTCTTTCTCTCAAAAGAGTTTCTCACAACTAGAGAAGGCCCTAAAGAGGAGTAAGGGCTTTGCCCTGCACTCCTGCAGAAAATTGCGTGGAATTCCTGACATTTCTCTCCCCTTTTTTTTCTCCAGTCATTTCTCTTCCCTCAGAGTATTCCCTCCTTCCTGGCAGCCATGTGAAGAGCAAACCAGTGCTCCTGAGCCAGGAAGGGTAAAAGGGACCAAAGGCTGGAATTGTGGCTGGCACTGCTGCAGGGAAGAAAGGGACAAATTCTAGACAGCTTGAGGAACACTGACTTGTTCCTTTATGGCAAGGAGCTCTTCTAGGATTTATCATTCTGTTTATGTTCGGCAATTCAGACCGAAGAAATACACAGTGGCAGATTTCTGAGCCTTGAAAGAAGCTTAAAAACATTTCATAAAGGCAGAGCAGGAGATTATTCAGGTCGGGTTTGCTTTCAAAGTCCTCTGTGATTATCTCAGTTTTAGCAGTGGGGAGGAATTCACTTCAGGATCATCATAAAATTTATTTTGAGGACATCTTGCTATTAATGATCAGCACAGACCTAAAGAGGCCAGCAATTTTACTGTAGAAAAGTGTTCTGTGTGGGCTAAAAATCCTTTTTATCCCTTTCACCTCTTTTACAGTTGTAAACATTGCAGCACAAGTTCCATAAAACAAAGGTTCTGAGCATTGGTCTGAAAAAGTCTCTCCTAGAATTAATGGTATTAACACTGTCCCTGTGCTTTAGAGCATTCACTGGCTGTGCCTGCTTTGATTTTCCAGAGCAGCGACGCTTTTCCCTCCTTCCCTGGGGACTGGATTTCCTGCCAGCGTGAGCTGAGTGCCCCTGGAAATTCTGCAAACAGGTAGGAAATCACAACCACACAGAGCTCCACCTCCTGATAATGCCACCAGGACAGGGCACCCCAGAGCCAGGCTGGCACTGTCCCTGTGGCACTGCCCAGATCAGCACCGGGTATCTCTGAGGGGAGCTCGTGCTCTGGCACCTCGTTTTTGTTTTGGCTGTGCCAGGATAAGATCCAGCAGATCCCTGTTTTCCTTATGGGATAAGCTGGTGTCCACTGCCCGCTTTCTTCCCTGGTAATTAGAGTCTAATTGTGATTAAATGCTGCCTCGGAGAATGTAAAGCACAGCCCAGCCCTGAACTCTGCTGCTCGAATAGAGCAGCCTGGATTTGGACACCCTGTGGTACAAATCAATGTTGTTATGGTATTGTAAGTAGTAAAGTCCATATATTTAAGTTATTTCTGTGCACTGGCATTATTTAACATTGCAGCAACGTGACAGAGACTAAACAGTGGAGTTTGCCTTGAGGTTCTGATATGTGGAAGAACCAGTGGGGAGATTAAGCTACAGCAGTCAAAATTACAGTGAGGAGCTCCAGATCTTCCCTAATTCTAAATCTCTTATCTAAAAAAACGAGAGGCAGAGCTTAAGCTGAGTGCCTGGCTGCCTTTCAGTGCTGTGTGTGGTCATTCTGCACCCCTCTGAGCACATCTCAGGTGTGAAGGAGCAGCAGGGCTGGCACTGCAGGGAGGTCAGATCACAATTCCAAAATCCATCTCAGTTTTGTGGGACACAGCTGCAAGGGGAGCTGCTGTCCTGCTGCATCCAGAGCTGCCATCAAGCCGAGGGCTTCTTCCCTCTGAAATTTAGTGTAAGCTGGTTATTACTTGGTGAAAATGAGCTCAAACCCAGGCACTTCAGGTCTATTTCTCAAATTTCACACCTATTTTTCCCACAGCCGTGATTGCCATTCCAGCAAAGACAGAAGACTCCACAGAAATACAACAGTGGACATTCATTTTTCACATCTTCCTTTGAGGCAGGAGGAAAGCTCACACTGCAGATTAGACCTGCCTGGGGTCTGGCACAGTTCAGCAATTCCTGACCTTTTTTCTTTCTTTTTTTTTTTTTTGCACATTTAGATACTTCAATTTGCCATCCATAAAAATAGGGATTTCCATGGGAAGACTTTGATTAACAGGGCATTAGAGAGCCTTTTCAAATTCCTGCTGCTTACCTATGAGAGCAGAATATTCCCTATGGAGCAAGGAGCTTTATGGAGATTTAAAACGTGCATTATAGATACTTATTAGGATGAAGCAGTAAATTTGCATTTAGATAGATGCTGCTATTGCTGTGAATACATAATAATTTTGAAATTAATTTTTTTCAATGAGTCGCTTTTAAAGGATTCTTTAAAAGAATTATGAGAAATAATAGGTCTTAAATAACAGTATTATTCTCTGTTAATATCAAAATTAGTGGTATGTTAGAGACTTCATTCCTTTTTGCAAATAGAGGAGTGAGTAACTGAGGTGTTCCTTGTCCAGTGCCCGTCAGAATGGGCAACACAACCCAGAATTCAAATTTTTAATCTGCCTAGACCCTGGTGCCTCTAAACAGCCTGCTGGAAAGGTGTCAGAAATGTGGCCTTTTTGTGAAAGCCTGTGAGGAAAGTGTATAGACCTTGCACAAGAGTCAGGCGCTGGTTTATTTATTCCAAGTATTGGAATGCAACCACGAGTCATTTTTTAATCAGACAGTGTTCTCTGGGGGGCTCGGACACCCATTGCAGGGATTGATGCAATCGTGCTCCACTCTTGCAATGAGCTGTGGTCAGAGTTTGCAAGACTTTCCCTAAATCCACATTTCTGCCATCAGGCTGGCACTGGGCAGCCCTGCTGGGAATGGAGATGGGATCCAGCACTCTCACAGCCCAAGATTCCTGCCTGAATCCAAGGGTATTCGCTTTGTATGGTTTCTGTAGTGACTGACAAGGACTGACACATCACTTTGATGGGTGCTGGAGGACAATAATCACACATTTATGTGTACGAGTTACACTGACTGCAGACACTGCAGAAACTTTTTGGTCGCCAAAGCCTGGCAAGTTTAGCTTGGGTTCTGGAGCACAAGGTGAGGTAAGGTCTTCCATATTCTTTGCATGTGCCCAAAATTAAAAGGTTCTAGAGGTCAAATTAGGCCCTCAAATCCATCCGTGCTGTGCCCCACATCAGCAAAGCCACAATGGCTTTGTGCAGGTGTGATTGGCTGAAACTCAGCAAACAATTCTGTTCGTAGTTCCAGGAGATGAGCTGTAACCAGCAGATCACCCTCTTGGAACCGTGTTAACTCTACAGTATGAGGAAAAATGAAAAAAAATCCATTTCCTTAGCTGCTCAGCTGAGATGAGCTGAGGACAGAGCTCTCCTGAAGCAGCAGCTCTGGGAGGAGCTGCCTCGTTTTCAGAGAGGAGCTGCACCTCATCTAAACCAAACAGCTCGTGGGTGCATCTCAGGGAGCCTGAGCATGATCCCAGTCGGTGTTCCAGCAGTGCTGAGAGCCAGGTGACACAGGAGAGGATGTTCTGTCCCTTAATGGTGTGACAAACACTCCCCAGCACTGCTGCCACCACGGGAGTGCTGATTCAACAAGGTGGGAAGAGGAAGGAAAAGCAGCAGCTCAGCACAAGCTGGAGTTTGGCAAACAGCGCTGGTGGGCACAAATCCCCCTCCCTAGGAAAAGAAAATCATTAAATTCATTTAAGTAAATAAGCTGGATCTCTTGGATCTCTCCATTTAAAATAAGGCAGCAGCCTGCTCAGGAAAACTGCATCAACAGCCCAGCAGGCACCTAAAAATTTTGTCTTTTGCCACCTGGTTCCCAGGTTGTCATCTGGTGGTGTTAAACTTTCGGTGAGGGACTTGGGAGCCATTTCCTGTGTCACACATCCCCTGATATTTCTGTCCTGAAAGGGCAGAGTGTGGCTGTGCCCAGCAGCCCCCAGACTTCCACGGGAATAAATAACCCCAGTGCCAGGCAGCTCTGCTGTCAGAGGTTTACAGGCAAGAAAATGTAATTCCTGCTTGCTGCGAGTCTGGTGCCATGGAATTCAGCCCTGGTGGAGCTGTAGAAGTGGGAGATGTTTTCAGAGAGATCAGAACAGAGCTGGGTGTGAGGAGCTTCAGAGCCTTGGCAGATGGGACTGCAAAGCTGCTCCTGACAGAGAGCTGAGCTGAGCCACGGGGAGATGAATGAGCTGACACCCAGAGTTCAAGTGTGGGGAAGTTTATTTGGCCTGCAAACGTCTTGATTTCCAGCCTGCCGTCTATACCCTTCTTGGGACTAAAAATAAACTTCCAGACACAGTAAAGAAAGTCATCTGCTGGCACTTGGGCCTGATTTAAGAATTAAAAAAGAAGGAAACATTAGTTGCATTTCTGGAAAAAGCACTTAATCAGCAAACCAGAGTTCCTTTAAAACCTCACTATGGTTAATCCTCCTTCCTTTTACCACACAGTCTTCCCCTTCAAGCCTGAATAATTTTTTTTTTTCCCAACAAAAGACAGAAATAGTTTGAGAGCAACTTTTACTAATGTTTACTGTGGCATATCGTGCTTATAAAATCTTTTTAATCTGTAACCATTTAACTTTCCTTGGCAAGATAAATCCGCAGCGATACAGGTATTTTGTAAATACCACTCCAACTCAGCATCTGAGTCAGAGCAGATTATAAAAGAAAGTGGCATTTCAAACAGACTGGGGCTTGCAGGGCAGCAGGATCCAGTAGGGAAGAATTTTAGAATGAAGCAGAGTTGAGAGTTCAGGATGTTCTGCATGGCACAGAGGGCAGCTCTGTGCCCTGGACTTGTGTGAGGGCATTTCTGAGGTCAGCAGCCCTCCCTGGGGGAAGTGAGTCAGCAGAAGCGTAAGTGATTTCAGCACCTTTGGTATAAATTCCATAGATTAGTAATAGGAACTTTACAAAACTCCTGCTAATTCGGGACCTGTGAGACTTTCCACTGAGTAATTTTAAAAAATCACACGCACTGCCACAATATTTGCATTGCAGCAGCGCTGAGGACTCGAGCAGGAGCAAGGTTTTACTCTGCTGCGTTTGAAAACAGCCCCTGCCCCAGAAAAGGGGAAGGCAAGACACCAGTGTTGTAAGATAAGTGAATGGAGAACATTGAGAATGAGAATAATTATGTTATTGAGACAGAAATATATTGCTGTTTACACCACGATTCAAAAGTTCTAGAAAAACATTTCTAGCAAAGGCAGATATACCTAAAATGTTTATGTTGGTAAAGAAAACCGGTTGGAAAACACACATAAATCGAGGTGAAAAGAAAGATAAAAAAGCAGTTTCAAGGGGGGAAAAAATATTAAACACCCAAATAAACTCACACAACTGTAGCTAGAACAAATTGAGCACGTGTGAGCTGTTCCAGACCTTAAACCCTTTCAAGAGCATCCCTGTGAGCCTCCTCAGAGGTGTATTCACCAGGGTGCTCGCTGGTTACAGGTGTTTTCCCTAATCCAAGACACAAATCCATAATCCAGAGGCCCACAGGCATTTCAGGGAATCGTGATTCTCCCGTGGGACTCTGTGGCTGGACTGAACACATCCATCTAGAGATGGGGTTTTCCATCAGTGACAGGTTGGAGGTGTTAATTCATATTTCTTTCATTTTCCTCTAATGTTCCAGGGCACAACGGGCTGGAAATCCCTTACAGGAAATACGATAAATGTAGAAAGCCAAAGAATTTTAGATCGGTAAGTGATGTGTGTCCTTTCTACCTGCTGCTGTGGGGGAAAGGACATGAGGAGTGAGGTGTTTATGTGGAGTTTTACTAATCTAATGATACATTTTGTCCCACACATCTGAATGCCAATATCCAGTTGTCACTTGACTGTAAATGAACCCCTTCCCCGGTGAGACAAAATCCAATCCTGTCATAAATTGCTCACTGGGGTTCACAGGGACTGTGCATCTTCAAACATAGCCACCCAAATTACCTGGCCACACTCCCCTGCTCTGGGTTTAGACAAGAAGCAAAAGAATTAGAGCTTATTGGGAACTTTATCACGTGTGAAAATGCAGAAACATTCAAGAAAGGCCACTAAAACATCTATGGGGTTTATCTGGGGCAACTCCTGGGCAGGAGGGGAAAGCTCAGTAAAGACCCAGCGCCTCAATTTGAGTTGAACACACCTCGAGTTAAAGGTGAGCTCCAGGTGTGGGATAACAGCACAGCACATCCCAGGAAAAATAAAGTGCTTCTCTTTTTACTTCATACTTCCAACAGTTATGTAGCCAAGGTGTAAAAAGCTGCATTTTAATGAAAGCCAAGGCCTCTGTAGTGTGGCAGCTTCTGCATTCACATTTCCACGTGAATGCCATCCTCCAGGTGAGCAGAGGGGATTTTCACCCCACAGCACATCCTCTGAGGGAGGTTTGGAGCACCACTTACTGTTTGCACCACTCAGAAAAGTCCTGAGCAACCAGTTCTGTCCTGTGCAAACCTCTTAATGTGCTCATGTTGTTAATATAATCTTATTAATATGTTCACAGCAACACAGCCACTTCTCTCAGTGACCACAATCATATCAAGGTTTAAGTTTTTCATTCTTAGCATAATAAATTCTGGATCGTCCTCTTCATTTTTGCCCCCTGATTTCCAAATCATGTCCTGCTTACAGATCCTTCACTGCTAAATAATGTTAAAACTCCATTTTGTAGACTTGACTCCTTCCTACAAAAACTACTTTAGCTGCTGTAGCACGTCCAGATGAGCAGGATTTTAAATGGCCATGCCTGACCTGCCCATTCCAGCCATAGCTGGTCACCCTTGTCTGAGTTCTGGAAGGTGTTTCCTAGATAAACCACCCAGGTAAATGGGGTAAGCTACCCCAGATCAGCAGCACTGCTCTTTCACTCCATGGCAGCGAATTTTTTAAGGAGAGGGAATGATCCCAGGTTTGTGCTGAATCTCACTTTCCTGGCAATAACCAGGAGGCAGATGTGAAAACAAAGCCCTGGCTCTCTGAGCCTGATGTTCACCCCTGAAATGTTGGTGTCCATGCAAGAGATTTGCTGTGTGGCTCAGGGAAGATGCAGAACCACCAGGTGGAGATCACACATCCTCCCCAACTACTCCAGGGATGTGAGAAGACCTCAAAACCCACAGAAAGCCCCATAAACACTGCCCATTCTTTCCAGCCCGCCTGTCCTTTACAGAGCTTGACAGATGGGAACAAGATTTTCTTGCTGTTTGCACTTCCTTTTATGAGTTATTTACTTTTTTTTTATCTGGAGCCTGGGTTCGAGACACTCCTGTGCCCACAGCTCTGCTTCTGGGGAATCCGGTCAGTGGCTGTTTGTGGCTTAGTCATTGTTTAAACAAGCCCACAGCACACCAGAGCTATGTGAAGAGAACCAGCCTGGTTTATACAGTTTATAGGTCTATCCTACAGAAATAAAACTACCTTTTTATAGCATGAACAGGCTCAAAATTGCCATAGCTACTGCATTTGCCACAACAAAACAGGCTAGGCCAAAATAGGTTCAAAACTTTCTGTAAGAAGCTTAACAATCTTTGAAAGCTCTTTGTCATTTTTTTTTTTTCAGAGTCCATTCCCAGGATCATGTCATTAAAAATCAGCCCTTCAGTTCCAGGATTGTGACAATGCTTGTCCAAATCCCAGAATATTCTGAGCTGGAAAGGGCCCACAAGGATCACCAAGTGTGGATCCAGCAGCAGACAGATGACAAACCTTCACCCCAACATTCCCAAATGACGGCTGAGACACCAAAAGCAGCAGAGCCCAGCAGGGAATGGGGAGATGGAAAAAGGGATTTAAGCTGCACTGGGGTTCAGAAGGTGCAAAGAGGGGTGAGGAGCAGAACACAGGAAGGGCAGGGACAAATGAGCCAAGGAACTGCACAAAGAAGCCCAAAGGAGACACCAAACCACCAGGAGCTGCTCCCTCGCTTTATGACAGTAATTGTTTGCCTTTGTGTGCTCATAAAGGCATTTCAAATAAACAGAACATTTCCTACTATAGGCCATGGCACTGTTTTCTTCCTGCTAAAAGTCTCAAGAATGCCATAGGAATATTAAGATGCTGACATGTGAAACTCAACAAAAGAGCAATGAGCCTTTTCCTGTTGTTAAACAAACGGAAAGTAAATACTCGAGATTGGGATATATTCCATAAGAGGATGTTCTGGGTCTGGTTGTTTGGGGGGCTTTTTCTGTATTTAAAAATATATATACCTTTGGCAACAAGTTGGTTTATTTGTTTCATTTCAGTTCTTAGAATGTGATGATTTAGGGAAATATCTTGATTTGTTTGTTATTTTGTCCTGCTGTCAGCTGTGACACAGGAACCGAGACAGCATTTGGGATGAGCTCTGAGACACGTTTCAGGTAAAATCTGAATCCTGTGGGATTGTTTCTGTGCAGAAATCTTAAAGCACATTCCTGGCTCAGGCACAGTCCAAATTAGATGGAGTGACACCAGATTTTCATTTTGCTAGATAATAAAATAACCTATTCTGCTTCCTTAGCATTGTAAATGAGGTAAAAGTTTTGGAGTCAAACTCGGTTTTAGATGTTACACTCACAGCTATGGGAATTATAAATCACTAGAGCCTCGTTTGCATGTGGTCCTGGAAGCTGCCTTAAAATGGTCTGGCACAGAGCATTCCCGAAAATCTATTCTATCCTTACATTTAACAAACTGAAAATGCCTGGGAAACCAGAAGAAAAACAGTGGAAGAAAAAAAAACCTGCTGGGTTATTCCTAGAACGGAATTCAGCAATCTTCAATAAGGCCTTCATTTCAGCCCCTTGGAATTCCCTCGTATCTGAATGAAACCACTGCTCTCTGACCTCTTATTAATGAAAGGGGCTGCAAATGACAAAAACAAGCAGTGAAAAACATCTTCAGTAAATGAGCACCGAGGCCCAAAGGTTGCTACCTACAGTTTGTTTAAAACTGGGAGCATGAAAAGGTCCATGTGCTCACTTAGTGCACAAAACTGTGCCTTCCAGCACCCATTAGATACCCAGGGAAAGAAGGTAAATATTGGGCATCAATATTTGGAGAGAAATGTAATGAGCAAAGCAGTTGTTTAACAATTAGGCAGGTGTTTCTAAAAATCTGAGCCACTGCTTTAGGGCTCTGCGTTCATCTGAATGCAAAAAAGGGCCCTGCAGAGGAAAACTGGAAGCCAAACAAAAAAGAAAATTTTAAAAACCCACTAAAACTCTGGAAAGCTTTTTCTGTTTGTTCCTACAAGTTAATACAAAGCACATAATAATTTGAAAAACGTTAGGAAAAGCAAGAGAGGCAATAATCACTATCTGAAAAGTCTGCCAGCCCTTATAGGACCAGTTCAAGTGTCTAAGATGTGCAATTAAAAGGTGAGTTTTGAGTGTTTTGTGCCTTTTTAGACGCAGGCCCAGGTGCACACTTGACTGATATGAAAATCTATCTCCCATTTACATCTTGCAGTGGAGCAGAACAATTGCTCTGCGTTTTGCACGGGGCTGTGAGTGGAGCCCCAAGTGAAAATTGCTGTAACATGGACACCTAGTGGAGACACGCAACCCTTGCTGTGCTCTTTCCGATTGGAATGCACACCAAAAATCGAACTTTTACTGATCATCTCGCTGGAGCCTGGGGTTTTGTGGCCAGCCCAGTGCTGAGCCACACGAGGTGAAGGTGATGCAGCCAGGATTTGGCCAAGCAGAAGCTGTGCCTCATTGAACAGCTCACCCAGGGAACTGATGGAGCAGAAAAACTAATGACCCATGCAGAAACAAAATGGTTCTTCAGCAAAAGGTAAATAAATCTGGGACTGGGGCTCGAGGCCTGGGTGAAAACCAGGGGGTTTAAGTGCCCTTAATTCCCCCTGGAATGGCAAGCTCAGAGCTTTTGCATTTGTTCCCAGGGGGAGAAGGAAAGCAGCGGCTTTGGGGAGACTTGATCAGAGAAAATTAATGTTCACATCATTTTCAAATGCATCTAGCACACAAACTGAGGACAAGGAGGGACTGTGACACCCTCAGAGAGCCCTGATGGGGTGGGATGGGATGGATCCTACAAGAATTCCACATCCAAGTGTGTTTAATCACCAAGAACACACAATCACTGTCCGTGTCTGAGGTAAATACACTCAGGACATACTCATCCCTAATGTCCTCTTTTCTCATGCTGTTCCCTTCACTGCCATCCACCTTGGGATTGCTGCTATTATAGGATTCCTCATTGGGTTGATGCTTGGCCAGTATTTGACTTCTCTTTTTTTTTCTCCTGTGGAAACCATCTGAAAGTAAGCAGAAACTAACCTTGATTTATTTCTTTAATAAACAAAATTAAGATGCTGCATGTTAATAAAAATGAAAAGTATTCCCTAGTTGTTGTTTTTTTTTTTTAAAGTTTCCAAAAACAGTCCCATATCTCTGTCAAAGTTAATGTAACCAGAATTTCCATGGGAATTTCTGTCAGTCTGGGGAAACTGGAACTGGCTAATGTAAATAACTACAGCCCATCCTCCCACTACTGTCCACATCACCTTGTGAGAAAGAAAAGGGCTTTATTCAGAAAGGAGAGTGTCATACAGGGGTTTTGTGGATTACAACTAATATGGGATGACAAAATTTTGCAGGAACATTCTGTCAAAGCCAGACAGAAATTATTACAATGACAAATCATGACTTGAATTTCATGGGATTCTAAGCAAAACCCTTTTCCTTTTTTTGGCATGGATTCCAAAATTACCTAAAGACACTGTAAGAACAGATCATTCTTTTATGATTTTATGAGTAGCTTTCTACATGGGCAAATAGTTTTACAGGCTGACATTTCTGTTTCTTTTAATAAGCCTAAGCAAGTAAAATATGTATTTAAGGAGTACCTGGCCTGTGTGTTTTGGCTGAGGCAGGACTGAGAATTAACTCCCAACTGCCTCTGAAATCCCCAAACACTCAGAAAGGCACCTTGGATAACAAAACTCCCCTGTACCTTCCTCCATATGGCAACTCAAATTTACTGGGGTAGAAACTTCATAGCACAGTAACTAGTTAATATTAGTTAAATATTAGTTCATATAGTATTAAACGAGCTCCTATTTTATAAATGGAATATTTCTTCCAAATGATTCCAGATGGGCTTTGCAATGTAACAGTGCTTGTGGAAGGACACAAACCACAGGCGGGCCGAGAGCACAGGACTGCAAATGTTATGCAGATTTTAAAGGAAATCACCGCCTGTGTGGTCACAGGAGGAGTTTAATGAGCCTGGCAGGGAGATCACGTCTTGCCACTGGAACTGGTTTTCAGCTCTACTCCTCCACCAGGGCCTGAGAAATCCTGTGATGACACAGAGCAGGAGCATCTTCCCCCTGGGAAGATACTGGGAGTTCAGCGGGGTTCCTGTGGATGCACGGGACCTGACGTGGATGCTGTAATATATCCGTATTTCTGTCCATGTAGCTTGGAACTTCTGGGGCTGGCAGCACAAACAACGGGACATTGAGAGTCAGGCAGAACACCAGGCAGCAAAGGCAGCTCTGTCAGGGTTTAAGGCAACACATTTCCAGACCTGAGGGGTTACAGCCACGGTGATTTAGGGAAGAGTCGGATCAGCCTTGTCAGAAAGCTGACATTGGCCTGGACCTCAATTTAATAAGGCAATAAATCAGCTGAGTATCAATAGTAAGCAACTGAATACTCTGCGTTAGAGCAGTGGATCAGCCAGAGAAAACACGGAATGCTCTGTTCCCATCCCGCCGTTCCTGAGGCTGGAGCACAGAGGTGGAAAGCTGAGGGATGACTCGACAGGAGCTGCGGGCGTTCAGCCTCCGTAGGGCAGCAGGGAGCTCGCATTCTCTGCCTCACTGCAGGCACAGCAGGAACGCTCCGGGAAGGAGAAATAAATCCTGCAAACTCCCAGGAAAGGGATGTCCAGTGCTTGTAGTGCAGCCCCGTGTCTCAGGGAAGGATTAGCCTTATTTGTGCTGTTCCTGAAAGATGTTTGTTTAACCTGCTCTGAAAACTCCCAGTGATGGACACGGTACAATCCTCAGCGCTGTCCTCACTCACAGGTACAATATCAATTTGCAATGCATTCTGCTCCTCCTGTATTCCAGTGGTCCTGCAGGACGATGCAGGTCTGTTTTTCGCATTTTACCATTTCTAGACTGAGTTATTTCAGCCTCGTCCCTCTCCCCTCGGCTCCTGACAGCAGCGTGACATTTCTGACTCGCTGGGATCCACTGCGACCTCGAGGGCTGCAGTTCAGAGCCTCTCATTTGGGTGTTGCCTGCTCATCTGCTGGCTCATCACAAAAAGGGAGCTTGCAGACATTTGTGAAAGTGTCCATACAATTATTGATAAAAGAAATTGACAGATAAAAGAAATGTGGTGTGACTCATACAAAGCCTGTCCTTCAGACAGCGAGTTCTGGCTGCAGCACCCTCTGGGCTTATCATGAGGAACGGGAGCACATATTTGGTTGGAAAAATAGGAGTGTGACTGAGTTAATTGAGGGACTGGCTATGGGCTCCCTCCCAAGGCTGCACACTGATAATGAAACGTGAATGACCTGTAGCTCCTTGTGTTTTGTCTGCTTCTCCCTGCAATGAACATCTCATAGTAAATGTGTCTGCACAGGGAGAAAATACAGACACAGCTAGCACAGATAAACCCTACTTGCATTCAAATGAGACTTGATTTGACAAATTTAGAAGGAATTTTGAATCAGAGTGACATCTTTGATGCTGGGTCATTTTCATTTTGTTACCTGGAATATTTTAATTTGGATATTTTAATGGCAGACCTCTATGAATGAACCTGAAGTTACCAGAGCATCTCTGTACTTTGGTGACAGGAATACATCAGGGCCCTCTGTGGTTTGGCTTCAACACTTTTTATGTGAATCAACATCAAAAAAAATTAACAGTCCTGAGCTGGTATATAAAGTAAAGTTCTGTAAGCAATAACTGCAAGAACGCAAGCTTAGTATCCTCATGTTTTGTGCAATAATTCCTGTCCAGCCTTGCAACCACTATTGCCTGCCCTTTGGCTCACCATAAAAAACAGAGATGAGAGATAAAGTACCTCCTAAGAAGGATGTATTATTACAGCTTTTCATCAGGGAATTCACTGATCTCTGTTGGGAATCAGAATTCTCTGCTGAGAGTCTGAGCCAAATTGTCTTGATCCTCTTTGTGTGGCACCTCACAGGGAAACCTCGAAACAGGAGCAGGTATGTCGTGGGTGAAGGTGTGACTGTGGGTTTGATGAGCAAGGCTCAAGCTAGTAGAAAAAGGGATGTCGGGTCCTAAATAGTGAAAATGTCTTGTATTTTATTCATTTTATAGTTACACAAGCACGTCCTCCCTGCAGGGTCAGCATCACCTGGTGGGACAGCGCTGCCTTGTCTCGGGTGGCCGCAGGGTTTGTTCCGGAGCCTGATGAGCGGAACATTGTCCCTGCCTCCCCAACACCGCTGAGAAATCATCTCCCCGTGTGACTCCTGCCCCTCCTCGTGGAGCTCATCGCTCACTCCAAGAGCTTCTCTCACTCGGTCACGCTAAAGCCGCCAGCGCCGCCGGGTGATTTGTCCCCGGGAGGACATCACCGCTCTGCCCTTCCCTGCCGGGAGCACATCCCTGTCCTTCCCTGCCGGGAGCACATCCCTGTCCTTCCCTGCCGGGAGCATCCCTCTCTCGGGGCCGGCAGCCGGGGCCGGGAAACCGCGTCCCCACCTCTGCCAGGGCGGGACACCCGAGCGAGCCGCTGCTGGCGGCACCGGGCACGGCGGGGATGGAGCGGGACATGGGATGGAGCGGGACTGGAGATGACGGGGGACCGAACTCTCAGCCAGGGATGGTGCGGGACCGAGAATGGAGCGGGACCGGGGACGGAGAGGGGTGGGGCCCCGGGCGGGGCTGAGGCGGGGCTCAGGCGGGGCTGAGGCGGGGCTGAGGCGGGTTCGGGACGGGGCTGAGGCGGGGCTGAGGCGGAGCTGAGGCGGGTTCGGGACGGGGCTGAGGCGGGGCTGAGGCGGAGCTGAGGCGGGTTCGGGACGGGGCTGAGGCGGAGCTGAGGCGGGGCTGAGGCGGGGCTGAGGCGGAGCTGAGGCGGGGCTGAGGCGGGTTCGGGACGGGGCTGAGGCGGGGCTGAGGCGGAGCTGAGGCGGGTTCGGGACGGGGCTGAGGCGGGGCTGAGGCGGAGCTGAGGCGGGTTCGGGACGGGGCTGAGGCGGAGCTGAGGCGGGGCTGAGGCGGGGCTGAGGCGGAGCTGAGGCGGGTTCGGGACGGGGCTGAGGCGGAGCTGAGGCGGGTTCGGGACGGGGCTGAGGCGGGGCTGTTCCCGTCCGCGGGCTCAGTGCACAGGCGCGGTGGCGGCGCGGCGCTGATGGTGAAGGTGAAGGTGCGTGGCGGGCGCGGGCGGCGGGAACGGCGCGGCTCGGTCTCCCCGAACCCACAGGGACACCCCGGGAGCGGACACTGCCCCCCGAACCCACAGGGACACCCCGGGACCCTCCGGTACCGCCCCGGGGTCCGGGTGCGGGTCCTGCCCGTCCCCATCACGTTGCGGCCGCGGCGCGCCCGGTGCGGATCCCTGCTCCGCCGTGCCTTGCCAAAGCGGATCCCGGTTTAAAGCAGAGAACCGTGCCAGGCCACGGCTCTAACTGCAGAATGTATTCCCTGCTTCACAGAGTCACAGAATATCCCGAGCTGGAAGGACCCACGGATGATCCAGTCCAGCCCTTGGCCCTGCACAGACATCCCAACAATCCCACCTTGGGCATCCCTGGGAGCGGTGTCCGAACGCTCCTGGAGCTCAGACTATTCAGAACGGTTCATATTTAGGCACTGGCGTGGTTTCTGCTTTTGTGCTCATTCCTGTGCTTTATTCCTGAATGTACTTTATCCCTTTATTTACTGGAGTTTCTCTCATGAACTCTTGGCTGAGGAGCATCCCTGTGTGCTCTGCAGGGGATGAGCCATGCAGGAGCCATGGAGAATTTGCAAGTGCAGAGGGGGTCTTGCTGAAACACGGAAAAATGGGTGAACCTTAACTCCTCAAATCTTTTGTTTCCACTTTTTAGGAGGAAAAACTAGGAAATGGCAGAAGCAGTTTTTCACCCCCCAAGAAGGAAAAGAAGAGTTTTCGAGTCGTACGAGGCTCCCTTTCCTGTGGATGTAGGGGGGAAGGATTTCAGAGTATGCCAGGCTGAGATCATTAACAACAATGTGATTGTGAGGAACCCAGAGGATATTGAACAGCTCTACAACAAGGTGCTGCACCCTCTTTGCACAATATTTGTAGTGTTTTAAATGCAGGTAAAACACAATACTGGTTCAAATCTGCTGCCTTTGTGCTTTCCTGCCCCTTCAGCCTCCTGTGATTCTTCATATTTCCCTTCTCTCCTGAAATCAGTACAAGAAATATATTCTGTATCAAATGTGAAAAGTCTTTCTTATCCAAGGAAGTAGATTTTGGAATGAAGTGATATTGTGAGCTAAGAGACAGCTGCAAAGCCTTCATGTTTATGTCTCCTTTCAACATTTCATGCGACTTTTCAAAGCATTTTCTTGTTTTTAAAGCTCAGGAGGTTGAAATATTTATGTTTTACAAATGCTTGCATGATTCTTTTAACTTCAGAGTGATTTATTCCTGTGTACAATAATGTGTGTTAAGTTTTTTGTGTCTGAGTACCATTTCAGCAGCATCCTAGTGCAGTGGTTTCTCTTTGGTTTCAGGTGTTGTTTTCAAACATTTGCTGTTTCAAACTGTTTTGGCTGACAAATATTCAGCATTCAGGAAGAAGACCCAACACTCTCCAGGCAAAATGGGATTTAAACCCCTGGTTAAATCAGGTGTTTTAATACTGAACCAGTTACCAGCAGCTAAACAAGCTTTAGGCAGAGCTTAAATGCTGCAGGAGTTCAGCTGCTTGTTCCAGCTGATCTCAGCAGCCCACGTTTTATAACTGGGAAAGAAGTTCATTTTTGTGCCATGAGATAATTAGGGTTTTTTCCTGTCTTCTGCAGGGCTATTTTGGAAAAGGGATCCTTTCCAGGAGCCGGCCAGTGTTCAGCATTTCAGATCCTCTGCTGGTGGCCAAGTGGAGAGGTAGATGGGGCCTGTTTGTACCTCATCACTGCTCTGGTAGCTCTTCTCACCTTTCCTCACTCATTGGAGGTGTATTTTTATGAATTGTATGCAGAAAAATAATCTGCTGGATCAGGTTGAGGGTATCTCTCTCCCCATCTCTTGTGCCAAGGAAAAATCCAGGAATATGAAATCCATGTGGGTAATTCCTTAGTGCATTCTCCCAAACCTTCACTGAGCTGTTCTTTGGGAGGTCTGAAGTAAAGGGACCATCCTGGGACTTTTCTTTCCCTAATTTTCCTGGGGTTTAATCTGCAGATTTTGGTGTCCCTGAAATCGTGAGGGGAAGTTTTCAATCTGCTTGTAGCCAGTTACACCCAGTCTGCTCTTGGCTGTGTATGGAAACACTTGTTCCTTACTCATCTCTGCCATGGCAGTGAAGTCCCAGAGGACATCACTGGATTTTACCACAGCCCTCCATAATTTTCTGGAGAAAAGAGGAGTATTTAGTTGTCCTCTTGTGCACGCTGTTACCTCTGTACCTTCTCTGCTTCTCCCGTGGCCCTGCTTGAAAAGTGGGACCAAAATGGCACTGAGGACTGAAAAAGGAGATAATTCCCACCTCAGTGAGCAAAATCACACAAAACCATCTTTACATTGATGAAACAATGTATGATTTTTCTTTATACAGGTGTTAACACAAACATGCCCATCATTACATCTCAAAAGTAAGTTAATTTGCTTTTTGCTTGGTGTTTTTAGGAAACAGATGATTCTCGTTTATATTCCTCTTACTGTCTTTCAGATTGTTGGCTGTATAAATAATGAGGGTGACTTGCTTCTGTTTCTCTTCTCATTATTTCATTTATAAATCCCATTAGAAGAAGTAGAAATGGGGTAAGGGCTGATATTCAGGGTGGTTTTCCATGTAAGCTTGCAGATATTGCTGAATAAAAGCCAAGGCTGAGTGCGTGCATGGTGTGGGTAATTAATTGTGCACACTTGTGCACAGCAGCTGCTGGGGTGTGTTTGTGAACTGTGCTGAACCTTCAGGGTTTGAAGTGTTAATTAAAGGCTGTAATCCCTAGAACCCCTCACTTATTGCCTTCCCCAGGTACCAGCGCCGTGTGCAGTGGGCTAAAAGTGTCCTGCAGGAGCAGGGCCTCGACGACTGCTCCGTCACCCAAATCCTGGACAGCTACACCAAACCCCAGGGGCTGCACTCCTCCAGAGAGGATGGGGCTGAACAAACTGCAGACAGCAGCACCAGCGTGGGCCCAAACCCAGGAAATACAGAACTGTGCAGGCAGCCTGGCACTGAAGGAGCCCAAAGTCCTGAGGGTCAGAACGGGGGCTCCCAGGAGGGAGGAGATGCAGCCATGGATCCTGGGAGGGGCTCCAGGGACCAGGAACAAGGGGATTCCAGAGAAATGGCTGCAGGGTCCTGCCACAGGGACCCTCCTGTGCATCCTGGCTGCGAGGGGAAGCAGAGCCCTGAGCAGAGGGCCTGGGAGGGGATGGACGCGAGGGAATGTGCTCCAGAATATGTGCTGGTGCAAGAGGAGGAAGAAGGAAGCTCCTGTCCTGAAGATGACTCTACTGGTGCACCAGGGAATGTAAGGAAAAAGAAGATCCTAATCTTTTAGAAAAAGCTGCTTTCAGAATTCAGTATTTTTTCCAGTTTAACATTTTAGTAATAACAGTCAATTTTTCTTGTAGCTTGTCAAGAAGGAATTATTAGTATGCAGAAAAAACCCATTTAGGATTTTTGAGTACCTACAGCTCAGCTTGGAAGAGGTACGTGTCAAGCACAGTGCAAGTTGGTTTGCTTTTCATCTGAAAAAGCAAACACTGATCTTTGTTACAATATCATTTAATACCTGTTTCTAGAGTGCAGGGTCCTCCTGTGTGTCCTAAGTACTTGCATTGTCTTAGTCATTAAACTTAGCTTGGATAACCTGGGATAATTACATGAGATGATTAAAAAATGGTAAGGGTCCAATCCCATTTGCTTTAGATGAATAATCCCACTGCCAGAGAGACCAGTGGCAAGGCTTAAATATAGAAATACCAGGAACATAATGTTTGTATGAATCCTGTTTAAATTGTGCTGCTTTTAAATATATTATGTGTTAATTTTAACACCATGCGTTCAGCAGGGGTGACATTGTAGAAAATTAATTAATTAAGCCTTTGTTCTTGCAAGGCTTTGTGTGTAAACCACAGGAGGAATGTAGCTATGAGTTAAACTTTTCTCTGTTTGTTTTTTCAGGCTTTTTTCTTGGTGTATGCCTTGGGATGTTTAAGTATTTATTATGGTGAGGTAAGAGACTGGATTAATTTTGGATTACTGGGGATGCTCTTTCTCTGGATATGGTTTGGTCTGAAATCTTTACCTATAGGGCAGTGATTTATGCTGTTAGTTCTGGAGGAGGAAATAGCAAACATTGGGTTTGCTATTGGGAAGATTTTCTTATAAGTAGTGGTATTTATGTTTAGGAAATAACGGTCTGAAAGCTTTAAGTTTACCAAGACAAATAGAATTAAGCACAGTCTGTCTGTTGAGAAAGGATTTTTGTTGTAATTTAGGCAGGAAATGTGAGATAAATAATACGGTGAATAGTCCCACCTGAAATGGCAAAATTCCTTAGAATTTTAAACATTAATTCCATCAAGCTATTTTTAATGAAATTACAATAATTCAAACCTATGCTTTTAGTTCAAGATTTATCAGCCTTTCCTTTAAACAGGGGTGTTATGGGACTGGTTGTGAACTGCCTAAAAGACCCACTAAGTGGAGCACCAGGTTCCTGTGTTGTATTTAGGGATTCTGTGCTTTGCTGCCTGTGGTGTTTGGTTTTTGGCTGCAGTGCTGTGTGTAGCAAGCAGAGCAGGACTGGTTTCCATCAAGGCAGTGACCTCGCTGTGTGGTTTGCAGGAGCCCCTGAGCATTGTGAAGCTGTGGGAAGTGTTCAGCGAGGTGAAGCCTGACTTCAAAACCACCTACATGGCCTATCACTACTTCAGGGGCAAGGGCTGGGTGCCCAAGGTGGGGCTGAAGTACGGCACGGATCTCTGTGAGTACCTCCCCAAAAATGGGAGCATTTCCAGCTCACCCCTCCTCCAGGCAAGGCAGAACTCCAGGCCCAGAGAGGAATTCAGTGAGGAGCTGCAGGACTGGAGCAGCCTTTGCTGCTTGCAGTTGGCAAAGGACATTTGGGGTTTGCAGTGAAGTTGGGATGTGAGTGGAAAGGAACATCCCATATCCAGTGGCTGAAGAGACAGCTTAGAAGGTTTGGTTTGCTTCATAATTCCTACAGGATTGCACTGAAATTCCCATCCCAACTTTCTCTGTCCCCTTCTAAACACATCCTCTGCAGTGTTAATGTGACAGTCTCCAGAGTAACAGGTTTGAATCCAGATCCCAATTCACATCCAAGTTCCTGCACCTCATTCATCCCATTTAATAGAAGCTGGCCTTGTGCTGAGCTGACTGCTAGGACTGCTTCTCTGTATGGGTTTTTTGAGGGAGAGGGAGGAGGGACTTGTTTCTTTCATTAATTGTCGGGGGGTTAAGATTACAGAAATAATTAATGGTGTCCTTGCTAAGTAGTTAAGAACTCCATTTAGCTCATGTCACATAAACAGTGCAGTGGTGCCTGTCACTGCAGCAGCAATGTGACAATATTGATGGGCCCTGGTATTAAACTCACTGGAACTCTGATCTAACTGAGGTGTTTCTCTTTCATTTCAGTGCTGTATCGAAAAGGGCCCCCCTTCTACCACGCCAGGTTTGACACTCACGTTTCTGCCTCATTCCTTTGCTTCAAATTCAATTCCACTCGCACCAGTTTAGCATCTCCACTGGTTAAGCACAGATTCATCACTCAAAATAACGTTGCCAGCTGGGAATGTGAGAATTCTTTTAGCAGACTACTAAAGGACACCGTATCTTTGATTTTAAATAACAGGCATTGAAAATTACAAGTTGTAGATGATGATGCACTCAGGAAAATAATTGGATTTAGTAATGCTGACTTAGAAAAATGTATGGTCTGGGTAATTTATGTGATTTGGGAGAACTTTTAAGGGATGATAATAGTCTTTATTTGTTGGCTAGTGAGGTTGAACTCCTAGATAATAAATTGATTATAAGTGTCAGCTCGGCTTTAACAAAGAGAATGCCACAAACACCAGGAGAAGGGTGGGGAGGGAAGGAGCCATTGGGCATATCCACAACTTCAGTATTTCTCCTCTTTTCCTTACAAAAAAAGACTAAATTTCACAACTTGCTACCTGCAAGCTGGCAGATTGTTTCATGCCAGTTCTTGACCTCTAGTCCCTGAGTTTCTTCAGAAAATGGCAATTTCCTCTCTGTGACTTGTCCTGCCTGCTGTGTCTTCCAGCTACTCTGTCATTGCTGAGTTGGTGGATGATAATTTCGAAGGTTCCCTTCGCAGACCCCTCAGCTGGATGTCCCTGTCTGGGCTGAACAGAACGACTGCAAATGCTTCTAAGGTACAAGTGCTGGGGTAAAAACAGCTTTGGAATGATAAATGTGCAGTTTGCCTCCAAAGAGCAGGGACTTGGATTGAGCCTGGGAAGAGAATCCTCCCAATGAACATGCTGAGTTGCAGTAGGGAAACAAGTTGCCTTTGTCAATATCCAGCTGAATCCTGGAAGAATTATTATTAAATAATTATTATTAAAGCTCTGCCACCTGTAGGAATGTTAAAAGTTGTGTGAGGAACAGCAAAAAGACCCGAGGGACACTTGTTTCCTGATGGCCACTTCTGTTTTTAAAGCCCTTTCCATCTCCCAGGATTTTCTTTTGAGCAGTGAGGCTGAAATTTCCCTGAGATTTTCTGTGTGAGCTTCACGGTGCTTCCCTAACCCACTGCAATTCCTGTGTTTCCTGGCTGCCCACAGGAGCTCATGCTCTGCTATTTGATCAGACCTTCTGACATGACTGCAGAGGAGATGTCAACCCCAGAGTGTATGAAGAGAATCAAGGTTCAGGTGAGCGCTTCCTGCTTTTCTGCAGCTTCTTGGGAGAATTTTCCCTTGTTCTTTGGCGTGATTGGGGTTTTGCACACATGGCTGCAATAAAATTAAATTCCTTCATGCCCCAAATCATGAAAAGTGCATTGCAGGCTCTCTAAAAACTTAAAACCTCCTAATCTGAATGTTGCTGTGCATGTAAGCATTTGCCTGGGGAAACAGGGATACCTCTGGAGGTGGCAGAGCTAATACATGTGCGGAAATAAAGGGAGAAAAGTGTGAGAGTTCAGGAACAAACACAGCCATCTACTAAAATTTCTCAATGGTCACATAATACACTTCAATTTTACAGACCTAATCCCTATCCGTCCCTGATTATCTGTAGCTTTTGGGGTTTTATTCCATAATAATTGCTGGGTTTTATTTCAGGAACTGATCGTGACTCGTTGGGTTTCTTCCCGTGAGCGCAGTGAACAGGATGAACTTTAACTGACTGCACAAGGAAAACTCACTTTTGTAAAACCACTTCTTGTTGTTTTTTACCTGATCTGATGGTGAACTGTTGCCTCAGAACATTTTCTACCAATATATTCACTTGGTGTGTATAAATGCTATTTCAAATGAGATGTGTCATGTTTACTGGAGAGAATGTTGTACTGTAAAATGTAACTGAACAGACGAAAGGGAAAAAATTAAAGCTGTGTCCAAACTCAAAATAGAAAAGATAAAAAGGTGTATGTTTGAGTGGTGGCTACACTGCCATCATTAGGAACAGTATTTCTGATACTATGGCAGCACAGACCTGACTGCATAGTTTTGGTGAAATTGCACGAATTTGGATTTGGGGAGAGGTTTGGTTGGTGCAGTTGGGTGCCTGGACCCTGAAATTTATTTTCATAATCATAAACTTAGAATTGAGGAACTCTCCCCAGAACGTGCAAGGATTTAAGTTTATTCTGTGGCTTAATCAGGTGCTGGGCACCTTTCCCCATCTGGGTGAGATGTGCTGCTTCCCTTGGGATTTGCAGCTTCACACTCAGGAATTCACACATCTGAATTCCACCTTGGCTTCCTTGCTTCACCACGCAGTTCAGAATGGAAAAAGAAATCTGACTGGCAAAGAGGCTGGATTTATTTGTTGTTATATTTATTAGTAATTAAAGGAAAAGAAAATAACAGTGAATCTGCAGTCAGACAGGGATTGGGGATTTCAGGAGCACACCAGCATGTTCCCTTTTTTTCACTCAAGAGTAAACAATTGTGACAGGAGAAGGCCGTTCTGGTTTGCTACAGCTGAAATTAGCACAGTTCATTTGCAAAGCCCTGAATTCCACAACAGTCCTGATTTCTGGTGTGAAGGGTCTTTGCAGGACAGAGCACACAGGGAGTGTTAAATCAGAAAAGATTTTTCTATAGGAATAGTTCCCATGGAAGTTGTCTGTAGTGTGTACATTGTATGTGCACACCCATCCACTGAAATGCACAAGCTCAGTCTCCTGATCCTTCCCTGAGGAGCAGGATGAAATTAATGGTGTTTCTAACAACCTTCAGCCTCAACCCCCGCAATGGAGCTTTAACCCTTCCTTTCCCGTTGCTGTCCTACCCCAGCAAGCTGCTGTTTGCAGCCCCGCTGTCCTGCTCGTGCTGGGGCAGGGGCACGATGTAGAAGTCTGTGTGTGCCAGCTCCCGGTGCAGGGTGAGGTAGCGGGAGGCCTCCCGGGTGTGCGGGATCAGGAACCTGTCAGTGAACTGGGCCTTGCTCAGGGGCTCCCGGCCCCGGCCCTGCCGCACGCGGTTGATGAAGGCCAGGGCGAAGGTGTAGCAGTTGTGCTGCTGCTCCTCGTACCTGGGGAAGCAGCGGCTCAGCAAGGGCACTCCCACTGCTCCCGGGGAGTGTTCCCTCAAGGAAAGCTCTCCAGGAACTTCCCCTTCATCCCCCTGGGTCAATATATTCCATTCACCACAGGTGGTGCTTCCCAGCCAGGGAACTCTCTCGGTTTTATGCTCACGGCTGCAAGACTTCACAAAAATGCGTTCTTATTTTTTAACCTTATTTGGCTTTTACCTTTTTACCCTTTGCTGTCCCACCTCTTGTTACCAGCTCTTTCCTGCAGCCCCAGAGTTAATTGTGTGCCACCATGGGTGCGTGGGAGCTCATCTAAAATCCAGTTCCTTCTATCCGTGATGTTCTCTGCTATCCTTCAGTAAGTGAAAAGCTGTCTAGAAAATCAGAATCAGGCTTGGCCTCAACCCAAAGGAGTTACAGGATTAGTTTAGTGCAGTTCCTGTCCGTTGGAAAAATAAGCAGGGGATTTAATGAAAAGAGTTCAGTTTTCAGTTCAGTGGTCATTGGTCTGGTTGTAGAAAAAATAGGTCACTGTGTCAGGGGTGGCAGATGGAAACCAAAGCCTGGAGAAGGGATGCACACATCTCTCCACATTCTGCCAGTGACTTTTTGATGTCAAGGCAGTTTTAGTATTACTGGGAACTGTAAAAGTAACACAAATCCTGTTGGCTTTACCAGCTCTGTAAACATCTACAACTTCTTTTCTAAATTAAATTCTTCCATCTTCTTTAGGGGGGTAATGTATGATCCCTAAAATTTTATAGTCAGCACACAGAGAATTGCTAAAAATGCTTTTGATTTGATGTTTTCTTTTTTTCTTTCATATTATGGTTACATTTATTCAGTGAAAGCCAGGCAGGCTCTGTGTTACAGCTGCTCTTACTAAGGGACAATCTCAGGGCTGGTGTTTTCCTGGAGAGCTGCTCTGTCCCCAGAAGAGCTGGAAATCAGCCTGGTTTCCCATTTCTCACCACTGACAACAAAAACATCATCTGGATATCAGAAGTGGGCAAAGAATGCCATCACTGTGCTCAGCCTTCAAATGCAAATACAACTCAAACTGCTGAAACCCAGAAAAATAATTACGGAGTTGTGCCTGGACTTTTGTACTCAGCAGGTAATGTTTCATTGAGCTGGGGCTTTAATGCAAAATTCCCTTAAGCCACCTCTTGTTTTAGAGCTTTTATGTTCCAGCAGCTGAGTTTGTTACATAAAATTAAGTTTTTGCACTCTGTGCAGCTAGGGCAGGCTGAGGGTGATCCTGGGGCTCTCAGGAATGAGCATCCTGAAGGACACCAGGCTCTCAATGACCCCCAAATGTTGTGGGGTCTGAGAGAGACCAATCATCCACACACCTGTGAGGGAGCCAGGCCTCTTCCAAGGAAAACTCCTCCAGGAGGTCGTCCCACTGCTGCAGGAGGTCCCACATGTCGGGCTGCACCAGGGGGATGCTGATGCACTGCTCCCAGCTGCTGCCATCCCTGTGCACACCCTCCTCATCATAGTTGTACACCACGCCTGGGAACACAACAATGGGGACACACTGAGCCCTTTCTGAGGGTTTTGTGTGACTTCACTTCCCAGCAGCCCAGTAGGAAATGCAGTCCTGGCTTCCAGCAAAAACCCGGTCCCATTTCCACAGTGCAGTTTGAAAAAGTTTTGCTCTTTTGATAATCAGAGCGACCTAAGGACAACCAGGCTTCATTCTTAACCCTCAGATTAGACTGTCTTGGTATTAAATACACAGCTGAAATGATGTTTTGCAGGGTGGGCCTATTCTAGGGAGAGCCCAGTAGGGCTTTTAAAAATGTTTTTTAATTAGGGTTTTTTAGAATTACCAAAAACTGTGTTGAACTCAAAATTTCCTGTAATTCCTTTAAAGCAGGCCTGGCATTTCATTCCAGGGGTGGAAGGCACCTGTATATTCTATTCAATGCCTGTTTAATCCATTCAGGGGAATGGATTTGCTCTGGAGCTCTGCTGCAAGGGGAGATAATTCCCAGTGGCCTGATCCCAGGGTATTCCGAGCTGGAATTCGCAGGGCAGCCTGGGGTGTGGGAGCGGGGCACGGCTTGGCAGGGACCCCCAGGGTGCTGGTTACCCTTGGAATTGGTGATCCCGACGTGCAGGTCGGAGTGCCCGTCGTAGTCCCTTCAAGAGGAGCACCAATGTCCCAGGAATGTCCCGGCCCAGCACAGGCGGGAGGCAGAGCTCCACCGACTCCTGGGAAAGGCGTCTGCATTCCCAGAACAGCTGCGATCCCTGTCCCTGCCCATCCCCGTCCCATCCTTTACCTTCTTCCTTGTCTTCCCATCTTATTTCCTTCCCCTTTCCCTTCCCTTTCCCTTTTCCCTTCCCCTGTCCTTCCCTTTCCCTTGTCTTCCCATTTCCTTCCCCTTCCCTGCCCTTTCCCTTGTCTTCCATTCCCTTTCCTTCCCCTTTCCCCTTTCCCCTTTCCCAGCCCTTTCCCTCGCATTCCCTTCCCCTTTACCTTTTCCTGCCCTTTTCCCTTCCCCTCCCTTCCCTTCCCTTCCCTTCCCTTCCCTTCCCTTCCCTTCCCTTCCCTTCCCTTCCCCTCCCCTTTCCCTTTTCCTGCCCTTTTCCCTCCCCATTCATTCCCTTCTCCTTTCCCTTCCCCATCCATTGCCCCGCGCTTTTTCCCTCCCCTTTCCCTGCCCTTTTTCCCTCCCCTTTCCCCTCCCGTCCCTATTCCCATCCCCTCCCCTTCCGCTGCCCTTTCCCCTTTCCCCTTTTCCCGCCCTTCCCGTTCCCCTCACGGCCCGCCGCCGCAGCGCCCCCTGGCGGTTACCGCAGGAAGGCGCCGCGGGCGGGCCTGAGGAGGAAGGCGCGGGGCTGCCGGTGGCCGTGCCGGAAGGGGCAGGGCAGGCGGACGGGCGCAGCGGGCAGCCCGGCGGCGCGCAGGTCCCCGCCGCACGCGGGGCAGCGCGGCGGAGCGCGCCGGCAGTACAGCACCGCGCCGCAGTGCCGCACGCGCACCAGCGCCATGGCCCGGCCCGGCGGCCGCGCAAAGCTTCCGCCCGGAAACACGGCCCCGGGGCGGGGCTGAGGCCGTGCCCTCCCACCCCGCGGCGCGGAACCTCGGTGCGAGGCGGCACCATGAGCACCAAGCAGGTGACGTGCAGGTGAGCGCGGCCCGGCCGGGCCCGGAGGCGGACCGCTGCCCTCAGCCCCCTCACTGCCCTCACTGCCCTCATTGCCCTCGCACCGCTGCCCTCAGCCCCCTCACTGCCCTCATACCGCTGCCCTCAGCCCCCTCACTGCCCTCACTGCCCTCATACCGCTGCCCTCAGCCCCCTCGCTGCCCTCATTGCCCTCACACCGCTGCCCTCAGCCCCCTCGCTGCCCTCACACCGCCCCCCGTGCCCGCTGCAGCTCGTGGCTGCCGCCCCAGCCGCCCCCGGCCCCGGCCCCGCGCGGTTCCCCGGGAGCTGCCCGGGGGTCCCGGCCCCGCTGCGTGCCCGGGAAACCAGTGGGGTCAGCGAGGGAGGGCCCCCCAAGGCTCCTCGGGGAAGTTTCGTTCACGGAAAGGGTGATGGGACGATGGAAGGGGCTGCCCGGGGAGGTTTGGGATCCCCATCCCTGGAGGGGCCGAGGAACGCCGGGAGTGCTCTGTTCTTGGGGACGGGGCAGGGATCGGGCACAGCTCGGGCTCGATGGCCTGGGAGGGCTTTTCCAGCCTCCCATTGTGTGAAAACAAACCCAAATTGCAACCCCGTTCCTCCTGACAGCGGCGGCTGCCCTGACCAGATGCGCTCTCCACAGGTACTACCTGCAGGGCGTGTGCCGGGAGGGAAACAAGTGCCTGTTCTCCCATGACTTGTCCAGCAGCAAATCCTCCACCATCTGCAAGTACTACCAGAAGGGGCAGTGTGCCTACGGCGCCCGCTGCAGGTAACCAACCCTCCCTCTCCGGGTGCTGCGAGGGCAGGAGGGCTTGTGTCCTGTCAGCTTCACCCCAGAGCGAGCAAAGAGAATTAAATCATTTATTAAACGCGAGTTTTGCCAGAGCCAGAAGCGACTTTCGCATCCTGTAGTGAAGCTTTGCTCAGGCTTGGTTTCAGTGATTATTTTGCTCTGTAGAAATCAGGCTTTGGGTTTCAGGTGTGTTTTCCATCCAGTTCTTGCAGTCAGAGCAGCAGGTGCTCGTGGAATGGCCGTGGAGAGGGTGCAAACTGCTCCAAGCCACCCTCCTGCACATCCCAGTGCACAGTTTTGGGGACTTCCAGCCCTCCTCGTGCCCTCCTGGCTTGGTGGGGAAGCTGAGCAGTTCCCCACCTTTCCCTGGGGTCTCCAGGTTATAACTCCCAGAGGAATGCTCTCGGGAATGCTGTGCCTTGGTTGGTGTTGGTGCACTGCTCCATCAGGGATGTGGCCCAGGGCAGCCCCCGGCTGTTTCCTGAAGGAATTCCCTGCTGGGTGAGGAGCCTGGGGCTCACCCTGGAGTTCCCTGCCTTGCCTAATCCACGTGCCAGGCCGGGATCGGGGGCTGGGCATCACTGATTCCATCAGCTGCTCCCCTGGAACCGGTGGTGTGGAACGGGCTGAGCTGCTCCCCGGGATGCAGTGATGCCTGCGGGCTGTGGGTGGGTTTATTCCAGCTCTTTGCCTGGAATTCGGGCACTTGGTGCACAGGTCCTGAAGCAGATGGGGAATATTTCTGTCCCCACGGAGATATCGTAGCGTTTGGGTGCATCCACGACTTTTTTCACTGGAGCCGCCCCTTGACTCTGTCTGCCCCGGCTCTGCTGCTGGAGCGTTTCCGGGCTTTCCCTGGGCTGCTCCCACAGTCCCGCCGGCTCTTTGGGCTCCGTTCCCTTCCCGGAGCAGCCGGGGGGTTCGGGGCGTGTCGGTGCCCCGCCCTGATGCCGCTTTTCCTGCCGCAGGTACGACCACGTGAGGCTCCCGCTGCCGGCCGCCGCCGCGGCCCCGCCGCCGCCGCCCGCGGCCCCGAGCAGCCCCCGGCCGCCCCCCGAGCACGGCCCCGGCAGCGCCCGCAGCCGCCGCGAGAAGAGGACGCTGGTGCTCAGGGACAGGAGTGAGTGGGAGGCCGCTCTGCTCGGCCCTGGGGCTGCGGGGAGGGAGCTGCCCTCTCCGGGGTTATCGGGAGTTTCAAGGCCAGCCGGAGCTCCCGCCCGCTGGAGCCTCCTTCCTGGAGATGCTCTGCCTGTCGGTCCCTTTCAACAGCCCTGTGAAGGGGCTGCTTCCATTCTGCTCCCTGAGGGGTGAGAGGGGAGTGTTTTGTCCAGCCTGAGAGGAGGATGGGGCGGGAGGAGTGTCAGGCTCTGCTCCCAGACAGTCAGCAACAGGACAAGAGGAACTGTTTGATCCCTCAAGCCGGGGGGAGGTTCAGGCTGGACATCGGGAACAATTTTTGCATGGAAAGGGTGGTCAGGCATTGGAAGGGAGTCCCCATCCCTGGAGGTGTCCAAAGAAAGACTGGATGTGGCACTCGGTGCTCTGGGCTGGGTGACAAAGTGGGGACTGGTCACAGGTTGGACCTGATGATCTTGGAGGTCTTTTCCAGCCTTAAGGATTCTGTGATTCTTTGGGTAAATTTGTGACCAGAAAACACCTCCACGAATGTTGCAGTTGAGCTTTGCAGTAGGCAGTGTGGGCAAACCCCTGCCATTCATGAGCAGAAAGGGCTTAGAGATGCGATCCCATCGGGAAGAAAACTTTAAATCTGGAGCGAAAGGATCTGGGGCTGCTGTGGGGGCTGAGGGCCGTGCCCTGTGCTTGTCCCTCCAGATCTGTGCGGCTCCAGCGAGGAGAAGCAGCGGCCCAGCGCCCCCAGCGGCCCCGGGGCCGTGCTGTGCTGCAGCGAGCCCGCGGACAGCGAGGAGGGCAAGCCCCATTCCTACCTGGAGGCCATCTGCAGCGGGCTGGAGGAGCCGGGGGCCGGCGGCTGCCCCGGGGCCGCGGAGCAGCTCTGTCCCTACGCCGCCGCCGGCACCTGCCACTTCGGGGAGCGCTGCCTCTACCTGCACGGGGAGCTGTGCGAGATCTGCGGCCTGCAGGTGCTGCACCCCTTCGACCAGGAGCAGAGGAAGGCCCACGAGATGGTAAAGGGGCAGCTGGGAGGTGCTCTGTGCTCGGGGCGGGGTTTGGGCTGTCGGCTCTGAGTGCTTTGTGCAGACGAGCCTCCTCAAAGAGCTTCTGTTTCACTGCTTGTCTGGGGAGCGGTGCTGAGAGTGCTCTGCTCGAGCATCTGGGGCTGAGTTGGCAGTGATGCTGCAGGTGGCAGCTTGGGGTTCTTTCCACTTCATCCTCATCAGAGACTGGCCTGCAGCCTTCTCCCACAGCAGCCTGAAAGTCCCAGGAGAAGGTCTCTGACTGAGTCACCAGCTCACCTTGCAGTGCAGTGGGAGTGAGAATGGGCTGTGGATTGGCTCTGCTGGGATGAGAAATGCTGGAGGAAAGCCTGAAATAAGAGACTTAATTCCTTAACTGGGTAAAAATTAGCATCTGGTGAATGAATGTGGCCTTAATTATAATCAGAGGAACACCTTGTGTGGCACCTATTCAATGAGATGTTTTTTGGGGATGTTTGCATCATCAAATAATTCAATACCTGTTCCCTGACAGAGATGCAGAAAGGGGTGAATGAAGCACCCTGGCATCTTTGTTTCTGACAGCTGAGAGAACATGAAAGGCTGAAATACATGATTACATTTAATGTTCTTTAAATTGAGCTGTGACAGTGGCAGGCAGGAATGATGCCCTCGCTGAGTGTTCCATGTTCTCCCTGCAGTAGATCCTGTCCCGAGGGACTCTGCTTTGGAGGTGGGCTGCACTCACAGTGACTCTCTCCCCTGACAGATGTGCATGGCAACCTTTGAGCACGACATGGAGAGGGCCTTTGCCTTCCAGGCCAGCCAGGACAAGGTGTGCAGCATCTGCATGGAGGTGGTGTATGAGAAGCCTTCGGCCTCGGAGAGGAGGTTTGGGATCCTGTCCAACTGCAACCACACGTACTGCCTGTCCTGCATCCGCCAGTGGCGGTGCGCCAAGCAGTTTGAGAACCCCATCATCAAGTGAGTTGTGTGGCCTCAGAGGGGCCTGGGCCTGCTCCCAGGGCAGGCTGGAGCTGCAGATGGTCACAGAGCTCAGCAAAGCCTGCTCCAGGCACTGCCCAGGCCCAGGGCTTGGCTGTGGGAGCTGCCTCCACGAGCAGCAGGATGCACTGGGTGTCCTCTGGTACCAGTTCCACTGTGGGAAGAGCTTGGCCCATGGCAGCTCAGCCCTGCCTGGTTGTGTGGTCAGTGGGCAGAGTGGACTCTGCAGCACCTTGTAAAGCTCTGCCCTTGCACTGACCTGTGTGCAAAACCAAGAACTCCTTTTTTTCCCCTTAATGACAGGATTTCCCCCTAAATTGCAGCTTGCTCCAGGTAAATATCCCACTAACCACACATTTATCTGTGTCTGAGTGAGTGTCTTCATCTACTAGCTCTACAAAAAAAACATTCTCCTCAGATGAGAGAATTTAAAACATCCAATTAGGGAAGTTGCCTTTTTTGAGCATCTCTCAATAAGACTGAAATATTTTCAGTCTTCTACCAAAACAGACTTTTCTGCACAACTTTTACTCCAAATTTCAGTTTAGTAACCATCAGCTCATTGCATTGCAAAAGGCTGAGACACCTTACTTTGGGTTTTTGGCTTCCTGCTGCACTCCCAGAACACGGTTTGTTTCTGCAGACTGAGAAACCCCCGTTGCTTTTGCTCAAGTCCAGAAACAGCCACAAGCCCTGGGGTGCCCCGAATTGGGTTATCCCAACTGGAACTCCCAACTGATGCACACCAAAGTGCTGTGCTAACATGGGAGGAGGTGTCTGCTGCCCCAGGTGATGAACACCCCCTTTCCCTGGGGAGATCCTCACTGCTTGGGGCAGGTCTGGGGAGGTACCAGAGCATCCCTGTTTTGTCTTGTCCCTCCAGGTCCTGCCCCGAGTGCCGGGTGATCTCGGAGTTTGTCATCCCCAGCGTGTACTGGGTGGAAGAGCAGGAGAAGAAGAATGAGCTGATTGAAGCATTTAAGCAGGGAGTGGGGTAAGTTGAGGAACCACCCACACTCCTCACGTTGTTCTTCAGCTGCTCTAAGACTCAGTCAATTGCTGAGCCTTTATTTTTAAACTCAGTGTACTTACAGACCATTCTGCAGAGAGCTCCTCATCTCTGTTCACACTTCTGCTCAACTCTGTGGCTGTGTAATTGCAGTTCAGAAATTCAGCCTCACTGCTCAGAAATGTTGAAGCTATTTCAGCTCACTTGCCAAAATTGGCTTCATGTGGCTCCTGTGGATCCCTCAGCCACGATGGCCTGGAAGGTTGTTGGTGACTGAGGAGAGCAAACAGGGAAGGGAAGTGTAACTGGGATAAAAATTCCCGTGGCTTTGGTAGAGCCTGCTGGGGCTGGCCAGTCCTCCAGCCTGGCTGCAGGGTGTGAGGCCTGTGCTTCCCAAAGCACTGAGAAGCTGCCCCTTCCCTCCTGCTCCCTCTTTCCAAGGTAAACGGGCAGAGCTGGGCCTGTAGCATCCTCTGCAGATGTTTCTCATTGCAGAACAACCCCCAACACCCCCAGGTCCTGTGTAGGACCCACCCTGGAACTGCTGTGCAGCCAGGACAGCTTGGGTGACCAGCAGAGCTGAGGGAAACTTAAATTAACAAAGTTAATTGGCACGGACCCTTCAGAGGAGATGAGGAGAGGAATTGGATCATAAAAACACAGTGGTAGGAAATGCAGGAGACAACTTAGGCTGGAAAACAGCAATTGCTTGGCTCATGGTGATGTTCTTTGAACATCCTTCACTTTCCACATCTTAAGGCAGTTCCATTTTATTTGATTTATGATGCTGTTCTTTTTTATGTGTTTTTGTTCACTTTTAATGATCTTTGCCCTCTATTTTGCTGCTCAGAATGGAGCTGGGAATGGGAGGCCAGAGCTCTGGCTGTTCCCAGAGCATCACTGAGGCTGTGGGGACTGAACTGCATCTCCTTCCCTTCAGCTGAAGGCAATAACCCTCTCTCTTCTCACCAACTCAGAAAAAAGCCCTGCAAGTACTTTGAGCAAGGGAAAGGAACGTGCCCCTTTGGAGGGAAGTGTCTTTACCTCCACGCTTACCCCGACGGGACCCGAGCTGAGCCTGAGAAGCCCAGGAAGCAGCTCAGCTCCGAGGGCACTGTGCGGGTAAGGAGTGTCCAGAGCCTCATTTCAGGGTCCCCTGTGCTCCTGGGGAGCGTTTCCTGCCAGGCAGGACAAGTGAAAAAAGCATCTCTCAGTGTTCCTCGGGCAAAGGTTTGTTCTTGGGGACAGAAGGTGCCTCTCATTTAACTGCAAAATGGCATTGCTGTGTTTTTTCCACCAGTCCTTCCATGGCAAACCTTTCCTCACAGCAGTTCTGCCCTTAAAGCTCTCAGCCACAGTACCAAAGGCTCCTCTCCTGTGCTGGCACAAAGGGCAGCTGAACAGAGTGAAACCTCAGCAGCTGCCGTGGCTCTGGCCCTGCTGTGTGCCCTCTCTGCCTGTTCTGGGACAGAGCAGAGAGAGCCGAGCCTGGCTGGCAACCCTGAGCCCAAACCCAGCTTTGGGATCTCAGCTTCTGACTGGTTTTTCAGAGGAAATGAGAGTGCCAAGGCCAGTGTGGTGCTGGCCCTGTGGCTGGGTGGTGCTCAGCAGCTTTTTCTCTGTTGCAGTTCTTCAATTCCGTGCGCCTGTGGGACTTTATCGAGGACAGGGAGAGCAGGAGCGCGCCCGGCGCCGACGACGAGGTCACGGAACTGGGGGAGCTGTTCATGCACCTCTCGGGGGCTGAGGAGGATCCCACTGCTGCTCAGTGAGGGCCCCACAGCCCCTCGGGGCCCAGCAATGCAGCTATTTATTAGCCAAGCTTTTCCTCCCTCCAGCACAGGTAGAACAAATGTGCCCTGGTGGTTACTCGTGCAGTCCTGGTGAAGTTTTCAGATAGTTTTTATATGGCAACAAAAAAAAAAAAAG
Organism: Monarcha castaneiventris obscurior; assembly: GCA_026261815.1. Lineage (NCBI taxonomy): Eukaryota > Metazoa > Chordata > Aves > Passeriformes > Monarchidae > Monarcha > Monarcha castaneiventris. Next base: position 19,084,862 of record JAMPIT010000484.1, read on the forward strand.
ACTAAAATATATTTAAAAAAAAATAAATTGGCTGCATGGAAAAAAAAAAATCCCTTAATCCCAGGAGGGTTTTCTCCCTCTCTGGCCTAACATACGCTGTCTTGTGAGCTGAGTGGTAGTGTAAATACAGGTCCAGTGAAAGCTTAAGCTGGTAAAAACTGTTGCTAAATAGAGTTTGGGTGCTTTTGGGTTTGTTTTCTCCACTAAATCAGCTAAATGTGTAACTACAAAACCCACTGGGAATAATGGTCAGTGTAGGGTTTTCTCCTTAAAAAGGAGCTGGTACATTATACCTCAAATAGTACCTGGAGTTGAGAGTAGAGTTTACTGCACCCTTCGGGTGTGTGGGGACGGGGCTGGACACGGCCTGGCTCTGCAGGTGCTGCCAGTCGGGTTCCCAGCCCTGTTTTACACTAACTCGAGTGCTCAGAGTCAGGAGTGGCTCCTGGGCTCCTGCTGTGGAGCAAATGCAGCTGCACCGATTCCTGAACTCGGGCAGAGCAGCCCTGGGGGCACGGGCAGAGCTAAACTGAGCTTGGCAGCTGCAGTGAGTGAGGTGTTCTCAGAGTTCTGCCCCAGAACCAGCAGTGGGGCTCTGCAGCAGGTCCCTGCCTCCATTCACCTTTTCCCCAGCAATGCTGAAGGCCCAGGAGGGCTGAGGGATTCATGCACATCTCTGCTGAGTTAACAGAACTGTTACTGAATTCTGGCTTTGTTAAAAATATGATTTCTGTTTGTGTGGCAATCTGATAACAGAAGTTAATTCTGCCAGGTCATTTGTGTAAGTTTGCAGTTGAACCAAGAATTCAGTGTGCACTCAAGTGGCTCCAGAGTAACAGCTTGGACACACCTGAGCATGAGCTGTCAGCCTGACTCAGGTCCTTGTAAATCACTGCTCAGTGTTTGTAAACATCAACAGAGATGTGGGGTTTATTTTAGAGCAATGGAAGGCAGGTGTGTAACTGGTTATTATCTATAGCAATATAAAAGCATAATAATACTACTTTAAAATGTGTAAGAAAGAAAAGCCAAGAGCAGGGAGGTCTGTAATCAGCGCCTGTGGATCAGTGACAGGACTGGGTGATGGTCACAGGCTTGATCCATCGGGGTGGGGGATTATGAAGCAAAATGGAAGCTGCTGCCAGCTGGGCAAACTGGGCTTTGGTGGCACCAGGATCTGGGTCCCTGCTGGGAGGGGAACAGCAGGAACCTGAATCTGGGATTCAAACATCTTTGACCAGCACCAAAGCAGTGACCCCAGGATTATCCATTCAGTTGCTGCTGGCGTTTCTGGGCCAGGATGGGGTCACTGCAGCTCCTCCCCTCTGCCCTGCCCAGCACTGCCCCACGCTGCCCATGCCAGCTGTGCCCTCCCTTCTGACCTGGAAATTAAACTTTCCCATAATTATTTCCCCTCAAAAGTTAATTTTTAGCAGTGCTCACTGCACAGTCAGGCCTGGCCTTGGCAGTGTCTGTAGCAAACATCAGTTCCCAGCTTCTTGGTTGAGGTAGCCCATGGAGGCACCAGTGACTGCAGTTGGTCAGCACTAATTACAGAGAAGGCAAATTATCCCTAAGAGAGATGTCACACACTTAAATGATGTTTCAAGGGCACCCAAGCACTCTTCTGCCCCAGAATACTTCAGCCCTCACCCTGTCCAAGAAGCCACGAGGAGTAGGCTGAAATTAGAAAGGTAACTTGTTTTTCAAAGCTACCCAGGGACTTACAAGGTCTGAGTTTTTAAGTGCTTCACTCAGCACCTTTCATTTAATTGGACATCCAGTGCTGGTTGAAATAAACCTGTTAATCAAAAATATTTAAATTTTTCAAGAAACACATAATCTGGTTTAAAAATCATGGGTTAATGGTTTATTTTGGGAAATCAGATTTAAAGTAAAAGCAGCTTACCTGTTCCAGGGTTTTTTTTCTTCCCCTTTTTAAGCTTACTGTTAATGAAGTTAAAATTAGAGATAAATAATGTTTAGAGAGAGCTGCAGACCAAATACCAAGAATATTATTAAAAACCATGCAGAACTACATGGAACAGTCTCCTTCAAGTCTCAATTTACTTTTTAGTTAGCAAAGCTTATGGTCATTCTCAGTTACCACCCAGGGATTAATATCCCACCCTTTTTGTTCTGTTATAGAATAGTCTGAGCAGGTTATAGATTATTCACTGGAGGTTCTTCCTGTGTCTGGCTCTCCTCCCTTTCCCAAGAGCTCTGTGGGGTTTTGCTGCTGCAGATGTGAAGCTGCAGTGGCTGGTTGGGCATTACAGGGAGAGCTGGACACAGGGACTGCCAGGATTCCCAGCAAAGGCAGCACCTCTGCCCAGCAGCTTTGGCACAGCCAGCCCCTGTCCCCACTCCCTGGGCACTCAGAGGAGGGCAAAGTCCCACACTGGGCTTCCCTTCGTGCCCCAATAACCACATTTCACCAGACTGCTATTTTAAAAAAGCCATTTTTAGCTTCAACCACCTATTCCTGTCCTCCATGGAGTTCAGCCAAGACAAAACAGCCACTTCCACCTCAAGAAACAGGGAACAGAGCAAAAGGGGTGCAGGGAAGCAGCCTGAGAGCACCTCAGTGGGAGTGTCCAGAGCAGCTGCTGCTGGAGGATCACTGCAGGAGGAGAAAAACTGTCTTGTCATGTGACTGGAAATGGGGAGGTTGTTTTATCAAGTATGTTTTTACTTACACTGCTATTATTTATCAGTTACTTTTAAAAATTATTCAAAATGTCATTTCCTGAGTTTTCCAAATGCAGATGTCCCACTCAGAACTGTGGATGACTACATTAAAATGATGACATTGAATCTTAAACCTAAAATTTAATTTATTTTATTAAAATAAGATAATCAGAGGAACCTTGGCTTACAATAAATGCATTTTCTCAGGAGCAATAAAAACAAAATTAAAACCCAAATCAACAAGAAAAACTGTATATGCTCAGTTTCCTCTTGCTAGTGCATCTCTTGGACGACAGCCTCCGATGGGATGCAGCCTCTGCAGGAGATGGGAACATCCCTCAGCCTTTTCCAGCCCAGCATTCCTCACTCACCCCTGGCTGGGCTGCAGGAACAGGTCCATAGTACCAAAGGCAGCTGGAGGCTTCTCAAGATGACCAAAGCAGGACTGGCTCACCTCCTTTCTCTGAGCAGGACAATTCACAACAGATTCCATCCTTTTTTGCAAGAGTTTTTCTTCTATGTGCAAAACTATTGCAAAACTATTTTTGTGTTGAATTAGCATTTGAACTTATTTCATTGGCTTGGTGAAGCTCTTAGGCAGGAGCTGATTTCCAGAGTTATTTCCTCTTGCCACTCCAGGCACAACTCCCCAGGGTGAGGTGGCACTTGGCATGGGGCTGTCAGAGCACCAGAACATCACCTGTCCTCAGAGCCACCCCCGCTGAGCACAGAGCAAACCCAGCCACTGCCAAAGAAGCCATCGCTTCTGGGAACGGGGAAAATAAGGCTCAAGTGCATCTATTAAAAAAATAGTAATAGATCTCTTGATTTGTAGTCTGTTACCTCTCCCAGAACAAGAGATGGTAGCAAAGGCAATGAGGAGCTGTGTCCCTGCAGGCTGAGAACTGCACGAATCCGTAGCAGCTTCTTTGTACAAGTGGGAGGCGGAGGATCCTGCTGGAGGAGGAGCCTGGACACCGAGGCACGGCAAGCACGGCTCGTGTTGCTGCTGCTGCTGCCCCACGAGGGCAGGAGCAGCCCAGAACACGAGGCAGGAGCACTCAGAACACGGGCAGCCGGGTGGAGGTCAGCGTGCACGAGTTGATGTCCTCGGTGTGGGCGGCGCGGTGCAGGGACGGCTCCGAGGCGCTCCGGTTGATTTTGGGTAGGGAGTGCTGCAAGAGCTCGATGGACGACAGGATCTGAGGGGAACAGCAGGGTAAAGAGGCTTGTGGGACAGGCAGCTCCCTGTGGCCATCCCAAACTTTCACTCATTCATTCATTCATTCAGTTCTTACCCAGTTCAGTTATGGCATTAAGCTTAACTTTAATGCTCCACTGAAAACACCTCTCGGTCTGGAGGAATCCAACTCTGCCTCCCACTGTCAGTGCTGGGAGGGGCCTCAAGCAGTTTCAGGTGTTTTTCATCAGTTCACAAACTGATCAATTAATTAGGATCAATTAGGAAGCATCTAAACCATCCTCCAGTACAGTAACAAGGAAGGAACTGCATCTTCTGCCTGACATTTAGAAAGAACTTTCTAAATAACAGGTACACCAGATTGCAACAGCAAGAAGTTATTTATCCAAATTTTGCTGGTATTTAATTCCAGCTATTTAATGAGTATAAAAAAGTACCTTCACCATCCTCACAGTGACAGGAAAAGGTAAAGCATCCCTTGTAAAAATACCAAAAATTGCTACATGAATTTACATCCCCCAGTGGATTTTGTTTGCTCATTCACAGCTGTGGGGAAGGAAAGGAGGAGTGGCCTCCCATTTCCCTCAAACCTACTCTAAAATAAAATGGAAATCTAGAGATGGATTTCACTTTTATTGTGTCAGGGTGGGGTTTGGCTTATCTCTAGTCAGGTCAGGTGTTGAAAGCCTGCCCTGGTGTTGGTCCAGCACAGCCTCAGCCTGCAGATGCTGCCTACTGTGTTTCATGAGCTTTACAGAAACTGCAAGTACAACCAAAACACAAACTGCCCAAAGAGCTGCTTTATGCCTAAACACAAGGACACAGGCTGCACCTCACAGTAACCAAAGCTTCTGAGGAGACTCCTGGGAGTGCTGATGGCTGTTGACAAAATCCCCCCACTCCTGTGGGAACACCACACTCACCTGTGGGAACAGAGGTCGTTCTTCCCTAACTTTCTTCAGACAATCTGCTACGAGCCTCTTCATGGCCTTGGGGCAGTTCTTGTACAGCTTGCTGAGGTCTGGGGAAGCGTAGCCCCGGCCAACCATGAAAATGATCTGCAGAACAACAACCAGCAGCACAAAGCCTGGGTCACACGAGGGGCCTCACTGCTGGGGGGCTTCAGTGCCCCCAAGGGGCTAAAACCCAGTGCCAAAGGGCACCCAGAGAGCCCTGCAGGTCTGGCTGGGTAACAGTACAGCTTAGTAAAGACTAAACACAAATCATTCAACATTCAAAGGTTTGACAATAGTCACTGGGTTTTTTCCCCTCAGTAAAAAGCACCAAATTCAATCTTCCTGATGTAACAGCAGCATATTTAACATGTATTTAAAATGGGAATTTCCCATAACTGCAAATGTATGAACCAAGATTTTACTGTGCAGTGAAAGCTTCAACCTGAGAATAAATTACCAGGGCATTTCAAATGTTTTATGAACAAGGAATTTTTTCCTTTGAGAAGATGTCAATACTGCACTGTCAATACTGAGGTGAACATTCAGTTCCAGCTTTACTGTAAAACAAAGCAGATTGCCAACACCACTTCAGCTGGTTTGCATTTGTATTTATCCTGCTTTTCTCGAGGCCAGGGGAATGTGCCATGCCCAGAAATAAACTGGAATGTTCCAAGAGGGTTTCTCACCTGATCTCTGTTGTTTATGTGGGAGTAGGGCAGCTCTCCTGTCATCAGCTCATATAACACTATTCCATAGGAGTAGACGTCTGACTGGAAGCTGAAGGGGTTGCTGTCCTGCATCCGGATCACTTCGGGGGCCTGGCACGGGAAAACAAATTATGAACAATTAACACAACTTAGGAAGAGGAAGCACAAGAGAAGGGAAAGTATTTTGGAAGCAGAGACAGTGAGCTCAACTAGAAATTAGGGAGCAAAGGATACCTCCAAGCCTTTGATGAGCCTTAAGGCTCTGGAGAAGTTCAGGCAGGGCCACTCCACATCTTATTAAAAATATCAGTACAGTTCAGCAATGTTGTTCAGCAATGCTTTAGCTGAACAAGCATTTTACCATTAGAATAAATATTATTATAATTTGGATTTGCAACGTTTAGTGACTCCTGTTACATCTTACCCAGAACTGAGCCTGAGTTTCACCATCAGTTCTTGAACTGGTATCGAGGTTAAAGGGGAAAAATACAAAATTCTCATCTCTTGTAAACTGATACCAAACCATGGTCAGGAAATGTGAAAGCCAAATACAAAACAGCACATATTGAGGATCAGGGAAGAAATGCAGGAACATTTTAACATATTTGCAAAATTATGAAGCTTCTTAAAATAACCAGTGTTGAATGACTGAACAAAACAAGGTGTAAACCATCAAAATAACTTTCCCATTGGCTAAGGTTTTTTTCCCCTCCTAAAGAATTCTCTCAGAATTACTGAGCAAAGCACTCAAGCACAACAGCACAACAACCCCAGTAAGGATCACAGGAACTTCTGAGGGAACAGAACAAGCTCCCCTTCTATGTAATGGCAGCTCAGCAAAGGTGGGCTGGAAATAACTAAAGGATTTTTTTTTAAATGCCTGCTAAGAGCAAATATGCAGGGTTTTTTCCCCAAGGTCTGTTTCCTGTATACAAATATATTGTATACCACTGGGTAAATTAGTTTTAAATCCTTTTACAAAAAGCTTTTTAAAAATTGGCTTTTTATAAAATTTTTTTAAAGAAAAAAACATTCCTGCTTTTGGAACTTTGCTTCAGGTGATGTGTGTATTTTACAGAGCACAAACCAGTCTTGGCCAAGCATTCTGGTATTTTTAATACACATTTCCAGATACACTGGCAGGCCTAAATAGTTAAAATAACTCACAAACCCCAAAGCAGAATCCTTGGGTGCCTGGTGCCTACTTTATACAACTAAGCCCTCCAGCACTTCAATTTTAACTTGTCCTACAGCTGGAATAAAAATCTTCACAGGACTAACAGACTTAAATGTCCAGAACAGTGTTCAAGTGACAGATGCATGAGGAGAACATTTAAAAGCAGGGAATGTTTTCTCACCATCCACAGGATCGAGCCCGTGGGCTGCTCCACCTGCTGGGATCCACTCCACCTGGATTTTACAGTTGCCAGACCAAAGTCTCCTATTTTCACTGTAAGGCCTTCATGAAGAAATATATCTGTATTTTTGTTAAAGAAACTGCAAAAAACTTGGGTCAGCAGTTGTGTATTTTCTGACCTGACTAGCAAGTGCTGATGGTTTTATTGAAACCTGCTGTGAGCTGTATGTGAAAGAAAGGAAAAGGGATTTTTATGGCAGCCGTGTTTAAATTAACATTTAACACTAAACCAGAGCAGATGTTCCAACATTATTTGTAGATTTCTCTTTATGGTGAGCTAGGACAGAAATCAACAGTTCATTACCATCCATGGCTGCAGCTCCTCAAGTAACTGATGCTGAGAGAAGGAAACAGCACAGAGGGTTCACAACTCAGAAAAGTAAGAAAAAATAATTACAAAGAGAAATAAGTATCAAAATCTATTCCCATAAAGTTCTCTGGCAGATCTCCTGAGATTTAACTGTGACTGTATCTGGAAATACATCCAGACTATTTATAATTACCTCCTTCATGGATCTGTTATGGATTCCAGCACTTTCTTTGCTGGGTTTTTTTAAGAAGGTATCATTGAATGATTTCACCTAGGAATGCTGCAAGTTCAAACAGATAATTCAGAAATATAAACATGACTGACTCCTTCTCATTTCTATGTCAGGAGCAGAGCTAATTTATTTCACAAAAATGATCATCATTATTAGGAATCACAAATTCCTGGCCTCCTATACACTGAAATTGGCTTTTTTAAGTCTAACTGAAAATGGGAATCCACTGACATTCTGCAACTACTGAACTTAGTGTATTTTTTTAGGCTGGCATTTGCCAAACATCCTGCTCACATTTCATGGAAGGAAGCCCCAATTCCTGCTGCCAGCCCCATGGATGTTCCTGGCAATCCCAAAAGCAGGCATTTCAAAGGTGCAAGACATCAGCTCACAACATTTTCACTCCAGATGAGTTACTAAATATGTATTTTTGCACGAAACATAATGGTAAAAGGCTGCCTTCTCTTGAGTTTAAAGTGACATTTCTGGCTTCATTTCTGCCAGTCATGTGAGGAGTTCTAAATATATTAAAAATACTCGAGAAACAGCAACAAACCCATGTGTGCACACAGATGAACAGCAACACACACCTCCCATCACTGAGCAGTGCAGCACTTGGGTACCACAGGAGTGAATAAACCCCATCAAAGTAAAATAAGAGACTTCTGGAGCACAACTGTTGCACATTTTTATCCCAAGTGTGGTAAACAAGCACAGATGTGCTGTGGAAGTCCTTGCTAAAAAAGCAGCTTCTTGCTCATCAATGGGGATTGCTCATTAGTAGTTATATATATAAATAGAGTTGAAATAGCTATTGCAACCCCCACAGAAAGCTCCATATTAACAATAAATCTGTGTCTCACTGCAGGAAGTAAGGTTCAGGAAGGATACTGTTGGATTTCATGTCTCTGTGGATGATGTTCTTTGCATGTAAATAGCTGGGAAGGGAAAAGCAGAAGAGAGCCATTAGCAAGGCTGCTCACAAACAGCATTTTCATTCCCCCCAGTTTATTCAGGTCATTACACACCCAACCCCTCCACACACCTCTGACTGTTTAGGATGAGTCTATTTTGGGAACAGAGAAATGCAGCTGTGCTCAGTGCAGTAAAGAAATGTCAGGAAGAAGGAGTGGCATCAGTTCCATTAACCCTGGAAAATTGGGACTGTCCTCATACCCATGAGATCTGTATCCTGTGCTAAAGTTTACTGTTCCAAACTCTCTTCATTTAAAAGTCCCCAGTTTTTGGGTGTCTGACTGGAAACCTGGGTGCTGATGTACAAAATGAATGAGCTCTGGCAGCAGCAGCTGCTTCTGTGCTCCCAACATCAGAACAAGGGCTGGAAGAGCAGAGAGGTGGGGCCTGGAGCAACTCAGACAGCTGGGAAATGTTTCCAAATCCATCTGTGGAGCAGAGCAGCCACCCCCGTGTCAGAGTGTAAATCAGTGCGTGTCAAACACTGCAGTGTTACAGTAACACAGGAGGAAAACCCCTTAATGCTGTATTTTCTGTATTTCTGTATTTATTCTGTATTTAGATGTATGTGTGTAGATAGATGTCCTGTAGATAGATGTATGCAATTCTGTATTTAGAACAGGATTGCATCTAGTGCACTACAGCAAGGTGTAAAAGCAGATAAACAGAGAAAATCTCACTGACAAATGACACAAGCTAAGGCAAGAATCCATGGGAAAAATGACTCAATCAAAGCACGGCTGCACCCAGCAGTGCTGAGTGAAGAACCTCTCCTTGGCACAGCACTGTGGCTGTTTCAGCCCCGTGTTTGGGGTGTGGGCAGGGAAGGGAAGCCCAGAGCAGCCCCACACTCACTCCATGCCCTGCGCCGTCTGCCGGGCGATGTCGATGAGCTGGAACATCTGGAACTTGGTCTCCTGCACGTGCAGATGTTTGTAGAGGCTGCTGCCCTCACACCACTGGGTGACAATGGCCAGGTTGTCCTTGGTCATGTAGCCCATGAAGAGCAGGATGTTCACGTGCCGGGTCTTCCTAGCAGAGGGGCACAAGGAGCAATCAGTGCCCACAGCAAAAACGCTTTCAAAGGCTTTTCAAATCACACTCCTGGCTGAGTGAGTTTCATCTCTGCAATCCTAGGCCAAGGTGTGAGTGAAGTTTGGGTTTACAACTAATAAAAACATACCACAGTTGCAATTTGTTCCAGTTTTTTTAAAATAAAATTAACTGGTTTTTTGCTTTTTAGTTACAACACTTCCTTTCAGTTATTTTAAATCAACATTGATGTCTGAAAATTCAAATGGTTTGATATCAATAACAGTCCCACTTGCAAGTGGTATTAGAAACCATTGGAATGACAGAAATGACCCTGAAAGCTGGGAAAAAGTGACAGCTTTAAGTAGAAGACTGAATCCCAAGAGAAAACCAAAGCATAACTACAAACCCTAAAGGAATTATCAGATGAGGAGATGGTTTTTATGTATTTAATTTATTCATTTTCAGCAGTAACGTCACAGATACTTCATTGGACACTAAGAACACCTCAGTATTTGAAAGCAGAAAACAGTTACACTGATCAGTGTGAATGTTTAAGGAAAAAAAATTACAGTGCTGCAATGTGAAGAGGAACAGTTCAAGTACTCTGCCTGGTGCTGAGAATTGGGGCAGAATTTATTGATCCTCACCTTTTACTGCCCAGTGTGACCTGAACAACTGTGGGTGTTAACACCCCACAGAAACACCTGAACTACAACTCTGTCTCTCCACAGAATATCCAGAATTATCACTACACACCTTTTATTCTTCTCTGGAAATCTGCTTTTTGTGGCTATCACACACAGAATGTTGGGCCTGAAGGCTCCAAGGAGGGCTGGGATGCAGCACCTGGAATGGCAGAACTTAGCAAGGAAACTCCAACTCACCTCAGGACAGCCACTTCATTCCTGAAAGCCTGGAACTGTTCTGGGGTTGGGTCTACAACCTTTAGGATCTTCACTGCTACATCCCCTGGAAATAGAAATACCACAGAAGTTGCTAAAAATGCAGCTTTCTTTTCCTCTCCAAAATGACATTAATATATAATGTAATTGTAATTCCTAATTTGTGCACAGCACACCTTTACTAATTTGTACAAAGGTCAAGATTTCCCTGCAGACAAATTTCTGTGGTATCAAGCAGTTAATTTACCTGAATTTCAGTCTAATGGAAAAAGTCATTAATTAATTATTCACACGCCTCCCTTCTATTTTTTAAGGGGTACAGCTGGCTAAAATGATTTTTGCAGGACATACACACACACATCTTTGTGTTCTTATTATCAGATTTAAATATTGATGTGTTTATATATAAAAAGTATTTATGAAAGTACAGCACTTCAGGTGAGCACATTAGAAAACCTAACTCCTCTCCTTCATGCAGAATTTCTTTAATTAATAATTCAATTATTGATACTTGAAGAGGTGCACACGTTCTATTAATTAAAATAAATCTTAATATGAAATTATGTTTCATTACCTTGTTCAGGGAAATCTTACTGCACTATTTTCCTCTTGATTTCTGTGTTCCATTTCAGTTTCACAAGGAAAATCAGGAACTGTTCATTACTTTTAGTGTAACAATCTGCTTCCCTTGCTGCTGACAATATTTGGGCTTTGAGACATGCAAGTATTTACTCATTAAAAACACAGGGTAGCAGATAAGTTTCCAGATTTGTTTTGTCAGCTTTTCTAATGACAATACTGCTATTTAAATTAGGGCCTGGAGGGGTTTCTGGGTGTTTCTTTTCAAAATCACAAGCCACGAATTTGGAAACAAATTCTGCAGCTCTGCAGGGTGCCTGTTTCCAAAACATTCCCACTAACTACACATCAAACTCTCACATTAAGCGTGTTTCATTGAAAAACTCCACAGTAAAAGCAATTTACACTGATTTCCTTCCCTCCCACCTTGAAATGAAGCACGCTAATTAAACCACAAAGGCATTAAGAGAAGGTAAATATAATTTACCATCAGGCTGTGGAATTTCCCTGCTAACAGGAAATAAACCCTTTTCAGAAAGCAAGCTGGTGTAGCACATGGAGCTCAGGGCAGTGAAAATGGAGATGCAGCTGTGACATCCACGTTGGGTGTCTGTGCTTTGCTTTCATTTCAGTTCCATTTGCTGCTCCAGAGGGCAGCTCCTGTTCCTCCCTTGTGCCTTTGGTGGCAATGAGCTCCCAGCACCACCAAATCCATTTTCCATGGATTTCTGTCCCAGCAGACAAAGACTCACCGTGCCACTTGCCCTTGTAAACTGTCCCAAAAGAGCCTGAGCCTATCCTGGTGGAGAGCATGACTTCACTGGCTTCTATTTCCCAGTAGTAACTGGAGTCTCTCTGCCCACGAGGCCTCTGCAACAACAATTCACAGGCTTTAATATTTCATCACTTATCTTGTACAGACACACAAAATATCAAATAACTTCCTTCGTGACCTGAAACCTTGAGGGGTTTTTGTCTTGCAGTTTGGGTTTTTGTTTTTCTCCTCACTTTGTGAGGGGTGGTGGAGGTTTTTGGCAAACAACCTGAACAACAAAGCACCACATTTTCTTGGATGTCTTGAACTGCTTATCATGAAGTTCTGCACTAGAAAATTAAACCCTAATCTTAGATCCTAAGAGGAACAAATATTTTACAATCAGATATTTGCATTTGTATTTTAAAACATCTGAAATATTTAAGAAACCGGTTTCTTCAAATTTACAATCCTATAATTCTTTTACATTTTTAAATGGAAGAAGCCAAACACATGAGAGGAAAATTCTCAAATGTCTTAGTGAGAAAAACTGTGAATCCCACTAAGCAACTGTATTTTCATTTTGAAAGCTCAGAAACCTTCAAAACATTGAAGATATAATTGATTATTATTCTAACTTTTCTTTCTTTCCCCCCCCATCCCTAAGTTTAAATCAAACCTTTGAGGGAAAAGCTGCATTTTGTAAAATCTGTTTATCCCTGAGCCATTTGACTCTCCAATGAAAATTAAGACATTATCAATATCCACTTCCTCTGGAAGCACCACAGTTCAAATAGTGCTAATAAAGCCAATTTTAAATATATTAAAACAGCACCAAAACAATGCAACCTCTAAAGATTTAAAAGGTAACCCTTGGACCTGCACTGACAAAATGCACACCACTGCCTGAAATTCATTTGCAACCCAGAAAACTTTGTCTGGGAATGTATAACCCAAGGCAATAGTGCCATCATTCCCAAATTAATTAAAATTGAAATGCTACTGTACACACAGTGCAGAGCAATCCAAGACTACCTGCACCTGTAAGTGCAAAAATTCATCCCAACACACCACTCCTCCCAGCAGAGTTTAACTATTTTTTAATTAGAACAAGAATCACCACACTTACAATTTTGTTTTTTTCTTGTGTGTTAGATCCAGGGGCTCTCTCTCTTTGGGCTGGGACTGGGGTTTTAGGCTGAGACCAGCCAGTTGGGCTCATATTGTTAGGACTTCCAGACAGAGCAGAGGGTGAGGCTTTAAGATAGAAATACAAGACAACAGATTATGAACAAGAAAACAAACAAATCAAATCATATTAGAATATGTTTGATTTTTGAAACCATACCTGATTCACTATGGCTTCGAATTGCATCCTGCAACAGAGAGGATGGATAATAAAGTCAATAAACACATGAGAGCACACAAAGGAACAAGCAGGGATGGTGTGGAAATTGCTGAGACAGTTTGGGTCAAGTGCAGTCCAGTACTGGCCAACACCTCCAGGATTGGGGATTTGCTCATCACACCAATCCTGCAGGAAACCCATGCAATTTGGGAATTCTTACACAACAGGGAAGAGACTCACAGCATATTGAAAGTATTGCTACCAGAAAGGAAAGGGGGAAAACAGGACACAAAACAAGAAGAAACAGCAGCAACACTGTCTGCATTCCCCCTGCACTTCATGCTCGTGTTCCAGGTGTGGACAGAGCTCCTGGGATGGCCTCTGGCCCCAGGGGACAACTCCCAAACAGCTTCTGGGTTCAAAGCAGGATTTTTACAACCCCCCCAAATATTCTAACTCAATATCCATTGAGAAATAACTCCACCACACTACCTCAGCCCCCAAAAAGGCTCCACTGAGTGCCCCTACACAAAGCCCTCTCCTTGGCCAAGCACCTCCCACAGGGAATTTGGCATTTGAGCAGTGTTTCCCCACAGGTCACCAGGACAGTGCCACAAGTCTCACCTCATGCCACGGGCACAACACAACTCTACAGCCATGCACAAGAGAGAACTAAGCTCTGACAAACAGCACTCCACAGCTTTTCTCACCTGCCATTTGTATTATCCCAAAGTACAAACAGGAAAGGGAAAATATCCAGGGACTGTGTAAGTACAAAGCAAGAACATGCACTACAGAGAGGTTAAACACTGTCAAAGTTAACAGAAGTCAATTCAAACTCTCTAACTAATTAGTAGAGTAATAAATGTCAGATTTCATAGGAGGACAGACCAAGCCCACATTCCACTACACAGTTTCAAATTAAGACTATCCTTAGCAAAGATTCAGTTATGAAATACATTGGTTTAGCCAATTAGTTGCATTCACCCAGGCTGGACTATGTACAGCATTTCTTGCAGATTGCCACTGCTCAACACCTGAGTGGATTAAAATCTGCATGAACTGTCAGTGAAGAACTCCTCAATCTACTATTTTTGTTCATTTTAAGGATAACAAACCTTTCAGAAAGTGATTGGTTTTGTACATCAGCCTGAGAATGTAACTGCTTTCAAGGAAGGTGGCAAAGGACAACTAAAGAATTTAAAATGTTTCTCATACTTATTATATGGAATTCTTACTTTGAAAAAGTATTTTTGAGCTTCAACCCTGATGTGAATATTTTCTTATTTGCTTATGAATTCAACAGCAAACAAACCAATCCCCTGTTCTTTAGAGCTGCTCTTACAACACAAATAACACCATCCCCAGTGCTGTAGTCTGTCAACTTTACTTTGATGGGAAATAAAAACAGTACAACATGTTCTTAATCTCAGGGCTTTGTATGGGTACAGTCAATAAAAATAGTTTCCAGAGGAAAAAACCCACACAATGGATGTGTTTTGAGAAGGTTTTGCTTTAAAGACTGTGTGACCTAATGCATTCTAATCCAAGCCTATTCAAATTCAGAGGAGGATGAATTCAGCCAGCTAAACTAAACATGAAGCTCTTCATCAATTTGCCTCTTCCAATTAACAGCCTCAATATTTTGAGTAGAAACATGCTGGAAAGATTCTCATCAAATCAGCTCCAGATTAAACACTTCACGTGGACACTGCCATGGCTTATGAGTTACAGCAATCCTGTTAATCACAAGAAAACAAAAGGCACCAAGGAAATACCTACTCTTCCCCTCAAACAAAACCGTCTGCACCAGGAGCTGGGAGAAGCATTCAGGCTGTTATTCTAGGCCAACACAGCAAGAGATAAGAGAAAAGAACACAGGAAGTATAAAAAAATTCTTTTAAAAATTAAATGTTAGGCTAAATGAAAGAAAAAGTAACCTAATTTGATTGATAAATGATAATTAAGTGCAGTAAAATTTTTAAGTATTCCTGCTCAAATCCAGAGGTTCACTAGGATCTATCCTTGGGTAAACCACTTTTTTATGATGGTTTTTCTCCTGGTATACTAGAAAGTCTCTGCTACTTTCTTTTTGCATTGCTTTGGGGCCTTTTAAAAGCCTTTAGGACCTAACAACCATCTTTATGATAATGTGAAGAGCCAGAATAGAAAGCATTTCCGTCCCTACTGCCCTGCATAAAG
This sequence comes from Monarcha castaneiventris obscurior, assembly GCA_026261815.1. Lineage (NCBI taxonomy): Eukaryota > Metazoa > Chordata > Aves > Passeriformes > Monarchidae > Monarcha > Monarcha castaneiventris. The sequence goes on from JAMPIT010000484.1 coordinate 19,100,171, forward strand.
AATAAAGCAAGCAATGGCTCCTTAAGGGCTCATCACTCTACCAAGGTCAGTAATTCAGATTTTCTGGAGTGCTTAATTGTGGTTTGTGCCATCAAAGATGGTCAGCCAGGCCTCTGAAGCAGCAAAAAGGGCTGTGAGCTAAAGAAACCCAAAGAGAAAGGGGAGGACCTTTCCCCATAAACCCCAGCTGACAAAAAGCCTCTGACCAAAAACACTTCCTGGGGCTGCTGCAGGGCACTTTTGTTCTGTTCCCAAGGTCCAGAGGAATTCTCACTTCAGAGCATCTTCACATTTCACAGAAGCCTATAAATCACCAGCTGAAGATGCAGGTGAACTCAGCAGTCAAAGGCTTCTGCTTGGCCTCAAGAGTTTTTAAACTGTTCCAGAGGCAAAAGCAACAAACAGTGCTCACTCCTCTGAAGTCCTGCAGCTCAGCACTTTCTCTCTCTGCCAGCCCTTCCTGCACACCATTTTGTTAAGGTTATCACAAAACAAAATTTAAAAAACCCAACCACTTTAGGCCTGATTTCCAAGAGTTGTCCCTCACTTCCAGCTTAAGGAAAATCCAAGGAAAAGGTGTTTGGAGGCAAGAACAGCAGAAAGTGTCTGAGACAGAGCTGGTTTTAGCCCACAGGCCCAGAACTGCTGTTAATTCCATACAGGTGTGAGACAAAACAGATCACCAGGAAGCTTTGACCTGAGCATTCCAAGCCCATGAACTACACCCAGACTTGGAGCACCTTTAGTCTGATTTAAAATAAACACCAGCCCCCCAAACAAACCCAGACTTTCAAATTTGAAAGACATGCCTAAAAAGCATTTCTTCACAAAACTGAGCTTAATAGTTAAGCTCCACCCCATCTTTACACACCCCTAAAATTTGCCTATTACTCCAGCAAAGTTGATAGACTGCAAGAATTAATTATTGACTTCCTACGCAAATGTGTCTCCTAAACTCTTTCACCACTCAGCCAACTGAGGCAAACAGTAAGCAAATGACAGAAAGGCAAGAAGGAAAACCATCAGTGACTATGAATGGGCAGTGGCAGCTTTAGCTCAGCTCTGTGCTCCTTGCCCCCAGCAGCATTACCTCGATTATCCGGCTGTCTACAGGCATTGTGGTGCTGACCATGTGCACGTTTGGTGTGGATGTGGAGCGCTGTCTTTGGGACAGAGAGCCCTCAGAGGAAGGGTTGGATGGGTTGAAAGTGAAGGCATGAGGTGTAGAATACCTGTGCTGGGAGCTGAGAAGGAAAGAGAGAGAAAGGGAAAGTTGTGGTTATTTTATTGCCTTCCAGCAAGTGAAAAATCACTGTTCAATGTAACCTGTCCAAAAGCAATATACACACAATTCCAAGCAGAGAAAAAGCTGGGACTTACACATCAACTAAACTATTTGGTCAGCTGAATCATTCCCAGTTTAATTTAACAAATAAATTTTAAAAACTTGAAGATCTTGTCAGCTCACATACTTAATTAGTGTGTTTAGCTGAGGTCTGCTTCTCCTGTTACAAATTTTGCCACAGTTCACCTCAATCCCCATCAAATCACGTTTAATACTCTGACAAAATACTGGCTCTGAGAGATGAATTCAGGACTGTGAAATTAAACAAACTGCTCATTTCAAGCCTGTTAAATGCACAGCTTAAGAGCTAAGCCCTGAATTTGTAAAGCTTTGCAAGACTGTTCAATGGTTTGCACAGAACAGCCAGCAAGGAAGTCATGAAACCCAACACCAGTTAAAAGGAGGCCAAGACTAAAATCCAGCTCAACAAAGAGTTATAAATCACAGCTAAGGCCACTCAGACCATAAGGATCCCAAAACACACATGTGTCTCAGCTGAAATGGGCCAGCCTTCACAAAACCCTTCAAAACATCTATCAAGTCAGTAAGTCACTGTTCAACAACACTGGAAGTAACAGTAAGATGGCAAAGATCAATTCCTGATGCAGTTCCCACTAAAATAAAGAAATAAATACATAGAACCATTTACAAGTCAGCTACGTGCTCTGTGCCTCATTCCTGAACAGATTTTTCAAATGGGTGCAGAAAAAACAAAAGCTGGCCTGCTCTCTTCAGCCTCTAGAATTTCAAGGAAAAGAATACAGGCACATGTTAGGATCAGGGGACAGGCCCCTTGCAAAGGGACACAAATTTCATTTCAGCACTTCAAACTACAGGAATGTTCTCTTTTGGTATCAATTTTCCTTAAGAGGAGCATTATTTTCAGTTCCCACTGTTCTCTCTTTAAACTCCTGGCTGTCATCATAATTATCAGAGAATTATTTTAGTTTATGGATGTGAATCATGCACCATGAGACACAAACCCTTGATGCACACTACCTGATCAGATAAATGAAATCAGTTCACAAAAATACCAAAAGGGAGCCTTGGATTTTCTTAGGCAGGAAAACAAAGGTCTCCAAAAAGCCTTTAATACTCTACCTTAAGATTTTAAGGCTAAAAATTAAAAATATAAAATCTCAACTCAGTGCTTTGGTGGATCTAAGAACAAGAAAGAATCATCTGTGATGAAGTGGTGTTGTTGCCTTGCACATTCACCCCAACCTTCTATGAGATTGCTCTGCTTTGGAGGAGCTGGGGGTCTTTTGTTGCTTTGGATTGATTGTTTTGAAACAAGTGTATTTCCCAAAGGAGAAGTGACAGGAAATACAAGCTTACCTAACAGGTATCCGGGAGACAGACTCCCGCATCCGTCTCATTGTCAAGGGAGGTAGTGCAGGGACACCACTGTCACTGATATTTGAATTTGGGAACAATCTGAAATATCAACAAAAACAATTACAGTTTCAACTGCTACACTACCTCCTGTACAATGCTCTTGAAAGCTGAAAATTTACAGGGCTGTTTCTCTGCAGCATGATTAACTTCATGAACACATTCCTATCTTTACATCGTGTTTTTCCTCTGTGTACAACTGAAACCTCTGCCTTCAGACTCCCAAAGAAAAGTTCCACATGTTCTTTCTAAACTTGGGAGATGAAATCTTTTTCTATCAGACTTCAGATTTTCCTGGAAGGGTACTTGACACAATTAAGTTCTATTAAAGCCAGGTAGCACCAAGTGGCACAAGTCATCCTGCACTCTCTTAGTATGAGAAAAAGTGTAACTCCATGATCAAGTTTAGTTATGAAAAAATTCAACCACTAAGACACAAAAACAATTACAGGCTTTAACACTTTTGCATAAAAGGACTTCATTAACAATTTTCAACTTTTTGTAACTGGTATTAGGAAGTATTATCCTTCATCTGTTTTCTCACCATTCACCATTTGCAACAGTGTCAGAAGTTGTGAACACCAACGCTTCCACCAGCTAAAATCTGACTGAATCATGGCCTGGTTTATCCCTACCAAAAGTGTTGTGTGAGAGGAATTGCTGTCCCCCTGCTCTAGCATTAGAGCAACTGTCTGGTCATTCCAGGTATTTGTCTGCTTGTCCCAGGATATTAAAATTCAGAGCAAGAACACAATGCAGTTAACGTGAGGGGCCTTCTCCCCCGGGAACAGGCACTCATTGCTGGCTGTTTCATGAAATCAATACACAATTCTGCACACTGACCACGGGGACTGCACTTCCCAGCAATCCCAAAGGATCTCTGTGGTAAGAGATCCAAACCCAACTGCCACACACAACTGCTGCTGCCATTAGGAAGGAACAGTCCTTACAAGAGCTGCCTGATGTTGCTCCAGTCCACACACATGGTTGGCACCTTGGTGCTGCAGTGCTCGTGGAATTTGTAGCCACACGTCTGACACCGGAAGCCATTGAGCAGGAACTTCTGGCAGATGTCACAGAAGGCAAGCTTCAGAAACGTCTTCCGAGCCTGGAAAGCACAGCAAGTGATTAACCCAAGCTCATTAGCTCCTCATTAACCGAGATCTGCATCTTCACACAGAAGAAATAAACAACCATGCTAAAACGCTATCAGAGCCCCCAGATTACTACTGAGCTTAAAACCACACTCGAATATTCTGGCATGGATTTCCAGTTTGGTTGGAAACCTGGACAGTTTAGAAACACTGAGGGCTTTATTTACACAAAAAAAAAAAAACCAAACAAGATAAAAAAAGGACAAGTGTTCTGGCAAATGCAAAAGCAATGTTTTTGCTCAGCAAGGTGACAGAGCTGTGTGAGCCAGGAGCTGGGGCTTTCATTTGTTTCCAGTAACACTGAAGAAGTAAAAGAGGATCAGATTGGAAGGCCCACCTCATTTTTATCAGCCAAAACTCTTGGTGTTTATGACTAATCAATATCCCTTGCATGAGAAATAAATTCCTTAGTAATTAAATTAGTCTAAGGAATTTCTACTTTTTTTAAAATGGCAGCCTACTCTGCTTTTTTAAAAGCTTCTGAAGTATGAAAAAAAGATTCAAATGAATCAAGGGGTTTCTTCTTCCAGAACACACTGGGGAGGAAGGCTCCAAATTTCAGCTTCTTCCAGATCTGGAGAAAAATGCTCATTTCCTGGTGACCAACTGCAGATGGTATTTTCTGTAGTTTTTTAAAATGTAATGTAAAAGTAAAGTGACTTCCAGGTTTTGTAAATCAATCCCAACCTTTCATATGGATGACAGTGACAATCCTTTAGGTTTGCCACTTGGCACAATGTATTTCTAGAACAGAACAATACAAAGGCTAGAATATAGAAAAAGAGTTCCTTCCCAGGGAGAAGAAAATATTGCAAGGTACAACTGCTAGAGTTGGGCATTATCTCTTTGTAAAAAAAAAAGAAAAAAAATTTAAAAATTAAAAAACACACGAAGCACAAAACCACTTTCTACTTATTTGTTCTGCAGGGAATAAATAATCCATTTCTGAGAAGGAACTACAAACGAAAGCCTTTCATTCCCCCAAAGAACACTCTGTCAAATCACAAGGCAGCATTAGCTCACACAACAATGTCATGACCTGCAGAATTAACAGCACCCCTGAATATCCAGTACAAATACCATCAGTCCAATAAAGCTGCTGAACTTATCCAGCCTCTTTGCCTGATGAGACAGAGACTGAAAATGCAAATTTTCTCCCTTTACTGGACTTTAAAGACATTGTTATTTTAACACAACAATTACAGACATAGATATTTATATAAAATAAAAACGGCAATCATCAGACCTGTGAAGAACATGCATGATGTGAGCTTTGACAGTCTCTGACACCTGGGGATCACCAGTGTAATAAATCCAGTTCTGGCATTTCACTGCAAACTGATACTTAGCCAACCTAATTGGTGGGGAGCAGGGGTGTAGGAATCAACCACAACTTCTAAAAATCCCTGTGTCCAGAAAGCCAAAAGTTATCCAATTCTCAAAACATTCTTTGGCCAAATATGTGGTTCAATGGATACAACAGACATCAGAACAGAGAGCAGGAAAAGCTTACAAAGTTGTGTGTGGTGAGTGGGACATGGTCAAGGAAGTCCACTCGCAGCTCCTCTCCAATCAGGGAGGCAGCATCTGTGTTCCAATCCAAACGCACCTTTTTGCTGAAAGAGAAAATGGGGACAAGAAAATCACTCCGGAGATAAGCCTGGCCTCATCAACAATTACATTTTGTGAGTTTTCTTGAGTAAACTGAAAACAAACACCCAGAAAAGCACGGCTAGCCTCTTAGACTGAGCTAGACAGATCTCAGTGTCTTTCACTCAAAAAATCAGAAGCAACCTGGAACACATTGCAAGCCACCTGTTTTTCTGCTCCTTTTTTAACAGGTTATTTATGTATATAATATTTGACATAGAGCACCTAGAAGGTTTAATGGAGTCACAGAAATATCCTTATAAATGCAACAGAAATTGTGAGTGACTCAGTGACACAAAAAGCCATTATCAGGTGTTTGGGTACTGACACTACTGGTGACCCCAGAATGGCCTCAGTTGCACAGAGATGTAACCCCACAAATGCCTGAGGCTACAGGGAGCTTTAAACCCAAGCCTTAGGAGGTGTGAAGTGCATTAACTCCATGAGATACCTTCACTACCTCAGCTGCTAAAACAATCATTTGGTATTTAACAGCAGCATCCCTGGTCCTACAAAAAAATAAGGAATATCTGAAGTGAGACTGAAATCCAAACATTGGGAAGTTGTAGAGGAATGCAGAACCTTAAAACTGAGCACACAGAACTGTTCAGGGAAGTGGGATAAGAATCACTAACATTGAATTTACCAACTACAAATGCAGCACAGAAATGCACCTGAAATATGAAGGAAGGCATCACTTCATCTAGAGCACAGCACAACCCTAAGGGGCTGCAAGCACCTCCATTTTAAGTATTTTCAATATTTAGCTTTAAACCAAAAATAAAATTGTTAACACCAGGAAGCTAACAGAGTTACCCTCGAAGAGGGCAAAGAAAGCAACATGGAAGTGTTCACAACCAAACTGCTTTTAAAAGAAATTGGCCAGAGGGAAGAAAGCATTGATTGCTGCTATTCCAAACCCAAGATTTTTACATTCTCTGGGTGGAAGTTTCACTCTTACCCTTTTGGTTCAGCAAGAAGTCGAAACACTGCACAGCACTCTGGCTGCAGACCTCTTACTTTCAGGGCCTTCATGAGACAGTCATGCAAGGTCATCCCATTTCGCACATTCACCTGTGACCAAAGGAATAAAACAAAACATTTAGGCACTGACTGCATTGTTTCTTCAAGCTTTTCCAGGAATGGAAGACCATTTCCCTGAGAAATTCCAGGAAAGCTGCACAAAGTGCAGTTTTGTGCCCCCCGGCAAAGGAAGTTCTGAAGCCATTTTATAACTTCTAAGTTTCTTACAATTACTAAATTTCTATGAAACAGGATTTTATACAAGTAGCCTATAGAAGGAATAGAAATGCAGGCAAATGAAGTTACCTTAAGGACAGAAAAAGGCTTAATTTAGATTTCAGGGAACTTTGGGTAAGACTATTATTAGGTATACTCAGCTCCAAGAAACTGAACAGAAGTGATCCCTCAAGAAGTTTCACTTCAGCTTTAACCCCCACACTTCACTGTGGGCATCCAAGTGAGGAAAATGGTGACAGAACTGTCATGCAGGCATCATGGTTTAGGTCAGCCAACAACTCTTTCTTAATGTGAAACATGCTCATGTACATCAGAAAATTCACAGCACTGAGGCAGAGAATCCACAGCTTCTCAAAATACAGATATGGTGCATGTTTAAAATACATCCTCTAAAACCAACCAGCTGATGACCATCACTTGATCACAGAAAGACCCTTTGGAAGCTGGGCATTTCTCATGCCAGATCCACATCCCAGTGCCAGCAGTGGGATTCTGAGACAAAGGTGGCACAGACTCACCACGGTGCGCTGCTTGTTGGGCAGGAAAACACGGATGGTGTTGCTGGTTTTGGAAGTATCCGAGATTTTGCCATCGTCAGACGCCCGGCGCTGGTAACCAAACTGCTGCACAATGGTGGGTGAAATACAGTTGTGGCCATCAAAGACAGAATCCTTGAGTCCAAACCCATTGCTGATGGTCTTCCAAGCTCCCTGGATGTGCTCCATTGATGCGGCCTAGGGAAGATTGGGAGAGTCAGGGAAGGTGGCCATGTCCATCACTCCAAGTGGTGCTTTCTCCTTGCGACCCAACAAACCTCAGCCTCTGCTGGAAGCATCTGAGGCTGCACTGAGGTGATCAACCCCCACATGCAGCTCAGCCACGGCTGCACAGTCAGCCTGACCCTTGAAGGCATTTGACTTTCCACACACAAACAGAGCACAAGGAATAGATGTGAAACCCCTCCTACTGCACCTCGGGGGCACAGGAGCACTTCACCATGCTAATCTACATAATCAGTGTCTGAGGGGCCTTCAGGAAGGCAGCCAGGTCACAGAATCAGAGAACACCCTGAGCTGGAAGGGACCCACAGGGACCATCAGTGCAGCCCCTGGCCCTGCACAGACACCCCAAATCCCACCCTGGGCATCCCTGGCAGCGCTGCCCAAACGCTCCTGGAGCTCTGGCAGCCTCGGGGCCGTGCCCATTCCCTGGGGAGCCTGGCAGTGCCCAGCACCCTCTGGGGAAGAGCCTTTCCCTGATCTCCGACCCAAACCTCCCTGACACAGCTCCAGCCATTCCCTGCATCCTGTCCCTGCTCACAGAGAGAAGGGATCTGTAGCTGCAGGCCAGAACAACAGTCCTATAAACCAGATATGCCACACAAGCATTAGCCCAGACTGTTAAAGAAAAGAGGCTTAACAGGAATTATAATATAAATAATTAATTAAGGAAACTGGTTTTGTCACTGATTTTGTTTCACTGGAAAAGTTAAAACAATTGAATTCTTGGATAAAAAAAAATCTCCACTAATGTTATGTATCCATTCTGGGGTGCCCAGAAGGATAAGCTGAATTTCAGAGTGTTTTCCTTCACAGCACAGCTCTGAAAAGCCATAGCTGGATTTGCAAGTAACTTTGCTCCAGATCTAAACCCAGGTCTGCCCAGCAGCCAGAAAGGAAATGTAACAACAAAGTTCCAGAGAAAGGTTTGGTTTAGGTGAAGTCATCACCACTGCATGCAAACCCCAGAGCAGCAGAACTCTCAGCCTCAAAGGGAACTTCCAGCCAGTTCCTAAATATCTCCTTCACTGACAAGGTACACAGTGACAGCACATCCTCACCTTCCCTCCTGCCAATCCCTGCCATTCCTGAATCCATCAGCTCTGCAGGTCCAGTTGTCCAAAGGTTCCAAATACTTAAATGCCAGTAAGATTTAAAACTCGATGCCCAATCAAAATTGAACAGGACTGTGATACTTGGATTTTTTTTATTTTTAAATCTATGGCACATAAATTCTAAAGAGTTTTATATTTGATGTAAAAAGGGAATAAGGAATAGGAAGACACAGACATCGTGAAAAATGGAAGGGAGATAAAATTGAGGAATACAACCAAGTTCACCACACATAAGCACCTACAACATCTCACAGCTCCTAGGCATCAGGAAGGTGAAAAACAAGTTATGTTCAGCTGCAACACCCATATAATGCACATGGCAGCTGAAGGAGTAACTTAGATAGCAGCAATAAAAACGGAGATAAAATGTTAGATAAGAGGGGAAAGATGAAACCCAGAGAGCTTCTCTTAACTTACCCCCTATGGGAAACTCCTTTGTTTCACCCTTCCAGCTAACACATGAGACAAAAACAAGAAAAGGAGCTCAACTTGATTTCTCTGCTGAGAAGCAGAGATAAGGAATAGCAGAGCAGCCATCAAAACCCCCTTGTTGTCCTTGCTGATAGAAGTTGACAACACCCCAAACGTTACAGCCTTCATATTTAATATTTTGGTATGCTGCCATCATTTCCTGAAAAATTCCAGAGAAAGCAGGAAATGACAAAGAATTCAAACTTGCATTTTGACAAAAGATAAGCGTCATACCCAAAAAGTTACTTCCCTGCTCTCAGGGTATTCTCTCTCCCAAACACTGCACACTGAAGCACAGCCCGCCAGGGAAGATCACAGCAATGTATTTTAGGGTTGTTGCACACCCACAAAAACACAGACAGCAACTGCTATCAGCCTTCTGTATACCCAAATGTCAGTTCTATCTTTAATTAGGCATTTGCATCCTTCTCTCCCAGGATCTTTGCCTCAGTAAGTGCTGGACAGTCTCAAGACTGTGCATGTCTGGCACAATCCTGCCTCCAGCACCGCCCTGCTCTCTCTTGCCACTGTCCTTCATCAGTGGGGTTTTGCCATCTTTTTTGGCTGAGGATTGAGTTCTTGGCAGTCTGGGTTTGCTCTTCTTTTCCTAGAAAATGGATGTACCACACACACCACCCTCAGCTCTCCTTCCTTCCTAAACTGAGGGCTCTGGGTTCTACTCGTGCACTCACGGAGGAGCCAGCACTGAAGGGAAAAGATGAGAACAGAGGTCAGACCTGGCCTGGAGCTGACAAAAACCTGCCAGGTGGCCTGAGGGTGGAGGGGCACAGGAGAAGAAGGGGAAGTTTAACAGATATTCACAGTCTCCTGGGGAGAGACAGGGAATCCCTGACGGAAAGTTGCTAAACCTGCTCTGGCATCCACTGCACAAGGGCTTGCAGCTGGAAAGGTGGAGCTTGTTGAAGAAACCCTAATTGTCCTGCTGCTGACTCTTGCAGCTATTCCCAGACAACCCTCTGTGGTTGACAAGAGGTTCCAGGGCCTCACAAACACCTCTGCACTCGGGCCAGCAGCAGTCTGGTTGAGAACACTCCAATTCTGGTAGTGCATGGGCAGCCACGCTCACTTCTCAAGCCTTATTCCAAATTATAATCATGGAAGAACAGTCAGTCAGAAAAGCTGCTGCTTAGGAAGGGATTTCTGAATGATTCACACCTTTCCCCTGCCCTCCAGTGCATAGAAAGCTGGCTTAAAATTTATATAAATATATACAAAACTATCCCCTTGAACTCCAGCAGCTTGCATAGAAAGCTGGCTTAAAATTTATATAAATATATACCAAAACGATCCCCTTGGAACTGCAGCAGCTCACTGCATGCACAGGAATGAGGGAACAGAATTAAAACTGACCAGCTATGAGCTGCAGAAGGTAACATTTAATGACACAACCTAATACTGCACAGCCACACACCATTTCCAACTCATTCAGAGAACACTGAACCACCACAAGAGCAGAACAAAGCAGGCAGACCAGCTCTGCACACAGGTTGGAGTCCACCTCAACAGGAAATTCCCATGCAGAGCACAGCCCACCCTGCAGTGTCCTGTAGTCCCTGGCATCTATTTGTTTATTCCCTTAGCATGTTTTGCTCCAAGTAGTAATTGATTAGAGGCATTTTTACTCACTACTCTCATTTACTTCAGCTCCCCCAAGATCCACACCAATCCACTCCAGTGAAAAGATATTTGACACTATGTTGTAAAGAGAAATTTAATTTAAAATAAAGGAGGAAATATTTTACAATGATGTCTTCATAATTCTATTCTTCTTACGTTTGTCTATTCCAGAAAAACTAGCTTTTCTCTCTTAAAATTAATTGCAAGCATGTTCCTGAAACATAATCATTGCCAGATACTGGATTTATGTTTATGCCATGCTCAAATAATCCACTGCCAGCTGGATGTTTTCATGCATCTTTCTAAAAATTGTCTTCAAATCTTTTCTTCCTGCAGCTCATCACTTTCATGAAAATGTCTTCAAACAGCCTTGCTACAACTGAAACTGCAACAGCAGCATTCAAAGAGTATTTTAAGATATTGAAGTAGATCAGTCCCCTTGTAGATCCAGGACTGCTGGGAAACTGATACTGATTGGTTTCATGTTAAATGTTCAGCCTAAGCAGAAAAATGTCATTTACTCCTGCAAGTCCCTGAGCAATAGTGCACACTGTGACCAAGGCTGCACTTTCCATTAGTGCTTTCTGCATACATTACAGATTCTGCTCATGAATCATTGGAACATGTATTAAACCAAAAGCACGGAGCAGCTCTGGAATGTGCACATCTGACAGGAACAAATTCCTGGAGATCAGTCACTCATTCACAATCAATACATTCATGTCATTCATTCCAATTCAAAAGGTGCTGTAAGTTACCCTTTTCCCGTGGCCAGGACAAAATGCTGGTCTGGACTGTTAAAAATTTCAGTACCGAATTAGGCTGCAAGTTCATATGTTACAAAGCTAAACTCTCACTACAGAGTTTAGGTACTTTGTCCTTTCTTTTTTTCTGGAACCATCACCAAAAACTTTTAAAAACATGTCAGAACAGTCTCCCCTGCCAACACACACATGCTGCCATTTTTATCGACACAAATAATTCGTGGTCACAATCATGTTTCATGGAGTACATCTACAAAGGCAAAACAGCACAGAGCAAAGTCCAGAATCCATTTCAAAACCCCAACTTTTGTCAGTAAATATAAGCTTGAAAAGCTGCTTAGAAGAAAAGTCTTCATCTCTGATACAAAAAGATCAATTATCCATTAACTGTGGCCTTTTCTCCTCCCATACAGTAATTATCAATTGATTTAATATTGCTTGGGTGACCAATTATCTGGGGGAAAACTGGAAATTCAAATCAGACAAATCTCTGTTATGATCCATACCAGTATTTTTTTAAAGTAGCTTTTCAGAACAGTGGAGGATAAATATGGACCCATTCCTATATTAACAAATGAAGTTGTGATCCATGGAAATATAAATGCAGGGCATGAGTTAAGGTCAGTGTAACAACCCAGGCAGATGCCTCTAACATCTACAAGGTTGGTATTTTTCCTTCATGTGTCCTTCATTTTAAGAGATCAATGCCAAAAAGCAAACTCCTGCCTTACACAACTGACAAAAATTAAAAATTAACAGAAGGAAATGTCAGTGTTCAGGGGGGAAAAAAAAAAAAACCAAACTGAACAAAAAACAACCAGTACTGAAACAATACAATTTCTGCCTCTGATGTTCTGATCTTGGAAGTTATCTTTTCTCCTCTTTCTTTCTTTATCAGAACTATTTTGTTCTTAGTCACTACTTCAGGCTTCAGGAAAAAAAATAACATTGGTTTTCCAACAAGTGGGCTCTACTGTAAGAAGGACATAAGCAATACAACTTTCACCCTGCTTTTAGACTTATTAATTTGTAAGATTAATGCCTTTTTGTAGCTAAAAGCTACTTCCAGAGTGACACTCTGGCTAGTAAGCACAAACCAAGTCAGACTGCCTGGCTGCAGCAAGCTGTACTTTGGGCTCTGCTTAACAGGAATTTGTCACCAAAACAATCTGCACCTTTGGCCACCCTGTGCCTGCTCTCTGTTGGCTGTAACAGCTCCAGGCTACTTTTCCCAGCCAATTCTCAGGAAGACCTGTTTGGTTTGTCCTTTCCAAACAGATCATTCCCATGTCAGTCACCCATTTCTTTCCCCATGGTATTTCTATGAAATTTAAATATGGAGCTCTAAGCTTCCCTACAAAACCACAATTCCTACATTAGAGAAACAGGAGCACTGAACACCCGTATCCAAAAGAGGGATACAGAATCCAAAGCTTTCCCTTTGGCAAAGCAAAAAACCAATCCCAAGTAAAAAGAAAAATGCAGCAGGCGTTTCTAAGCAGTCAGAATGGTTTCAAATTGAATTTAAGTACAGGTGCTGAGTTTATATAGATTCACAAAGAAGTTTATGAAATCACTATTGAAACAGATGGAAAGGAAAAAGCAAGCAAGGAAAGTGCACGTAATTTTGCACAAATTTTGCTAACAAAGCACCAGAACTCTGCCATGGAATAAAACTTCTACTTTTTTTTAGTACATTTCATAATTTTTATCTAATGTGCTCTTAACATTATGAAGACTACTAAAGCTGAAGTGATATTTAAGATGTTCTCCTTTTTCAATTCAGCAAATTCAAACTCCTTACTGAAAACAAAAAGCACTGAACACTGCTTTCTTACAGCTGATTGTATCAGAACCACATCATATGACAGCCCTGTCACTCGGACTTCTTGCTTCTGTGCCATGATGTTAAATTCTTCACAGCAGAATTCTCCAAAGAGAGATTTACAGAGAGACTTCTTTCAAGCGGGCCTTGCACTGCAGACAGTGTGGGACTACAAGTGTTTTGTCTTTACATGGTCAAAACACTCTGGACAAACCTTTTTTTTTCACCCCGAGTGTCTCAATCAAGTGCACATACCTTCCCAGCCATGTGCCTATTTGCATTCTGCACTTGCTCATGCCCCAATTGTTTGCAGTCTGAAAGCCCCAAACTGTGTTTGCAGTTGCCTGGAACTCATCCACTTTACAGCAAGGATGAAAAAAGTTACTCAAATGTCAGCAATCCACCAAATGCCCTTCCCACACAAGTTCTCAAGGATTAAACAAAAAAGTGACTGAGAACCTCAGCACAAAGAATTCCTGGCTCTGTCCTCCCTCGGTCGCATGTAGGAAATGCAGCAACACTGAGGGCACCAGCACTGAGAACACCCCAGATTTACAGCAAGCTCAGCGCTGAGAGAAGCAACAGCCTGAGGATGATTACAGAAGCTGCTGGGAGCTGTGCTCATGTCACACAGTACAGAGGAACCTGCACAGTACTGTTACACAGCACTGCAAAGCAGCAGGCAGTGCTGAATTATCTGTGCATCCCCACAGGATGATCTGTCCCAGCCTGTCCCAGAGCCAGGTGTTCCCTGCTCTCACTCAGGGCAGCTCGCAGCCAATAAATCGATTTGATTAAACGTGGGCTCTGTGCCAGGCCTGCAGTGCCACGTGGAGGTCAATAATGTCATTCCAAGAGCTGGGACAGGGAAACATCGTCCAGACGGGCAGAGGGCAGGGCACAGGGACAAGCACCAAGCCACGCTTGGAAAGGGCCTTGAGAGATCTTCTGGAGGAGATAAAACAAAGGATTCTCCCCCGTATTTTATAACAAAGTGCACCTGGCCACAGCTGGATATATCTTTCCACAACATAATGCCCGGACAGTTCAAATAACTTTATTTTCTGGGTTTGTATGCACCTGTATTTGCAAAGAAACCTGAATAAAATGGCAAATAAAACCAGAATGTACTTAAAAACTAAAGACTGTATACAACAAAAATTACTTAAGACTATGTCAAACATTTACTGTCCTGAGAGCCTCCAAAAAGAAATTACGCTCCATTTTATTATTATTTTATTAAATACACTCATGAAATGACAGTTCTGGTTTGGGTGGGTTTTTTATTTATTTAACAAAGTGCCATACCAGCCGTTCTGTTTCAGAGACAGTTTTCAGATAATGTCACAGACACGATTTACATTAGGTCTGGATTACTCCCAACAGATCTGCAGTTGTGTGGAAAGGCAAATGCCATTTGGAGAAGACAGGCAAACATCAAGAGCTGAAGTTCTAAACTGAGGAAGGGCTTTTCCCCTGCAAAGCAAATACCCAAGGAGACTGACTGAAGTAAGAGCTTAAGTTAAACACACACTTCTGATAATGCAAACCCTGGAACAACTTTATGTTCCATATCAAATTTGTGGTATTTTTCAAAAAACAAAAAGCGAAATTTAGCTGCAGTGCAGGAATACAAGCACAGAGCTTGGCTGAGCCAAGTTTCCCTTCCCCCAGGAAAGGTCCTGGCACCTCAGAAGAATGGGCCAGGATAAGGAGGAAGGGCAAGATAAGAGAAATTTATTTATACCTTTAGTTTTCCTTTCAGCAAATGAAGTCCTATGACAAAAGGATGAAGCACATCATCTGTGGAAGACAACAAAAACAAAAGTTATTTACATTTTAACAGACAAGCATATACTCGCACTACATACCAAATAAATAACAAAAAAATTACTTTGTGAGTTACATCAGCGATAATTTATCATCCTTCTACTTTCAGAGCTTCCAGGGTCTTCCAGCCTCTCATTATTTTGTGCACCATTTCAGTGTAATGAGACACAGAGTGCAAGGCCAGACTGCAGGAAAACCAAATGCTACCCAGCACAACAGCATCTCATTCTTATTCCAGAACATCATTAAAGTCTTTTATTGCTAAAAACTCACTGAAGTAGAAATTAAATAGGAGATGAATACTCCCTACTCACACGTCAGTTCCTCACTTAGCCAAACACCTTGCTGACTCACAAATGTTGACAAATCTTGGATACAAAACAAACAAACAAACAGTAACAAGCAGCCAAGCCTCTGAAGGCTCTCTGTATCTTGCATAAAAGCACCAACTGTAAGAGGAAGAATTCCTAGGAAAGCTGAAGAAATCTCGATGGGATCATCCCCCACAAAGCTTTTTCTTCTCCAGACCAGAAGTCCCAGCTTCCTCATGTCTCTTTATAAGAAATACAATAAAAAAAAATCAAGAAGAGATCTTATACTGCCAGCTCACTTTTGGTTAGAAGTATCCTCTCTTCTGGACAGGTAGGGAAAAAATTAAAATTAATAAATAAAAAGAAGTTGCAATGATTTTACCAAGATGGCAAACTCCCAAAGATTAACAAGAAATCAAATGAATGCTTTGGGACCTCCACCTTGAGCCACTTTTAGTAATTTTAAAAGTAAAGTCTACTTACAGTATGAACTGTGAGCTTACCCTGCCTACTACCTAGCACACCTGTCTCCAACAAACATTAAGGAATGTGGCACATAAAATACTGTAAATATGCCTTCCACCATGGAAAAGATAAGCAGGGAGACTGGGGAGAAGGAATTCTTGTTTTTCTCACACCAGAGGAAAAGGTGAGATCTTTAGTTATAACCAAATACAAAAGAAGACGATGAGTCAGTAAGATGGATAATGTTACATGAAAAAGAGGAGGGAAAACTGGTGGGGAAGGGTAGAGACTTTACAGACTGAAAACTCAAAGCATTTTTACTGTAAAATCAGCAGAAAGAAAAAGAAATCTCATGCATAAATCAAGAAGAGACAGCACAGCATAAAACACATGTGATGTGTTGAAGAAGCAGGTGCAGTATTTCCATCTGCCACCAAAGCAATAGTTGTAAGGCAGGAAAAATTACTTATTTTTCTTGACAGATAAGAGACACGTGACAAAAAAAATCAGTAAGACCATTTGCTAAAAGAACTGGCAACAACAAGGGTTTAAGAAGTAAAAGAGCTGCCAAAAAGCCCAGCTGTTACTGCAGATGTGAGATTCAATTAAACCTGACTAGAATTGTTCACCTAAGACAATGGCAAAGCCAAGGGAGAAGAAATCACTGTGTCCTGGAGGAAGTTTGCTGCTTGCAGGATTTCCACCTGAGATGCACTGAGGAGCAGGAGAAGGAGCAAGGCCAGCAGGGGCCTGTAAGGGGAATGCTGAACTCACACAAGTTGATCACTCATCACACTTTGGTGTCAAACCATTGCTTTGGAAAAATTCTGTCCCAAATATACTCCTAAAGGCACAAACAGCCAGGACAAAAGCTTGAGGTTTGGGTGTCAGTGCTGTCAGTCACTTCTGAACTACAGATGCTGATGGTTTCAGAAAATACACCTTGTATTTGAGATGAGGTGATCACAAATGTCACATTTCAGCACTGTGATTCAGGCAGTCCCACATCTCTATGTGATACTTGTGGCACTGAACCCCAGTGTTTCACTCTCAGGGCATTCTTGATGTTTGCTCCAGTTTCCACTACAAATATTTGGGTAGATAGACCATTTTGTCACTGGCAGTGCTAGTAACTTATTCCCAGAAAAAAAAAAGATTAATTTCCTATAGTGTGAAGGAATCACCAAATTAAAATTTAACCAACATCAGCCTGGCCTTTTAGAAATTGGAACAAAACCTCCTACTCCACTTATTCCTGGGCTACACTGTTAATCTCCATCTTTAAAACTCACATTGCCTATCTGAAGTCCACACGAAAAACCAAGGAGGACAAATCAATCAATATACAAAGGTGCCCAAAATTTAAAAAAAACCCTCTGCCAGACACAAAATATGCAAACAAAAGAATCTCTTGTAGTCACAGCTACAGTATTATTTGCGCTGGCAGAACAAAAAATATTCTTCAATGTAAGACAGTTTTAGTGTCAATCTGCCTAATTTTATTGAAAATTTTCTTCACAGCATACAGCACTTCTGTAACAGAAAATTATTCCAGGTACCGTCCTGTAATCCAACATCACAAGGGCAGATCTTACTGGAATAGGTAAAAATAGCACCAGTGAACATGCCAAAGGACAGTCTTTCCACTACAGGGGCAGTGCTTACATTGCAACATCAGCTGGCTCTCTTTTTATAACCTCTTGACTGCCAGTGAGCGAGTTACACAGTCAACTTAAAAGGCTGGAGAAATCTAAGAGTAAGCTCTGACCCTCTCTCTGAGCTGAAATCAATCCACTGTATCACTGACACCGAGCCTCTGCTGCAGCACTCTGTTATTGCCTGCTAAGCTTTCTACCTGCTCCATAGCACTCAGCACACAGGGATGATGTCATTCACAATACAGCCTATTTCCTGTCAAATGGCAGCAGAAAATTAGAGGCTTGCACACTTTGTTGCCCCTTTTGGCTGCAGCACACTGGCAGCTCCTTCATTTACTCCTTTCGCTGCCAGCCACAAGACCCATCCTCTAAAGAACTCCTTTCATCCCGTTTCTGCAGATCAGCCAGTCTGCAACAACCCCTCCCCAGCACTGAACTCTAAATGGGTTTTTTCCACATAAAGATAACAACCAGCACAACCTGAACATTTAAACTGTGAGCCCGGTGATCAGACAAAGCCAGAAATGTTGTTTTACCAGAAGAGACTCTGCTCCATAGCCAGCAGCTTGACTTCCAGGTGACCAAAACTGCTTAGCTTTCTAATTAGGCACCAGGGAAACCTGCACCCTCCCATCTTCAACACCACAAACAGGTTCCTGCCTGCTCATCCGACAGATTGGGATTGATTGGAGCTTTCCAAAGTTATTGGAGGCAGATGGGGAGGGAAAAGAAAGCTTGGGAAAAGCAGGGAGTCACTGAGCTTGCACAGGTACTCTCACACGTCTGTGCTTCAATCTAAGAAAAACTGACTGATCATCAACAAATTTACCTCACCCTAAACATCCAAGTCCTGGAATATCAGACATGTTTGTTATTTGCACACAGTGGCCCCAGTGCTGTGTATTTATTTTAAAAACTAACCATCAGACTCATGCAAATTCAAGAGTAGAGTTTAGACACTTTTGCCATACTTTAAAAAGCCCGAATACATCAAATTACAACAGAAATGCACAAATAAAGAGCTAAAAAAATATTCTAATGGGGTTATGCAATAGATTAGATCTGAAGGAATTCAATTTCTATCAGAAATCATCAAAATAAGGAAAATATTAACCCAACAGTAGTCTTGGAATTAACAATGGCTAGATAAGTTCCGAACTTCAGGAATTGAAATAAAAGGTCTTCTTGACTGTGAAGGTGGAGTCACATCCTATGCCATAAATATGAGCACCTTTCAGAGAAACTTCAGGACAAAGTTTCTACAGCCAAGTTTAAACAACTCCAAGTTACCATGTATCAAAATACAGCTTTTCAAGTGAAAGCTGGAGAGGTAATTACAAGCACTCTTAACTCCACATTAAGTGGAATTAAAGTCCACTTTACTTTCCCTTTTACAAGAAACTTTTAATCGTGTACTTTCTACGATAATGACTTGGAAACAACATAAATAGCATTTTTTGGGTAGCAATAAATTAGGAATTAAAAAAAAAAATTAAAATATGATTAACCAGTATTTTTTCCTCCCAGCAACACTTCCACCATTGAAGCTTCCAGTCTAATGGTCCCCTCTTCATCTGCTCTTTGCAGGATTCTCCCTCTGTGTTCCTGCATTTCTGCAACAATTCCGTGCAAACAACAGGGACTACATGGCATCTTCACCTGCCTCACCATGCTCCTTCAGTTTCACCAAAAAACTCTTTATGTAAAATCTCACACGTTTCTTATACATAAAGAAAATTTGAATAAAGAAAAAAGAATGATAATTTACTCGTCGCTGCCACAGGTAGCAAGGGAGTAAAGAGACAGCAGCGCCTTTTGTGGTGTGCTAATAGACTGAAATACCCCCATAAAATACTGAACGTATTACCAGACTTTGAGCAAACACTCTTAAATGCCTGAGAACAAGAAAGTAGAATATCCAAAAGCTACAACATATTACTGATACAGCTGACAGGGACGTACACTGGAAGCAAACTAAAAGACATTATAGAAAAAGAAAACTGGTCACATGTTAAAGTATTTCAATATATACCTTAAACGTTTCCCCTACAACAGCATCAGACACATCTTTCTTCTAGCTGTGCACTATTCTGCATCTTCCTCCTGTTAATCTCTCAGCTCAGTGTTCCTAAAATCCTCACTTTCAGAACTCCAGCTTGCTCTACAGTGAAAAAATTTATGTAACAGAAGACTATAATGGGGGCTCAGAGCCATTTTTTAAAGCCTGAACCTCTGAGCCAGCTTTAATTAATCTGGTTAACCCCACGCCACACCCAGCTGCGAGTTAGTGAAGCAACCTCCCTGTGCCTGTGAACTAAAAATACACCAATGGCTCAACTGCTCGTACCGATACTACGTCTTTGCATCGGAATGCCCCATGAATTAACGCCCTTTTGCCAGCTGCTTGTCAGAACCGAAGCACCGGAGGGGCGAACCAATGGCAGGTAGGAAATGGGAGTGAAATCTGCCACGAAGCACTGGGACAGCAGCAGCAGCAGCCCCTAATCCACGCAGCATCTGCGGAGCCACAACTCAGCGAGGCAAAGGCTGCACGGAGCATAAAAGGGGGCTCAGATCGCAGGAGCTGCAGATACAGGTCCCATTGCAGATCTGATAGTGCCCAGAAAACACGGCACAGCCGCTTTCAGGCTCACCACATGCACAGGTTATTTGCAAGGCGATTTTCCAGCTCTTTTGCCTCAAGTTAAGCAGCTCTGATATAAGCGGTGCTCTCGCTGTGCTCCGTGGCTGCATCCAGGATGCGTTTGGAGCACGGCAGAGCTGCCACAGCTGCGAACACCCGCAGTGACCTGCACTTGCCACCCTGCTGCTCTACACAAATCCAGAGTTTTGCTGCTAAAACCTTACCCCCAAAAGCAAGCACAACCCGCCGGAAAATACACAATTCAATCACATGGACTACACCGCTTAAAAGCCCGACTAAAGAATACTGATGTAAACATACTGTTTATTAATTATCAGTTCTAATTCCTAGCTCTGAAGTCTAGCAAGAAAATGCTTTTCTCATTTACAAATGACTCAAGACCAGCACTTTGTTTATCCTCATCTGCTGTGTGCGCTGCAGCATTTCAGTACACAAGATGACCATATTCTATTAAACTGTAAAAGGTCAGTACACACTGCTGCAATAAAATCAACTTTGTGTAAAACAGATGACATTTATAGTACAAACACAATATTCAAGTCACTAAAGGAATAAACGTGCGCCAGCTGCTTTTCAAAGCAAAAGCGTTGTTTACAAAAAAACAGCGCACGCAGCAAGAGCCAGCACAGCTCGGAGAATTATTCACAGAACTTGGGCCAAAACAGACTTTCTTTTCAGAAAAAATAAGAACATCACTAAACATGGGTTGCCCATACAGAATAAATTGTATGTGCTTCATGCCGTCTCAAAAGCCATGAGCTAATTCATGCTCATTGCTAAAATACCTTGTCAATTTGTCATAGAGTTCGACTTTTCATCCAAGTCCCTACTGCTACATCAACTTCTCTTTCAATTCATTTGTAGAGCTGACCAAATGTTTCCACAACCTTATTCAATACACAGTGGATACATTTCATACCAGAAAATACGAAAGAGTTTTGCACCAACAATTCCACAAAATCGATCAAAATTGGTACAATGTAGATGTAAACATGTCTGTTTACAAATTAAACTTATGTGAAACCTACTGAAATCATGCTTCGATCACCATGCTTGAAATTTGGGAAATCACAAGTTTTCATCTTGTTTTGATGACTTTCGTTGCTTCCCCAAATAAAGATAATTTTGACTTACGCAATTTAATGGGTTTATTATAAACAGAACACTAAATACTGTTTTTCGTTACACACTCTTTAGATTTCAGTGCTTCTAATTTAGAAGATGGTCCAGGAACTTATTTCTTACAACACAATCATCATTTTCAATCATGCAGTTGCTTCTTCCTGAATTGCCATGAAAGTTTTAGAAATGCACAAATCCTGTTATCCTCATTCCCTGGGTGACTGCAGCACCCAACTGTCCTGCCTCTCCTCCACAACTCTGGGTATCTCTCATTTCAATTCAAGTCAGGCACAGGCACAAGGTAGGACAATCCCACAGGATACAGGAATAGGAGGGCAAAGTATGGAGGAATTCCTTGCTCTCCATCAGCCAGGGCATCGCAGCAGGAGCACATCCCCACACGAGGAGCCCAAATCCATGGAAATCCCTCCCTCCTGCCCAGCTGGCTGCCCAGGGAGCCAGGACAGGGATGTGACATGGGAAGGGGAGGAGGGAAACAAGTGGGGAGCGTTTAAACAAGAGCAGAGGGGTGCTGGAGGTGTGACAGAGGTGTGGCAGCACAGAGGACAGAGTGTGTGCAGCAGAGAGCCAAATACCAACCTGCACTCAGTTACACTGTGCAAGACTTCATTTGCTCCAACTTAATCAGCAATATAAAAACAATTTGAACATCCTGTATCCAGAACACAGAAGGGAGTGCATCAACTCATGCACTGAATCTTGACTGAAGGCTCCTTTATATAAAACAATTCAACCTAACAGCTTTTGGTTCCCATCTCCTACAGGAGCTCAGAAAGCCAACAGCTCTGAATTTAATGTTTTCCAACAAGGAAAACTCGGTTTTCTTCTCAATTCCTGGTTTTCCAACAGTGCAAAGAGCCACATAAATAATCTGGGGGGAGGAGGGGAGTACATGTCCCAGAAGAAATTACTGCTGATTTAGCGTACCAAGAAGTGCTGACCAATGATTTCCGTGGGTCATGTTTGTGGTTTAGAAAATGAGTTATTTTAATAAGATGTAGTAAGTTCAGGCCCTGAGACAGCAGTGACTTCATATGTAATTTGAACAGAATGCACGGTTGGTTAAGAATAAAAAATGGAAAAGGAATTCAACTGAAAAAAATGTTTAGATCTTCTTTGGGAAAAAAAAATAGGCATTTTCTCTGCCACTTCCAGCTTTTCTTTCAAAGCAGGTTAATCAGCAGTGTTGCACAATAAGTTGTCCAGTCCTGAAGATATTAGGAATAGCAACAAACGGTATGAAAATCATATTCCAGGTCTCTGAAAGCATCAATGCTCCAACCCAACGATGCTACTTCACTTCTGATTTAACAATCTGAGATTAAATTGCTTAGTACATTAATCAGTCACCATATTCATTTCATGAGCACACACAGAGATCCCTACCTCTTTCATGATTAATTGCAGCCTTAGGGTTTGCCTGCAGAAAATTCTCATTAAGACAAACCAAACTAAAGCCACTTCCATTCTGAGTGGGTGTCCCCAGAAGAGATTTAAGGGAATTGCTTGGAATTAACTCTCACATTCATCAACTCAATCACTCCTGCACCAACACTGCAGACATGTCCTGAAGAATAAGCATGCCCATTCCAATGATATCCTAGTTCAGCACAATGCAGTGATGCTTTAAGCAGTATCTGGAGCTGAGTTTTGCATAAGCATTAAAATAAAAGCCATTTTCAGGTATTTTAACTTGCCTTCGGTTTTGGAAAGATTCTGAGTTTTACACCACTACAGATCCTCCTGGTTTTGCACACCTACAAGCTCCAGCTGCAGCTGGAACACGCACTGTGCTGCAGCAATCCCACTGCAACTGGTTCTGCAGCATCACTGGCCAGCTAAGGTCCCTGCATTTATGGATGTCACTTCAAGGCTAAGAAGAAAAACAATTCTACACAAGTCATTTGGCCTGTCACAGGCGAGATGAAGAAGGGACAGCAGTGGGACAGGCAGGTTACTGGTGCGTGCAGTCAGGCTGGAGATAAAGAGAGGCAGGACACAGCACAGGGCTGGAGCCCGGGCTCTGCAGGAGCACCACTGCTACACGGCAAGGCTGAACAGCTTACAAGAAATCAGGACTAGAAACAATCTTACTCCTGCTAGCAAATGTCTAAATGAATTTCAGCTGCAAAAAATAATCAAGCATGCAATTCAAACCAAAGAATGCCCGAGCAGAAAGAATTCAGTTGTGCTGATACACCTAAAGGCATTTTCTACTCCCAGTTCAGCGGACTGGGATCACAGTAACAGGAGGGTCAGGGAGCCCCGCTGGAAGCACAGGAGGGACAAAGCTACAGCATCACAGCAGGAACCCGGGGAGCCCGGGCCGGCACAGCCACGGCTGTGGGCAGGGCACAGCTCCAGCTGTGCGGGATGCTCATCCTCCCTGGCCAGGGCACAGCTCCGGGGCTGCGGGATGCTCATCCTCCCCTGGCCAGGGCACAGCTCCGGGGCTGCGGGATGCTCATCCTCCCTGGCCAGGGCACAGCTCCGGGGCTGCGGGATGCTCATCCTCCCCTGGCCAGGGCACAGCTCCGGGGCTGCGGGATGCTCATCCTCCCTGGCCAGGGCACAGCTCCGGGGCTGCGGGATGCTCATCCTCCCCTGGCCAGGGCACAGCTCCGGGGCTGCGGGATGCTCATCCTCCCTGGCCAGGGCACAGCTCCGGGGCTGCGGGATGCTCATCCTCCCCTGGCCAGGGCACAGCTCCGGGGCTGCGGGATGCTCATCCTCCCTGGCCAGGGCACAGCTCCGGGGCTGCGGGATGCCCGCTGTTCATTCTCCCTGGGCAGGGCACAGCTCCAGGGCTCCGGGATGTCCACTGTTCACGCTCCCTAGACAGGGCACGGCTCCGGGATGCCCGCTCTCACTCTCCCAGGACAGGGCACAGCTCCAGCTGTGCGGGATGCCCGCTGTTCACCCTCCCAGGACAGGGCACGGCTCCAGGGCTACGGGATGCCCGCTCTCACTCTCCCAGGACAGGGCACGGCTCCAGGGCTACGGGATGCCCGCTGTTCACCCTCCCTGGACAGGGCACGGCTCCAAGGCTGCAGGATGCCCGCTCTCACTGTCCCAGGACAGGGCACGGCTCCGGGATGCTCTCCCCGGGCGGTGCGGGCCCACCGGCGCGGCCCCGCGCTGGCGCTGACAAGCGGCGGCCCCGACCCGGCCCCGCTCCCCGCGACCCTCGGGCACCCTCACCCCGCCCCGGCCCTCTCGGCACCGGCCCCGCTCCGGCCCGGGCGATGCGGCCGCGAAGCTCCGCGGGTCCGAAGCGGCCCGGTTCTCCTCCTCCTCCTTGCCCGGTGCCTGCCGGAGCCGAGCGTTCACCCGCCCTTACGGCCGAGGCGGCGGCCGGGTCAGCGCGCCCGGGGCCGAGCCCGGAGCGGCGCCAGCGCGGAACGGAGCGCCGCAAAGACAGGAAACGCGGGGAGCGGTTCTCCCGCTCGCCCCTCCGGCACTCCCCGGCCAGCCGTACCTGTGTGCCGGGCCCCTGGCGGGTCCCCCGCGCCCCGGTCCCGCCCGGCGCCGCTCGTTCCGCGCCTCAGAGAAAATGGCGGCCCCGCGCCCAGGCAGACATTTATCCCCGCCCATCGCCCGCTCGGCGCTCCGCACCCTCCCTGCGCCCGCCCGGCCGCTCCCGCCTCCCCGCCTGCCGGGGGAGCGCCGAGCGCTCGATGCGCCGCCCCGCCGCCATTTGGGAGCGGCTGAGGGAGGAGGGAGGCAAGGAGCGCATCCCGAGGGGATCCCGTGGCCGCTGCGCCTCCAGCCCTGCCCGCGGCCCGGCCTGCGAGTGCGGGATGAGCGTGGCCGCTGCGCCGGGGGCTGGAGCGGGCGCCGGTGGGGCGGCAGAGCCGGCTCCCCTCAGGCAACCGCAGCGCTGCCGCCTCACAGCCGCCCTCAGCTCAGCTCAGCGCCCAGACCCGGCCGCCTCCCTGCACCCGCACCGGCCCTGCCTCGGCTCAGCCCCGCAGTATTTGATAATTAATTAGCTAATTAATGAACCGGGGCGCATCGGCAGCGCGTCAGCCCCGCTGTGCGGGCAGCGGCTGGGTCCGACACCGCATCGGTCAGAGCCCTGAGCCCTGAGCGGTGCCAGGCAAAGCCTGCCCTGCCTGTGCCAGCCCAGCCCTGCCTTACCTGGGCACAGCAAGCCCTGTCCTACCTGTGCAAAGCAAACCCTGGCTCTGAAGGCAGCAGGCAGCAATTCCCAAGGGGGCGGTACGTGCTGAGGGGTGGGGTGTGAGCTGCTGGGAAAGGTATCTGGGGAGAAATAAAATAAAAAAAAAATAAATAATTTTAAAAAAAATAGCGTGCAAGCTCTTTTCCTGGAGGAGACAGGGACCAGCTGTCAGGCAGCAATCCCTGTGTAACCCAGCGCAGCGTCCATGGAAAAGTGGGGATACCAAAGGGCTCTGCTCGGTGTTAACTCGCTTATTTTAGCTTTGAAAACGTACAGAATGGCACGTCAAAATAGTAAACAAATTATCACCCCAAAACACAGCTTCTCGGGATAGCCATTGCAAAGGAAAACATCTCTCCCAGAAGTGTATTTGCAGAGCATTACACGTTTGCATTTACAGTCATGGAAGTTATGTTAAGTGTTAATTAAATTAGTGTTACTCTAAAAAAGAGCCTCCAGCAAAATTCTCAGCCTTATTTTGGATTTCTCTGCGGAAGAAGGTTCTGATATAAACCAAAGCCTGAGCTCAGCTAAGTCACATTAACCTTAGAGAGGCATAGCAAGGACAAGGAAAAAGCAGCACTGTTGGGTTTGCCTCTCCTAAGCACCAAATAAGAAAAAATCCCAAAACACAGAGTCCTTAGGTACTGGTGACCTCCAGGAAGAGATGTGGTTGCCAAGTCATAGGGGATTGAAATAGGGATGGCAACCAGGAGCTCTGGGAGGATAAAACACAAGTTTCCATGTCCCTAGAATACCATGATTCCCATATATTCTGAAAGTTACCACTGATTCCAGTGTAATAATGCCTTCAGTTTAGAGGACATTGCTAAAAGAAATGCTGAAGCTTTTGTAGCACTCTTTTACAAAAACCACATGGAGATTCCAGCTATTGAAAGATGTTACTCCCTTATTTTCCTCTTCCCCATGGCCATGGGCTCAGACCTATCAGAAACCCAAATCCAGACCAGGGTGGTATCCACTGAGGGCAAAATTTAATATCTGAATTATTCTTTTCGAATTCTTATAGAGTAACTCATCAATGTCACATTTAAACTGAAGAAGTCCTGTGATGAACAGATCCAGTTTATTTATGCAACTTTAACAAGAGCCATATCCATATAGCTGACTGCAAAACTTGGCCCACGAGAAAAAAAAATCCAAAACTACACTCAAAGCAGTGTGTACAATAAATATTCACATGGCTTTAGAGTGAGCATGTCCATGTAATATGGTAGAGTAGTACAGATTCTAGCCAAATATGCAAAAAGATCTTAAAATCCTGTAATATAAAATATAAGTGCAATGAGGAGCTTGAAAAGAAAGAGGGAGAGAGGAAAAACCACCTCAGGATGAGGAGGTTTTGACAAAGACCTTTCATAAAGTTTTAAACTTCTGTTAAAAGACTAGAACAGTGAAGGGCTGTAGTCGTGGAGCAAATAAACACAGATCTGGAGGAAAGCAAGCCAAATTTCAGACTTAAACAATGCAGCACATGCAAAGAAAGACAATAATTGCAAGAAAGAAACAGAAAAGCAAACAAGGAAACTGAAACATTACAGCACTGAAGTAGAAGGGAAACAAAAACTGAACAGACTGTCCAAAATAAACTGAAAATTACCAGCATTCCTCCCGAGGTTGATCTGGTTTATGTTTGGGATTAGATGTTTAAAGTGTGAATGTCCAGGTGTTAGACTTTCATTTGTCCAGGCATATAATCAGATTTTACATTTTCACCCTCTGGGGTGTTTTGTACTTGGACAAAAAGCAGCCTTGAAGGCGTGATGAGAAGGAAAACGAGAAGCAGGGGCTTTAGGCTGAGTTAGTGACAGCACCATTCTGTGGAGGTGTGAGGGTTGTTAATTCCCTCTCCTGCAGCGGGTTTGTCACTCAGGCAAAGCCATCCCGGCCTCATGGACCTCAGCCTCCTCCCTGGCCAAAACGGGAGGGATGATCCCTGCCTTTGAGAAGAGTTTTCACACTGCCTGCTGGAAAGGAGCATGGAAAAGTGAAAGCTGTCCTCATCTGTGGTGATTCCGTTTGCAGTGTTCCTGAGTTCCCAGCCGTTACTTGGGGATTCTCCAAAAAATATCAAACGTTTGAAGTGGCACCACGTAACCTTAATTGTATCCTTAATACACTACAATCCTTCTACAATATCCTTAATACAATACAAAAAATAAGCCTCAGAAGGATGAGCAGCAAGAATTAGGGGTGGAATGCTGGCTGGAAAAAAGAAGAAATGCATAGACACGCTTTATTATGGAATTTGGGGTATCAAATCTTACTCCCTTTCTCCTCAAACCAAGGATTGCCATAGACAAACTTTGCCATTTTATCCTCTGAGCCACAGTTAAAGCATTGTCCTTCTGCAAGGTTGGATTATGCTGCAAATTATTCTCTTACTCCTGCATAATTTTTTTTTTTTTTTTTTTTTTTTTTGATAAGAGAACATTGCTTAGGAAAAAATTTAAAGTCAAGTCAGATACAAAAGTCCAGCATACAGAGACCATGAAGAAAGTGAACAAATCGAGCATTAGCAACCTAAAAGAGAAGCCAAATAAGGCATCCCTTATTTGTATGATGATGCATAAACTATTTATATTTTATCATCCAGCAGAAAGACTTTATTATTTCCCCGTGTCACTGAAGTGTTCAAAGGAGTAGAATATAATTTTTAGTTTGGGTTTTTCATGCACTGAGAATTTAAATTACATAAACTACCTTACAACAACAGGACATCTTATATATGAAGCTGTGAACAGTGCAGTAAACTTGTTTTGCTGGAATGAAAACCATAATTTCTGTTGCTTTGTCCTGCACAAATTGTCAATTTTTTACTTTATAAATATCCAGCTAAAGGTGGTTGCTCTTGGGCTTGCCTTTCTCACCCTGCCCAGCATCTCTTCAGCCAAACCTTGGGAGTCTCTCTCTTCAATATGAAAATAACACCTGACTTCCCATAGGCACCACACAACAGTCAGCTCCTTCCAAAAGCTTCACTCTTTATCTAATCAGTGAGAAATGAAGCTTGCAGTGACTTCAGCACTTCCCTGGAAGGCTGGATTCTGGAAGCAGATCCACTGAAGCCAGCCAGGCTCTGTGCAGCTCTGGGTATCCCCAGCCCCCAGGACTTCCTCAATAAATCCTCACCCCGGGGTAAAGTGGAGCTGTGCACACCCGGACAGGCTGACACACCTCACACGTACTGAAGTGTGAAGGGATGGCAGCACAGATGGCTCCAATTCACTTTACTTTAGTTACTTCCAGGGGAAATTCAATTCAAGTACTTTAAGTTACCAAGAGCTGTCCTGCAAAGTTCTTTGTTATATTTTGCACCCCCAGGTGAAGTCACTGGGCCATGGTTGCCTTCATTCTGCTGCCAACAGGTTTTGCCTTATCTGTTCACTGCTTTATTCTGTAGAGAAATTGAAGTTAGTATCTTCATTTTTTCCTTTTCTTTTCACTGCTTTAACGCTGTCATTTTAGAAACACGTTTATCTAAAAAACACTATTCCATAGAGGACTATTATCCTCTATTGTATATTCTTTTAGAATTAATTACATCTCTTTACTATAATCTATTAGGTGTTCATACATATATGGTGTATTTCTATAAAATTAACATTAAATATGTTGATGAAAACATCAATTACGTAGATTTTCAATACCAGTCTGTGTGGGAACACTTCAGACTAAAATTGAAGCAGCTTTTCATTAAAGCCTTGCAGTAATTAAATTATTTTGAGAGTGCAGCTCTAAAAACAGTAAACAACAATCCCCTACTGAAAAAAATAAAGTTATATTAGCCCTTCCTCACTGATAATCTTACATGCAAGATTCTCAGCATTTTCAACAAACTCTGCAGCAGTTTCCAGCCCTGCATTTGCTGCTGCTGTCATTTATGGTATTGCAGATATCCAGTGTCTCCGGCCTTGTTCTGTGCAGTGCAGCAGAGCATTGCTGCCTCTCCAATTTCAGTGCAATGCAATTTGCTTCTAGGAAAATTCAGAGGCACTGCACTCCCCCAGCCAGTTCCTCTCAGGCTCCTCTCCAGACAGGCTGAGCTAAGCGGCTTTCCTGAATTTCAGATAGTCATTTGCAGCACTTATGACCAAGATTTAACTTTCTCCTGGGGTGACAAGAAGCTGTGACATGCAAGAATTCTGCTCAGAGCTTTGAAACCTGAGATGTCAAGTGCAGGTCCTGCTCACAAACGATTTTCCCCCATGACCCAGCCCCTGTCCTCTGAGTCCTTTGCTGTTCCACCCCTCGGTGCCCCCATTTGTTTGTACAGACCAGCTGAGAAAAATCAAATAGAAAATATCCCTGAAGCCACGTGGCTTCCAAGTGCTCTCTGTGAAGTTGTGTCTGACAGGTACAGAAGTATTTTATCAGGTGACCATAATTGGGTTTTCCCCCTAGCTGGGAATGTGCTGGAGGAATAGCAGTTAAATTCCAAATAATTTTGGAAGGGATTGAGAGTCTGGGTAAATCTCCTTTGAGAACATAGGAAGTTGCAAAGAGCACAAGACAAATGCACCAGGTTGGTTGGGATAGCACTGGATACTGAGAATATCAAACCATGGAAACAATTTTAGAATAATGTTTTATAAATTTAATGTGGAGATGATGATGAGTGCCATCTGCACAGTGAATAAAAATTCAGTCTGAATAAGCATTATTTGAGCTCCAAAAAGAGGAAAAAAATTTAAAAAATTGAAAATCTAGGCTCTAATTTGTGTCTATTTGAACAGTCTTTCCTACTGCAGAGACAATAAATACAGCACTTTGATTTACACATGTATTCTATTTTTGAAACCTAACCAAACTGGTTTATTTGGTTTATTTTGACTTTCTGAAAAAGTCTAACCACAACAAAATCTCTTCAGAGCGAGGTGCTGCAGTTTAAAAATAACAAAGCATAAATAGCTCTTTCCTGACAAACATTTTTAGAACCCAGCCTGAGCATATCCTAAAAACCTCTTCTGCAGCAGAGCAATTACACCTGACAGAGAGCTACATAAAGGATTTATCATCTGATTTAATGTGGCATTAAGCTGTGCATTGACAATTTCTCGTGGTAAATGAACTCCATTCAATACTTAGGTTCTCTACAAGCAGAAGAATTACAGTTGTTCATTGTAATAACGTGCAGGATGACAGCAAAATTTCATTTTTCTGTGAGGAATCGAGTGTGGAATGAGTAGTGGCAGGGTAGGAGGCTGTGTGTGCGTGCACATGTGCATCAGACTGTAGCTGAAAAATACACAAACCCTCCTTTATCTCTTCCCAAATCATATTTGTTCTGTCTCTTCATCAAAAAGCCCGAGTGGTTTTTTTACAGTCCTGGCAAGGAACGCGCTCTGCCTGCGCTGTGTTTGTGTTGTGCACAGAAACCCTCACTCCTGCCCTGCTGACATCACCCTCGGCTTTTATCAAAGGCAGATTCCAGAGACAAGGAAACCCAAAGCAGCCCGAGAATCCATCCAGCTCTGCTGTTCCCAGATAACACACGCTAATTAGCATGTGAGTATAAGGTCATAAATACCTGCGCCACTCAAAGGTTCCTGGAGGCAGCCAGAAGACAAAAGTCCATTTTAGCCATGTGCCTGCATTCGTGCACCGACAGAAATGCAACTCTCGTTAACTGCATTCTGGTACAAAAAGCGATGCAAAATAAGAAAGAAAAAAAAAAAAAGCTATCTGGCTCTCAGCTGCAGCCTGTTTATCCATTGTCTTTCAAGTTCATCTCAAACGTTGAGATAAACAAAGATAGGTGATCAAAGGGCTGCGTTACTTTTGGCAATACACCCCTGCTGTAGCCAGCCTTTGATTCTTGTCCTCCATGTCCTCTGGAGCAATTTGTGCTTTGAGGGCTAGGACAATTAAAAGTCGTGTTGCAAGCACCTGCCTTCAGCAGCAGTGTCCCGATGAAAATGTGCCAGCAGGGCAGGATTTTGGCCATGCAGCTGCCGAGGCTGTACAAGGGCAGGTTCCTGCCAGCCCTGTCCAAAGCACGGAGCTCTCCAGAGCTGCCCTGAGCTGCCCAGGGGGACATTTCACTCTGGGCTGATGGACACGGCCCTCACAGGGGTCAGCACTGCTCTGTCCCAGCACCAGGAGATTCCCCCTGGGAAGCTCTGACATCACACACTACTGTAGCTATGCTATTTTTTAAAAAACTTGCATAAAGGTACGGCTCATTTGGTGTCTGATTAGAAAGGTGGGGGATGTTTTTGTGGGATGTTTCGTTTGTTGAGGCCTTTTTTGCTGTTGCACATTCATTTCTCAGACTGGACAGTGGTAATCAGGTTGATTAGATACATCAGGACATGCTTCTGACACAACACAAAAGTCAACTGAACTATGATTAAAGCCTCTTAATACAAGACGTTCACTTTGGTCTTATTTTTGAAAGAACTTCTTTTTTAATTTCTTTTCACAAGATAATAAAAACCCAAAACAATGCTATGAGCAAAACAAGTAAATTACTTGAGCAGTAATTAGCAAAGACATCAGGCCAAAGGAATGCAAACATACAAGTCTCCTGCTGGAGCTCAGAGCAGGAGCCCAGTGTGCTGCGTTAGGAGATTTGTTCAATCTCTCAGCAACTGCAGAGAAATGAGTGTGGACATGTCTGCTTGTACCTGAGTATTTTTAATACTTTGGAGATACACATCTAATACTCACAGGTATTCACATTCATTTATTCAGACATTCCTCACCTCCAAACCTATTTCTGGTGGAGACAGAAGCCTTGCATTAGCAACAAATTATGCAAGGCTTTCTTCTGCCCTCCCTATAAATGGAACTGTGACATAAGGACTTGAGTAACTGCTGGAACATTATTGCTGAGACATCCATTTGATTTGATAGCGAGGCCAAAAAATACCAAAAAAATAGCAAAATCTAAAGCAAGCTGAAGCCTTTGCTTTTCACAAAGTAAGTATTTGTAACTTAGAATAACTGATTCTATGTTCACACACTAACTTCTAGACAGGACATGAAAAAAAGGTTATTTTTCCCTCTTATCACATACACAGCTGAATGATAGAAAGAAATAGCAATGTTTTGTTACCAGTATGTAATAATGCATTTACTGATCATTCCAACATGGGGTTTGATGGCTTCAGCATCCCCAAATCTCAGTTCTTACACAGATCCCATGCTATCACCTTAATTAATATCACCTTAATGAGCAGTGTCAGTGCAGTGTCACAGGCACTGGGGCTCTCTGATGGCTCTGGAATTGCAGGAAAGCCAGAGCTCTGCTGAGGGAAGGAGGCTGAAACTCCGAGGCATTATTGCCATCTGGGGAGGTTCAGGGCTCAGACATCTCCCCAGATGTTATACCTGGGGAGATAACACCTCTTTCCAGGCTGGCTTTTGAAAATAAACCCAGCTGGATTTTCTCCTCCTCTTGTGAAAACCCTGTTCTTGTGGGTGAGGAACAGTGTGATCAGGGATATGCTGGTGCAGGCAATCTTCTGATGCTTTGCCCCAGCACTCTTTGGGGAAATTATCTAACTTCTCATAGCTTTCAGACTTCAAAATCGGCTGCTTTTACTAAATATTTGGGTGAAACATTCGGTACAAAGCAATAAATTATTTCCTCAAGAAATGGATGTTGATGTATCAAGTTTTCAAGTAGGATCACGCTCTTGGCTGACAAGAATGCAAGCAAAATTATTTGCCTTCTTTTTTACCCCCCTCCCTCTTCATTTATCTTTTGATAACAGTCAACTGCACTTATTCTTAAAGAAGTATTGATGATTATAGACAATTTTGTTCAAAATAAAAATTGCATGTTTTATAAGCAGATTTCATCATATTTTAACTATAATATACAGTATATGTATTGTTATAAATTAAATATATTATAAAATAAAATAATTTTTCACCCTTGCTTTGCTTCTACCTAGGAGAGTTCAGGATATTTCCATTACAACCAAATGCTTAAATTCGGATTTTTAGGTCTATCAGAGTAAAGTATATTATTGAGATTGTATAAAACAGAGCTACTCAAGAGGAATTGCCATTTCTGGAGCAATCCTAGGAAGTCTTTGGGTAAGGATAAGAAATAGGATCCATTCTCATATTTGACACCACAAAACATCATGGATTTATTTAGTTTAATGTAATGTAATTCACTTGAGTATTTAACTTAAGCACGTGGAAAATCCTAGTTTCTCTTAGGGATAGGAAATAGACTCAAGTGATTAAAAGTCTTTGGTTACTTTTCCTGGTAGCTTTTTGTTGGTTGTTTTTGCAGGAAGTTGAGAATTCTCTGAGGAAAGCTCCGAGCTGTTTGTGTGGCTTTGTGAGTAATGGAAAGAATTTACACAAAATATGCCACTGCTGTGTAGTGATATGGAACAATAAATAATAAAATAGGCAAGAGGTAGGAACTGCTCCGACTCCCTGTCTATAAAATCGCTTTTCCTAGAGGAAGGTGGAACTGCTGTGGAGCAACTCATATGAAACAGTTGGGATGATAATTGCCAAGGAAGCCTGCTCTGGAATTTGGCAAGGAGCCGAGATGTCCTAATCACCTTTACGTTGCAGTTTTTGCTCTGAAAGCACTACTTGGAAGTAGCTGGTATTGTAGAATTTACTAATCCTGAGTAAATGGGATTGTTCTGCTGCAGCAGGAACCTGGGCAGGCTTTCAAAAACTAACAACATATTGAAAATACTATTTTGTAAAAGACTTGACAAAGGTATAAAATCCTAGGTAGCCAAAGTTGAACAGTATTGTAAATAATCCTTTATGCAGGCTGTTAAAATTAACAATTATTTTCTTATGAAAAATGGCAGTTTTCCATTCAATACTGAGTTCCTCATTGAAGGAACAGAGGTTCCAAGAAAACTTTTATCACAGAAGGCGAGAATATGGAATTGTCCTTCCACGACAACTGAATGTAGTAGAAAACTTTCAAAGCAGTAAGCCCTATAAATACTGTTCTTACCACAACTCTTGACTACGAGGCATAACAGCCCTGGTCTTCATTAGCATTTTAAAATTAATGAATGTCGTTAGGACAGGCAGTGTGTCACAGGGATGTGCCACGCAGTTCCTTCAGTTCCACCAACATCAACCTTCCAACAGCATCCACTGCTGCATTTTTAAGCTTCCCTTGAACTTGTTATTCTGATTTCCTCGTCGATATTCCCGGGGTAAACAAACAGCCCACGGACCACTGTTATCAGGCAGCCCTTATCAGTGTCTGGCTCAGCCTTTCCACCTGGCAGAGCCGCTGCCACCCAGGAATCCACCGGGAATGCCAGCGGCGCCCAGCACTGGGAATGAGCCTGGATTTCCACTCACAGAAATCACACAGCCAGCGGCGCCCAGCACTGGGAATGAGCCTGGATTTCCATCCACAGAAATCACACAACCAGCTGTGCCCAGCACTGGGAATGAGCCTGGATTTCCATCCACAGAAATCACACAGCCAGCTGTGCCCAGCATTGGGAATGAGCCTGGATTTCCACTCACAGAAATCACACAGCCAGCTGTGCCCAGCACTGGGAATGAGCCTGGATTTCCACTCACAGAAATCACACAGCCAGCTGTGCCCAGCATTGGGAATGAGCCTGGATTTCCACTCACAGAAATCACACAGCCAGCGGCGCCCAGCACTGGGAATGAGCCTGGATTTCCACTCACAGAAATCACACAACCAGCTGTGCCCAGCATTGGGAATGAGCCTGGATTTCCACTCACAGAAATCACACAGCCAGCGGCGCCCAGCACTGGGAATGAGCCTGGATTTCCACTCACAGAAATCACACAGCCAGCTGTGCCCAGCATTGGGCATGAGCCTGGATTTCCATCCACAGAAATCACACAGCCAGCTGTGCCCAGCATTGGGAATGAGCCTGGATTTCCACTCACAGAAATCACACAGCCAGCTGTGCCCAGCATTGGGCATGAGCCTGGATTTCCATCCACAGAAATCACACAGCCAGCTGTGCCCAGCACTGGGAATGAGCCTGGATTTCCACTCACAGAAATCACACAGCCAGCTGTGCCCAGCATTGGGCATGAGCCTGGATTTCCATCCACAGAAATCACACAGCCAGCTGTGCCCAGCATTGGGAATGAGCCTGGATTTCCACTCACAGAAATCACACAGCCAGCTGTGCCCAGCACTGGGAATGAGCCTGGATTTCCATCCACAGAAATCACACAGCCAGCTGTGCCCAGCATTGGGAATGAGCCTGGATTTCCATCCACAGAAATCACACAGCCAGCTGTGCCCAGCATTGGGAATGAGCCTGGATTTCCATCCACAGAAATCACACAGCCAGCTGTGCCCAGCACTGGGAATGAGCCTGGATTTCCACTCACAGAAGTGACACAACTGATCTAAAAAAGTTGGGCGAGTTATTCTTACTAGACTCACGCTGTCGGACAGATTACCTGAGTCAGGGTTCGCATTTCCTCAGAGAACTTTTCAGTTTTTGGCTTAATTTCCAGGCTCAAGCGTTCCCTTCCAGCAGCAGTGTGAGTGTAACCCCCTCCCAGGTGATGCTCTCACAGCTCTGACCGTGCACACAAAGCAGCTCATGGCTTTGTCGAGGCTTCACATTTTGCTCTGCAGCACTGTGAAAACCAGGATTTGCTTAAGACAACATGGAGAAAGCCAGGGTTTGGTTTAAGTTTTCTGAACCTCATCCTTTCCTCTGTGAATAAAAGTAGGAGCAGTGCTATGCTTTAGGGCTGAGGAGCAGTTTAACAGCACATGGAACTGTGTAATTACACCCGGAGTAAATGGGGTTGTTCTGCTGCAGCAGAAACCTGGGCAGGCTTTCAAATAAACAACAACATTCTGCAGCTAATATTTTGTAAAAGAAGACTGAGTTAATATTTTGTAAAAGAAGACTCGACAAGGACATAAAATCCAAAGGGTGCCAAAGGCACAGCCCCTGTTCCCCTGGCAGCCCCGGCTGCAGCCTGTGCCTGTCTCACCCTGGATGGATGGACACTGCCCCGTGAGTCGGGTTTTATGTTCTCCTGGCCAACTCCTGGAGCACGGCCG
This sequence comes from Monarcha castaneiventris obscurior, assembly GCA_026261815.1. Classification (NCBI taxonomy): domain Eukaryota; kingdom Metazoa; phylum Chordata; class Aves; order Passeriformes; family Monarchidae; genus Monarcha; species Monarcha castaneiventris. The sequence continues at coordinate 19,136,869 of JAMPIT010000484.1, forward strand.
GGGAGGGCTGAGGTGTGCAGGGACTGCAATCTCCCCGTCTGGCAGCAAACCACAGAGCCGAGGCATTGGCTGGGAGGCTGCAGCCTGAGCAGCTGGAAGCTGATCCCACAGAGAGGATTTTGCATATGCAAAGGAGATCCCAAAGGCCAGCCCTGCTTACTCAGCTTTTTAGCACACTCACATGAGCTGCAATATCGTTATGTGCAGTCAGAGCTCGAGCTGTTAAATATTTTTTAAATCTATTGTTCAAAATCCCATCTACATGATAATTAATTTACCTGCCACAGGTATTAGGTGGTTCAAAGAAAGCCCATGTGACTTCTTCAGAAGGGCATAAAAAATAACAGCAGGAGTAAATTGGAAGGCAAGAAAACTTGCTGATAAACGAAAATTTCAAGATACTTGAGGCTAAAACGCAGACACTGAAAAATTGCAGTATTAGATGATGAAATAGTAGATTCCACCTTAAGCAATGGTCTAGGGAGAGACAGCCTGCATGGTGTGTTATCAGTCAGGGGTTCTGCTTTATCTCTTGCCAACCAGATAAAAACAGGTGAGATTTACTGGGCAGAGCAGAGCTCCCTAAAAATGCCAGCTCGGTGCTCAGCAATGGTTAACACAAGAAACAACATCAGGGGTTTAGATGGGAGAGAGATGACAACAAAAACAGAAGAGAGTATTTCTTTAAATTGAAGAATTTAAGGCTGAGCCCACATTTTGAGCACAGCACGAAGGTCTGTTCCTGTACTGCAATTCAAGTGTAACAAAATTAAGAGGAACAGAAAAGAGCAGCAGGGATTTGGAGAGAGATAAACCAGCTCCTACATGATAAGCAACTAACTGCATGAGGAGTCTTCAGCTGGGAGAGAAAAGGATGGGAGGAAAAATACAGTTATTTTCATAAGACAAGCACCACTCACATGCCTCTGTAGTCATCTCATAGGGACTAAGGAGATTGGAGTAAGAATTAGAGAAACTCAGAAAGTTGGTACTGTGCTGGATATTTGTAGATATTCTCTATCAAACCACGACAAATGCAGTGACAGATGATCAGGAAAGGTGCTGCATGCAAACACGAAAGGCTTTTCTCCCACTCTGCCTTGCAGTGTTGCAGCTATCAGTGAAAGGTTTTCCTGAATTGGAGGCTGATTTTCTATTGCTGGGCATTTGGAAGTCTTTCATGCTTTCTCTAAGTTGCCTTTTGGGATTTGTGTTCAGCTTGCTGTGATTTTATATTTGAAATACCAGAGCCAAGGGCTTTTAAATTGCCATTTAGAAACAACTTACACTATAACAAATGACTTCTTGGCAGCTAATATTGCTTTTTGTTCATCCTGCTTAGATTTTGTTATATATGTGACAGATCTGAAGGGGAAGATCCCTTTAGTTGTTGGTTTTTTTAAATTAAAATTTCTAGATTATGTTGAGTCTCTAGAATAGCATTTAGAATAGCATCTTTAAACTAAACAACCTGCAAGCATTTTATCCTTTTAGTTGTTACTTCAAAATGCAGAGATTGATAAAATCAATAACCTATTCTTGAAAAATAAGTAATCTATTACTAATATACATTACTTGTGCATCTCCTAATTTGAAAAGTATTTAGGACACAAGATTTAGATGCAGATCTGTTCTCCAGCTGTTCCATAGTTGTTGGAATCTGGGTCTGCTAAGCCAGGACAGCCTGGGCTTTCCAAAATAATTATGGCTCAGCTTCAGTGATGCTCTTGTTCCCTCACAAAATCCTGGAGAGCACATTTTGCCACGCTTGACCTTTGTTTCATTAAGTAGGATAAACACAGAGCTGCTTCTCCAACACAGAAAAAATGCCAATATGACATAAAACACAACAGTTTTGACAGTAAAGCAGAAAACCCACGTGGTTTAATTTAAAGGGTTAAAAAGCTGTGCTGTGTTTACAGAAATTCTACAAATAACTAGAAAATCCTTGACAGGTAAATCTAAAGAAACATGGGGAGTGTAAATTTCTGGAATAAAGGTGCATAGAGAATATAAAAAGATGTTGAACTCAGAGTTTTTTGTTTATACAGAGCCTGGCAACACAAAACCCCATGAAAGTGTGCGATGTGTTTTTAAAAAGCAGGTTTGAAGCACGTGGGATTGTCATCCCAGATTGTTCACAAATACATAGAATTAAGGAAAAAAAAAAAAAGAGGATGGGAGAGGAAAAAGAAATCACATTTTCCCATGCAGGTATTCTGGGGAGTAGAGCAGATTCCACCCAACATGGTAAACAGGCAGCTTGCAGAAAGCCAGGCTTAAACGAGAAGTAAAATGAGGAACTCTGCAGTCCCAAAAAAAAAAAAAATTCAGAAGTTCCCCAACTAAATAAATGCTCAGTGCTAAAATTTATCATCCTGATTCTAGGAACTCAGTGATATCACCACAGGCTACAAAAATAGCCACCCAAGGAGTCACATGGAGTGATGTAATGTGAACGTGGAATAAATCCTGGCTTTTTTTAAACTGAAAAATTTATATTCAGCGAAACTCGAGGAAAAGCACAAAGCACCACAAAGGGCCCAGGTCAGGGGCAGTTCAGCTCTCGTGGTGCTCCATCAGTGTCCCATGGCAGAACAGGGAAATCACTGCACAGAAGTGATGGGTAACACCTTCATTTCTGATTAAATGCATCATCACAAAGCCTCTTAACTCCCTCTGTCCAGGGAGGGAATAGAAATGGAGTGTCCAGCAACCCCACTCTGAGGTTCTGCCCTCGGGCAGGCAGTTCATGGCTTCTCAAACACAAAGGAATTTTGCTTTTCTATCACATGTCCTTGGAAATAAAGGACAGAAAATGAGAGATGCAGCACGGGGCAGAGCTGGTGTTTCAGTTTGGGCAGCCTGCACTCCCACAATAATCTGCTCCAGTATAAGCCTCTCCAAAATCTGAAGCATTTCAAAGAGCCCTTATTAAAAATATAATCCTAAAACATCTCTAAGCAAGAAAGAAAACAAAATACAGCGACTTTTGAGACTTCCATTGGAACATACTGGGAAAGAGCAGAGTGCTGAGCTGTGACTGGTTTAAGATAATTAATGGCTGGATGCAGCGTGTTAATCACTGATGGCAGCAAAGAGCATCATTCCATAGCCCTGCTGGGCCATGAGATCATTGGCCAAGTGGGTATTGCTAACCACATGAGAGAAGTATTGCTCCTTCCAGCATGGAATATGGCCAGAAAGGGGGGGAAAAAAAAGTTTTAGAATGTCCTTGCTGAAAAAAACAAATCGAAAAAGTGGCTCTGCCATGAGCTGCACGTGACTTGCCGGGTCCATCTTTTAGAAGTGGTCTTGAATTTAAATTATTGTGTGAATTGGTTCTGCATTTCTCCCACATCATGACAGCAGTGAGGAGCTCAGCAACAGCCCCATTTGGTTGTGGAGCCTGCCACAGCTCCTGCCTGCTGAAGTTATCCAGCTTTATTTATCTCATTATCCAGCTCCATGACTTCCAGCTTTCTGTTCTGGAGTACCTGAATATTCAAGTGTGATGCTTTATGCCACTCAATTCTCTTCACAGAGCTACGTGTTAACAAGGAAATATTGTGGTTTTAAGATAGAATGCACAATAAAAATATATACAACAATATCATGGCGAATTTCAGATGATAATGAGCAACAACTACAAAGGCTTTGGATTTAAAGCGGTGAAGGGCTCAAATTGTGGCTCTACCAGAAACTACTTAGTCAAGTCACTCAAGGGAGTAACTGAAATTAGCAGATCTTAAACGTTTTACTGGCTCTGGGGTTAAGTTAAATGCAATAAAGAGATTTCCAAGAATGGCAAAATGACTTTGTTAGTGATAGTGGGAATCAGTTGGGGAAAAGTGTGAAGCAGCAAGGCAGTGAATATCTATTGTATTGTACACCCAGAGCTGCCAAAGCATCAAACCAAAACTGTGAGATCACACAAAAACAAAAATAGATAATCCCATTTAGTCCTGTTTATTGCTCTCCCTCTGTCCCCAGGAGATAAGGGGATATCTCTGATTATTCCCACCACTCTCAATTCAAGAGCTCTTTCAGTGCCCCACGTTTCACTCTGGCTTATTCTGTTCTGTCCCAGCCTTGCAGTGTACAGCAAGGAGGAAATCAGCATTTCACAGGGGTCCTTTCCTGTCCTGTCCTGGGCTGAAATCCACAGAGGAGCTGGAACTTCTCGAATCCTCACAAGACCAATCCCTGTCCTCACATGACCCAGGGAAGTCACAGGACTTGGTGACACTGAACGAGAGAGGCTGAGGTGGAGCTGCCAGCTCTGCTGTGAGTTTGGGCTTTGTGTGAGGGGCTCTGGAAGAGCCACTGGGGGCAGCTCCCACACCTGAGCCCACAGAGCCACTGCCCCTCTGGGCTCCTCACCCACCCGTGGGCACCAGAACGTGCTCCAGCTCTCCCCAAAGCAGCACCCGGAGGTTCAGAGCCTCTGGGAGCTCAACCATGCTGCAAAGGCCATCTCAGAGTTGTTTTGTGAGACATTAGAGAGAGTTAAATCTCCAATTTTCACTCCTTCTCTTTGCTTTTCACACTTCCATCCCTCAGTGAGAAAGGAGGAAGCAAAGATAAGCTGAACATCACAAGACTCCTGGGTGTTACTGTGGTGAGGAGTCAGTTTTAGCATTCTGGAGCAGATTTGGAAGGTGCTTTGTTCAGGAAGGGTCCACAGCCTCCCCAGGCCTCAATTTCCTATCCTTGAAGTGGACACAGGCACGGTTCCCTTGGCATTTCAACACTTCCACCACTGTGTGTGAGGCATCAACAGTGGTTATGTGAGGGACAAATTCATCATTCCGAATCCTGTGAGGGACAAATTCATCATTCCAAATCCTGCCAGCACTGGACATAACTGTAATTTTGACAAGGAAAAGATCTCCAATGTTTACTAACACTGGAAACTGTGTTCATGAAGAGGGGGACACTGGAAAACAACCAAAAGCCCACCTGGAACCGGGAGGAGGATTGCAGAGCATAGCAGAACAGAAAACAGAGATATTTGCTGCACACAGCTCTTTGCTACATGAAGTTCTCCCTTCAGCCATGAGTGAGCTGCAGAAGTGTTTATCCCACTTTTGGGGGGTGAGAGGCAAAGTGAGCCATGGGAGTCAGGCAGGAGTGAACTCCTGATGTCCTGGGCCAGGCAGGTGGAGCTGTCCCTGCACAAGGAACTCCACCCTGCAGGAGAACTTCGCTGCAAAACCACACTTTTCATCTGAGGCGTCTGCCCCTCTTTTTTTCCACTGGATGTGGGGAATGAAGAGGGAAAAATCTCTCAGCAACCTGTAGAGAAACCCCTCACAGAAGGGCAGTGCCTCCAAAAGCATCTACTTGCATGTCCATCTTCTCTAGGAAAAACTGCTTCTGATTTAAGTTTGATTTTTTTTTTTTTCCATTCTTACCACTTGTAGCATTTGTGCAGATATTTGTTCCAAATATCTGTAAAATCTCACACGTCTGCCTAGGAAGAGTTTCACCAACATGCTTGCAGCATCAACAGTCTGCTCTTGCTGTCCAAAACATAAACAGAACCCAAATTAAGAGTTACTCACATCTCAGCAGACTGAGGGGCATTAAAATGTTACAAACACTGCACTTCCCTGGTTGGCAGCCCTGTTTTCCCCGTGGCCTCTAAAAGAAGGAACAAAATTCAGGTGATGTTGCAGTAGTTACAGCTGCCCCCCTGACATTTTTTTATAGAGGGTATTTGATTCCAAATTGTGAATGTCTGAAAATGCCATCCCAAAGCAGCAAGTTCCTAGAGAATAAAGGTGATGGCCACTTCACTTCCGAGCTGTCCTAAGATTTCTTTCACTTGGACTCATCTAATCTTTAATGGGAAAGACAATTAAACACCGTTGACATGTAACATTCCAGGAGATCTGAAGAATACCAAGTAGTTTTCCTTCCAAATCTGTTTTGAAAATGAAGAATTCCACTGGCAAGTTGAAAATAAAAAAGTTACATGGAATTTATCTTGAATTCTCTGGCCACACACAAGTTTCTGTTTGCATGAAGCTCTGATCTCCTGAAGCCAGTCATAAACAACAACTCTGTTTGATCCTGCACAGGGAAATTCTTCCTGGATCCTCAGGAGTGTGGCTCAGCTGTGATATCATCGTGGCCTGGCTGGAGGAACAGAAGATGGTCCCTGACCAATCCCTTTGAACTCTGGCAGAGCAGTGTGGTCATTTCTCATGATTTTATTAGGCAGAGAAGGATCCTCTCCTGTGCTCCAGCCATTCTTTTGGAAATCCAGCAGCTCCAGCTCTCTCATCACTCCTTTGACCACCTCCTCTTCCCATCTCCAGGGGTGCAGCACCCAGGTCATTACTCCACAAGGCAGATGAGTCTTTCTTTCTCTCCTCCAGCACCCAACGTGATTTTTTTTCTCAGCTGAGGTTGAATGGGAAGCAGAATCAGGAATGCAGCCCTCAGAGGGAAAAAAGAAGCAGAAAGTATCCCAGAGTCCAGGCCAGTCCTCATCCCTTCTCCCCAAGGAACTGGGGTGTAATTTATGAATAAGGACAGCAAAGGAGAGCTGGACCCAAGGATTGCTGAGGGATGTCACCAGTGGATCACTCACTGAAGGAAGGTCGTGCAACTGCAGGTGAGGTGGCACTGGCAGCCTTTTCTTACCTGGCAGCTTTAGAAGTGCCTGTTCCCCAAGGCAAATGGCATTCCATGAATTTAGGAGACTCCAGCTAATCAAATAAATAGATACACACCCAACTCCGTATGTTTTTCTTGGGTTTGTTGTTGCTGTGCTGGGAGTTTTCTTCCCCAGGTCATTTTGGGATCCAGCCCGTGTTTTTTGAGGTTACTTCAGTAATCCCAGCACCAAATTTGTAGCTGAAGGTGTTCTCCAGCTGCTCATCACCGAGGGCCTGCACACAGCTGGCAGAGTGCAAGCCACCAAAACTCCAGAAAAAGGTTTAATCTCTCCTTTTCATTGATGTCCCCAAGAGACCATGAGGGGAAGATTACTAAAGAGGAGGAAAATGGCCTTTTAGACTCTACCCAGGATGAGAGGGGATGGTGCTGGGAGAGGCTGAGCAGTTTCAGAGGATACAGCCAAGACCATTCTTGAAACTTGTCAACAAAACACCACAAAAATCAGGGGTAAAATCTCTTTTGTACATGCCAAGTCCTCAGGTTCTGCCAGACCCAAGTGGGATAACCCAAACCCAGCTCTGGTGACTGGTTTTTCTCTTTTTTTTTTTTTTTTGTCTTTCAGTCTCTCCTGATGGAACTGGTTTACTTTGTATAAACACACAAAAATAGGAGCAAAATCCTGGAACTTCTTTGTTCCAAGCTATTGGCCTGGACTTTGTGATAATTTGGAATGAAAGGATGCCTAAACCAGAAACTTTGTGTTAGAACTCTGACACCTTCCTTGACAAAAGCTGCACCAAAATAAATTGGTTTCCATGCAAAACTTTTGGGTGTGAATCTCATTTCCCAATGAAAAAGCATTTTGTCAAAAGATCCTTGATGAGTTCTTTTTCAGAACTTTCAGAGAAGAAATAAGTTTTGAGTAATCACTCTGTAGGCCAAGGAGATATTTGAAAATCATGAGTTTCATCAGTGTCATCCCACAGATGCAATTTTACATAAGTAATTAACTTGACAAATACACATTCTCCACTGGTTTGCAGTTATTTTCAGGCAGCTGCAATTTATTGATGAGTGGTCTTTGCATATGAATGGAGTTTGATCTGTGCATGACTAATTTCTACTTCTGAAAGAGTTTTAACATCTCTTGCTTCCTGGAGAAAGCAATTACAATTTCTGTGGACAATTCAGCATTGAACACTCCCCTTAGATTGGAAGCTGGGTTTCATTCTTAACTCGTTTGCTTGCTTTTGATATTGCCCAATAAATTCCACTGGAGCAGAATCTTAAAGGCCCATCAAGTGATAATTTATGGGACTCTGAGCAGTGAAATTGTAGGAACACAAGCGAATCTGAGTGGTTTGTATTATCTTTGTGCTTACTTCAAACCAGACACATAAAGAGCCTTTTTGCAGTTGAGTGCTGACAATTTATGCTCCATGGCAAGAGAAGATGTGATCACAAAATGCCCTGTCAGGTTTTGCACAGGGAGATCGAGTCAAAGCAACAGTGATTATGAACATCAACCTAGAAAGCAGCTTTAATGTATATTAAATATACATATTCCTTATTTACTCCATGTTTTTCTACCTGACATGACACCAGTGAGTTTTACTGACCTCTGGATGTAACAATATTAAAGCAGAGGTGCCTCCACACAGCCTTTGCTGGGAGTGTTGATGCTCCCTCCACGTGCAACCCCAGGGCAGCATCTGAAGAGGTTTGATGCTGGTGATGTAGGAACAGCTCAGGAATTCCTGCTAATGGAATTTACTGCAGAGTTCAGTCTCTGGCCACAGGTACTGGCCCTAAGATTTGGGAAATACATTTTTCTTGGGTGCTGTCTTGTCCCCATGTGCACAAAAATGACTGTGGACAGGACAAGCACCAGAAATTCCCAGTTTCTCAATAATTTTCCCTCCTGACTTGAAAATCCTGTGTTTCTAGAGCAGAGAGCAGGGACCACCACACCACATATATTTTCATTTCCCCTCTGGCCTTTTTAAAATATGGGTGTACAAGCTACCAATATTGAATTAAGAGTTCCACAACCATGTTCAAAAGAACTGTGAAATGCTGCATTTTGTTTGTTGAATAACAATTTTAGTCCACTGGTGGTTGGAGACACTTCAGCAGTGAGATCATACCTTTTTATAATCTCAGTGTTTAGAGTGTAATTGAAACCAGGAGAATAAAAAACTGCCTTTTGAAGACAGAATGTCTCTGCTGAGTACACAAACACTCACATTTGGAGGTGCAGGATGCAGAAAGGTGGGACTTGGAGCAGTTTATCCCAATCAAAGGGGCACAGAGCAATAGCATTGAGGGCCATTTTTCATATAAATTGATAGTTGATGATATAAAGGTGTGGTGGGTGTGGAAAATAGGAAGAGAGGCAAGCACTGGATAAGAAGTTTTAGTGTGAAGGATTCATTCCACACAAGGGATTCATTTCAGCTCTGTCAAAGAATGACGGTCCTGCTGACTCCATGGTCCATACCTACTGTCTTTGTCCATAAATAAACACTTTAGTCAGCAATCACCTCCATTTCCAGGGATCCTGATCAGGTATCAGTGTTTATTCTGTGCCATGGCATCTACTGAGTCTTAACAAAAGCAGCATGACAACCACATTTGAATCTGGACAATTATATAAACAGCCTTGCCCAAGCTTCTGGTTAAGGCCTAAATGTTTAAAACTTTGTGTAGCAGGAGATCTTCATTAGCCTGCACTCAAGAATTTGAGTAATTCTTTGGTGAAATAATAAATTCCCCACAAGCCCTTGTTAGCAAATCAATTCTGAATTTAAGTGGCATCTGCTCGTTCCCAGTTCCATCAGCTCCTGAACCAATATGAATTGGTGGAATTCTCCTGGCAGAGCTGAGGCTGTCACTGCATTCTTTCAGCTGTGTCTGCAGGGAGAATGGGGCCAAAGAAGGAACCAGGAAAAGGTAAGCAAAGCATTCTTCTGGGATTTTGAGGCTTTGAGGAAAGGACTGCGGGATTTTAGCAACACGTGGAGGAATCCAAATGCAAATCCCCTGAGAGAAACCAGATTCACAAAGGTGCTGGAAAACAGTGGGAGGCACTGGCTGGCGAGATGGGAGAGTGATTAACGCCAGGAAGCTGGCAGGGAGGCTGAGCTGGGAGGCTTGGGGGGAATTCAGCCAGCTTTGGGGTTGTTTTTCACTGCTCCACACCGAGCTGCTCCTTACAGCTCCATCCTGGCAAGAGGGCACGGCGTGAATCAGCAAGGATACTCCAAACTGGAATTTGAAACTGAGGGCTGCCCATCTGCAGAGGTGGCTGTTATCAGCCGGGCTTTGTTATCAGCCAGGGGAAACACTTCCTTCAGACTGCAGCCACTTTCCCCAGCAGATGCTCAGGTCGTGGCTGCTTTGGCTGCAGCTCCTGCATCCCTCAGCTGCAGCTCCTGCATCCCTCAGCTCCCACATCCCTCGGCTGTGCTCCTGCATCCCTCAGCTCCTGCATCCCTCAGCTCCCACATCCCTCAGCTGCAGCTCCTGGGTGCAGGAGAAAGGAGCAGCCTTGTAGGAATGACACAGCAGCAGGACACCTTCCAGTGCCCTGATGGGATCTCAGAGCCCCAGGGATCAGAGTCCTCAGGGAAAGGTTTGAATGGAATAAAGGATTTTCCTTCATTCACTCCCATGCACGAAGCTGCACTGAGCTGCTCCTGGACTGATTTGAGCTCCTCTGAGAGAACTGAACCTTGGGTAACTCCAAGAATAATAAATTAATAAAAAAAGTAGCATATAGTGAATTTGAGCATTTTGAGAAGCCTTTCAGACGCTGGTTCCTTCAGCTGAATTAGGAGAAAGGAATGATTATCAGACCTCTTGGGGTTTTTTAATCTCAGTGCATAGGAACATCAGCTTCTGTAACACAATCTAGTGATATTTTCTCAGGAATAAAATTGCTGAGAAATCCACGTGTCCACACCCTCCCACAGCATCACCCACCCCTCACAGCATGGGGTGCAAACTTTGATGGAAGGAGTTAATTTGGGCGGAGGAAAAGTTGAAATAGCCAGTGAGACTGCACATCCCTGGTGTGTGAATTAATTGCAGGGACTGGGTAAATTCCCCAGTTCTGGCTGCTCAGCATAGGCTTCAATATCTGCCTGCTTAGTTCCAAGCATTATTTATTTATTCTGTGAGCTGAATACCTTCAAAAGGGACACAAAACTGTCCCAAGGGTCTCTTGCACACCTTGTGTTTCCACACAAAGAACCAGAGCTGTCTCCAGCTCATGTGCAAAATTAACTGTGGTGTTTAAATGCTTTTCACAGCTAAAATTTATAAATCAAAAAAATAAAATTTATAAATAAACAAAATGGCCCCAGTTTATCATACATTAAATGGCTTTCTCAGGACAGGAACCATATATTATTGTACTCACCAATATATCACATACTGTGAGTAAAAGTAAAACCATATCCACGTTTTGAAGCAACAGAACAAGATTTATAAAAGTATATCCAGCTTTAATTTATAATCTGAAGAGCAGAGTTCCTTCTGCACCTTGAAAACTCTACCTTTGATTAAACAGCGATTACAATCTTCCCTCAGATAAAACATAGATGTGTGTGTATATATTTATGTGTGTAATTTCAAAATCAAAGCCTTGCACTTCTGGATGCCATCAGCTGGCACTGGGAGCTGATGCCAGCAGCCAGGATGCAGCTTGGCAGGGATTCACCTCCTGCCTAGAAAGGGCTCTCTAATTGCCCTGGCTTTTCTCCCTTTTGAACTGGCTCACTAACCTGTAATTTCTCCTGCCACCTGCCCAAAGCTAAGTGAAGTACCTGGTACACCCAAGGCATTCCTCATGTGCTACAGGTTCCTACATCCCCTCTCTGCCCAGTCTCCACTTCCATAATCCACCAGCACAAGGAGCATCCCTAGGATATTAAGCATTCCTGTGATATTTATTACATCCAGGAGGAGAATTATTTCTTTTAGGAGTTGAGGATTTAATCAGAAAGCACACAGGAAACGTGATAATTGAAAGGAAAAGCTGCCAAAAGCAGGGCCATGGTTGTGGCTGTGTCCCTTCTCAGGGCTTTTTTCCAATCCCATGGCACCAGCAACAACGGGATACAGGGATTAAAAATCAATCCCTAGGATTCAAGCAGGAATTCTGCAAAAATTCAGTATTTATTTATTTCTTCTCTCGCTGTAATGTTCTTGTGTGTTGATCTAGGAACTGCAGGTTGGGAGGTGCCATCACCAAGGAAAAGTGAATTTCCGTGTAACCAGGTGTCAGTGACATCCCTGGGCAGGAGACATCTCCTGCTTCCATTTTTACACCATTTGTTAGCTCTAAGGAGAAGCCAAAGCCTCCTCTGAGCTCCAGCACGAGGTGGAAACTGGGAGAGATTCTGATCATTGAGCAAGTATTGACTTGATTTAATCAGGCAGGAAGAGCCTCATGAGCAATTGCAGTCACTGCTGCTCCCCACGGGCTCTGGGTGTGAGAGATTCACCTGACACACTTTGCCTTCCCCCTTCTGCAAAATCAGGGCAATTTTGCAAAATTCTTGCATTGGGCACTCTGCACTCAGGCAAAGGCACGACAAGGAATCCTCCACTGCCTCACCTTGGAAAGATTCTGCTGTTAATGAGCAGCTGCTCAAGGCCAAGGCCGTGTGAAAGCTGGGAGGAGGCTGCAGGATTAAATGCAGGTTAGCTTGGGGGGACAGAGGGTCCGTGGCAACCAAAAAAAGGGCTGAATTGTGAAAAAGCCAACTCTTCTCTCCTTTTCCTCACTTTGAGAAACACTCTTCTTCCTGCTGGCATCAAGCCCCTGCTTTCTTTGTGGCCTCTGTCCTGTTCCACGTGTGGGGAAGTGGACAAGACACCAGAAAATAATCAATCCCAAGCACCCGGAGTTTGGCTTCTGGGATGCCCAGGAAGGCCAGGATTTATAACAAAGTCTGGGATAGCCTTAACTCCAGACAGCAGCACTGCTTTCTCTGCCTCAGCACCCAAAACTGTTCCGTGCCTTTTAGTGCTCTTGACTACAAAGTTAAGTTCAAATCCACTACAGATTTCCTAACCAAAAAGGTGAAATAATTTTCTGTATGGAAGTTATGGGAGGAGACTCAAGTTTCAGCCAGCTGGTTTAGGTATTGGTGAATTGGTGGACAAACAGATTATAAATTCGAGTAAAAGCAGTGAAATTATTCCCATGTATGTGCTAAGAAGTGAAAGTGAGAAAAAATAACCCAGTCTGTGGGGTGACTGTGTGTGTGTGGTGCTTCCCTCAGCACTGGAGACAGTGGGTGGAGAGGTTGCAGGGGGTGTGGAGACATTTTACAAAAGCAAAAACAACCTGCAGGTGCAGCCAAAAATACTCTGCTTCAAATTCAGTCAACAAGTTAAAAATGCCAGTGAAGTCCCAGAGTGTGAACCTGCCAGCATTGAGCAAAAATGTTTATTCTCTTTTTTCCTTTAATACAGTTCCTGCAGTAATTATTTCAATAATTACACCCTGTAAGGGTTGGAGAGCAGGGGCTTGGCTCCTACAGAGTGCTTCAGCTTTTAGATTTGCTTTTTTTTCCTCCACCTCTGTGTACACAGTTTTATTTGTATGCAAACAAGATTTGTGCAGGTGCCTACCTGGGGTTTGGGGCATGCAAAGCCAGGGCTTGCCAAAACTTTGCATTTTTTGTTTTCCTTTTCTTAAGCAAACAATCATTTCACATACCAGAGGGTTTGGGCACCAGGGGGATGGATTCTGTATGAAAGTCCACATTCTTTATGGAACTGTTATGCTTTCTTCTCACGCTGCAAGTGAATTAGGGACAAGATAGAATAGAACAAAACCTGGTGACAGAATTCTGGAATCTTTCTCTGCAGCCTCCAAAGTAAGGAGGTTTCTCTCTTGACCCCCTGATACACTCCAGGGTAACAAAACATCAGAGGCAAGGAGAAAAGGTGATTCCTGGTTGGGAATATTCAAAGGAGGGACAAGCTAAGGACCCTCAGACATGAGGTCCTTTAAGCAGGGACTTCTGGACACCGTGTGGGATCAAAATGAGCAAGTCTTAAACCTGAGTGTCAAACTGAATCTGCTGCTATTCAACTGATTGTAAAAGTCAATATCATCCTGAGTATCGAAGTGAAAAAGTATTTAATTAAACTTCTGATGACGCAAAAATGACTCAAAATGAATAAGCCCAACACGTCCTTTGGGGGAGAACTGTGTGAGCAAAGCAGGGTTTTGTGCAAGGATCAGTGCAGTGGCAGAGGGAACCCAGCTCCTTTTGGGGTGAATGCTGCTCCCTCCTCGGGCTTTGCTGGCAGCTCTGCTCCTCTCTGGGGCTTCCTCTGGCACCACCACCCCTGGGCTTTCTCTGGTACCTCTGTGCTCAGGAGGAAAAGCACAGAACCTTCCTCAGGCTCCCCCAGACAGAGGAAGGAGCAGGGAGTGCCCCAGCACCTGGCACAATCCAAACCAGAGGAACATGCAAAAAAAACCCCCAAAAAATGGGAAAAATGTCACATTTGGGCTTCAGAAATGAAGGAGGCAGCGACCACATCAACTACAACAGGGCCCAGAGTCAGCAGGAGCTGAGGGAGTGCTGGCTGCACCAGGGGATGCAGGGCAGGGAGCCAACGACATTAATCCCACATACAATGCCCAAAATACCCATCCCAACCTTTCTGCTTCAGGTTTTGAGGCAGCACGGGATAGCTGCCAGTGAAGGGAAATTCAGGGTGGCTCTCAGAGGGGAAAACATAGCAAGAAAACATTTGGGGAAAAAACCTAACACACTCCCATTTTGATATTCTTTATCTCCCAGCCTGATTAATGGCAGTTTATTAAGGATTTGGATGGGGAATAGAACTTGACATTACATTTAACTTGTAAACTCCTCTTTCAGCACTGAGGACAAAGTGTGCTCCACTGTCCAACACAAGCAGGTATCTCTGCCAAGAAAAAGGACACTGGGCAAAGGGGTTCTGGTGGCTATTGTTTGGCACGGGTCTGTGTTTGTAAAAAACCTCCATTTCCACTCCTTTGGGTGGGGAGTTTTTATGGAACAAGCTTGATTAGGTTGCTTTCCTAAGGAGAGGAAGCTTATGTAATGGCTCAGTCTATCTCTTGCTCCAAATTTCATACATATTTGACACATGAGTCAAGGCCTCGAAAATAATTAATTTTCTGAAGTTTCTTGGAAGTCAGCAACTGAAGACAGAAAAAGGAACCATGTTCATTCCTCAGCTGAAGGAAAGGCAGGACTCAGGCACCAAATATCCTGTTCATGCAGCAGGCTGGCCAGGGCCCATGCACCTGAGGCTGAATTAGCCCCAGGATGAGAGGGCTTTGCTCCCTGAAGTGAGAACCACAGTTCAGATACCTTTATTTATCACAGTGGGGAGCAGAGGTGCTTTAGGGACGAGACCACATAAATCTGTGGTGAAACTGCTTTAGTCCTGCTGCCCATGGAGCACTGGGGGTTTTTATCCCCTCGAGGTGTGCTCTGACACTCAGAACACAGGAAGCTCTCCTCGTTCTTAAAAAAAAGCCATGGAACACTCAACAAACTGTACCAAAGATGAGGCACAATGTAATTGAAATCCTGGGAAGTAGCCACAACATTCTGGCCCTTGGCCATGGTGTGAATGGGCAAGGGTGGGGGATCACCTCTGATCCACCTCTCCCAGCCCACTTGGGTTTGCCCAGGTTGCCAGAGGATGGGAATGGAGTGGAGCTGCTGCTCAAGTGCACTCTGCTGCCTCTGACTGTGCTGAGGGATAACAGCAGTGCCGTGATGGAACTGCAGGAAACTGTCCAAAATCATAAAATGCCTCACTTTGGTGGGTTTTAGTTTTTTTCCTTTCCTTATATCTGTGTCATTCCCTTTCCATTTGTTGTTTGCAGCCTGAATTCCTCGGATAACTTTGCTGCAGACTTGAGTTTTACTGCAGATGTGGAAAACTGCCTGCAAGTTTTGCTCCTTGATTGCTCTGGCTGCTTTCCAGCCTCAGTAACACTCAAGATGCAACACATCCACCTTGCTCCAGCAATCATTCTGTAAAATACAGCAAAAAAAATAAAGTATCCTGTACGAAATTAGCTGTGATCTTCATTAATGGCTTCAGGAAGCAGTAAAAGTGAGTCTGGCCTGGGTTTTCAGAGGGGTAATTCTAATTCTGCTGGAGAGGTGAGGTGAGCCTAAAATAAATCAATACAGGGCTAACAGGGGGTCAGTAAACATTGCAGATTTTCAGTTAATGATGGGGGTTTTCTATCCAACACCCAGAGGATGTTGGTAGCTCTGGCTGCACCCTGGGCACACCCTGAAGCTGCTGGGAAATGAATGTGGAGGCACCAGGGTTCTACCAGGCAGCTCTTTTAGCAAAAACTGAGCTGATTGCGGTGAAACAGAGCTTCAACCTGAAAGGAAAACTCCCAAATAACAAATGGAGCTGCACGGAGCTCCTAAAGACAGCAGGGCAGGTTTGGGAGCTGCCTGAGGGTGTGACACACATTGCACACCCCAGGGCTGGAGATAACCACTCCCAGCACTGCCAGGGATGCACAGGGTGGGATTTGGGGTGTCTGTGCAGGGACAGGGGTCACACTGATGCTCCTGTGGGTTCCTCCTGACTCGGGGTATTCTGTGATTCCACCAAAAACACCCGGGTGGTTTTAAGCACCCAACACTGGCAGGAGATTCCCCTCCAGGCTCCTTCAGAAAGCACAGTGGGAGCTGCTGTTTTTGGATGAAGAACCAAAGCAAATCCCAAAATTGCCTCTCAAAATTAACAGGGCAAGGTGCTGGGCCCCACTGCTCCATCCCCTGCAAGAGCCTGAGCTGCAGACGGGACTTTGCAATCCCTGAGCAGCACAGGCTGAACTTCCCAGCACTCCCAAAATGCTGATGAGGGCCGGGGTTAAACTGTGGCACACTTGGAAAACGCAGGCCTTAATGCACATTAATCTCAGCCATCATTTGGAAACTCCTGACCTGCGTGGACTACGGGAGCCCCGGGACTGTGTGGATATAATTCATTGTCATGCAAACACGCAGCCACTTTTAAACCTCCCTTTCACACTCCTCGAGGGTTTCCTCTCAAAGCATCAGAAAGGGAGGCAGAAATAAAGCCTCCTGCAAAGAGGCTTCGATTAAATCTAGAAAGGATTTCTGCAAACAAGTCAAAGGCACGCAGCCTGGAAGCCTGAAATGGAACGGTGCTGCTCCATGAAAGGGCAGTCACACTCCAAAACACAGCTTTGTACCTGGTGAACACGAATCCCTGTGCTGCTTTAATATTTAAATAGAAAACGACCATTTCAAAGATTATTAGATTACGATTTTTCCTTAGGAAATGTGGAAATTTCCACCAAATCGTTCACACAAAATTCATAAACCTCCCCTTAGAAATAGCACTGGGGCTTTTCCATCTGATTGCAGACTCATTAATTTAACCTCTGGAAGCAGGTTCGGCAGGTACTTAATCCTGACCCTTTGGCCTGGATTCCCAGATCCATCATTAACCTTCCAGACAATTAAAAGCGCTGCAAAAGCTGTGAAAACCCCATCGCCCCCACCCGGCCCCACTGGGACTCACCAGAACCGTGTTCCCACACCCAGGCAGCCCACGGGCACCATCCGAGGGGTTTGGATCCAAGGAAAATCCAGAGGGACCCGCCTGGGACTGCTGAACCAGGGGTCAGCAGCTCTCGGGGAGGTTCTGCAGTGGTTCTGCTTCCCAAAAAGCTCCAATGCGTTCTTGGTGCCAGCACAAATTCCCGGCCCCACAGGCTGGGAGCCCTGCAGGCTCACACGGGGGACAGGGCTCAAAAAAGGCAACCCCAGAGGTTTAATCTGCACTGCCCCATGGTGTTTGGTGTTTTCCCCCGGGGGCTGCTCCTGCGCCTCTTCCAGCCTTTCCTACGGTTTCCCTGGGATTTTAATGTCCCGCTCCCTTCGGGTTTGTGCTTTTCGGTTCTTTTATTTTTAGCTGCAGCATTTCACAGTGGTCTGCAGAGCCCGCTTGACGCCAGCCAAGGTAACCGGATCCCGAAGGCTGCGAGCCGGGAATTGCAGCCAGGATCGGAGCCCAAACCCCGGCACCGGGCACAGCCCCGAGCCCGAATCCTGCGTTTATCCTTTTTCCATGGGGAAAGGAGGCACGGAGCTCACCGGGATGGCAACGAGAGCTGGGGAAGGTGAGCGGCGAGCAAACAGAAATGGAAAATGCAGAAAGGTCTGTGCCACAGCAGATCGCTGGCTTGGAAAAGGGAGGGTTTACAGAAAAAAGGAATTTCACTGCAGCAACCTGCACAAAGCGCTGCCTTCAGGGAGGGCTGCTGCCAGCAGGGTTGGATTGGGTGGATAAATAACAACAGGCTGCTTGGCAGCAGGTCACTGCTCACAGGGCATCTCCCAGGTCACTTTTTCCGAGTTGTGATGCTTTGACACACGCAGAGATGCAGCTCCCAGATAAATCAGGGCCACATCTCCCACCCAGCCCTTGGTGAGCAGCAGTCGGGTCCTTACCTTTCCCTTCCACAGCGTCCAGCTGGAATGAACCTGGCCGAGTCACCCTGCCTGAACTGACTTTTTACTTTTCTGTGGCAGAGAACAATTTATCTGATTGGGAAATGGTTCATCCTGACTATTGTAGGACCTGCAGCCACGGCAAGGTGTCCGCAGCAGAGCGTGGCGGCTCCAAGGAAGGGAGAACCGAGTGTGTGGAGGAATTTTACTTGCCAGAGGTGTCCCGGTGAGCCAGCAGCAGAGCCTGGGCTGCAGTGGGGTGTTCAGGGGGTGTTCAGGGGGGTGTTCAGGGGGTGTTCAGGGGGGTGTTCAGGTGCCCATCCCGTGTGCAGCTCCTGCTGCAGCCCCCAGGGAATGCAGTGCAAAAAGCCGGGGATGCTCCGCTGCTGCCCTCGCGCTGCTCTGGGCTTCTTGGCTGGGTTTTGGCAGCGCTCGGGGCTTGCTGCCAGGACAGAGGGTAAATCCAGGGAAGCAGAAAGCAGCGGGCTCGCCGTGGCACGGCTTGGAGAGGCCGGAATGCTGGGCTGCCAGGGCACTGCAGAGACCGAGTGTGTGCCACACTGGCAGTGCCTCAAAATGAGATTTGTACAAGGCAGCTTCTCTGTCCTTTCATAGGTAACAAATGCAGAGGAAAACAAGTTGAAAGCAGAGATCTTAACAGAGCAACTGTGACCTGTCAGATTTCTGCACGGCATGAAGGAAGTTATGGTTGTTTTTTTTTTTATTCCTGGCATATTTAAAACTGGTTTGGGCAAATTATGTAACCTGAGCGTGTTTCCTTGGCAAAGAGGGCATTGAGTATTTCATATTTGCTCACCTAACTGGGAGCAGTCATGGCAGCTGTCCCTGATGCCACCTCACACAGGGGCAGGAAGGGCTCTGCCTTCACTGCTCTGCTGTGCCACAAACTGGGAATAAAAACACACCTCGTGTAACCTCTTGTGTCCTCCTCCTCCTCTCTCTTTTCAGGTACTCTTTGGATCACATTTCCTCCTGGTTCTCCTTGGTCGTGCTCATTCCTGATGAACCTTTCATTTTCTTTGTCCCAATTGGCAAACCCTAAAAGGAGCCACAGGAAAAGTGACATTATTTACCCTCAGTGCAGACTATCAGAGTTCAGATGCTGCAGTGTCTCATCACATCGAGCACAACTGAAGTGAAAAACTTGTTCTTCTTTCATGTTGATGCAAATTTTCCACAGAATTGTTCTTCTCACCCAGATTTTCCCTTAAGTGACCCCAAGCCTTCGCTTTCTCTCCCTGCTGCTGGCTGGCAGCCTGAGACACCTCCTTGAAAGTGCTTCAGATTCAGGCTCAATGATGAGTCAAAAACTGGCAATTTGCCCATGTCCCGTTGCCTTGCTCTTTTTTTTTAAGCAGAAGAACAGTAATGGTGATTTGTTGAGGGAATTTCTGATCTGCTGTTTCATTTTTTCTGGTCCCTAACACTCTGAATGCACACAGATTCTGCCAGGGAGTGTGAGCTGACACAGCACTTGGCAGAGAGCTCTGGAATATTAAAACTGTCTCAGAAATCTCTTGGCTTGGTCCACAGGGCTTGGAGAAGGGGCTCAGGGCAGAAAGTCCAGCAAGTGCTGAATGTGGGCTGGTTCCTGGGCAGCAGGGAGCAGCTCTGGACTATCCAGCACCAAGGAGCTCCCTGAGGTGAGCACAGCCCTGTCCAGCCTGGCTTTGGACACTGTCAGGGATCCAGGGGCAGCCACAGCTTCTCCAGAGCCTCCCCACCCTCCCAGGGAACAATTTCTCCCTAATATCCAATCTCAACCCACTCCCTTTCAATTCAAACCCATTCCCCTTTGTCCTGTCCCTCCAGGCCCTGGTGAAGTCTTGCCCCATCCTCGCTGCAGGCTCTGGAACACCACACTGAGGTCACCCCAAAGGCTGGACAATCCCAGCTCCCTCAGCCTTTCCTCACAGCAGAGCTGCTCCAGCCCTCTGATCAACTTGGCCTCCTCTGGAGGAGCTCCAAAGCAGATTGGGGCAGCAGAATAGAAAATGCAGGACACCACACTGGGCTCTGCCCTGCTTGGGAAGAGTATTCCAGGAGAATATTCCAGGAGAGTATTCCAGGAGAAAGCATGGATGGCCACAATACAATCTCTTCTAACACTGGGACCCAAAGTATGGCTGGGGGGCTGTGTTACAACCTGTTGAATGCATTTCCTTGCTGAAAGTGAGTGTGAGTGTGCTCTGCATGTTCGTGGCAGTGCTTTTTTGGTGAGGGATGGTGCAGAAGTGTTTGTGCTGGGCAGGGAGTGCAGCCAGATGTCCCCAGGATGTGCCTGAGGCAGCTACAGAGAGAAAAGGGGGTGCTGATGATGGAACACTGAGGGCTGAGTTTCCACTTCTGGTCATAATTCATCCACTTTTTGTATTTCCCTCAGCAAGAAATCCAGAGCAGGGAGTCCCTGAGTGCAGGACACACAAGAAGCCTTAAGCTCATGCCATGTAAATATTTGTAAAGCAGACAGTGAGTCCTGTGCATCAGGGAAAACAGGAATCCTGCTGTGCTCTGCAGTGCAAGGGGATTTTATTCAAACCCCAACCTATGCAGCTGCCCCCAGTAAACAGCTCCTTTACAACCCATCTCTAAAATGAGATTGTTTCCTGCCTGCCCTGAAATGTCCTTGCAGGCACCTTGCTCTTTGCTCTGCTGATTTATTGTTTCTTTTTTTGGACATGGTAAAAACCGTTAATCTGGGAATCTGTGCTGGGCAGGAGGCAGGGCTTAAACCCAGCGATACTGAGGTAATTGTGGAAGGCAGAGATAATTCCAGTTCAAATCCCAAGGTTTTTACTGAGTCCTGTGCCTTCAGAGAGAGCAATTTTAATTCTGTTTTTCAGAGGGGATGCAGGATCTGCAGCTGGGGTCTCTCAGGGAAGAAGTGGACTCTCATTTTTTAATTTAAGTGACTTTGTGGAAGATCTTGTCTCTCTTTTTTGATGAGTACAGAGAGTGCCAGGATAAGCAGAGCCAAACCATTTTACATTAATTCCTTCAATATGAGGATTTCACTTTAGACTGGGGGGGCTGTGGTCTCCTCTCTCTCGTTTCCCTGGGAGGGAAGAATTGCTCATCTGCCAAATGCTGACCAGATCCAGCTCTCTGAGCAGCTTTGCTCAGTCCATGGTATTCATTGACACATTTTTTACATGCAGCTCCAGCTCACAGCTGACAATGTGCCTGTCACTGGTGCCATCAGCCAAAATGCTTCAATTCCTACTTTCCTAAATGTTTCCTGAAACAGGGAGAGAAGTTTACCCCTCATTTTTTATGTATCATGGTCTGGACATATCCATAAACTGAACATTCATTAATAAATGCACTTTATACTAATTTTGATCTAATTTTATTGTGTGCAGGGAAATTTCCTGAACTAGATCACTGATGAAAAAGGCATTGTTTAGACAAAGAATATTTTCAAGGAGCTCAGGCTCCCACCAACACCACTCTGTTACTGCCTTGGACTTGCTTCTTGAGTGCTGTTCCAGCGTTTTCACTTGGTTTCTTTCTGTTTTGGGGTCCCATTTCTGGTTGTTTATGCAGCTCAGAAGAAGGCCAGTGTTTCCAGAAGTGCAGGTACCAGAGTGGGGCAGGACACACAGTCTGCAGCAGATCAGAATCCTGCCTGCAGTTAGGGATGTCGCCACTAAAATGAGCAAATTACAGTGATTAAAGAAGTGTTTCCTTTTCAGAATCAAAGTAGGCCACCCTACCTGGTCTCTTTTTACATCTCTTTATCTTCTGATAGACCAAACTGCAAACCCTATTGACTAAAATATGCCCTATGCCCTCATTCTTGTGGGTCAATACTCAACAAAATTAAAAGTAAAATAACTTTAACCAAATCCCGGATTTATTACAGCAGCTGCTGTTACCTGGTCACTTGGATATTCGAGCATGATGCAATAGTTAACATTTTGTTTGCCTTTCTCACACAGGCTCCCACGCCCTTGAAGTGTCCATGTAACATAAATTGCTTTATAGAGGAGACACTGGAAACCAGGAACCAAATCTGAGCAGGGGAGTGAACTCCCCTATGGCCATTACATCACTGAGAAGCATCACCAGCCTCTCTCCTCTTTAGCAGACAGCAATCACACCACATGGCTAAATAGAAATCTGGATTTTTTTTGTACATCTGGGACAGGGCTGAGCCTGAAAACGATGCAGGAGTAATATCATTTTGGAGAAAAAGAACTCTTCTTGGGTTTTTCTTACCTCATAAAACCAATGACCAGAATAATTCTGATGATTCCGATAGCTTGGGGCGAGCTGTTGTGTCAGGAGTTCAGGAGTGCAGCAGGAAGCACTAAACTCTTGGGCATTAAACTCACAAACTGCTCTGAGGGCAATTCAGCAGCTCAGCAGAGGCAAAACCAAGAGGGGATCCCCGAGTCCCCCCAGCCAATAGTCACACCTGAGCTACAGTGAGGATTTGTGGGCAAGAAACCTGGGGTTTGGATGGATGAATTCTCCGCGGTGCCCCAACAACTCATCAAATAACAGAGAACTGGGTTACCCTTATCAGCAAAGGGGCATCCCCGGTGCACGGGGCAGCAGGGAAGGCACGGATGACTGGGGGTTTGAAAAACTTGTGCTGGAACGAGGACTTCGGACTTCCCCAGCAGCTCATTCACGCCTCAGACACAGGAAAGGCAACTCTGCAGCCTGTTTGCCTTCCTGATGCAGGTCAAGAGCCAGGAGGAGAACAAAGACACTCCTTGGTGCTGATAAGGACCCGGTGCTTTGTGGTTGAAACTGGATCCTTGATGTTCAGGGCTCGTTTTATGTGGCAGGGTGGGAGGAGTGCCTGGGCTCCAGCTCCTGTTATCAGCTGGCACCAAGTGCTGAGTTTCTGCTGCTGGAGCCTGGCTCCTGACGGGGCTCGCTCCAACCTCTGCAGAGGGCTCCAAAAGCTGAGGAGGTTGGCTTTGTGCAGGAGTTTGGTCAAAATTAAAACAGCAGTTGAATTTCACCTCTAAGAATTTAACCACTTCGTAGCGATAAGAACTTTATTTTTTGGAGTCAGATATTCTAACTGTGCCATCTCCTCAGACCCTCACAATCAGAGCCACCCCGGACACCTCAGCACGGTGCTTCTTGCACTGATTCTGAGCCAGAGAATTCCCCACAAAGCCATAGACTCTTGAGTTTCTTAGTGTGACTTCAGCAGGGTGATATGTCTTGCTCAGTACTTTCCTCAAAAGCAGCTGGGAAATGAAGCCAGTTGTGGGTCAGGAAGGTTGTACAGCCCTGCAAGAGTGAGAATAGGAACTTTTTGCAGTTTTTGAGCTCAAATGTGCAATAGCCTGAACTTTTTTCACTCATTCCTTGCTGTTTGTAATACAAAAAACCCAGAAGATCCTGGAAAAGAACGAAAGAAATACTAATTAAAGTGAGATTTCCCTAAGCTGGAAGAACAGAGTGAAAAAAAAAGAAACAATTCATGAAATAAAAAGCCTCTGGTCATTCTGAACGTTTAGATTCCTCCATGCCAGTGCCAGCCTGTGATTCCTAACAGCGACAGCAACCCGAAAATCTCTCTTCTGGTGTGGTGGGGACACTCCGGGTCTCTGTGCAGGACTTCAGGCACCTCCAGCCACTCGTGAGGTTCCTCGGGCAGGAGGAGGGGACCTCAGCACGGATGCTCAGCTGGGAGCTGAGCTGCAGGAAAAGAGCTGAGCTCCCACCAGGGGCTAAACGAGCCCCAGCCCCGCATCCCCAAAGCGTTATAAACTGCTTTTTCCCGGCAGGTTCCTCCCGAATCTTCGGGGAGAATTAATCGTGGTATGCAAATGAACCAAACCTATGAAGGTGTGAAGAACTTGTGACCTGCATCCTTCTGCTTCCCTTGATGCCTTCTCCAGCCACCTAGAAACAGACACTAGACAAGAGTAAGGGAATAAAGATAGGTATTTATTTGAAGGTCCTTCAAGGCACACCCTGGGGAGCCAGAGGCTGCCTCCAAAAATGGACCCCAAGATGGACCCCAGGTCACGAGTTCTTCACACCTTTATAGGTTTGGTTCATTTGCATATCAGGGTTAATTCTCCCCAAAGATTCGGGAGGAACCCGCCGGGGAAAAGCAGTTTATAACGCGAAGGGAAGGCAAGAGGCGTCCCCAGTGTCAATGCCAGGGTGTGGGGCTGGCGCTGCCCCTTGCAGAGCTGCCAGCAGCTCCCTGGGCTGGCTGATGGGCACATCCCTGCGGGCAGGAATTGCTGCCGGCTCTCTGCCGCTGGCATCGGGGCGGACCTGCCAAAATGCGGCTCTGGGAAAGGCCGAGAGGGAAGCTCGGGGCTCTGCAGCCCGTGCTGGGCATCGCTGCTGAGCAGAGCTGAGCTCCGACAGCCGGCAGGGCTCTGCAGGGAGGAGGAGAGGGGATGTCAGCCCCCCTAAAGGCACCTGAGCTCAGAGCCACCACCTCTGAGCCACCAGCTGAATGGAAGCATTCTCATGCCTAAATCTCCAAGTTTTGTCAATTGACGTTTTCTGCCATTTGCTCTGTTCCAGTGGGTCACGGCAGGATCAGATTTAGAATGATAATAAACCTGAAAAAGCAGCAATCGTGAGCATTTGGTATTCGTGGAATGGAGAAATAATAACTGCTAGTTTCACTGTATTGCCTCAACCCTTCGGGCTATTCCACAGAGGGTCCAAATTCCAAGTGACACCTACCCCGAAGGCTCTTTACACGAAGGGAACGGGGCTCCCGCAGGTACGGCAGGGTGCTGATGTGCTTTGCCATTTCCCTGCTCTCCAGCCGGGCTCTCTGACACGGCCACAGGCAGCTGCTGACCCGGGCCCAGCCTCCCGGGCACTTTGGGGCAGTTCTGTGCCTCCAGGCTCCAGAAGAGACGGAAAGAGTTAACAACAATCCCTCGGTGAAGCGCTGAGGGCAGCTACCACAGCGGAGTGACGCTTTCCCCTCAGCGCGGTATTAAATAGGGAAAGCCTTTCAGTGAGGGGTGCTCCTGCATCCCCGAGTGCTCCGCGTTCCGTATCCTGCATTCTTTATGGTGTGTGCCAAGAGCAAACAGCAGCAGCAGCCCAGAGCAGCGTGACCTTCGCAGAGTCACTGATTTTTGCAAGCCCAGCCCGCGGGGTTCGGGGCCATTTCTGTTTCTCCCATGCCCCGTTCCCCACACGCCTGCAGAGATACCCAGAGGAGAGAGCTTCTGCACCACCTTGAGGAAGGAGCAGTTTGGTTTACAGGGGCAGGGTCTGGCCTGTGCAGATGAGCAGAGCAGCAGGGTTGGCCTGGGAAACTGGGACATCCAGCCCCCAGGGCTTTGTGCCACCTCTGCACCCACCCCAACAAAGCTGAGACGGTGTCTCCCCAAAGCAACCTCAGGCAGCCCTGGTGAACTGAGATTCACCCAGAGCTGCCTCCCCTCAGTCCAAAGAGACTCTTGAAAACACACCTGAAGGGGATTAGAAATGGCAAAGTTTCAGATTTGAGCTCAGCCAGGGCACCAGGGCGGGTAAATCCTGCCCTCTCTGCTCATGGCTCAAAGTGCCAGCTTCCCACAGGGAGCATCCAGGATGGCAAGGGCCATGTTTGATTGAGGGTTTGGCTGTCAGAGCTCCTGAACAAAACATTGACTCACTGGTATTAATCCAAGATGTCTGGTTGGCTTCCAGATTGCAGACTGGCCTGGAAAGAGTTAACAACAATGTCCCTGCTGCCCTGCAAAGAAATTCTCCTGCAAAATACCTGCAGGCAGCTAGGAAAAAATACCTGCAGAGGTAGAGGAGCATGGGGGCATCAGAGAGGCCCTGTGCAGCTGCAGACAAGCAGCAGCAAATTCCTCTGCTGGCTGTGGGCAAAGCTAATAATGGCTGTGGCAGTGTGGGATGGAGGGGTTAGGGGGTTTGGTGTCTGGAGCCACTCAGTCACTCCCTCAGTGGCTCTCTCAGTCACTCTCTCAGTGGCTCTTTCTCTCCTTTACGCAAATCCTGGTCACAAAGTTGGTTAATGCTTAAGCAAACAAAAGCAAAGCAGTGGCAGCCCCAGTGCTGCGTTTGCTGGTGGTAAGGGAGTGCTGGAGCTGGCATGGCATGGCTCTGGACTAAAGAATTCCAACTGCAAGGCTACAAAGAACACGTGGGAGCTTTCTGCAGCCAAGTGCTTGCAGCCCTGAAACCACAGGCTGCATCTGGGCTGCCGGGGATGGGAAGAGCTGCAGTTCATCAGCGAGCACAGCTGCACATGGAATGAGGGCTCCACGTTTTGGGATGGTTTTGGGGCCTGTGGGACTGATCCATGCCATGGCTGCGCTGTTTTAGGGACACAGAGGCTGGTCAAAGGCTTCTGTGCACCTTGAGCTGTCGAGCCCATGACCCAAAGGATGTGTTTTTGTAACGACCCATGGGCTGAGGGGGAAAAAACACATTTACACCTTCTAGCTGAACCTCAGCCACTAAAGAAGTAAAAAAACCCAAAAGCCACTGTGCAAAATCGAGCTGCATTTCACATTTCACTTCCCAGGCACAGGAAGCCAAACCTGACCCAGCAGTGAGCTCCAAACAATGAAACCAAATAAATACCTGCTCCAACCAAAAGTACCAGCAGCGAGCAGTTAATGTCCAATCCCAAACTGGAGTTTCATTTCTTGGAAGTCGTGTGGGAGCTGTCCCCTGCCCAGGAGGTTACAGAGTGCCTGGATGTGATGTAATTGTTCTGGCACTGCCTCTGCTGGGAGCAGCTCGTTCTCTAGAACTGGGGGACTGAGTTCATCTATAGGGTTGCCCAGATTAGGCCATAAACCTGGAAAGAAATTCCTAGAAACTCAGGCCCAGTGCTCCTCCTGTCACAAAAAAATTGCTCATTATTGGTTGGGTGAGGACCTGCCATCTCAAACACATGGTTTTTTGAATCCTGCCTGACTCGGTGGGGAAGGCTGAAGAATAATTTAGGATTAGTTGTATGAACGAGGCCATCTCCGTTTTCACTGTGTCAGCTGGTAAAAGTTTGCTTGTTCATGAATATATAACACAAAACTTTGACTAATTATTGTTCTTTTTAGGCTGTCTTCTTTGATATTCAGCTGGAAATATGTTCACTCAGCTGGTGCTGTGTAAAACAGAAAAGCACAACCAAGTTGTAGTGGCCTGACTTTGCCTTGCACAAGTAGAGGCGAATATTTGAAAACAAAATTTTAAATTCTCTTTGTAATGGGAGCCTGAAGTATACACTGAATGGAATAATTCTCATGCCTGAATCTCCAAGTTTTGTCAATTTACATTTTCTGCCATTTGCTCTGTTCCAGTGGGTCACAGCAGGATCATATTTAGAATGAAAATAAACCTGAAAAAGCAGCAATTGTGAGCATTTGGTATTCATGGAATGGAGAAATAATAACTGCTAGTTTCAATGTTACAATTTAAGATGCTGAAACTTTTCCAGACAGGACAGAATCACAGAATATTCTGAGTTTTCTATCAGAAAATGTTGATTCAGTGGAAACTTTTTGGTCTGTTTCTGGTCAATCCTTGATCTTAGCACCTCTCTCTACGCTGATGGGAAATTAATTCAGTTTAATTGATGCTGTGGGTGGCTCCTCCTTGCTCATTTTCTCCTGCAGCTCAAGAAAACTGTAGGTTCACCTCTGGCTCTCTAGGGCTGTGCTGGTCACCATGAGGGTACAGCTTATTTTTAACAGGAGTTTTAAGCACTGGAGCTCTTCCTTCACTCCAGACAAACTCAGAGATCCGAACACGGGGTTGCCAGTGCTACACCCCAGCTCAGGCTGGGTTATTTCCCTCCATTCCCCCTCAGCTGATGGGCCCACGGTGTATAAACTGAATTATGGACATTTACATCCCCAGAGCCTCCCTCTGGCTCCTGTGCATGCTGGGGATCCACCCGTGCATCCTTCTGCTTCCAGTGATGCCTTCTGCAGCCACCCAGAAACAGAGACCAGACAGGAGTAAGGGAATAAAGGTCGGTGTTTATTTGAAAGCCTTCAAGGCACACCCTGGGGAGCCAGAGGCTGCCTCCAAAAAATGGACCCCAAGATGGACCCTAGGTCACGAGTTCTTCACACTTTTATAGGTTTGGTTCATTTGCATACCACGGTTAATTCTCCAATTAAAGCCCCAGTTCAATGATGGAATTCCCCTCAGCTTGCTCCCCTCTTAGAGGCTTTGGGTTACACATTTTGGGCCTAGCAGAGCCTGGCTGTCCTTGAAGGCAAAGCCTGGAGAGGCTTTGTTGTGTCTGCCCAGCACAAGAGAGCAGAAATTCCAGGCTACAAGGAAGTAGCAGAGTTACACTCCAAGCAGTACAGAAATTGAAAAATATAAAAGTTAAAACCTAAGGCATCCCCAGGACAGCCTCTCCCTGCGTTTCCATGGCTCTCAGCAGCTCCTGATCACGGTGGGTGCTGCTGCCTGGCTGGGGAATCCAGGCATGGCCACGTCACTCTTGTTTCCAGACCTTGCTCCCTCCTGTGTCTGTTTAATATTGTAGCCAAAAATTCCCTTCTTACTTCTAAAATCACTGGGTTTTAACCTTGCTTGGGGAGTCTGAGGCTCTGCCTCGCCCTGCTACCCCCTCCTGCTGCAGTGCTGGCTGCTTTTGTCTCTCCCCAGTTTCCCTGTTTGGGACAGCAGAGCTGCTGTGCTGCTTTCCTGGGCCTCATTAACTCCTGCTGAAGTCTCATATTTCAGATGCCAGCTTAAGGCTTTGGTCATAATCTTCAAAGTGGTTAATGGTTCAAGCCTTAGCTACATTAAAGGCTGAATTTTGATCTGTGAGCCATCATGACAGCTGCATTTCCTTGGGGCAATGGAGATTGCAAAGCCTGGGAGGAAGTGTCTGAAAGGGAGGAACGAGGTGATCTTGACTGAGAGAGGCGAGGGATGGAAAAAATATTCAGAAGAGATTGTACAGACCCAGACAGTTCAAACCTGAACCCCTCCAAATAGCAATTTCCCCCTGCATCTGAGCAAAAAAACCAGCAATGCCTCAGCACCATCCTAGAAACAAATCCTCAGTGAATTTTCCTGCTACAAATTTTGCTTTAAATGCAAAGTTCTCAAGCAGCCAAGTGCTAGAACATCTTTCCTCCCTTGTCCTCAGACATGTGGCTGCATTCACAGAATGCCCCAGTGGTAAGAGATCGTCTGGAAGCAGAATCAACAACAAAAATTAATGCAAAATACTCGAATAGAAACAATCAAACACAGATGAGGAGTCTCTTCTTCAAGAGGGACTTTCTGTGAAGCTGCTGATGAGTACAGTGCACCGTTTACTTCTGAAGATAAACCAGAGTTTTTCGTTCCCATTCTGAGCTAAATTAGTGTATTTTGGGCTCAGTGTTTATCCAAACACAAAGGTCCCACTGGCTAATCTCCCACGGAGGTTTCAACCAGCTCAGTGAAACCGGCATAAACACTTTGCAAAAGCTCTTCGTTTAGTTTATGTCAGCTTGGGATGTGTTTATGGCAGCCCGAAATAAGCTATTCTTACACTCGACCACAAATGTCAGCCAACATCTTGCACCGATTTTGGCTGCCCCGATCTAAAATAGAATCCTAATGTAAACGGGTGTGACTTTGCTGCAGGCTGGGAGCTCCTGGGTGGAATCTCAGCGTGGCACAAGGCACGTCCTCCCTCTCGTGGCGGACTCGGGGATTCCCAGTGCCGGGAAGGGGACGGGAGAGCCCCAAATCGGGCAAATTGGGCTGTCCCGAGCCATCCCTGGCAGCAGGGACAGGGAACCGGCCTTTATTCCTGCGTTCAAAGATGAAGAAACACAGGTTTATAAAAGAGAGTCGGAAAATGCTCCGAGTTGTTAATCTGACAAACTGAATTTATCATCATTTTGGAATAAAGTAACTACTAAATTAGCAGTAAAAATTGCTGGCAAAGTCACTACATAAGTGATAACGTACTGGCTTCTGGTGTAGAAACAGAGTCCCAGACTGGTTTGGGATGGAGGGAGCTTAAAGCCCAGCCAGTTCCATCCCTGCCATGGCAGGGACACCTTCCCCTGTCTCAGGCTGCTCCAAGCCCTGTCCAGCCTGGCCTTGGGCACTGCCAGGGATCCAGGGGCAGCCACAGCTTCTCTGGGAACCTGTGCCAGGGCCTGCCCACCCTCACAGGGAACAATTTTTTTCCTCATATCTGATCTAAACTCTTTATCAGTGTGAAGCTATTTCCCCTTGTCCTGCCACTCCACCCCTTGTGAAGACTCTCTCTCCATCTTTCTTGTAGCTCTCTTCAGGAACTGGAAGGTCACAGTTTGGTCACCCCAAAGCTTCTCCTCTCCAGGCTGAACAATCCCAGTTCTCCCAGCCTTTCCTCACAGGAGAGGTGCTCCAGCCCTCTGATCCTGAATCCATCCTGCTGTCCCTGAATGCATCAGAGAGCTCTGCCCTGGCAGGGTGGAGCACGAGAGCAGAGGACTCATCTGGCACCAAGCCTTTCTAGACAACATTTTAAATTAAAAACCTCGGTAACAGTGCCAGTAAAATCATCACAGCAATTACATTTATCTGGGATGGCAGGACCAAGGTCCTTACAGCAGCCTGAAGCCTCCCCTAAGGATGTTGGAAATCACCTGGTGTCTGCTCAGTTCGGCCAGGGATCCATCAGGAAGGGCCAGGGAAAGGCAGGGATGGATGGAACGTGGCTGTGCTTCCACTGCAGCCTAGGGCAGCTGGGTTTATCTGGGAGAGGCCCAGCTCCCTCCCCTGCAGGGTTGGGATGTGTTTCCATCCCCAGTGTCCAGAGGGCTGGGAAGGGCTGGGAAGGGCTGGGAAGGGCTGGGAAGGGCTGGGAAGCCACGTGGCCCTCGAGTGCCTCAGCCCAGGAGCTCAGGGGCTGCTTGGCATCCACCCACCAGCCACTGGAGGATGCCAAGGGACACTCAGCTGGGGAATGTGCTTTCCAGACTCCCCAGTCTGCAAACTCCCTCCTTGAAGAAGCCACCACCAGTTCCTGGTCATCCATCCCTGCCAGCTTTCCTTTCCCAGTTCCCTCCCAGGGTCCTCCCAGGTGTCCCTGCCCATGGCAGGGGGTGGGACTGGATAAACTTTAAGGTCCCTGCCAGCCCAGACCATTCTGGGATTCCACGATGTGCCCATTCCATACTGTGCACATTTCCAAGTGCACCTGGAATCTGGCATCTCCCAGTTCCTTCTCATTAGAGATGGATCTCGTTAGGATCTCCACCTCCTTCCATGAGAGCACGGTGCTCTGGAGTGAGGAATGGCTGAGGAAGGGGGGTGTCCCCAGGGCCCAAGGCCCGTGTGGGCAGTGCAGGGGACTTCTGGCAATGCCCTCAAAGAAAATGTGTAGGGAACAATAAAAAATCCACATGGGGAAGGGGATAAAGAATCCACGGCTGGGACCTGAAGGAGCCTGGGAAGGTGAAAGTGTTTGGCAAAGCCTCCTGTAGCCCACTCTGGAGAGGCAGAGTTTATGCCTGGGGAGGTGTCAGCCCTCGGTTTGGCTGTGACCTGCTCTGTTCCTGAGAATGCTGGGCTCCCTCACACAGAGCCAGGCTCTGCCTGACCACCCCTGGGGGCTCGTGGAGGGATTGAGCCCTGAGAGGAGGAGAGAGGAACCCTGAGTTTGGAGGTTTCCTGAGTTCCCTTTGTCACAGTCATTCCCTTGTTGAACTGCAGTGTAGGGTGGGAAGGCACTGCAGGAGAACACTGGCAGAGGATGAAGCATCTCTTCCACACTGAGGGCCAAACAGGTCTTTGATGAGCTATTATATAACAAATCCTGACTGTCGAGATGGAAAAAACTCATGTGGCTATTCAGCTTTATTCTGGAGTTGTACATCTGGCTTCAGAGTTGGGCTCCTCCTCTCTGATCCTGGCTTTTCCTCCATGTCCAGGAACAGAAAGTGCCCAGTGTCAGGCAAGGCCAGGTGACAGTGCAGAGGTTATCCCTGCTCAACCCCAGTGGTACAAGGTGGGCATTGACTGGACACATGAAAACTGGACAAAGCTGTTGCAAAGTTCATCTTCATCACATCTCTTCATTCAACCCACTGACACAGACAGTATGGACATCCTGCTCACATGGTTTGCATTAAAGCATTATGAAATCCCAAATTCTGGTGCCAGATGGTTTTGAATTACTTTGCTTGTGTAAAGGGTTTAATTTGGGTGCACGGAAAATGTAAAATACTCTGGTAATAGCTTTAGCAGGACTCCACAGCCTGCATTTGCTTTATTCATCAGCCCTGCTGGCTGCCTTCTGCACGTTATATTCCCAGCCATGATAAAACTTCAAAACATGAATTCAGATTTACTGACTTCCCAGAACAGACTCTGCTCTGTAAAATGTTTAAAGGGATTGACGCGAAAGGAAATATTCCTAAAGACCTCTCTGCTGAGAAACCACACGGCGAATAAAAATAGCTCTCTTTTTCCAAATACACAGCTCCTAGGAATGCCTGAGCCTGGTCCTGAGTGCAGGCAGGGAAAAGGGGGAGTGGGGAAAGGTCAGGCATACAGCTGTTGCTCCTGCCAGCAGCTTTCTGCTCGCTTCACTTGATGAGCTGAACGAGCCTTTTAGCTACTATGAGCAGGGATCACATTTTTCAGATGATCTTTTCTTGGTGGAACAGATGAGCACCAGGAGTATAAATACGGAGTTCACTTGAAATCAGATCTGTTGGAATTCACACATCCCGCTCTCGGTGGCATGAGCAGGGTGGGAAGGGCCCTCACACTCTCTGGATCTCACCCTGCATGGGCCACAGTCACATCGTGTACCACGGGGCTCTGCCTGGTCACTACTCAAATATAGAGCTGCTCCCCTGATCCAGCCACACTCCCAAATGCAAAATGTTGGCCCGGTTAGACCAGTGGCTTTCTAGGATATCATAATCAAAATAAGCTGGACTGTGTTTTAAGAGAACTCTCTAAAGTTGCTCCGTTAACTGGATGTGATTTTAGTTGGTTTAAATTTACTCAAGATGGGGAAGCCAGTGAGTGGCTAAAGTCTTTGTCTCAGTAGCCTCTTTTCTAGTATTTCAGAAATAAATTGCTTATTTTCAGAGACAACACAAAAATAAGGGCATGACATATGGACAGTGGTCTTGTTCTCAGAGACATAACTGGGGGAAGGCTGGTTTGTACAGAGGGATTCCCCTGGCTCTGCTCAACACCTCTTATCAGTTTTCACTCACCCTTTTTCCACAAGTATTTTTTCCCTGAGTTTCTGTGGAAAACCCAGAGAGAGAAATGTCAAACAGAAAAACAAACCAGGAGTTTTAGATTTGATTTTGACAAGCTTGGTATCGCCAAGGAGTCTGTGTTTCCACTTGTACTGCAATACAGAGACAGAACATCACTGACTCGCAATTCATTTGATCAGTCTCCAAGTACTCTACAACACTTACTCGGGAGTCATTCTTCTACCAAGTTATCCTTTAAAAAGAAAGGGAGACAAAGCAAGACTTGGGAGCTTTGCAGGCTGTGAGATCCCCGCAGCAGAGTGGACAAGCAGAGGTTTACAGAGGGCTCGTGACTGTGCTCACTGATCCCTCCTGCCCAGCCCAGGTGAGTCTCCTCGGCTGCAGCACCTCAGCAGGGCAGCTGGACACTGCTGTCAGCTCAGTGTGCACTGAGACAGAGCTTTGGGGAGCTGGAGATGGGCAGGAAGAGGAGGAGTGACATCCCCCAGTGCATGGGACTGAGTCCTCACCTGAGAGCTGCGTGTGCCCAGGGCTTGGCACGGCTGCCCTCCACCCCCTGGGCTGGGGTGAAATCAAAGGCCTGTTTAGAATTTAGGATTAACCATCAGGACACTTGGATCTAATGGCAGGACAGGGAAGCACGTGAAGCAGATACATAGCTGAACATTGCCTGTGGCTGCAGGACACACACCTGAAGGGGGTTTAGGATGTGTCCTGGCAGAAATGCACTGGAGCAGCCCCTGTTTCAAAGGAATGATCAGCACGGAGGCACTGGTGTGAGAAGTTTCCCTAAAACCTTGTTGGTTAGCCTGTGCTGCCTCAGTGTCCCACTGTTTAAAATGGAAAGGCAGAAGTTCCCCTGTCCTCCTCAGTGCCCTCTCTCCTGCTGGCTCCCCTGTCTCTAGAGGCAGACCAAAGGCTGGCAGAGTACTGGGGGTTATTTACCAGGGTTTGCCTCTGGGGTGGGTTGCTTGGGACTCTCCCAAATTTTCATCGTTTTCATACGTTTTTCAAGATGAACGTGTCCCCCACCTGGTGAGACACACACTCAGTTAACATTGAGACAGCCAAACAAAACTGATTCAGCAATTTCCAAGGATGATTTCCCTTGGCTCAGAAGAAGCTCCCATGACCAACTGATAACTGATAACTCCTGATAACTCCAGTGCTCCTGTGCTTCAGGGTTAGGACCTGCCTACAGTTCAGGTCATTCCCCACTCCTGAGTGTCTCACACACAGAGCCTTTGGAAATGAAGCTCATACACGTTGTCACCACCTGGGAAAAGGTTCTGTGACCTGGCATCACCCCAGAGATCTCTCACACAGACAAGGACAGAATTCAGTCACCCTGGACAAGGTTCGGTTCTCTGAGCTGTGAAATTGTCCCTTCCCTTTCCTGTGGTCTCCTTGTGCATCTCCCAGCTTTTCCAACAAGGTAAAGATTCCATTAGCAAGCAGCCCTGATTGACTCCAAGGAGGCCGGAAAAATGCAGCACTGAATTATTTCACTGAAGGCTGTTGTAACTCTGTCCACAAGACTCCTAAATTAAGGTTGGAAAAATAAACTTAGCCCTAGCACGTCCCAGGTTTTGGAGTGTGTTCTAATGTGTTCTAATAACTGCATTTTCTGGGTGAATTTTGTCTAGGAAGGCACACGCATCACCAACACTCTGCAGGTGTAGCAGTGCTCAGATATGAGGAAGAATTAACTATTCTATTCACCAGCACTAATGGACTGGCCCAAAGCCACTTTCCTGCCTTTGGGGCGGGAGGTTCCATTTCATTAAATGAAAATTTAATGGAGTGGGCTCAGACATTCCCTTTATACCCGTGCAGGGGAAGAGATCCCTGCGGCCAGCAGGTGAGGAACGAGGAGCTGTTTGATTAAGGAGCTGCCCTGTTCTTCCTTTCAGCCTGAAAAGCTGCCCAGAGCTGCTGGCACCGTGCCCTTGGGGGGGCACAGCCCCTCAGTGGCACCGTGCGGGTGCTGGGGGGTCTCAGCCATCTCGGTGACCCCAGCAGAGCCACAGGAGGGAGTCACAGCCACCCCACAGCACATCCCCTGCAGCTCAGGTCTCTGTTTCCAACCAAACACCCCGAGCTTCTCGTGGCTCAGGCAGGAGCTGCGTGGCCACAAACCTGCTCGTCAGGTTGGCTAATGAAGGTGTTTGTTTCTGAATGCTCCAGCGTACACGTTAGTCACTGCACGAACCTTGGGAACAATAGAGGGATCAGCCAACACCCAAGGTCATTCCCAACCCAAAATATGAAAATACATTCTTGAGGTGCTTTCCATTTGTTATGGCTTCTATCACTTTTCCCAGTTTGAAGCTGACCGAGAGCTGCTTCCAGGAAAATAACCATGGCTAGAGCAGATAATGTGTTTTACCGTGGTACACACTGAAGAGGAAAACAAGTGATAATTTCTGAAAAATAACATCTCCCTTCTGCAAAAAAAAAAAAAAAAAAAATTCTATTTATTCTTCAGTTTTCAGGGACAGCTGATTTTTCTCCTAATTTCACATGCAACCTCCTTTTCCCTATCTTTTGCTAGATACCAGTATTGTGCCATTTTCAGGCTCCCATGGATAAAGCATCCTCCTAGATGACTCCTTTCATTAGTGTGACTAACCTTGGAGACAGATATTTATGATATAATGATGACTAACTTCCAGCTGCCTGAATCTTAAAGGAAGAATTTTTTAAAGAAGACTTTAATATGAAGTGTGCCTGTTAAAGCTGGTGATAATATTAATAATATGAGTCTAGGATGAGTTACTGCATATTTAATTACTATAATATGATTATTATCAAATAGGATGCCAGTGAGGAAAAACAAGCCATACTTTTGAGCAATGACAGGCTTTTTACTCCATTTTATTGAATAACAAACGCTGGAACCAAATGCCAGCCTTCTCTTAGGTGACTCTATCTGCTTTTATGGTGTTTACATGAACTTCAAAACACTCCTATATAATGTATGTTGTACCATCAACCTGGAATTAGGGATGTCTGGAATTCCCAGTGGCTGCAGCTCTGAAGTCCATACACACAATTTGATAAACTGTGCAAATACACCAGGCCCTGTTTATCTTCTTCTGGGGATGTGGCACCTGGGGACACAGGGCAGTGGTGGCCTTGGCACTGCTGGGTTAATGGCTGATGATCTTGAGGATCTTTCCCATCCTAAATCAGCCTATTATTCTTTGATTCCATACCCAAGGTGGTGTAAAATTGGTCAAATAATCATGAAGCACTGGGGAAAAAAATGACTTAGAAGTGTGAAGCCTCATTTCTCTTGTGTGGGGTAAGGAATTCAAACAGCACTTCTGCATGTGCCAAAAGACTTGGATTTACTCTGACTCCTCCATCGGTGCTTAAGGTCTTCAAAAATCACTATTTTGTATTAAAAAGTCATCAAGTATTTAAGTCACGCTTCAGGCAGACCTGTTCCTGCTCTCCTCCAAGCACATATCCCTTTTAATTGGGCACGTTCTCTTCCCTTGGCTGTGCTTGAGCAGGCTGGGCAGCGACTCCTCATTTCTGTCCCTTATAATGCAGCTTGGTCAAGCTACAAAACACGCAGCAAGGAACATCTTTC
Source organism: Monarcha castaneiventris obscurior (assembly GCA_026261815.1). Lineage (NCBI taxonomy): Eukaryota > Metazoa > Chordata > Aves > Passeriformes > Monarchidae > Monarcha > Monarcha castaneiventris. Next base: position 19,173,831 of record JAMPIT010000484.1, read on the forward strand.
CTTTTAATTGTTGGTTTCTGCCAGTTTGTGCTCAAGCCTGTCATTTTAATGGCAGTATTTTTCCTTTATGAGCCTCTTCTCTGAAGCAAAGGACCTTGTGCTGTTGTGGCGCTGCAAAAGCCAGGCAGGGGTTTAGGTACAGATCACACCCATGTGCAACACTTGGCACAAGGGTTCTGCACTCTCTGTAATTCTGGAGTGTGACAAAACGTCTGACTGGGGTTTCCAGCCACTCCAGAGAGACCACCTGGGAATTAAAAACACCAGGGAAACAAAATCTGCTGCATACAACGCTGCAAAATAGAAATAGCCACTCTTCACACTGAGCAGTAGAACTGGGGCTATTTAGCACGAGAAGGAAGGACCTGTAGGATGACAAAGCACTGGCAAACATATCCTGAAAGGCCAAATGCTGAATGGAAGCCCCTCCTGCACTCACACCACAGCAGAGTTTATGTGCAAGTGTTAAGGGTATGTGCCAGAGAGAGCTATTCCTAGATTCCCTAAGAATGCACCACAAGATTTTATAAATAATCGATTCAAAAAGCTGGAAAACAGAAGAAAATTATTTATTTATACAGAGAAGATCACACCTCTTATGAATTATGAACTATGCATTTATATAGCAGGCCATATGTGCTCATGAATAAATCCTTTTCTGAAACTCAAGACTTTGGTAGCTGTTCACTAAGTTAAATTTTACACATGTTAATGAGGAGAAGCCTAGGAAACGAAGATAGTTCCTTCCTAAGTAAGAGTCTTCCCTAAACCAGTGAAACCCCAGGACCTCAGTATGGCTTTGCAATGTCCATTTGTATTTCTGGGACTGAAATCTTTAAAACAACTCCAGAACATCCCAAGAGCAGCACCCAGCTGTGTGCACTGAGGAGAAGAAGCTGGTCGTGTGTTTAGGATGTTGTCACTTACCAAGAGCTTGCATTGAAGCTGAGGATTTTTCATATTTGGCTGAATCAAACAATTAGATCTGTAAATTTAGCATTGAATAATTATATGATGATACAATTATGAGGAGAATTTTTTTTTCATTTCTATTTAATTTATATGGAATTGACATGAAAAGAGTACAAGTCAGAGTAGCTTAGAGGAATTTTTACCTGTAAATTTTCACCTTTACAATTCCAAGCACAGTAGGTTTTGCACTGCTGGGGAACCCCACAGTATCTGGGGGTTTTTAACCTTTAGAACTACCTCAGCTGCATTACTGCTCCAACTTTGAGCCTATAACATAATTAAAGCAACTCTATTATCTCACACACACCCCTTGTCACAACTGTGAATTGTGATATGCCTGTTCCTATACTTTTCTACCTCCAAGCCAGTACCCTTTTTATGACCTTTTACTCATCCTCAGCTTGTAGTTTCTCATGCAATTGAAGTCAGCCACACTTATTTTTAGCTCATACAAATATTCTAGGAACTACAGAACTGTTTGTCATCTCTGTTGGTAGAGCCCAATTGTTTTCATTCGTTACTTGGTGGAAATTACCACGGAATCCAGTAATCTTTTTGTTGTTGATAATGCTTACATTTCTTAGATAATTTCTCCTCTCCTGTGAGTGATTCTCACCGTTCCTTCCTGACGGGCATATCCCTAACATGGCTTTGCACAGCTTCAGGGGCACAACTCTTTTAAAAGAGTATTTTTCGTAATTATTTTTGTACTTCTATGTATTATTTAATGCAACTGAAAGGATGCTGTCAGGTTCAAATTGACATTTCAATCTGAGGTGGGATAAGCTCACTTAGCTCATTCTCCTATATGCTCTGCACTATTTTGGGTAAAACACCTCACTGGAAAAAACAATAAAGCAGATAAATCACGGTAATAGTAACACAAATTTTTTCCCATTAGATATCTATCTTTCTGCAGAGAATTTATGTCTGAAAGGAATGTGGCTATAATATTTTCCATTAAATTATCATGCTGCTAAATCTTTCTTGGCACAGGTTGTGGTAAGGTGCAACAACTCAAGTGCTCACTTGACAGCTTATTCCAGGAATAATGTAGAGGGGAAAAAAAGTTCTACTCATTACTTCAGTCATGAGACATTGGGGGGGCAAGGTTTTAATCCCCTTTGCTTTGGCAGGCTGCAAACTGGACACCAGATGGGATATATTTAATAAATAAACACTGCAAAGGCTCTGATCCACCTATAGCCAAGTCCTGACTCAGCCTCCTCTTACTGAAATCACTTGGAGCCTGGTCAAGTACAGATAAAGAGCTCATTTCAGTGTTGGATCCCAGCTGAGGATTGCTGCATCCAAACTAGGTTAGGAACCTGCTGCTGGGAGCGGTGGCAGTGGGAGAGGACAAGGCAGCTTTGCTTTGGTGCTCTGTTCGGTCGAGTCAGCCGAGGCCAGCCCATTTTCTCTGCTTCCAGCCACCTCTGGAAAACCTGATGAAGTTGTTCCAGCACCTGGATGTCTCTGCCACTGCCCTCTGGACATACTGGTTTTTTGCCTAAGAATCTCCTTCCTTCTCAGAGTTAACTGGAACAATCATGAGGGGTGTCCCCTCAACAAGGTAAAGCCTTTGGCGTCCAGGTACTGCTGCTCGATGTCAAACAGGCACTGATACAAGATGGGCTGGCGATGAATCTCAAGTGGAGGCTCCAAAATCCACTGACACCGCCCAGTAGGACTGCCCAGCAAAGAGGAGGTTTAGCTGTGGGATCTGATCCTCCTCTGGAGTCACAGCTCAGGAGATGCCCTGTCAGCACGGCATAAGCATTCAACTGGTGTCATCAACGTCATGGAATGCCTGGGCTCGCCGAGTCCAATCACGTTAAATTAATAATTAACATTTTTAGTTGTAGTTGCAATAAACACTGCATAGAAACTTTTGGTCCCCGATTCCTCATCAGTAAAACTCAAATTTTGGAATCACTTGTGCAAGTGGCTGGGAGCAGTGCGAGAAGCACTGGAAGCAGGGGAGGAGCCGGGCTGCAGAGTGACTGCGGCAGATGCCTGGGGCACACAGCTGATAACAAACCCGGCGAGCCGCAGCCCTCTGGGGGCCATCCAGGCACCCCCTGACCGGGGCTCCGCATTGTCCTGGATAACCCCGGGGCGCCGCTCAGCAATAGCAGCAGCAGAATGACCGAATCGGCCCCGTTCTAGAGGGACACCAGAACTCCATCAGCACTGTGTACATAAACACCTATGCTGCTCTCACGGCACAGTGCCTCTGGCACTGCGGGTTTTGGAGGTTATCCCGCACTCTTTGGGGTGCGTGGTCTCAGATCCTGCAGCAGCAGGGTCCTTGCAGCGCCACACACACACCCTCAAATGTGATTTTTAACACTCCAGCCAGCTTAAGAGCCGTGACATTGGGCTCGGTGCGGAGGTGCCCGTGTGACCAAAGGAAATGACACCTGGAAGGTGGACACAGGGTAAAATACTAAAGTGTACCGAGCAGCTGGCACCCAGCACGTTATTCCACGGGTTGTTTTAGAAATAACAGACCAGCACAAGGAGGTTTGTGTGTGCTTTCCATGTCAGAGAACATGCTTCAGAGGATACTTTATTGAGACATTTTCTCAGCCCGTGCCACATTGGTGATGCTGGGTATGGCCTCATGGTGACTTCATCTGCAGTTTTACCTTCCCATTCTCATGGGACACCGATCTGCTGCTCCAGGCACTGAGTCCTGAAGGCTGCCCCTTGTACCATGGAAGTTCTGGCTCCTTGTTCCCCAGGACTTCCTGAATAACTGATTTCAATCTCTTTAGAGAAATAGAGGGATGATTGTGTAGCTGCAGTTCTTCGTTAGCAAAGGAAGTGCTTCTTGCCCGATTCTAAATGTGGGTATCAGTGCAACAGTCATGAGCTAACTCATCACTCTTGTATTATTACATACACTAAATAAGTCATTATTGGAAATCTCATCAGCTAATTATAATAAATCAAAATGGACTAAGCATCTGGAATCAGTCAGTATGATTGCTTCTCTTCAACCAGACACATTTTGCTCTAGAAGACTGTATATAGCTCATTTAGCATAGACACACGCTCAAAATAAAAAATACATATATATATATATACATATATATATATATATAAGCCTATGAAATAATTCAGCCATGAAGCCTGAATACAAGTATGAATATTTGATAAAAGAAGCAGGCAGATCTCTCCTGCTATCTGTTGCATCATCCAGGGAATACAGGGAATACCTGCCTTCTACATTTCAAAAGTCTTGCTCTTGAGGCTTGGGATTTTTGAGGCACACACTGGACCTGACATAAAATTGTATTTTCCTTGTGTGCAAGAAATGTAAAGACTTTGTACTTCCACCTTGGTTTCTTCTCCTTTGTTTTCTCTAGGAAGTACTAAGTGAGCCCAGAACAGATGTCATGCTCCTCACTTTTGTTCTCTAACTGCAAGACTATCCTTTGCCTAAATATCAAAGGGAAACTTGCAAAACAAGAATTACAAGTTTTATGAAGATACAACAAGCCAAATTAATTCTCGAGGCAAGTACACAAACCAAATGCTGTTAGAAGACTCTCTTACTATCTGCTGGGGGAGAATTTCCTCCATTATAATGAAACACAGCTAAAAATATCCTGTATTATGAGAATACTGGAGATGAATGTGAGGCAGTACACTTAGAGAGGATGATTAATTGATGTGTCACCAGCAGTAAGACTTCTTGAGTAAAGCATTTTCACTCACAGTTGCACCCTGGTTCCACTTCAACTAAGGGAGAGTCCAGGCTATGATTTGAAATTCTTTTAGATAAAGAGTTTTGATTTGCTCAGGGCAATTTATCAACTGTATCAGTCACAAAAACTTCTTATGACAGGAAGCCTACAGGTGCCACCAAGATTAAGCTTGGAGCTTCCTGGCCTCAGGGACAGTTCCAGAAGTACAACCACTACAACATAAGAAAAAGTTAGGAAAGTTTTATTACAAGAAATTTGTCGGTCCGAAATTCCTGAGTCCTATTACAAAGACTCGGAGAGAAGCCAGGTTTTACTACTTTAGAAAAGATTTGATGAAAAAAAATGAGCATATATGATTTTGTTTCTGTAGCCTTTGTGAGTGACATTGATCTGTTGGTTGTTTTTTTTCCACGCAGTGAAAAAAAATGATGATTTGTAAGCCCTGGGCACTTCCTCAGCTATACACAGTATTTTTCTTCTTTTTATCATCTGGAAACAGCAGCAATTGATTGAAACTGAACGTGGGACTAGTTGCAAACAGGATTGTAATGTATTTGAGGCAACCAAAGGCCAGGAAAATTATGCTGGACTAGGACTATGACAGTAGAGATTTAAAAAGTAATTAATGGGAACAAATGCTATTACTGGGGAAAATGTTATTACGAGTTCAAAGCTGATGTTTTTACTGAGAGGCTCAGCACCTTTTCACAACTCGGGATGGGTTTAGTTCTGTGGAAATACAGCATGCTACAAACCACACCGCACAGACACGCAAACACAGCTCACAAAACACAAATAAACCCAAGTCCATCTTAAATGAGCTGCACTGAACAGGGAGGAAAAGACACACGTTGTTACTCATAGTCTAATTAAAGAAACTTAACAGTGCCATAATAGTAGATTTACAGCTTGAGGAAAGGTCAATCCAAAGTGTCTCCACCATCAGCCTCACACATTTTATTCCTGAGCCCAGGGGCTCGGTGGGGGTTTCTTGTACCTTATGAACAGGAAGGGAATGACATTTAAACAAAAGGATGACAACTAACTGTAGGTAAGGCTGGTGTGTTGTACTTGCTGCACTATCCACGCAGGAGTGCAGTGTGGGGCAATAACCGGCCACTAATCCGTTCACAAAATTCCCAAGCAAAAAGGAGGATATTTATGTCAACACTCTCAGAAGCTGAACCAAGCGGTAAATTACTTCTGAGCTTTGCGTAACGCACAACGGCCGAGACCAAATTCTATTCGGCAACTCAAAAAACTTTTTTGCCCTCCAGTCTTTTCGGCTGTCGTGCCTGGAAGCCTCTCGCGGTTGCCGAGCGGAGCCCTCAGCGCTGAGGGAGCCCCGGAGCCCTCAGGGCCCCGCGTCCTCCATTTCCTGCGCTGCGGCGGCGGCGCCCGCGCCCTGCCAAGATGGCGGCGGCGCCTGAGGGCCGGCTGAGGGCGGGACGCGGCCGCTGCCCGCTGCCCTCGGCCCCAGCCCGGCCGCCAAGGCCGCTCCAGCCCCGACCCGCACCGCGGGCTGTGCTGAGCCTCAACGGAGGCTGAGGGAGTCCAGGCTGGCAGAGGCTGCCGGGGGACGGGGCGGTGGCGAATCCCGGGCAAGTGTCGCTGGGGGGTGCGGAGTTTTCCCCCGGAGGTTTTGGGTTGCCCGGCTCGGCGCGGGAATCTGGGCAGGACAGAGGAGCGGGGCCGAGCACGGCTCGCCGGTACAACATGGAGCAGAGTGGGCCAGGCCGGGCCGGGCCGGGCCGGGCCGGGCCGGGCCGGGGAGTGAGGCAGGCAAAGGCTCCGACGCTCCCGCCGGCCGCTCGGGTGCGTACGGGGCCGCGCCGCCCCTTCCAGGGCTCCCCTATGCCCGGGCTCCGCCGAGGGCAGCGCGGGTAGAAGCGGGCGGCGAGTGACGGGGCAGCAGCGCGCACGCAGCGCCGCCATGGCCGCCCCGCCCGCCCCCGGCCAGCGCGCGGGAGGCGCGCCCCGCCCACCGTCCGCCCGCCGCGGTTGGGTGTCCCCGTCCGCCGCTGCCATTGGCCGCCCGCGGCGCCGCTGCGCGCCCATTGGCCGAGGCGCGCTCCGGCGAGCCGTGCGCACAGCGGCGGGGCGGGGCGAGCCGTGGGGCCGTGTGCACACCGCGTGTGGCGCAGGCAGCGGGACCGGCGGGGCCGAGCGGGCGAGCGGAGCTGAGTCGTGCGGGGGCCGCGGCCGCGGGGAACCGGACCGCAGGTACCGCCGGGGGGCCGCGGGGGAACCGCAGGGGAGCGGCCGGGGGTGCTGCGGGGCCCCGGGGCGGCAGTGAGGGCACCGTGCGGGACGGTGATGGCGCTGGCGCACTCCGGCCTAGCGCGCGGGAAAGTACGGCCGGGCGGGCGCGGCGCCATTCCCGGCACTGTGGCGCGCCGGGGGGGCCGAGAAGGCCGCTAAGTCCGTGAGGGCCGCGGGCTTGGAGAGGGCGGCGGTCGGCGGCGGGTGAGTCAGGTCTGGGTTCCGGGAGAGCCCAGGGAGCCTGCGCCGCTCGGGGGAGGGAGGCCGGGGCGCTGGGCGAGGGGGGGCCCGCTGCGCTCCGCCCGGGCGCGGCCCGGGGAGGCCTCACGCTCGGTCTCTTGGCCGGGGGTGGGGGGCGGCGAGGCCGGGGCAGCGCTGCACGTGGCCGCCTGGGCGTGGGGAGGGGGAGCCCGGCCCGCCCGTGAGGCAGCGAGTTCGGGGAGAAGAACGTCCTGTGAGTCTGCGGACTGCGGAGAACGGACCGGAATTAAATTTCTTACTCATTAAATTGCTCTGTTTCTTTTTTGGATTTTATTTCGGGTCCCCGCTGAGCTCCCGTCGGCGGGGCCGAGCGGGGCCGCGGCCCGCGCACCACGTGGTTCCCCGCGTGTGAGGCGCTGCCGGAGACGAGAGGGTCGAGGTGTCGCAACTGTTTGCTCCGACCACAGGCACGGATGGTGGCCTGCTCTAAATCCAAATGTGACCTATAAATGGATAGGAAAAACAGCCTGTGCCATCTGCAGATCGCGGGCTGCGAGGCGGCCTTTTATTTGAGTTCCTGTCGGGCGTAGTTCTCAAGTAACCGCTGTTAGTCATTTAGGAGCCAGCATTGTCACAACGGTTTATTAAACCTAATAGTGAGTTCTGTTTTCCTTTGTACACTCAGTGGGATCCCATTGCTATGCAGCATTGGGGTTGCCTAGTCCGTGTTTCCTTCTTCAGTGCAGACTTGCCTACAGAAGCAATCCTACATCTGTCCTCAAAGTGAAGAGGTTAAATCAGTTCACCAGGGCTGTGTAACAATTCTGTTAGTTACAGGTTTAACCTGCCACTTAGTCTGACTTTGTTAATGTCTGGGCTGAATTTTTTGTTTAAAGCCTTGCGTGTTGCTCATGGTGTTTTAAGTTTAAATTTCGTACAGTTAACCAGAAAAAATTAAAGGGGATGGTGGTAAAATGTGTATATTTAGTAAATAAGGTTTATCCCTTTCCATATTAACGAGTACGGAAAGGCAGAAAGCGCTACTGAGTCACTTCTTGATGAACTTTTGTTTGCTTTCTTGTTTGTGTCAACAGAGATAGCCAAGAATTACTTGTCTAATTGGAGTCATGATGTCCTTTTGTCCTGGTTTCTGGCTCCTCCTGAGTCTTAGTTAATGTTCAGCAGTCCTGGGTCAGCTTGGCTGTGAAATGGATTGAGGGGTCCCAAAAGGAGTGTAAGGATTGGCTTCTCACTTCTTCAGGTGTCCTTGAATTTTCAAGCTAGTTTCTTTCAGAATTGGAGTATTGTTATCTGCTGGTCAGAGTACTTAATTCTGTATCTTGTTTTAGTGAGAACAGAAGAGGGAGACAGGAGCATCACTAACTCTGTGGTAGCAGGTTTTCAGGCTACACCATGGAAATTAACTGCTAAATACTGAGTGGCCTTGGTGACAGTCATGTGTCCTGTGTTCAAGAATTCTTACAACGTGTTGCTTGGGAAACAAAAACTCCTCACAGATGGTGCTTCTTGTAAAATGAGTAATGCTTTTTGACTTCTCATTTGAAACGAAATGCTAGACTGAGGGTTATCCGGCCTTTCTGCCCTTCCAGGGCTCTAGAGGACAGCAGAGCTGTACTTCCTGTCACGTTGGGGTTTCACCATGCTCAGCTTGGGCTGGCTTGTCCAATTCAGGTGTGGTGCTGTGGGTTGGTTACAACAGCCTGGGAACATCCTGCTGATTTCCCAACGCGTGCCTCTGACAGAGCTGCCTTGCTGAAGGGCTTTACGTGTGCTGGCTCGAGCAGTGGCTTTTATCTGCTCTCCTTTGATTGAAGGAGTGAAGTCCTGCTGATACCGACTGAGAGTGCTGCTTGTAGGTGAAAAGAAGCACTGGTAAGTAGAGTGAGGAGAACTGCCCTGTTCTGTTGTGCTGTTGAATCCTAAGGAACTGCTGGTATCCAGGAGAATCCTGCATAATCTCAGAGGTGAAGTTTGGTTTCCTTGTTACTATGAGGAGCCCAAGTTAGTTGTATTTCAGTTTGCTAAATCGGCTTCTTCCTTGGAGGGTATCTAGACTAAAAGCCATGAAATAAGGAGTATTACAGTGCAATTTTCTGGCAGATTTTACATCATCAGGTCTAGAAGGGCTACTAAAACAGATTTGAATATTGCTGAATCTTGTGCATGAAGGCTGGCGATTATTAGCACTTCTCCTGTTCTAAGAGTCTTGAATATGTATTAACTGTAAAGCTGCAGAAAGACACAGTCTTCCCCTTCAGAGCATGAGACAAGAAACTTCTTGTGTCAGAGGTGTCTCCTACAACTAGGAGAATCACAAAGAAACTCACTTTGAAGTTTGGTGCTCCAATTGCACTCAAAAGCTTCAGATGTGACCTAGGAAAGCACTGTGGTGGCACAGGGATCTTTGTCATCAGTCCCTGCTGTTTAGCAGTAGGGCCATCACACAGAACAAGGTCTAAAATTCAATCTTAATAATGTTTCAGCTTCCAACTGCAGTTTTAGAGCTCTGTAGGATGAGTTTAGGTTAAATGACTGCCATCTCCCTTTTCTGGAAAGGTAAGGTTTGAGATGAGAAAGCACAGCTAGACTTGAGTTTCTGGATAAGTTTTGGGAGCTAATCCAGGAGGCAGTGCCTTGCTATATCTTGCAGAATTTGACCTGTCTCAGAAATGCTAGATGAGGCTGTAGTTGTGATTTGTTTTCCATTACTACTTTTCCTGCCCTGGTGAGGTAAAAATCTGGTTCTGGTATGTAAGGAGGGAGGGAACGATGACACATGGACAGACAGGACAAGCTGCTTTGTGTAACACATCTGAGCTGCGGAAAACAGTGATAGCTGTGACTGAAAACTTTCCAAGGAGACTTAGGTAGTTTTCTTGCAGAGGGCTTACTTAAGGTGGCCTTGATAGATAAAAGGAACTGCTGGAAACTTGCCTGTGATGACAAAATGGAGGAGTATTGACTAACAGAGAAGTGTTTGAACTTGGGTGGTTTTTACTGTACTCATTTTTTTCTCTTGGAAGTAACTGAAAACTCTAGTGGTGTCCAAAGTGCTTGGAGGCTCTCTCCATTTAAGGACTTGTCTTCTGAACCAGCCTTTTCTGGATGTTGGCTCCTTGAAGGTGGCTGTTGGCTTTCTCTGAAAACTGAATCCTAGCAGTTCACACTGCTGGGGAATTCTGTCCTGTGTTAGGGTTGTCAGAATGCAGGCAAGTAAAACCAGTGTCGGCTGCAGCCACCTCTCGCTGGTGAACCCATTTGCAGTTCAGATCCTTTACAGGAAGGATGCAGAAGTGTAACATGGAAATACTGGTGAAGAGAAACTTCAGGCAGACTATGTGGATTGTCTTTAAGGTATCTGAGGATGGAGCAGCATGCTTTGTAATCACACTTGTATGGCAGCTGCGACCTTCCACTACTCTTGAGCTCGGGGGGAAAGGGGCCTCTGAAGATAGAGGGTTTTAAATAAATCTCAGTCTTGAACCATCCTTACACAGAGACTGGTGTTTGACTTTAGATTTCTAGTTCAGTTTGTGTAATCTTTACCAATTTGCTGTATAGCAGAGAAAGATACTTGAGGTTTTCCTTTTGAAGAGGCAGTTAAAAACTCTTTTGACATTCCTTTGGAGCAGTGAGAGATAAGCTTTTGTCCATCGTGCAGCTCCTGACCCGGGCTGGCAGAAAGATAGACTAGCTATAGGCTGCCATTAATCTTGGTATAAAAACTCCCCCACTGTGTATCTGAAGCAGGTCTGGCTCACCTGTCAGATACTTGTCTTTTGCCATGTGTTAACCTGACTGGTTCTGTCGGTGCTTCATGTGGGGCACTGCCAGCAGGACTCAGTCCTGTCGTGTTGTGCTGGAGTCTCAGGTTCATGGTTGGGGGTGAAATCTGTTCAGATGTGCTGCAGTTCTGTTACAGCTGGTGCCTGCTATTCTGCTGTTTTTAATAGATCTTAATGTTGCCATTTGATAATGCTTTAACGTGAGGACTATTTAAAAAAGAGTTGTAATGAACTCTTATCTATATATAATGAATATATATAATTCAGAGACCCCCATCTTGGCCCTCTTGCAGATTAAAAGCAGCATCCACTGTGGTGCCTGAGCCCAGCTCCTGCAGTTGGCTTTGCCTGTGTTTTTCCTGTTCTGCAGTGTCAACGCAGTTGCTATGAAAACAGGGATAAACAATGGCACAGTGAGTGCCAGCTGCTGCCAGCAGAGCAGGCAGTGCTCAGCCCTGGGTGTCCTCAGAAGACGCTTGGAAATCTCGAACGCTGAGGTGAAGCAGAGAAGACTTGAGTTAGTAATGTGTGAAATCAAGTGAAACTCTTTAAGTGCTCCAGCAACCAGTTGTTTTCACTTTGTTTAGATGCATTTAAGATCTTCTTGCAGCCTTTCACTCCAGAACTTTATTTTGAGGACAAAAACCATTATCTGGTCCAGCTGGAAGTTAGACATGGGACTACAGAGATAACATGCGAAAGTATGTATCTCTTGTATTTTAAATTCTCAGCCATCCACTGTGGTTGGAATAATCACTTCTGTGCAGAAGACCATCAGAGAGAACTGTTCAGAGGGAGGAGTGGTTAAAAAGCCACAGTAAATTTGTGAAACATTGGGGTACTTTGGAAATAGCTAAGTAACAATTCATATTTAGATACACACTCTGTATTTAAGAGCTGAATGTCAGGATGCTAATTCTGGTTCCTTCTAGAGCTCATGTGTTGTTCTACTGCTCCTGTAGTGGCTTTCTTCGAGACTCAACTCATTGATGTTCCTGTAATCTGGGATGCTGAGGGGTCTGGGAGGAGGGGAAGCATTCTGTAATGTGAATAAACTGGAGGGTTACAGGGGGATTACCTTGAAGGGGGATCAGGTAAACTGCCAGACATGCCAGATAATGATTCTACTTCTGTTGGGTAAAGAATAATGAATTGGGAGAGAGCATGTGAGGTATTTAAACTTCAGAAGACTTCATCAAAACAAAGCTTGATAAGTGTATTTTTAGAACAGTGTACTTTAAACTTGTCTTCAAGCACGCTTTAAAAAAAAGACTCCAATTTAAATGTGTAACTTCCTTGTTCTTTTCTTTCGGGCTCTGGAAGTGTTGAGTGAGTGTCCTGCAGCTCAGGGGAGGTGTGGCAGTGTGAGCACAGGGTTGAACCTGCCCTGTCCTCGGTGGGCTGTGCAGGCTGCCTTTGCTCGTGCAGTGCTGACCTCCATTCCCAATATGGGCAAAGCAGGGATTGTGATGCTTCCAGAGCATTCTAAGGATGTTTTCCCAGTTAGCCTGTTGCCAATTGTCTGCTGTGTTAACATCCTACAACATTTTCTTCCATGTATACCTGGAGTGGAATATGCATCCTGAGCTGTAGGTTAATGACAAGTTGTAATTTTGCTTTTCAGTGTTTACCTGTTGTTTAGGTCATAAAAGACCTAAAATCTTCAAATATTAAGCTAAAGGGCTTTTGAATACTTTAGGTTTAATAGTGCCTATTCTTACACTTGGCTTCCAGAGTGAAGCCTGCTTAGTGTAGCTGCCAGTGAGATGCTTCAAGAGAAAATGTAACAACTACCAGGAGTAAATAACTTGTAGAGATTAAGTAACTGGCTTCTGAGTTTAACTCTCAGTGATAAGGAAGAAAGTGCTTTACTGAATGGGGTGATGACATTAATGATAATACTACAGTAGTTTAAGTGGTTTCCTTCTCTTCTTCCCTTTCCCTGAATGCTTTGTAAGTTCTTGAAGTAAAGGTTGGCTACAAAATAATTGGAAGAAAAGTTAAATAGGACACTGTCTGTTCAAAGCTCTTTACCCCAAGCAAAGTGGAGGCAAACTTAAGCTCTGCAGTGGTTTCAGTGGTCATGATACTGTACAATAAAGTACTGACTTAGCTGGAAGTCTTGTATGGTTTGCATTGCCTTCACTGGGGGCTGGGAAACCTCTAAATCTGTCATTTTAATGTAGCCTTGGGCTGGGGGCAGAGAAGGTGCTCAAAAATGTCTTTCTTGCTCAGACAGGTGATCTGCAGCCATGAGCAGCAACGAGTGCTTCAAGTGTGGCCGTACTGGCCACTGGGCCAGGGAGTGCCCCACTGGGATGGGCCGTGGCCGTGGGATGAGGAGCCGTGGCAGAGGTGAGTGGTGGCTGTGCTTTTCAGTTTGTGATTAATTCTTAAAAGTATTCTGAACTTAGTACTTATGCCTTTTTTTTTCCTTTTACCCATTTCAAGCAGGCTTCCAGTTCATGTCTTCGTCTCTGCCGGATATCTGTTACCGCTGCGGTGAGTCTGGCCATCTTGCCAAGGACTGTGATCTTCAGGAGGATGGTAAGTATCACTAAATATTCCATCTCTTCGTGCCACAGGCAGAGCTCTGTGGCTGAGGAGAAGGGTGGTGCAGGGATTCCCTGGGAGCAGGCTGTGCATGTGCCCTGTTGGCAGCGTGCTGCCCCTCAGGCTACCAAGGTTTTATAGTCTTGTTTGGTATGTTTTTCTTATTGTGGAAGCCTGCTATAACTGCGGTAGAGGTGGCCACATTGCGAAGGACTGCAAGGAGCCCAAGAGGGAGAGGGAGCAGTGCTGCTACAACTGTGGCAAGCCCGGCCACCTGGCCCGCGACTGCGACCACGCAGACGAGCAGAAGTGCTATTCTTGTGGAGAGTTCGGGCACATTCAAAAAGACTGCACCAAAGTGAAATGCTATAGGTAAGGACTGGCAGGAGGCAGCTGCGAGATGCCCCTCGTGTGCTAAATGCATTCTGTGTCTGGTTTTGGTTAGGAATTACAGTTCACACTGTGGCTAGGTCCCAGTTTCTTTGAACAGTTACTACTGTTGTTCAAAACGGAGGCTTAAACGTGGCAAGGTGGAGTACAGATTCCATGATGTATCTCTAGATGGCCACACAGTGCAGGTGCTCAGTTATTTGGGCTGTACAGGAGGAAGGGCCGTGTCCTTTTGCAGGAAGTACTTGGCTGTGGCACAGAGCTGGGTACCCTGTATCTTGTGCCAGAGCTCACAAACTCCAGCTGTACAGCCCAGCTGGCTGGCACAGCCGGCCACGGCAGCAACACACTTAAGATGCCTTGGTTATGGGAACAGTGAATAGAAGTGGGTGTTAAATTGGTTTGAAATGCCATCTTCAGAGTGTTGTCTGGTTTTTGAATGCGGGCATATACCAGAAACAGCACGTTCCTGAGAGCAGTATTCTTCACCCCCACCAACATTCCCTTCTGTGGAGGAAGGAGAGAGAACATGGTGTATTTGAGTTAAACCTAATTATTCTCAAAACAAGGCTAAACTGCAGGCATAAGCACTGGGAACAGGCAAAACCCAGTACACAGTTGGGGGTGAAAAGCCTGCAAACACACAAAGCTGATGATGTACAGTGATTTTGGCATATTCAGTGATTAATGCGAGTTGATCACTTGGGAGCAGTTCATGGCTCTGCTGGAGACAAACTTGCCTCATGTCAGAGAATTCTGGAACACAGACACAGAAGCCTTGAATGTAGAACTAGTGCTGCATGAAATGGAAGCAGACTGTTCCGGACAGGAGGATTGCTCCTGTGAGTGCTGTGGCTGTTCTGACACTCTCTTTGCTTTGCAGGTGTGGTGAAACTGGCCATGTAGCCATCAACTGCAGCAAGACCAGCGAAGTCAACTGCTACCGCTGCGGCGAGTCAGGGCACCTTGCACGGGAATGCACAATTGAAGCTACAGCCTAATTATTTTCCTTTGTCGCCCCTCCTTTTTCTGATTGATGGTTGTATTATTTTTCTCTGAATCCTCTTCACTGGCCAAAGGTTGGCAGATAGAGGCTACTCCCAGGCCAGTGAGCTTTACTTGCCGTGTAAAAGGAGGAAAGGGGTGGAAAAATCAACTTTCTGCATTTAACTACAAAAATGTTTATGTTTAGTTTGGTAGAGGTGTTATGTATAATGCTTTGTTAAAGAACCCCCTTTCCGTGCCACTGGTGAATAGGGATTGATGAGTGGGAAGAGTTGAGTCAGACCAGCAAAAACCCTCTCTGGGTTACAGGGAAGTGATCCTATGCAGGAGGAAAGAAATTCTGGAAGTGTCTAAACTTCCTCATAACTTTTATTTTATTACAATGGCCTTGGATTGTCTGACCTCAGTAGCTGTTAACACCAAGTGATATCTGCATCAGGCCCTACCTAGAGCATATAGCTGAGTGGGAGTAAACAAACAAGATGCACATGCCTGTTAATGGCCATGAGAGAGAGAGAGAGAAATCTGAAATAAATCTAAAAGTAACAGTAATTCAGTCAGTGAACGTTAATGTTGGAGATACAGAACGCAGTGGGAAGCTTTTGAATAAATATCTCAAAGTCAATCTGAAACCCAGACATCAGTGCTCATAGCATATACAATTTGGAGCTATTCAGGAGTTGCAAATAAATGCATTTTCACAGAAATCAAGATGTTATTTTTGTATACTATATCACTTAGACAACTGAGTTTCATTTGCTTGTAATCGGTTTTTAAAGTAAGATGGTAAGAGCAATTGAAGTCCTAGAACATAGAAAATGTAATTTTAAACTATCAATAAAGCTGGAGGAGGAAGGGGAGTTTGGCTAAAGTTCCTTTTGTTTATTTTTGGTTTTCCTGTACACAGTGCAAAATAACATATTAAAAGGGGTATGTGGAGGTTCAGCTTGGCCTTTTCTTTTGTACTGTCTCATGTCAAGGTCCTGTCTGCAGATGTTCGTGGCAGTGGGGTCTGGATGGGGGGCTGATTACATTTGTGCTGGTGCAGTTCAAGCATTTCGTGGAAAAACCATTAGAGGAGGCACAGAGGTGCAGGGAGCTCCAAACTGGGAGTGATGAGTCCTGTCCAGCAGGACTTGAGCCTTCCCAGTGGCCCTGAGAGCTTGAAGCTCCTGCGCTTGCCCTGTCCGTGGGTGGTTGTGCTGTGCTGGTTCCCTGAGCGTCCAGGAACTGGGGAGTTATGCAGCTGAAAAAGGAGCTGGGGCATGGCAGATCTTCACATCCACTCACTGAATAAAGTCTTGGTGTGCAGGAGCTGAAAAAGGAGCTGGTGAATGGTGGATCTTCACATCCACTCAGTGAATAAATAAACTTGGTGTGCAGGAGCTCTTGGCTGACCAGTGCTTCACCATAAGGGGTGTCCTAACATTGCTGTGAAGACTGGGCTTTGCCTGGAGCCAGAAAGGGACTGTTACCGGGAATTGAGTGACAGGACGAGGGGGAAATACCCACACTGAAGGAGGAGAAATTTAGATAAGGTATTACAAGGAGCTGCTTTGCTTGTGAGGGTGGGGAGGCCCTGGCACAGGGTGCCCAGAGCAGCTGTGGCTGCCCCGGATCCCTGCCAGTGTCCCAGGCCAGGCTGGACGGTGCTGGGAGCAGCCTGGGACAGTGGAAAGTGTCCCTGCCATGGCAGGGGTGGCTCTGGAGGGGCTTTGAGGTCCCTCCGCACCCAGCGCCTTCCATGTTCCCCTCAGCGGCGCTTCCCGCCAGCGCGCATGCGCCGCGCGGGGTCACGCGCCGAGCCCGCCGCGTGCGCTGCGAGCGGGACGCGCAGGCGCTGTGGGGAGCGGGGCGCGTTCGGTTCCGGGGCTCGGGGCCGCTGCGTGCGCGGGGCGTTCTGAGGGACCGAGGGGCTCCGAGGGGCACGGCGGCACCGAGCGACTGAGGGGCACCGGGGCACGGCGGGACCATGGTGAGTGCGGGGCTCCGGGGCACAGCGGGATCGTGGGGAATGCGGGGCACCGGGGCACAGCGGGACCGGGGGCAGTGCGGGGCACCGGGGCACAGCGGGACCGTGGGGAATGCGGGTCTGGGGGACACAGCGGCACTGAGGGGCTCCAGGGCACAGCGGGACCACGGGGAATGCAGGGCTCCGGGGCCGCTGGGCCCGTGTTGTCCCCCGGTGCCACCGCCCGGCTCGGAGGGGACCGGCCCCGGGCTGGGAGCGCTGAGGGCGGCGAGCGCGGCGGGCCCGGGGCTGACGGAGGCCGCTGTGTTTGTGTCTTGCAGGCTCGGAACGCGGAGAAGGCCATGTGAGTGCGTGTGACGGGGCCACTGCAGTGCGGTGCGGTCACCTCGTCTGAGGCTGCGGCCGGAGCTGGTCTCACACATCCCCGCCCGCTGGCCCCGACTGTCCCTGATCCCGCACATCTGTGACCGGCTGGCCCACAGAACTCGCTGTTCAGCCTCTTTTAAAGCATCGGCAGTTTAATGATGCTTTTGGGTACTTGGTTGTTCATGTGCTGGTCCAGAGGCAGTGGGAGCAGGAGGGCACCTGCACACACGTGCCTGGTGCCTGTAGCTGTGCTGGGTGGTTCTGTGCAGGACTGACCCTGCAGCAGTGTACTTGTGCCCCTGCAGGCTGGGGGATAAGTGCACTGAAATATGTTGGAAAGGACCCTTGTGGTTTTAAGCAGTTCCCATTTTGGGAACAGGGATGCCAGGCCAGATGGGAGGAATCTCAGCATTGCTTTATTTGAGAAATGAACCACTTAGGATTTCTAGTGTTGAGACGTCGTTAGCTGGAAGAGCTAGGGGTGCTCAGAGAATGTGTTCAAGCCTTTGTTTTCTACAGACTGTAGTTAAGTCCATAATAAACATCCAGAGCAGAACTTGTTCTGGTTGGAAAGTGGATTGGTGAAAGTAAATCTGCTTTCTTCTCTTTAGGACGGCCTTGGCAAGATTTCGGCAAGCCCAGCTTGAGGAAGGAAAAGTCAAGGTGAGATGTAAAAGCCCTGGAGGTTTGGTAGCTCAAGTCAGGGAGGAAGGCAGGCCTTGTCTGTGATAGTTTAATTTGGCAGGGCTGTAAATCATTATTGTTTTCCATTTACTAAAAATGCATGGGGGCAGAAGGCCCTGGAGCTTGGTAGCATAATTTGGGAATAACTGAGCAGTAAAGGCTGTGTGAAATGCTGTGTGTCAGTGCTCAGCTGAATTTGGTGGTGTGTGGTTTTCTGTCAAACAGGAGCGAAGGCCTTTCCTGGCGTCAGAGTGTAATGAGCTGCCCAAAGCTGAGAAATGGAGGAGACAGGTAACGTCATCCTGGGGATTTTCTCATCCTGTGGGAGGTGGGACTGCAGCACTTCCTATTGATTGCTTACAGAGGGTTTTCCACTCTTGTCAGTACCCTGACAGTTAAATCATAGAATGTTTTCTAAGATTGTACAGCTCAGTGTTCAAAGCAGGTCCTTCCACATCAGATTGCCCTAGGGCCATGCCCAGCTGAGTTTTTAACATCTTCAGGGATTTAGATTCCAGCTTTTTGAGGCTGCTGTTCCAGTGTTTGGTTGTCTTCTCAATGATTTCCCTCCCCTTGAACTTAATCAGGATTTCTCCAGTTTCAATTTGTGTTTTGTTGCTACTTGTCTTATTGTCATGCACTTCTCAATCAATCTGGTTCTGTCTTCTCTGTACCCTGCACTGATTTGGAAATGAATTTCTGTGTTCTTATTTTACCAGATCATTGGGGAGATTTCCAAGAAAGTGGCACAGATCCAAAACGGTAAGATTTTTCTAACTATGTTTTATTTTTTGAATCTCCAGTCATAAGCAGTTAAAGTAAAAATCCCATTTCGTGTGAACTACGCTGTTTCCATTACATAAATTCTGAAATTCCTCTGGTGCATCTGTGAGCTGCCTGATTTATTGTAATTTTCCTCTTGAACAGCTGGATTGGGTGAATTCAGAATTCGGGACCTGAACGATGAAATAAACAAACTTCTGAGGGAGAAAGGACACTGGGAATACAGAATAAAGGAGCTGGGAGGTCCTGATTATGCTGTAAGTGTGGAATATGTTGTACTTCATGGTTGTTCTGCTCACAAGTGGAATGACTGCTGAGAAAAATATGCAATATTTAGTTACCCATGGATGGCTTGGCCAGTGTTTATTAGAGAGGATCTTTCTTCAGCCCCTAAAAATGTTTGTTTGTGTTAGAACAAAGTTTTAAACTATGAACTCTGTTTATTTTCCAGCGGATTGGCCCGAAAATGTTAGATCATGAAGGGAAAGAAGTTCCAGGAAACAGAGGCTACAAATACTTTGGGGCTGCAAAGGATTTGCCAGGAGTGAGAGAGCTTTTTGAAAAGGAACGTAAGTAAAGAGCAGCTCTTCCCAGGCGTGAATCTGTGTAGTGAAACATCTTGAGTAAAATGCTGTTGTAGTTCGTGGGGAGTGCTGGTAGCAGCATTTCTGAACGTCCTAGCTCAATGAAACACTGAGCACAGGTAATTAATTAAATGCTTTTTCTTTGGGCAAAGAGCACCGTTGGCTGTTTGCAATTAAGGAAATCTAGAAAGGACTAAACTGGTTTCTGCTGGGAGTCCCAAATGACAAGGACTGATGTCCTATAGAAAGTTCCCAACATAACAGGCTGACTTTATTGAGAAGCTGTAAATAGTACTTGGAGTTCAGGACTAGGAAAAAATGGTGAAAGAGGGAAAGTTAGGTTGAACATTGTTTTAGAAGCAGCTTTCGTAACAGGAAAAACTAAACATGAGGGGATGAAACTTTGTTGTGGAATGAGTGGGAATTGCTTGGGCCTGAAAGTGAGGCAAAGACAAATTATGGGAAGTACTCCAGGATGTGGTGGAAGCATTGGGTGGTGTACTGGAGCTGGTTTGTGTGGGCCAGAGGGTGACACCAGTGCTGGCAGCAGTTCCATCAGGCGAGGTGTTGGCTGCAGGCAGGCAGCTCTGGGTGCTGTGGGGCTGGGGAGGAGCTGGGCACCCTCAGCAGGTGCTGGAGGTGACTGGGTGGGTGACAGTGGTGTCCTTGCAGCCCTGCCACCCCCACGGAAGACTCGGGCTGAGCTTATGAAAGACATCGATGCCGAGTACTACGGCTACAGGGATGAAGATGATGGGATCCTGGAGCCCCTGGAACAGGAACATGAGAAGAAAGGTATGTGAGATTGCAGACCTGTGCAGGTCAGCCCAGGAAGGGGTGATGATGCACTCTGAAGTTAAGGAACCTCTTTTTATCCCACTGTGGGCCTTGTCTTGTGCTCAGCTGTCAGACTTTGTCTGTCACATGCATATCCAAATACATAAGTCATTTCAGGGGGGAGGTACTTTAGAGTTGACTTTCACCTTTACTACTGTAAATGATTTAATATTTTAGCAAGTCTTCACTACCAAAGCAAAAACTCCTTCCCCCCCTCCTTTCTCATGCTTAAGAATGTAGAACAGTAGGTTGCAGCAACATCTGTGGAACCCAAGCAGTTCTCTCCCTCCCTTGTGGAAACTGACCCTACCATCTGTTTCCTGTCTCACCTCATTATTTATTTATCCATAAACATAGCTGGTTACTCTTCTGGGAGATTAGAGGGGCCTGCTAGAAACCCTGCAGTCTAGGTGGGCAGTGTTAATTTATCCATGTCCTCTGTCTCAGGACTCCCTCACATTTGTGAATATTTTTTTCCTTTGAAACCTCTTCTTTCTCAGTAGATAACACTTACCCACATGTCTGCTCACATAGTTTTCTAGCATTGCTCCTACTGACTTCCCTGGTGAAGACACCAGGATTGTGAATCTTAGTTCCTGAAACTATCTTCAACACTCAGCACTTTGTGCCATTTTCTGGGATCTTTGTAGTTCTAAGCAAGAGGGCACAGACCACTTTTAAGTTTCCTAGATACTTTTCTTGGTGCTTCTGGCTGATCCTCACAGTGATCCCTTCTCCACAGGTGAGGCATTTGCAGAATTCAAGGTCATGCCTTGTTGGTTAGATGGGAGGAAGGGGGCTGCAGGAAATGCTTCACTTATCAGTGTCCTGCAGCAGAGTCTGGAGCTCTAAACCCTGGGAAGGCTGCAGGCAGTCAATAGTGCAGGAGGGGAAGTTGTGTGGTGAGAGTCCCAACAGCTCCCTCCCTCTCAGCATCCATCCTGCTTGTCTGGGAGCTTGCAGTTTTCACCTTGCTAAGTAAAGTTTTTTGTGAAACAAAGTATTCAAAAAAACTTCGTAATTTGGGGTTCCTTTTCTCTTGGGGAACCACACACAAACCGTGTGCCACTGGTTAGGTCTTGCCCTCTCAGGGAGAGCATTTTCATGTGTGATCTGTGAGAGCTTGGGGAATGCCTGCTGCCTCCTGTTGCTGTAGGCATTTCCTGCTGCCAAGATGCATTAATCTGGCACCACTGTAGGATCTTATGCACTGGCCATGTCACTTGTTAAGCTTCTTAAAACTTGTTCCAGTGCTCTTACTGTCACTGCTGTAATAGAGATGCAGCAGCCTGGCAGCTTCCACTTAGCAGCAAGGTACAGAATTGGGATTGTGCTACAAAGTAAGGGAAATACCCTCTGGGATGGAAAAAGAGACTTATGTGGGTGGTCAGTGTAAGGAGCATAATCATGGTTAATTAACCACACAGTGATCAGCATCCCTGTAGCTGCTGACAGGCTACAGAGCTGTAAGAGCCACTTAGGCTGCTCATGTGACCCTGCTGCTCAGGTCAGGAAGCAGGTTGGTATTTGTCTGTGACATTTAGAGTCCAAAATGTACCCAAGTGAAGGCATTAGCAAGTGCCACACTGTGACAGTGTATCAGCACACACTGATATATTTTATTACACACTGCATCAAGGTTCTACAGGGTGTGGTACTGATGGAGAGGATTTAGGCAAGAAGTTTAAATCCGTTGGAAAAGCTCTGGCAATAAGATCATGCTGCTCTAACGGGTTCTCAGCTACATTTGCCATTCTCCTTTGCTCCCCAGTTATAGCAGAAGCAGTGGAAAAATGGAAGATGGAGAGAGAAGCACGACTTGCCAGAGGTGAGGAGGAGGAGGAAGAGAACATCTATGCTGTCCACGAGGAAGAGGTAGGGAATGGCTCAGGTGATGGGACTTTCCATGTGTCTTCTGTGTTGCCTTCTTGGACGTGGTGTTTCTCTGCCAAAGACCTGTTTGCTGCTGTCCTGCCCCTCTCTCCACCTGACACAGCCGTCCTTGTTGAGTCAGAATCAGCACTAGGGGAGTGCACTTGGCTCAGGTTTAGGGAGTGCTGGAGGCTGGCAGCTGAGAATTCCTTTCAGTGGAGTGAGAAATGCTGTCCTCTTGCTTAGCTGGCTCCTCTTCTGTTCACAGCTTTGCTGTGGCAGCCACAGTTATGGAAGGGGAGGATTCATGCCCATGCCACAGCAGGGAAAAGGCCGTGTTAGAAATGGAAGCAGTAGTGCTGAAAATGCCAAGGAGCAGGATCTGCAAGTGATCCTTGTCGTGTTCCTTTGGTGCTGGGTCCCCTTCACCCATTCCCATGCTCAGGTTCCTTCTGGCAAAGCAAGGGAAAAATGTATTTTTTTATAATCTCCATATGAAAAAAAACTTGATGTGATTTTTTTACTTTTTAGTCTGATGAGGAAGGTGGAAAGGAGAGAGAAGGTGAAGATGGCCAACAGAAATTTATTGCACATGTTCCAGTGCCAACTCAACAGGAGGTAAGGCACGACAGCACTCAGCTGCAGAGATGCACACTGGCTTTTGCAAGACACATCTTAATTTACATCAGGTCATCAGTAAAAGTGCCATAAATTTGTTATTTCTGTGACTGGACTCTGCCACTGTTTCATCCTCTTGCAAATGCTGTAACCCTTTTCATCTGAGAATTTCCAAAACCACCTTAAGTGTTCCATGAATTGGGAAGTGTTGTGGTGCTGTGATCAATAACTAAGATTGCTACATCTGGACTGTGCCTTTTTGCTGATGGTCTGACTTATTTTGTAATTTAATGGATGATTTTTGAATTGCAGGGTTTGCTCTCATCAGTTTTCTAAAATTATTTTAGTGGCATGACCTTGAACTGACTGTAATATTTTGAAATTGCTCTAGGGTGTATATTACCTGAACAGTAACAGCTTGTTTGAAGAATAATTCAGGCAAAAATGTTCTGGAGTTACAAAGCTGATTTTCTTAGTGACAAATCACTCCATACCTAATGCCTACAGGATTTTGCCTTTTAGATGCTAAATTACTAAAAACTGAGGTTCAGAACATTCATTGTGAGAGATGCTGTGTGCAATTTGGACAAATATAAAACATTACTGAGTTAAAACAGGTCTTGCAGGTTGTTGCTAGTAGATCTTTGAAGTACGTGCTTCGTAAAGAACCACGTTGGCACTTGTGGCAAAATGCAGGGCACAGGTTCCTGGCTGTGGCTGATGTGGAGGGCACACTCACTCACGGGTGTTTCAGAGCTGTGGGCTCTGTGGCACAGCCCCATGTGGTCTGCATTTCCTAAAGCTCAGTCTGAGAGAATTGTGTGGAGCAAAACCCAAGTGACTGAACTGAGATCAAAATGGAGTGGCAGCTAACAAACACCCTGAGTAACAAGGGTGGGAGCAGAGATCAGAGAGCAGGCATCTGCTTTACTGCTTCTTTTGACTCCCAAGAGCTTCTGCTGAGTATTGAAGAAGATTCTCCTGACTCATCTTCACTGCTTTTACACCAGTTCTCAGCTCCAACTTTCACAGGCTCTTTCCTGTGGTTTTCTCCTTCCTGTGTTTTTCTGTAGCTGAGCATCTGAGGTTTCAATTGAGTTGAATCCATCCTATTTTTATCTCTGCAGATTGAGGAAGCTCTTGTTCGGAGGAAGAAGATGGAGCTGCTCCAGAAGTACGCCAGTGAAACCCTCCTGGCACAGAGCGAGGAGGCAAAGACACTTCTAGGATTGTAACAGGGCCTGGTTTGTGTGTAATCCCTCTGAAAGCAACAGGTTCCTAAGTTCTGGTGGCAGTGGGTTTAGCTCTGAAAGTCCCTTTGATGTGGAGTGAACAGCTGGAATTACAGTGTGGTGTGCAGGAGGAGAGCCCCCATTCTGGTTTCTCCTCTAGGATGACTTGCACTCACTCCAGTGCTGGAAAAGGTCAAACCTCAGTGAACTTGTCTCTGCACCCAGAGCTGTCTTCAGTGCTTTCAGTTTGGGAAAGGGTCTGTGCACTGGGGCCTCTTACAGCTAGAAGCACACCCAGGGATCTCCCAAATGCTGAAGGAAAACCCACGGTGTTCCTGCCATCCTGTCTGCTGTGTCCTGACTATAAGTGTGCACATCTTCTCATGCTGGGTTTTGTTGAGCTGAGAAGGAACTTAAACTATTACACCTGCTTAATTTATCAGAATAACCTGGAACCTGTCTAGAGGTCCCTCGAAGGCAGATCTTAGGAGTGACTTTGGAGGAGATTTGGTTCTTTCTAAAACACATGCAGTGTCTAAAACCTGTTACCCTTTTTGTTGTTTGTAACTGTGCCTGGATGAATTGCTTAAATGCTGGATATTCCAGCAGCTACTGTAAAAAACTTTGCAATACCTTGTTCAAGTATTTTTAGTAAAACTTATTTTCAACATGATGTCTTGCTTTATTCTAGTTCAAAGGGTTGTGGTGATTCCCTCATGGTAGCCAAAGATTGGGATCATAGACAGCCATCCCTGCAGGGATTTGAAGCTCTGCATCCCTTACTGCTCTTGGCTCATGTATCCTGGGACAAGAGGCAAGGCAGAGCCTGTTCCTTGTAGATTTGCTAAACTCTGTGGTGGAGACAACCAAGCTAGATTTAAAGGGGGAAAAACCCAGCTAGTTTTTATGGCCTGACACAGTCTGAGGGCTTGGTAATACCAGTGGTAGATCTCTTCTGTCACTATATGAATTTATAAGATAAGACAGAAGGGTAAAGGCAGATCAGGGACAGAGTGATAATAACAGAAATACAAAAGAAGAATAAATGCAAAGAATGAGAAAAAAACAACAGGATTGTAATTACATTCATGTTCAAAGGAGTATGACCAACATGATCATGTAAAAGGGAAGTTTATAAGACAGGGCTGATCTCTGCCAAGCAACACAGAAGTGGCATAAATGCACAAAAATGCAGTGTGTAACTGTGCAAGGCAAACTGGCTGCTGCCTGGCCCTGCTGTGCCACATCCTCTCCCTGTAGCTCCGAGTGTGAAGCATTTTTGAGCTGAGTGCCCTTGGCTGTGTCTGAGGGAACAAATTGCAGAGTGATTATTTGCCACAGTGGCCTCTAGCAAAATGCCTGTGTCCTGCCAGGCTGTGGAATTGCTGGTGGAATTAGGGTGGGGAAGCTGCTGTGGCCAGAGCCAGGAAACTGATCCTGTTTGTCCTGGAGGATGGAGCAGTGGGCAGGCTCTGCCTTCGCTCTGGGAGTGCAGCTGTGCTTGGATATGTGTGTGGTGCCAGGCTTAGGGCTCAGACCATCTCTGGAGTGCCTCAGCCCTAAACACATCCAGCTTACAGAACTTTATGTCTCCTTACATGTAGCTTGTTCTGTCTGCTTCACAGTTCTGCCCTGGGCGTGATCCTGGCTTGAGCACCAAGGGGATAAACTCTAATTGTTCTGGCTGCTGCATCGATTTGGGCCTGCTTTTGTCTCTTTTTTGCATTTGTGTGTTTCATTGAATGCCAGGTGCAGATGAAGGCCACCTCCCTTGTTCTGTGCCCTGGTGAGCGCAGTGCTCTCGCTGAAGGATCAGTTTCTCCCTGCAGTCAGAGGGGTGCTGAGGAATATTTGCTGGCAGCACTAGGAAATAAGTGGATTTACCTAATCTGCATTAGCAGATGAGCAAGATAAACAGAGATAGCTTTGCACAGTATCCATTAACTAGTGACATTTTGTCTCACTTTCAACTCTAGCTGCAGGGGAATGCCTTTGCAGTGCAGAGCCGAGGGACTGTGGTGTTTGTGCTTTTTCCCAAAAAATGAATCACAGAATGGGTCAGGCTGGAAGGGACCACTGTGGGGCATCTGGTACCACCTCCCTGCTCCAGCAGGGCCATCCCAGAGCACAGGGCACGGGATTTGTCCAGACAGCTCTGGAATATGAGGAGAGGAGAGTCCACAGTCTCTCTGGACACTCTGTTCCAGTGCTCAGTCACTGCACAGGGAAGAAGTTCTTCCTCGTGTTCAGGTGGAACTTCCTGGGCATCAGTTCCTGCCTATTCCTCTTGTCCTAGTGGCTGGCAGCTCCGAGCAGAGCCTGGTCCATCCTCTTGGCACCCCTCCCACGGAGGTCCCCTCTCAGGCTGGACACTCCCAGCTCCCTCAGCCTTTCCTCGTAAGAGAGATGCCCCAGTCCCTCCATCCGCTGGCCAGGCAGAGACAGAGAAAATGCTTCTTCCGGTTTGTTATTAAATTAAAAAACAAATTCATCTCCTTGGTCGGAATGTCGTGCTGCTCTTCGCGCTGCTGCGGCCGCGGTGCCAGCCCCGGGGCGCCGGAGGGGCCGAGCCGCGGGTGCGGAGCGGGGCTGGCCTGGGGCGTGCAGGGCACGGAGGAGCTCCGAGGGAGGGCACGGAGGATCCCGCAGGGCACGGAGGATCCCGCAGGGCTCGGAGGATCTCTGAGGGCTCGGAGGTCCCGCAGGGCACAAAGGATCTCGCAGGGCACAGAGGATCTCGCAGGGCACGGAGGATCCCGCAGGGCTCGGAGGATCCCGCAGGGCTCGGAGCCCTCTGAGGGCACGGAGGATCTCCGCAGGGCTCGGAGGATCTGTCAGGGCTCGGAGGATTCCGCAGGGCTCGGAGCCCTCTGAGGGCGCTCCGCCGCCGGCCCGGGGCTGACGTTGGCCCGTGACGCGGCTGACGCTGCCCCGTGAGCTCACGGCCGGGCCGGGCCGGGCGGGGCCGGTTGCCAGCCCCGCACTCCGCTCGCCATGCGCCGGGCAATGCCCTCGCTCCGCGCCCTGCTCGGGGCCGCCCGCCCGCCGCTCCCGATGGCCCGGCACAGCCGCGGCCCCGCGGCCGAGCGGAGCGGGCACAGCGCGGTGAGCGGGGCCGGGGTGAGCGGGGCCGGGAGCGGGGCCGGGGTGAGCGGGGCCGGGGAGCGGGGCCGGGGTGAGCGGGGCCGGGATGAGCGGGGCCGGGGTGAGCGGGGCCGGGGCGCTGCCAAAGCGGAACGGGAGCGGCGGAGCGGGGCCGGGCCGCCCGGCGGGGCGGGGGATGCTCGGGGGGATTCTCGCTGCCCCGGGCACTGCCGGCCGGAGCTGCGGTGCTGGGGCTGCGTGTGCTCCCAGAGGGAACGGGGGAAGCTCGTTCCGAACGCGTCCGGCTCCATCCGTCCCTTGGGTGTGCAGCGAGGCAGGGCACTCCTGTCACCAGCAGTTTCTGTAGGGTCAAAAGGGAAGAAGAGCTGTTGGCTTCATTATCTCCCTGCTCCCTGCTTCGGTTCCTTCCTTAGTGCTTTTTTTCCGCCCGTAATGTTTCCTTTTTCTTTCTGCTGGTGTTGCCCACTGTAAAATTCTCATTTGTAATCTGTTATCTATTATACCTGTTATTATATATCTGTTATTTATATGTAGCAAAATTAGCGTACGGAATCGCATCTGCGAAAAATTATTCCAATACCACTATAGTTTCAGCAATTTCCTATGCCAATTCACAAAGCCTGGGAAGAGCTGCTGTCCATGTATTGGCAAGCCTTTAGCAGCATCTCTGCAGCAGCTGGGTTATTTCTGACATAGCATCCCTGAAACGGGTGCGGGCTATGTGGGGACAAGGGTTTCAGGGGTTTTGTTCTTTAGAATAGAAGGGTGATGATTCCACAGAGGAGAGAGGAGAGCGCTTCAGGGGGAGTCCTCGCGTGTAAAGCTGAACAAAAACCCCAACCTGATTTAAATGAATGGTAATCCGAAATGTTTACAGTGTGGGCATTATTAATTCGGGCTGTGCAGGGGAGTGGATTTTCGCTGTCGTTTGGGTGCCGTGGGTTCAGAAGCAGCAGCAGAGAGGGTCAGGATGTGCCGGCATCACCTTTCCCAGCCGTGCCGGTGGCAGTGCCTGTCCGGTGCCGTCCCCGCTGCAGGAGAAGCGTGGCGGGTGAATAATTGATGTGGCACAAAGTGCTGCTGAGGTGGGCACAGTGCCCTTCTCCTGCGCAGGAGGCGCGGTGGCTGCGGGTGCGTGCCCTGGGACAGCTCCGGTGCCAAAGGCTGGAGCCCTTTCCGAGCCCTGTTCCCTCCATCCCGCTCAGTCCCGGCCCTTAACCCCTGCCTTTTCATCACTGGCAGAGGGCATCCTAAGTCCCAAGGGTCCTGGTTTCTGTTTTAGGCTCGGGAGGGAAATGAACTTTCAGGTGGTAGATTTTGTTCCGTCCTCTCTCTGTCCCTGCTCCTTGGCCTTATCACCCAGCTCATCTTTCCTCGCTCTCCTTTCCGGGGCTCACCGAGTCCAGCTCGTCACGGCCTCAAAGGCAGGCCAGGAGATGTATTTTGGTAACTCGAGCAGCACCTTTGTTTAAGGAGGTGCTTACTTTCCCAATTAGGCTGCCCTATGTAAAACTAGGACTGAAGCCGTGTGTAGGAGCACAGCAGTCACCTGGCTGTAATCAAACCTCCCGTGGAACAGAACACTTTACTACATTAAAGGAAGGAACCAAGTACAATACTTGTGTCCAAGACCTGCCTATCGCTGAAAAATTTACTTTTGTATATTTTGTTAGTGTTCTGTGGGGGTCAAGCCAATCTAAAGCGAGACCCACTGGCACAGCAGCATGCATTTTGAACCTCTTGGGACCAGTCTAACTTAATTTTTTCCTGTCATTTGAAAAGTTCTGGTGCTATTTGCAGGGCAAAGTAGCACTCATGAGTCTGCGTGAATAAGGCAGAGGGAGTTGTGGTGCTCCTTGTGTCAATGTGCACATTAAAGTGTGAGGAGTTAAATATCCCTTGCTCTCACTGGAGGTGTCTGTTCTCTCTGCTGGAAACTCTGTGGAACGTGTGTAAGTACAGGCATAACTAATGCCCCCTTTGATTTCATCCCTCCTTCCAGCTCAGCCTGCTGCCATCCTTTGGGTTTCTCTTTGACATTGATGGGGTGCTGGTCCGAGGGAAGACCCCCATCCCTGCTGCCAGAACAGCCTTTCGGAAGCTGGTGAATTCTCAGGGGCAGTTCCTGGTGCCCGTGGTGTTTGTCACCAATGCAGGGAATTGCCTGCGCCAGGAAAAAGCTGAGCAGTTGTCTCACCTGCTGGGAGTTCCAGTGAGTCCCTGAAATCCTCTTTATTCCATTGTCGTGTTGGATGTGTCAGATGTATTACCTTCCATTAAATGCTGCTCAGTCAAACAGGTCTGCTTGTTCCTTAAGCCCCCTGACGTGCTTTGCTGGAGGTATTAGAAAGTAAAAAATGCTGTCCAAAGCTAATGGCTTTTCCACTGCTAAAGGTACTGATTTTTCTAATGGTAAAGCTAAAGGTGTTTCTTTGCACAGTGGTAAGTAGTGATTCACAGGAGCATCCTTCCAGGATAATAATCTTACTGGTTAATACCTGTCCTGTTGGAGGGGTGGGGATATGTAAGCTAAAAGAAGGTGATAATCTGGTACAATTAAATCAGTGCTGCACTTCAGCAAAGGGCCCAGGATTGGAACCAGGGCAGTTCTGATTCTCCTTCCCTGTTTGTTTCCAAACTAATTTGGTGATTTTATAACACTAGGAGAGAAAGGCTTGTTCATGTTGGGGTGTGATGTATAATTTGTCAGTAAGGGTTTTTTTTCTGGCATATTATCAATACATCATTTGTGAAAGGAGAAAATGCTGATTTGTTTCGTAATTCCTGGAATCTCTTAAT
This sequence comes from Monarcha castaneiventris obscurior, assembly GCA_026261815.1. Classification (NCBI taxonomy): domain Eukaryota; kingdom Metazoa; phylum Chordata; class Aves; order Passeriformes; family Monarchidae; genus Monarcha; species Monarcha castaneiventris. The sequence goes on from JAMPIT010000484.1 coordinate 19,203,588, forward strand.
TGAATCTATGTATAAACAACTTCCCTGAAAAACAACAGACTCCTTTTGCTTTTAAATCCCAAACAGATTTCACAAGATCAAGTGATGATGTCACACAGTCCTCTGCGGATGTTCAAGCGTTATCATGAAAAATGTGTTCTGGTATCTGGACAAGGACCACTTCTTGATATCGCTCAAGAGTATCTTTTAAAAAAAAAATTTAAAAAACAGCAACTTTCTGTCAAAGTGTTTCCGTTATTCAGGTTCAGGGGATCCTGTGGATCCAGTGAAAATCCAATATTTCAATCCTACAAATGCAGAAATAAATAGTAATGGTAGTTCTTTGTATAGCTTCAAATTTATGTTTTGAATGTGATTTTATACTAAGTGCCCAAAGAACTTGATTTATATTGATGTCATGGTGGTATCAAAGTTTCAAACTGTAACTTAATAACCTTAACTTTTGCATGAGCTTTGCCCATGCTTCCATTAAGTCTCTCTGCACTTCTTCCTTTAGTGGGATTTCCATTAAAGTTGGTGTAAATCGTAAGTTGTAAAAAATGTATGTAAAAGTGTGTGCGTATTTGAAGTACAAAACTGAGCAAAAGGTATTGAAGGACCATTCCAGTTAATGGTCAAAATTCATTAGGCTTGGCTAAGAGAGAAGTAGATGAGAAGACTGAAATCAAAGTAGAATAACCTTGGTCTCCCATTTTTCAGCAGTGGGACAATCACCTTTTGTCTCACAGAAGGAAAAGTCCGTCTTTGATGTTGCTTTCATTCCTAAATAATTTGTAAATTGGGTACATTCAGATGGCTAAAATGGAATTAGCAGTTTGAAAACCTTTTCCTGTGAGCAGCTGTGTGTCCTTAGCTGCTGTGTGCCAGCCTTGGTTTCTGCCAGCCCATCACCATCGACACCCTGAGGGAGAAACGCCCTCTGCTCGATGCAGTTGACCATGACAGGAGACCCAGCATCCTGGTGGGTGCAGATTTTTGTTCTAAACCTCTCTGTTTGCTCATTGCATGACATCCTATAACAGGGGTCAATATTTAACTACCCAGCTCAGGCTGCTGTTCCTACATTGTATTTTGCCTTTGCTCTTCTGCTTCCTTATTTGTTTTGTCGCAGCATTCTCAAGAACAGCTCTTTTCTCTCAGTAGTAATTCTTTAACCCAGCCTTTGATTTTGTAGCCTATTGTTGTGGGAAAACTTACAATCTAATACAGATACAGATACCTAATGCAAAATCTGTCTTGGAAAGCTGATTAGCTTCCTCAGAAAGTGTAGAAGATAACAGAGGCTTTTCCCTGCAGCATGGGATTGTGTTGGTATTGTTTCTGAGCCGTGAGGTTGCTTTGGTTGGAAATGCAGGCTTTGAAGATAAATAATTTTCCCTCAAAGGAAAATTTGTTGTTCATAGCACTGTTTAAATGTTAACAGTGGTTCCAGCTGAATTGTGCAGAATGTAAAGCACTGTCCATGTTCAGGGCCAGCCCACAGAGTGGGTTTTCCCCACCTGTGGTCAGGACATTCCCTGTGGCTCTCAGAATCCATAACTCAGGTGTGTCAGCTTTTGCTGGGCTCCTCACCTGTGTGGCTGGGGAGGCTCAAGAACCTGTCAAAGTGTTTGTCACCACAGAGAGGAAGTGATGGAGTGCAAGCTCTTAATTGTTCACAAATACATTACACATTATACAGTGCACTCTCCTTTATTAGCAGCGTTAAAGAAACGCATCTCAAAAACTGCTTTTCAAATGCCTTGGTGCTACTGGAGGCCTCTTGCTCCCATGGAGGAATAAACCTCCACGCTTTTACAGACAAGTAATTTAAACAAGTGGAGCTCTGAGGCTCGCAGGGGCAGCTCAGGAGAAGCAGGAGGCTCGTGCAGGCACAGCCCAGTCACTGCCTGCTGCCCCTGAGCCAGAGGTGCCCCCTCAGAATGGAAACAAAAAGTTTCTGAGTGAGCTGACCTCAGGTGTGTTCCCACAGAGAGAGAGCATTTCCTGTCCGAGCTGCAGGAGGCAGCTGTGGGAGCTGTGCTTGAATTTATTCTGTTCAAAATAGATGTTCAGTCTCGTAGAAAACTTTCACTTTTTTCTTATTGCAGTCCCCCTCTGCTGTGGAGCTTCCCAAGATTGAGGGTCAGTTATCTTTATTTAACTTGCAACTTTCCATTAATCATTTTATTATCAATTATTTTATTTTATAATCAGAAATTATTTCTAGATTGTTGGGCACTTTAGAAATTTGTTTTAGACACTCCTAAAATTTCCTTTTTAATGACACCTGTCATTAATTTGAAAGCATCATGTGTTGTAAAGCTGGTTTTTAGTGTGTGCAGTTTTCAGCCATGTGTTTTTGAAGTTTCAAGGGTACAGGAGGTCTCCTTTCCTTTTCCTCTGCCTTTAACAGGCTATTGTTGCCCTCCTCTCATAAATGAGGAATGAACTCATGTTCATTATGCAGAAATAATTGGTCTTGTTCTTACAAGTAGTCAGGATGGAGTTGTAGTATGAGAAGGGTCTTGTTTTCATTCTTACCTCGTCTGAACTACAGGAAAGTAGAAACTGGACCTTAGGATTTTTAAAAAATCCATGTCAGATTGTTGCTGGAGACCAAAGCAATTTTTAAACACAACATTCAAATTTTGTTCTAAGATGAACAAATCAACATCTCTGGCAGAGTATCTAAATACTGTGTGTAAACAGAGAATTCACAAGTTGTGGAAGACTTAGAAATACAATTAGAAGTTAATATTGTAACTTCTGGAGAAACTTCACCAGTAAAACAAAATTTCCAAACCTGTAGATTTTGCAGTGGGGTCTTGTTACTCCTGAGGTTTTCTATGAATGGATGAGCACGTAATATCTTAAAACCCTAAATTAAAGTTAGTGTGGCTATTTGATCAATTCCTGGTTCTATTAAATTACTTGTTCAGTCTCTTTAGGCCAAGTTTTAGACCAAGTGTCAGAGGTCGAGTGCTCTGTTAGCAATTCCCTGACTGTTCTGTACCTGTGGTTGTCCCAGCTGTGGTGCTGTTTGGGGAGCCAGTCAGATGGGAAACCAGCCTGCAGCTGATAATTGATGTTCTGCTGACGAGTGGCTACCCTGGAAATCCCTATGAGCAGCAAAACCACCCTCACATTCCTGTGCTTGCCTGCAACATGGACCTGATGTGGGTGGCTGAGGCACAGTCCCCAAGGTCAGTGCTTTATGGCATTCGTGTAATTGGGATTTATCTGGGATATAACTGGGATTTATCCTCGTTTTTCCAGTAGGATTCAGAGTCAACACTTGAATACAAAATGCTTGATGGAGCTTCACAGCAGGCCTTGGCTGAATGCATCTCTAATGCACTTTCAGCTAATGCTGCTGTGTTTCTGGCTGCATTGCTGTGTCCAGGAAATCAGTTACTCAAGAGAAAAACTGCTTTTAAGCTCTGAACCCTTTTGTTTCCTCACTCCCAGAACAGAGGGGAAAGAGAGCTTTTTTTCCTGAGGGCCTCAGAGCCTGGGTTCAAAGGCAAAAATGAAAAAATTATCAAGGCCATTGTTTCATTTCATTAGGTCCCTCTGTGGTATTTCTCTTTCCCTGCTAGGGTGAAGGGCTGACCCTGCTGGCTGAAAGCAGTGAGTGGTTTTGAGCTGAGGACAATGCAGTGAGCTCTTGAAGGAACATAAGAAAAAACAAGTAGAACACGCAGAACAAGGTGGCAGCACCTCTCAGAGTGGTTTTGTTTGATTTTGCTTTCAATAGAAGGTGCTTCTTTAATAGGTTTGTGTCCCCTCCCTTCCCCTCAGTGCATCATTTGAAGATGTGCTGAAATAGAAACTTGTTACTGTGACTTGATTGCTGCCTCAGTCCTGGGTCAAAGATCTGCTCACATACCTGTCTTTGGAAGCAAAGGCTGTCTCTAATTAGCACATTGGGAAAGATGTGTGTGTGACAGTTCCAGGCTGCAGCAAGGCAGCCAGGATATCTCCAGTGAGCAGTTTTAAAAGTAAATAAATCTGCTGTGCCCCCCCAGCAATGTGGGTTTATTGTGGTGTTTGTTGTTCAGCTCATCAGCACTTAATTTTCAGTGAACCAGCTGCTGGAGCGTTGCCTGCTGAGTGGAATTTGATAGTTGCAGGACAGGATTTATTCCTAAAGAATCATGAAATAAAAAAGCCTTGTTTGATGTTTTTAATCCCCTCTTAAGGTAATTTGATTTGGTTTTACATCCGTGTAGGTTTGGGCACAGAACATTCATGGTTTGGTTTTACATCCGTGTAGGTTTGGGCACAGAGGAACATTCATAGTTTGGTTTTATATCTGTGTAGGTTTGGGCACGGAACGTTCATGGTTTGTTTGGAAAACATTTACAAGAAGATCACTGGCAGAGAGCTGAAGTACGAGGCATTGATGGGCAAACCCAGCAGGCTGACATACCAATATGCAGAGCACCTGATCCGGGCCCAGGCCCTGCAGAGGAGCTGGCAGCAGCCCATCCAGACCCTCTACGCTGTGGGGTAAGGTGTTCTGGGCCCCACAGGTACAGCAGGACATCCCAAACCCTCTGTGCTGTGGGGTAAGGTGTGCTGAGCCCACAGGTACAGCAGGACATCCCAAACACTCTGTGCTGTGGCGTGAGGTGTGCTGAGCCCACAGGTACAGCAGGAAATCCCAAAAGGTGTGCTGGGCCCCACAGGTACAGCAGGAAATCCCAAACCCTCTCTGCTGTGGGGTCAGGTGTGCTGAGCCCCACAGGTACAGCAGGACATCCCAAACCCTCTGTGCTATGGGGTAAGGTGTGCTGAGCTCACAGGTACAGCAGGAAATCCCAAACACTCTGTGCTGTGGGGTGAGGTGTGCTGAGCCCACAGGTACAGCAGGAAATCCCAAAAGGTGTGCTGAGCTCACAGGTACAGCAGGACATCCCAAATCCTCTGTGCTGTGGGGTCAGGTGTGCTGAGCCCCACAGGTACAGCAGGAAATCCCAAACCCTCTGTGCTGTGGGGTAAGGTGTGCTGAGCCTCACAGGTACAGCAGGAAATTACTCCCAGTGTAAATGCCAGCCAAGAAAAACACACAACTCTCACCAGCTTCTTTCTCCCTACCATTAAGGGCATCTCACTTTCTTGGAGCAATAGTGTATTTTTTTTTTATCACGTTCCTAATCTTAAAAATTAATAATGCTTTGCTCTTTTTATGTGTAATTTCTATAGAAGCACAAAAGGTGTTTTATACACAGCTAAGGTTTCTCCTGATTTTTTATTTCTTTATTTCTGTAATAGGCTGTGTGAATCTAACAAGAAGGGTTTGCATGGGTGTTTATTTTATTAGGTTTAGTGGTGTAACAGCAACTGGCTTGGAGCAAAGGACAGTTGGAGGGTGTAGAGCTAGACTTTATCTCTGAGGTCATTTAGGTTGGTCATATGTCACATCATAGAATCCTTCTCAGAGAAAGAGATAAAGCTGTGTTGTATTAAAGACTCTTCCAGAATCTCCAAGATGTTTGGAAATATAATAAACTCATTCATAGGCTGCTCATGCCTTGATTTTCTCTCCCCTCACCCCAATCTCCATTATGGAGCGTGGTTCATTTTTATCATGTCACGCCCCACGAAAACGCTGCAATAAAACAGCAGTGGGGTGGGATTTCTCCCCGTGTGCCTGATTCCACACAAAGCTGTGTGAATTACTGACTGAACTGTTAAATGGAAACGGTGGCAGTGCCTTTTGGCAGCTGAAGCTGCCGAGCTGACCGAGCCCTGTCGTTTGCAGGGACAATCTCATGACAGACGTGTACGGCGCTAACCTCTACAACCGCTACCTGCAGGAGAGCTCCAGGAAAAGCCCCAAACCCCGCATCCAGGCCAAGCTCTCAGGAGGCAGAGGCCCTGCCCCACTCCCTCAGGAGGATGAGATGAGCCTCAGCTGGGAGAAGGAGTTGGCATCAGCGGCTGCTGCCCGCTGCAGGTCAGTGCTGGTGTGCACTGGGGTGTACAGCCCCCGCCCCGAGGTGCCCCTGCCCAGCAGGGACAGCCTCAGCCAGGCCGTGTTCCACGGCCACAGGGACTTCAGCTTCGACCCCGGGCTGGTGGAGCCCGACCACGTTGTGCCAGATGTGGATGCTGCTGTAGACCTGGTCTTCCAGCTGGAGAACTTTGCACCTAACTGAGGTGACAGGATTTCTCAAGGACCGCTCAGTGCTGTGCTTTCCTTCCCCCAAACACACTGTGCTGTGCTTTCCTTCCCCAAAACACACTGTGCTTTACCAGAGTGCCACAAACTGAATTTTTTTTCTGCCTTCTGAATTTTTTTAACCTCTAAATGAACACAATCTTCCATTAAGTGTGCTTATTGGTAGTACATGTACACATCAGTGTGTTCAAGTATATTCAATATCAATAATGCTTTCTACAGTGCTTCTAAAGATGTAATTTCTGCCTTGAGTTGCCCTTCATTGTCTTCCTCTTTGTTATGTTAGGTATTCTAATAGCAGTATTTCATGGCAGCCTGTTCATGTACTGGTACTTAAATCCCTCCATGACAGTACCTTCTTTGGTTTGCTGGAACATTTAGCTTTTAGGTGTTGGGGATCTTGAGGATATCAGGTTGTGGTGCTGGGGTCACTGAGTCCATTCCAGATGGGCTGGTACAGAGCACAACATGTATTAATTAGTGCTTGGCATTTTGCAGGTACTGCCTGCTCTCTCCAACCAGAGGGGAGCTCAATCTGTTCCACTTTGGACTTGCTCTCGTGTAAGCTGCTGCTGCCTTTCTCTGTGTCTGTTTTCCCACATCCCTGGGCTTTTACTGCTCCTCTCTGCTGTGACCTGTGAAGCCTTAACAGAAGTGCCCCGTGGGGTGGGCAGGGTTGGAACTCTGTGTTGGAACTCCAACCACGCTGAGCACAGGCCTGGGAGGAGAGCAGCAGACCTGGGTGCCCTCTGTGGCCTTTTGCTCTTTGCCTTTCTATCTGCACTTTTTCTTTCTTTTTTTTTTTTTTTTTAAGGAATTTAGAACCTCAGAAAGCTTTAGCAATTTTGTTTCAGGTGTTTCTGTGAGTTGGACTTTACCACTGAATGAATCAGTGACTACTGCTCGGCCAAAAAGTGCCTCATAATTTACTTGAAGCCTCATACCACTGTGGTAGTTAACTGGCCTTTAATGTAATATATTTCATCTCATGTCAATGTTATGTGTTGTTTGGTTCATGGATTTTATAGATGTTCATTTTAAAAAAAAGAAATAATTTATTTTATGTTATTTTTGTAAAATACTTCTAAAGTTTTCATCCCAAAGATGCCTTTGAAAATATTTCTGTGTTAATTTGTTGTAACACAGTGTATGTTGTACTTGTGACATAAGCTTGGAAAACATAACCCAATTAATTGTTTTAAAACCAAAGTCAACTTACACACAAAGATCAATTCACATTAGGGGCTAGTCAGGTTTTTAGGGTTGGGTTTTTTTAGTTTGGGGGGTTTTTTTTGGTTTTTTTTTTTTCAAATTAGAAATTGTACAAACAAAAGCCTGGGTGTTCATTTCTCCCAGGTTCTTGCAGGGCTGAAGGCTGAAAGCACTGACAGACGTGGTGGCACGGAGTGAAATGAGCTCCTGGCCAAATCCTTCACTGTTCTGATCCCAGCAGCAACCTCTGAGAGCTCACAGCTGCTGAGAAGTCAGATTTTGTTGTTGTGTTTCCTCTGTTTGTAATCCCCTCTCCACTGTCAGGACTGTTCATTCATCTCCTCTAATGTTTCCTAAGTAGCTTTCAAGTGTCTCGCTGGATCCAGGGTGAGGACACTGCTCTAAACAGTTTATTTCCTGTTTCTTCACTGGGAAAGTATTTACAGCAGCACATTCTTGCCTTTTTATTGGTACAATAAACAGATACCTACCTATCTGTGTAGCACTTTTCTGTAGCATACCAAGTATTTGCACAGAATGCCAAATGGAAGTAAAGACTGGAATTTTGTAAGGCCAGGATGATTTGAAGTCACGTTGTCTCAGCCCTAAAGCATGTTGCAGCACTCTCTAACTTTACCAGAATCGGTGAAGCAAGGAATAAAAATGTTGGAAGTTGCTGAAGAACAGAAAATGTTCAGTCTGTTTTCCTTTTTTTTTTCTCTCTACAATATGTATGAACACTTCAAAAGGTTCATGAAGGAACTGTATATACACACACCTCTTGAACTCCATCCCTCATGGAAACATTAACATGAAATATGTTTATAGGAAAGGAAGACAGTCCCCTTTTCTCTCTCTTTTACATCACTAGTAAAATGCAACACCACTGCCCCCATGCAGTCCTCCAAGCCTCAGGGCATTCCAGATTCCCCAGCTCCAGGAGCTGAACTCCAGCTTGGTGAGAAGCCAAAATGCTGAAAAAACAGCAGATGAAGGAATTAAAGGAAGGTAGAAATAGTGACCTGGATAAATAATAACACTGCTTATTACAGCAGGCACTTGCTGTGAGGTGGAAAAGAGGTGGAAATCTCTTTCCATCAGTGCAAAGGGCAGAAGCTGGAATTACAGGAGTTTCTTTGGAACTCAGTGCTGTGCCTGCACGCTCTGTAACTTGAAATGGGCACTGACAGTTGTGTGGTATCACAGCATCTCTCACACAGTCTGTATTAAAACCTTTTGTCTAGACGAGGATGAATGCTTGGGTGATGAAATATATCCTGTTTCCAGCACTGACAGAAACAGGCTGCACGTTTACAGTCTCAGGGAAATGTTTCTGTGGCCACTTTGGGAATAAAACAAATGAGTGCACACTGGAAATAGCACAGGGTGGGTTTATTTTATGTAAAGATTTCACTCTGTCTAACTGAGACAACCTGGGACTCAGCTGGTCTCAATTAAAAATTCTCCTCTTGGCATTGTGTTGGTCCTTGTATGCCAAGCCCAGAGTCCAGAACTGGAATCTAGGATTGTACTAAACATGCCCTAGAGTTTAACACCCAGCAGGGCTTACACAGGTTTATTTATTGACCTTTTCGTGAAGCAGAAGCAGCACTTGTTGTATGGGTGAGAATCTCTGAATCAGATTTTCAAGAGGACTTGGGATTGGTGTCTTGTTCTATGGAAATTTTCCTGCTAGTTTAACAGCTAACTTCCTTGCCCATAGATGTGGAGGAAAAAATACTCAGTGAACTTAATTATAAAAAATACAGGGGTTTTTTGCAGGTACAAGTTATATAATGAAAGGTCAGTTCACCACAGCAAATGAAAAATGCTTGTAGTTTGTGCAGGTCTCTCGTATCCAAATCATACCTAGAGAATTCAAGGGAGAGTTCCCAGAAATGGGAAGTCACTTCTAAGTGTTCTAAAAAGCCAGTAAAAGGGAAAAGGTGTTTTTTTTCCCCACACAGATTTAGAAACCCCAGTGAAAACGTGCAGAACACGTGAGAAAAGCAAGGTCAGTCCCTCCCAAGAGCAGGTAAATGTTCATCACAACCCTTGCACTTCTTCCCCCTCACTGACTCTCCCCAGCACTGCACACCAAGGTTTCAGCAGCAGAGAATTTGGCATTAAAGGGAATTCACTGCCAGTCTCAGCTCCACCCAGCACTCTGAGCAACCAGCTTTAGAGCCTGGCCATTGCACTGACAACTCATTGCTTTTCTGATACCTGAGGCTGTCACTGAAGGAGCAGACAATGCACAACCAAGTAATTCAATATTTGGCTCCTGCTGATCACAAATCCCCATCTGCTGACGTTGGAATTAAAGAGCCAAGCAAAAAGAGAGGGGTGTTGCTTTGTTTAATTTACAGCACTTCAATAAAATCCAGGATCTAAACGTTCCCTTGGGGAGGTACAGTTGTAACTACATTGTTTACACTTAATTGCAAGCATTGAAAAAGTTATTTGCACTTCTCCAACACTGAGCATTTCGGTTTTCATTCTTAATCTCCCAGACAGCTCTGCTGGAGAGTTTGCTAACTGGAAACAATTGAAAGTGCATGCATTTCTGGAAGTGATGGACAGCTGGGAGGATAAGAGGAAGTTAGTTCAGCACCATTTGTTTAACTAAGAGTACATTAGGTCATATCTTGTGTAAAAGTCGACCATACATCACTGTAGGATAGGATACATAATTTCTTAAAACTTGATTTTGTTTCTGATCATATACCACAACTAGGTACATGCATAAAATAACAACAAAAGGTATTCATTGCCAAATGTTTACTTTAATTAAACCTTTTTAATGATACACAGTACAATGTATCCACTACTTTGCTAAAATTCACGACCAAAGCAGGTTTCATGTTTAAAAATACTTCTCATAATAAATTCATAAATAGATGAAGGTAAAGTATAAAAAATTACCGTAGTATGCAAGCTTGCTCCCTTGTCTCCTCATATTCCAAATCGTTTAGTCAGCATCGTGATAAGAAAGTTTAAAAGCAAAATAGTTACTGATGATTAGAAATGTACAGCCTGCATCTCTCGAAGAAACCTTGAAAAGCAACAGATTTGTCCTAGAAAATGCAGAACCATTTTAACACTGTTATCACCCAAACCCCTCAAATAAATTTTGGAATGCAGTGAATGAATTCAATATGAATTAGAGATTTGTACCTTCCCCCCAGCAGGTGTGAGTGAGCCAGACTGGCTGGGCTGCTCCCTGCTCCCTGGAGCTGTGGGGTTGTTACCTGTCAGATCTCAGCGAGCGAGGCACAAAGAGGGAGAAGCTGCCTGACAGCACAGAGAGCATCTGACTGCCAGAAATCATCTCTCCTTACAGACTTACAAAATAGAAATCTTTAAAAACAGCTACAAAGAACTAAACTCACCTTCTGCTCAGCATGTGCCTGGTTCTGTTTCCTGTCTGGCAGGGCAGGGTCTGGTGTCCCCCAGTGGCTTCCCCTGGTTTGGGAATGGTTTGTGTTTGTGTCTCACCATTCCAGCCCTGTGGGGAATCCCTGACACTGCACCACCAAACCCTGCCAGCAAAGCCATTCTCCTCATCAATATTACCACTCTCTTAAGAAAGCATTTATTTTGTCAAGTATCAAACTACTTTTCACACTTTATCTATTTTAATATCATTTATAAAGGGAAAAAAAATCTTACTTATGCACAGCATTGAAATAGGAAATGAACATGAAAAATGCAGAATAATCAGGATGCTCTGCCTTTCACATTGATGATTTTTTTTTTCCTCTGATAACTATTTCCCTTTAGTGCAAAACCACTTCCATATAAGTTTTTTGTGCTTCATTTGCAATGGTACCGAGATGCTTTTGAAGACATGGGGAGGCATCTGTCTGCAGCTTTCATGGCTCTGAAAATCCAGCTCTTGGCTCACTTCTAAAAAATGTCTTCAAGTTTTCAAGACAAGTTTGCATGCCATGCCCAAAGGACAATCTCCCATATCCCGGGTTTCACATGTGAGAGTCTAGGCACCCAAAATGAGCAAGAGCTCCACTTCTGGTGAAGTTCTTGGAAATTTACCAGTATTAGCTAATAGGAAATCTATCAGTGGTATTAGCTGGGCTTCATTTAGCTTTAATTCAATGTCATTAAAGAGACATTCTAAAAGCTTGCTTTCCAGTACAGTGAGAGTAAGAAAATTATCAGGACTTCTCTCCTGTGTTCTTAAGTATTCTCATTTTTCTCAAAATTTTGTCTTGCAAAGCAAATGTTACCAGGTTTCTGGGCTGACATTTATTTGGCTTTGTATTTACATAATTACAAATATTTGTACAAGTTCCATCCGTGATGATGGACTGGACGAGAAACTGGAGATAAAATTAGCTTAAAGCAAAATCAATCCAAAGGGTAACAAAGGCCATGCTCCTGGGAACCACATTCTGCTGATGATTCCATTTCAGCATTTGCCTCTGCATTCCACTCCCAAGTGTTACAAGGCAGAGATCAATGTCCCCTTCTGTGCTTTTGTAATATTTTTGCACACTTTGGTACCGCCAAAAAGAAATGATAAATACTAATACAAATACATGATCAGCCAAGGGGATCTGCTTAAAAGCAATTACTGCACCATGGCCTTGTTAATGTTCAACTGGCAGTGAACAGGTTTCTTGGCAAGTGCTTGTGCTGTGAACTCTGAACAAGCACTACTGAATTATTCACTTGATCTACATCAGTGCCCATTTGTGCCCTGAGAGCTGAAAGTCAGGTTTTTACCCATAAATCACAGGTTTATTGCCCCTCACTCTCTTCACCCAGGTATCCTTTTGGTTTCAATAGGATTAATGGAGTTAAACCAACAATCTTCCTAAAGCCTGAATTCCAGAGCCCTGTGTGAGTCACAGGTTTAATGAAGTCTTCAGCAGGGCAGTGAAAAGCCCCACATTTACTGTTTATTTCTGGTCAAGAAGCTCCCAGCCTAGTGAGGACTGTGCTACTGCCAGGGAATAAAGGCAGGGCTTGGTAATCAAAATAAACTTTAACTACTGACAGCCCAAGCACCATCATTCACATCTGCTGCTAACCTAAAAGATAAACCAGGTCTTCAGGCTATTTCTTTGTTCCCTTTTGTTCAGTCAGGAAGGCATGCAAACTTGCACTCCACTTGTTAGAACACACAAGAGCCAGGAGTTAAAAGACAAAACTCATTTAATGCCATAGTTTTAGTTTTCTGCAGCAAACTGAAAACTAATTGGAATTGGTGCCTTCATTTCAAGTACAGCAGACAAATCCCTGCTGCTGTACTGCACATTTTCTGACTGAAGCAGACTGACCTGCAGACAGAGCCTCACCCTTCAAGCCCAGTTTAAGAGATACATCCAGGCAAATTGGAATGAAAAGTGTAGTGCCTGGTCTAATTCTACTTATTGACTAAACAAAACTCAAAACTAAGAAAACAGATCAGTAATTCCTCAGTTCTCCATCAACTGTAAAAACACAATCATTCACTGGCTGCACTGGAAGCAGGATTTATGTTCATTTTGCTTCTTGTTCCAGTTTCAAGATGAGTTACTGTGTAAACTATGGATTTCAGTCTGAGTAGTAGCAACACTGTTCTTAAACGCACGTGAATTCTTGTCAGCATTAAATAATTTGGCACTAATCCTGCAGGCAGAGGGAGGCTGAGCTCATCTGGGGGTCCCTGTTCAAGCACAACTGCAGGACCACGACCTTCAGATCAGTAAACTGTCCTGTGTCATGAGAGAAAGTCAAATGCTTGCAAATATTCTGTACCTTCAGGAGCACCTCCCCAGCAGGAAAAGCAGTCACCAGGACTGACTTCCAGCTTGGACTGCCTTCAGTTTCTCCTGAGAGCAGAATACAGGGAATTCTCCAACAGCTCTGAGGTTCACACAATTCTCATTTCAGCATCTAGCTGGACATTTACTGCCTGTTATCTCTCATGTAGGAGAGCTGGGAATATCCTGGAAAACCACCCCAAAACACTACCAAGTACTGCAGCTCAGCCTGCCCTTCTGGAGAAAACATTAGAATTGTGAAAACTGTACTAGTTGAAAAATTTAAGGCCTTTTCGTTCTCACAGCTATAAAATTTGAAAACTAACCCCCTTAGATAGAAGCAAACAGGCTACAAAGCATACATTACTCCTCAGTTATCTACCTCACAGTTTAAAAAACCAGAAAGAGCAGAGAATGGTTTAATATTTGCTACAGGAAGATGAATAGTATTACAAAAATTAGTATCCATTAGCCCTTTCCTAAATCTTCCTAATTTTTATGACACTGGATATGTTGGATGACTAAACTGGTGCAGCCCTAGTAGCAAAGCAATTCAAGTCCTTTTTGATCTGGATTTTTCAAAGAGACAAGCGACTTCACTTTAAAATGGGTGCTTTTTGAAAGTAAGCTCCTTCAAATTGTCAGGATTGCAGGAATCACTTGCCATCCCCAAACACATTGGCTTTATCTGCAGAGTTAAAGATATTGCTGCTCCTGCTCTCTTTGCAAATCCACTTTTGTAAGGTGCCTGAGAGTGTAAATGCAGAGGACTGCTGCCATCAGTACCTCAGCTACAGGATAAACTACAGAGCTGCACCTGAAAGAACGGGATGGAGCTGGATTATGACATCTGTTTTACTTAATGTAGACTTTTGATCGACTATGAAGGATTTTTCCTGCTGAATGTTTTCAAGAAATGAAAAGCAAGGGGTAACTTGTGATAGGGAGAGGGAAACATTTGGGTACGAGGCTGGGAGGGAATCACTCAAAAACCACACTGGCTTCTTACAACCAAGAAGTTGCAATGCATGCAGCTCTCAGCTATTCTGAGGTCTTCTTCCCCTTTGTATGCCCATGTAGTATTTAAAGAGATGGTTTAAAAAACAAAACCAATAAAAAAATCAAATCCACTTCTGCCCCTTATGCACTCTGGTAACACAACATCAAATGGATGGCCAGAATGAACCCTGTATTTGACCATCAGGCACATGGCAAGAGATCTTGGCTACAGTCAGTTCAAGGTTTCTCCAGTTCCTGTTTCCAGTGGTGCAGGTCTTGAGCTGTGGAATGAAATGATGAGACCTGAGGGGAAAATCTCAGTGATGCTTCCACCTGGAAAAAGGAGCTATCACTGTGCAAACAATAGCAAATGAAATGCATCCACCCTCTCCTCAAGGCTGTTTTAAATCACTGCCCTGGTCTAATCCTGCTTGACAGCAAATCCCCTGGTAGTGCTCAGGCTGGTTTTGCTTTCTGTTAAAATACTAACTTCAAATGATAACAAAACCTGAGAGAAGCTCCCCCACCTGGGCCTGTCCCAGTAGTAACAAGCAATCCACATGTCCTAGGACAGGTGGCTGCTATTTGGTCCTGTAATCAAAATCTTGGCTATTAGAGCCCCTGAAATACCTTTATCAAAGACACTGTCACTCTCTGGTCACTAGTGGAGTGCTGAGGATTTGAAGAGACACTGTCAAGATTGCCTGTTCCAAAAGTGACCTCCTTTGCCAGCAGTCCCATGCTAAATGCTTACAGACCTTTGGGTTTGCATCAGTCTCTTCCCCAACCAAATGTCTTCCCACCCCAAAACACCAAGTTCAAAGTCGTTTCCTCCGTTTTCGTAACTCGTGTGAAGGTTACAGAAAATAAAACGGTGGGGACAAATGTTGAGTAAGTTTCTCAGAGGGTTTGACTTTTAGGACTACCTCTCAAAAGTCCCTTTTTAAAAATAAGACACCAAAGCAAACAAGATTGTGTCTAACTTCTACAAAATTGCTGGTTTCACAGGAGGAGGAGGAGAATATGGCTACCATGCTACTCAGCATTAGGGTGAAGCACCATCTAAACTCCAGTAAAGTTAGGGATATCACCTAGCTCTTATCAGCAACCACACCCCCAGCCTTCCACAAGGGCTTTGCTGTCAAGCCTGATGCTGTCAGTGTTCTTCTCACTGAACATGGGCCCTCCATGCCTCATCATGAGCTCCGTAGCCATCTTCACAAAGGCCTCCTCCACGTTGCTGGAGTCCTTCGCAGAGGTCTCTATGGCACAGATGATATTGTCATAGTGTTCAGCCAGGCTCTGAGCTTCTTCCAGCTGAACCTCTCTAAGGTCACTTAGGTCAGACTTGTTTCCTGGAAGAAAAGGAAACAACAGAGTAATTCATCGTGGCTGTTTATGTCACAGGAGGTGTTTGGCAGGAGGTTCTCGGGTTGCCCAAGGAAGCTGCAGAAAAATGTGACTGAAAATGTGACCAGCCTGACTCCAGCCTTGCTCCAAGCAGGAGGTTGGACTGGATAATCTCCCCAGCCCTTTCCAACCTGTATTTCTGTATTACCCATAAAGAACAGAAAAAGTAACTGAAGAGTGGTGGCTGTAGACCCTAACAGAGGAGAATGGGCTAGAAATGAAAGTTAAAACCATTCCATGAAAACAGCAGCTGTCTGTTGGTTCCTAGGGAAATCTACAGTGGTCCTGCTGTTGTACAAGCAGCTCTACAGGCCCCAAGAGCCTCATCTGAGTCCAAAACACTTGGGCTGGAAAGCAGAACTCCTAGCAAAGAACTGACAGACCCTGATTGCCCCAAAGTCTTTCCAAAATTCCTTGTTTGTTGTAGTATGTGTGTGTTCCAACTCGCCAAAACACATCAGCTTGCTGTGATGAAGCTTCCCTGGGCCTTGAAAACCTAAAGATCTTTATCCTGAAACAGCTCCACAGCAGCTGTGCCTCAGGGCTGGGAAAACCTGGGCATCCCACTTCTCCATGAAGGGAGATACAAAGGAATTAAAGCCATCTACTCCTGAACAGAAACCAATCAAAGCAGAACATTTCTGCTTCGGTCGATCAGCGCCCTCAGTAAGATTTCCAGTCGGGTCTACTGCAGACACCTGAACTTGGACCAAAACCAAAACCAAAACCTGTGGCCACACATTGAACCAGCAGTGACATTTGTAACTCACCAATGAGGAGCTGCACTATGTTGGAGCCGGCGTACTTCCTGACATCCTCGATCCAGCGAGGGATGGACAGGAAGGAGCCTCTCTTGCTGATGTCGTAGGCCAGGATGGCCCCGTTGGCGCTGCGATAGTAACTCTGGGTGATGGTCCTGAACCTCTCCTGGCCAGCCGTGTCCCAGATCTGCAGCTGCAGGAAAACAGCACAGTGAGACCAGGAGCAGCTCTCCCCAGCCAAGAGACAGGGCTTGATCCAAGAGCCTTCATCCAAATCTCCTGTATGTGCAGGATGTTCTAGCACTATGTTTATCCAGTCTTTTGTTCATGATCTAAGGACGAGAATATATCCTTGACACCCTAAACACACACACACAAACACATATATATATACACACACACATATATATGTAATCTACGCTGAGAACTGGGCATCCAAATCTCCTGTATATGCAGGATGTTCTAGCACCGTGTTTATCCAGTCTTTTGTTCATGATCTAAGGATGAGAACATATCCTTGAGACCCTAAACACACACACACACACACATATATATATATATATACACACACATATATATGTAATCTACATGGAGAACTTGGCATCCAAATCTCCTGTATGTGCAGGACATTCTAGCACCGTGTTTATCCAGTCTTTTGTTCATGATCTAAGGATGAGAATATATCCTTGAGACCCTTGATATAAACACATATATATATATATATATATACACATATATATGTAATCTACATGGAGAACTTGGCATCCAAATCTCCTGTATATGCAGGACGTTCTAGCACTATGTTTATCCAGCCTTTTGTTCATGATATAAGGATGAGAATATACCCTTGAGACCCTTGAAATAAACACACGCACACACACACACACATATATATATATATACATATATATATACACACATATATATGTAATCTACGCTGAGAACTTGGCCTCCAAATCTCCTGTATATGCAGGATGCTCTAGCACCGTGTTTATCCAGTCTTTTGTTCATGATCTAAGGACAAGAATATATCCTTGAGACCCTAAACACACACACACACATATATATATATACACACACACACACATATATGTAATGTACGCTGAGACCCTTGAAATAAACACATATATATATACACACACACATATATATGTAATCTACGCTGACAACTTGCCTGCTGCAAGTTTATATCCCACTGGTTTCCTGCCAGTGAGCTCCTTCTGTGCAAGATTTTGAAGCTGCCCAGCCCGAGCCCTTTGTCACCCTCTGCAGCAGAGCCAGAGGAACAAAATGCCAGCCTGCAGCCAAGGGTGTCACTGAAACTGCAGTGGGTTTTCACTGCCACATTGCCTGAAGTGGCTTTGCCAGCTCTGCTCCAGGGGCAGGAACAAAGGGAGCAGGATGTGGCCACGTCACCCGAGAGCACTGATGCTGTTTTAGAAGGAAACGTGAGACAATTAAAAGATTACAGATAAAAGAGTGTGTAAATGAAAATCCTAGGTTTCAATAAAGTCAGTCGAGGATCTGGTCAGTCTAATCACCTGTCCTTTTTTGGCTGGTAAAACAGACATTACGTCTGGGCAGGAAGAAGAAATGCTTGGTTTACATACTTTTGCCTAAATCCAGCAGCATAAGAATTATGGGTTTGGTATCAGAGTTTGAGTTCCCAGTACTAGATGTTCCAGAGGAAGAAACCAAATAATTCAGAGTGGACAAACACAGCATCCTGCTCACAGGGAATTTCTTTGTAAATCCTCTTGTTTTATAGGTTGTCTAATGTCCTGGAACATGATGCCTTATATTCCAGCATCTTTTAATCTAAAGTAACTGTGCATGTTCTCATCTTCCATATAAATCTCTAATCCTTTTTGAATCTTGCAAAGCTCTTGGCTTCAATATAAAGTCACAATTAACCTAAAGAATTTAATTTCATAAATTTATATTCTGTGGCACTTTCACTTCTCTGTTCCCAAATGATAAATGAGAGACCACTGCTTGTCTTTTTGTGCCATTCCTTATGTTCTGCATCTCCACTGAAACAAGACATAAGCAAATCCTACTGGGGTTTTTAATCCTCCCATAGTGTGGACCTTTTATTTATGGTTTCCTCTCTCTCTGAACCTCCTTATTTTAGTGCTGTCAACAACTTAATACAATGTGCCAGGGATATTTAGTACCAAATAATATAGAATCGTTTTTCCTGACATTTCTTTTGCACATTAGTGTTTCGTTTGTGTCTTCTGACTCCGCTGCATTTTTGAGCAGCAAAATTCACTTTGGGAAAGGCTGTGCTGATAAGATCTCATTTCCTGTGCTCAGCAAGCATTTAGATCCCAGATGATACATGCACAGCTTAAAAGGAATCAATCCAATGAAAAAGTACTTCCCAGTTCTGCTAAGAGTTTTCTCAGAGAAGGGGAAGGGACTGTAATGGACTCAGAAAACCACAAAGCAATGATTATTAATGGAACAGATAATGGCTCAGAGCAGTCAACAGCAATTACCAGAGACAAGGAAATTCGGGGCAGGTTTCTGGATGATCTCTGCACTCAAGTCTCCCACTAGACCTTTGTGTTTGTTACGTAGTTTTAAATCTCAATACTTGATTAGGTCAAGTGCAAGAAAAGGCTAATGATGATTAGTCAGCTCTTGGGAAGGGCCTGAGGGATTCTGTGCATACAAACAAATAATAAATGTTTTAATTAAAAAATAAAATTGTTTTCGCTTACACTTTTCATGTGGTGTAAATAAAAGTGCAGAGTGACTGAGCAAGCCCATCCTAGGCCATGTGCTCTGTAGTGGATTTTGAGAATATCTGTATCAATACATTCCAGAGAATCACAGAATCATTGAGGTTAAGGCAGATTTTGGGAGGTGGCAAAGCCAAGTGGCTGCTCTAAGTGGGGTCAAAACTTACTACTTCCAGAAAGAATTGCTCCATGATTTTCCCATGTAAGTCTTGATAAGAAATAACAATTGAAAACTCTTTGGAAAAAAAATGGTAGTCTTAGTATTTCTCATTCTGAAGTCCCTCAGTGTCAGTTGAAAGTTAAATACCAAAAGGACTGTACTAGCCATGGGTTACTAAAAAAGATAAGCTCATGTATTCTTTTGTACTGCATGAGTGTACCATGTACGTTGTAAATGACACAAAGTTCTTGATTATTTATTTTCTTGATTTAAGTGCTTCAGCTTTGTAAATCACATGATGGTAGCCACGTCTGCCACTCAGTAACCTTTCAAAGCAGTTCCTGGTTTTGTAATTACTTTGGCACCTCCTTTGGTGCAAGAAAGACAGAGAGAAGTTAGGATTGCTGGAGAATTGTGCTGAATTCATTTGAGATGACTAATTAAAATCACCTATGAAATCAGAGGCTGGTGGCAGGCCTTCAGGGGGACCTCTGCTAGGGACAGGAGGCCAGGACAAAGAACAGGGAATAAACACTCATTGCTCAGGAGGAAAATGACAGAACAGCCAAAGTGAACAAAGGCAAGGAGCCACCTCTCTTGTGCTGATTGTTTCACTGCTGAATACCCATTTCCTTACAAAAGCTGCTTATTTTGACCTGCTCTTAGCTTTGAATTTTTTGGACAGCCATGCTGCTCCTGGTGGCACATAAAGGCCAGTGAGAGACACGAGAAAAAAACCGAAACAAGGAGTGTTTCAGCTGGATGTGAGGAGGAAAACAGGTGGTAAAATTCATGGAGCTTCTCTGGAAGATCATTCTGGGATGTCTGCTCAGGCTTACAGAAGCAGATTTTGAACTACAGAAAGAGACAAAACTTTGAAGATGGTGAGTGACAGGTTGGCCAAAGAGCACAGTAAATGGCCATTATCACATGTGGCTTCTCCTTGCATTGATAAACATATTGTTTATCAAAGGTTAATGCTTAACAGATGGCCACAAGACACATTAAATAATTTCTCCCTCCTTTCCTTCCTACATAATTTATTGAGTACTTTCCTGATTCTCCTAAAGTATCACGGGAGTTCAGGTGTACTTTTGCTTGTGGAGCAGCATAAATAATGACTAAGTGCATCCTACAGCTGGCACCCTCCTTTACAAAAATGGAAATGTCACTTTGGCAGCAATATCATCTCCCAGTAGTGAAATCCTGGACCTAAAGACTGTGCTAAATGAATCTTGACCAACTGTGTCCAAATCCTGTCATCTCAAATGGCAAACAATAATATACACTTCTGTAGGCTGGCAAATCACAACACTTGCTCCTAAAAACATTCATTGAAGCAGTCTTGCAACTTAATCCACGCAGTTTTTTGCCAAAAGCAACATCTCTGTGGCAGTGCACTTCAACTTAAAGTGATATTCATACACAGAAGAGTCAGGATAAACTGCTCCATTCAAATGTTTCCCTGCACAGTTGTCAGAGAATGGGGAATCCCTCTTTGGTGGGAATGCAGTATTCCCATTTGCTCCAGGTTATGAGTGCCAAAGGAGTTGACAGAGAGCTGCACTTCCCTCTGGATATCAAAGAATATTGCTTCCAATAGCTGTGCTTTGTGTAGCAATGTGATTAAACCCCAGCCAGGAGACAAGAGAGTTAACAAGTCACAACTTTGCATGACTTGCAGTTTGGCCAGACCATTACACATTACATTTTGGGCCATTCTGAAAGGAACACAGTTTGCAGCCATGAGGCCTGAACCAAAGCCAATAATCTTGATAACATATGGGCTGAAAAAGCTTGTAAACGAAGAAGTGCAATGCTACAGAAAGAAGTATTTGTTATAAAAGGAATGTGTTTTCAACTGGTCCTCTGCTACTTTCTGAACATTACACTGAGGGAGAAAAACTATGGCATAGAGGAAAAAATACTTTATGTAAAACACTATGAAATGACAGCATAAAGTAGACATTAAAGACAATGAATCAGCTCACAGGAGGTAATTCATCAAAAGAAAAAGACTTTTGTTATTACTAACCATGATTTATGGACTTGGGACTTAGGAATGTCCTTGCCTATCATTATGTAAAATCTTGGTTCCAGCATTTTATAAATATCTTTTCTTACAATGACATAACAGTTATAAAACATCTTTGTTCTGTCTGCCAGATTTTTTTTCTATCACTCAAAGAACAAGTAATTATTTTATCAATAGGACTTTAATCACTATGCATTAAGTGATTAACGCCACTTTTAACCACTTTTCAGTGATTAACAAGACCAACTTCTGGGCACTACAGTCTCTCCTCTAGGATTTAGCCAGCTAAGAAGGATGTCCTTTAGAGGAAGCAGTGAGCCACAATTCCAACCAGTGAAACAGCGTGTGCTAGGACATTTCTCTAAACGCAGACAGACTGCAGACATTTCATAAAGCTGATGGGGAAATTCGGGATAAATGCTGGCCAGAATCGGCCTTTGTGATGAAAATCAAAGTGGTCAGCACAGGTGCTTTGACTCTGAGGTTCCACTGGAGCCCAGGGTGTCAGATCTGGCTCCATGGCAGCAGCATTTCAGCTCCAACATCTCCAAGAGCCCACAGCCCTTGCATCTCCCACTGGACAACGAATCCCACTGCAGCTGGGGATCTTGGGCAGAAGTCTGGGTGGCACAGCCAAGATCACACACTCTTCCTCCCTGGAAGGGGTAAATCTCAGCCTGAGCACATTCTGGGGAACCTTTCAAACCAGCAAACTGCTTTGTTTCTGAAGGGAAAGCTTCAGTTGTCAGGCATGTCTAGAACAGTTCCTTTCTCCAGCACTAATATTTTCAATATGAAGTTTAGTCATCTTCAGTAGCTGATGGAGCAGCAGTGTATGGAACACCACGTGAGATGCTTGAAAGAACACAGCTTCAAGGTGGCAAGGAAAGCCTCAAGTTTCATACATAATTTAAAAAAAAATAGTTATTTGCAGAACCTTAACCGTCAGTATTCCAACATGCATCTTTTTCCCTTATCCAAAATAACCACATCAAAAGAAAGCAAGACCTAAAATCCTTGGGCTCCAAATGTTTCAGAAACATTATGTAACTGGAACAGGAACATCTGAAGTCTGAAGCAGAAAGGGGCACTAACACATTTAACCTTAAATTGTTCATTTCAACCTCAAAATAAGTGTTGTTGGGTTGCAACACTACCCTCACCCAGACTGAAAATGAAGTTCAGGCCACTGGGGATGTGGAACAAGTTGTGTCCAAGAGCTCCTTGGTTCTTTTTTTGGTAGACACTTTGTTTTGAAGAAACTTCTGAAGATGAGCCTCTGAAACTTTATAAAAACAGGAATTTTCTCATTTCTGCACCATTTGCTAAATAGAAAACAATACTGTCTTGAGTATCATAAACCCCTAATGAAATCAAAGCAGCAAATACCTGGCCTGCTTTTGTAAGGCAAGTAGTGTGTGTAAGGGAGCTCAAAAAAGTGTAAGAAAACGCTTCCTTATTTCCTGTTTCCAATAGCAGGCTGAGCAAACCTAACCCAGATTAGATGGACTGCTCTGAAATCTCAACCCAACTGGAAAACTCTGATTTAAACTTCACACACACCCCACACCTTAACAGACCAAACAAAAAAAACCCCTCCAAGCCAATGTTTTTATATTCAAGCTGTGTCCCTGACTCAGCAGCTGACAAAAGTATCTGTAAGGTAAATCAGCAACAATGTTGGATTAATTTCCCTAAAGTAATGCTTAAAATACTCTTCTTCAATGCGTGCATTCCTAATTTTTTTCTAAGTGGAAGTACAGGACAACCCAAAGAAAAAGAAAGCTGCGAGACCTCGCATTTTCCTACTTGTTTTTCGTAAAAGACTTAGAAATAACGCACAGGTTTTGTTACAAACTGCCTATTGATCCAGGGATATTCAGGTGTGAGTACTGACAATACGAAAAAAGCACACCTAGGAAGTTTGGCTGATTTCCTGGGGTGCTCCTCCCCTGCTCCTCAAGTCCCTGGCTGAGACCCCTGGCACCAGGAACAGACACAATTTGTCATTTTCTGTGTGCCCGGCATTTAAATGGAGCCAGGTTTGAACCTTAAAGGAGAACCCCCACTCCTCACTTGCCAGGAAAGTGTGGAAGAGGCACTGACAGCTCCAACAGAAAACCCGAGTTTCTTTTTCAGCTCCTCAGCCCCAGCCAGACGTGATAGGAAAAGGTGTGATACTACCAAGAAAATAAACACTGTTGCTAGGTGTGGAACTGCTCATCCCTCTCTTTTCCTACAAAATGTGAGCGTTCCTTTCTTCCATTTTCTGCAACTTTCTCACCTTAATATTCTGCTCACCAAAGTTCATTTACAAGGAAAGAAAAAACCCAACAGAGGACTTTGACACCTACTTTGGCAAACACAGGCCAAAACTTAACTGCAATTACTGTATCTGTGTGTCACCGAAAGCTTTACAATTCCATCATCTTTCTGCAGGCAGTGACTGAATTAAGTGTTTTTTAGTCTCACTGCGGGTAAGGATAGATAGTTTTATGACCCTGTTCTGGAGGGGCTGGTGATGGGATTTACCCCTTATAAACCGCAGGTGCTTTAAGCATCTTCTCCCCACTGTTAACTCGCGGTTCTGCGCTCAGAGGGTGAGCACAGTTGTAGGGAATCTGTGCCACGGAGAATGCGAGCAAAGACCCACTGGGCACATGTCCTAGGCTCTTTCTAACCCTGACAGCCAGCTGACTCCCTCCAGCATAAGCAAAGCAGACGTCAAATTTAGAGTTTATTGCTTCTACAAAGAAGAACCGTAAAAACGGCACTTCCTGCGACACCCTGCAAACAGCGTCTTAAGATAACAACACGCCTAATTTAAGAACCTTTTCTCAATCTGCCAGTTCCACATCCCTTTCTGGAAACACGGCAGCCCAGCTGAGCTTTCTCCTGCCTTGTAAACAGAGCACGGCCAGAAGCCTGCGGGAAGCGGGGTGCGGGTGCTGCTGCTGCAGGGCAGGGCAGGGCAGGGCAGGCTGAGCGTGTCCCGGGTGTGCAGCGGGATTTCGGCAGCACCGATTCCGGCAGCCGCTCCCTTCGCAGCCAGCCCGGCGATGGAAGCGCTCGGTCCCTCCCGGGCCCTTCGGGCAGCGGCTCCGGGCAGCCGCTTCTGGGCCCGGGGCAGCGGGAGCAGCTCCGGCCCTGGCTGCGTGCGCGGCTCCGAGCGCCGGGCCCGGGCCAGAGCCAGAGCCAGAGCCAGAGCCAGAGCCAGAGCCAGAGCCAGAGCCAGCCCCGCCGGGCCCGGGGCCGCGCCGCTCACCTTCACCCGCTTGCCCTGGATCTCCAGGCTCTTCATGGTGAAGTCCACGCCGATGGTGCTGCCCTGGCGCTCGGCGAAGGCCCCGGTCTTGAAGCGCTGCACCAGGCAGGTCTTGCCCACGCTGGCGTCCCCGATCAGCACCAGCTTGAAGAGGAAGTCGTAGCTCTCCTCGGGGTCGGGGCCGGCGCCCGGCGCGGCCGCTCCGGGCATGGCGGGGCGCGCTCCGGCCTCCGCCCGCGGCCGAGGGCAGCCGGCTCTGCGCAGCGCCCGCCGCCCGGCACCGCGCCGGGCCCGCCCCGGACCTCCCCGCACCGCCCCGGACCTCCCCGCACCGCGCCGGGCCCGCCCCGAACCTCCCCGGACCTCCCTGCACCGCCCCGGACCGCCCCTGCCGGGCTGCGGCTGCTGAGAGCGGGGATCCACTGCCCGGGGCATCGGCACCGCCCCTGGCCGGGCTGCGGCCGCTCCGAGCAGGGCTGGGTCACTGCCCGGGGCATCACTGGTCTCACAGCTCCGAGCGGGGCTCGGTCACTGCCCGGGGCATCACTGGTCTCACAGCTCCGAGCGGGGCTCGGTCACTGCCCGGGGCATCCCCGGACCGGCGGCACCGAGCGGGAATTCACTGCCCCGGGCACCGGCACCGCCTGCGGCAGTACCAAGCGCGGATCCACTGCCCGGAGCAGCCCCGGGCTCCGAGCGGGGCTCTGTCACTGCCCGGGGCATCCCCGGACTCGCAGCTCCGAGCGGGGATCGGGCACTGCCCGGGGCATCACTGGTCTCACAGCTCCGAGCGGGGATCGGGCACTGCCCGGAGCATCCCCGGACCCACCGCAGCTCCCCCGTGCCCGCGGGGCCCGTGCGGGTCGCGGTCCAGCCAACACAGACCCATCATGTGTGGGCAAACAAGCGGTCCAACCAACACAGACCCATCATGTGTGGGCAAACAAGCGGTCCAACCAACACAGACCCATCATGTGTGGGCAAACAAGCGGTCCAACCAACACAGACCCATCATGTGTGGGCAAACAAGCGGTCCAACCAACACAGACCCATCATGTGTGGGCAAACAAGCGGTCCAACCAACACAGACCCATCATGTGTGGGCAAACAAGCGGCTCTGGCGCTGAGGATGAGCCCTGAATCGCTCCTGTGCCGAGCACCTGCCCAAGGACTCGTCCGCATCCCTGCTGGAGTGATGGATCTCTTTGAATTGTGTTTTCCTGGCTTTGTGTGTTCCTTTTACAGAAATAAACAGGTGCCGTTGCCATTGAGCCTTCCAGGAAGTGCAGCTGCCTTTGCCTCGCTGGCTTTTCATTTTCGGGTCTGAGCTGGGTGCGGTTTGTTTCCACAGGCACAGGCCAAGGCTCAGGGCTATGGTTTCTCACCCTTGCAAGGTCCTGTGGTGCTGAGAGACGGCTTTGGAGCTGCTAACATCCTGCTCCGTGTCTGAGATGTGCTCGTGTACGTGTGTGACTGTGTTACATCACACACTGCTTCTGTGTATCTCAGGAGTCCGAAAATATTTGTGTTTTAACTGCTGTCTGGGTTATCTACAAAGCAAAGCACTCTTGGACAGGTACTCTCCTTTAGGTTACAGGCTAAATCAAGATGCTAATAAAAATAAGATTTGCTAATTAAATATATCTAATATATATATTAGATATATTAGATATAGTAATATGTAATATATATATTAGATATATTAGATATATTAGATATATTAGATATAAGATATATTAGCTATATTAGATATAATAATAATACTAAATAAATATGTATATAAAAGACCACATTTTGTTATTCCATTCTTTGTACCAAAGATCAGCTAAATTCCATCCTCATCGTTTCAGGTTATAAAACTGAAATAAAACTGTTTTATGGCAAACAGTGAGGGTTAAATTGTCCCATAGGTAGTTGTGCAGGAGGAGAGCAACCTGATTATCTCTGAGCCAGCACAGCCAACCAGGCCAGCTTGGCTTGAATTGCCTCTGAATCAGTCTATTTTCGGGTGGCTCCATGGTTATTCCTTTTCAGATCTGAATATATATTTTTGGTGATCCATGGTGACCTTCCAGCCAAGAGCAGAGGTTTAAGTGCTCCATCAGGCTGGACCAAAGGCTTTCTGGTCCTGGTAGCATGCAACTCTGAATTAAGCCACTTAATCCTCAGATATTGATCAGCCAAGAAAGAAAAGGTGTTAAAGAGGAAATAAGACATCACTGTGTGTACGCTTTCATGCTAATTATATTTCCAGAGCTGAGAAAAACACTTCAGGAAATTTGGATTAGTTAGGAGGAAGCAGTGCTAGAGATGTCAGCCTTTAATATTTATAATTCATTGTATCATCTCATTTTAATGGAAAACTAAAGGTGCTACTTCTACGAAGATAATTATAAATCAGGTATTTCATGATCCTTGCTAGAGATCATTGCAAACATTTTTCTATTAGTTATTGTTGTTGCTGCTTTTCATCATGAACCTTTTACTGCTTTTAAAATAAAGAATTCCCCAAACAAAACCCACAGATTGTCACTTTATATTGTTAGGCTTCTGTGAGGGATCTGTGACAAGTTCTCTCATGTTGTGAAAGCTGTAAGTAGCGGTTTGAGTGTTAAAATACTTGGTTTTCTTTGATAAACCCCCAGACTCCACTGGGGTTAACACCTGTTTCATGCAAAGATCAGGAAAGACAAAATGGGTTTGAGTCAATTCCAGTTTGTATCTGCCTGTATTTGAGAGTTTGATTTGATTCATCAGAGAAGAGAGTGCTAGAAACACTCTGTAGTAGTCTCTCTATTAGTGCTACGCTAGTACTACCTAGAAAACAGCACTAAAACCTGGTAGAAAACCCCCTAAACTGGCCTTAGTCACAGTTTCCTTTCCTCTCAGTTCAATAGGGAGAGTGAAATTTCAACTCCCCCCAATGGGCTGAGCTGTAGAGCCCCGGGTGCAGGTCGTTGGCAATTTCCACATTGGATTCGGGGAGTGGGACTGGATTGTGTTTCCAAGCAGCTGCTGAAGACTTGAAGTTACAAAGGAAATTAATTAAGTTCTGACCTTCTAAATATACATCTGCAGTGGTCTCATGTGAAATGGACAAAACACAAGTAAGATCCTAAAATCTGTTCCCCGCTCTCCTGCAGCACTGTTTGAAGGGGCCAAGGGCAGGAGTTCTAAGCAAGTTCTGTAACTCCATGAGGACACAATAAATTTATTGAACCCTCTGCAGCAGCAAGCATTCATTCCTAGTAACTTCCAGTGGGAATGTAGAACAATCACCAAAATTGTTCATGAAAAGCGAGATGACTTGAGTTATGGGCTGGTTTGCACATTGTTTATACTGTGTTCCAAGACACATTTTCCAGCAAATTTCAACATTTTTGTCCCTGTATTTACAATGCAGGCGTGTTATTTGATGTGGTGATGCTCCTTACCTGGTACAGCCTTGCCCTGGGTAGATTTTGGTTAAGAGACACAACATTTTGTCCTCTCTGTGGAGGGGGTGTGGACCTTTTAACTTACAAAGGCTGACACAAATGGATGGGTGCTCTGAAGCCCATCACCAGTGAGCAATGTTCCTGCTGTACAGGAATACAGGAATTCCTGCTGGCAGCCTCTCTTTCCCCATGTCTGTGCTCTGTGTGAGCAGGAATTGGGATAGAGGTGCTCTTTGAGGTAATTTGAGAGAATTGTGTTTAAATGGGAGCAATAGGTTTTTCCTGGAGAGCCTCATGTGCTCTTTTCCACTCAACCCTTTGTCCTTCAGAGCTGCAATGGTCCCAGCACTTGGAAGACTCCTGGAATCTCAGAAAGTGGTGCCACTTGGACCTATTCTAGCAGAAATTTTGCCTCTGCCTGGTGTTTTGTTGCTGCAGCAGCACAAGTGGCAGCAGAACTGTCAAGTTACAAGGAAATTGCTGACAAATAAACAGTGAAAAAATCAGAGTCCAGAACTTCTCCAGCCAAGGATTTGTGTTGAGTACTTCTCCTTGTAAGCCTGCAGAGTCTGCCCTTGATGCCTTAGGTTTTAACTTTTATATTTTACAAATTCTGTACTGCTCAGAGTGTAACTCTGAAGTTCCTTGTAGCCTGTAATTTCTGCTCTCTCGTGCTGGGCAGACACAACAAAGCCTCTCCAGGCTTTGCCTTCAAGGACAGCCAGGCTGTTCTAGGCCCAAAATGTGTAACCCAAAGCCTCTAAGGGGGGAGCAAGCTGAGGGGAATGACATCATTGAACTGGGGCTTTAATTGGAGAATTAACCGTGGTATGCAAATGAACCAAACCTATAAAGGTGTGAAGAACTCATGACTTGGGGTCCATTTTTGGAGGCAGCCTCTGGCTCCCCCAGGGTGTGCCTTGAAGGCCCTTCAAATAAACACCGACCTTTATTCCCTTCCTCTTGTCTGGTCTCTGTTTCTAGGTGGCTGGAGAAGGAATCACCCTTGCTGTGGGAAAATCGAAAATGTCTCCCTCATGGTGACCCCTAGCAATGAAACAGCTTCTGTTCCTCAGTTGTCCAGCAAAGTGTGTGGCTTTGTCACGTGTGACGTGTTCCTCAGCCTGCTCGGGTGTGGGTTTGTTATCTGCCAAGTTTCAGAACAAGCTGGGAATAACAAAAAAGTCGTAATTGCATTCATGGAGTTCTCCAAGTTACGCATTTTGGGTGTTGGAAGCCATAAGCTCTTTGCAGTTCCTTTCAGATGACTCAGCTGTGGAGAGTGGCCTCTTTGTCATTTGAAATACTATATTCATATACATGGCTTCATCATCCTCTGAATGAATGCAATGCAAATCCTCCTCTGCTTGGCTTCTAAGGGCTTTCATCAATCTTAGTCACCCACCCTTTTTCCTTGTCTGTGCTCCTTAGAGGATGAAAGGCAGTGGTTGCACGAGTTTTATCTCACAGTGTGAGGACACACACCACTTCAGAGCCACGCCAATTACAGAAATGATTTCTTAAACACGGCTGGTAATCAGTCTCAAACACTGAAGAGTGCCTGATGAAACTAAACCCAATGGCCAATCCTCACAGCCAATCCTTTTGTTTTGGGTATCTGTGCAGCTCCCTGAGCTCCTTCGTGTCCTGCATCACCTTGGTTGGAGCTGCACTTTCAGGAGTGCAGAATCAGGGAATGAGTGGATTTGGTTTCATTATTTTGTTTTATTTAATATATATTTTTTTCCCTTTTTTATTTTACTGCACTTTGATAGGATGAAGCCATAGTACAAAGTTGTTAGTCTAATTTCAATTTACATTAAAGTTCTCCATCACTTCAGGAGAACAGAAGAAATAAAACCTCTGTCAAGTTTCAAAATAAATGTTGAGCTGTGACTTTGGAAGTTGTAGTAGCAGAAAATTCCAGGCATGTCTAAAAATGATTAATCCCAGTGAAGAAAGCAAATGGAGGTTCTATTGCCCAGTATACAGAATTATTTAAAACCCCAGGTTTCTGTCAATAGAAAACAATTTATGTCTTGCACCCTCTGACACTTGAGGACACAAAACCTGTACAGAGACTCTGGAAAGAGCTGGCAGCTTGTGTGGAAAATCGCTCTATCACAGCCCATTACGGAGGTCTTGGAAAGGGTGACAAATTCAGGGGACTTCTGTCCCTGCTGGTTTTTAGCAGCCACTAGGTGCCAATGTTGGTCCAGTTTCAGAGCAGTCGGACGAAGCAGAGACTGGAGGCAGAGGAATTCCTTCAGGGCTCGGAGTTTTTGCTGAGCACAGTTTGTGTCCTTCCACGGAGTGAGGCTTCTGCCTCTTTCCTTCAGGCTGTAACTGCTGCTGGTTTCGTTTTAGCCTTTCCCTAATTCAGCTTTTGATAAGTGCACCTGAAAATTAAATAAGCGGGTTTTGCAGTGTCCTGGCAAACTCAGGGACAAAAATATCCTAATTTCCAAGTGCTCTGCTATGTTGAGGGCAACCTTTGGTGGTGTGGCCATTGCCATGGCCTTCCTCTGCTCTGCCCTGCTGCTGATGGGAGAGGCTTGCAAAGGTCGATCTTATTTGGATGTGTCAGGTTCCACAGTCCTTCTCCGTGGCCCTAAGAGGCAATCTATGAATCCTTGTCGAAAAATAAATTATTAGTTAAGAGGTAAAACCCTTTTGACCCCTAAAGAGGAGACAAGAAAAATGACTCAGGGAGTGAAGGGAGGCTGCAATCCATCCCTGCCAACACTCCTTTCCCTAGGGATCAGGGTCATTTAAGAAAGGGCTTCATTTGAATTTTTTCCCCTCGGACTAAGATGAATGTTCCATATTTCTATACCCCTATTCCTTATTATTATTCAGAGGGAAGAGGTTTCAACCCACTTTTCCCGGGGCATGTCTTGATGCAAACCAGCACCACTCAGTTTTAATAACTGTGGATCCTTAGAGAACTGGATGCTTGCTGGTCAAACAAGCCAAGCCAGATGAAACCCAAACTAACTCCTGCCAGGCACATCCCATTTCTTTGGCCCAAAACGAAGATGCCAGCTCAGCCCGTAGCTGTGTGCCTGCTGCAGTGACATCACTGGGATAAACATTGGGAAATGCTGCCAGGGAAGGGACTTGGAGAGGCCACGTCAGGAGCAAATTGCCCCTGGGCAGGAGCTCAGTATAAATAGCAGCCATGTGGCTGTTATGCAACCGGAGCAATTTGTTGTCACACCCCCTTTATTGAGTGTAATCTAAATTTCATTGGAGTCAATGCAATGGCAAAATATTCACGTGGGTTCCAGCGACAGAGCCGCAGCGCTGTGGGAAATTGTCTTGTGCTCTGGAGAGAAAAGGCATTAAGATAAACTGCGTTGCTGAGATAAACTTAGCTTTACTAAGCGTTACAGGGAACTCAGCACCATCAGAGGAGTCGTTAGGAATTGTTAATATTTCAGTGCAGGCATTTCTGCTGCTGGCAGTGAAAGTAAAACCGTGTAATTCAGGTATAAATCATAACATGCAGGTGTGTGGACCTTGAGAGTCCAGGAACAACAGCACTTTTGTGAAGCCTCAAGTTCTATTTTAATAATTCCCCAAACAGTGCATGCAAACATAAACCAGCATGAGAATGAATGTGTTTTGGCTAATTAATTTAGAATATGAGAGTGGCAGCTCAGACCAGCCTATTTCACTGCATTCTGCGTGTATTTTATACTTCGAATTAGTGCTTAAATCTTACAGTTTATGTTTACTAGTTCAAGAACAGAAGAAACTTCCTGTTCACCTGAGGGAATCCCTATTTTATTTCTAGACCCTTTAGGCTAGGAATATCCTTGGTCTTCTGCTGTTTGAAACTTTTTCTTGGGTGAGTTTTTCTCTTTTTATTGGACCGGTTACACTGGTAGCTATTAATGCAGTCCCATATCTGGTCAGTGCAAGCAGAGGGTGTGCAACTGAAATGGAAAATGACTGTAATTATGTGACAAATGTCTGGTGACGTAGCTGAGGTTTAACTGAACAGAAAGAAAAATTTTACTTCGAATTAGTAATTTTCTGCATAGTTAAATACTTTGAATCTGAATCCTTAAATGCACAGCTGCTTAGCCAAGTGATAAATACAGAACAAGCTCATTACCTTTGCAATGCATTTTGTTCCTGAGAGCAAAGCTGTGCTTAGTCCCTGGTATGAATTTAGTGTGAATTAATTTTAAGTAGGTTGCTGAACAAACCTTAGGACAGGTTTACAGTCAAAATCCTCCCAGGTTAGATATGAATGCGAGCCGATGGAGAGGTGTAAATTCAGAACTACTTCCTACACTTACTTACATGTCAGAGAGAACTGTCAGAGCAGGAAAATGCCGTGTATCCACCTCATGGGGCTGCCCAGAGCTCCTGGGAAAGGCTGGGCTGATTCTCAAAGCATGTGAGAGACTCCAGGGTGAAACAAAAAGCTGTTTTCAGATTGCTTCCTCTTTTGCTTTGTGGGGGAAAAAAAGCTGTCAAGTACATTTCGATCTCATTCATCATTTAACCTTCACCTGCAGGATGTGGGATTTGAAACACATGAGAAATGCATGTTCTTAAAATACCAACATCCTCGGAGTCTGGGGCAGGGTGGAAATCAAGCAAATTCAGTGAATCCACACCAGTGGTAGGTACTTTTAGTGAAAATATTGCAATTTTACTCGGAATAAGCATCCCCTCTAAAATAACTTAAATCCCAGACATACCTTTGTGCTTCTCATTTGCAAGCAGACGCTGCTGCCAGGGCAGGAGGGCTGGAGCTGGCTCCATTCCCCAAACCATGTCATTTCCTACAGCCCTCCCTGGCAGTGGCCCTGGGATTGCAGCTGCTGGCAGTTGCCACTGCCCTGTGCGTGGCAAGGGGGTATTTTACATTAAAAATAAAAATACTTCTAAAAAGCAGGCATATCAGGTGTCCATGGCAATGCCACTGTTTTTCCCTGCTCAGCTCCACCCTTGGCATCCCTTGGGCAGCTCCTCCCAGGCTTCCCTGCCCCTGCTGTGCTTTCCCCAGAGCAGCAGTGACCTCAGCAGCTGCTGTGGTTTTCTTCCTGGATTTGGGAATTCTTCTGCCTTGGAAAGGAGCAGAAGTGCTTTAATTCTTAAGTACCAGGCTAGTTCAGCAAACAGTGTTTGAAGCTGACCTCAGCAGTCAGCCCCAGAGTGGCTGCACCCAGAGGAGCAACATCAGTGCCAGACACTTGGGCTCCCTTGACAAGGCAGAGCCACTTTAATGGGCAGGGATGAGCTGTTTTATCCAGCCTGCTCCAAGCTGAGACAGGGTAATTCTTAGGGAATGAGGTGCCCTGAGTTTTACAGAGCTCCAGAGCTGGTGTTAGCACGCTGATCATAATAACCCCATCCTGCTGGGATGGTGGCCCTTTAGCACAGAGGAGAACAGCACTGCCCTGTGCATGAGCTCAAGCAACAGGCCTGGAATAAACTCTAACTAAACCCTCAGGAAGCTGAACAGAAGTCATTCAGCTTGAGCAATGCTGTTTGCTACAGTGTTCACAAAATACAGAGAATTTAAAGGCAAAAAGGTGGTTCACGTACAGCGCTATTTAATAAACGAAACCTGCAAACACTCTTCATGTTAATTGAGTTGCTGTTCACTCAGAATTGCTGTTCACACAAACCTTCCCAGTGTGCTGCAGTGAGGCTTTGGTCAGTGATGCTGACTCTGATGACTTCTCTTGCCCAGGGTGGAAGCAAACCTCACAATTTTGTTTGCACTTCATCCCAGCAGTCTCACCTGTACTCCCAAACTGAGAAGGCAGACACAGTCCCTGGTTTGCCCCTCGCAGGCAGGATGCAGTAACAGATTCTGGGATGTTCCAACCCATTTTGGCAGTGCTGCCTGCATGTTCCATTTCGATAGCTGATGTGTTTTCCTGCCTTTGCACGTTGTTAGCAGCAGTGGTGTTATTTATGCCATTTGATGGAGTGTGTGGCTTAAGCATGACACAGTGGCCCTGCCAGATAAACACTGAGTGTTGCTTTTGAGCCCTCACTTAGCAGTTCCAGCTGTCCCCTTTGCAGAAGGTTTTTTTTTTTTTTTAAATAAAGCCCAAACAGATGAAAAGTGATAAATACAATGCTGTTTTAGTAAAATGTGAACTACTGCCTTGGAAGAGATTCCCTCCTCTTTCCTCTTATAAGGACAGAAAAGAACACTCTCTCAAAATTTTTTCTCCTATATTCTGTGCATCGTATTTAATGTGTTGGTTGGTGTAAGCAGAAATGTTTGCTGATTACTCCTTTTTTCAATATCTGTACTATTGAAGCCGTGCAGTAAAGCAGGTTGCTGTTCTATGCATATCTAGTTTGTAGGCACAGAAGAGAGTGATAAGCTCTTAGTGTTAATGATTTATTTCATTTTGGGGAAACAAGAAATATAATTTAGGAATTTCCATGAGAGATGGCAGAGTGCATTTCTTCTGCAATATTCTGCATTCGTACAGAATGGTAGATGTCCTTTAAAAAATTGAAAAGCTCAGTGCAGAGGAAATATCCTAGAATTGTCTCCATGTTTACACCACTACATTCCTATCTATTTATTTGAAATTCCCTCCTGCAGAGGTTATTAATGTCGAATAAAGCTAGAGGAATGAGGAGTGCTCCTGCTTGGGGGATCCAAATGACCACACAGATGCGAAGGCACAATTTTACTCTGAGACCCTGACTTGGAGCCTTTGTAGCTATTCAAAGCAGTGTTACCAGTGCAGTTGCCTTTTTGCTGTAGGGGATTTTTGTGTTCCTGCCGGGCTGGGAACAGCTCACTGTGTCTTGTGGGTTTTGGAGATGCCCCTCCTCAGCCGCCAGCCGCCGAGGGTGAGCTGGCACACCAGCTCCTTGGAGAACTTCAGAGCCAGCGCTACCAACAGAAGGGTCACCATCACTCCAGCAATCAAAAGGAGGTCTCGCCAGAAGAACTGAAGGCACTTGGTTGGGAGCAGCGTCGTGCAGCCCCCCAGCTCGTTCCCAGCCAGCTGCCCCAGGGGCTTCATCCTCAGGTGAGCGGGGCTGGCGCACCTGAGGCGGGCGAGCGCGGGCACGGAGAAATCCTCCAGCCAGAGCCTGAGGTACAGGATGTGGCAGTCGCAGTGCCAGGGGTTGTCCCCGAGCTCCAGCTCCTGCAGGAGGCCCAGGCTGTCCAGGGCCCCGGCGGGGATGGAGGCCAGGCTGTTGTTGTGCAGGTGCAGGCTGCGGGTGGTGCGGGGCAGGGCGGGCAGGGACCGCAGCCCCCGAGAGCCACAGTCCACGCGTGTTCCCCGAGCCTCCCCCAGGGATGTGCAGCTGCAGGGGGATGGACACAGCTCTGCCAGGACCCCCGGGAGCAGCACCCACAGGGCACAGCCCAGCACGGCCAGCAGCTCCATCGCCAGCTGCACAGACAATGAAATAACACGTAAGTGAGGGTCATAGAACCACAGCAGCTCCATCACCAGCTGCACAGACAATAAAATAATATATAAGTGAGGGTCATAGAACCACAGCAGCTCCATTGCCAGCTGCACAGACAATAAAATAATGTATAAGTGAGCATCATAGAACCACAGCAGCTCCATTGCCAGCTGCACAGACTATAAAATAACACATAAGTGAGGGTCATAGAACCACAGCAGCTCCATCGCCAGCTGCACAGAGAATAAAATAATGTATAAGTGAGGGTCATAGAACCACAGCAGCTCCATCGCCAGCTGCACAGACAATGAAATAATATATAAGTGAGGGTCATAGAACCACAGCAGCTCCATCGCCAGCTGCACAGACAATAAAATAACATGTAAGTGAGGGTCGTTATCCTCACAGAACCACAGCAGCTGTTTCTTCCCCAGGTTTAGGTTTTTGGAATAAAATCTTTAGTTTTCTGTATGTCCCACTTCAGCACAAACGCTGAAGACAGAGCACAGTTCTTCCCCTTCCTCTCTGGTTCATTGCTTTCCCTTCATAATTGTACCGAAAATATTAATTGTCAAAATTCTGGGACAGAATGTCACCAGGAGATGACAGGAAAAACCAGTTTAGTTTCAGGCAAAGGCTTTTCTTCAGTTTCCATGTGTTCATAGATCTAGAGTTAAAGTTGTGCACTGAAATCAGTTTTCAAAATGAAGCTTAAGGGATTGAATAATTGTAAATGTCTGGAAATCTTCCTTCTTTCTGAAGCTGAAATACTCATCTTAACCACCTCCTAGGTCTTTGTCAGCGAGTTATTCTGAGTATCTTTGCTCTGAATCCAGATACTCATCTGTGATTTTTCAAGAAATCTACTAGAACTTTTTTTTCCCAAAGTAAACATCTTAAAAGGACAGACTATGTCATCTGACTAAAAAAAGTTAAGTGATATTTATGGAAAAGATGAGCTCTTCTGATTTAATATAGAAACAGCAAGAAACCCAAACCCAAACAGAAAGAAGAACTGTGGCAAAAATGCAGAAGGGAGGGCTGGGGAGGTGCCTGGCTGACACTTACCCTGTTTGATCCCTCTTGGTCCCTTTCCCCGTGCTGGGTGAAGTGCTGGAGTGTGGATGGCAGGGCAGGCTGGCTGCTCAAAGAGCCACCAAGGAAGTGTGGCAGGGAAGATGAGCTTTTTCCTGTGCAGGACAGGACAGCAACCCAGAGGAAGCTGCTGTGTGGCAGAAAGTGCTTGGGGCGGGCCTTGTGCTTGCTACAGACAATAGGAAATGCTTTGGGATTTTTGTTTTATTCCTAATGTATTTTTTCCTATTGCATCTGACAGTATCTGGAAAAGCTCATCTGAAATTTAGTGGATTTTTTTTCCTCAGCTATAAAAATCCCCAGGTACAGAAGTTAGTTTGGGCCTGAGCTGCTGACAAACACAAGCCCCAGCAGATGAGGGAGCCTGTGAAATTGAGTTTTTGTCTATTAGTCAGTCAGGTTTGTTTAATATCTGCCTTCTCACTGCTTCAATAAAAGCTGTTTAATATCTGATTTTGATATTGCATATTTGAGCACGAATTCACCATTTTTATTTATAACACTCACAAAGTTGGTCCCACGTCCCTCCAGGTGTCCCCGCTGGTGGCAGAGGTGGCTGCTCATGCTGAGTGCCCAGACCTGCTCCCCTGGAGGGGAAGATGTGCAGGGAGTGTCTGGCAGAAACTCCAGGCATTTGCCTTCGTGATTTTAGGACTATAGCTTTTTGTAGGCCAAATGAGGATTCTTCATTTAAGAGGATTTATTAAGACCCAATTTGGAAAAAAAAAAATAGTTATAATCTGCTATAATCTTGTTAGGGTATGAAAGTATTTTTTCCACAGAAAGAATCCATTTGAAGTTTTTGTGAATGAGAGAGGCTCTGTCTCCTCTCAGTGGAGAGGGATTTCTGGACACTCCTGTTTCCCAAACAACCTCACCTCACCTCCCAAAAGCCCTTTTCTCTGGATTAGCTTTCTTTGGAGGCCTTGACTTTTCCAGTGAGTTCCGTGGGGGCCGTGCCTGCTTATTCAGGGAGGAAAAGGGCTGAGGGGAGATTACTGCTTTCCTTGTGGTTGAGAATAAAAGCTGCAAGTTGGAGATAAATGTGCAGATCAAACGCGTGACCTGCTGAGAGCAAATTCAGGCAGAAGATGCCATTATCTTTTCTAGTCACTTTTTAAGGAGTTACAGTCATTTATTGCTGTCAGTGACCCGTTCTTGACCTAGAAAGGCAGAAGTTTTCTCAAGCACTATTTCCATTTCCAGTGCTGAAAAAGCTGCCCACCTCACACTGTCAATGGGCAGCAGAAGTGCTTCTCATTTAAAATCCTTCACCTTGATTCAGTCTGTTCTTTTGTACTTTCAAAGAGGTTGGTGAGAGCAGACTAACCAAGATAGATCTTTGTAATTGGATGTGAGTCACTGGTAATTAATGACTTATACAAATAAGCGAGAAGAGGGATAAAAAAAGATCAATCATGAAATTCATTCTCACATCAAGGAATATTGCTGGCAGGAAGGAATTAAAGAAAAACTGTGGTTTCTCTCAAATCAGGGGTTATTGTTGCCCGAGAACCAAAAAATACCTTTTACCTGCTTCACTCTGCAGAACTGGCTGTCAAAACCTTCTGAGCATTTACACCCAGGAGGACTCAGAGTTTCCTCCTGTCCCTATTCTTTCCTGCTGCACATTCATCGTGGTTTTGCCTAATGTGGTTTTGTCTCTATCAAATCAAAAATCCCATTTCCTCAGGTTATCCCACAAGCAGATAAAGTCTTGTCATTTAGGAAATTCTTCTCCTAAATCGTACTCCACCCATTTTATCAAGAAATTCTCTCTCCTCCCGCCTGTTGTCATGAAGAACTTCCTCCTCTTTGCCGTTTTCCCCATTCAGAGCTGCACCCAGTGATTGCTTCTTTTCCCACTAGGTGTCATCCAAGTTATTTTGTTCTTTAATGCTGAGCATCCACTGAATCGCCCCTCAAGCTATAATTTCTCAATTCAACAGAATTGCCTGACAGAACGAAATGTTGTGTTCTTTTTAGCATATTATTTTCCGTTGTCTCCAAGACACAAATATATCCGAGGTACACAATGCGTGTATTAAATGATCTGACTAAATCAGATGGCTAAAAGCACCTCTGTGTTTTATGGAACTCGGAGGGTTTTGAGCCTGGAAATGAGAATATTCCTGGTCGGTTTGGATTCACACGGTCCCGGGCTGGGCAATCTGGAGGCTCCGTGCCCCTCTCTGCCTTACTCACTTTGCTCTAAAGGAAAGCAGATTTTTTTTTTCTAGCTCTTTATGCACAGTCCCAGTCATTAAAAATACAATACAGTGCTCCAGTCAGGCACAACAGAACACTGCATTTATGGGAATGTTGTATTCAGGATTGGGATTGAGCAAATCTCCTGCTCTCTATTTCCCATGCCTGCCTTTTATATTAAATCAAATTGCAATATTCACTCTGGAAACACCTGGGGTTGGTGCTGATGGAGGTTCAGTGCTTGGGCCAGACTAAAGATAGTCCAAAACAGCCCCTCCTCTCCCGGTACGAATGGTTGGGTGTGGTATCCTCAGCCCCTGATGGTTTCGCTGCTCCCATCCAGCTGTTTGGGCCATTGTTTGTTGGATTCCCAGGGTGACAAAGAGCTATCCATGGATGTACCTTGTTCCAACGCTCTGCCAGCTGTTCAGGCAAGTCTGCTAAAGGTATTTCAGCATCTTTACCAATTTGTTGCATCACAGCTGTAACAGGATTGTGAAATGCATGAGATAATTCAGCACTGAGTGTTGTGGTGTCGCCCTTGTTTAAGGAATGTGGTGACAAAAAAAAAAAAAAATCAGCCTTCAACCCCTTTAGCTAAAGCTCTGCTGTTTTCTGCTGGGAGAGCTGGAAATGTAGAAGGCAGGGCATTGAACTTTATGGCCACACTCAACAGTTGTTCTTGGAAAGATCAATTAAAAATTAATTAGTGCCTGATGTAAAGGACCACATTGGGAAATCCCAGGTGCCGAGTTCGCCATGGGAACTCGCTGTAGAATTTCCCTCACAGTCCATAACTGATAAAATGGCTATTTTCATTGTGTCCTTTACAAAGCTGTGGCTTCATGGGTTTTGAAATAAACCAGTCGACTCTGGATATCCATCCAGTGATGAACTAACCTTCCTCAGTGAGAGCAGCTCCAGTCCCATTGCTCCTGCCCCACTAAAGCCGTATTTACACTCTGTCTGTGGGGCCCACCCTTGCAGATGTGCCCAGCTCTTTGCTGTGCACGGTGAACTGCAGGGGTATGGATGCTGAAAAAGCCCCAGCAGAGAATTTCTTCAGCTCTTTGCTGTGCACGGTGAACTGCAGGGATGTGGATGCTGAAGAAGCCTCAGCAGAGAATTTCTTCAGCTCTCTGCAGTAGTTGGTGAGAGCTCTGTCTTTCTCGTGCTGAACTATGCAGAACATGATAAAGTTTCTGTAAACTGAGTCTGCTATCTTGCACCTGCAAATATAATGAGAATTGTTATGATTTCCACTAAGAAAATGAACGATGTGAGAATTGACCAATCGCTCTGGTAGGGAGTTAGCAAGAGGTCCAATAATCTCTTGCCATTTAGAACTAAATCTCTTGCCACTAAGAGAACTAAACACATCAAAACCCGTCCTTTGTTAATGAAATAATTCCATCCATTCTCTTGACTGCATTCCTGTCTCTGAGTCTTTCTTAACCCCCCGGCCAGCAGCTGCGACATCGGGGAGCTCACCGAGACCCCTGATCACACATGGAGAGCCCCAGAAAGTCACTGCAGACAAATCTAATCTGCTGAATTCCTCCTGCCCAGCAGCTGGCACGTCGGTGATGCCCAGCCCAGCTCCCCCGTCTCACCCATGAGGAGATGTCAGAGTGCAGAGCTGTCGTGGGGCTGGGGGGACAGTCCTGAGCAATCCCCAGCTCTGCAGAGTTTGCTGCAGGATGTGAGAGAACATTATTGCCAACCCCAGTTTCCAGTTCTTGCATCGCGTCCTCAAAACCATGGTATTTGCATTTCAAAGCAACGGATGATATTTAATTTTTTTCTTTTTTTTTTTTTTTCTTTTGATGGGCTTGATATTTTGAGCCATTAAAGTTCACATTTTGCCAAGTCCTGCTCCTGGTCCTTGAGGCTACAGATTGCTAATGAAAGCTGATCATGTGCCTTGGGTTCTGGAGGAAATCCTTTATATAATGTGGACTATGATAAAATCTCAAGAGCTGAAAATGCTGCTGTGCTAATCCTATTATTTCCTATCACTGCATGCTGATAGACAAACAGTTTGGAGAGTCAGTTTTATCAAGCTGGCAGCTGAATTAATCACATGGTCACTTACAGCAGGGTATAAATAAGCAGCAGCTCCTCTGAGGAGAACTGTACATTCATTAAAAGATGCTGCAAGCCTCTTCCTGCATTATCTAATTATCTCTTTGCCCTCATTTGGCGTCTCTAGCCCGGTGTTGATGACTGCATCCAGGGAAACTTCCTACATTCAACGGAGCTGGTTGGAGGTTATTTACAATTTATTTCCTCCTCAGTTTTGATAAATCCTGGTGGTTTGATGTTGTCCTGCAGTGCCACTCGTGGTGGCATCCTCTCCACGCTGACAGGCACAGCACAGCCCCAGAATCTCTGTCTCTAACGGGGAAAGCAGAGCCTGCAATGAGGGGAAAGTTCTCTGTCCTCTCTGCTCAGCAGCTCTCCCTGTGCACGGCTCTGAAATCACTCCGTGTTCGCCTCTTCCTTGGCTCCTTCTGCACCCTCAGCTGCTCCAGCTAAAGGACACTGCTCAGGGTTTATGACTGCAGAAAATCTGCCAGCTTTTTTTTTTTTTTTTTCTTTTTTCTTTTTTTTTTTTTTTTTTTTTTTTTTTTTTTTTTTTTTAATAATACTGATTGTGTTTCTCCTTTGGGTAGAAAGGCAAACTAAAGATTTTGGATTTTCCATTAACCTTCTGAAAAGTTTCCTAGGTTGATTTTAAATTACAGCTTCTCTGCTACTTTTTTTACCCTTTTTTTTTTTACTGTGTTTTAGCATGTAAGAATTTATACAACTTTCTTTGATCAGAAGTGCTGGAGATTTACATTCATTAGATGAGGTGAAGGTCAATGTTCTTGCTGGGAGTCTGAATTTAAAGTATTGAGTTGCAAAAGGGAAATACTAAAAAATAGAAGTTTTTAAAAATGGTTGTAGCATTTATCATAATTCTATAGGTATGGAGTTCTTGATGAGAAGGAAAAACCTATCTAAATAAATTGCATTTCTATATATTTTAAAGGATGGTTATTGTGCTTTGACCCTGAAGCACCCCATGTATACCAAAGGTAAGAGGAAATCTAATCCAGACTGGCATTAAGTGAGTGACAGGTAGAAGTATTTAAAATACTTGAAACAATAGGAAGATAATTTTAACTATCTAATTATTTCAGATTTGAGTTGTTTGATCTGATTTAGATAACTTCTACTTTATTCAAAAGCAGATTTAAACTGGTGGGTGTAAAGTCGAGGTGGATGCCCCATTGGTCAGGGCTTTCATTCAGGATATGGCAGCACTGGGTTTAATTCCTTGCTCTGCATAAAATGCAGTTGTTTATGCAAAGTGGAGCAGCTCCAGCAGGGGAGATTAAAGAGAACCCAGCAGGTCAGCAGTGCAGTGGGCAGGGAATTCTTGATGATGTGGGAGGCCAGAGTTAAATCCCTCCTCAGTCATATTCCATCTTCCCCCTCCTGGGTGAGAACCATGCCCCTGGGGTTACCCTGGTTATCCTGCAGAGCTCTTGGAGCAATTTATACCCACAAAATAAAGTTCAGTTTGATGAAGTGCACTTTCTCAAGCCAAAGTATTCCACTGGAAAATTCCTGCTCTGCTTGCCAAGTTTGCCTGATCCATCCCCTCCTGCTGCTGTGCCACCCCGAGGATTTCCCCTGCTGGGTCCTTGGGGCTCTCTGCGAGGCAGAGCCCCAGCCCAGGCTCCTGAAAGATCCATCACTGCAGTTCTCCTCTGTCCTGCTGGGTGCTTTCCATGGTCTCCACTTCTCCTCTCAAACCCACACGTAGCACCACTGTTACATAGCTCCCCATTAAACACAGGTCGATAATTCTTACTTTTAGTGCTCAGAAGCACTGCCAGGATGAATTTTTGGGGAGCCCCAGAGCAGGGGCACAGCCTGGCTGTGCTGTCCTGCACTCTCTGTGTCCCCTGGAGCTCCCCTGAGCTCCCCAGAGCAGGGGCACAGCCTGGCTGTGCTGTCCTGTGCTCTCTGTGTCCTCTGGAGCTCCCCTGAGCTCCCCTGCTCCTGTCCCCACCTCTCCACTCGTTTAAAGGTCACTCTGTTGGAATCATTCTTGGCCTCAGCGTGCACTGCATTGATTTTCCACCTTTGTGAGACTCCCAGCTCCTGCTGCGAGCTCCCGATTTCCATAATGATGTGCTTAGCAATCGTTGCCATGTGCAGAATTAATTTCACACTTTGGGAAGGGCACACTCACTTGCCAGACTGGATTCTTTGTAGTGTCAACTCTGTTGAAGTGGTGACATCATTTTCTCCTCTGGTGTCTGGTAACTTTGATTTTTTTTTCCTCTTCTTGATTTATTTTTTTTTTAACTTTCTGAACAGAAATAAAAATTTCCCTCCTTATTATTCAAGCCAGATTTTTTTTTTTTTGAATTGCAAACAAATGGTATCTTTTTTCACACAAGCTGAGGTGACTTCAGGGTGGCCCTGGATTGGGATGGCCCCAAAGCCCCTGCCCCATGTACAGACTTGTGCACTCCCAACCTCACTGCTTTCAGGTGGGCAGGGGTTGATCCCTCAGCACCGAGGTCGTTTCTCTTCTCATCATTGTGTAAAGTACTTCCAAGAGTTATTTTGGGGTCTATTTAGCAGTCTTGCTCTGTAACCTGGTTGTAGTGGGGCCATGAGGTGACTTGTCAGCACTTCTGTGTCCATACCTGCTGCAGTTTGTGTGGAAATTTTTATGTGGCAGTGGCTGGACCGGGAGTGATAGGGAAGAAAGAAAGAAAAATGTGACTTATATTTGCTATTTGCTTGCCTGACAATTTATGAGCCAGTCACAGCCTCAACTGCAGTCCCAGTGTCCTTCAGAGATCTCCAGCTGTTTATTTTCAGCAGAAGTTATGGCCAGGTCTCCACAACGTTATCATTCAACAGCAGATGCCACTTTCAAACTATTTGTGGTGTTTATTCATCTGTGCAGGAGCGAAGTGAAACTGTAACGAGGAATTTCCAGAGATTTCATACAAATTGCTGGAATTAGTTCTTCCCATTTTTAGTAGCAGCAGTTTATGGACCTGTGTGCTGATTTCTGTCATTAAATCTATTTCTGATTATAAGGCAATGTCAAATGTCCTGTAAGATTTGAAAAGCCTTCCTGCTTTTTAGTTCTAAGCTTCCTTTTCCCTTAAAAAATAGGAACAGATTAGCAAGCTTGGAGTTGCTGTTTCCTTGCAGGAGCAAAAGAATAAAGATAACCAAGGTTTTAAAGGCCCCTATGTTATAACCCAGGTTAGATGCTCATGACATTGGGGTTTTTTCCATCACACAATGGGATTCAGTGGAACAGT
This sequence comes from Monarcha castaneiventris obscurior, assembly GCA_026261815.1. Lineage (NCBI taxonomy): Eukaryota > Metazoa > Chordata > Aves > Passeriformes > Monarchidae > Monarcha > Monarcha castaneiventris. The sequence goes on from JAMPIT010000484.1 coordinate 19,247,621, forward strand.
TTAAGTGAACTCAAGGAGATGTTTTGTCTAAGGATGACTTTCTGGCAATGCAGGGATGCAGATTTCTCCTACTTATTCTAGAGAGTTTTTCCTCTTACAGTTCTTGTCAGTAGAATCTCCTTTTCTGTAGACTTCAAATTGTCAAGTTTTATTTATTTTAGAGTCTCAGCCCTACTTGTCTTCCTCTCTCCCTGTACTTTTAGATTGTTTGTGATCTTAGCCATGCCCAGCTCTCGGGAGTCTGGGAATGGTTTGTGCAGTGAATGAAATAATGCTGAAGGCTGGGGTCAGTCTACTGTGACTTGCAACAATTTCCTTTTGTGAAATGGTGGCTGCTGGATGCACGATTTATTCTTGATTGGGAGGAAAGCACACAACAAACTGTAGAGTTGCAAAAAAGGCAACAAATGATAGCTATAAAAAATGACACTTGTGGCCGTTGGAATGGAGGACTGTGCCCTGCTCATAAACTAGAAGACTTGCAGTATAAATTCAGATTTTAGCTCTTGAGGACAACTCATTGTGGTTAAAATTGCCCCCACAGAATGAAAATTTCCAGGTTTATGAATGTGATATGAAAAATTTATCTTTTTTTCCTAGGTTCCCTTTCCAGAGAGTATCTTGTTAAGACTCCTCCTTTGCAGATCTGGACATCCTGATTTCACACTTAAGGTTAGTGTTGACCAACAGTTGCTGTGAAAATTCAATTTCTTCTTCCTGCATCAGTTATTCTTTGGTGTTTTCTGAACAGCGAAGAATCATCCTTGTAGTTATTTTACCTCTCATGTCCAAAATATTTCTGTGTTTCAGGATTTGAAATTCCTCCCGTCTCTTTTCTCTCTCCCCCCCCCTCAATATACTGCTGTTCAGTCCAATAGCTCCTTAAATCTGATTTAGTGTCTTGAATTATTGCTCCTGTCAGTTTTATTTACATGCAGCTCCAGCCAGATGTGTGAAGGCAGCTCCAGCTGCATGGTCCCTCTTGGCAGCTCCTCTGCAGAGCTGCTGATGCTCCCCACACAATCAGCATGACCCAGGCTGTTACATTTCCATCACAAACCGATGCAGAGGAGCAGGCAATCATTTTGCCTCTCTCCTAACCGACTCCAAGTGGAACAGCAGGGTTTGAGCTCCTGCATCCCCAGGGGGAGAGGGTGTCTTTGTTTGGGGCACATTAATGTCAGAAATGGGAAGCTGTCACTGCAATCCTCATGGCAAGGAGTGTGCCCCAGCGGTGGGGCTGGTGAGGGGCTGCTTTCCCTGCTCTGCATGGTGAAGGTGACCCAGAAATGGTTCCTGTGGCAGCTCCAAGGCCATGGCAGGGTTTGGAGCAGGCCCCAGCAGAAAATGGCATTGGAAAGCTGAGCCCATTCCTGAGTGACTTTCAAACGACTCTGAAAAGCTGGTGACATTTTTGGGTGGCCATCAATCCTTGGGTAGATGAGTCAGTGGTGTGTCTCAGCCCTGGGCATGACAGATGTTTGCTCATAAGCAATTAGATGCTGTTCTGACTTGTGCTGTCCCCAGAGCTGATCTCTGCTGGTGGAGCTGCAGAGCCTGACAGGAAAAGCAACTTGTCCTGCTGTGTGCTGGGCTAGCACTGCCTGGGCAATGGATTTGACTTCCACAATCAGTTTAGAAATAAAAAAAAAAAAAATCCTCCCAAGGGTATTGCATGTTCTTTATTTAAAAATAACATTTTTTATCTAAATGGTGTTTTAAGTCAAATTGTATCAGCCTCCACATATTTTCTCTCTTTTTTTTCCTTTGTTTTTGGCAACATTAAGGGGTAGAAAATTCCTTGCAAAAGGCTGGACCTTGCCTTTGTTAGAGACCATTTTCCCACTTGTGATTGTGAAAAAAAAATCAATGAGAAGCAATCAGCAAAACCAAGGCTATCAAACAATAAAACCTTGAAGTACAGAAATTATCTCAAACTATAATACTCAAACCCTCAGCCCTTGTGACCTTTCTGCCTTGCAGGGTGCATGTGGGTGAAACCACTTGAATACTGATAATTTTTCAATGTCATCCTACAACCCTTGTTTACTCCTTGACAGAGATAAGTTATCTCACAGCTCTTTGAGGCAGAGCCATAAACCAGTAATTCATAATGTAATTTGGTTTGTGCACCCCAGGGAGCACAGGGACCCTGCAGGGTTTGGGTCCTGCCTGCTGTGAGCCAGGTAAAGCTGCCTGGAGTGCAGAGCTGCTGCTGCTCAGTGCCTGCAGTGAGGATGTTACACCCTGAGGAGGAGCAGTGCTCGCAGGAGCAGCACAAGACCAGACACATGGAATCCCAGGCTGGTTGGGGTTGGAAGGACCTTAAAACCCATCCCATCCCACCCCCTGCCACGGCAGGAACACCTTCCACTACCCCAGGCTGCTCCAAGCCCCATCCAACCCAGCCTGGAGCACTCCCAGGAGAATTCACAACCTCTCTGGACAACCTATTCCAGTGCCTCACCACCCTCACAGTAAAGGATTTCTTCCCATTATCCCCCTCTAACCCTACTCTCAGCCCAAAGCCATCCCCCCTTGCCCTATCCCCCCACACCTCCATGAAAAGCCCTCTCCAGCCTCCTCGTGAGCCCCTTTAGGCACTGGAAGGGGCTCTAAGGTCTCCCCAAAGCCTTCTCTTCATGCACAGTTAATTCTGGTTTATTTCCTAGGCCATTATGGAAGTTAAAAACAAACAGCTGTCTGTATTCTGTGCTGCAGGTTTTGGCAGAGGTGGGAATTTAAGGAGACTTTTCCTACCTATTCTGACTCTGCAATCCTTTTGGGAGTTTCATCAGACAAAAATGCAGTTGTATGGGCAGGAGGAAAACTGGCCATGAATTGAGTTTGCTGTTCAGCTGGTGACTGGGTCTAAAACCCCAGTTAGGAATTCTAGAATTCCTCTGAGCTTTTTCCTTCTCTTCTTTTGTTCTACAGTCTGGAAATGGGTGGGGGATCAAGCCTAGGAGAAGGCAATTCTCCAGACAGAGAATCTGAAATGGTTACAGTGCAGAAAAATACGAGCATTTTAGGAAATAATGTCATTTAAGAAGTGAGTCTCACTTCAGGGAAGTTTGCTGTAATGAAGACACCTCTTCTGAGTGAAGAAGTGAGAAAGCTGCATAAAAAAGGGGGGGTTTTCGCTTTGCTAAGCTGAGCTCTTCCATGGGTACCTCAGTCCAGGTGTGGGGTCTGATGCTTTCAGCCTCGAGGTAATTTGAAAAAGTTGAGGGGGCAAAATGAAGTTGAGCTACTTTGGCTTGCTGAGGCAAAAAGAAGAGACAGAAAAGTAGAATAGGAAGCCAAGACCTCTGAAAATCCCCATCTTTTGAAACTAAGCATAGTTAAGGACATAAGAGTGACTTTAATTTAATTTCACCCTAAGAAACACGCTCTATAGCTTTTGTATTTTGGGGAATTATACATAAAATTATTCAGAAAATAAGACAATGTAAATAATAAGGGATTCAGTGTCTTAAATTCCATGAAATTACAAATCTGAGAGAGACCCTGTGGCTTGTAATGCAACGTGTCACACTCAGGCTGTGAAGGTTTAGTGTCACTCTCACACTGAGCAATTCCATTTTATGCAGCGCTGTTTAAAATGTTCCTTTTTGCTAATCCCAGCTCCTTTCATCGCTGCAGTGCACCATGGAATAGATTAAAGGACAGTATCATGAAAGGGAGGAGTTTTCATTCCAGCAAATGCTGGTGCCAAGGGGTTTTTTCCTTCCAAAGTGTGCACAGATGCACTGAGCCCCTTGGAGCAGCTCTGGCTGGAGAAGGCCACACTTGGATCTGCTGCAAAAATTCTGTGACTCAGTGTAACATCTGTGATGAGTCCTCACTGCCAAATACCCCAGAGAGAGCCTCGGTGGAAATCAATGGGACAATTGTCAATAACTTTACAGATCAGGTGGGCTTTAATTTACTAACAGTTAATACCTCCTATAAAGTAAAAAATAACAGGAGGAGGAAACTCTCCTTAAAAATGTAACTTGTGCTGGAAGTGTGAGCCCCTCAGAGGTTATCCCAGGGAGGAAGATGCCAAATGGGAAAGGGAATTATATGTGGGAATATATATCCAAGGGGAAATGTGCCAAGGGGAAGGGACAGTGAGGATGAAGTCAAGTCAGAAAGTTTGTTTTGTGGAAATGTGGTGAAGAAAGTATCCAAGCTTCCTTTTAGGGCCAGTTTGCAGGTTTAACAGAAAACGAATAAACTCAGCAAGTGAGTTTGTGGGGATCTGAGGAAATGCAAAGTCTGTGAGAAACAGACTGCCAGGTTTGGGGGACATGGGAACAGGAAAAAGGGTCCAAATGGTGACAAATCCAAACCCTGCAAGAATCCTGCAGTAAATGAGGTGTGTCCCTGCACTACAATCCTGCTTCTGAGTGTCTCACCTGCCAGTGGTGCACACAGATCGTTTATGATCTTATTCATGATTATTTCATGATTTCCTGGCATTTTCCCTCCTTAGACCTCTGCAATATTCCTGGGAAAGTCTGAGAGAGTTGCACAAAACAAAAGCTGGTGCTTCAGGGGTTTTTTAGCAAATGAACCCAAGCAGGGATCCAACTTCTGCTCATTTCAACTTTTACCTGTGGCACAACTAGAGGCTCGTTTCTATAGGATATAAGAATAGCATACACCTCAATATATCCTAAGTAACAGTATATTATGCCCTGGTGTTTTGTTAGTAATATATTTAGCATTAATAGACAGTTTTCTTTCTCACAGGGTGAATATTGCTCTATGTATATATGTCCTGTCTAATGAATCTGTAAGAAAAATGTACATTAACAATATAGATCTATTCTTAAAATCTTCTTCTGCTAAACCACAAACAACCCCAAAACACAAAAAACCCAACAAGGTAAAACACCACTGAACAGAGTTTGTTTCATTGTTTGTGTAACACCTTTTTTGCTCTCCTTTAAAATGAAAATAATACAAATTTTTGTACCACTGTGGCTCAAATGTGCCACAATTTTTAATGGAGGTGTGTGTGAGCTACACAGCATGTTCTGAATGGAAAGGAATGGAAATCTTATTCCCCATCTTGCATTGTGGACCTTATTCCTGTAATAAAACCCTTTTCCTGGGAAAAATTCATACATGCACAGTTGAATGGTCTTATTTCATTGCTGGCATTATCTCAGGCAAATCATTTCACCATCTTTAAAGAGCCACAGTGCATCTTCTCAATAACATAAATTCAGCTGGCTCTTTTGGGAACTCTGCCTCTTTAGTTTCTGTGTTTGACAGGTGAATGACACAGCAAAAGCACCTTGGAAGAAACCTGTTTTTTTACTTTTGCCCCAGGAATGATTTTATTGCTGATTAAAACATTCCATGGCACCATGATGAGGCCCAGCTCTTTGCATTAATTGGCCTGCATGTGGGGCCTAACTTTATGTCTCTGCAGTTGCATTGAGGGAAATCAAACTTGAGAACTCACTTGTGCACTGCACGAGTTGTTTGCTAACACAAAAAGGCAGCAAAGTGAATTTTTCAGCCCTTCCTTTCCCTGAGAGCCTGGGAACAAGATTGCTTTGGACCTCCTTCAAGCACTTAAATTTAACTTTTTATGCGAAATCTGACTGTTGTCAGGAAAGGCTGCTGCATATTCCTAAGGCATCTCTATAATTGCAAACATAAAATTCAGCAGAGCAATAAAAAACCGAGCTTCAGAGTTAAATAAGGTGAATAATTGAGTGAGAAATGCAGAGCCCTTAAAACCTGCACTGCTGGCACACACTCCTAGGTGTGTTTATGGTTCAGTTTGTCACTCGCAGGGATAACAAATCCAGGGATAACAAATGCAGGGATAACACAGGCTGCCTTGGCTTTGGAGTGGGGCTGCCACAAATTCTGCAAGCTGTGCCCAGCCCCTGCACAGCCAGGGCTGAAAATGTGTGTGGGTGGTGAAAACCAGGTGAGGGTGGTGGGCACAGCTTGGTTTGGTGCCAGTCATGTTCCAGGGGCACCCCCAGAGCTGGGATTTGCAGTCCAGGTAAGGCAGGGCTGCTGCTCTTCCTTTGGGTCATTCCTTGCCCCTGGCCAGTCCAGGCGTGGCTGAGCTGGACAAATGCCCTTCATTCCTCCTTCCAGCTGCCCAGGGGCTGCCTGGGCTCAGCAGGAGATCACCAGGGGGTTGGCCAGGGACCGTGGGCTCTGTGCCTGCTCCAGGGGCTGCCTGTGCAGCAGTTCACAGGCTGCCAGCTCCTGCTGAAGGGTGTCCAGCACTTCGAACAGCTGGGCTTTGCCTTGGGAAAGAAAACAGCAAACGTTAGCGTTTGAATAAAGTGAGCAAGTTGCAGTTTCACAATCATTAACAAGCTCTTCTCTTCATAGGTGCCCTTTCAAGTGGTTATCATAAAATGTCTAAATTTTGTGACCAAATAATGAATTCCTGTCCATAAAAAACGTGAGCAAAACTGGGCTCAGCTGTCCTCTCTGTCAGTTCTCTTGCTTCATTCCCCTGCCCACTGAGGTCTCATATACTCGTGTGAACAAAGACTTTCCTATCACAACTGCCCACCCAACAATTCCATTTCAACTTGTCAAAGAAAGATGTTTGATTTCAGAGACTTAGGAAAGCTGCTAAACTCTCACACAGGGCAGTGGGAGGCAGAGAAGGGGAGCTGTTTATGGAGATGCAGAATGGACAGAGCCACTCCTGCTGGAGTTTTAGGGAGCTGAGCTGTGCTGCTGTTCCAGAGGGAGGAACTTTCTCTGAACAGCATCCCGTGGAGCCCCTGTTCCTGTGCAGGATAATTGGCTGGACCTTCTGGGCACTGTGCTGTGGACACAAACAGTCTCCTCCTCTCTCAGGAGAACATCAAACCTATGGCTCAGCTGTGGCTCCTCTCTGTACCGATGTCCTGGAGCCTACAAAGGTCTGTCTTTGCCCTCTTTTCTCTGCTCCCTCTGCAGCTGAAGAGCAGAGCCTGGCTCTGGGCTGCCTGTGCCCTGGATTGCCGGGCACGAGGAAAAACAGGCTTTGAAACTGCAAACCCCAGAAAGGCTCCACGCTATTCTCCCTAAATCCCTGTAAATAATATTCTCCAAAACCGAGCCCCCAGGCCACATCTGGTCTTTTCTAATCTTGTCTTTGACTACTGCCTGCCTATTAAAAGCACCTCCGAGCCATGTTCCTGGGACAGGATGTTCATTTCTTGGAGGTAAGTACAAATGTTCTGCTAATAGAACAAAGTAATCAAACCAAAGCCCTGGGGCTGTGATCCCTGCACGGCTCCTGCAAAGGCAGCTCCAGACCATTGTCAAGGGACAGGAGTTTGCAAGTTTAATTTTCGCACAAGGAACGCGAAATGCTGCCATTAGAGGAGTGCAGGCTTGATGTGGTTTCTGCAGAGAACTGTTCTGATGTGTAAATCTTGTGTTGCAGCAGAGGAACACAACACACTGGGGTAGCAAACCTGAGAAATAACTCCATCACACACTCGGCCATTTTTCCACTTTCTCGTATCCATGAAACCCTACAAACATTTCTAGGACACTGAATTACTCCCTAAAGGCCAAATTGTAATTAAAATTTGGTTAAAAAAGCACCCTGGATGTGGTTTTGATATGTCACAGACTAGAAAGCATCACTTTCTATAGGTCATCTTCTTGCAAACTACTTCCTTCTCCCCAGCCTGTACCCCAGGACTTGAAATATCCTTTTCCTACCCATCTGTGTATTATCCAGTGTTTTTCCCAAAAGGACATTTTTCATGCTTGTTGTTCTTTATATGTGATTTCTTTTCTTACCAGGTTGGGGGTCACGGCAGGATTCCAAAGTGCTCAGCAGGATTTTCCCCAGGGCTCGCTTAGATATGTTCTTTATAAAACAAAACAACATTATGGCACAAATATGTCCTTTACCAGTTTACAGACATGCAACACAACCTATGTGCAGGGTATTTACATTTGAAAGCTAAACCAAAATGACACCAAATCCTGGTTAACACGAGACTTGATATTGGCTTTATTTTCAAGTATTTTATCTTAGACCTTGCTCAAATAGCAGTTTATGGAGGGTTGTAATTTCTTAATATGGTTGTGGAAAGAGAAATAAGAATTATTCAGTGGAAAATACAGAATTTTGCAAAGTGTGTGCCTAAACAGCTGTAGGTGGCAAGGAGGGAAAGCAGAGCAAAAGCTTTTGGAGTCCTCTGCCAGGTCTGTGGGGAAGGTGAACTGGACCTGGGGGTGTTATTTTAGAAAGGCTCTTCTCAGACCCAGCTGAAGGACAGAGCAAATGTCCTGTGGCAGGGCCACTGCTGGATCTGGAGATGTCATAAACATTAGCCAGAGTGAGAGCCCTGTAAAACTACTCAGGATTTGGATGGGCTCTCTCAGTGGTGGTTTTACATAAGAAATCTGGTGGGACATCACATAATGTGCCTGGAAAAGCAAACTCTCCTAATTTGCTGTCAAGACATCCATGTGTGCTTTCTGGGAGATGGTCTTGCAATCAGTTTAATTAGCATTTAGAGAGCTCACGTCTGCAGGGACAGGTTGCTGTTGCTAAAACTGCAAGAAGTGGAAATGGAAGGAAGCAGTTGTGGGAGGAAGATGCAGTTCTGGGAGGAAGATGCAGTGGTGGGAGGAAGATGCTGCTACCTCCAGGCAGAGCTGGCCTTGCTCCCTGACTCTGGGCCTCTTCCACCTGCTTGGCTGCCCCAGGGGGCAGAGTGGGAAGCAGTTTGAGGGTTTCACGTGGCCTCAGCAGCACAGTGGGAGGTTTTGTTAGTCCTGACAGGGTCTGTGTGTGCCTTTGGACAGTCGCTGCTCGGTGGGAGGTTCTGCTGCAGACGAGGTGCTTGGGATGTTTCAGACATGAAGGTGAATATGCTGGAGAAGGGACACCTAAACCCACAAGTTCTGATGGACAAGGTTTCTTTTGTCTTAGGTATGTCCCACCAGGGACTTAGGGGATTCTTGTTAAAGTCTCTTGGGAGTTTTATCCCTTTAAAGTTGACTCAGTTACATTAGGATGCAGTTAAACAAAGGAAAAATACATATTCTGGGGTCTTCCTGATTACTCACTTCTTTGTTTTCCTCATTTCCCCTAAATTTTGGGTTAGAGGGTAATGAGCTTGAAGATTCAGCTCCAAGGAGATCTCTAGACTTCTAAAAAGCCACCCTTAGGGATCTAAAAGCTTTCTGTGACTAGGGCAAACACATGCAAAAGTCTGTCCTGCTGTAAAGGATTTTGTACTTAGCAGAAGGGATGAATACAATTTTTAGTTTGGAAAGGACAAAACCCTGTTTTCAGTCCCAGGACTGCTTTCTCACCATACCAAGTCTCGGAGTTGTTGAAGAAGCTGCAGCACATCCATGAGCTTCTCCTCCACCAGGGACAGCCGAACCCTCTCCGTCTCCAACATCTGCAGCTCCAGCTTCAGCACTTCCACCTCCTCCACCTTCTGCTGCAGCTCCCCAAGCAAGGGGCCTTTCATCTGCACAAAACACAGCCAATTAAAGGCACTGGAGCTTTCCTTTTCTTGCCCAAGAATTGCAAAGCTGAGTTTCCCCCCTTTTGTGGTGAATGGGGCTCACTCCAGAAGGTTCTCCTGAAGGGAAGTGCATTTCTTTGTTGTGCTGCATAAAGTGAAATCTCAGGAGTTGTTAGGAAATCTGTGCTTTGCTCTTGTGCATGATGGGAGTTCACTCCTCTCTGGATGAAGGCAGGTCATTCAGGAATTTTAAATATGAAATTTATGATATATATTTTTATTTAAATACTAGCATTGCTATTTCAGCTTTCTCCCCTTTTGCATTCCTGTTGTCCTCTATAAAGCATAACTAATTTGTGTCCCCTCAGCACAGTCATATCTTTGTCTTGCAACTCCTCCACAGCAATTACCTGTACATTCAGGGAGACAAGAACTTGTGTCTGTCCCTGCTGCTTTGGGAAGCAGGTGAGGAACACCACGAGGAACACCCTCTCCACTGTTTCTCCTTGCTTTTCTCCAGATACTGGGATGAACTTCTCACTTGATCCTGTGTGGCAGTTCATAAACTAATTCTCTTTGAAATTAAGCTGGCAGCTTGCATGCAAGCTTGTACAGAAAATAATTGACATTTCTTTGCAGCATAACTCAGCAGCATAACACTTCATTTTTAGACTTCACTCGTGCTCTCCCCATCTATTATCCCCAGGTCACCACCCTGTCTTCAGGAGAAGCTATTTTTAAGTGTTGGGTTGTTAGAAAGTAGAACTTTCCAGCCATGACAAATCTCAGAACTCTGCCATCCCCTGGTTTTACACACCTCAGACTGAAGCAATTATCAATCAGTATTTGAGAGTGCTGCCCGTCACTTGCCTGCTGAGCTTATTGCTTGTTAGCTCTGTTGTTGTTTGTCTGATTTTCCACACTGAGCAGGTACAAACAGAAGCATCTAGAGCAATGTATAAGGTGCTTTTGTCAGGTTCAGAGAAAGTGTTGGTGGTCCATTTATTAAGCCAATATATTTATTTGCAAGGTGCTTGAGACAGAGCATCACTCAGTCTTCCTGGTTGCTTTTTGTTGATTACAAGAAAAGTCACATTTTTGACAGGAATTTCTCATTACTTGTCTGTTGTGTAGCAGCAAACTCCTCCCCTGTGACTGCTGGATAACATAAAAGGGCTTAAGAATAAATTCCCTAACAGGCTCAAAATTATTCACCCCACAGATATTTAATTCATGTCACGGTGAGTTGGCACTGTGCCTTCTTCACCTCCCTGCCTGCCTCCAAACCAACAGCCACAGATTCCATCTCCCCTCTGGAATTTTGTGTCAATCTCTTGGTGATGCTGCTCTTCCAGACAAGCTGCACAGAACCAATACCCATCAGCAGAGAGGAAAAAGAGGGCAGTGTGATGCTGCAGAAGAAGATGAGCACCTCAGAATGGGAAAAAAATGCCAGAAAACTGGCACTACCTGCAGATAGTTTTAATCAGTAGAGAAGGAACCTTTGTGTTTCTCTACAGAACATTTCAAGGATAAACTGCCATTGAATACTGCAAATTGTGTAGGGCAAAAGTAGGATTTTCTTCTGGTTTTAATTTTTTTTCCCTAACAAGTAAACTCTTTCATTTAATTTAGTCAAGGGAGAAAAGTATATGAAATACTGGTAAAACACAGGGGATGGCAACATGTAAAGAAGTTGAATACTTTACCCCTACTTTAAATGTTTCACCAATTCACATAATCCTGCCAGAACTACTGAAAGCTTTCTGCTTTGTTTAAAGATTGGGTATAAAATACTGATCAAGCTCAGGAGAAAGCAGACCAGGGCAATGCACTATTTTTATGGCACAGAAATATTGCTGGCACTTCAGTCTGTGCCCATCAGTGGCTGAAGTCTGCAGTATTTAAATAGTGAGGTCCCACAGGACTGCTGGGATACAGCACTGGGGCTTTAAAAAATGTGGTTATAACCTCTGCTCAAGGGGAGCTGGACATGCTGCTGCATGCAACCTGAGAACTGATTTTGGTCATATTTTATGAAATTATTGGTGTATTATATTATATTGATATGTTATCGTTATGATATAAATATATCAGCGTAAGCCCAAGAAAAAGACAGAGTAAATGGGATAATTTACTCCAAAACAGGGAGTCTCAGTCAGCCTGAGGGATTTATTGCAAAATTACTGTGCTCCCAGAGGTGCTTAGGATATGGGGAATATTTCACTCATAGCTGAGGAACCTCAGTGAGCCAAGGACAGTGTTTGGAGAGCCTGGGCTACATCTCATCCTGCAAAGGCACTTTTGGGTAGGAACCAGAGCAGAAATGCAGGTGCACAATGAGAAACATCAGCAACAGAGAGCAGAACGGCCAGCAGAAAATATAAATACCTACAGATGCAGCTCCCTAAAGATGCATAAATAACTCTTTCACGCTCTGCTTGCCACCTGTTACCTCTTCCAAATTTGTTTCCAGTTTTTTCTCCGGGTGCCCCTGGAGCTCCAGCAGCTCTGTGAGGGGGCAGATTGTCCCCGTGGGCTCTGCAGGGGCTGTCCCGGAGCCGTCAGGGGTGGTGGTCTCCAGGTAAGACAGCAGCTTTCTCCACGTCTTCTCATCACACCTACACACACCATCAAAAGGAAGGAGTCAGTGAAACCTCGTGGTGAAGGTCTGTGTTTGTGCCAGGCAGTTTTCCTGTGGAATTCCTGGCAGCACGGATCACAAATGAGGTCTTAGCTGACGCTAATTAGGGCTCGGTGGGAATATCCAGCGGGCTGCTCCCCACAGGCCACAAAGGATGGGCAAAAGGCTTCTGACTGCGGCCACAGGAGCTTCAGGCCATGAAATTACCTTTGCAAAGGGCTCAGGCAGCATTCATGAATGAATCAAACTCACCCACTGCCACAGCAAGGGAGCTTGGCCAGGATCTTCCTCACGTGGTCCAGCTGGGGAGCGCCGTCTCCTGCCCCCTTCTCCTCCTCCTCATCAGAGGCCGCCTGGCCCTCCACGGAACGGAAAAGCTGCTCCTCTGCTGGGGAACAGGGAGCCCTCAGCAGCACCCCAACAACCCCCAGCTAAACCCCGAGCCAGGGAGAAGTGAGAGCTGAAACCCCCAGAGAAACCCCAGGCAGGGTCCTGCAGCATCCCTGGGAAGGGGCTGAGGCAGCTGCAGCAAAGGTCCTTCTTTTAAGAGTCTTGAATATTTCAGCGCTCTCTTGTGGGTAGCTTGGAGCTGTTTCACCTCAACTCCCTTCCTTGAGCTGCTCTAAGGTAAGGATAAGTGTGAAGGATCAGTTGTTGGGGGGCAGTTGCTGTTCAAGTACACAATATTTTTACTTGTTCATCTCCCTGAGTGAGTTTTTCTGCCTAACTAATCCTATTTTACTTGATGGAACATTTTCCCCCCTTTCAAAATCTACAACCCCACAATCTATTTGTATGAGAAGTTTATATATATAAACATTATATATAAAGTGAAAGTTTATATATGCTAAAAAGCTGTTTGTACTTGAAGTATGGGTAGCATAATTTTATGTGGAAACTCTCTTCAAGCTGGCAAAGTGTGTGATTTGATAAAAACATTTGTAAAAGCAGGTTTACTTTCTAAGTCTAACCAGATGAAGAACATGCAGCAGTGTTAATTGTATTTACATGTCACTATTTTTACCATTCCCAAGCAGCTGCTCGCCAGCTCCATTCAACACACACCTAAAATCCAATTTTTTGTCACTACAAACAGCTCTCCAGTCTGCACTAAAGGTGCCTTGTAACTCAGAGTTATTGTCAGATAAGTGCTTTTGTGCTCTTTGAACTGGATGTGCCCAAAATAATAAATCACTGCAGGGCAGCCAAAGTGTGCAAGGTTATGGCAGTTGTTGATGCTACATGTGCTAAACAGTTTGGGCCTGTCCAGAATCACTGGAGCAGCCAGGATGTTTCCAGGGAGTGAGGCTGTACAGAATATTAACTGCAAATTGTTTCCTTGGAAATTATTTTCACTGAGGTTCTGCCTTTTTATTTACAAAGAAATGAAATCGTTATACTTTTTAAGCCAGGAAAAACGTTTGGGTGGGATGACTCATGTGGAAAAAAGCTGTTTTAAATCATAGCTCTAAGTGATAAGTTCAGTCTTTTATTAAACATAAAATTATGCGAGGAGTGAGGAGCGGAAATGTGGGATATAAGGTTTGATGTAGGTCTAGGATTTCAAGACTCATTAGGATTGGTTTGTGGTGTGGTGGTTTGATGTCTCTGTTAGTTTTGCTGCTGCTGGCCCTGCAGGTGAGTGGGGCAAGGCAGCAAAGATCCTCATTTTAGGAGTCTTGAATATTTCAGTGCTCTCTTGTGGGTAACTTGAAGCTATTTCACCTCGACTCCCTTCCTTCCTTGAGTTGCTCTAAGGCAAGGATGAGTGTGAAGGATCTGGGGCTGGGGTTGGGGTTGGGGTTGGGTACCATGGTCTTATTTTAAGATTCTTGAATGTTTCAGTGCTCTCTTGTGGGTAACTTAGAGCTATTTCACTTCGACTCCTTTCCTTCCTTGAGTTGCTGTAGGGCAAGGATGAGTGTGAAGGATCTGGGGTTGGGGTTGGGGTTGGGGCTGGGGTTGGAATTGGGGTTGGGGTTGGGGTTGGGGTTGGGGCTGGGGTTTGGGTTGGGGCTGGGGTTTGGGTTGGGGCTGGGGCTGGGGCTGGGGTTGGGGTTTGGGTTGGGGCTGGGGCTGGGGCTGGGGTTTGGGTTTGGGGCTGGGATTGGGGCTGGGGTTGGGGTTGGGGCTGGGATTGGGGTTGGGGTTGGGGTTGGGATTGGGCCTGGGATTGGGGCTGGGATTGGGGCTGGGGTTTGGGATTGGGGTTGGGGCTGGGATTGGGGCTGGGGTTGGGGCTGGGGTTGGGTACCGTGGTCGGCGACGCCGGTGGGCGAGCGGCGATCCCGCGGTGCCACGGACGCGCTGCCCGTGCCCCCTGGCACGGCTGCTCCCTCCTGCTGCTCCATGCTGCCCCGGGCAGGAACCTGGGATCGCTCCGTTTCCGACCTGGGAAAGAGCCCAAAGTGAAGCTGACCTGCAGGAAGTTTGGAAAATCAAGATGTGCCCAGCGTGGCTTTGGTGGGATGTGGCTGTTGGGATTTGCTGAAGAACGGGGCCACCGACCCCAAGGGCTGCCTGAGGTGGCTGCCCCAATATCCAAAGGAAGGTGGATTTCAGCTGTCCTTGGGATAAGAAGAGCTGAGCAGGACCTGTGACTTTGAGGTCAGGCCAAAGACCTCTAGAAACTGTGTATGGAATAGTCTGCTCTGGCCACAGGGACCTGCACCCAGCGCCTCGGGCTCAGGAATGGCACCGAGTTTGATCCCTGTCTAGGGAGAACTGGGATGAAGCAGAGGCAGAGCTGAGCAGTCAAAAAGGATAATCCAGAAATGGTGGAAACCAGGGACTTGCAGGATTCTGAGAAGCATCTCAGAACGGGTGTCAGCACTGCTGACAGCCTCATTTGGGGCTGTCTTGGTCTGAGGTCAGTGAGAGGAACTCAAATCTATGTGCTTTAAAGGAATTGCTAGCACAGAAACACATAATCAATGTATGATTATATGCAGGTGCTTTTATTGAGAGAGCTCAGGGAATCAGGGGTACAGACCCAAATCTGATCCCCACATGGATTCGGGATGGATACATTTTATACCCTTTCCTTACACAACTGTTGTATAATCATATGTTAATCATCAACTTGATATTGTTCTATTGTGTATATTGTTTTCACCCGAGCATGAGTTTTAAGCCCCCTCCCCACAACGTTCCTCATGACTGTTGTTCCTTTCTCATGATTCTTGTTGAAATTAAGCAATTATTTTAAATTATATTTAATTACTAAGCAATCATCGCATTTAACTTCATCATCTGCCATACAGGTGGGTACAGAGGTGCAGGTTCACATGATTTTAGCAAAGACAATGCCCACTCCCTTTCCCAAGGCCTACTTTAGCTACCATGATTTTTAGAAACAATTTAACCCTATGCTATCAGAACAGCTTTCAAGGGATGGGACATAGATCAAATAATGTAACTGAGGAACAGGAGTCCTCAAAGGTGCCAACAAAATAGGAGTTTGAAAACAGTAATTTCATTGTGAAGGACAGTGATTGTGCTGATGGAGGAATTTGTAAATCCCCAAGTGGACAGCACTGGGGGAAGGCCTTCAGAGAAATGGAGTAGCACGTGCTAGAGGAAAAACTCACAATGTGTTTGTGTAGTTAAGTTGAAAATGTTCTACCCAAACATGTAAGACAGTACAAACCACTGAGTGTATCAGAAACTCTTACTGTAGACAAAACAATATCTAACAAACCTAATAACACAGATTTATTTTCTAATCATTCAATAAAATACTGATTTTGGTAAGAAGAATGGAACGTGAAACGACAGGCATGATGAGTCCATTGGAGCTGCTGATGTCTTTTGATTGGAATATTTGTTTTGATTCAGTTTTGCTCCTACCTAGGGATGTACTAAAAGGCAGTATTGCTATTTCAGAGGAATTAAAATGGAATTACACAAAATAGTTGACAGAGAAACTTAATTCTGCAACTCCTGTTTATATGTAAAGTAGCAAATAAGGTCTATGGAATTGAAAGCTGTCACATGATACTGAACTTATTTTAAGAATCTTGGTTTTTTTCCACACAACACATATAATATGCAAATTATTTTCCTAAAATGTTACTGAAATGAGAACGATCAAGAATTTTAAAAGTTAGACTCTTATAGTAAGAGACTCATAGGAGCTGCTGTGTTGCTCACAAACAACCCACACGAAGAAGAAAACAAACCACATTCAAGACTTGTATAGTAAATTAAGCTCCCTCCAAATTCTCCTGTAGATTAGTTTTGGTCTGATGAATATTGACTATTCCCTTTGTTTCACACATTAAATAGCAAAAACTGAGAGCTAAACCACGTAGCAGACGGGTCCTGCTGACACAAGTTGTATAATGTGACCTTGCTGCCCAAACCTTGTCGGTGCTTCCTGCCTGTAAATGCAGCTGCAGCTGGAAGGGGACTTTGGCTGCAGGCACGGAGCAGCTGAGGCCACGCTGGACACCAGAACTGCAGAGCTTTTTGTTTAACACAGCTGCTCCCAGCTCCTGAGGAGCCACACCAAGGGTGGCTCCCTTATGGCCTGCGAAAATCTGAGGAGTAAACAAGATCAGGAATTTAACAGCAGCAAAAGTCGCTGTTTGAAAACATCTGTAGGGAAGGAGCTGAGCTAAAGCTTGCTGAGAAGCCAGCACTTGCTTTACCCCCTTGAGTAGGGCTGGCTGCATTAAAAGCTAATGACTTATTTCATGTGCAATCTGTGGCATTTGTTAGCTTAGCAACAACTGGATTTCCTGTAAAGTCAAGGGAAATAGCAATCCCCAGAAAGGAGCCTGGACAGTCATCAGTGCTGGAAAAAATAAACACGGAGTAGAGGACAAAGAAAATGCACTGTAAAGCCTGGACATTCAGAGTGGGGGCTCTGGGAAGCATCACAGGGCTGCAGAGTTCAGGACAGCTACTGGGGATATTCCTTTCACAGGGATATTGCATTTTACTTCCCTGCAATGTGCTGATTTTCTGGTACTCAACTGGAATATTTTAGAATTTCTTGAGCACTAGCTGGTGTCTGAGCAGATTGTTCTTTTGGTTGGAGCTGCAGTATAATTCAGATTGTTTGGGTTTCAGATCCTAGAGTCAGCTCACATAACACAGAGATGCTGACATTTCAGTGAATATTTATTGCAGTAGTGGAGTTGGCTAAGATTTTACCCTATAAAACATGGACTATATTCAAGTATTGTGAAAATCTTTTCCAGCAGGTGTGAGTGAAGGGGACTCGAGGAAGAGCTGGCAGCAGGAACCCTCACTGATCCTCAAACACAGGTTTAATTCTTCCCTCATTGCTATTCATACAGCATCCAATGGGGCTCCATCAATGAGAAGAAGAGTGAATAAACAGCACATTTGTTTGGGGCAAAGATCAGAGGGGGCAGCGGCGCTGGAGGTGCCTGGGAAGGTTTGTGTGGGGTGAGCGTGGCAAGGCTTCCATGGAGACAGGGAAAGAGCCCCCATTCATCCCAGAGCCTTTGTCCCCAGCATAATGGGCAGCCCCAGCTCAGGAGCACTGAGGAGGGGAGAGTTTGCAAAGTACTGGGCCTTAAAGTAATGTCCATGACTAATTGGCTTTTAATTGGCTCTGGCGTATTGTTATGGAAACATGGAGCTGCAGGAAAACCCACCTGCTCCTGGTGCTGAGCAGATCTGGGGCTTCAATAATTCCTGACTGATCAGAAAATAACTCTGAGGAATTATTAACTTTGCATTCACAGACCTTTAGCTCGTCTCTTTTAGAAACTGACTCGGAGCAGATCAAACAACTGTGTGTGTACATTGCCCCGAGTGCAGTTATACTCAGAGCTGTATTTTACTTTCAAAGTGTATGACTTGTGGTTTTTAACCAAAATGAGGTGTGACTTTTATTTTTGTACTATTTTACCTAAACTGTCAGAGTTCAGGGAATTCAAGATGGTTTCAGATTTGGCTTATCCCCTGCAGGACTTAGAGACTTTAAGTGTGCACATTTTTGAATTATTTATGACTTTTCATTTACTGTTGAGATTAAGTATGTTTTCACACGGAAGCTGAGTGTCTGTGTGGGTTTTCTGAATAAATCTGTCTCTGGTTGGTGCTGTGAGCTCCTCTCCAACAGAAATTCTATGAATGAACTTTCTGTGATCAATCCAGATGCTTCATCTCAGCTTTTAAACAGCTTGCTCTGACAGGCATTAAAGTGTTTAAAAGCATGAATTTTTAGTGGCTATAATAAAGATCACTAAATAGCCTGGCTTTATATGGGTAGTTATAAAGTACAGTTATAACTACAACTATCATGGTCACAGTTCTGGGAGGTTTCCTGTTACTGGCTGATGATTTTCATTTCCTTGCCAAAATCACCATCTTCTAGAAAAAAATCCTTTAAGTGACGGCCACGTGTTCTCTTGCAAACCCTTCCATCTGTTATGGAACGGAATGGAATGGAATGGAATGGAATGGAATGGAATGGAATGGAATGGAATGGAATGGAATGGAATGGAATGGAATGGAATGGAATGGAAAGGAATGGAATGGAATATGCCTGCTGGATCCAAGCAGGCAAATCCTGCAATGGTGCTGTCACACACAGCACAATTGTGCCTTGCTGCCCTTCCTGTGGGGACTTCAAGCACTCTGGAGACAGCACAAACCTGGGTGCTAAAACCCCAAAGTGCTGTGCCTGCGCTACAACAACGCTCAGGGACAGCTGAGGGAGCAGAGGGGCTTTATTCAGTGTTGTCCTGACCCCCTGCCTGATTGCTGGGTCAATAACAGCACATCCCTGCCAATCCTCCCAGCCCAGAGAGCAAACACCCCTTTGGCAGACCTGGAGATGCTTAGGTGACAATAAATTCTCACTCAAGACCGTGCTTATGCCGAAAAAGGTTGAGCCAGGTGCTCCTCGATGTCCCTTTTATGCAGTGATTTCCAGTCAGGGGGACAGTCCCGTTGGTGAAAAACCTCTCTCTGGACATTTTTTGAGATCTGCTTTTGGTGCAGTTCATAAGGAATGGCAACTGAGGCATGTGGAAGCTCCTTGATGCCCCTTTTATGCAGTGATTTCCAGTCAGGGGGACAGTCCCTTTGTTGAAAAACCTCTCTCTGGACGTTTTTTGAGCTCTGCTTTCAGTGCAGCCCATAATGAATGGCAACTGAGGCATGTGGAAGCAAACACAGCCACACCCCACACGCCCATGCCAGAACTGCCTCCATACACTCTGTTTGTCCTTCCTGCTTTTCAAACCCGGATTTTTAGGATCCTGTCTCTCCTGGTGTCCTGACCTGGATCTTACAGAAAGATGCCTGAAAGCCTCCAATCAACAGCTAATAACTGAAATACTGCGGCGTTCTGAGCACTGGCAGCTCTAACCAGGGCACTTGACATAAAGCACAGAAGCCAGAGAAAGCAGAGCTGTGCTCCTGGGGATCATTTCCTCTGCCACTGCTTGTGTAACAACCCTCACCCCTCGTGTGTTCCTTCACGTAGACGTGTCCTGTTTAATCCCCAGGAATCCTTCCCTTATCTCCTGTGTGCTGCAGCCTAGGCCAGGAAAAATCAAATGTCCAGGCAGCCTTTTAATGTCTTCCAGAAGTGTTCTTCCTAACAGAGTCAGGGGGTACTTAACAGCTGGGTGAAGATCCCACTGAATTCCACTCTGAAAGCTTAAAAATGTGCCAAAGCTCTGTTTGATGTCTGCAAAGCTGCAGCTATCCCTGAGTGTGCTGCAGACTCTGAAAGCACCTACTTAACTGGCACGTAAATTCCTTCGGGATTTATTTCAGCACCTCGCAGATTTAGAGCCCCGTGGATCTGCAGTGACAGGAGAGAAAGATGCCTCATTTAACAGCAAACAGTTTGCCTTCAGCTGGCTGTGAGTTATTTCTGACTGGGTCTTCCTAAGCATTTGGGGAAATCCGGCAGGAATGTGAGAGGGGAGGGGCTGCAAGCATCAGTTCTGCATCCAGGCTGGGCATTTCTTAGGAGGTGTGCAAGGGCTTTTTGGTGCCCAGTGCTCCCACAGGAGAGCTGTGCTGGGGGAACAGGAGGCACTGGGACACCCGAGCTGAGGTGTCAGAGCCAGCAGCCACTTCCACTCCTCAGATCCTGCATCAGGAAGCAACAATTACCTCACCCCGTTGTGTTTGCTGCTTTGTAAAAACATCCTCAGAGCTTCAGAGAGAGCTGTTCTCTACCACAGACTCTGTAATTCTGCACGCTGCTTCAATCCAAGCTCCATGCCTGCTATTTTGATGCCTTTTGAAATAGTTTTAAGTTTCCTGGCAGCAGCCTGTCCTTTGCCTTCTTGAAGTATTGTTCTGGTAGGTGTCTGTGAAAAGTAACTCCCAAATTCACTCATAGAATTTCTCAGAATATTCTGAGTTGACAGGAACTCACAAGGATCAGACCCCCAGCTGGATCAAACCCAGAACCCTGACATTATTAACACCACGCTCTCACCAACTGAGCCCATCTCAGGGACAATTATTTTCCTTTGCAAATAATTATAAGCTACTTGCCAGTTCCTAGAGACCAGAAAACGCTGCCTAGTGATTCTGCATTTATTAGGATCCCACCTGTGTTTTGACAGCCAATACAGTGACTTCTATTTGGTCTTTTGTTGGTGATACAATTCAATAGGAAATGTTATCTGGAGGTCAAAAAGCTGGTGACAGGAGTGTGGGGTGACCATGTTCAGCTGCTCTCTGGGTGTAAGAACTGATTTCTGCCACTGTGTTCAGCACTCTGCTCATCTCCCTTCTCCATGCCTGGACCTCTGCTTGTCTCAGCAGCACCTCCCATTTCTTTGATGATGACCATGGTGATGATGGTGATGATGATGATGATGATCCCCTGTCCGAGCAGGTTTGCGTTGTGTTCATCACCAAGCTCAATTAAATTTGTCAAAGTTTAAATTTACATAGACCCTTTTCTAGTGCAGCAGAACACTTAAGCAGGTGCATAATTTTAGCCAATTATGGCATTTCATTGGCATAACCCCAGTTTAATTGGAGTTTAGCTTCACTGTCTTGGTAGCAATCCTTACATAAATAAGGTTACACTCCTTCAACACTTTGCTAAGTAAAGGTTTCAGTATTAACCCATTTCAAAGAGTTCATCCAAGTTCAGGTTATGGCTTATACAAGTTCCTTTACAGCTTTACTCAAGATTTTGCTTTATAGGCCATTTTTCAGTTTTTGTAATATGTTTATACTGTATTCATTCCCATGATGATTTAATAGCATAAAATCATGATTTGTGTGGGGCTTAGGCAAACTTTAGTGCTTCTCTTGGAAGTTCTCCCCTCTCTTCTATCAGGCAGAATCCCCTGGACTCTGCAGGGTGGCCATGAGCAACCTCACTGAATATTTGCAGAAGGTCATCATAAATTAATACAGATTTTTAGTGGAGGAAAAAATGGATATGAGTAACCTGTTTCTGTCTCTGAAAAACCAGATGCCTGGTTACTGTGTGAATGTGTGTAACTCCAGCTTTATGGATGATCTCCAGGAGACCAAATACAGGATTTCAAGGCACTCAAAGACAAAATGGTTAAGCAACTTGACTGTGGGAATAAGCACACAATAAATTACATTTAAGAAGTGCAGATTGGGCACACAGCAAAGACAGACTAAAAATGCAATGCTGCTCCTATTAGCATTAGCTGGACAGTGTGGCCAAAATTATTGAAATATTGCTCAGATCTTGATGGTTTCTCAAGTTTTGAAATGTTGTTGTGTTGGAAATGATATGGCTTTTCTAATTTTTTAATTAATAACAACCAGTATATAAATTACAAGCAGCGTGTTAGTCTTAAATCACTTTTAGTCAGCATTTAGCAAAGTTTGTCATAAGCAGCAAGTGTGGGCATAGAGCTTGGGAATATCCCTGAAACATGAAGTTTTGCTAGGCTGACCTTGATGTGCTTCAGTGAACAAGGCCTTGGAGGGAGGAGATGTTGAAATTGGATACAAAAAGTGCAGAACTTACAGACCACAAGGACATTCTGCAGAAAGCAGAAGATAAAGGAGCTCACAAAGACTCGGGATAGGTGTGTTGGAAAGTCCCTGCCTGGGAAAAGGATAACAAAAAGATGGAAAAACACAGACTAATTAGCACAAGAATAAAATATCAATAAAATAAATCAACAAGCAGCAGTGGATAGGATAATAATGGTGATGTAGCAGCATCAGTGTGCCAGCACAAGGGACCCTCTGACACCAGTGGGTGGCTGGGATAAAACCAACATCAGTCAGGGTCTCTGTGAGCAGAGTAAAACCTTCCTCAGGGGTGTAATTCACCCAGCAGGGAGCCCGTGCAGGGGGGATAATGTTCTAAAAAGGTTGTACACTGACCCCTCAGAGCCACCCAGGGTGAGGTGTGATCCTGTTCATTAGCACAAGGTAAATGAAGCCCTGACAGGAGCCCTTGCAAAGAACTCCAAGTGGTAATAGGACCTTTTGCAGGACAAAGGAGCAGGTAGATTTTATTAAAATAAGTCTCATTCCCCCTTCCCCACACTCACCCCTGCTTTTTTCAGCTGCATTTTAACTGAACAAGCAAGAACCCTGATTGAGCAAGAAGGTGCTGCCCTGGAAATTGCATATAGATTATTTAACAGGGGGATGAAAAATTGAAACAAAAGCACCTTCCACCCTTTAACACTGCCCGAGGCTCAGTTTCTCTTTGAAAGGCTTGGCCATGCAGCAGAACTGCAGTACCTGGGGAGGAAATATCAGCCAGCTTCTGCCAGAAACCAGAAACAGACACTAAATTATGCTGAAATGTGTTAAACGAGCTTTCTACTTTTATTTTGTATTTTCTACCTCCACGGCGTAGAAACTCCACGTCCAAAGCACATCAGGATGGCCTTAAAGGTAATTAAATGATGCAAAACCCAGTTCTGAGAGTGCTTCTGTTTTGGCAGCCGTATATTTAAGGTATGACAGAACACACTAACACTGGGTGATGAAAAGGAACGTTCTGTGGGTGAGATCTTTAATCCTGCATGGCTCAGTGCTCTGTTTTACCCCTGAGCACTGGCTGTGGCCATCACAGGCTGCAGTGCAGAGCTAATAAATGAACTCAGTTGCAAGGAAAATTGCTCGTGGGGAAGTTGGGTAAAGCAGGATTCCTGTTTTCCCAGTCAATATTATTTTAACAAAAGGCTTTGGCTCTTTGCTTCTCTCCCTCTTTTTATTTTTTTTTTTTTTAAGCCAATGCTTAATTGCCATTTTCCCCTCATTGTTGGAGCCTCCCCATGCAGTATCCCAGCTGTGGGTGAGGGGGTGCAGCTCTTTTTGGGGGACACATGGTGCTCCCCACCACGAGCAGCCCCTGCCCTCCCCAGGAGCCCCACAGAGGGCAAAGACCCTTCCTTTGGACACTCTCACAGGCCTTTAGAAACAGATACTTCCTCTTGTTTTCAGAGAGCTTCCTCAATAGATTTCCACAGGAAAAGAGGGAAATCTGTATGAAAAACAGGAAGCAGTTCTCAGAAGCTTTCTGTAACCAGCACGAGGAGGAAGACTTAAAATAAGTGTGGTTGTTTGAAGCAGTAGGTGATACCAGTTGTGTCATGTAAAAACAGTGATTAAATTTAACATCATAGGGCTGCAGTGGAATTAAAAATCTCGGGTGTTTATAAAATATATTTGGTTTTTCATTGTAGTTGACAGTAGGTGACCAACACTGAAACTTATGTAACCAGGTTTTTACACCATATTTTCTATTTTCACTTCACTGCCCTGGGCAACACTT
Organism: Monarcha castaneiventris obscurior; assembly: GCA_026261815.1. Taxonomy (NCBI): domain Eukaryota; kingdom Metazoa; phylum Chordata; class Aves; order Passeriformes; family Monarchidae; genus Monarcha; species Monarcha castaneiventris. Next base: position 19,271,475 of record JAMPIT010000484.1, read on the forward strand.
TGGAAGACTTCCCATCTGCCTCAGCCTTGGATGGGATCCCAAACTTTCTAATGCTGATCCCATTCCTCTTGGCCCCAACATAAGACTTAATCTTTTCCCTTGGCTTTTTGGCGTTCCATAATGCAGTCTCAAGTCCTGAGATTTATGCATTAGGAGGGAAGACAGGTCAAGATAAAATCTGACAAAATCTGACACGCAGAAATATTGGTTAATTAAAACCCTCTAGAGGTTTTGCACTGATCCTTTCTGATCCATCTTCAAACTCCCACTAAGTTCCAAGTATTATGGAGTTGTTCTAGATTTTACTGTGGGCACTGAAAAGGGAGGGGGAATTTGTAACTCTCCACCTTAAAAGCAAGTACAGTCACACTAGGAAAAGGTTCCAGTTCATATCTGGCTGCACTGGGAAGCTTCTTAGGCTGTGGAGTGTTAGGTAGGTGACACAGGCCCATCAAAAATGGGGATTCAGCATCTGGAGTGACAATTTTGCAGGAGAAACTCTTAAATTTGTAAATCCTTCAAAGGAAATTTGACCTTACTTTTACTGTCACTTTCTGCATTTCATAAAGCCAAACATCAGAAAGAAGAAGATGGATTTGGCCTTCACAGCATGTTGCTTGGATTTGAGAACTTAGGGATGGTATATTCTGTGCTCATTTGTAATACAGAAAATGGTTAAAAATGAAAGCAGAGGATGTTTCTGAGTTCCACTGCTAGGCTTTAGTAATTAGACACATTGTGTTCCCAGAGATATAGGAAATAAAAGTTCAAAATCCTCACAATGCAAAAGCATCTGAAACAAAATCTCTTTTATCCTCTCTACTCAGCTGGCAATGCTGCTGGTTTGATTCTGAAAGCCATACCAGCAGCACCCCAGAATTTCATGGAAACATTTCATATTTTGCTTTTTGAAGTCTCCATCAGAGCGAGTGCTGAAGGCTTTGGAGATCTGAGCGGGTCCCTTTGAGGTCAGAGCAGAAGCAGGAGTGATGTGCTGCAGAGTTCTGGGCTGCTCTCAGCTCAGTCCCACAGAAAGCCTCATGGGTTTGGTTTGTTGCTCCAGCTAAAACTTTTGGAAGCACTGGAGTTTGTCAGGAGACTGCTACATCTGAGAGAGACTGAAAAAACAGCAGCAGGGCTTTGGAGTGAATGAGGATATTTCTTGGTTTTGTTTTCTGTAGATACTTTAAACAACTAAATGGGAGAAAAAAAATCAATCCAGCCTGTGCAAAGTGTGATATTGTTGCAGTGTTAAGCCTGAGATTTATCAGCAGAGCTCCCTTCTCCCTCCAAACCATCATTTATGGCTCTTTAAAATGCTCCTGGTTGTTGTGAGTTCAGGCAATCAGTGCAACCTTTCTCTGCAGGAGTGTTTGCTGCCCTGTGATGTGCCAGGGGGCTCAGAAACTGAGCGAGGCCCTGAGAGAGCATTTTCACTCCCTGCAGTGATCAGCGTGGCAGGAACAGCTAAAGGGAGCCTTCACCATGCTCTGCCTGCCTTTTGGGTTGTAAATTCCTCAGAACAGGGCAGGAGTACATTAAACATCACATATCTGGAGGGTCATTAAGGAAAGCTGCTGGCAGTAAACTGAGCCAGCTGTAGGTTTATGTGCTCCAAGGATTAATGACAGCATCCCACGAGCAGGCACGAGTCTGCTTTGCATTAGCAAAGGCTCCTTGAGCTGCATTGATCCTGCCCAGAACTGGGGGAGTTGGGATAAATGCTGCTTATTTTCAGGGCTCTCATCCTACCAGGAACAGAAAGGACCTTAGTTTCAGATGTGAGGGCCACTATTAATGCTGGTTTGAGAAGTGACAGGCTCCAGATCCGATGAAGGGTCAAAGCCAGTAAAAAAAACCCCAACTGGTGCATAAATTTGATTTTCTAGCAGAAGCATTTGTTTAAAATGCCAGGTCGTTCCCAGATCTCCAGTTAAAGCCCAAACACATCACTGGGAACAGAAAGAAAGGGTATTCCACAAGCAGGTCTGTTTCAGATGACTTTTCAACCACATCATGCCCCAGTGCCTCCTGCAGCCTCCAGGTGTGAGCACCAGAGATGACAGAGAGCAGCTCGTGGTGATTTTGCCTCAGGAATTGTCATGGTCAGAGTCAGGGGAATTCAGGCCCTTGGTCCACAGCAGTGCAGGAGAGACACGACGCCCACATTCCCAGGATCCCCCAAACCCACAGTTTACATCAGCTCCTAGAAAGCTAGGCTGGAGCAAAGGTTACCCCAGTGTATCATTGATGTTTGGGAGAGGGCTCAGCAAAGCTTGGCCTGCAGCAGAGCTTCCAGGCCTGCCTTTATTCCAAAGGAGTTTCCTGTATTCAGCCCTCCAGTCAAGCCCAGGCCATGGGATTCTGTGGAGATGCTTCAGTGGCTGTGTTTTCCCACTGGGACTGAGCAGGATTCTAGGAAATGCTTTTTTCTGGCCGTGGGCAGTTTGGCATGGACAGTCTGCTGTTATTCAGTTGGATATTCTGAATTTCCTGATGCAGTTCTTGGCTGGATGTGGGGCTGGGAGTGGGCTGTTAAACCAGAGCTGCTTCTCTCCTGTGTCTGCTCTGTGCTGCTGGTTGGGACCAACCCATGGTTGGGACCAACAGAAGGAGACAATTGCAGGATGGTTCCTTGAGTCTTCTCTTCCTTGATAACCCAGCAGAGCCATCACATCTGAAATTCTGGGGTCTGTGACTTCTGCAAGAACTGTATTTGTTCCCAAAACCAGTCCAGAGTGTCCACAGTGCTGGTGCTGCTCTCGTTGACTTCTCATGGCACTACATTATTGCAGAGGAAAATGGAGATGCCAGCCTGAAAGATATTTACTGTGTAATATCTTTCCAGGGATTCAGTGCCTGCAACTCTCCTCAGTTTTTAAGTTTTGCCTGTTTAGTTTTAAACAATAATTGCAGTGATTGTACTGCCTCTGGCAGGTGCATCTTCCACGGAGCCTTTGGGTTTCCTCACTTCCCCAGGCTGATGGAGATGTGAGACCTCCTTGCTCTTCTACTGCCCGAGGTCTGGGGGTGATTGGCACCTCTCCAAACTATCCCTGATGCTCCCCAAGAGATTCTCTAAACTCTATAAAAGCTGCTGAAGTCAGAGTAACATCATTTCGAGGCAACACACTTGACTTCCCTTCTACAAGATGTATAGAACCCAAATCAAATCTTACAATGTGCCAGTGCAGAGCCCAGGCTGCCTCCAGACCCCTCTCAGCTCGTGCAGGGGGTCATTTCCTGAGCACTCACTCTGGAATTCACATTTAGGTTGCTTTAATCAAATTCTTTTTCGTTCCCCACGGGTCTGTGACCACTTGGGAAGTGCTGCAAGGATTGATTTTAGTATCATACATAAAACCTACCAAAAACACACATAAGTCTTAGTAGGGCAGCATGTGCAGTTATGTATTTGAACTTATTTGCCAGCACAGCATCAATAACAATGGGGAAAAGCTCCTTCAGTTAAAAGCTCAAAACAGCCCATAAAGGAAAATTTCTCCTGTCCCCTGGTGGGGAGTAGACCTGCAGCTTTGAAATCTGATAGAAGGTGGTTTATTTTAAAAAACTGAATTTCCTGAAGAGGAAAACTACAATGCCAAGTTTAAAAACCTGATGAATTCTTCTTGTAGAATAGAATAGTTCAGTTTGAAGGGACAGACAGCCATCAACTAGTCCAAGTGTAACTTCTAAATCAGTGTTTGCTTTTTAAGTTGGCTGTATTTGATATTCATGATGGAGTTCTCCAGACTTCATAGCACACAGCCTTCCCCAAGACATGCACTGATGTGAAGAGACTTTAAATGAGATTTTTCTGAATAATCTAACCAGAAAATTTCATCATGCTCCTTTATCATACAGACATTTATCTAGGACTAAAATATTCAGGATACAGCCTGTGTTTTATATCTTTGGTTCTGGCAAGGATGGTGTAACCTCTGCAAAAATAGATATCTGAAACCACAAACTTGAATGTCAGGTTCAAAATATTCGAAGTCCCTGGCCAGGGTGGGAGAGCACAAAGTGATAAGAGCTATGACACAAACCTTTCTCATTTTTCCATGTAACCCAGCATGGTTGTTGTTCTGGCGATGTGAGTGGTTACAATGACTGAAATAAGGCTGAAGGTGTGGTTTGAGTGCTTGTAGAATAGGTATCAATAAAAGCCACTGCAGTGGGAGCAGCAGCACTGCTGGAATTGCAGCTCCTTGTGCTCCCAAGCAGGGCTGGTGGGGAAGGTTGCAATGAGTGCTTTGCTGCTGTTGAAGTGAATAATGCTGAGTGTGCCCTCAGTCAGGGACTCCTTTGTGTCATCTGCTGAAGCTTTGTGTTTTACAGCTCAGCTCTCCTGTCTGCTCCTTCTCCACCTGTGCAGTCAGGCTCTCCTTATATCCTTGGAGGGGTTTTAAAGGAAAAGAGGATTCCCCATTTATACTTCGTTCCTTTTTTCAATGTTTTATTTCTATCTCAGGACTACCTGGGCTAGAAATGAGTAAAATCCCTCTTTGCAGGGTTACTCAACACCATTTTCTCTCCCTGACAGTCCCAACAGGGTGTGAGAAACCAAGTTAGACCTACTTCTATGTGCAGAGAGAGGTGAGGCACTTAGATATGCCTCACACCTGGTGAATGATATCACACAGATTATTGAACAGAATCTTTAATACTGGATATTTATGCACATACCAAGCCGCTTGGAGTGAGGTGAGCAAATGTGCTCAGAGAAACACCAGTGTGTGTCTGTGCCAGCCAGCTGCAAACAGCAGGAGGGCCAAAGGAGTGGAAATATTAAAGCACATATTCTATCCCTGATAAACACACAGCATTCTGAAAATGCTCTGCTTGCCCCCAGATCGGTCTGTGTTGAGAACCTCTGGGCCAACACTCTTACAAATGATCTTTTTCAATTATGTGGGGAAATATTTGCTGTGCCAGCATGTCAGACACACTAAGCCCGGCTTTTCAGATTAGATTTTGCTGTAGGCACGAAGGGCTGCAAAGGCTCCCTGCAATATTGGTGTGGCTGTCTCTCACACAAAGGCCGACATCTCCATTGAATGGCCTCTGCTGCTTCCCAGCCCCGCAGGGAGCTCCTGGGCTCTGAATGGAAATTAAAGAAGGGATTGGAGACTGGACAATAGGCATCTGCCAGGACACAGCCAGAAAGGGAAAGCCTGACCTAAAGGCAGGGACTTGTGCAGGGTTTTGTCACACCAGATTTGGGCTGGGCTCTTCAGCCACCTAATCCTGTGTCCTACTCATTATGTCCCACAAGGAGAAGCTTGTGAGGGGTGTGCAAGAAATCCTGTGAGAGGTTGCTAACGGGGAAGTTTGGGCTAAAGCTGAGAGCCAGAGATTTCCCCAGATTTGAGCTAATATTTATCACTGTAGCTCAGAAATTCTCCTTAGCAGAGGAACAGTTAATCCATTTTAAATCCTGCTCATCTGGAGGTATCAGTGATATTTGTGCATCTGAATGAGAGGGAGTTGTTACAAAAGAAGTGAACAGCATCTCTAAGCTTGTGGGTCATCTTAAAGGTGATTGTAGGAGCAGTAACTGATGTGGGTAGTAGCTGCCTTCTTCTGGGGTCATTAAAATAGATTTTTAGAAGGGGAAATTGCTGTGAAGGGACAACATCCAAAGCTGAGGTCTGAAGTGTGAGCCAGGGCTCAGCTCAGGGCAGGGGTTCTCTGAGATTAGAGCTGTGAGGTGAGCTTGATTCTCAGAGCTGGAACCTTGGATTCCAGCCAAGGTGGTGTGAGAGATTCAAACTCTTACTTTGTCATTTGATGTATATTAAAGGCTCAAAGACAATACCTATAGATACATTTCCCCTGCTCTTCATGTGTCTGGTGCACCCTCAGTCCTCCCCTGGCCTTTCACTGCAGTATGTCAGTAATTTCCATGGTGACTCAGGTGGAGATGTCACCTTTCTATTTAATACCTGCTACCTGGGTTATTTTAAACTGCTATTTTAGCTGCTTGTTTAATCCATGTGACCTTTCCTCAAGCTCAGCACTGTGCAGGAAGGTGCTCCAGGCTTGTGGGACCCACGGGGTGAGAGCCACTTTGGTTTCTGCCTGCTCTGAAGCTGCCTCCTGCTTTCATGTGCTGCCTCACAGTTCCTGTGCTGAGACACTGAACAATTCTTCCCTATTCACCTTCTGGATGAAAATTTCACAGACCCATTTCACACCTCCCCTCAGCTCTCTCTCTTCCACATCTGCAAGTGGCTATAATAATTTCCATGCCTTTTTTTTCCCCACTTGTTGCCTTTTCTAAGCCTCTTCCAGTTTAGTTGGTTTAGGTGAAAGGATCATGAATTTCCATGTTCTGATACAGGTGTTCTGTGAAGGTGCATAATTATTTTCTTCGTATTGTTCTCTATTCCCTTTGTAATACCTTCTAATATTTTATTTGCTTTGCTCCCTGCAACTTAATAACTGAACAGATTCAGTTCCTAGAGTTAGAAAGCTCAATGATATAATTCTTCAGCAGTTGTAATAAGCTCTGAGTTTATCACTGTATCTGTTTCACTGAAGCTGAAAGTGTTGTTCGGGGTTGGTTCTGGTATTTTTGCCCCCCAAAAGAATCTGATTTCATTTATGTGGAACCTGCCACCATCCCATCACTCAGTGTCCTAAGATCATTCTGCAGTTCTTCACAGTTGATCCTGGTTTTTCACATCTTGACTAACTGGGCAATTTAAAGATCTTTATTTCCAGTATTATTTCACCTAAACATCAAATTATAATCACAATATTGTAGCTTTCCCTACCATGTGATATAAAGCAGATTTCTCCAACTAAAATACAGCCCAAACAAAATGTTTCCAGATGACCAGTCATGGTTGAAATTAGGGTAAAGTCAAAGTTACACATCCAGCTCCCCCTCGGTGGCTATTCTGATCCAAAACCAAGCTTTGTGATTCAAATGCACTTTTAGTGGAGACATGAATCAATTGACTGAGCTGGAACTTCACCGAGTTCAGCTCCAGAGATTAATTCAGACTCACTTCTGAACGATGGTCTCTTCTGCAGTGTTTCATGAGAGAGAAACAATCTGATATATCCTGGGGTTTAACATCAGACAGGGTACAGCTTTTTAAGCACAAATTAAAGTATAAAATCTATAATGCATTTACAATGCATTTCCTCCACTAAGTACATTACCAATGTGTGCAATATGCATTTGTTTAATCGAGGAGGGAGGGGAAGCCCTTTAAATGTAAGGATACACAATCTGAGCCACGTAAGCTTTTTTACACCTATTTTATAGCACTCACCTCTGGCTTGGCACTTTAAATATTATATTCTGGGCCAGATCACAGGTTTACAGTTTCACTTATAAAGCAGTGGAAAAAATAATGCATTTTTGTAATGCTTGGCTAGGCAGCATGTGTTCCCAGGGTGCTGGGAGGACTTTTGTCACTGAAAAGTTGCTTCATTCCAAGCTTGGTTAAAATGCAAACCAAAACCCAAAAGCATTCTTTTGCTTAACTTCACTAAAAATTATAAACCCCTGGAAGTGAACCCGAGCCTCTGCACGTTGAGCTGATGGATGGTTCATCAACCTGCCTCTAAAAACAATGCAGCAGCAGGTTTGCTTTCCTTACCTCAGCAGCTCTCCCAGCCCACATCCCTCTTGCCCACTGCGAGCTGTTACAGCACAGGACTCAATTCAAATTAACCATTCTTGTGCCAGCGTTTAAGCCTTGATTTGAGCCTTCCTGCAGCTGCCGGGGGAGATTTGGGTGCCTGAGGCGAGGCCATCCCGGGCTGCTGCTGCTGCCCTGGAGTGCAGTGACATCCACACCTGACCTCTCGTGTTCTCCAGCCTGAGCTGCTGCTGCTGCTGCTGCTGCTGCTGCTGCTGCTGCCCTGGGGCACAGGGGACATCCACCCCTGGCTGCTCGTGTTCTCCATCCTGAGCTGCTGCTGCCCTGGAGCACAGGTCACATCCACACCTGGCTGCTGCTGCCCTGGAGCACAGGTCACATCCACACCTCACTGCTCGTGTTCTCCAGCCCGAGCTGCTGCTGCTGCTGCTGCTGCCTTGGAGCACAGGTCACATCCACACCTGGCTGCTCGTGTTCTCCACGCAGGAGCATCCCCGGCAGCACCAGAGATGGAAAAAGGAGGGGTCGTGCCTGCACCAGCCCGTGCCCCGTGTCGCTGTTCTCACCGCGGCCAGACAGAGAAACGACACAAAGTCCAGGCTCAGGGATAAAAGGAAGCACTTCCACGAATTCTCAGAAGACTTCTATATGTTAGTTCGCAAAGTGTATTAAGTGGCATGAGGTGATTGGTTTTGCCATCCACCCCCTAAGGGAATTGGTCAAGGTCTAAGACACCATCTCTGAATGTTTTCTAGTTAGAACCATAACAATTCTGCCAAACAACCCGCAGGCGCAAGGAGTTTACGACACTGTCATCCTGTTTAAAGTAATCTGCATGGGAAAGACAGAACTCTCCCAAAAAATGCTGCAGAGAGCTGAAGGGATTCTCTGCTGGAGTTTTGCAGCCTCCGTAGCCCAGGGACGGAGGGAAGCCGAGCTGGGCTGTGCCTGCCCGGCCCCGGCGCATCCCCGCTCCCCGCACGCTCTGGTTTGGGCTCCCGTTCCCCGGCTCAGGGAAAGGCTGCCGGGGCAGGAAGGATGAAAGAAGGATGCTTTGACAGCTTCTTTTTCATGGTAACGAGCAGGACTTCTCCTTCTTCCCCCCTCTGCTCTCCACGGCCTTTTCTTTCTTTAGAGAAGGGAGGAATTCAGCTCTGCCTTCTAGGCACTGACCAGATAAACTGGAGGGCTCGGGGTGTCTTTGTGGAGCCATTGCTTTGTTTAGGGGTTATTTGCTGTTTCTTTCCTGCGTATAATGACAGGTAAGTGTGGATTAATGGAATTAAAGGTTTGGCTGGAGGACATGAGGCAGCAAAGCATCAGTTACTCCTGGTGATTTCTGCTCCCTGAGTCATGTTCGCTCAGGAAACAGAGATCCATTAATTGAGCTTGTCCATGGGAACCTGCCACAGGAAAGCTCTCTCTGCTTGGAAGGGGAAGAAAGAATTGCTGCCTTTCCAGCATTAATAATTTTCTGTTCTAAAAACAACATCATTTGATACAGAGGTAATTTGGATTATAAGCAAGGTTCACCCTATCTAGGAGAAAATACTTGTTTGATGCAAGACATTGCTGCTTGCAGAAGCAGGACCTTAACTACAATTTAAGAATAAATGACTTTTAATACTTCAAAACAAGTACCAAGTCTTAGGGATTGATGGCTCCTCAAATTTATAAACAGTACAGGTCTAAACTCTCAGGATCTTAGATCCTTAATGATGGGTTTTTGATATAAAATCAAAGCTTAGATCATTCATATCCCACATAGTATTTACCTAAAAAGCTTTATACCTATTTAATTTTCAAGTTTCCTATTTTTAAATGCATTTGAAGCATCCTTTGGAAACTGTAAATCACGATGAACAAAATTCCCCAGACCAAAGAGAGCAAAGCAGGCACGGAACAAGGGGAGAGGGAGGAAAGTAGCAAGTGTAAGATTGACAGCACAGGAATAAACCTGGTGTAAAATTCTGCTGCAGAGAGATTAATCACAGCTTTTCTGAGAGATACCAACCCCTGGCTACACTGAAAGGTCTTTTGTTCAAAGCCAGTGCATTTACCCAGGAATATCCTGCCAGTGGAATATTTCACAGCTGGAAGGCTTCTGAAAAACCTGTCACATCCCAGCCAGGGCCAAGCAGCACAGACACAGCTTTACTGACAAAATAAACTAAGAACGTTCTTATTCTTCGTTTTCTTATTCTTTTTTTATTCTGCTGAAGGAATTGTCCCTGGGACAGCATTGTTAATTAAGCAGAGCCATGTACATTCAATAATGGAAACACAGACCTTTCACACTAAGGACCAGCTTCTCTCCTAATTTTTGCTTTTAACAGTTTGAATAGTTTCCTTTTTTTTTTTTTTTGTTTGGTTGAATTAGAAATCTGAGCAAAAAATATTTTGCAACTAAGGAAACTGCCTCTTCAACATGAAAGCCAAGTGAAGTTTCTTTTTTGTATCTTAAAGTGGTAGTTTGAAATTTGATTTATTAATGTCATTCAGTAGTGACAGGGAGGCTCAGGGGTGACAACAGTGATGCCCCACAAAATGCAGGTGTACCCTTGTTGGAAATGCCACCCTTGCCTGTTTGCCACCCTTCCAAGCATAGAAATGGGCAGCAAAACCTCCTCTTCTGCAATTTTCACAAGCATTGGCTTTGCTCTGATTTATTTACTATTTATATATTTATTTATTATATATTTTTATATATATATTTTTTTTATATATATTTATATATTTATTAATTATATATTTATATATTTATTACCTGCTCTCGTATTTCTGCCTCGTGTTAATTTTGTGCCAAGCAGTGCCCCTTAGACCTACCAGCTCCAGGAGAGTGAAAATACTGCACTCAGAGCTCGGCTTAAAGCTGACAGAGTTGTGCTTCAAACTTGGCTGACCTCACCCTGGGCAGCCCTAGATACTTTTATGTTGTGCAAACTCATGCCAAGGACAGTGATGGGGTCAAGTACAGAGAGGAAAAGCAGAGCAGATGTGCAGTGAGTCCCAGATTTTTCAGTGTTATGATGAATGGGACAGCATGAACCCTCCCTGAAACACTCTGCTGTGAGCAGAGGCTCTGCACAGCACAAAGCACAGCGCCTGATTTTTGTTCTGGAGGTTTATTGAAAGGTTTGGGGTCTTTCCACTGAAATCTGACTCCCAACACTCGGCACCTCTGTTCTTGAAAGGGATGATGTGTGGCCTGATGGCAATTAGCACTCCAAGCTCGGGCAGCCTTCAGAGAATATTTTTCTCCTCAGACAAGGAGGGACTGAAATCCACATTCAGTCACAGCCTCCACACCTTATTTTTCAAGTGGTTTAACAACGATGCTGTGAAGGCTGGAATTGTTTGTTCCACAGAAGTAACTTCCTAATGATGCCTTGTGCTCAAAGCTTACAGTTGGCATTTATTGGCCAAGATTTCTTTTTGGATGAAGTGCATTCCTGTGTGGAATGGTGAGCAGAACACAGGCAGATGCTGGGATACAGATACCTGCAACAATGGTTAAGCTTCAGTCCATGCTTTCTGTTTTCAGTCTCTGAAGCTGAGCTGCAGCTTTGTGATCCCTTAAGGCCACACATACCTATTCATTTTAATCAGAATTTGCCAAATTTTCAGATGGATATTATGAAAAGCTACAGGAATGTATACAAATTACTTTTTTTTCAAAGATGAGGAATGGCCTCTGAACTAAAGCCAGTCTCTTGATGCATTTTACAACTTTCAGGTTGCTTGGCTTGAGCACACAGATAGGTTTCACATCTGGAATTGGGAAAATACCGTAGAATTAGAGAGTGGTTTGGGTTGGAAGGACCTTAAAGTTAATCTTTAGATGGTCTTAAAGATCCCCTGCCACAGGGGAGGCGGAACTGGGTATCCCTGGATATCTCTTTTCTGTAATAAAGAACTGAAGCAAATCCATTGACCAGCTCCTCCTCCTGCCCTCCTTCCTTCCCCCACAACCTCAGTCTGTTTTGAATTTCCAGTTTGGGATTATCTCAGGACACAAATCTGTAAGACCAGATCCATTTAATCCAACTTTTACTTATAGAGCAGGACATCCTTTCCTAGCTTTTTTTTCTGGTTTGAGGCCATCACTTTCCTTGGGATGTGACTGCAGTTTTCCTTAGTTTTTTCAGGGGCTGTAGTTGGGAATAGCTGAGGTTCAGATTCCCAGGCCAATCCAGGGAAACGTGCTGAGTGTCACAAAAGGACACCCCCAGCCAGGCATGAGACAGGCAAATATCAGTGCGGATTTTAATCATGCTGCTAAGCAGGCAGATGAGACACTGATAAAGCTGAAAGGACACCCAGGAGAATGAAGGGAAGGGAACAGCACAGCAAACACAGGCAGAGATTCAGCAGGAGTCCCAAACAGAACAAATATTTGCAGGGCTGCTGAGTAACTGCCTCGTGTCACTGGGAGTGCAGGAGTTGCCTGCACTGTATTTCCTCACATTGATGCCTTCTCCAGCCACCTAGAAACAGAGACTAGACAAGAGGAAGGGAATAAATGTAGGTATTTATTTGAAAGCCTTCAAGGCACACCCTGGGGGAGCCAGAGGCTGCTTCCAAAAATGGACCCCAAGATGGACCCCAGGTCACGAGTTCTTCACACCTTTATAGCTTTGGTTCATTTGCATAGCACGGTTAATTCTCCAATTAAAGCCCCAGTTTAATGATGTAATTCCCCTCAGCTTGCTCCCCCCTTAGAGGCTTTGGGTTACACATTTTGGGCCTAGCAGAGCCTGGCTGTCCTTGAAGGCAAAGCCTGGAGAGGCTTTGTTGTGTCTGCCCAGCACGAGAGAGCAGAAATTCCAGGCTACAAGGAACTGCAGAGTTACACTCCAAGCAGTGCAGAATTTGAAAAATATAAAAGTTAAAACCTAAGGCATCAACATCAGTGGCATTTATGAGCTCAGCCCTGGCCTCCTCAGAGCCCAGGGAGGTTTAAATGCTGCCTGACTGGCTCCTGTGGGTGCCTCTGCCCTGGCAGTGCCCTGAGGAACATGAGGGTATTTGCAATTTTTCCATCTTGGCTGGGCTGTCCTGAGAATGGGGTTTAAGAACTCGGCTTGGCTGTGGGTCTGCAAGTTCCCAGGGAAGCCATGGAGTTAATTAATTTACTTTGTAGATATTTTCCGAGGTTTCCAGATAACTCGGTGTTATTGTAACACTGAGGAGCTTTTGGAGAATTGAAGCTAGGGATGGAATGGAATGGAATGGAATGGAATGGAATGGAATGGAATGGAATGGAATGGAATGGAATGGAATGGAATGGAATGGAATGGGATGGTTGTGTGTGCATCTATCACCTCTTTCTCTAGGTGGACAACTCTGTTGGACACCTGGTTGAAGCAGGATGCTAAAACAGAGCACCTCACTTTCAAATCAAAGGGCAGGTTTGAGTGGACAGGTCCAGATTTCATTATTCCATGTTTACTTCCTGTACATCAATTTAAAGGGCTTTTTGTTGGATTTGGGGTTTGGTTTTTTTAAGCATAACATCTACAAGTTTCCCTCAGACATTTCTAGGGTGACTTCACTCATTACATCATTGTCTGTTTTGGGATGTTTTCAAGAGATAAGGCCTCCTCCCCTGCAGATCACTAATCCTTCTGTGTTCTGAGAGCAGGCTATTTTAGCAAAACAAATTAGTTTAATCTCTCTGAAAATCTGGGTTTTCAGCATCTATATTACAAATTACCTTGTCTGTTTTGTATTCTGAAGGAAAGTGAGATAGGAGCAAAGAGTAATTAATCCCTTCTTACTGCTTTAGTAGAATTTCTCCTCCTCATTTTCATAAAGTAATTTTCAAGTTTTATGAAGAAAATAACACATAAAATCTCTTTCCTTTTATTCCTTCAGCAGAATAAAAAGCTTAAAAGAATGGAGAATCCTTGTGCCTAAGTGTAGCTCATCAGCACTGTTTGATTTTCAAAGTAACTCATGTGAATTGACACAAAAATAACATACACTAAACCCACCCAAGATATGGGTGATTGATTTGTTTTAATTTCATCTCTGGAGGGGTTCAGTGGAATAATTAAGTACTTCATACAAAATTTATGTGCAGGTGCCTGACTGAAGCACTTGTCAGTACCCTGGTCCTCTCAGGATCTCGCCCCTGGTAGTTTTAATTCAGGTTTTTGTCAATCTTAGACATCCAGGCATTATAAAAGCCCCAAGTTCCAGCCACAGGTTACACTTTGAGGTTATATATCATTACTTTGTCTGACAAAACTGACCTGAAGAAAAGGTAAATTTCAAAACTCCTGCTGGCCCTTCAAAGCATCTATCAGGGGAGGTCCCGAGTGGCCCAGGGCAGCCAGGTCCTGTCAGGGGCAAGCTGTGCCCACTGGGCACAAGGTGCCTGGGGAGCAAGGGCCACACAGCCAGTGCTGGATAGGGACTGCTGCTGCACCCCAGAAAGCCACAGGGGTGTAGCTGAGGGCTGGTCATGATCCAGGACCACGTCTGGTGCTGGTTCTTGCAGCAACCCCAAATCAGTGACTCTGGAATGGGAGCTCTGCTGTCTGATGCTCACAGCCTCTGATGGGGACTCCAGCCTTTGGGCTAGAAAGGGGTAGGGGAGGAAGTTTTTTCTTTAAAGTTATGTTTGTGTATGAAATCAATCTTTCTGTTTGGGGGCCATAAGATAAGCCAGGTAAGAAGGTTGTGCAGTGAGAGAGTTTAGAACTGGGAAAGTCAGAGCAGGCAGATGAAGGAGGGAGGTGCACAGCTGCCACCAAGCTGCTGCCCGAATTTCCAGGCACTAATCCAGGGAAGAAAAGCTGCAGAATCCCTGACTGCACATCCTCTTGGAAAAAAAAACCGAATCCCTCTGGTGTAGGAGGGGTTAGCATGATCCAAACCGTGCACAGAAGGGAGGAGGAGGCAGCTGTGGAAGGGAGGACAGAAGCAACTCCTCAGCCTTGGGCTGAGGCTTGGTCACTGCTGCAGCAGGGCTTGCAGGGCACTCTCATCCCTCCAGGAGGGGATGTGCTGGGGGCTGCTGAGGGGCAGCTCCAGAGCCAGCAAACAGAGCAGGATGGGGCACACAGGGGGTGTCCCTGAGTGTGGCTGATCCACGGGCAGCCAGATCAAAGGGGGATTTAGGGAGAAGCCAGGGAAAGCCTCCCAAGGATAAACATGGTGTAAGTAAGAGCCCAGCATGGAAAAAGACCAGGGAAGTGGCTACACTTGCAGTGTCACAGCACACAAGTTCCTTGGGGAGAAATGAACTTGAAATTATCAGATTTGAAGTAAAGGTTTTGCTGTTATGATGGGAAGCTTTGAAAGACTCTTGTGTTTGAAATAAAAGTAGCCCTTCCACAGAAAGAGGTGCTTTACATTTTCTACAATGCAAAATTAATGTATTTAAATTGCTCTGTACAGTTCCCTCTGCCATAAATAACAATATCTTCCATGATCCCTTCTTGTGAAATCAAAATTCTCCTTTAAAGTGTTCCCAATAAGAGTAATCTGATTTGCTTGCTTAGCTTATGAGTCTTCTATGGCTAAAGACCCACAAGGAGTCTAAGCTTCATAGGATGGGAATATATTCACCTGCTACTGCTAACTTCTGCAAAAACCTGAAGCTCTGTCATTTTTGGCAGACTTCTCTGTAATACAAAACTTCTTACACTCTTTAGCAGCAAACAGTATCAGCTACAGGCAAAGTTAGAAAATAAAATGTGATGACATCAGCTCTTCCAGAAGAATCTGAGTGCTTTTGCAGATGAGGCTCTGCCATTTAACATTTCATGTCACTCTCTGTGAGCTCAGTTCCCCGAGTGCCATCATTCCTGCTGACTGACATCAGTCCCTGCTCCCTGTCTGCATCACCTGCAGGTCTGTCCAGCCTCTGGTGTGGTCCAGCACACACACCCCCACAGCCTCCACTCACATTTTGTGCCTCCTGGAACAAATGGCCAAGATGTCCCTCACCTCACAACAGCAAGGAGTTGGTATTGATGACAGTAGTCAAGCAGAAATTGTCCAGATGCCCTTTATTGTCTAATTTTTTAAGTAGAAGAACAGTTGTAAGGTGCCTAAATATAAAACATTATCATTCTGACTGGAAATAACCTACTGCAGACACCTTCTTTTGTGCACTAGCATTTCCTTCCTAGGGCTTTTTATCCTTCACTTAATGGAGCTGATCCTGTGTCAGATGGGAATATTTCCATATTTCCCTCCTGTTCTTGGATTATTGATTTGGACCTGTTTGGTCCATCTTGTTATATTTTACAGAGTGAACGATAACCTGAGGAATTATTGAAAACATCAGGGCACTGTCTCCTGAAAGAGAAGAAAAACTGATCTGCTTCCAGTATAGGATAACCTAAATCATAACTTCTCAGACCAGCTGACACTGATGAAATAAATAAATGGAGAAAATGATGCTAGAGGCCTCAATCTTCATATTTACAGGAGAATATGAGGGCTGAAACAAGCCTCTCAGCATTCCATGCCAACAGGATTCCTACTCATTAACACATATAAATGCTGATGGATAATTAAGTAATTTGGGAGACAGACCATGCATATGGGAAGCATTTTTGGTATTTTATGACCTCCTTCACTGACCTATGTAATTACTGTGCTGCTGACTAATGCAGCAACATAAACCCTCTGTGAACATTCTCTGTTATGAAGTTTATTTCAATTCTAAATGACCTTTCTTTTTATTTGTTACACTGGGATCAGAAAAGTCGTTGTTGAATTGTTCTATTCCCTCCAATGCTAAGAGAAAAAGAACATTATTAAGTAATCAATTTCTAAGCCACCTCCAGTGTAGTACAGAAAACAGAGCCAACTTATATTTGGCAAGAACAATTCATGTCAAACCAATCTAATTTCCTTTTCTGACAGGGCAAATGGCTCAATGGATAAAAAGAAGCAGTAGATGTGACATTTTTACTGTAGTAACATTTTAATGTGTGGTATTTTTATAAAGAATACTTAGAAATCATAGGACTGTATTAGAATACATGGATGGTGTCACCTTGTGCTGGAGGGAAACTTAGTGGGGAAAAAAAAAAAGGGAGTTTAGGGAATTGTGGTTAATGATTTGTCCTCTGGGAATAACTCCCTGGGCAGTACTGCAGAAAAATGGGACTTGCTCGACTTCCTAAACTCTCCTGTAATCAGGCACTGGGAATTACACACTTTTTATAGAACACCAATGATAACTACACAATTTCTTGTGATGTCTTTTTCCTCTGAAATGAACTCAAGCTTTCCAGTAAGGAATTTATTGAAATTTACCTTTGAAGTTCAGATGACTCACTAACTTGACAGGGATTAAAAAATAAAAGGTGAAAGATAGTCCAGATGTCTCATGGGGAGGAAAGGGGACAGAAACCCGACACATTCATCAGAGTAGGAAAATTAGGACATGCACCTGAAGACAAGAACTATGAACTATTGGATGAACTAGGCTGGTTTAGGAACCTAATGACATGACAGGGACATTTCAAACTGGCACACTCAGAAGAAGTTCATGTTTAAGTCATACAAATGTGCAAGAATATGAATCTGGAATATGAAATCAGGAAGAGGTGATTATAATTACACACTCCAATTTAGGACAACATTTAATCACTTGCAGATACTTAAACACTTTCCTGAATAAATGCAAACCGTGTTGTTTCCTGCATTAGGGATTGTAACTTAAAGTCGTGGTTGTAATTCCAGATCTAAGTGAGAGCAAGCAGGTATCAAATGAAGGTCTAGAAGAGGGATTTAGATGCTGAAAGAGTTTTAAAAATCTGAACCTAAAAGAAGAAATCATTTCCTTTATAAATATGAAACTATAAACAGGAGCAGTGTGTAAAGCTCACAGATTGGACTCACTCTTGAAGATGATCCTCTCTGGAAGAAATTTGACTTCCGCTGGAGGAAACCTGCAGCTCACCAAGCCAGTTAAGGTGAATTCCCAGGAGACATATCTGCAGTTGTCAATGCTTTCTGCAGAACACCCAAATCCCCCCCACTTCTCTCCACCACTGCCTTGCAGTACTAGCTCTTGCCAAATCCACACCCTGCTCACAAACTCTGTGTGGCACCTGGCAAGGGAGAAAACTGCTCACTGGAGTAGTGACTGAAACACAGCCTGACCTGAGCTAACAGGACAAGTTACAGCAACTGAAACACAGCCTGACCTGAGCTAACAGGACAAGTTACAGCAACTGAAACACAGCCTGACCTGAGCTAACAGGACAAGTGACACCCCTGCCCAGTGACAGTCAGAACCCAGTGGGTTCCCAGCTGTCCCTCCCTCTCCATACCTCAGCCAACCCATCTCTTCCCCTCACCAAGCATTCCCAGCACCTCACCCGAGCTATACCCATGGATGTGGACTCCTGCACATCAGGAGGAGGTGAATTTCTCTGAGCAGGAGGAGTTTCTGCTGCCTTAGCACCGGTGTGAGCAAGAAGGGGGAGTGGAACGAGCTGGGACAGCTCAGCAGTGCTGCTGCTGAACTCTTTCCCCACCCTAACACACAGCTCTGCACTGCTCATTCACTATTTTCTGCCAGTTTGGGCACCTCTGAGCCCCTCTGGGGAATGTGTGGAATGATGCCATTCCATATTCTATGGAACATGGCCACAGGCATGCAAGTCACCATCACCATTATGCATCTCCAAGTTAAAAGTGTTTACACCAAGAGCTGTTTTATGTGGATGGGAGGTGGAGGTGCTTTATGGCCAACAGGGAATCTCAAAGCCTGGGCTCCTGCTAAATGTGCCAGGGGGCTAAAAAAGGGGTGTAGTTCCCAAATGGTCGGTTCAGCACCATTCCTGAGCTTGACACTCACTTTAAATTAGCATGCAATTTAAAAATAAGTATTACACATGAAGGTTATCTCACAAGAAACATGTAATTTACATTCTGAAACTCACACTCTTTGTTTGGATGTAACCCATAAAGTTCCTGCTCTGTGAGGCCAGGGGACATTCCTTATTGCCTTTAACTCACTCACCTCTTCCTGTTTCAAGGTGATTTTTTTTATCCTTCATCATATTTTGGAAAAGCAACTCCACAGGACAAGAACTCCCAGTAAATCTTTGGTGCTGATGCCAGGGAGAACCTGATAGACCTGACAAGTTGTGTGATCCCTTTTAGCACCAGGAGTTGTATCATTCATCCAGAGACCCCTGACAGTCACCTTGAACACTACGTGCCCTCGCAGTGCTTTTTAAATCCTATAGATGTTTAAATAAATGCTTTTATCTTCTTTGATCTTCTGCAACCATGCAAGTATTAACATACACAATGCTCACAGAAAGACACTGGATAAAATGGTTATTTTTAGAATTTCCTCACTTCATAAAACAGTACAATAGCTATGATGCCACAAATAACTCACTATGAATTCTTCTTATAAGCAAACAGAGGAAGTGTAAGTTTAGGAAGAGACAAGGAGTTCAGAAGAGGCAATTTATTAAAATACTAGATTTAGTAGTGTAAGTAAAAATACATCTATAAATACTGGTTTTGCTTTGGGTCAGTGAGAATATAAACTAGATTTTATTCCATAGGTCAGTCTGAAACTTGGGCAGAAATGTCTAACACTTAATAACCATCCATGTGTCCAAGTTTCATCTGAGATAAAAAACAACAAAAGAGTGAGCTATTAAATTTGTGACCAACTTTCTGGCCTCTGGAAAGATTTGCTTATGCTGTTACAAAAGTGGGGTTTAGTTGAGCAATGTATTTTTTGTTTGAGGTTCCCACCATATTATTTTGTGGGTTTAGGAACATTTCAGCTTCTCTCTTCTGAGTATTACCTATTCTGTCAGTGAAGAAGCAATGAAGTCACAGCAGAATTTAAAACCACTGGCCAGAAGTTGTCCTTGTGTGCTTTCCCCCAGTTCCTAGGACTTTTTTATGAAATGGAGTGTCAGCCATCTGATTTCAGCTGGCTTGGGATGGGACCTAGTGACCAGGAAACAGTGGCAGTGAAAAGTGTGTTGGAAATGGTTTCTGAAGGACTGCTAGGAACTTGTTTTGGGGCTTTCTTGAAGCATTACCATGTTGAGTTCTGTTGCTGTGTATTTGAGGAGTAACTTCAGCTCCCTGTAGATCAGCACCCTTACTTGGCCTACCTTCCACTGAACGCTCCCACTTCTCTATGGATAGGGATCCATAAGAGGGAACCCAATAAAATGGACAAGCAGCTTCTAATTTCCCTCTGGCTAGATTTTACAAGATGTATTTGGAGACGTTCAATAAGCCACAACCAGAGATTCTCAGACTGACTTGTGTCCCAACACTGTGATTTTATAGGCACTTTTTGATGGACTCCAACCTACCTGTAGTGCTGCAGTTGTGATTCCAGCTGCTGAATGTATATTTGCAGATGTGGCACCTCATTAGCTTTCTCTTCCAGCTCCTTCACTTTGCCAAGACTGTTGAGGACAGCGTGCCTGGCCTCTTCCACCTTCCTCCTCATCTCTGCCTGCTCCCTCTTCAGGTTACGGTTGCAGTCTTCCAGACTGACCAGAGCTTCCTGAGAGCTCTTCAGCTCCCTCTCCAGCTCCTGATTGAACCTGATTGCTTCTTCAATCTGCCCATCCCTGGAGCTCCGGATGAGCTCCATTTCCTTCAGGACGCTTTGGAGGCACTTGGTCTGGGAGTGGTTCTGTGTCAATGGTCTCTTACTCCCCACAAAACAGGTTCCCTCTTCTTTATGGCTGGCATGGCTCTTCCGCAGTCCCACCTGTAATGACCAGGAGCAGAAAGCAGGGAGAAAGTGATGTGTTTTGAAGCAACTGGCATTTTAATCAAGACTGAAAATGGCTGGATTGTGCTTTGTTGGGGTTTTTTTAAAATCACATATAGTTGATCAGCAGCTAAAGCTACGTGACCTTTGCCAAATACAGAGACAAGGAAACAATCTCTGGAAAGTAGTTTTTAAAACCTAGCTACACATTTAATTTTCAGACTACTCACTATTATGTTATTGCACAAGTTCCTGTATAGCTTTAATGTCATTACTATGGTCTGTACTCAGAAGTCAAGTAGTGTGCTGGAAAAGATATTTCCAATGAAGTTGTGTTCAGAAGAAGAGAGCAGGGAGCAGCCAGGGGTGTTCTGGAGCTCTCCTCTTTGTCCTTTTGATTCTTCCTGGGGCCTCTGATTGGTGACTTCATGTTGGCTTCAGATTTCCTTTCCCTTTTCAGATGAAGATGGTAAAAGTGGCTTTGACCTGCCATGATGGACGTTGTGAAGAGGAACAGCCAGCTAATGCCAGTGGAAGTGTCACACATGGAGCAGCTCTGTGAGTCCTGTGTTAGTATCAAATCAGACCTGATCAGACCTGCCAGAACAACTGGTCCATGCTGCCCTTCACTGCTCTGCCTGTTCCACGCTATTTCATGCCAGAGTAATTTAACTGCTGTTAAGTGTGTATGTGTTTCACTCGAGCCAGTACAGCAGAACCAGCAGAAACCAGCCCCAGAATTAATGGGGCTCTGCAGAGGAGCCTGGGACTGTTCATCAGCCTGCCTGCAGAACTGGCTCCAACTCTGAAATCTTGTGACCATGCTCTGAAGAAAATGTACTTCTAAGGTTTCTGAGGCACTTATGACTGAGGCACTGTACGTGCTCGTACAGGTAAGAACCCAGAAGTTCTTTCCCACTTCAGAAAAAACCCTGCAGTGGTGCATATCCAGTATATGGTACCAGCACATCCTGACTGACAGTGCAATAGAAGCAGCAGCATTGTACACTTGGGTTTGTTAAGATGAACTCCCCACCACTTCTAACAGAGCGCTCAGCAGCCTATCCCGTAGCTATATATAATGGCACACTGGCGAAGACACATTTCTCCTTAAAGCCTCCCTGTAACTAAACTTTGCTAAAAAGTTAATGCCGAGGATGAACGAGCAACTTCGGTCTCGGGCGGGAGGCGGAGGGGTTTTTAACACGGACTTTCCGAGAGCAGCATCTTTCCTGGAGCACTCGGGGCCACCCGAGCCGCTCCGCACTCACCTGCAGCGCCAGGCACCGCGCATCGCTGCTCTGCAGGGCTGCCCGCATGTCCTCCACCAGCTCCCGCAGGCTGCCGTTCTCCTCCTCCAGCTTGGCGATGCGGTCCTCGGCCTGCTCCAGCGCCACGATCTCCTCGTAGCACTGCGGGGAGCAGGGTGCGGGCTCGGCGCTGCCCGGGGCCGGGCGGCGGCGGCGGCGGGGGCTGCGCAGGCGGATCTGGGTCTCGATGTGCTCGCTCTCCCGGCCCAGCGGCAGCCGCGGCCCCGCGCGGGTGCTGAAGTGGCCGCAGAGCCGCGCGTGGAACTGGCGGAAGGTGAGCTCGGCCGAGAGCCCGTCCCACAGCCCCGCGCACTCCTCGGGGTCCGCCGCCTCCTCCAGCCCCAGCACCTGGCACAGCGTGCGGAAATCCTCGCCGGGGATGCGGCCCGCCCCGGCGCAGTCCAGGTGGTGGAAGATCTCCTGCAGGTACTGGTCCAGGCCGGTGGCCAGCACGACGATCTCGTTCTCCACGCCGCGGTCCAGCCCGTAGTGGTAGGCGAGGGCGCTGACCAGCCACTGCGTGCGCCGGGCCGGCCGCCCGTAGGGGTCCCAGCCCTCAGGCGGCTCCATCGCTGCCGCCCGTCCCGCGGCGCTGCCCGAGCATCCCCGGCTCCCTGCGGCCGCAGCGCTCGGCCCCGGGCCCGCTGGGGCGGGACGGGCGGGGCGGGGCCGCCGCTGCTCCAGCGCCGCTCACGGAGCGCCCGGCTCGCCCCGCAGCGGAGCCGCGCTCCCCTTTGTCCGTCGGGAAAAGGGATCCGGGCAAAGCCGGCAGGTGCTACCCTGCTTCGTTATCTGCCAGGCCTGCCTGCGCCCCAAGTTTGTTTCTGATTTCTTGACTAATTTCTCCTCTTGAACAGCAGCGGGACAATAGCATCGCACAGTCCGGTTTGACAAGTAAGGTTTGTGAACAAGTGGGTGCTTCCACTAAATTAAAAACCCAGTGTGCTTGAAAGTCGGCCTTCTGTTCACTCAGGCTTCCTCACCTCTGTAGATGAGGTGACTTTATGGTGTAGGTAAGTGGGTTTAAAATTGTCTGTGATAGAGATGAGTAAGTGTTAAACCTGTTCGAATGCTGAGCTGCCCAAAGCAGTGATTTTAGTCTCTCTTTGGCTGGGGAGTAGGACCGGCGTTGTTTTTTTTGAGATAGTAAGGAAAAGGGAAGGGGTGCTGTGGAAAACTAATTGCTCAAAATTCGAGTGGCCCAACCACACTAAAAAATGAAGTCTAAACCGAAGAGTTTTTTATTTTTTTTTCCCCTTACAGGTGGGGTAAAACATGCAGTGCTATTGCAAATAAAGTTCTTTGAAGAGATTCAGCCAGCACCCAGCTGCACAAAAATCACAGCAGCAAAGGATGAGGCAGGGCATGGGAAGTCTTCAGCCCTTCCTGTTGTAGGTACAACAGTATGAAAACTGACTCTGGCTGGTACCCACAGGTAACACGTAGTATTTGTAGAGAAGAGCAGATGCCCCAAGCTGCTGGTGGCCCAAGCCCTGCTCTGGCTGGCCCAGTTTCAGTCCTAGCTGGACCAGGGCAGCCGGTTCGGGAGGGGAGGAGGTGGGGGGATGTCCGAGGGCTTCCTCTTCACAGCCGGGCTGGGGGGGCGTGGGGGAGGCACAGAGTGCTGGTGCTCTGCTTTCCTGGGCGACTGCGGCCGCTGGGGCCATGCCTGAGGGCTGTCAAAACGGACGGTCTTTGGGCTCCCTGGGGGCGAGGGAGGGTCCGGCCTTCCTGGCTGGGAGGGCGCTGGAGCTGGAACTGGGCGACTGTGGAGAGAGGAGGTGGCTGAGGCCCCCGGCTGCACCGGGCACACAGGGACCCTCCTCCCCAGCAGGGCCCAGAGCTGCCAAGGCTCCCCAGCACGGCTGCAGCCCGAGCGGGCTCCCCAGGACAAGGCCCAGCAATTAAGAGGCCAATTAAAGCACTGGACAGCAGCAGAACCCTCAGCAGAGTTCTTTGGACTCGCCACAACTCCACAGCAGCCTCACTGGGAATGTCTCCTGTCTACAAGC
Source organism: Monarcha castaneiventris obscurior (assembly GCA_026261815.1). Lineage (NCBI taxonomy): Eukaryota > Metazoa > Chordata > Aves > Passeriformes > Monarchidae > Monarcha > Monarcha castaneiventris. The sequence continues at coordinate 19,295,161 of JAMPIT010000484.1, forward strand.
AGCCTTTAAAGGAAGCTGGGGGATGGAGATCAACAACTTACGGTTTCTTGCCCCTCCACCAGCGGAACCCGACATAGCACAGGACCATGGAAAGTGGCACAGTGATCAGCGTCACTACTGTGCCTATCATGCAGGACTTGCGCACATCCTGGGGGCAGAAAACTCTCGGGGTGCTCGGTGTCTCCTGGGCATTTGTGTCTGACTTGCCAAGCACATCTGTGGGAGCAATGGGGAGCGTGAGCCCATGCTGGCACCACTGCTGAGCTGGCAGCACGCTGGGTATGGCCAGGACGTTCTCTGTTTGCCCAGAGCTGTGCTGAGCCCAGCTGAGCCCGGCATAGCAATTACCTCCTGTGCCCGTGCCTGTGCCTGTGCCCGTGCCCGTGCCCGTGCCCGTGCCCTTGCCTGGCATCTCCTCCTTTACTGCAGCAGGGGCTTGCATAGAGCCATTGTTTCCTCTGGGATGTGCCACCATCTTCACAGACTTTCGGTTCATCCCTGGAGAAATGAAGGGAGACAGCTGGATCAGATGGAACCGTTCCCCATTCAGGGAGGTGGCTTCTTCTGGAGGCAATACTGGTCAAAGTAATGGATAAGGATCAGGAAAATTCCCAGGCTCTTGGGGCTGGCCAGGGCCCTCCCTCCTCCAAGCCGCCGCCACTCCTGATCTCCCCAGAGAGCAGGAAATTGCAGGGGGATCTCAGGGAGTGCATGGCCCGTGGTGCAGTTTGGGCACCTGGCAGCTGATGCCAAATGCCTTCCTGCAGAGGCTGGGGAGGAGCTGCAGCCAGGCCAGGCTGGGAAACAGCCCTGCAGGGCGTGAAAGCAGCAGCGGGGCAGCGAGGCTGCCATGGATCCCTTCCTGCTGTGCCGGGCACGGCGTGTCCAGATGTGCAGCGACAGCCCCCGGCTGCTGAGCCTCAGGGCAAGGCTCAGGGAAATGCACCCACCACGGCGTTTCTCCAGATCACTCAGCATCCGGTCCAGAAGTTTGGATGCCTCCAGGGATTTCTTGTCTTCTATGTCTTGACTCTGCCCTCTGGGAGGACCTTAATGGAAAGTAATTCCGTTTCTCTTTCAGGCCGGAGTGGCAGTGAGCGCACCTGGGTGATCGGGCACTCCCTAGGGCATCCTCTCTGCCTTCCACTCGAGCACGGCCAGAGGGAGCCCGTGCCTGCAGTGGCCCTGGAAGTGGCTGGCATGGAAGGAGCCCTTTGCAGGGCAGGCAGGGCAGAAAGGACTCCCTGCAGCTGCCGGCAGCTCTAAACTCAGCCCGGCCAGGGCCAGGGCTCGGCAGCGGCAGCGGGAGCAGCTCAGGCTCCCTGGGAGCGGCAGAGGAGCCGCGCAAGGCACAGCGCCCCGGGGCACAGCCCTGGGCCCGGCCCCTTCCCTCTCTGCTCTTCTCCGGGGCTGCACAGAGCACACGGAAGGAGCAGCTGGCATTGCACACGGGAAGGAGATTGAGAGCTAAATGCTCCTTCCTGCCCCTGACAGCGACCCGGTGGGATCACTCAGGGCTCCAGAAGGGAGCAGGGCAAGGTTTCCAGAATCCCTCAGTCTTGAGATGACTTTAAGGGAAGTGGCAGCTGAATGAGGTCATGCCACGCTGACAACTATTCTGTCAGGGAAGGGATGCTGAGAACTTGCCTCCAGTAAGTCCCAAGTGATCGAAATTGTCGTCCATCCAAGTTGCTGGATCAGCATTCCCAGCATCCTCATCTAGAAGGGAGCACAGGTCAGAACCATCCCATGGTGTGCCAGGATCCCCTTCTGCCTTAGGGAACTGGGCACTGCAAGGGGGTTGGGTGAGGCCGTGGGAGCCAGATGTCAATGGACGTGGCCAAAGCTGCAGAGGGGCCTGGGGAGCTCTGGGCTGGCTCCTGGTCACTCTCCTCCCTCTTTGCAGGCCCTGGGCCACATCCCTGGAGGGGCGGCTGCAGCAGCCCAGAGGAAGCCCTCCCTAAAGCCCTGGGGAAAACCATCCCCAACGCTGCCCGGGGAGAAGGGAGCGCTGTCCCGGGAAAGGGGAGCCAGGCCGCCGGCTCACCTGCTCCCCGCGCTGGCATCGGAGCAGCCTGGGCAGCCCTGGCAGGCAGGGCCACTGCCAGCAGGAGCAGGAGCAAGAGGCGCAGAGCAAGGGCCATGGCGCCTTGCCCTCAGCCAGTCCCGCAGCTCTTGCTGCCACCACTGTCCTGACACTGCTGTGCCAATGTCAGCACCACTGCTGCCGCCGCCGCTGCTGCCGCAACAGTTGTGGTCAAGGACTGACTGCCCGCTCCTTGTGCTGCTGGGCAACCACAGGGCTCTGTGACATCAGAGCTCTGCTGTGACCTCAAGGCCTGGGTGGGGATGGACCTCAAGGCTGGAATCTTTCTTCTTGGAGTGGGAGCCCATCCTGTCCAGCAGCTTAGTCCAAGGGGTGTGACACAGTCCCAGCCCAGCTGATCTCACAGGCTGGGGAATGAAGGGATGGAGAGCAGCTCTGCCAAGCTGGACTTGGGGGTGCTGTTGGGTGAGAGGCTGGATGTGAGCTGGCCATGTGCAGTGCCAACCTCATCCTGGGCTGCACCCAAAGGAGTGTGCCCAGCAGGTTGAAGGAGGTGATTCCACCCCTCTGCTCTGGTGAGACCCTGCCAGGAGTGCTGCATCCAGCTCTGGGTCCCCAACACAGGAAGGACGTGGACCTGTTGGAGCACATCCAGAGGAGGGACAAAATGCTCTGAGGACTGGAGCCCCTCTGCTTTGGAGACAGCCTGGGACAGCTGGGGGTGTTCAGCCTGGAGAAGAGAAGGCTCCAGGGGGACCAGGTTGCTGCCTTTAAGTACCTTAAGGAGGCTTGTAAAAAAGATGTGACAGAATTTTTAGTAGGGCCTGTTGTGACAAGACCAAGCGGGAATGGTTTTAATCTAAAAGACAGTAGATTCAGACTAGACATAAGACATTTTTTACACTGTGGGTGTTGAAATCCTGGCACAGGTTGCCCAGAGAGGTGGGAATCCATCCCTGGATGTATTCCAAGCTCACGCTCTGAGCAATCTGATCTAGCTAAAGGTGTCCCTGCTCACCGCAGGGCATTGGACTAGATGGCCTTTAAATGTTCCTTTCAGCCCAAGCCATTCTGTGCTCCTGTGCAGCATGAAAGCAATGCTGGATTAATGCTGGGTAATGATGCTGGCACCTGTATTTTGGTAGTTGTGCCATTTAGTGATGGGCCGAGAGAGGATTGATATTCTGCAAATAACAGACAGTGTGCTCAAGGAGAAACAGGAGAGGAACACAGCTTCCAGTTCAGATAAATAGAAAAATGCCAGCATTTTGCTGCCCATTCCTTGCTAAGAAATAAAGGAATGTCCTGAAGATCCCTTCATATGGGTGGACTATTGGCTATATCAGTACTTGTGCTCTGTAAAACAGGTAACTTGTTGCAGCTTCTCGCCCTATTTATCACTGGATAAAACCCAAATACTGCATTGCTCCATGTCTACTTTCTTCCAAGTAAAGGCAAATTTTGTTTATTATAGAGTGGGACATACTCATCTGTTCACGTGCAAATTCTCCTTGCCATTCATACAATGCTGATTGGCTCTAATCAGGCTGTAATTAAGACCTACCTCACACTGTAATTAAGGCTGATACATTGTGAAGCAAAGTGTTGAGTAATTTGTCCTGCTGTCTGGCACTGTAGAGAGTTTTTCTGTAATTAAACGACATTTGAAGGCAGGTGTACTATACCATACTTCCGGCGTACTAGAAATGAGAAAACAGCCTTTGAAACAGGATTTTATCCTTTCATCCTCCCCCTCCTCCTCCCAGGAACTTTAATCTCTGAGGTCTAAGCTGTTCAGCTGCCTCAAAAACATTGTTTTAATTCAGACAGGCATCCATGCAGTGAGCAACAAATCAGGATTGTGGCTGTGAAGCTTGAAGCAATGTACGTTTATAGCGCTAAAAATAATAATCCATTACCCAGGTTAAGCCAAGCATTTGCCAAATAACTCTACCTATCCTCAGGGATGTTTCAAAAAGGATGACAGTAAAGGCTGCGAGTGGGGAGGGAGAATGTCATCAAAATTGAAAATACAGCTTTCTGAGATCTATATATTCCTATAAAAGCAGAGTCAAAGTTGTTCATATATGGAACATTAACTAAGAAGTAAATAACAGATTGTCAAAATAATTGCTTGGGGAACAAAAAAACCTAAATAAAAGTAAGTTTACCTGTGGATTTATAAGTAAACCATCATGCCAAGAAAAAAACTAGACTTGCTAAAACTAAAAACAATAAGGCTGTTTCGTTTGTCTCAATATAAAAAAAAAATCACTGAAAACAATCAGAGATCCTCAAGACCATTACTATATACAGGAACCTCCAGGTATTGCGAATAACTGATGGAAACTGTAGTGTGCAATTCACAGAGGTAACATGGAATCTATTGGTGGATTTGTTGCAAGCTTTCTGATTGCAGACTGGAAAAGCAGAGGGGCTATCAGACCATATTGGGGCCTTTTCAGCAGTCTGATGGATGTTTCTGGGACCAGCTGCAGAGCAGAAAAGCAGGACACAATTACTGGGACAATCTCTTTCCTGGCTGTAGACTTTTTGACAAAAGTCTGTCCCCTGGGGCTGTGGGAGCTGTCGGGGGCACGCAGGGTCGGGGTGGCAGCTGCTGCTGCAGGGATGCCTTTGGCCCCTGTCCCTCGCAGCAGCCCCTGCCCAAGCAGCTGCGCTGCCCCCGGGCTCTCCTCCGGCCCTCTGGGCTTTGTTGGGTGGCACAGCCTGTGCCCAGGGCCGGCAAGGAGCCTGCAGGCCCCAGCTCTGGGCAAACAGAGAACGTCCTGGCCGTATGCAACGTGCTGCAGCTCAGCAGTGGTGCCAGCACGGGCTCACGCTCCCCTCTGATCCCACAGATGCAGCCGGCACCACAACGCGTGTTCCCAGTGCCCAGAAGGGGACAGGAGGAGGTTGCGGTCAGGGAAATCACTGTTTGCTTGTGCTAATGGCAAGCCTGGCCACCCATTTCTGCCAGAAAATGACTTTGAATTGCTCAACTGAACCTTGACTGAGAGCTTCCAAGATCAGCTCTTATGTTCCAATAAAGTTATGGAGCTGGCACAGCAGTGTCCGAGTGGTAGCACCAGCAAAGCCCCCACGGCAGCAGCACTGGCTGAGCTGCATGTCCGGGAGCAGCCGTGGATGCCCAGGGTGTGGGCAGGCAGGAGCCAGGCACGGCGCTGCTGTGACCAGCGGTGGGGCCCCGAGGGGCTGGGGGAGCCCGTGCTGAGGGTCCCTGGGCTGAGGGCACATTCCTTTCAGCGGGAGCATCTGGGCCTGGGCCTCCTCCAATGGCACGCCCAGGAAAAGAGGGGAGCCATCATTTTGCCTTGAAAAAAATGGGATGGGACTGGACTGTTCCATAAGGAAGCCCTTCATAGCCTGAGAGATGAGCTCAGAGCCCAACAGAGGCTGGGCGTGTGGCACCCCGGGATTCCTTACTAATGGAGTGGGGATTTGCCCCCCAGGCCTCATCTGTTCACCCAGGGACACTTGGTGAACACACACTGGCTCAGCCCTGCTGCTGCTCCTTGAGTGTCATGTTTGGGTTCCTCTAAAGGCATGCAGGGGGTTTTAGCCACCTCTGTGGTGTGCAGGGGCCTGGGGACACCCATAAGCCATGCAGGGAATTTTGGGTATCTCCAAAGGTGTGTAGGGGCCAAGGGACCTCCTTAAGTTCAGCAGGGGTCTGGGGTCTCTCGTGAGTCACACAGGGGGATTTTAGGGTGGCTCGGATGCCCGTAAGATGTGCAGTGGGTTTGGATCTCCCCTAAAGCATGCAGAGGGCTCGAGTCCCAAGTAAGTCAGGAAGAGGGTTAGACAGAGAGTCTAGAAACAGCAAGTGATCTCAAAAAAAAGAAGATACACATTCACTGCTTGGTGTTTAATATATTCCCTTCCCTACAATGCAGCTCCTTTTCTCTTTCCAAGGATGGCATTTCTTCATTCCTTGTCTTTGCTGTCTCAGTCATTAGAAGCCCATGGATGCCTCCATGCAAATGCTACCGTAACTATCAAGGGAACTCATAGCCTAAATTGCAATATAAGGACACCCACCCCTTTTGTTTTAATCTAATGAAGTCCACTACTGCAATGTATAAATTCCTTGCAGGTATTGGTTACCCCTTGTGCTGGGACCAGGGCTACATCACTGGGATGGAGCAGGCAGGGACAGATCACAGGCCCATGGTGCTCATGTCTATGCAGCTGCCCTGTTGGCCTGCGTTGTGTTATTTTTATAAATTATGGCATCAAGTCCTTCACTACTTAAATATGGGTCAAAACCCAGCACTGAACACACAGCACACATTCAGTGTCGGTGTGGCGGGGCTGGTGCTGCCTGCAATAGTGGGAATCACCAATATAAGTTGAATTTTGGACTTCACATTGACACTGCAGGTAGAACCATGAAATGTCTCACTTGTCTAATGTCATATAACTCAGCTTTTGTGAAAAAAACTAGATTGGATGGAGATGCCTGGCAGGACATACTCTCCTCACTGGGAGGGCAGCTCCTGAGATCCATCCCCATGCAATCCTGCCCCATCCCTGAGGTCACAGCAGGGCTCTGAGGTCACAGAGGTGGCAGAGCCCTGTGGTTGCCCAGCAGCACAAGGAGCGGGCAGTCAGTCCTTGACCACAACTGTTGCGGCAGCAGCGGCGGCGGCAGCAGTGGTGCTGACATTGGCACAGCAGTGTCAGGACAGTGGTGGCAGCAAGAGCTGCGGGACTGGCTGAGGGCAAGGCGCCATGGCCCTTGCTCTGCGCCTCTTGCTCCTGCTCCTGCTGGCAGTGGCCCTGCCTGCCAGGGCTGCCCAGGCTGCTCCGATGCCAGCGCGGGGAGCAGGTGAGCCGGCGGCCTGGCTCCCCTTTCCCGGGACAGCGCTCCCTTCTCCCCGGGCAGCGTTGGGGATGGTTTTCCCCAGGGCTTTAGGGAGGGCTTCCTCTGGGCTGCTGCAGCCGCCCCTCCAGGGATGTGGCCCAGGGCCTGCAAAGAGGGAGGAGAGTGACCAGGAGCCAGCCCAGAGCTCCCCAGGCCCCTCTGCAGCTTTGGCCACGTCCATTGACATCTGGCTCCCACGGCCTCACCCAACCCCCTTGCAGTGCCCAGTTCCCTAAGGCAGAAGGGGATCCCAGCACACCATGGAATGGTTCTGATCTCTGCTCCCTTCTAGATGAGGTTCCTGGCAAGGCTTCTCCAGCTGCTTGGCTTCATGAGGATTTGCAGCCCCTGGAGTCTCCTGAAGGTATGCTGTCAATGTTCCTAGAAGAATACTCATTGACAACCTGGCAGGAACCAGGTGACAGAAGCTTCTCTGGCTGTTGAGTTACAGGTGTGCCTGCAGGGAGGACTTCTCCAGCTCCTTTGCTGGTTGCTGTGCACAAACCCGGCTCCAATGGCAGGGGTGAGTAGTGTGTCCCTGCTAGCCCCACAGGCTGAGCACTGGTTTTGTGGGATCCACTCCTGGGAAATGGAACTACTTTCTGTTAAGTTCCTTTGAGAGGGAGGGACAAACCTACAGGAGACAGTAAGTCCCTGGAGGCATCCAAACGCATGGACCAGATGCTGAGTAGGCTGCAGACAGGGCATGGTGGGTGCATTTCCCTGAGCCTTGCCCTGAGACTCAGCAGCCGGGGGCTGTCGCTGCACATCTGGACACGCCGTGCCCGGCACAGCAGGAAGGGATCCATGGCAGCCTCGCTGCCCCGCTGCTGCTTTCACGCCCTGCAGGGCTGTTTCCCAGCCTGGCCTGGCTGCAGCTCCTCCCCACCCTCTGCAGGAAGGCATTTGGCATCAGCTGCCAGGGTGCCCAAACTGCACCACGGGCCATGCACTCCCTGAGATCCCCCTGCAATTTCCCACTCTCCGGCGAGATCAGGAGTGGTGGATCTGTTTTGATGAGGGAGGGCCCTGGCCTGGCTCCAAAGCTTGGATGGCTTCCTGAACCTTATCCATGTCTTTGACCGGTATCACCTCCTGAAGATGCCACCTTCCTGACCCTGCTGTCCCTCTTCCTTTCTCCAGAGATGGAAGGAGAGGCTGTGCTGAAGGTGGAGCTTCCCGGAGGAAGCAGTGGCTCATTGGCAGCCTCTGCTGAAGGAAGGGAGGCGATGCCAGGCACAGTCAAAAGAGGTAATTGCTGAGCCCCTGGGCCTGAGCCCTGCTGAGGCTGGAGCTGCCATCTCTGCTGCTGGGCAGTGCTTCCCCTCCAGGGATGTGGCCCAGGGCCTGCAAAGAGGGAGGAGAGTGACCAGGAGCCAGCCCAGAGCTCCCCAGGCCCCTCTGCAGCTTTGGCCATGTCCATTGACATCTGGCTCCCACAGCCTTACCCAAGCCCCTTGCAGTGCCCGTTTAAGGCAGAAGGGGATCCCAGCACACCCTGAGGAAGGTTCTGGTCTGTGCTCCCTTCTAGATGAGGTTTCTGGGAAGGCTTCTCCAGCTGCTTGGCTTCATGAGGATTTGCAGCCCCTGGAATCTCCTGAAGGTAGGTTGCCAATGTCCCACCAAGGAATAATCATTGACAACCTGGCAGGAACCAGGTGACAGAAGCTTCTCTGGCTGTTGAATTACAGATGTGCCTGCAGGGAGGATTTTTCCAGCTCCTTTGCTGGTTCCTGCACGCAAGCCCAGCTCCCGTCACAGGGGTGAGTAGTGTGTCCCTGCTGACCCCACAGGCTGAGCACTGGTTTTGTGGGATCCATTCATCTGAAATGGAACTACTTTCTCTTAAGTTCCTCCGAGAGGGAGGAACAAACCCACAGGAGTCAAGAAGTCCCTGGAGAAATCCAAACACAGGGTCCAGATGCTGAGTGGTCTGCAGAGACGCCGTGGTGGGTGCATTTCCCTGAGCCTTGCCCTGAGGCTCAGCAGCCGGGGGCTGTCGCTGCACATCTGGACACGCCGTGCCCGGCACAGCAGGAAGGGATCCATGGCAGCCTCGCTGCCCCGCTGCTGCTTTCACGCCCTGCAGGGCTGTTTCCCAGCCTGGCCTGGCTGCAGCTCCTCCCCAGCCTCTGCAGGAAGGCATTTGGCATCAGCTGCCAGGGTGCCCAAACTGCACCACGGGCCAGGCACTCCCTGAGATCCCTCTGCAATTTCCCACTCTCTGGGGAGATCAGGAGTGGTGGCCGCTTGGAGGAGGGAGGGCCCTGGCCAGCCCCAAGAGCCTGGGAATTTTCCTGAACCTTATCCATTACTTTGACCATTATTGCCACCTGAAGAAGGCTCCACCCAAATGGGGAACGGTTCCATCTGACCCAGCTCTCTCCCTTCCTTTCTGCAGAGATGAACAGAAAGACTGTGCTGAAGGCAGCGTTTCCCAGAGGAAGCAGAGGCTCATTGGCAGCCTCTGCTGAAGGAAGGGAGGCGATGCCAGGCACAATCAAAAGAGGTAATTGCTGAGCCTCTGGGCCTGAGCCCTAATGAGGCTGCAGATGCCATCTCTGCTGCTGGGCAGGGCGGGCACAGAGCGTTGCCCGACCCCCTTGCAATGCCCAGTTCCCTATAGGAGAAGGAGATCCCAGCACAGCATGGAATGGTTCTCATCTATGTTTCCTTCTAGATTGGGATCGTGACCTGCATCATTTGGAAACGCTGGTAAATGACGGTTTACGGATCTTGGAGGTTGATGGATGTAAGTTCTCAGCATCCCTTTCCTAACAGAGTAATCACTGTCTAAGTGTAATCATGTTCAGAGTAATATTCATGTGTCGTTTCCCTTAACATCATCGCAAGGTTGATGGATTCTGGAAATTTTGGCCTGGAAATTCCTACTTGCTGGCCCAACAATGATCCCACCGGGTCGCTGTCAGGGGCAGGAAGGAGCATTTAGCTCTCAATCTCCTTCCCGTGTGCAATGCCAGCTGCTCCTTCCGTGTGCTCTGTGCAGCCCCGGAGAAGAGCAGAGAGGGAAGGGGCCGGGCCCAGGGCTGTGCCCCGGGGCGCTGTGCCTTGCGCAGCTCCTCTGCCGCTCCCAGGGAGCCTGAGCTGCTCCCGCTGCCGCTGCCGAGCCCTGGCCCCGGCCGGGCTGAGTTTGGAGCTGCCGGCTGCTGCAGGGAGTCCTTTCTGCCCTGCCTGCCCTGCAAGGGGCTCCTTCCATGCCAGCGTGGGGCCACTGCAGGCACGGGCTCCCTCTGGCCGTGCTCGAGTGGAAGGCAGAGATGAGGGAGTGCCGTGGAGGGCACCGATCACCCAGGTGCGCTCACTGCCTGAATGGGACTCTGCAGCAGTGTCACAGGAGCTGTTCTGCCTTTCTTTGCAGCTGAACCTGATGATGAAGATGATCAGGATTCTGAACCAATTTCCGTGACTAAGCCTCTGGAAGAAGATGAGGATGATGAGGATGATGAGGATGATGAGGATGATGAGGATGATGAGGGTAGGTCAAGGCCTTTCCCCCTGGGAGAGCTGCCAGCTCAGAGCCCAGAGTTGGCCAGCGGGGCATCGCTGCAGGTGCCAGGTCAGAGCCCTGCCCGTGTGTGCCCTCGCCCTGCGGGATCCCCTCCCTGCTCCTGTGGCTCAGTGCTGCCCATGCAGATCAGCAGAGATGACAGAAGCTTCTCTGGCTGTTGAGTTACAGATGTGTCTGCAGGGAGGACTCCTCCTGCTCCTTTGGTGGTTCCTGCGCACAAGCCCGCGTCCCATACCAGGGTGCTGCAGGTCCCCAGCGGTGAGTAGTGTGTCCCTGCTGACCCCACAGGCTGAACACTGGTTTTGTGGGATCCATTCCTGGGAAATGGAAATGCACACCCTGAGATCCCCTGCAATTTCCTGGTCTCTGGGTAGATCAGGAGTGGCTGCTGCTTGGAGGAGGGAAGGCCTGGGATCAGCTCCAAAACCCTGGGCATTTTCCTGATCCTGATCCATGCCTTTGACCAGTATTGCCAGGAGAAGACTGACACAGCAGCGAGGAATTCTCCCAAGCAGGCCCAGGGCACTCGGGTCCTGAGCAGTCCTGCTGGGTTCCCTCCGTGGGAGACACGTCCCAAAACCTGGGAGTGGCTGCAAGGGGTGCCCATGGTGGGGAAAGGGCAGAGGGGGAGAGCAGGGCTGCGCTGTGTCCTGAGAGGGCCTGGCTCTGTCCCCCGGGGCTGTGGGAGCTGTCGGGGGCACGCAGGGTCGGGGTGGCAGCTGCTGCTGCAGGGATGCCTTTGGCCCCTGTCCCTCGCAGCAGCCCCTGCCCAAGCAGCTGCGCTGCCCCCGGGCTCTCCTCCGGCCCTCTGGGCTTTGTTGGGTGGCACAGCCCGTGCCCAGGGCCGGCAAGGAGCCTGCAGGCCCCAGCTCTGGGCAAACAGAGAACGTCCTGGCCGTATGCAACGTGCTGCCAGCTCAGCAGTGGTGCCAGCACGGGCTCACGCTCCCCTCTGATCCCACAGATGCAGCCAGAACCATAGCACATGCTCGCAATACCCGCAAAAGGAACAGAACAGTTTTCTGCTGGGGACCAAATTGCTTGATTAAGATAATGGCCATTGTGGCTGGTGGGGCACTTTTCTTGATGATGTGCTCTGCTGGAATCTGGTATTGCTGGAAGAGAAAATGGTGAGTGTCTTGCTGATCTCTCCCTCAAACAGCTTCCTTTAAAGGCTGCTTGTAGACAGGAGACATTCCCAGTGAGGCTGCTGTGGAGTTGTGGCGAGTCCATGGTTGTCCAAAGAACTCTGCTGAGGGTTCTGCTGCTGTCCAGTGCTTTAATTGGTCTCTTAATTGCTGGGCCTTGTCCTGGGGAGCCCGCTCGGGCTGCAGCCGTGCTGGGGAGCCTTGCCAGCTCTGAGCCCTGCTGGGGAGGAGGGTCCCTGTGTGCCCGGTGCAGCCGGGGGCCTCAGACACCTCCTCTTTTCACAGGTGCCGCTGTGCACCTTCACAAGACCAGCAAAACAACCCAAGCATGGAGAACTTGATCCGTTATCCCAAATCTTCACGTCTGGTCCCATCTGCCCTGCCACAGCTGCATCGCCATCTTGACGCCATCCTGCCTCACATCCCGCCAAAACGAGAGCCTCTACCCCAGAGCCCCCTGGTCCAATTCCCTGGCCAGGACTGAAGTTGGGCACCCCCTGTCCGCCAGGGCAGGGGTTGGCCCGTGTTTTGTGTTCTAATAAAGTTATGGAGTTTTCACAACTTTGTCCAGGCGGTAGCACCAGCAAAGCCCCCAAGGCAGCAGCACTGGCTGAGCTGCATGTCCGGGAGCAGCCGTGGATGCCCAGGGTGTGGGCAGGCAGGAGCCAGGCACGGCGCTGCTGTGACCAGCGGTGGGGCCCCGAGGGGCTGGGGGAGCCCATGCTGAGGGTCCCTGGGCTGAGGGCACATTCCTTTCAGCGGGAGCATCTGGGCCTGGGCCTGTGACAGCACTGGCTCCACAGGAGCACACAGGGCTGTTTTAGGGTCTCTTCTAAGGTGGCCGGGGATCCCTCGTGAAGTGTGCAGCGGGGTTGAACTTGAGGGGTTTTTTTACTCTTCTCAGCACAACAAAGGGGACACACTTGGCCGAGGTTGTGCAAAGCTGGGAGAAAGCATCCTGCAAACCCTGGGGCCTGGTCTGGGGGTGCAGCGGGCGGGTGGAGCTCATCCCTTAAGAGCCACTCCGGGCTGCCCGGGCCAGGCAGGGCCAGGCTGGGTGAGGGCCTCGGCGGGGAAGGGCTCTGGCCGTGGGCTCCGATGGGGCTGCCGAGCTCTGCCATGGCCCTGTGCTGCACCAAACACACATTTACAGCCCAGGCCCTTCGCTGGGGCACAGCAGGCACCCGGGGGTGCAGCTGAGGCCGTGGCTTCCCACACTGAAGGCAGCCTGGCTTTGTTCAGAGGGCACAGCTTAGATCCCGGCTACCTTTGTGAACACCCTGGGCAGGTGTTGAGGGGCAGAGAGTTCCAACATTGCTCCCTGGGAAGCGTGGCTGATGGTGTGGGGTTTTTTAATTTTTTGCCCTCTAAATTTGTATCCTGGCAGAGAGTTGTTTGCTTGCTCTCAGTAGGGCCCTTTTCTTCTTGGCGCTCAGTGGGGCACCAAGTTGGGTTGAAGAGCAGAGATGAACTTTGATTTCTTGCTTTCTTGCTCGATATGTGCTGGCTTATTTATACTGGCTTTGAACTGAAATCCTGTCAAAGCTGGAAAATGACTGGTGGCCATCACTGATATCTTTAAAAGTCCTTTTTTCTTTTTAATTTTTTTTCTTCCATGAGGGATGGTAAATACCTTTCTTCCTTAAGCTATGTGCTGGCAATATTGGAGGCAGAAAATAATACTGCATATTTTAGATACTTGATAGTTTTCTTGTGAAATTTTATTGTAGTATTTCCTGTCTAAAACCCCCTCGAAACTAAATCAGCATGTCAGCTACTGAGGACAACTTGCTGGATAGCTGCAGCTCAGGTTTCTGCAGTGGAAGTGGCTTTTTGTTCCTCTGCCTGTGTATCAAGCACAGCACATTGAAAGGCTGCTTACAGAGGAAAAGAGCCTTATTTAATGTAGCCTGGACTTTGGGAAGATGGTAGCTGTTAGATCAATACCCAGCAAACTGGCTAAGTTATTTTTTGTGACAGCTCTCTGGTGATTTCAGCCTGGCTTCTTCAGGAGGTTCAATTTTCATTTGGAAATGGCACGAGAGAACACTCTGTGTGCTCCTGTGGAGCCAGTGCTGTCACAGGACAGATGGAGCTGGGACAAATGGCACATTGATTTTGGTCTTAACAAGAAGCCACCTGAGCTCCTCATGACAGCAGCCCCACGGACTGGTAATGGATCCATTAAAATTAACTCATCACAGAGCTTTTAACTTGGAGCTCTGACATATGGAGCTTGTTCAGTTCTGCCACGGAGGAAGGGAGTTTGAAAACAAAGAGGTTTAGCAAGGAGATCCATGCACAGAAAAACTGTTTGTAGTCCAGCAAGTGAAGTGTCTTGGGATGTAAGATGTCATCCATACTGCAGTTTTTACCCCTCCATTTACTCAAATTCTTGGCCTTAATTCCTTTGTCAGTAGGAAAACGTGACAGGGAGGTGTAGATCCTCCTTGGCTTCTTGTGATGGGCAGCCTGAAACCTGGTGTTCTCCCCCAAACAGGAACAGACAAACTGGAATTTTGTTATCAAACCATACTTTGGAAAGTTTGCCTTGTGTTTGTTTTCACCCAGAAGTAACTGAGATTCACTGGAATATTTACAAGCCATAAATAATGGATTTATTGTGGTTGCTAAAATCTTTGATATTTTACAACTTTTCTGCTGCACGATAACCTGGCACTTGCAGAGCTCTTGCCCCATGCACTTCTCCAGTGCTTCCTGCAGCCTTGGGAAGCATCAGGATGAGTGCCATGTTCACGTGTGGTTTATGGAGCCCACAGACAGGGAATTGTCTTTGCAGTGGGCACTGGCTGCAATTCCGACACCTGAGTCATTTATTCTACCAGAATCCTTGTGAGAAAGGTTGTTCTTCGCTGTGGAGATTTTTAGTCCACATTTTTTAGCTCAAAGAGCCAAAACTTTTCCATCTCACAGGTTGCTAATGCTGGTTTTTCCTTTGCAGTCTGTTGTTGTCCCCATGAAGATGCTGCTTAGATTCTGCAGCCCCCGTGTGCTGGTACCAAGCTGAAAGTTCTCTGGTGCTCCACAGCAGCCCAGTTATCCACAGGGGGGCCAAGAGCAGCTCCAGAAGCTCCAAGGGATTCTGAGAGATGAATCTCTGTCCCTCAAGGGATTCTGAGAGATGAATCTCTGTCCCTCAGGAAGGCAGGGCCATTTCTGAGGTAAAGGGTCTGACCCTGCCCCAACCTTTGCATGGCAGCAGCCATCCCACACATAACCTTGTGGAAGGCACATAACACGTGACACTTAGTTCAGCACGATACTTTTGGAAGTAAAAATATTTGTTAAAATTGGTGTTGATAGCACTGGCTGAGTCAATCTTGTAAAGCTCTTAAAAAAAAATCAGCCTGGGCACAATATGATTTTTTGTTTTAATTTTTTTTTAGTTGTTTGCTTTGGTGCTCAGAGGTAATGGAGGAAGGGGCAGATTTTCTGTTCAACTTGCCTGTCAGTGTCCAGGGGGAGAGAAAAGAAGAACAGTTTTTCACCAGCTGGTTTAGGAGCTCTAAAAGCAATTGTGAAGTCCCTAATGAGGGGGTGGGGGCACTGCTACAGCCTGGATTGTCCTCACATGTGTTCCCTTCTTTACCCAGTGCTGTATATATCCAGAGCCTTGTACCTCGGCCTGATGGTGCAAAAAATCCCCCCAACATCCCTCCATTTGCAAAACTAAAGGCTTTGTGCTCATGAATATGAAAAGCTGTATGGGTGGCCTGCACCTAATGTTCTTTTGTTGGCTGGACCCCATCAGTGCTCGCATCTAAATGACTGAGCCAGCCCCGAGCTGCTCTTAAGACTGATGTGATCAAAGGGACTGAAGCTCTGTTGACTACAAATTCTCTAGGAAAACAAACACAGGAACTACGAGAATGTTGGTGACAAAAGCAGAGCTGAACCTTTGGGGCCACCTCACTGCCACCTCCCCCCACCCTTTTATTTTTAATTTATTTAATATTCTGAGTGCCAGCCCTTGCATGAAATGAGCCCTCAGCAACAAGGTGCTGGGCCTCCTCGGTGTGTCCCTTTGTGCTCCCAGTGCTTCTGCTTTGGTTTGGCTGGGAAATTTGTCCATCCTGCACTCTGTGCCTGTTCCCTGTCATTGCAATTCACAGCCCTTTTCTGCTGCTTGCCAGATAAATACTCTGTTTATTTCATTGGGTGACTTACATCTTGCACTTCATGACATTAAATTGTGTTAATCAGACTCTGTCATATCACGAGTTTCTGGAACACATTTTCAAGCCTTCCAGCTGTAGCCCAGAGGAAGCTGTTTCTGTCTTGCATCACAAAATTGGCAGGTTTTTCGCAAAGACAGCCCTTTCCAAAGGACTTGTTGCATGCATTAACATCCAAGGGACTGCTTTCAAAGACAGACAAAAAACCCCACGAACAAACAGCAAACCAAGCAAACAACATATTTTTTTTAAAGTACTGTATTTTTAGCTCTTGCTTTTAATATTTTCCAAGCTGGCCTCCTTTTCCACTGCAGTGTTTTCCTTTGGACAGAAAAACACCCTTGCCAGATGATATGCCTTAACGAGGAACACAGAACTTACACACAATGGATGTATTAAAGCTAAACATGCAGAGTCCCATTATCACAATCATTGTCATTTATTTTTCTGTTTATTTTTATGTCAGATTGTTTTCAGAAAGGTGAGAACAGTATCTCAGATCCCCTGGCTAGTTTGGTGCCTCTGCCCATTTGTCTCTCTTGGATCTCTGCCTCCTTCACCTGATTCTTACATTTTTTTCTCAGTTTGTGGGGTTTCTTGTGTTGGTTTTGGTTTTTCTTGGTTGTTGTTTTGCTTGCCTGTTTTGTTGGGTAACAGTTTGGGTTTTTTTATTAAGGGTTTTTTCTTTTTTTCCACTTAACAGGAGGATCAGCTTGTGATTTGTATTGTAAAGGTTTTGAAGCACAAATGTTGCACATAAAGGTTGTTTTTAAAGTCATCTCAGACCTGCAAGCCCCTGTGACTTTGAGCACTGAGTGCTCTCAGACAGCAAATTGTGCATGAATAGGAAACCTGCAGTTACCCCCTCCATTACACACAGAAAAATGTAAAGTGGTTGAACTGGTACAAATTCAAGACTTTATTTTGCCTTATTTCGCTGCCGTGCCATAAAACTGTGTCAGATTCATCAATGAACTCGGTCCTTCCAGGATGGAGTGTGCAAGGATGATCCCTTAGCTCATGTGTGGACCTGGTGTGTTACCAGGCCTGACACATGGCTGTCATCCATAGCCAGCCTCTGCCTGCAAAGAGAACAGGGAGCTACAGCTCTGAGGAACTCAGGGGTTCGTAGACAAACAGACCAAGTCCCTAATTTCTATCAGTTACTTGGCAGAAGTATTTGATACTGAGAGATTTTATATCCCTGCCCAGAGCTGAAAAAAAAAAGAACCCTGGCAGTTTGCTTTGGCTATGAGGTGAAGAGATTCTTTTGAACAGGTTCCACCTCTGCTCCTTGTTTGAATTAAAAGCAGAACAAAACTGTTCTGTTGGTCACATCAAACCCACCTACTGCTGATCACAGTCTGTGAAAGACAGAGGAGTGTAAAAATTCATTTTATAGTACTTACATTTTCCTAATTCAGCCATGGGATGATTATGCCATAATGCACTATATCAAATACCTGGAAGAAGTAAAACTGAGTTAAAAAAATACTGCATTCCATAAAGAAAACCATGTAGTAAAAATACAGTAATTTAAACTTCTCAAAGCCCTTTGATAATGGAGCTCTGCACCCCAGCCACGTGCAGGGCAGCCTCAGCTGTCCCTTTGAGCCCAGAGCTGCCAAGGGTCGGGGCTGGGATGAGCCTTCACCCAAAACTGCCTCCAAGCCTGATTGGGAATCGATCCAGGATGGGGCTCACATACACAGAGAAAAGCCAAAGCTTCCTCAGGTTGGATTTGTTTTAACACTGAATTGTAGTAAAATTTGCACCTCCTTTAACACAATCGTTACCAGGAAACTTTACATGAGCTGCTAAATAACCACTGTCCTGTCCTGAACTGCATTGCCCAAATACTGTTGTGACCTTGCTTTGCCTCTGCCCAGTGCTCTTGGGGCTGCTCTTGGCCAGGCAGCCTCCGTGGGAGCCAGCACTGGCTGCAGCCTGAGCAGGCGCCCCAGGACAAGGCCCAGCAATTAAGAGGCCAATTAAAGCACTGGACAGCAGCAGAACCCTCAGCAGTTGTTTGGACAACCATGGACTCGCCACAACTCCACAGCAGCATGACTACGAGTCAGGCTATGAATGGAATGAGCAGAGTTTAAGAAAACTATGGGGAAAAATCAACAACTTACTTTCTCTTCTCGTACAGCTTCCGGATCCCGACGTAGCAACATAAGAGGATCAGTGGCACAGTGATCAGCGTCACTACCGTGCCCACCATGCAGGACTTGCGCACATCCTGGGGGCAGACAATCCTTGGGAGGCGCATTGGATCCCGGATATATATTCCTGTATCAGTGAGAAATTCTGTGGGATCACTGGGGAGCGTGAGCCCGTGCTGGCACCACTGCTGAGCTGCAGCACGTTGCATACGGCCAGGACGTTCTCTGTTTGCCCAGAGCTGGGGCCTGCAGGCTCCTTGCCGGCCCTGGGCACGGGCTGTGCCACCCAACAAAGCCCAGAGGGCCGGAGGAGAGCCCGGGGGCAGCGCAGCTGCTTGGGCAGGGGCTGCTGCGAGGGACAGGGGCCAAAGGCATCCCTGCAGCAGCAGCTGCCACCCCGACCCTGCGTGCCCCCGACAGCTCCCACAGCCCCAGGGGACAGAGCCAGGCCCTCTCAGGACACAGCGCAGCCCTGCTCTCCCCCTCTGCCCTTTCCCCACCATGGGCACCCCTTGCAGCCGCTCCCAGGTTTTGGGACGTGTCTCCCACGGAGGGACGCCAGCAGGACTGCTCAGCCTGGCAGAGCCCAGCATGGCAATCACCTCCTGATCCACTGTCTGGTATCTCTGCCCTTCGTGTATCAAGGGCTGACACGGAACCATTGCTTCCTCCTTGAAGTGCTGCCTTCAGCAAAGGCTTTTGGTCCATCTCTGGAGAAAGGAAGAGGGACAGCTGGGTCAGGTGGAACCATTCCCCATTGGAAAGGTGGCATCTTCAGGAGCCAGTACTGGTCAAAGTAATGGATAAGGATCAGGAAAATGCCCAGGCTTTTGGGGCTGGCCAGGGAAATCGACTCACCATCCTGTCTCTCCAGACCACTCAGGATTTGGTCCACATGTCTGGATTTCTCCAGGGACTTCTTGTCTCCTGTAGGTTTGTTCCTCCCTCTCGAAGGACCTTAACAGAACATATACCCATTTCCCGTGAGTGGATCCCACAAAACCAGTGCTCAGCCTGTGGGGTCAGCAGGGACACACTACTCACCCCTGCGATGGGAGCTGGGCTTGCGTGCAGGAACCAGCAAAGGAGCTGAAGAAGTGCTCCCTGCAGACACATCTGTAATTCAACAGCCAGAGAAGCTTCTGTCACCTGGTTCCTGCCAGGTTGTCAATGATTATTCTCCGAGAGGCCATTGAGAACTTACCTGCAGAAACGCTCAAGGGTTCCAAACCATCTTCCATCGAAGCTGCGGGAGAAGCCTTCCCAGCACCCTCATCTAGAAGGAAGCACAGGTCAGAACCATTCCATGCTGTGCTGGGATCCCCTTCTGCCTTAGGGAACTGGGCACTGCAAGGGGGTCGGGCAATGCTCTGTGCCCGCCCTGTCCAGCAGCAGAGATTGCAGCTCCAGCCTCAGCAGGGCTCAGGCCCAGGGGCTCAGCAATTACCTCCTGTGACTGTGCCTGGCATCGCCTCCCTTCCTTCAGCAGAGGCTGCCAATGAGCCATTACTTCCTCCAGGAAGTGCTGCCTTCAGCACAGTCTTTCTGTTCATCTCTGGAGAAAGGAAGAGGGACAGCTGGATCAGATGGAACCGTTCCCCATTTGGGTGGTGGCTTCTTCAAGAGGCAATACTGGTCAAAGATATGGATAAGGATCAGGAAAATTCCCAGGCTCTTGGGGCTGGCCAGGGCCCTCCCTCCTCCAAGCAGCCGCCACTCCTGATCTCCCCGGAGACCAGGACATTGCAGGGGATGTCAGGGTGTGCCTGGCCCGTAGTGCAGTTTGGGCTCCCTGGCAGCTGATGCCAAATGCCTTCCTGCAGAGGGTGGGGAGGAGCTGCAGCCAGGCCAGGCTGGGAAACAGCCCTGCAGGGCGTGAAAGCAGCAGCGGGGCAGCGAGGCTGCCATGGATCCCTTCCTGCTGTGCCGGGCACGGCGTGTCCAGATGTGCAGCGACAGCCCCCGGCTGCTGAGCCTCAGGGCAAGGCTCAGGGAAATGCACCCACCACGGCGTCTCTGCAGATCACTCAGCATCTGGTCCAGAAGTTTGGATGCCTCCAGGGATTTCTTGTCTTCTATGTCTTGACTCTGCCCTCTGGGAGGACCTTAATGGAAAGTGATTCCATTTCTCTTTCAGGCCGGAGTGGCAGTGAGCGCACCTGGGTGATCGGGCACTCCCTAGGGCATCCTCTCTGCCTTCCACTCGAGCACGGCCAGAGGGAGCCCGTGCCTGCAGTGGCCCCACGCTGGCATGGAAGGAGCCCTTTGCAGGGCAGGCAGGGCAGAAAGGACTCCCTGCAGCAGCCGGCAGCTCCAAACTCAGCCCGGCCAGGGCCAGGGCTCGGCAGCGGCAGCGGGAGCAGCTCAGGCTCCCTGGGAGCGGCAGAGGAGCCGCGCAAGGCACAGCGCCCCGGGGCACAGCCCTGGGCCCGGCCCCTTCCCTCTCTGCTCTTCTCCGGGGCTGCACAGAGCACACGGAAGGAGCAGCTGGCATTGCACACGGGAAGGAGATTGAGAGCTAAATGCTCCTTCCTGCCCCTGACAGCCACCCTGTGGGATCACTCAGGGCTCCAGAAGGGAGCAGGGCAAGGTTTCTAGAATCCCTCAACCCGGGGATGAGGTTAAGGGAAGTGGCACCTGAGTGAGCTCTTGCCACAGTGACACTGATTATTGTGTCAGGAAAGGGATGCTGAGAACTTGCCTCCATCACGCTCTAAAATCTTCAAACTGTCATTCAGCAACTTTTCCAAATAATCCATGTCACGATCCCAGTCTAGAAGGGAGCAGAGATCAGAACCATCCCATGGTCTGTTGGGATCCCCTTCTGCCTTAGGGAACTGGGCAGTGCAAGGGGGTTGGGTGAGGCCGTGGGAGCCAGATGTCAACGGACATGGCCAAAGCTGCAGAGGGGCCTGGGGAGCTCTGGGCTGGCTCCTGGTCACTCTCCTCCCTCTTTGCAGGCCCCGGGCCACATCCCTGGAGGGGCGGCTGCAGCAGCCCAGAGGAAGCCCTCCCTAAAGCCCTGGGGAAAACCATCCCCAACGCTGCCCGGGGAGAAGGGAGCGCTGTCCCGGGAAAGGGGAGCCAGGCCGCCGGCTCACCTGCTCCCCGCGCTGGCATCGGAGCAGCCTGGGCAGCCCTGGCAGGCAGGGCCACTGCCAGCAGGAGCAGGAGCAAGAGGCGCAGAGCAAGGGCCATGGCGCCTTGCCCTCAGCCAGTCCCGCAGCTCTTGCTGCCACCACTGTCCTGACACTGCTGTGCCAATGTCAGCACCACTGCTGCCGCCGCCGCTGCTGCCGCAACAGTTGTGGTCAAGGACTGACTGCCCGCTCCTTGTGCTGCTGGGCAACCACAGGGCTCTGTGACATCAGAGCTCTGCTGTGACCTCAAGGCCTGGGTGGGGATGGACCTCGAGGCTGGAATTTTCCTTCTTGGAGTGGGAGCCCGTCCTGCACAGCTCAGTCTAAGGGCTGGGACAGCCCCCCCCAACTTGAGCTCACAGGTCTGCCCTGTGTTCTGGGCAGTGAGAGCTCACATGCCCTCAGAACAACAGGAGATCACAGCCAAGGATTTCTGAGCTCCTCAGGCACTGTCAGCCACAGCCCACGAGGCTGAGGAGTGAGTGAGCTCTGGCTGGAGGACAAGTGCAAGATTCCCTCCTGTCGGCAGCTTCCCAGTTGGAGCCCAGTTTGGCACCTTGTGGGGGGCCATGGCTAACTCGGCCCTTTTCTTTCATGGGAATGGTGAAGCCTTTTCTTCACCATTTGCTCTTCATGTGAAGTTTAAGGGACTGCTTTCTCTTGTGGTCCTCAAAGAAAACAGTCAATTAATAAAACGGGAAAAACCACCCAAGCTCCTAAATGCTTTCATATGCAAAAGGAAACCTTGAGGAGCACACAGTGGGTCTGTGCTGCCTGACCAACCCAGGGGCCTTCCATGATGGAGTGACTGCATCAGTGGACAAGGGAGGAGGTATGGATGCCACCACTCTGGCCTTCTGTAATGCCCTGGACACAGTTCCCTGCCCAGCATCCTTCTCCCTCCTCTGGATAGCCACAGATCTGATGGAGGCACAGTTTGGAGGCTGAGGAATTGGCTGGGTGCTCACACCCAGAGGGCTGTGGTCAATGGCTCAGAGGCCTGATGGACATCAGTGACCAGTGTGACCTCAGGGTGACAGCAAAACCATACCTGGACACTGGGAACTCAATGCCCTGATGGTGCTGCTGGACAAGATGGGAGCTGTCAGTGCCTCCCAAAATGAACTGTTCTGATTCTCCAAGTCTTTCAGCATTTGCTCAGTGAATAAGCAGCTGATGGAAGTGCAAAGATACTGAGAAACCACACAATCCCTTCCCTGGGAAGACATCTCCCCATCCAAACTGCACCTGTCTTTATCCAGCTCCAAGGGGAACAGACACAGACTAGAGCTTTAAATAAAATCTCTTTATTTATACCTTTTCTATGAAGTTGTGGTTACAAAGAAGTTTTATTTTATACAGTTACATTTAGTAATTAAAAAGAAGATCTTTTTAAGGTGTCCAATCCTTGAACCGCAGCGAATCCCTCCCTGATTTCCATTCACCAGTACCTGCAGTCAGGGAGGGATCAGAAGGTCCTGTCCAGGGGGTGGGAGCAGATGTATGCCCTCTTCTCCAGGATCTGCTTTGCAGCTTTTTTAATGGAATCATCCAGGTTTTCATCAGCATCTGTGGAGGAACAGAGAAAAGTCAACTAAGGTACCATAAAGAGCTGTTCTAAATTTCTTCCAAAAAGTGTTTTTGAATACAAATGCAAGTATGTGAGTGCCAGGAAGAAACAGAACATTCTCTTGTGAAAAAGACTGATTACTACAGACTGAGTTTCAGAGAGCCAATGCCCAACTGGTCAGTACTTCCCAAAGAGTCTAAATCTGTAATTTTGATCAGTTACTTGTCAGGGGTATTTGCTACTGAGAGATTTTATACTCCTCAAAAAAAGAACCCTGGCAGTTTGCTTTAGCTATGAAGTGAAGAGACTCTTTTTCAACAGGTTCCACCTCTGCTCCTTGTTTGAATTAAAAGCAGAGAAAAACTGTTCTGTTGGTCACATCAAACCCACCTACTGCTGATCACAGTCTGTGAAAGACAGAGGAATGTAAAAATTATTTTATAGTACTTACATTTTTCTAATTGAGCCATGGCATAATTATTCTTGAAGTAGGCTTCTGTGCAGAAGATATTTGTAAGAAGCACCTGGAAAAGGAGTAAAACTGAGTTAAAAAAATAATTAATGAATTCCATAAAGAAAACCATGTCGTAAAAATACAGTAATTTAAACTTCTCAAAGCCCTTTGATAATGGAGCTCTGCACCCCAGCCACGTGCAGGGCAGCCTCAGCTGTCCCTTTGAGCCCAGAGCTGCCAAGGGTCGGGGCTGGGATGAGCCTTCACCCAAAACTGCCTCCAAGCCTGATTGGGAATCGATCCAGGATGGGGCTCACATACACAGAGCAAAGCCAAAGCTTCCTCAGGTTGGGTTTGTTTTAACACTGAATTGTAGTAAAATTTGCTCATCCTGTAACATAATCATTACCAGGAAACTTTACATGAGCTGCTAAATAACCACTGTCCTGTCCTGAACTGCATTGCCCAAATACTGTTGTGATTATGAGTTATGATGAATGATTATAAGGAAAGAGCATAGGAAGAGCTGCATGGAGAACGTGCAGACTTGTGACAAGGTTCTCACTGTCTCTGTATGTGGTAAAGAAATATTTTAAACACATTCAGGGTGTGCAACCCAATGAGCAGAGCCCCTGAAAGGGTCCTGCACTCTGGCAGCTTCCACCACATTCTGCTGCACTTCTGTGGGAGAGTTTGCTGTAGGTTCCCCACAAACAGAGCCTGCCTGCTCCCAGCAGCACAGACAGAGTGGGGATGGCTGCTGCTGGAGGACACTCACCTCGTGGTCGTGGTTCCTGAGCCCGATGCTGATGGAGCGGCTCGCCCGGGAGATGGCTGCAGTCATCGCATACAAATTAATCACCACATCTGCCACTCTCTTCAGCACCAGCTGCTCCTCCACTATCGTCTGGGAGAGTAAAAAATCACCATTAGCTTCTAGTTTGTCAGTTTAAAACTTTAAGCAGATATCAGTGTTCATACTTTGTGTTTAGGTCCAGCTTTATTTCCCATAAACAGGTTCTACCCTAGGTCAGAAATTACCATAGTTTTGGATTAACTAAGCTGCACCTTTTAACAGCCTTCTCATAAAACTGCTGCGTGTCTTAAACAGCTTTGCTAACTGCCTGCAGCAGCAAGATTTGTGGTTACACAAGGAGAAGAAAACAACTAATTCACTGAGGATGCTGGTGCTTTGGTTTTGGTTTTAAAAATGTAACTTGTCCATTACTCTGAGTACAGAATGCCAGTGTGGTTTCTCACATTCAGTGAGAAGGTGTGAAGCAAGGGCTGGCTCCTGCCACACACAGTCCCCTGCAGGCTCCAGTGGGGCCCCGAGGATTCAGTACTATTCAGTAACAAAGGCAGCAGACAAAATAAATAGTTACCTTGCCAAACCTACTTAGCAGGCCCCTGACTGTAGTTCCAAAATAATAAATGTTCTCTTCAAGTTTCTTGGCACTCTCCTGCGAAACAAAACAGAAAATACAACAATTTGAGTAGTTCTATAACAGATAAAGCAGCACACCCCCACCCCCTTTAAACAGGACACTGGATTTTCTCTTGGTGAGCACCAGTCTTTTTTTAATATTCATCCACTTTGCTGCTGAAAGCCAGAGGGGCACTATTCTTTCTCTAAAACATGCATTAACATTTTCTAGTTTACTCTCGCCAACTTTAATTATAGCCTTATGCTGACAGAAGTAACTAACAAAACATCCCATGAAAAATATACCTTATCTTTTTGCTATTAACAGAACATTAAATTTTGGTCATAAAAACCCTTTCCTAAGAGATCAAGCAAGTATGTGTATGTGTAATTCACAGGAATTCCTACCTGAAACTCTGTTACAATTAAACAGGAAAAGCTCCTGTGTTTTGACCTTAACACAAAGGGCAGCCACAGACCACTCCAGAGACTTTAATATGGTGAAGGCTCAATTTATACAAATGACCCAGCTGGATCTAAACCTGGATTTGTTATAAATACAGACTTAGCCCAGCCTTCATTCTCCCTTGGTACCAGTACAGTAACCATAACTTCTTCCCCTGACACGGTGTCAGCATCAGCTGGAAAATCTCACTGTTCTGAGCACACACTGAGTTTTGCACAAACAGGAGATCCTTGTGACAGGCAGTAAAGGAACAAAGCTCAGCCCTGAGGCCCTTACCTGGAGGCTGGGATGCACCACCCCACGGTCACCTACAAGCCCCAAATCCACCTTCCTGCCCAGGGTGTCCTGTAACCTGGTCAGGAACTCCCCCAGGGCCACTCCCATGTTTCCTTTCTTGATTGCTCTGAAACGTTGGGGAAAGAACAACTGTTAGGGAAATTCCATGAGGGTCAGACATAACCAGCTGAAATTCCAAATGCTTTAGCAAAACACCTGCAGTTTGTCCATGAATTACCAAGCCATCAGCTCCTCCCCAAGACACCCACAAGGAATTCCAGAGACCAGCTCTCATTATGCACAATGCAGCTGCTGTGCCAATACAACTTCATTCAGATACAAAATATTCATTACTGGTCTTGTAGGAAGTAATTACAGCTTGTGTAAAAGTCTAAGACAAAATGCATTAAATGCCATGACTCCTAAATCTATGAACCATCCCATTAAAAGGACAAGGAAACCCTGTAACACTGAACTTTTACAGGCAATACATTGAAAATTCTGCAGGTTTTTCAGACAGCTTCCCCTCTTATCTATAAAGTTACCACATTCTGTTTAATTTATTAAAAAACTATTAACAGTAAGTAAGAACATACTTAATTTTGTCAGTTAAGATCTTGCCTGCATGCTGCAACCCTGTCAGTGCAATGTACATTCTCAGGATTTCATTGGTTCCCTGGAGAAAACAGAAGAGAAAGTGAGACAGGTGGGTAACTACAAAGTTTGCAATAGTCAGTGCTTTCCAAGGAGGTCTGCTGGGCCCCTGTGCCCTTCCCACTGTTCCAGTATCACAGGATGACTCTTCCCACCCATAAATTGCTGCCTTTTGCTTTATCTCAATTTTAATTCTGATTTCATGTGGCTGTGCAGAAGTCGGGCTCCTCATTATTAACCACACAAATGTATCCCAATGAAAAAGAGATCAGACTAAATGCATTTTGAGTGAAAAAAGTTCTGCACTGTTCCAGTGCAGGAACACTGAAATAGCTGTAAAACTGCTCAAAGTGAGCTGAGTTAAAGTCTGGCAGTGGCTCTGATGTGCACACAATGGTCACTGACAATCCAGCTTGGAAAGAGAACAAACTTCAGAACCAGCCATTTTTTTTAATATAAATGCCCATCAATAAGTTAATTAAACTTCTAAGCTGATCTTTTACGAGTTTCCCTCCTTCACTTGTGAGAAGCACACAAGAGGAAAGGTAACTGCTGTAACTCACAGTGGTCAGTCTATAAAAGCCATCATAGCTTATTTTGTTAAAGGGAACTACTATTTCCTTTAAAGGATACATCCTTTAAAGGATACTGGAAAAAATTCCTTTAAAGGATACTGCAAAGAAAATAAGGTTACTTCTGCAGTCTTTACTCTGTCACAGACTTTGCAGCTGAAGGAACGAAGCCCTGCTCAACCAAACCCTCAGGTTTCTGCTCCCCTTTACAAGATTGTGCAGTTTGCAGTAAAAACGGGCTCCTGGTACTTGCCTCAAAAATGAGCAGTATCCTGGTGTCCCTGAGGTAGCGTTCATAGGGATAATCCTTCATGTAGCCAAGGCCTCCAAGGATCTGCAGTGCCTCACTCACACACGCCCAGGCACCTTCAGAGCTGAACACCTGCCATGGCACAGGGTTTAATCACCAGAGAACAGATAATAGATCAGCAGTAAACACAGGATACCCTGCCCTGGGGTTGTATCTACAGGGCACTGCTGCAGGATTTTCTGCTGTGTTACACCAGTCCTGTTAACTTGCCTGGAACAGCATCCCTATGGCTCAGGCTGTTGGGTCACACTCAATCAGTGCCCTTGCAATGCACAAGGCAGTCTCCAAAAGGGCACATTCCAGGGAAAGGGGCAGCCCCACACTGGCAGAGCAGCTGTAGCTGCTTGGCTGGGGCCCAGAGCAGGAGTTTTCTGCAGTGACCACACTGTGAGGGACACCCTGGCAGCCACAGCCTGGATATTCCACAGGGCTTGTTCTGCCCCCAGCTCCCTGGGAAAGCTGGGACAGCAGCTGGAGTGGCCAGGCTGGCAGCTGGAGTGTAACTCAGTGTCCCTGTGCTCATGTGAGGCCTCCTCAGACCCAGCTCAGGAGAGCTGTGATATTCCCACCCTGTTCCCTGCAGGTTTTATTTCTCATGGTGACAAAATCCCGAGTCTGAGGCTGTGGGATACAGACAGAACAAAATCCACTATTTCATCTGGCTGAAGTGCTTCTACTGCCTGTGTGAGTGCAGCCCCTGAGCCCTCAGCCCTCTGCAGACTGAGCACAGAGTCCTTCCCCAGCTCAGCTTACCTTGACCATGGCAGCCTCCACGGAGCAGTCTGGGAAGCCTGGCCTGTCCATCATCCCTGCAGTCAGGTAAGCCATGCTCTCCATCACGTAGGCTTTCACAGCCATCATACAAAACTTCTCCTGGCATGTGGCAACGTGAGGAATTATACAGAAATTCAGGTGCAAAAGCCCACAGACAACCCTCAAACTTAAAACTGCAGTTTTCATATGTTTAACATCATCAAATCAATCAATAAAAAGTACTTCAAAACAATCATGAAATAAAAGGTGTTTTTATACATTTATCATTCTAGACATTTAAAAGATCAGTGTGCAGAGGTCAGCACCAAGTTCATACAAATTTCTAGCAAACCCTTTAAACCAGTACAGCCAAAACACCCCCAATGCAATCTGGCACTTAGCACAGAGATTTAGGTGTTTCATTTTTTGTTACCTGAATTAATCCAAACTGGCTGAGTTTCTTGTTGAATTGTTTCCTGGTACAAGCATACTCTGATGTCATTTCTTTAAAGAAAGAAAAACAAATGCATCTCAGAAGGGCTGTGACAGACCATTCCTGCTGCTGGTGTCTTTCCCTGGATGGTGACACTCCAGTCTATGCCCAGGAACCCCCTGGCTGCTCCAGAAGCAGCACTTTGTGAAAAACACCCTCACAATGATGGTGTTGATCGAGTCTGGGACCAGCCTGTCAAAGGATTTGGAACCAGAGGTGTGACCTGAACTCTTAGACAGGTAATCAATTTTGGGGCTAATTGATTAGAGAGACCTCTGTCACTGTTTTGGCTAACCAGTTTTATTCCTAATTACTGTGTGTAGCTCTGAGCCAGTTACTCAGGTGGGAGGTTCTAGGGGAGATTACACCTTCTAAAAGCAATAGTACAGAGGTTTTTTTCTTGGGAAGAACATTTTACCTCAGGGAGATCAACAGAGGCAATAACCTCCCACTCTGTGAACTGAACCTACACTGCATGAAAGGAAAAAACCTTCATTTCAAAACCTCTGCAAACAGGCTTTTAGAAACTATTTTATAAAAATATATTTTAGTGTTTTAAAGATGTCAAAGCATGTTATGACAAGATCAAGGCTCATGTTCCCATTTGAATGCCCTGCATTGTCTGCCTCAGGCAGATCAGTTTCTGTGGCACCCAGCAATCCAGAGCACCCAGTTTACCCACCTATTAACTTTTTAATCATTCCAGCAGATGCACTGCCCATGCTGAATCTTCCACTGTTGAGGATATTCATGGCAACCTGTGAAGAAATGGATGGGGTTTAGGCCACGCTGGTCACTGCTTCCTGCCTCAGTGCTTCCCTGGATTTCACTCCTCACTGGGACACACTCCCAGTCCTGGGACACCTGCCCTCACATCAGCCACCACAGCACTCAGCATCCCAAGGAAAATGCTTCAAAACTGGGCTTTTCCTGTCACCCATCACCTCCAATTTTATATCTGAAATAGATGATCCAGTGACTTGGAAATAATCTCTATTCTAACTACATGAAGGAAAAATGTGGATATAAATGTATTTATCTGCACTGGTAAACAACATTCCAGCCACTCAGCACTGCTCCAGTTTAAGAGATGAAGAAGAAAAGCACAATATTTCTTCCTGCAGCTGACCTGTGATGGCTGCTCTCTGCCTCAGATTCCTTTCAGCAACATACCACAGAAGGGACCACGAGTGAAGGTGTAGAAATGAAACACAGATCAATAATGTACAAAAATAGATTTTGGAATCTGGTGGTGCTGTTTCTCAACATGGGTGACCCAGGTCAAAGCCTGTTAAGAAAGAAGTCACTGTCCTACATTTTAACTTGTGCTAACTATCTCAGGAAGACACCATAAAAATCTTCTTTTAGTCTCTACTACATTAAAGAAGATTATTTAATTTAGCATTTAGGCCTGCACTTGCCTGCCTGCTACAGCAGGAGTAAGAAATGAAGGAGTAAGAGCAGTTTTGCAAACCCACAGGTCACACTGTCAGAGAACGGTTACACCACCTCAGTGGTATCTGTGATCTCTCTCCTGCTGTCCTGCCAGCATTTCCTTGTGCAACAATCCAGCCCTGGAGAGCCACCTGACAGCCAGGGCACCTTGGAGCTGGGCTTGCCTCCAACCATTCCCTGTGACACTCATTCCTCTCTGTCCCTTTCCACATTCTTCTGGAGGAACCAGCAGAGGACACGTCCCCATCCAGGTCAGAAGGGCAGCTGGAGTCACTCCCTTTTCTGAAGGGACACCACAAAAACAATCCAGAGCCCAGCCAAGAGCAGAACCAGCTCTGCAACAGCACTGAGAAGAAACCCACAGAAATCTGAGGTTTGGCACACTGTGCACTGTCCAGTGACACCAATTTACACATCAGTGGAGGAGTCTGTCCTCCAGTATCCTTTAGTGGGGCAGTGTTCACACCACCCATGAGGAAACTTCAGTACAGGGGGGAAAACACTCTCTTTCAGGCTTTTAAAAATCACCAGTAGTTATTCTCCACTGCTTACCTTAAATCCCCCTCCAACTTCTCCAATTACATTCTCTATAGGCACTTTGGTGTTTTCAAAATGTACTTCACAGGCTGAAACACAGAATTAACACTTGATCAAATTATGACACAGAAATACTTAAAAGACATTCAGGAACATAAGTCACTATTTGTAGCAAGAAATGAAATCTTCCCAATACATTGTTTATGACAGAACTACACATCCTTTGCCAAGGAAGTGAGAATGTGGCAAAAGGCTGTAGTTGACATCAATTACTTTTGTAAAGTATTAAAAATGTAATGAATGTACATTGTGCAAACAGAGAACAACAGTTTCGTCTTTATTTTGTTTTAGTTCTAAGGAACTGATTGAGCAGTCAAGTCCAAAAGATAGATGGTGAAAAGCTGCAATCATTAATAAGCTTGAGAGCTGATGAAAGTGGACTTCTAAATTAAACCTATTGGCCACTGAATCTCCTGAGTGA
The DNA here is from genome assembly GCA_026261815.1 of Monarcha castaneiventris obscurior. Taxonomy (NCBI): domain Eukaryota; kingdom Metazoa; phylum Chordata; class Aves; order Passeriformes; family Monarchidae; genus Monarcha; species Monarcha castaneiventris. Next base: position 19,325,724 of record JAMPIT010000484.1, read on the forward strand.
TTTCTTCTACTGCACAGTGAATGAACTCCCCAACATGGATTTTTTATTTCAAACCCTACATCAGGAAGGGCTCCTAGGAAAAGCCACCTAAAGAAACATGAAACTTACACTGTAACATGGAACAGATGTTGATTTGCCTCTGAATGCAGACAGCCTAACCAAAATAAAACATTAAACTACTAAAACAATTTCTGCTAACAATTTTAAGTGGTTCTTACTGTTGGAGCCTCGAATGCCTAATTTATCCTCAGGCTTCCCGTGGGTGACGCCCCCAAAGTCCCGCTCCACGATGAAAGCAGTGATTTTATCCTTCACCTGCCCATCTTTATCCACAACCTCTGTCCTGGCAAACACTGTGAAAACACTTGCAATGCCACCGTTGGAGATCCAGACCTGTTTGGAGAGAGGGGAGATGTGTAAGAAATGTAACTGTGCTGATTTTGGGAGCACAGTTCCCAAGGGTTTTGTAAGAGGCTGGGCAAAGAACAGAGCGCTGAAAAATTGCTGCTCCTTCCTTCAGTTCTAATGAGAGCCTGCTTCAGGGTGAGCACATTTCTGAGGGCAGCTGACCACACATGGTAAGTTTAGAGCAACTCTTAATCCAGGCTGTAATACCAACATGAGTGAAATTCAAATCCCCAGTGCATTTCCACAAAATACATGCTGCTGCTGATGGCACATGAGGGACACAGGGGCAATGCAGACTGGACAAACCCTGTGCCCAAAAATTGTTTAATCTCATGAGAAAGTCTCTGATCAGCCTCTCCCCCAGGGTGGGTCTCTTCACACCACAAACAGACCAACAACTACAGATAAGTCTGCAATGCATCAAATACTGCTGAACCAGGACAGCTCTACATTTCTTCAAGACTAGCTTTTGCCACTGCTTCTTTCAGCAGAAAGCTTCCAAGCAGCCCTACTTCTAATGAAATATCAAGTTTTATTCTAAAATCTAGCCTAAAGAATGAAGAGATGGCAAAATACAGATTTAGGTTTCTTTTTACCTAAGCTGTCATGGAGGGGGCTGATTAACTAACTAACAAATCCTCCCTGAAGCTGAATCCACAAGTGGGTGATGGAGAAGGAGCCTGGGGTGGTTTTCTATTTTTCTTACCAGGAGTTTAATGCAGTAATTCCCTAACAATGATTTTCTGTTCTCTTTGTGCCTAACCCAACAAGGGTCATTCTCTTCTAGCTTGGAAACCTCCCAGGTCCAGACTGATGCAAAAGGCAAGGACACTTCCTACACACTTGTAACAAAACCCTTTCCCATTCCCAGCCTGTGGGTGGGTACCTTGGAGCCATTTAACAGGAAGTATTTCCCATCTTCACTCAGGGTTGCCCTTGTCTGGATGGATGCAGCATCACTCCCACTAGAAAACAAACAAGTTATTAATGTTAGTAATGGTCAAACAGCAAACCACCTCCTGTGTGCTTTGCAGAAAACTGTCCCTCTTCTGCACTGACACAGCATTAGCACCAGCCAATGAAAAACTGTAATAAATATACCCATCTTTGAACTGAAGTTGCTGCTACAAATGTGCCTCTTCTAAACTCTAAGTAACACCAAAATCCTTCCTTTTATTTTTGGTAGCTCCTTCAATACAGGGTTTTGTATTCTGACTAAGAACTGAAAGCATCCTAAAACAGTCATAGCACATTATTTCTAACGTAGCACAAAGCATCCTTTCAATTCATTGAAGAAATTAAGTAAATGAACCCCTGGGATGGGAACAACAAGAGCCAGGGATTTAATGGAAACTGCCAAAAGCAGCACGTTGGGGAAAGAGTAATTACAGAGTCTGGAGTGGTCCTTTAAAAACAAAGCATTGGTGGATACACTGAAGCCACAGGCCCCAAATAATGAAGACTGAGGCAGCAGCAGCACCTGCCAGGCTCGGTGAGGCAGAAGGCAGCAATGTGCTCCCCTGATGCCAGCCGGGGCAGGTACTTGGCCTTCTGCTCCTCGGTGCCAGCAATGAGGATCCCCTGCAGAAACAAGCAACAGAGAACTTTGCAGCATCACCCTGGGGGAAAAGAAATGGGGCTGACAAGCCCCACCACCTTCAGAAAGCTTTGTTTGCAAATCTCATGGCACAGCAAGAGACAGTTTAATAAACAACAGACTCTATTATTTTTCAGGCATTAAAATATTAGTCATTAGCATTGTCTGCTCAATTCCATGAGGAATTTCCTCTTGCCATAATGAACCTACTGTGGTTTCAAGCTTCATTCTACCATCCATCCACCACTAAAAGGTAAACACCTTTGGTTGTATTAAAGTTCAAAATTCACACACTTGCTCTTGGATGAGTTTTCTCCTCTAAGCTCCCCAACACGCAGCCTCATCCAGCCAGACAAAGTTGCTCTCTTCTGAATTTTCTCCCTCCTCATCACCTGAGCCCCCCTGATATTCTGTTTATTTAATTCTATTTAATTTAACTGTTTTAAATAAGTTTGGGCAATTAAAAAAAAAACAACTTGGGATAATTTAAAGTAGTTTTTCTAAGAATAATTATCTTTATAGTATCTTCCCTGTGTACTTCATATCCAGCCTTTCTGCTGCAGGAGTCTTACACTGAACCAGTGGCAGGGGCTGCTGGGGACACCAACAACCTGATTTATGCTTCCCCAGTAATTCTGATTTGTTCCACCCAGGGGCCACATTGTTCACTTCACCTTTTCCATGCAATCCATGCAGAACCACTGGACCTAAAGCAGCAGCATTACCTTCAGCCCAATGGCCTGATGAGCTGCCAGGGTCACTGCAATGGAGCCATCCAGGGATGTGATTTCTCCCAGACGTGCATACATGGTGTTTGACAGACCCAGCCCACCTGGAACAGGCACCAGGTTTTATTTTAGTACATAGAACACGCCCCTTCCCCCCCAAAAGAATCCATTTCAAGCACAGAAATGCAGGAATGTAACACCTTTAATTAGAGACCTACAAAAGTGACACAAAACAGCTCCTGAGCAGGCTTCTAACTGGTGCTAGAGAAGGGTTAAACACAATCCTTCCAAAACGTCTTTAATAAAAAAATATGAATATACCAAGAAACAAACTTGGCACCAGCACATGCTTTCTGGAGGAAGCAGGATAAACCAAAGCTAAGTATGAGTCTAATGTTCAAGAATTTTGAATCAAGCAGAAGTCCTGCTCCATGTAATTTAAGACTGTTTTATATAATTTAATCTAATCACGATAATCTTTTGTCCAGGTTAACAATTTTCTCCTTGGGGCAGTGGTGCAAGCCAGGATAAGCCACACCTCATTCTGCAGATGTCCCAACAGCCCCACTATTGTGTGTACACTGAATAAATGCAAGGAGAGTCTCCTCTGACACCACTAACTCACACCAGGGCCTCCTACACCCTTCCCCTTCAGAGCACATGGATTCAAGCTCACACTCCTCCTTTCCAAACTCTTCCTTCTTCTCCCTTTTCCCATCAGGGCTGGGCTCAGGACCCATCAGCCTGGGCACTACAGGTGCTGTGCACAGGAATTCCAGTGGTGCCTGTGTCAGAGCCAACATTCCATGATCTGCCTGAGCTCCACTGTCCCCACTAAAGTTCTGCACTTTGATTCAAAGAGGCCACTGCTACAAACCTCAGTGAAAAGCACCCTGCAGTGCACGAAGCACTGATCAGGTATGGCTTTAAAACATGACCAGCACCACCAAAAATCCACAAAATTGGGAATAGCCTCATTAGAAGTATATTAATTACGGTGCAGACCAGAAGAGCTTGCCCAAGCAGGCAGAGCTCCTCCACAGCCACATTCCCACTGCTGTGTCCCTTCAGGAACCAGGGTCAAAGCCTCAGCTCTTCACCTGGCCAAATGACCACTCATGGAACAGTCCAGACACGTTTTGCCAGAGCCCAAAATGCACCCCTAAATACACTGGGTTATCCCTCTGTGACATTTACTCACCATACTCCTCTGGAATCTGCATGCCAAAGAGACCCAAGTCCTTCAGCCCTTGTAAGGTTTCAGGTGGGATTTTTGCATCTTGATCGATTTTCTTCGAGTCCACTACAAACACAGAAGGTTTTAACATTTAACACTGTGTTTCTTAGCACCCAGAGCAGCTGTGAGACCTCCAACCTTTGTGAGGGCCCAGACCTGGGGAACTGAATTCCCTGCTGGAATTTTCCTCCAGTCTTCTGAACCAGCTTCAGAGAAGCCATGGAGTTCATGGCACCAGATAGAGACAGACTTCTCATCTCCAGCTTCACAAGAATTATTCCTTTCTAGGTTCAGCCTGACTGTCCTGTTTGTCCTCACAATATATTCAGGAAAAGGACTTGGAAGTGGGAAAAGTCCAGTGTTTATTTCATTTTCTCAAACACTTCTATGTGTACAGGTTGTGCATGTCAGCAGATTCCAAGACTGGAATAAGCAAGGTATTTCCAGGATTTTTTATCTGAACCAAGTCTAGGTCATGAACACATGAAAAAATAAAGTACATAAATGAGGTAATCAGAAAATCTTGTTCTTAGGAGTTTTTCAAATTCTTGGGGGATTAAAAGAGCTGCTCTGTACCATGGCAGTGAAAACAAACAGGAGTTAAGCAGCTCAGGCAAGCTGTAAGCTGCAGCAGAGGGAGCACAGCCATCCTTCCAAAAAGTACCCAAGAGGTGCCTCTGCAAAAGCAATGGAGCATCCTGGGGCCTCCTCACATTCACCCCAGAGAAAGAGCACTGGAACCTCTGTGGGAGCACAACGGGGAGGCACCCAGATGCTCTGATGCTCTTCTGGGAGGAAAAAACCCTCATTTTGAAAAGGACTTCTTGTTCCCCGTGCTAACCTTTCACCCCACAGCCCCAGACCCATTTCTGGGGTGTGCCCTCCAGGGGGAGAGGTGCTGGTTTCCCTCCTGCCCCATGGTGCCCACACAGACCCACCCTGGTGCCCAGTCACTGCCCAGCCCCAGCTGACTCTGCTGAGAGGAGCTTCCTTGCCCAGTGCCAATCACACCAAGCTGCTGTTTAAGGCTGCCCCAGTGACCTATTTTCACCACACCCCTCAGTCACCCTGAATAACTACACAGAAATAGCTGGGAATTCACAGATGAGCAATTTCCACCTGCAGTTAAGACTCCACAGTTTGACCTTTTTATTCCTCCCCTAAACATCAGGTTGTTTACTCCATGAATTATGCTCCCCAACAGAGCAAAAGAATTAAAAAATGTAATTTGAATAAATTTTTTGTTTACTGTCAGCGAGCAACACTACAATTTTACAGTTTAAATCACCTGGATCTCACAAATGGTGGTGTGTGACAATCACTGGCTTCTCCAAACTCCTACAGTGTCTGGAAGACCAGGGCTGGTATCTCTGCCAGTAGGAAGTCTGAGACAATACTGCTTAACTGCCTCAGAAATTGCTGTCTGTAAAAACCGATATCCTGCAGTTGTTCTGGAATTGGCTTATCCATTGGAATTGGCAGCACTAACAGAAGGAACACCCTGCAATCCTCTCCGGAATGCAGATGGGGAATAAGACCTTTCCCAAATAGAATTAATACTCTAATGCTGAAAAAACATAAATGTTTTTGATTCTTCATAACTCCTCAATGAGCCATCATTTCTGAGCATCTCTGCTGCATTTTGCTACAATCAATTTTAGCAGAGCAGGACAGTTAAAAAGTTCTAGGAAAAAAAACCTCACAATATATGAAGTGGTAAAAAGCACAATTCAACTGAGCTAAAACCAATTTCAAATCCTATCTCTATCCCAGAATGCTTTTACTTTCTGTTTTTTTCTGGTTTGGAAATAGATGTCTTCTGATCAGCATCCAAATACTCCCCATAAAAAGCCATAAATGGACATGCTGTAGAATCAGCATCACTACATGAGTGGCAATAAATGCATAAATTAAATGCTTTAAGTATAATAATATTACTTAACTGCTATAGCTAAATCATTTTGTAATCCCTAAATCCCTGGCATGAATAAAAACATAACATACCTTCTTCATTGAAGAATTTTTCGACAGGTCCCACAAACTGGTTGATCTCTGCCAGTTCTTCATTGCTAATTTCTGGGTAAGGGAAAACTTCTTCCTAAAATAGGAGAATTATTTAATGATTTTCAATACATGAATCATGCAAGTGAAATAAAAATTCAAGGACTTATGCCTTGCAAAGACTCTAATACACTGTGCAAATTAAGAATTGTGGAAAATGTTCTGAAACAGAGATCCACAGGACCGAAGTTTATTACACACCAAAACCAGACCAGAAGGTGATACCTGAGCAACAAAAACATTAGGGAGAAATCAAGAGATATTTAAGAACTACAAGGATGCAAAAATCCTTCCATCACCCATGAGCTTCATCAATATAACCCTATTTATGGATTTATAAAAAAATGAGTTTAATTTGTATCCAAATCAATGAACTGTTAGGATGTTTCCAAAGCTCAGCCCATGAACACTGTCCCTTGCAAATCTCACCTGTTAATGCCTCGAGGACAAAGGTGAGTGAGTCCTACCACTCCTTATCACCACCAGGGTATTCTGGTCACAAACTGGGTGCAGCACAAGCTGACAGGTTTGAATTGATAAAAAATCCAAGCCAGGAACCCAAGAAGTGGGAGACTGTGAGAAGCACACTTCTAATGTTTACTGCCTTTCACCTTTTAAACAGAGTTTATCTCTGTCCACACAAATCTGCTCAGGATACTCTGAGCAACAATATCAGCACCAAGAATTCAGGACCTGGGAAATGCTGGAGGTTTTCAGAAAGGTGTTGTACTGAAATCTGAGAGACAAAAACCCCAGACATATCTGAACGCCGCCTGTTGTAACACTTTACCTGACAAGGTCTGGTGCAGGAGACTTTATTGCTCAACTCATTTCAGCGGATTTGAGTTGCTCCTTCTCTCACTTCACCCTGCAATCTTTGGTAAATGCACACTCTAAGCCTTGCATTAACAAACCCTGGTTAATACACTGTTCTGCCTCAGATTTTAACTTCTTTGTCCAGTCCCGTCTCAAGGCACGACAAGAATTTCAAACTTTCCTATCAAAAACTGTACGTGGAAGTTTGCATCAAGTCTCGATCCTTGAAGCAAAAGCAGAGAACAAAGCGACACAGGCTCTGGGGGATGCCCCGAGGCCGATGCCCACAGACATTTGTGTTTCAGGGGGGATCTGTGGGGCAGGGAGGCACCGGGACTGTGCCTTGCTTTGGGTCATTCTGAGCCACATCGTGGCTTTTGTGTGCAGGGCTGCGGAGGGGCCACTCGGGCTAACCCGGCTCCAGTGAGGGGCACCGGGAACACAGAGAGGCACCGGGCACACAGAGGGGCACCGGACACACAGAGGGGCACCGGGCACACAGAGGGGCACTGGACACACAGAGAGGCACCGGGCACACAGAGGGGCACTGGACACACAGAGGGGCACCGGACACACAGAGAGGCACCGGGCACACAGAGGGGCACCGGACACACAGAGGGGCACCGGACACACAGAGGGGCACTGGACACACAGAGGGGCACCGGACACACAGTGGGACACTGGGCACACAGCGGAACACTGGACACACAGAGAGGCACCGGACACACACGCACCGGGCACACAGAGGGGCACCGGGCACACAGAGGGGCACCGGACACACAGAGGGGCACTGGGCACACAGAGGGGCACCGGACACACACGCACCGGACACACAGAGGGGCACTGGACACACAGAGAAGCACTGGACACACAGAGGGGCACCGGGCACACAGAGAGGCACCGGGCACACAGAGGGGCACTGGGCACATAGAGGGGCACTGGACACACAGAGGGGCACTGGGCACACAGAGAGGCACCAGACACACAGAGATGACCCTTGTCCACTCCGTGTCAGGGCCCGGAGCTCTGCAGGGGGATCGGGACAGGCTGGACCCATGAGGGACAAGCTGGCCAGGGGCTCACATCAACCCCCGCAGCCCCGGGCTGGGGATGAGCAGCTGGAAAAGCGCTGGGAGCGCCGGTGGCAGCGCCGGACACGAGCCCAGCTGGGCGATGGCCCCGGTTCGTGCCAGCCCCGGCCTGACCGCAGCCGTGCCCTCCCCGCTGTCCCCCGGGGAAAGCGCAGCGATCCCCGGGCACGGTCCCTCCCGGGGCCCCCAGGGGCAGCCCCGATCCCCGCGGACCCACCTTGCGCAGGGAGCCGAGGAACAGCTCCTTGGCGAAGGCGCGGCGGGGCGCGGCGGTGCGGAGGCCGCGGGCAGCGGGGCCGGGCCGGGGCCGGGGCCGGGCGGAGCGCAGGGCCCTCAGCAGCAGCAGCACCGCGCTCATGGCCGCGCTCGGCGCTGCGCTGACGGCACCGCGGTGCGCCCGGCCCGGCCCCGGGGCGGAGCACGGCCCACAGCCCGCTGCGGGCGGAGCACGGCTCACAGGGACAGACCCGCTCACGGCTTCTCTGATCCGGCCCTGGGGCGGAGCACGGCTCACAGCCCGCTGCGGGCGGAGCACGGCTCACAGGGACAGACCCGCTCACGGCTTCTCTGATCCGGCCCCGGGGCGGAGCACGGCCCACAGCCCGCTGCGGGAGGCGCTTCCCCCGCAGGGATCCGGGGCATGGGACTAGAGCCGCTCATGGGGTCACTCATCCGGCCCCGGGGCGGAGCACGGCCCACAGCCCGCTCCGGGCAGCGCTTCGCTCGCAGGGACCCCGAGCACGGGGATGGAACCGCTCACGGGGTCACTCATCCGGCCCCGGTTTGGGGCACGGCTCACAGCCCGCTCCGGGACCGGGGGCATGGGGATAAAGCCGCTCACGGCTTCTCTCATCCGGCCCCGCGTCCGGCAGAGCCCGGAGCGCCCCAGGCGGGACCCGCGGTGCCCTGCCCGGGCCGGCAGCTCCTGCAGGAGCCGCGCATCCCACCGGGAAACAGCGCTGGGTGCGCGCAGGGTGACTGGGAATCGCCGCCGCATGGATGCTGCAGAAGCCTCAGCAGAGAATTTCTTCAGCTCTTTGCTGTGCACGGTGAACTGCAGGGGTATGGATGCTGAAAAAGCCCCAGCAGAGAATTTCTTCAGCTCTTTGCTGTGCACGGTGAACTGCAGGGATGTGGATGCTGAAAAAGCCCCAGCAGAGAATTTCTTCAGCTCTCTGCAGTAGTTGGTGAGAGCTCTGTCTTTCTCGTGCTGAACTATGCAGAACATGATAAGGTTTCTGTAAACCGAGTTTGTTATCTTGCACCTGCAAATACAATTGGAATTGTTATGATTTCGACTAGGAGAATGAACGATGCGAGAATTGACCAATCACTCTGGTAGGGAGTTAGCAAGAGGTCCAATAATCTCTTGCCATTTAGACACTAAGAGAACTAAACACATCAAAACCCGTCCTTTGTTAATGAAATAATTCCATCCATTCTCTTGACTGCATTCCTGTCTCTGAGTCTTCCTTGCTGTCCGTCCGGCAGCTGTGAGTGGCACCGCCGTTCCGAAGCGAAGGCAGCGCTGCGGGCCAGCCGGGGATCGGGAGCGCACACCGGCATCGCTGCATCCCCGCCTGGGGCTGGGGGATGCGCTGAGCTCGGATCTGCACCGAGCGCATGGAAATCGCCCCAAAACCTCCAGCAAAGCCTCACTCCCTCTGCCCCGTGTGTCAGGAGCCGGAGCGGGGTGGTGTCGGCGGCTCCAGCTCTTCCCTGAGCGGCCCCGCACTCCTGCACCCTTTCCACACGTAAATAAGTTCCAAAAACCACTGTGCCCTGCGCCGAGCATCCCTTTTCCTCCTTCGCTTTCCCCTGCCATCCCTTCGGCGGCAGGAGGTGTCTTTTTTTAAAAACCCAAGTGCCAAACTCGCGTGCAATTACTGAGCCGGTTCCCCGACACTGAAATTGGGCTGAGAAGCGCTCACTGCTCCCCTTGGGTACAAGGGGCCACGGTCAGGTTTGGAGCATCAGCACCCCACAGCTGGGGCTGCTCAGGGACACGGAAGGGCTTTCTGAACGCTAAACTTCATTTACTCAAGGCTCGAATTAATTTATTTGAACTATTTCTTTCAACGAAAAGAAGTCCTTTAAAGGCTGCTGCTGCTCTCTCATTTTTAAGCATCTCCATGTCCATCTGCCCTCATTTTGCTTTGTTCTGTGTGAAACTGCAGAATGTAACAAAATAGCTTTTACACAAAGAACAAGTGCTAAAGGTAAACACAGGCTTAACGAGCTCATTTATTTTGCTTACTTTACTAATGACTCGTAAAAGGTAAATCCTTTAATCTCGTAGTCCAAATAAATTGCCATGTTGGTTGCCTCTCGACTGTCACAGAGAGGGGACCTGCAGTGTTGAAGAGGGGATGCCACAGCAGTGCTGCATCCCAGCTCTGGGCAGAAGACACTGTCCTGGGGGTCAGGAGAGGTGTGGGTCCCACAGCACCTCCCAGACTGAGCATGCCACGGATGAAAGGGCTGAATTGAGGCCATCCTCTCCTGAGACAAGTCAGGCAGGTTCTGGTCCGTGCGAAGGGGTGATGTGGCAGCTTGAAAGAAATGGCAAACAGAGCACTGTAAAAACTGCTTGAAGAAAATGATCCAAACGGTGAAAACAAGGCCGGGCAGTTGGGAAACACAGGGAAAAGATTCCTCATCAGGAAGTTCAAAAGAAGTGAGGCAGCAGCCAGCACACCCCACCCTGCGTGCTCATTCACCAGGCATGAGGATGGCATTGTGAGCACATCCTCCATAAACACCCGGGGGGTTTCCAATCGCGGGGGTGAAATCACACCCACAGCATGAAACTGCAGGCAGCCCATCACTGGCACAGAGAATCCTCTGTTCCTGCGCTGGCACAAATGGTGCCACGCCAGAGGTTTTGTCCCATCCTTGCAGCTCTTCCAGTGCTGTGTGTAACCACAGCTGAAACCACGCTCCTGGCAGCTGCAGGTCTCTGCAGAATCCCACCATCCTGACCTGGTGCATCTTCAAACTGCCTTGCACAGAACTGCACAATCTACTGGGGAAAAAAAAAAAAAAAATCAGTATTTTTTGCCTTCTGCTTCAGCAACAAGCCCAGCCTTTTCCTGTCCCCACTTTTATTTATGACTCCTCTCTGCTGTCTCTGCCACTGAGGTATTCATCCACGTGTTCCCATCATTTCAGATTCCCTTCCTGGGCCAGCTAATCCCTCAGCTGTTACAGCTCCCCATAACTCACATTTTGTGAACAACCACGACTCCCACAGTGATTCCATTTCAGGCCATTCCACACACAAGTGGAAGAATTCCTTCTTGAGAAGGAATTCATGCAGGAGAGGTAGAGATCAGTAAATGACTACCATAAAATCACCCTTCAGTTTTCTTTTTTATTCTTCTGTATTTTTCCCACAGCTGCTTAAAAACTGGTGTTCAATAATGTAATGACCTGGTAACATTTAGCTCTTTGAGACATAGATATTTTATTTACTGAAAAAGCATCACTAAATTACTTTATAAAAATATTCACTAGGCTTTGCAGCACTTCCAGGAAAATACATAAAATTCCTCCTCTCTTTATGCAATCATTGTTTGTTCCTTTTCAACCTGACAGATGGTACGAAAGTTTTGCACTTGACATTGGTAATTGTCTTTCCCACAGGCATGTGATGATGTGCTCATTGCATCACTCCTGTTTCGGAATATTTTTCTAAAATGCTGGCTCACAAATGAAATCCTGGGAAAGGTGAGGGCAGGAACTGGTATTTCCACTTTTGCTCCTGGTTACATGCTGTGGAAGTGATGTGATGTGCTTGAAACTCAGATGTTAACACGGTCACTGAATAAATGCATAAATACATAAATAAACTCTATAAATACATAAATACACTCTATAAATACATTTATCCAGCGTTGTCCATCCACACTGACTGTCCTGTGGCCATCTCAGAAACCACCTGGAAAATAAAGACACATTCTGTTAGTGAAAGAGATTCCTCACAACTTGAGGTGGAACTTTCAGGCAAATTGTCCATCAGCTCTGCCACATCAGATTAAAAGGAATCACTAAATGGCCTCGGGGTTTGAAGTATATTTTATTTCAAATGATACCTGTCAGACACGGAGCTTCACCCTTGCTGGTATCAAAGATGCAGCCAGATTGCTTCCTCACTACAAAATCAGAGTGGCAATGATTAAATGAATTCATTTCCAGCCCCACTTCACTCTCATCCCAGTGCTGAGTCACAGAACTCCTGCACAGTCCCTGCTTTTCCCAATTCCCTGGACACAAACCCAGGGCCAATTCCCAGTCAGAAACGAGGCATTGTTTTGTAGCAGAGCTTAGAGGCTGAAGAGAAAAGACATTTTCCATCATGCGTGCATAACATTTCATTTGCTTCAGAATGAGTTTCCCCTGCTCCTCTCATTAAAGAAAGATTATTTTTGCTTTGCTCATTACACAGACCTGTCTAAAGCATGTGTCCAAGTATGAAAAATAAATGAAAGCTCCAGTTGTGTCATTTCCCAGCAGAGCTGATGAATTGTACACTCGTGTGACTGCTTTCAGCTGCTGTGTCTCATGAACCATGCTGCTAATTTCACATCTCAGTTGCTGCAAAAATGCTAAATAAAGGGGATTTTTTTTTCATTTTATCCCTAAAAATATGCATTTATTCACATGGCAAAAGTGATAAATCTAAACATTTGAAAAAAGCGACACCGACACAACTTTCATTTAAATCTTGTTTATCTAAAGTACTTCCAGCAGAGATATTAATTTAAGCTTTTCCTAACTTTCATGACCAGCCTCATCCTGCAGTTGATTTAGTTTTGCTGAGTAGTACAGGATTTGGCTTTAATTCTTGAAATAATAGGAAACAGAAAGAAAGTCTACTAAAAAAATACACCTAACATGAAATATTTGTGTGGTTTAGATATTTCTATTAGATTAGCTGTGCTATGTTCTCTTGCAGGAATTTTATGTCAACAAAATACAGCAGCAAAAATCACTAAGTAGGGTAAAAACCCAGCAAGGTTCCTCTGGAAAAGGTGTATTTAATGCAGCTGTAACACCAACAAGGGTTTATTATGGCACCTTACTCGAAGTACATTGTTCCTCTGATGCAAATACATTTGTCAGTACATAGATGTGCTGAAATATGATTTAATCACCCAGCTTCATAATTCTGATCCCTTGTGACGTGACAGTTTAAATCATGCAGGAAAAAACCCCTGGAAGCTGGGGCAATGCTTCAAGCTCCACCTAAAATGCTGTGGGATGAAGAACTGTGTAGGGAAGATACTCTGGGCCCTGTGTGACCAATTCCCTGCAACAAATGCAGAAATAATTGGGGCTTCCACCTCTGCAGAGGGTGTAGATGAATAAAACATTGCACAACTATTAAAATAAAATAAATATATGCTAAAATGCCATACCTGTTTTTATGAAACTGAATGAAAATCAATCATTAAGGGCAACTGGAAAAAACAAAGTAGAATTCATTAACTGTTAAGTCAACAAAAATCTGAAGAAAGATACAGATAAGACACTTAAAGTTCTTTATTTTGATTTTCTGTCCTTTTAATCTTGCATGTCTTTATTTCAACCAAAATAATACAAAGAATACCCGGGAAAGAACCTGTTGTTAAAAAGTTGCTGTCTAGAAGAGCTTGAGAAGTTTTTTATTGCATGAGAACTCATTCCTGCAACCTGTGTGTGTACTGCCACGTGCAGACCTCTTCTCAAAATGTACTGAAATTCTACCGATCCTAATTTCTAAACCAGGAATAGAAGTACCAGTGAAGAACACCTCTGCAAATTCTTCTACTTCCACTAGAGAATGTTTCCGTGGTACAGAGGCACTGGTCACCTTCTAAGGGGTCCCACAGCTCAGAGGGTGGCACAGGGGATGATGCTAAGTGGGTACTTACCTGTCAAAAAAAATCATTGATCAAGATGCACATCCTGAAATTACAGCCCTTCAGAAATAGGTCATAGTCGACTATTCCCACAAAATAATTCAAGAATCACCTAAAATTCATAGGAAACAGAAGCAAACACAGCATTCAGTTTGAATTGAGAGCTGGGCATTAGCTTGGACAGGCTTTACAGCCACACTGCAATCCCCTGGAGGGGCTGGGGATTCACAAAGGGCAGAACACAATGGAATATCCCACAGGTTACCACCAAAGCAACTGCAGGATGGAATGCCAATTGCTGGGAAGGCCTCGTGTGGCAAAGGATCCTTCTGGGCTGGAAACAGACACACAACAAGCAGAGAGGAGGAGTGACAGAGCAGTACTTACTCAGTGATGGGGCGGGAGGTCTGAGCCACAGAGGGAGGTGTTGGAACCCAAGGCAGGCCTCTGGCTGCCCTGGGAGCTCAGGGCACACCTCGGGCTGCCCTGGGGGGTCAGGAGCCCCAGCAAGGGGGTCCCAGACCCTGGCAAAAATCCCAAAATGACACCATCTTTGACCTCAGCCCATGGGAAAAGTTACCAACGCTGCCGCAATCATTGCAAAACAAGAGAATGTGAAAATGAGTAATGGTTTAGTATTTTACAAGGTAAAAAGTAGATTTTAGGGTTTTTAATATGAGGATGAAGGGTCTAAGATGGAGGATTTTGGGCATTGCCCTGTTCTTCTTCTTCTTCTTCTCCTTCTCCTCCATCTTCTCCGGTGGTGGTGGCACAAAATGATTGGTAGAATGAAAAAGAGGTAGAAATTCCGTGTCTAGAACAGGTGCAAATGAATTGGTACAGAACAGTAACTAATAAATGCGTTGTGAAGAATGGCTGGATGATGGAAAGGGCACAGAAAGGCCGGGACAGCCCAGGGCTGGGCAGTGCCCGCTCGGACTCGGCTGCATCAGATGTGCGGCCGGAGCTGAGAGCTGGCAGAGAGAAGGAGAAATCAACAACCTGAAACAACATCTGCAGCCGTTTCTCATCTGCTGGGGCTCGAGGTAAAGCTCCCAGAGGTGAAGATAAGAACCTGTGTTTGTGCAGAGCACCCAGCTCCCACAGGGAGGCACTGCGAGCTCCTGGGGGTCGGTTCTGTGCAGCAGCCCAGGACTGGCCCTGGCAAGGACAAACTGAGCCCTCCCCAGGCAGGGCAAAGTGCCCTGGGCAGGAGCTCCCGAGGCCTCCTGGGCTCAGCTGGAGACACAGCTCCCGGGGCAGAGAGTCTCCAACCTGTCATCACTGTCCAGGGCTCGAGGGGTTTGGGAATTGCCCACCAGGGCCCCTGCGGTGCCTCCCTGTCTGCACATCTGGGTGCTGGAGTCACTGTCTCCCTGTCTGCACATCTGGGTGTTGGATTCAGTGTCTCCCTGCCTCCTGCACATCTGGGTGTTGGATTCAGTGTCTCCCTGCCTCCTGCACATCTGGGTGTTGGATTCAGTGTCTCCCTGCCTCCTGCACATCTGGGTGCTGGAGTCACTGTATCCCTGCCTCTCTGCACATCTGGCTGTTGGATTCAGTGTCTCCCTGCCTCTCTGCACACCTGGCTGTTGCATCCATTGCTCTTTAGTGACTCTAGAACTAAATTTATTACAGCACCACCACACCAATCCAAGCCTAGTGAGAGGGGGTCACAGACTCCACTCCCCACCTGATCTTTAATTCTTGGCCCCTCTGAAGTGAGCAACAGAAATCCTGTTGCCTCAGCAGGGCCAGGATACCACTGGAAGGAATTTCCTTCTTTTCAAATATGAAGAGTTGAAGCTCTTGGATTGCACGAAATGAGAAACAAAGAGTTTTAAATGATTTATTTGATTTCTCCACATGATCACAGTTATAGTTTTACATCAATAGGGTCTGTTACTACTTACAAACAGAATGCATATTAAAATGAAAGCACTCCTTTCTTCCCCAGAGTTACAAAAGGGGTCTCGAGCCTCCCCAGAACAGAAGCTTCTTGTAAGCATAATGATTTTTGAAGTCTTTAACAGTCTGCATTCAAGACCTAATTCTAACAGTTTAATACAACTCAAAGCTGACTTAAGTTCCTAGCAGGAGATAGGCAACCTCAAAGTGACTGCAGACTCATAGTAATGCTAATTTACACACTATGTACAATTTAGAGAATTGTCTATTCCCCCTACTGGTCCCATTTTCACCACCCCCTTTTCTCTTTTCCAAATTGGATCTTGTTATTGGTTCCACTTTTCTTTTAAATATATACACGAGAATCCATTTTGCAGGCAAGAAGTGCGATGGTATTTTACAAGGGAACAGCAAAATGCATGCTTAACTGCAGAAAACACACAGCTTCATATGGAACAGCAAGTCAACATCTAGAGATTCAGTGTTTAAATATCTGCTGACTGTCTTTCAGCTCATTTTATCAAGAAACAAGAGGCTTCTGCTGCATGCAGTACATGATGGGAAAATCATTCTACACTGTATGTTAGACTCTTTTTTCTTTTTAGCAATACAAGACGCACATTATATTAGGATGAACTTTGTTTTTTGTTTTTACATTGTTTTACATTTCATTCTTAACTTAAAAAAATAAAAACCCCAAATATATATTTGATTGTTGTCCCAGAAAAGATTTTTTTTTTTGTTGCCACACCTCCATTCTTTACGTTTCCCTTTCATTTGTTCAAATCAGCATTACTGCTCTGCCACATCGTTTATGGGAAGAGAACCATGGCCACTCTGTGCACTTCTGTACCAGTTTGTAATTGGCAATGGCATCTGAGAGAAATCCCTCTCAATTCTACTCCTGCCTGCAGGCTGAAGAATTCATTTTAATTCATTTTCTTAACCCCACGCAGTGTTAAGTGCTGGAATTTTCCTATTCTAGGCATGACCCACACTGCTCGAAGCAGCTGTTAATCAAGGACGGAGTCAGAGAGGTTTTACTGCAACCCTAAACAAGCAGCAAAGGTCTGGAGACTTGTGCTGGCACCAAGACACTTTTGTTTGGTTGGACTACATAGAAACACACAGTCTAAGAAACAAAACAGAACAAAACTAGGAAAAAATAAGTCAAGTCCACTGTTTCTCCTCACTGGCTTGAAAGAACACTTTCCAAATGGTGTGTGCTCTCACATGAGCAGTGCTGGTTTCCAACCAGCCTCAGAACGAGCTGTGGTTTCACACATGCAACTCCTGCACCCCCAGGGCAGGCACAGCCTCCTTCCCTGTGTCCATGGAACCACGTGGAAATGTTTCTGTGCATGCACGTTTGTGACATCTCCTCAACACTTTGGTTCACAAATGCATTGATTGCACATGGAAAATCAGTGGTCAGGCATTAAACTGTGGCTTACTCTTTCAGTACAGAATATTTGTAGGTAACTCTAATTTAAATGAATGAAAGGGTTTTTTAAACATAAAGCAAATGCAGATCTGGGACATCTAACATCTTTAGTGTTAATCAACACAGCGAGTCAGATTTTCCTCTCCACTGCTACTGCATATTCTGCCTTTATTCCATACACAGAATTTTACTTTTACTCTGAATCTGAAACAAGTTCAGACTCCGTCACCCAGTGAAGAGGAGCTTTCTCACCTCTGTTTTAATCAAAAGATGCAGTTTCTGACAGATGTTTGTACCTGAATGGTTCTTTATCTTTTCTGGAACAACCTATAAATTACAGTTAGACTCTACTATTGGTACAGATGTATGAAGAAAAGTCTACATATTGAAATATGTTATCACTTTACTTCAACTAATATCAACAGTAACACTGATATATTTTGCAATTATACAATATGTAGAGTGTAGCCTCACACTAATAACATTAGATGACATGCAGACAGTTCTACTTTCCCTTATAAGAACAGTATATATTTTTTAAACTGCAAGGAACAGAGCCTCAGGGGACCCGGGCGAGCCCTCTTAAGGTAAGCCGCAGAATTTAGAATAGAATGAGTGATACAGAAAAATAATAATAATAATCACTTGTTTTCATTTCATGGAGATCATTCAGAGGAGAAGGAGCAGAAGGGGAAAACATATTGCACATGTGTGAAACAAACACGGACTGCTGGAAACAAAAGGCTCAATTCTAGATTGCTGTATTTGCTCTCTGTGGAGGTTAACAAAGTGCTCAGTTTGCAGTTTTGCTGGTATTGTGGTATCCATGGTGTGAAAGGGAAAAAATGACTGAACCTCTCCCATCCCCCCCACGTCAGAGGTGCCATGAGCAGGCCAACAGGACAAAGTCACTCTGCTGCTCTCATGCCCTCCTAATTTGGGATGCTTTTATTACTGTTACCTAGAAACCCGCCTGGTTGGAGCTGTGAGTGCTTTTACCCATCTCTTACTGGAACTTTTTGCTCATCCTCTTCAAGGTTTGCTTTTAGGCTGGTACAGTTTTGCAGTTGTGATTCCTTAGTCTCTACTGTTTAGGAGTTAAGTCCTTGCAGTGGCTCAAAGTGCTGAAACTACAAAGTAGGTGCCATGGATAATTTTGTACAGGATTTTGGGATACAAATCGTATAGAAATTTGCAAATGGTTCGGTTACAACACATAAGCAACAACAGCACAGCCTATTTTTATGTGATGTCTTGCAACTAACTGGACTATGGAAGTGAGGGTTTGAGCATAAACTCAGCCTGCTGAGTGCTGGGTGCTTCAAACTAACAAATGTGATGAGTAAAAATGGTAAAGCCACTTTGTTGCTAGCACATGGCTACATGGAATTACAGATTTATTTTTTTTTTTTTAGATATATATATATATATAAAAACCCTATACTAAAGTCTAAAACAAACCTTCAAGTTTTAGAGCACTTCCACTGGAAACACTCTGGACTAGAATTCAGCTTCGTTGGGGGTAAAAATGAGAAATCATGGTAAACAGGAACCAAAGTAGCTGAGAAGGATGGAGGTTTGCCATTTTCATGTTTGAGATGAATGTTTTTGCAGTGTTTACATGCACCTGGCAGAACTCTTCCCGTGTGGTCGTTCAATCCATATGCTTACAAAAGAAATGTGGATCATGTAAATTCACAGTTATCACAGCCTTTAAAGTGTCTAAGAACTTGTGTGACCAATGCTGGGAGGTGCCCCCTGGGCAGTGGGCACCCTACATTGCTACGGTATAATTACTGCATCTTAACGAGTTTGCTTACCTGAAATAGCAGAGCAGTTCTAATACTGATTACGTAATGATATCATCGTGTTAATAAAATAAGGATTTATACAAAGCAGTATTGGACTACAACATTTAAATGCTATGTTACTTGGCACGTTTAGTAATGATTGCTTAGAAATCTTAACAAGTCCAGGGGACTTGTGATGAAAATACTGAAATGTCTGAAATTGGTTTCTAACGTTTAATGTTTTTGGTCTACTCTTTCGTACGCTATTCATCTATTATACTGTCCTATCAAGTAAGTGGAATTCTTTGTAAAGTCTATATTGCTAGTTTTGTGGACTGAAAAAATTTCTTTCCAAGCACAAATGTTAACTATACAGTATATATATATATTTATATGTATATATTTATATTATATAAAGTTTACTTACGTACTTTCATCAACCATATCAGGTCTACTTATTTTTTTTTGCCCATTGAGAATAAAAGAGCAAGAATGCAACACTCGGTCCTGTCTCACTTTTTCTTCCCCCCGTGTTTTTTCATAGTTATGCGTGTAAAACCGTCCAGGGATTTGGTGTAAAAGGTAGAGCTTTCCTCCGATTCAGCAAAGCAGCACGTTTTCAAGGCAAGTTTGGAAATCAGAACTAACCGGGTGGTGGCGAACATCTATCCAGCAGATAAGTAAAACCAGTATGTCCCGGGCTAACGGGAATTATTTTATTTAGTAACAGCAAGCCTTTTAAGCTCATTAAACGGGCTGGGTGAAAACTGACGGTGCGAGGCGCCGTTTTCCTCTCAGCGCCTCGGCGGCCGGGCTTAAACCGGGCTTTAGCAGGATGCTCTGGGTGCCTAGACTATGGTGCTGATGCCGCTGTGCTTGGGCTTGGCGCTGGCTGCGGGCGGCGGCGGCGGCCCGTGGTGGTGCGGGCCGTGCCCGTGGCCGTGCCCGTGGCCGTGCGGCGCCGCGGGGCCGTGCCCGTGGCCGTGCCCGTGGAACGCGTGCGGGTGCGGGTGGTGCGGGGCGTGCGGGGGAGGGTGGTAGTGGTGGTGGTGGTGGTAGGGGGGCGGGTTGGCAGCGTGGCAGAAGGCGGCGTGGTGCGGGAGCGGGTGCGGGTGCGGGAGCGGGTGCGGGTGCGGGAGCGCAGCGGGCTCGGCGTGGTGCGGGGGCTGCGCGGCCGCGGGGCTCGGGGCCGGGGGCTTGCCCCGCTTGCCACCGAACAGGGAGCCCAGGAGGGAGGAGGAGGAGTTGGGCATAGTCTGGTGAGGGCGAGATGGGCACTCTCGGGTTGATGTAGCTCTCCGGCGCATGTGTGGGCTGCTAATGATGGACCCCTAAAAAAGAAATTAATAGAAAGGGAAAAAATTAAAAAAAAAAAAAAAAAAATAGAGGTCTTAAAATGTTGGAAAAGAACAAAAAATAAAAAGAAAAAAAAAAGTTCACACTGACCCACAAACTCCTCCTTTCAGGGTTTCATATGGGGTGGATTATGTTAAGGGTTCTAGGGAAGTATTTATCTCCACCTGACATTGACCCACAAACTCTTCCTTCAGGGTTTCGCATGGGGTGGATTACTTTAAGGGTTCTAGGGAAATATTTATCCCTACCTCACACTGACCCACAAACTCTTCCTTCAGGGTTTCGCATGGGGTGGATTATGTTAAGGGTTCTAGGGAAGAATTTTATTGGGTTTGTGGGGTGGTTTTTGGGTTTGGGTTTTTTTTGTTTTTGGGTTTGTGGGGTGGTTTGTTGGGTTTGGGGTTTTTCTCCACCTTCCCTAAGTTGCCAATGGGGCACTCGTGCCCTTCTCAGGGGATGTTAAGCATTGAATGATTTTCTCTCAGTACTCTGACATCGAAACATAGGACTTTAAAAAAAAAATTCACAGAACAGTAACATGATATAACACCTATGAGTGTGTTTTTAAAGGAAAAATACATTTTAAAATACTGCAAAAAAACCCCCATACTTGCTTTTTTACTACAAGAAAAAAAAAATAAAGCTATATTAAATTCAACCTAAACAGTTAAACATACAGCAGCAAATATGACAGTTACAGTTCAGATTTTAAAATAGTGTTTAAAACTTTATTTATAGTAGTTTTCCACTACTACATGGGACAGTGCTGCTTCTCAGGCCCACCTCTGCATTTTGTGTTAAATGGAACCATCCCATTTTTGCCACTAAGATTTCTATGTGGTTGTATTATCCTGACCTGTGGTCCAACATTCTCTATTATTTAGCCTGGAATTTAGTTGCTGGAAGTTTGGGGTTTGTATTTTTAAAGAGTTACGGGACACAACAGTACTTAGGCAAAGTGTGCTAGATTTAAACTGCAATCTACCTAAAGCGAACACAAAAAAAATAAAAGAGAGAAAAAAAAAAGAAAAAAATCTGCAAGCTGAATTCAGAGACATGAACAGTATATATAAATGGTTTGAAGATGAATGAAATCTCATGAAATCCACATTGAATTCACCTATCTTAATAATTTTTTTTATCCTCCCATGCCCTATCTGTGCAATTCCATGGTGTCATGACTGCATACATTTAGCAATTGAACTCGAAAATAAGCAATGGGGATGGTTGAGCATGACAGTCAATAGTTGTAGCTAAATATCAAACAGCAAGAACAGTGTACTTGGTAACAAAGAGCAAGTGGGCTTTTAAGCTGGGACCAGACTGAAATGGTGGCAAAAGGACACATCATATCCATTTAACCATGCTTGCAGGAACAAAGGGAACAAGGTTAGCTCAAACCAAAAACGGCATTGCTCTAAAACAAGCTGTCAGTGCTTTGTAAGCTGGAAGAATACGGAGTGAGTAGCCTAGGCATGCATTGAATTCGTGGCAGGCAGGTTATATATATATATATACGTTAGAAGAAAAAAAGAGCAAAAAAATATATATGTAGATAAAAGAAAGGTTCGAAATGCACATCATCACATCCAGCTAGACATCAGGAACTTCCTACTTACTTCCATATTGCTGTCTAGGGATCCTGCACTGCTGCGTCGCCCACGCTTGCCTGCCCAGGACATGCAACAGCAGAGATTAGAGACTGCGACACGACCGGCGCCCAAGAGCTGCGGCCCCGCAGCTTCGGGGCAGCAGCCACTGCACCTCTCTGCACCTGCCTGGGTTTTAGGGGGCTCCAGGGGGAATTTGGAGGGTCGGCGTCGTTGTGAATCGACCAGCGCGAGCGGGGTGTGGTCGGTTTTTGGTTTGGGTTTGAAGGACGTGGGTTTTGGTGGCGTGGTTGTGATGCTGAGCAGCAAGGGTTTTAAATGGGTTGGTTTGCTGGAGTCTTAATGGCTATGAAGGTTGTTTTTTCTTTAAACATTGAGATGTACTTGTGGGGTGGCATTAATTTAAATTTA
Source organism: Monarcha castaneiventris obscurior (assembly GCA_026261815.1). Taxonomy (NCBI): domain Eukaryota; kingdom Metazoa; phylum Chordata; class Aves; order Passeriformes; family Monarchidae; genus Monarcha; species Monarcha castaneiventris. The sequence continues at coordinate 19,348,084 of JAMPIT010000484.1, forward strand.
AGTGCAAAATTTAATGTTGAGATATTCCGAACTTCAGTGTGGGGCACTGTGAGGGGCATCGGTTTTATCGCTTCATCGGTTTTATTGTTTCATCAATTTTATCATTCCAATTTCAGCTTTGAACCTCAGTGGATTTCATACAATCTTCTTTCATGAGGTTTAAAAAAAACTAAACTTAATTTTTGATCAGTAAATCTGGAATCTGTCTTGACATTATGGCTAGATTTTGTTTGTTTAGCTGTGCAGTGCTTTATCTTAAGTATGTTGGATTTGCCCTCCAACAGTCTCAAATTGCAAAGACATTTGCCTAAACCCACAAATGAACCTCCAGACTGTTTGCCTAAAGAGCCAGAAGACCTCAGTGGCTGTATAGGACACAGGATCCCAGATTTTCTTTCTCACTTCACAGCAGAAAAAATAGCATCTGGCTGCAGCAGAAATGGAGATTTTTAGAAGATAGCCTGTGGAGCATTGCTTTGCAAAGTTTCAGAATACTTTCCTGGCAGGGTGTGGAAACAAAGCTGAGCTTTGAGGAGCTCTCAGGTGCTCAGAACTTCCCTAAAATCTGCATGGTTTTAGAAACCAAAGCTTTCTCAATGCTCTCTCCTTGCTTTCCTGCAAGGCCAAATATCGAAGGCCATCTCCATCCTGCACTGGCACATTGCTGCCTTCAGAATCTTCCACTCTGAGAGGTGGTTTTGGGGCAGAATGTGAGGATTTCAGCATCACTGAACCAATGGGTGATGCACCCTCATCACAGACACCCCAAAACCACCTGTGATCAGAACTAGGGAGCACTGGAACTGGTCACAGAATAATTCAGACTGCCCCAAGGATCAGTACTATCAGAAACTACCAGCTGCTGGATTTACAAGCCTAGCTTTGACCTAGCTGGTCACAGGACGCTGCCCTGAAACACAAGTTTCTCCTAAGAGCTACAGTTCCAGGCTACTGGAACATTTTCCCCTCCTATAAAGAGTTGCTCCCCAGGACAAACCCCTCTGCAGTGACATTAAACTGAGGGGAAGGCATTTGTGGTCAAGGTGTTGTGTTTGGCTTGTTAAATTCATCAGGATTTGGAACAATTCCCCTGTTCAGGTTTTTTGTCAAAAGCTCACTGCTTCATCTCCTGCTGCAGTTTTAGCCTCAGCCAAACCAGAGCTGTACTATTTTATGAGCCCCCCAAGAAAAACTGGGTTTGATAATCCCTTATTTTGACTTCTAGTCAGGCTTTGATATTTTTCTGCTCTGCTAACGGGATTAGTACTGATTAACACTCCAATCACTCTTGCTTGCTGATGCAAACACACTGCGACAGCCACCTTGGAACTTAGCAGTCAGGGTTGCAAATAAGACTGAGAGCTGACACGGGGCATTAAACGTGGCCAAAAATGAAGGAAAACACAACAATCCAATGCCTTTTGCATGTGGCAGGAGTCACAGTCTGATCAAATAACCATGGACACAGTAAATATGGACAGAGAGCGACAGATGGAATTTTGCTCAGAATAACTTCAGGGCAGAGTAGTACTTGCAAAGCCAAGAACAAACAGAAAAATCCTACTTAAAATGCCTGTAATTTCCCTCAGATAGGCACTGTCACCGTACAGAGGCTTTGTTCACTTCCTTAAAAACAAATTGAACCCAATTCTGTGCTGACATGCAGTGTGAGGGGAAGGCTACTCAGTAAATCCCCTGGAGCATTCCCTCTGCCAAGGTGTGTTCACTCCAAACTGTCCCCTGGTCTTTGGGATGGCATCCCATCTCAGAAACGCCTCCCTAGAGCTCCAGCCTCCACAAGCATCTCAGGAAAATGGTGACTCTCAACTAGAATTGCATCCAAGCAATTAGCAGCTGTGGTATAAAGCAAAGTGGTATTTATCAAATCTGAAGATTAGTTTTGCTTAACGTGTTAAGCTTGTTTTAATTTTTTAAGGCTGTTACAGTGGGCTTTAATTTATTTTATAAAATTAAATTTCAATTAATTTAACCTTTTCTGATACATTCCAACAACCCATTGATGTTAGATATGAATATTCCTTGTAAGAAATATCTTTAACTTACACAGGTGTATGTCCCATATATGAACATGCATTATATGGGGCCAAGAATATTTCAAATTTATAGTAGAAGTATGAAGTGATTACAGTATTTTTACAAACTTAACCATGCCAAAAGAAAATTGAGCTTCATTAATAAAATCCATTGCACCTTGCAGAATGGAGGTGTGCAGGACACATCACAGGATGTGTGGTGATCTCCCAGCTCAGGCTGCAGATCACTTCAGTACATAGAAATATTTCTACTCTGGAGTTCTTGAAACTCTCTTCTGGGCCAGTGAGATAACTGATAGCTAAACACTGTATTATGATCTGACTTCGTGTGTCTTGTGGAAAAAAGTTGGGAAAGAAGTTTGAAATTAAATTACTCTCCAATCATTAGAGAGACCACTTTTGAGGGGGGAACAACTCTTTGACACCTTCACATTTTCATCTTGTTTTCTGTGTGAAACAGGTACAGTCTTAAGATCTCACACTGAAACAGAATTATTTTAATCCTGGAAATACTTGATGTTTTTGTTTTGGTTTGGGTTTGAAGTAGCCTTTATTGGTCTGTGGCTGTTTTGAGACAAGCCCAGCTCCCAAAATTAAGAACCACTGCACCACCCTGCACTTGTGCAGTCCTGCCTGGCTCTGCCAGTGGTGTAACACTGGGGCAAACAATAAAATCACCACTTTTAAACCAGTTCAGTGTGTAAACATTATTCCCACCTTATAGGTTAGGGATGTGGGAATAAAGTTTGATTTCCACTGTAAACTCAATGTGAAAGCACTGGGTCCCCCCAGCAACTCAAAGTGCCTGGAATTCAAATTGAAGGACCTAAAATCGGACCTGGAAAATGGGAGAATACAGACTGGGAAACACAACCAGTCCAATCCTTCCTGCTCTGCTTTAGTGACCAAATCATTCCCCCTATGGAATAGTGCCCAGGAGGGGACATCACACTTTTCCCATCTTTCTGTAAACTCATTAAACTCAGCTTTAGATGCATTAAAATTTGCCTGGCTTCTAATATTTTTACATAAATTAAGAATTTCAAAGTCTGGAACAAATAAATTCAGTTCTTCCTTGACTATAGCTCAAGAATGTGCAATAAAAACGACTCATTTCTCTTTTGAGAAAAATAAAGCACTAAATATTTTTGACATCTTGGAACACTGGGATGCCACATTCTGTTTTATATTCTGTGGAAAGAACTGTCAATCCACAAGGAACAAGAGCATCTCTCCAATGAAGAGACCCTCAGCACACCCTTTCCACAGCTGTGAGTTGAGCTCTTGTGGCAAACGCATGGAACCACCCTCAGGAAATGACTCCTGATGGACAAACCCTGCTTTTGTGTGCATTTCCAGCTTAGGAGGCAGAATCAGTCAGGGCATCAGCATTTGTCACATCTCAGAAGCTTCTGAATCATCACTCAGAGAAATTTAAAGTCACTTTCCACAGCCACCATTTACTGGGATGTCTGAGGGACAGCAATGGGTTGTTTTCCTAAATAGTTCTGCCCTGTAGCTGTGCAGCCAAATGCTGTTCAGTCACATTTCCCTTCACAGTTCAAAATTTGGGTTTGCAATGTTCACTGGACATTTACCTGCCTTACTGCATAAACATGCAACCAGGCCATTTTCTCATGTTTATTAGACTTATTTCTGATGAAATGTAGAAAGGGCCTCTCTAAAAATCCACTTTCCTACACACCCCTGTTCCTCCTCCTTGCTGATCCTGTGTTTCATCCACAAAAAGATTTGAGGCAACCTAACTCAGTTCCATTTCAGAGAAGCAATTTAATACGGAATAATCCCTGGGGTGATGATAGTATATTCCTAACTGAAAGAGATTTCTTTGCTTTTCTATGGATCATCTCTCCCATATTAAAAATAAAATTAGCCTCACATGCAAGCTATTCCCTGAGAGAAGGCAGGAAAGGCATGGACCATCTCCCTGAAGTCACTCCACTAAACAGCAAAGCAAGTAACAGGCAGGTCATTTCTCAAGTCAGTTGCACTGCACAAGACCAAACACAAACTCTCCATAATTCTCAGCTATTTCAAGTTAAAATTAAGTTTAGTTGGGTTTAACAAACTCATTGATAAACCCTGCAGTCTGTGAGTGATTTCTACTTTTTGTCATGGAAAAAGGTAATTTTCAGTAATAAGCATGCCAGTTGTAGGCATGCCCTGTGAAATGTGGTTGTGATTACAAATGCTTGTTTGTTGAATTAAACCCATAATATGAATTCAAATACATGGCAGTGTTTGAAAGAGAGGGATGAGTAATTCTGATGGAATGAAAAAATTAATCAGAAATCACATTTAGGGGTACAGATACCCACTGAACTCACATATTAACAATATGGTAGTTCTCATTCTAATGAAATAAAACCAAAACAACGGAAAAGGATGATGAAGTATCCTCAAATCAGAGAGATAAAAGTGGTGAAGACTAGGGCTTGATCTAAAATCCGCTGGAGCCAAGCAAGCACCAATATTCCACTTCAGCCTGATTTTGGATCAAGGGCCTAAGTCTTTTTAATGAAGCACATGGAGATATGAGTATGAAAGCCTAAACAGAGAAGAAAAGAATTGAAAGAGCTCACTCTCTACATATTTGTATGCACATACATATACCCACAAAACACAGGCTATCATTTCCGTTTACAACAATTTTATTTATTGCAGCATAGCTAAAATCTCTTCTTTAGTTAAAAAAAGGAAATGGGTAAGTAGTGTCTACTACCAAAGATATACAGAATATTGAAATGATGACTGCACTGTACATCATCACTGCAATTAAAAGAACAAAGCAGAGTATGTAACAGCCTATGAACTAAAAAACAAGTAATTAAAAAAAAATAGAGTTGCTACTATCCCTGGAAGTACTTTCTGAATAGTGGACATGGTGTTCAGGTAAGAGTTCTTGTCAGTGACAGGAATCTTGAACACTGGAAGATTACATGGCTATGCCAGGTGTGAAGCAAACCATCAAATAAAAACATGCCAAATTCCCCTGGCTTGCTTTGGCTACAATATCACACCAGCACTGCTTTGCAGTCTTTAGCTGTTTTAATCAGCTCATAAGACACATCAGTGGCTTGGTGGTATCAGCATTCTTGTCCACTAGGGCTTCTTTGGTTCTGTTGTCAAGACTATTTCACAGCAACCTCTTTTGCAAGAATTAGGAACTATCTCTGAGTTACAAAACAAGAAAAAGAGCATCAGGGACACACTGAATTACACAACTCTAGACAGAAATGAGTAGGGCTTCACTCAATTTCATTCATCCAGGTGGTAACACAGGTACACTTGAGCACAGAGTACACAGAAAGTGCTCCTTACACAGAGACCAGTTTTCCTCTCCTTTCTAGGCCTACTCTAGGAGGGGGAAGAAGCAAAGGAGATGAAAAAAAAGAAAGGAAAACAAAGTGAATTACTCCTAGCACAAGTCAATCATTTCTGTTTTATTAAAACACTTACAATTTTTCCTCAGTCTTCACTGTCCTTTAAAAGTTTCTATAGCAACCTACAACGCCTTAAACGCTTTCAAACAGCGGCCGCTTAACAGAACGAGGGTAAAAAAAAATAAACAGAAATTAACCACGAGCTGTGCCAGCTGGAGGGGGAGCTATTTGGAAGGGTGAGAGATTCCAACACTGCTATTTCTGGAGGCCCAGGGCGAGCTGGGCTCTGTGGGCATGGAGGAGGCAGCTTTGCATGCAGAGAGGCAGGGAGGAGAGGCAGCGCTTACCTGCTTCGGACAGGTCCCGCAGGGAGGAGCTCAGAGCACTCCTCTTCAGCCCCTCGCCCCCGGCGTAGCTGTCATCCAGGCATGCCCTGGGCAGGCTCCCGTTCCCTGAGTCCTTCTTCAGGCTGGAGCACTGGGACATGCTGGGACGAACCACCCCCTTCTGCTTCTCCAGCTCGGCTGCAACACACACGGGGGGTTTGGAGTTGGTGTTTGTCGGGGTAAAACGATGGGGAACATCCCTGGGTCTGCAGGGGAGCAAGTGCCAGAGAGGAGCTTCACCCCTCTGCCAGCAGCTGGGTGTGGAACAGGGCCTCTTTTGGAAAAATGGGATAAATTTTAATGTTTAGGCACTCACAGGGGTTTTGCAGTTGGTGTTTGTTGGGGTAAAACGATGGGGAACAAATGCCAGAGAGGAGCTTCACCCCTCTGCCAGCAGCTGGATGTGGAACAGGGCCTCTTTTGGAAAAATGGGGTAAAATTTCATGTTTAGGCACTCACAGGGGTTTTGCAATTGCTGGAAAAATGGGATAAAATTTCATGTTTGGACACTCACAGGGGTTTTGCAGTTGGTGTTTGTTGGGGTAAAACGATGGGGAACAAATGCCAGAGAGGAGCTTCACCCCTCTGCCAGCAGCTGGATGTGGAACAGGGCCTCTTTTGGAAAAATGGGGTAAAATTTCATGTTTAGGCACTCACAGGGGTTTTGCAATTGCTGGAAAAATGGGATAAAATTTCATGTTTGGACACTCACAGGGGTTTTGCAGTTGGTGTTTGTTGGGGTAAAACGATGGGGAACAAATGCCAGAGAGGAGCTTCACCCCTCTGCCAGCAGCTGGATGTGGAACGGGGCCTCTTTTGGAAAAATGGGGTAAAATTTCATGTTTAGGCACTCACGGGACTACCAGCAAAATACATCAGTTTGTACCATGGCTTCCTTATTGACTACAGGAATAGCAACATGGAAAGGAAGAAAAATTCAATGAAACTTATTGGAAGGGCCATCACTGAGCATTTCAGTGTGATGTGAATTACCCCCAAACCCCTTATTGGAATTCATGCTACAGATCACAGCTCCAGCTCTCCTCTGTCCAAATTATCCCTAAAATTCTTGGTGTGATTTATGCTACAAATCACAGACCCAGCTCTCCTCTGTCCATTGTTATTTGCAGTTTGTCCAGGATAAATTTCCACTACAGCTACACTGCAGTAAACAGGAGTCAATGAACTCAGCTGGGGCTTAAGGCATTATTGGTTTTTTCCTCCTTCTTGAGTCAAAGTCATGGGAAAACCCACATTATTTTGAACTTTTAAGGAGTTCTAATGTGTTACACACATATTGAGAATTTCCTTATTTTGGTTAGCTGGAAAATGCTCTATTATATGTACCTTTGTACTTACACTCTATTCTGTGCTTTTCCATTTCTTGAACTTCTGCAATCGACTCCCTCAAATCATCTGTAAACTTCTTCCTGTCCTGAGGATTTGGTGCATTGAAATTTATGAGTACTTTGATATCTGCTCCTGGAACAGCTGACGTGAGCCGAATGCCATTGGGATAATCTGGAAGGAAAAGTCAAGACAAACCAAGCTCTGATTATTCCAATTGCTTTTCTTTTAATAAAAATACCCACCAAAACTGGAAGCTTTTTACTAATATTACCACAGAGAATACAAAGGCAGAGAAATAAAAGTCTGACAGCACAGAATTAGAATAAAAATCCCTAAGGTACATTGAAACAGCTTAACTGTCAAATACTGAACAAATATTGAGAGATATCTTCATGTAGCTACCCTTAAGGTACAATATACAATATAAACGAAAAGCACCAGGAAAAAAAAAGGCAAAAAACTAAGGGGAAAATTTTTGTTTCATGGAACAAATCCCATGACCTACCTTTACCCACTTGTGACCAAAGTTTTGCTGAGTTTAAAGGCTACTTGAAGACATTTCAAGTGCTACAAATTTACAGCATTTTTGTTTTATTTATGAACAAAGTGGTCCTCTAAAAAGAAAGGAAATACTTACACTGGTTCTCAAAGAGAAGAACTTGCATTCCATAGAGGGAAAAGGACTGTCGAAAACTGTATGTAACAGAGTTCTTCTTCTTCTGAAAAATCTTGGTCACCTGGAAGGTATCAAATAAACAAAGTGTAATATTCCTTCTACCAAATATGCCTGTGGAAAATTATTGCTCTGAAGAATTAGCCTAAGAGAAAATATTTTATTCAAAAGAAATTATAAATCTGCCAGGAAATATGCACTTGTAATTTTTTCCATTTTTTTTTTTTTAATGCAACTGCTGTATTTAATCTCCTGCTACTGCAGAAAGCAGAGCTCTACAGCATCACCTCTCTAAAGCAGAAGGGTTCATATTTTATCCAGACACAAAGCCTTTGTGTTCTCTCTTCTCCAGAACTCTACTTCTTGAAATTCCAAAACCAAAAATAACCGTGCATCCTTTCTGTGCTAGCAAAAAAATGAAAGTATATTTAAATTATCCTTAAACCCCCCCAAACTGAGGTGCTACCACACTGAGAAATTTTGTCTGTATTATTCCCCAAACAGTTTAAAAACAGATAAAACTACTGGTATCTGAGTAAGTAATAAAAAAATAGCAGAAAACCTGCAATGATTCTCAACCAGAGATGACAATGTTCCACCAGTTTCCACTCAAGCTCCCATTTACAACTCCCAGGTTACACTCAGAAGCAAAAGCATTAATGGTTTTATTTAATTCCTCCTTTTAGGGTCTGCAGGTACGTAAAAAACCACACACAATAAATTGTGTGTGTGAGGTGTGCCTCTTTCAGAACAAAATATGAAATATTTAGTGTAGGTCTCAGTTCTCAGGTAACAGCCAAGTACATTCCAAATGGAGTGCAACAAATTTTCCTATTTTTAAGAGTAAATCAACCAGAAAATGCCAAGCTGTCCTTACTTCTGTACGTCTGCTTTTCAAAAGACTGGGTCAAGTTAAAGTCTGTGAGGATAAGTGCACACTGGGAAGTAAAAGTCAACTGTAAAATCTATTCCAACAGATCCTACTCCTGTTTCAATGCACAAACAGAGCTGGTTTATAAAACATCTGGGGAATACAAAGTAGGATGCAATTTTGGTTTTCCACAGGTACCTTGAATTCATTATTCACGGAATAAATAATGTCTCTCTTTATCCATTAGGGCAGTGGGTGAACTGGAGGTGAGGTTTTCCTCTCCACAGTACAAGCTACTGCATCAAATTCCTTCTTACAAAGAGTGTAGCCATCAGTAAAAGACTTCAGTTTAAAAGCAAATTATACAGAGGTTAAAATATTAAGATATAAATCTCTTAATCATCCCAGGATTGTTGGAGTACAGGGCAACAGGTATTTATTTTTAGGAATGCTCATGTACTTAATTGCCAGTGATTCCATGGAGATGGGATTTCTGAATACTTCACTGTCTCTGCCTGGAAATACATACCACGAGGAGATCATTAAATAAAAATATTTCTCGTTGGTGCAACCCAAGCTTCTGAGGTTTATTTGGATCTGGAACTTCAAACAGCCTGCAGTAGCAAACAAGCCTCCGGTGGGGGAGGGAGAGCACCTGCAATAATACAGAAACTCATGGTTCATATGACAGCTTTTAGCCAGCAAAGAGCATTTTTCATACCCAGAATCTTTTGGTTTTTTTAATACTTCAAATATTTTTACCTCTAAGCCCATTAGACCTTTTCACCAAAGAACCAACAACAGGGACATAAGGAGTTTACGTGACAAACTTGCACAACATTCAAACTCCATCAAAGTTCTCCTCTAAAATGATCTCTAAACTGCATCCCTGTACAGAGGTGCCAATGGAAGCTCTACTGGGGATAGAGTTTTATTTTGTAAAATGATAAAAATGTGAAAGAACTTGAGATTAACCTGAGTGGAAGCTCAAAGCAAGGGATGGTTGCTTCCATGAGTATTTTTATTATCATTAGAAGAAAGGATGTAAAGCAACTTTAGCTTTTGTGAGATGCTGTAGGTTACTTTTTGTCAGCCACTGAGTTAATTCAATTTGTTCATTCCCTAATACCAAGGAAATGGTGACATCAGGACAAAGTAAATGCATTTTCAGTCTCTCTTATTTTCTCAAGCCAGCAAGAAAACCAAGACTGAGTTTCCAATTTCTCATTTGAAATGTCTGCTGAAGGCATCTCTGAAGCTGCTGAGTGAGACTTAATTTCTTTCAAATGCAAATGATGAGATCTCATTAACAACACAAAAAAAAAAATTCCACAAACTGGTGCATTATAAGAACAGTTTTAGCTTTATTACTGACCATGCCTATAATTTAAATCTGGCACCAATATTTTCAATGTTCATCTACCGTTCAGAAGTGAACTTTAAAATTAACTGGCAGTATCTTTCCAGAGTATAATTCAATTCTCAAATGGACCAGAAATAATAAAAACACCACAGCTCAGGTGGAAAGGTGAGGTGCAACTGCGATTTTAATTATTTGTTTATTCTTTACTGGCTAATTCCTACAGTGATGATATTATATAAAATAAATAAAAAGTGTACTAAAAGGTCTAGAAGACCCTTGGCAATAAATTAAGCAGCCTCTGGGAAATACATTTTTAAGAAAATCTTTATACTTTGGAGAGTTTTTACTATAACATTTAGAAAACTTCGCCTGAAAGAACACCAGTAATTTAAAATTCCAAAAGGTAACAGAACACCTAAACAGAACAGTTTAGGAAAATGCTGCCAGTTACAATGACTGTAAATTTTCAAGGAGTAGGAGAGAAATACCTACACAACCAAGTCCATGGTGCAGAGATCCAATCTACAGTAGAAAGACACATACAAGTTGATTAAACTTCAGAGAAACACAGAACTGTATCATAGCAAGTAAATACGGCACGCTCTGACTATGACTAAATGCCTATAAAGTAAAAACAAATATAGCTATCAATAAACACTGTTGCCTGTTTCCTAAATTTTCTTGCACACAGTTAAAAAGTTTCCCACCAGAAGAATCCTTCAAGCTAGGACTCCACCAAGGGCATTGTTTTCTTAATCCCATTTAATTTACAAGGTCAGGATTAGTTTTAGGATTTGAATTGGCACATGTCTGAATAAAAAAAGAATGATGGGAAAAACCCATCTCCCACAGAAGCCTATATATAAACCTAAATCCCTAATTACAGAAACAAAGTTTCATATGAAAGCCTAAGTGCCTGAATGTTGACTTCAGAATATTTATTCCCCTTCTTCTCAAAACAGTTACAAGCTTTCATAAAAATTTTGCTTTCTTTCCTCTTCTTCTTCTTCAAAGAAATCTCCTCAGCACGTTCTTTACTAGAAGCAGACCTAAATTAGATTTTTGGTGGTCCCTCATTCCCTTCCCCCCTCCCCTGACTGAGCCTTGTCTGAGAAGAGATTACAATTCAAAGCTCTTTAACAGTAATAGGGCCAATCTTGAGATCCATGTTCTCTTCCTCAAGAACAAATCCCCAGCCCATCAGAGCCTGCTGCAGTGAAGTTCCCTCCAGATGGCAAAAACCAAATATATGGCTTCAAAACCAAGCAGGTCCTGGGTTTTTGGTTTTGTTCTGGGCTGCCTTTGTGACTACTGACATGAAGGTTTGAATTCTGGAAGGCTGAGCATCCACTGGTCCCTCTCCACATCAGATACCATGGTTAACATGGAAAATACTGGTTTTAAAACTTCTGTGCTCCTCAACCCAAGGTAAAATGCTGTGGCCTTTCTTTTCTCTCTCCTTTTCCAAAGATGCTTTGAAGATTTATTTATACAGCAAAATGTTTGAGGACTTGTCCCACAGCAATCCTATCTTTGGATTTATATGAGCATATCCTATGCTCAAACCCAGCACCAGAATTCCTGTGACCTGATTTCCTGATATGTCCTGAGATAAAATGACTCCTTACAAATCCCAGGTCATGGAGGCAGCTCTGGAGGTGACGAAGATGCTGATGTGAACAGAAGTTCTCTGTTCCTCTTGTAAATTATGGAGCCATAGCTGACAGCTCAAGTTTTGAAATACGGTTCTCTACAACATGGCATTAACAAAGCGTTTTCATTCTTTAGAAATAAACAAGAGAAGTGCCTAAAATGCACTAATTTCAGTGTAACTTCAGAATTGTATAGCTTCATATAAAGAATTTTAAGACTCCTAACATCATCACCCACAACTGCAACAACAAAATTCATCTGCAGGGATACTCCAGAATTTAAGTCAAGCTCATAGGGAATTCTTTTGACAGTCTCTGTGATGCCTTCTCCAGCCACCAAGAAACAGAGACTAGACAAGAGTAAGGGAATAAAGATAGATATTTATTTGAAAGGCCTTCAAGGCACACCCTGGGGGAGCCAGAGGCTGCTGCCAAAAATGGACCCCAAGATGGACCCCAGGTCACGAGTTCTTCACACCTTTACAGGTTTGGTTCATTTGCATATCAGGGTTAATTCTCCAATTAAAGCCCCAGTTTAATGATGTAATTCCCCTCAGCTTGCTCCCCCCTAGAGGCTTTGGGTTACACATTTTGAGCCTAGAAGAGCCTGGCTGTCCTTGAAGGCAAAGCCTGGAGAGGCTTTGTTGTGTCTGCCCAGCACGAGAGAGCAGAAGTTACAGGCTACAAGGAACTTCAGAGCTACACTCTAAGCAGTACAGAAATTGAAAAATATAAAAGTTAAAACCTAAGGCATCATTTGCCCGTAGCCATTTACGGACCAGTCTGTGCTGGTGGTGGGCAGCAGAGCTCAGCTGCTCTGTCCTGCAGAGCAGTGCCCCGTGGCAGAGCAGAGGGCACTCACCGGTTTCTTGCCCACGATGAGCTTCTCCACCTTCTGCACCTGGGACACGTGGTCCTCGTTGGTCTTCAGCTCCCGCTTGCGGATGCGCTCGTAGATCCCGATCAGCATCTCCCGTGGGATGTCCTCGCCATCATCCACCCCTGCAGGGCCAAGCTGCTGTCAGCAGGGCTCTGACAAACACCCCCGGAGGATGAAAGCCTGGGCACTCTCTGTTTTCCCCACTCCCAGGGCTGCCTGTCTGCAGATGTTTGTGCTGGTTTTCCCCAGCTGCCAGCCAGCGCCTCCTGTGTGTCCTTGTGCTGCCTCACCCAGGCAGAAGTGGTGTGAACATAATTTAAGCACTGATTTTGGCCCAGAAGCTCCCTGCCCATACACCAAGACACTCATGGAAATCACATGGGTTTGGGGTTGTTTTGTTTTCAAACTCCAATCTAAAGCTAAGACATAAAAAGGCTCATTTCTTATATGATTTTTGTTTCTTTCACGTTTCCTCTGTATTAAGCTGCAATGAGTTAAAGTCCTTTTTAGACAATAAAACCTCCATATGACATTGTCCTAGGAATACACCACTGGGAGGAAGCAGAAGAACCATTTCATTTTGCCTCTGTCTCAATACTACTCAATGCTGTTCATGAAATAATTTCCTATGTGAGAACCTTACGAAAACCCAGTAAAATTAATTTAACCAATACTTCCTATAAGATTTCAAAAAGAACTAATTTACCCCGGAAAAACAAATCAAGAAAATAGCCCAGATCCAATATTATTGTTTAGCACTGAGTGATTACCATTGGCATGGCATTCTATCTAACAAATGCCACCCTGGCTTGAATGCTTGATCCTGAATTTTTAATAGCAGTGGAAGGAGTCCAATTTCAGTAAGTGACTTAAAGCTGGATTTTCTGGGGACAGGGAGATGCACGTCTCTTTTTAAAACAGCTTTTTAAAGCCACAAACTCTTATCTCCCATTCAGAAGCAAAGACAGAATATTTTGTCACCCAGTGGAACAACTGCTCCCATAAAAAACACAGGAATAAAATACAGTTTGTTTGCAGACAGAAGCAATCAAAACCACGTCTGTTGTGTCCCACGTGGCCAAGCCTTCCACAGCCCACCCTCGGTGATGCAGTGATTTAGAGCTGCAGCAAGGTAGCCTGTTACAAAATGCCTGCAACAACAACAAGAATTGCTGGCATGCACGCTGGAGCTCAGAGAGAATGTGCTGTGTCTAACTCCACAAATGGAACTGCAGCATTATGCCAAGAGATGCATATCAGGCCTTTTGGAGTATTTGTGGATTTTACAATAAAATCTCAGCACTAACTTTGCTAAACAACTGCTAAGCACAGGTTGTCCATTGCTGCCTTATACCAATCTCAGGCAATAAAGTCACCAAACAGCACTTCCATGTCCAAGATCTGAAATTCCAGAACACCACAAGTATTTTGGTCTTACCAGTCCTAAACTGAAAGATCCTGACAGTACACCCACCCACTCAAGAAAGATGGGATAAAAGTGAACAATACGGCACAATTAATTCAGGTTTTGCTGTTACAGAAATGACTCCAGTCTGTCCCAATGGCAGCCAGGTGAAAGCAGCACGAAGCTGTTCCCAGAACACACAGAGCATCCCTCCACGGACAGTGAGAGGGAAAAGCTTTCAGGAGCTTTGTCCTTAGGGTTTCTTACCCCTGAGGTTCTTGATGAAGTCCTCCAGCTTCATCTTGCGCTCGGGTTTGACGTTGGGGCTGTACATGTCGGTGTTGAGGAGGATGATGGCGAAGGCCAGGATGAAGATGGTGTCGGGGTTGCGGAACTGCCGCACCACGCCCGGGTTGCAGATGCAGTAACGCTGGCTGGGAACACCAGGGGAGGCTGTCAGGGCTGGGAGGCACTGCCCAAACTCACCAGATAACCCACCCGCTGCCTTCCACAGCCCCAGCGAGCTGCTAGTCCCTTTCCAGACACAGTTCTACCTTTCCTGCTGCCTTCCACAGCCCCAGCCAGCTGCTAGTCCCTTTCCAGACACATTTCTACCTTTCCTGCTGCCTTCCACAGCCCCAGCGAGCTGCTAGTCCCTTTCCAGACACATTTCTACCTTTCCTGCTGCCTTCCACAGCCCCAGCCAGCTGCTAGTCCCTTTCCAGACACAGTTCTACCTTTCCTGCTGCCTTCCACAGCCCCAGAGAGCTGCTAGTCTCTTTCCAGACACAGTTCTACCTTTCCATCCACACGTTTTCGTAAGGTAATCCCTGAATGTGCAAGGAGTTTGTTTTTACTTCCACTGTAACTTCACTTACTACAATAACTCCTATATCCCATTTTTTTCAGTGATTAATACCCCGACAGCAGGTAAGAATAGAGCATTGATTTTGGCCTACTGCCATGTGGTGATTTCCATCTTATCCTGCCCTGGATACACCTGCATCAGCAGTGATAAGTTACTCCTCTTCCTTCCACTGTTGTTGAAGTGTTTAGTGAAAAGTTAGGAGTATACACACCCTAAAAAGTGCATGGCCTTATAATTCCACTCATATAAAGTACTAAATCCAAATATATTGTTAGAGCTGCTCAAAAATCCTTGAGTAGCTTTTCAACTGATGCCAGAAAGAACTTTTGAGAAAACTCTTTGCATTAACACAAATGCCACACGTGAACAACACCAGCAAATGAAACTTCCCATTCCACACTTAGCAACCCCCCTCAAACAAGACACATTTGAAAGCGTTTATAGCTCATGAGAACACTGAAAATAATCAGGAAAGTAACTTGGATGTGCCCAAGTTCCCCAGTTCTGCAGTCTGACTAAATCAGGTTTCTGGTGACTGAGGGATTTATTTCACACCATACCTAAAAGCTTCAATGAGCCTCTCCACTTTCTGGGCTTCTCCTTGGACACGGATATGGGCCTGAAATTTCCTGAGTGCTTCATCCAGCTCCATTGTGGAGAAGTCCATCTCATCCACCACACAGCTAGGACAAAAACAGATTCACATCGTGTCTCTCCATTTCTAACAACTCAGAACCAAAGGTAAGACTTTGAAACAGAAAAAACCTTTTGATTTTCCACCTGACAGAGATTCATGGAACTTATGTTTTTTAAACTTTCAGCAGGAATTGCAATAATTGCAGGTAAGCTGTGAGGAAGATTGAAAATAACAGATCAATGAGAATGTGCACATGTAAGCAGATCCTTGTGTTTTTTGAACAGAAGAGCTGCTGGAATGACAAATGGCTGGCCATTGTAAGAGATGTACCACTGCCACAAATAATTATTAGTTCTGTGCTTCCAGGCCAATCGACTATCACAATGCCTCCAACAATAATAAATAGTTTATACTGCTCAAAATATCATATCTCAGCCAGCCTGCAGCAGGCACAGTAATCTGTACCAAATGGCTCTGTGTCTAGGAACCTTCTTAAATGCAGAGAAAAACAATAACCTTGTTTGTTTGGATACTCTCTTGTTATTACTGTAATTCTCATCTCCCCATCATTTGCCATGACTTTCAGTTAATATTTATGGAGAAATAATTACTTTCTTGCTCTGAAAATACAGTGCTGACAAAAAATAAAAGGGAACCATTTTAATATAATCAGCAACATGAACTATGTCATTTTAATACTTAGTTTAAAGACTGCTTTAAAATCAGAGGCTTATAAATTTCCTTTAAGCTTAGCTTTTAGTTTTGAAATAACCAGACATGAATCACTGCAAGTAACAGCACTGTAATGCAGAAACCACAGAAAGCACTACCCACTTTTAAAAGCTTTTTCTTAAATGTATAGATATACAATGACAAATTGCAGTAGCTCACGTTTCTTCCAGTAACACTGTAGCTAATGTGGATTAACAGCGAGTAATTTATTCCCCTTGCTTTTAAAATTTTTCCTTTTATGCAAAAGCACAATGAAACAAAGAGCCTGGCATTTCTCACACTCTCTCCAATCCTCACCTAAACTTTATTATCAGTTCTGCAATAATGCTCACAGGCTTCCCATTATTGCAAGTTCTGTTACACTTCCGAAAGTCCTTTTCTCATTCCAAGGTGCAAAGCACGTGTGCAGACAAGCTGGGGTCAAAATGAAGTAATTAGCACAATTAAGGACCCCCAGGAACATGCTGGCCAACAACAGGATGGGGAGGGGAATTAAACAACATTTATATGAACTATGGAGACAGTAGGTTTACCACCATGGGCAGTGTTCTTAACCATCACCAGGCAGCAGCTACAGCTGCCCACAATGCAGCTTTTGGTCCCAAATTTAGGCTGTGTCCATGAATATTTTCTAAGCTCCAGTGAGAAGATTTCAAGCAGTTAAAACACCCCAATTTACAGGACCTAGGAAACCTGATCACAAATCAAAGCAAGTAATTTGAAATTATATTGTGTACCAGCAAAAGGATCTTCTGTTGTTAAAAAAATCTTTCTAGGGTTTTTATCAGTTTGATAAAACCTCTAATCTATAAATGTGATATTTAAGATGTCTCCTTTTAAAGAAAAATAACTTATTCCCACAGGCAGGCAAGGTTCAGAGCACTAGAGAACTGCACTTCCTCACCCCAAAGTGTAGCTGGACCAGCTTAGTTAAGGACAAATCAGTTTCAATAAAAGGATTGCTGGGGGGTTTTGGGTAGGTGATTGTGACCTTGCTCTGACCAATTCAGCTCAGCACAGACACAGCACCTGCTTTAGCAGAGACACAACTCTGCTGCTGTCTGTTTGAGATGGGGAGGGCAAATTATTTGTCAGGATCACAAAATGAATCACGGAATCACAGAATGGTTTGGGTTGGAAGGGACCTTAAAGACCATCTGAGATCACAACTCATCTCATCCTGAATCTGTACTCTTTTTTTTTTTTTTTTAAATGTGAAAATCCCCAGTCTTTGGGAAGCCTTGGCCCTGCTCTGAGTGAGGGCTGCAAACCCAGATGCTCCCAGTGAGTGCTGCCAGTGGCTCAGGCTGAGCTGGGACTGCATCCAGCCAAGTCCAGGGCTCTGCAGTGCCAGCCTGGCTGCAGCCCTGCAGCAGAGCTGCTTCCACTGCTTTCTGCTGGCTGCTCAGTCCTCAGGAAAGGCTGCACCCCTAGCCCAAAGCAGATTTCACTCCAGCATTCATGATATGGTTAAATAAAACAGTTATTTAATAAACTGCTGGTCAGATTTTTTCCTAGGCTTCCTTAATGGGGAAAAAAAGTAATGGTTTTTGCTTTCATTCTCAGCAGTTTTGTTAAACAGCTAACTAAAATTTTATACAATATATTGAAAAAATCTGGACTAAGATGTATTAATGTTTACAGGTCAGTATGCCAGATATTAAAAAAAAGTCCCGAAGAAGTGTTTTAAATTAACACCCTCTTAAAATGAAGCAACTTCTCTTTTGGTCTACTCTGTACATAAGGTTTAGATATTTATGACCAAGCTGCTAGAAGTCAAATTTTCTGCTTTGAATTTCTTTGGGTTTTGAAATTTCTGCTTATCTGACCTTTTGGAAAATAACAGTTTGTATAGACCTTGTCAGCATGAGCCTGCACACACAGAAATCCCTGTTTATCCAACATCAGAGCCATTTGGCTGTAGTAATTATTTTCAGGTTCTGGTACTGGTTAAGCCTTATGTTGCACACAATATTATTTTGTTTCATTCCGTAAATTATCAGAGAGTCTGAGGAAAGAAAAAACCCTTTGAAATAACAAACTCTCGGGCCAGTGAAATTAAAACATAAATTTACAGTTAATGTACATGACTGCAGGCAATGTAAATCCTTGGAAGTGTTTTGCTGGATCGAGAACAAAACCAGTAACTCACCTGGAAAGCAAAGAAATAAATATTTGCTCATGAATATCTTTTCACAACCTCTGGAGTGTGGTCTCCCCCTCCTCCAGAGCAAGACCCAGAGATCATTAATACCTGCAGCTTGATTAAGCATTTAGTTAGAGAATTAAAGCCCTCTGACCTCTTCCCCACACAATACTCACTCTAACACATCCCTGTTGAACTGCTTTTGCCGATTTCCCAGGAATTCTCCAATCATCTGCCTGCTGAGCCCTTTCCTCTGCAGCAGGAAGTGGGCAACCCCAACGGGAGTGTCCGGCACAAACCCTCGCTCAATGAGGTACTGGACTCCTTTTTCAGGTTTTCTGAGGAGAAATGACAATGCAAAAGTATGAATTTCCTTCCATTCCACCTGATCATATCCCGTTAAAATTCCACAACAATTCTGCCAATGATGGTCAATGTATTCAATCACTTTTAATCAATGTCCCAGCAGCATGGGCCAGTGTTGTTTCAGGATAAATGATGTTGCAGACATTGCTCACTGCTAAGGGCTAACAGCTTTGAGACACATCTTTGCCTGTTCTTACACATTCCCCTGCTCCAGAACCCTCTCAAGGAGAAGCTCTGGATGCAAACAGCCTCCCTTGCCCACGAAACAAAGCCCAACACCAGCTACTAAAAGCTCCTGTTGCTGGGAGAGAGGCACCTTCCAGAAACTGAACTGAAAAGCTGCTGCTGGAAAACAAGAAACAAAGAGCTGCCCTGACCTCCCCCCTGCCTGCTGTCAAAAGTTAAACTTAATGAACAAAAACATCTGAAGTGGTGTCACTTGCAAGCAGAGAGTACAAAAAATAAGGGGAGAAAACTACAGCCAGTCAAGCAAAAAGAAGCAATTAAAAATGGTGCAGCTCCCATCTAATTGAGATTTTTAGCTCCTTGTCCTTTAGCACATGCACTGCCCCCAGTTTCCTTCCCTCAGACAAGCACCTTCTGAGTTTTACATCTCAGAATACATCTGCAGTATTTTACATCTCTTTATACAGCTCCAAGTTTAGCTGCAGCCACTTTCACATCTCAAAACAAAGCAAACCAAAGCCACTCATTTTAACTTATTAAGAAGCGTGTGCTGGGGAGGAGGGTTGGGAGAGCATTGGCAATAAAAGATATTGCTTAGAAAGACAAATGCTGCTTCTGTTTTCAAGTGCTGCAAAATCCCCCTTACAGCACACACCGTGCACTGCATCATCCAGCAGCACAACACAGCAGAAAATTGTAATTCCTTTTAAAAATATTAAAGGGGAATCTTTACAGAAGCAGTAATTCCATCATCAGCTTTACTTTGTAAGGAATTATGATTTAATGTCCACCTGTAAGAGTGGGTGATTTTGCAGCTTGCTGGATGACCTAAAAGATATTTCCTTTAAGGCAAGCAAAATCAATCTGAGAGGACAAGGTGACCGTACTATTTTTATACAAGGTTGGTCACACAACCATAACCCTTCCCCAGGGTTTTAATTGCAAATAACATTGCTAAATACATCATCATTCACTTCTCCTACTCTTTTACATTCCATTATTATACACTTAATACCCTATTAAGAATTAGACAGATCAGAGAAATATATATAATTTAATCAAAAGGGAGTTCTCAAATCTCAATTTCTTGCATCAGGCTTTGTGGCTCTTTTCATCTGAAATAAGATTACACACACGGTCATCTTCTAAAATTAATCTCCTTCATACTAAGAAGTACCCTTTTTTGTAAGTAATGTAATTGCTATGTTCATATGCTTTTAAACTGTATTTCAGAATCCTTAATCTTTCTAAATTTAAATTCACAGCATCCAACAAAAACAGGAATAGTCTTCTCCATCCCCCTTGCTAGTGAGCTACATTTGTCCAGTAAATTCAGAGTGATACAAATCCAGTAGAGCTCCTCTCCAGTGACTGTCACAGCAGAAAACAACACTCAAAAAATCACAGCTTAATCCAAAGATCACCTTTACTTGACACATAGAAAATGCTGGATCATTATTTACTAAAAAACAACTTGAATTCCTACCACCTGCATAAGCCTGAACTTTAAAATCATCACAAAGATGAAATAATTTATTTTTCATCAGCCCCTCAGTGGTTGTATAATTTTGCATAGGTCAGGATCTGCTTTTTCACATAAGAAGCTTTGCTGCTGGTTTGGTAATATTAAATCACTTGATTCAAATACCCTTCAAGGCAGGTGGGGAGAGTGTCCAAAACAGAGTTTAAAATCCATTTAGCAAAACATTGGAAGCCAAGAGCTCTTTTCCCATCAATACTCCCCTCGTGCTGGAGTGAAATATCAGGGAGTTTTGCAGTCTAGGATTATTTGAAAGCAGTGCAGGATTATTGGAAAGCAGTCAGTTTGTTACCAAAGTTGTAACCTGGCAGCAATAACATGAAAATAACACCTGAACCCCCTGAGCTGGAAGAATGAAGGCAGCTCTTGCCCTGTTTTATCAATCACCTGGTAAGTGAGGGAGGCTCAGGGGTTTATTGTGTTTTAAGCTCCTTCCCACCTCCCACCAGGTGGGACATTATCTTTTTCACCAGGAAAAGCACTTACCAGAAAATGATGACTCTTACAGAGTGTTCTGAAGCGCTGTATTTCCAAGGAAATTTTACTTCAAAAGTGAAGCTAACAATAGGTTCAGAGAAAAATGTACTCCAGGGAAACTTCCCTTTCTGCCTCTAACATAAGCAGCATTTTCCCTCCTTTTAAAGTCAGAGAAATTGAAGAACTAAACAGGATAATGGAAATATAAGTCACCCCCAACATCAGAAATGTCAAATACCACCAAGTCTGAAGGAATTGCTCCCTGAATGCACCAAGAGAACGTGGGGATTGTGGTGCTGACCTCCAGCAATCCACCAGAAACTCATTTGCTCCTTCCCAAGGTGGTTTTTTACACCAGGTATCTGCCAGGCTTTGAGGAGGGCAGGTTGGAAGAACACAAGCAGCCAGGGATTCTCTGCTGGCAAATGCAGCTGTTTTAAACAGAACAAACACTCCTTTTCACTGAACCCAAACTTTTTCTGAGTGTCTGACTGGGTGCAGAAGGGAGTGGGACACACAAGGGTCACTGAACATGGGACAGGACACCTGGATAAGTTATCCCCATTTCTGTCTGCTCAGGGTTGGGCACAGACCATTTTGTACTTACACCTAAGAGTCTTTTGTGATTAGGAAAATTCCCACTGATGGCTTGTTAATTACACAGACCAATAACAGGCAAGATGAGAAAGCTATAAATAGCAATGGAGGAAGCAGCAGAAGCAGAGCAGTTATTTTCAGATTTGAATGCATTAACTAATATCAAAATAAACCCTCTAACGTTAGCACCTTGCATAGCTGATGAGGTACTTATTCAGAGAACTTTTGACATTTACAAGGTTGCTTCCAAAATAAAGCTTAAAAATGTCTTGTCTCAAAAAACCTAACAAAACACCTTAAAACAAAACAACCAAAGCAAAACGAATCACAAGGATATACTGAAAGAAGAAAAAATCAACACCAAAAGACGTGCAAAATTATTTACATAAGATTCTCAGAGGTTGATTAAAGGACTAAGGATCTTGCCAGAAACTGATTAATAACAAGATATTTAGGGTGGTTTAAAGTGACTTCTAAGGGAAAAAAATTGATGGAGGGAGTAATGAAAACTTCAAAATAACAGATCAAGCCAGTATATTTTGATAAGCTCATTTCCTAGAGAGTTCTGGCCACATCCAGAAGTGCTCAAGACCTGCCAGAGTTTGGGAAGGCAGGAAAGTCAGTCACAGACAGCTCCTCCTCTGAACAGGGGGAAGGGTAAAAGCTGACTGACTTCCCAAACACATCCAAACTGGCATTATTAAACTTTTGGGAAATACTGCTTTTGCAAAAACACTGCAGGGATTCTGAAAAGTGAATTTGGTAGAGGAAAAGCTTTTAGTTGGATTCTGGATGGTAAGAGGGATCAGCACAGGCTTAGCATGGGCTGTGATCTCCTGGGCTTACTGGTGCAGCCAGAGCTGGTGCCAGACAAAGCCAGCAAACCCCAGTGCTGAGCTGGGTGAGCTCTCCAGTGGCAGAGCCAGCACTGGCAGCAGTCTCCAGGACAAAAAGGAGTTTTGCTGGTTTGTGTGCGGGTTTTTATTTAGTATTTGGGTTATTTTTGGGGTTTTTCATTTTGTGTTTTGGTTTCTGGGGTTGGGTGGGATTTTGGGAGGAGGGGGGGTGACAGGGGTGGTTTGGTGGTTTGATTTGGCTTGGTTTGGCTTGGTTTTTATTATTATGTTTTGAATCCAGTCAAGGTCTCCTCAGAGCTGCACCATCATTTGCAGTATCCAAGCCACAGCGTGGATAAAGTGCCTGTGTCCACAGCAGCCAGGAGGAGAGACAATAACAAGCAGTACCTCAAAAAGAAACCTGCCACAAAACCACAGCACAGAGGCCTAGAAAGCCTTGCCCATCTCTGACTTGCTAAACATGTAAAGCTTACAAACACCCAAAACCACACCAAATCTTTGTATTTCCTTTTAGAGCTCAGACAATAAGAGAGCTGTAAAATGAGAGCATTAATTAACCAACGAGCACAGGAGATTTCCAATAGCCAGCAATGCCAGCAGTATCATCTGAATTAAACCAGGGATTTATTACCAGTGTAAATAACCACAAACACTGCTCTGACAGCTGACTGAGGCAAGGGGGCAAAGCCAGCCTGGCTGAGAGGGAGAAGCTTGGTGAAACTTCTGGGACTTGAGGATTCCTGAAGGCACACTGAGGTTTTTTGGTTCCTTGCCTCTGCTACATGGAAACTGAGAGAATCCAGAAAACAAGCAAACCAGAAGTACAAACACTTCTTAGAGGCTGTTAGACACCCACTGCAAACAGGAACACTTCACAAACACGCAGCTGCCAAAGAAATCTTTTCATGTGAGGGGTGGAGAGTTTAATGCAACTCTGATGCCAGCCCTGTGTAAGAGAAAAAAAATCTCCCTTGCCTTTGATACCAGTGATCTCATTTTGAAAATATTTACAGTTGTCACAAAAATAAGCATTACTTCAACATTAAAAAACAGGAATGGCTTTTTTAAAGGCAAGAACCTAAGACTTTTCTTAGATTCTTAGAGTCATTTAAGAAGTTAAATATTTTTAAATAACCAAGCTGGCAGTTACAAGCTAGTTGAACATTATCCTTAGTCTGGCACACAGCTCAGGTTTGTTTCTATGGTTGTATCTCCTCCTTTGCTTTTGCTGAAGAGCCCACTGCTGCTGCAGTGAAGCCAAGAGAATCCCTATGTCTATTTTAAACCTTCTGGCTAAGAAGGAAAAAACCAATATCCTTAAAATACTACCAAAACTAGTGCCAAAACAACTTGTCAGAGTTCACTCCACAGCAAGGCAAGTGGGGATTGAGAGATGGAAAATGAGAGAAACTGAGTGGGAAGCCTGAGCTGTGCTTTTCTCAATTGCACAACTGTTTATTGAAGAGAAAGAAAAACTGGGTGTAAATTGCATCTTCTGGTAATTACAAGAAAAAATCCCTGGGTTGGGAAAATAAGCCAAGAAACAGCATATTTCTCCCAGCTTCTCTGCATCACATGGAAACAGGGAGATGGTTATTCCCATGATTTGGGCAGGAGCACTACAGTTTGCCCACAGTGGGGATGATTTCTCCCACATTATGATATTAATTCTCTAAGGTTCATTCAAGACCTCCCACCACAGAGGGGAAGGTCAGGGCACAATTGCAAATTACCTGGAGTAACCTCTGTCCACAAAAAAAGTTAATTTCTGCTCATGCCACTAGGGAAAGAATTCACCAGGAAGTGATCTCAGTGCCCAGTTCTGTTTGGAGGGGGAGCAAAATAAAGAGAGGAAACTCTGTAGATGTGTATTTTCATAAAATTGGGTAACTGACCCACGTGGTTCTACCATTACTTTCTGCCTGACCAACCAGTTTCTTATGGCATCATTTCCTAACAAGGTGTTAGGAAATGATACATTAAACATCACTACTGCTACTGAATGTTTAGTTTGGTCTGAAAAGTATTGCCTGAATTGGAGCTGATTATAAAAGGGTAAAAGTGTATAAAAGGGTAAAAAGTGTACAAAAGGGTAAAAAGTGTATAAAAGGCACATAAAGGCCCCAAGCAGAAAGTCTGGCTTATTCTTACAAAGGAGAGAAAAGACAGTTTAAAGCTGTTTCCGAAAAAGGATTTTCCTGTGGGAGAAGCATCATCCTTGAGGAACAGAGCAGTGAGCACAGTAAAGAAGCACACGAGGCACACCCCAAGCACTCGCAGAGCAGTGGCTGGACATGTCCTTGCGAGTGAAAACAGCCCTGAGTCATCCTGCTCGAGCATTTCCTACCTCATTATTCCCTCTCTTGGCAGTGGGCAGCCGGCTTTTTTTGTCCCCCCCTCACTCCTTCCTTCCTCACGAGAAAGAAGGCAATAAAAAGGAAATATTTTAGTGAAATTAACGGACCAAAACACTCCATGAGGTTTTTCTCCACCTCCTCTGACCCCGCTGCATCTCTGCACTCCTCACAGAGCAGGGAAAGGAGTTTGTGGCTGCCAGCAGAGCAAAACACGCTCCACTTTGGGGTAAGACATATGGAAAACTGGCTGCTTTTCTCAGAACTGTGTGCCAGGGCTGAGTATTGCCCCCATGTTTATGCAACTGTTGTCAGGAACGACACTGTAAGATGCCTGTGTCCTTTAAATCAAGGAACAGTCCCTGTCTTTACGTCTTCTTGTGTCCCTGCCCTAAATCCTCTTTCCACACCCTCACCACAGTTACCGCAAACAGAAGCACTTCAGCTTCAGGTTCTGCAGAGTGCAAACGGGAAACCCTGACAGTCACATCCCTTTCGAAAGGGACACCTTCTGTGCAAGCCCAGTTTAAAGGTCTGATTTGCCATTTACGACCCACAAAACCCCAATTCCGTAGGTAGATGGGAATTGTTATACAAGAAGGAGCTGATGGGCCCTTCTCTTTTCTTTAACTCTTTTTCCTACACAGGTCCCAAGTCCCTATTCCAACTGTCCCCTGGATTCCTGCAAAACCCCAGTTCCGTAGGTAGATGGGAATTGTTACACAAGAAGAAGGAGATGGGCCCTTCTCTTTTCTTTAACTCTTTTTCCTACACAGGTCCCAAGTCCCTATTCCAACTGTCCCCTGCATTCCTGCAAAGGCAGTTGCTCACATTTGTCACCCTTAAAATCTGACCACTGGAAATTTTCGGATGGGAGAAGGAATGCAAACCCTGGCAGCCAGAGCCCCATCAGCCGCTGTCTGGGAGCTGCTCAGCCGGTGAAATTCCTCCATTCAGGGGCTCATTTTCCATCAGGAGGCACGGAGGCACTGCCAGAGCCCAGCTCCCATTCCTGGCACGCAGCAGTGGCAGCCAGGAGTGTGCCCAGAATGTTTAAGGGCAGGAGGAGCTGGAGGCAGGGATGAGGTAATGGCTCTTGCAGGGATCCAGGGTTGCTCACACTCAGCTCTGGCTGCTTCCAGCAAAGCCTTGCCACAGCCACGCTCGCTTCCAACATTTGGGGAAGTTTATACTGCCTTTTAATGGCAATAAAAGGAATCCCCGTGCCCATATTCGAACCCGGCGCTTCAATTTACTATTGGCTGTACATTTCAGCTGGTTTGTACTGGTAGGATGTAATTTATGCTAATCAAAGCTCTTGTTTTGGAAAAAAAAAAAAAAAAAGGAGGAAAAATGGCTCCTCCGGGAGAAAAGATAAAACACGCACAGAACAAAGCAAAACACACAAAGCTTTTTTTTTCTTTGGGTGTTCTCACTTAGGGCTAAATGTTTTTAGAAATAATGAGAGTCATACTAAGAACATTCTTCTGCTCTTACAAACTCCTCGGTATGTTAGAGGACAAGTTACATGGAGTGCTTTGATTTTAATTTTTGTTGGAAGCGTCTGTGCCTGAATAATCTGCAGTCCAGATGTTGCAACAACCATAAAGTCCCTCTCAGCACATACACGGGGACAGCAAATGGCTCTGTTGTGAAACCCTGGCCAAGCCTCTTCTCTCCCCCTTCCTCTTTCTATCAAACCATTCAAAAAAATCACTGAAGATATCAGGGATCAGCTGGCAAAATAAAAGAATTAGTTCAAAGGTAAAGAGAACCAACTCAGTTTGATTTGCACCTTCTCCCTCCTACTCAATCAGCATTTACAAAGTTTAAAATCACTAGAAATGTTTCTAATTAGCTTTCAAATTCAAATTGAAAGGAGGACAGTCCAAAAGCACATGTTTTGAGACCAGATATGAAAATGCTGAATGGATGTCATGAGACTGACTCTAAGCAATACAGAAAGTATGTTCAGCATCTTAACTGAAATTCATTATGAGTATGATGGGTGTAAATTGGGAACACCAGATTAGTGCACTTATTACAAAAGTTAAATTAATGATTACTTGCCAAGCTATTTTTCAAAAGCAAAATAAGTAACATTTGGCAACTTTTAAGGATGTCAAATAGAGACCAAGCTTGCAGCACTTTCTGAGTGTAACAGTACGTAGGAATCCAAATTACCTTCAGTCTCTACCTACATGTAAATGATGGAAACCTTATAGCTCTGTTGAACAGTTAAAGCTGCTTTCATGGGAAATGAAAAATGTGCCTTCTCACAAATAGTATTATTGTGTGCCTCAGATTTCTAACAAGAGTTTTTCTAGAAACTGTAATTTGTAATATTATCTTTGGTATAATCTCACCAGCATTCAGCAAATTCCTCTTATACCTGCTTAGTAAAATAAAAAACTTCTTAAATTAACATTCCAGAGAATCTAGAAATGTTAGAAAAAGTCTGCTCCTGAAATTAGCATCCAATTCATATCAACAGTGGGTTTTAAATCTGGAATAAAATCATCCCCATCGTGCAATAAAGGAAGCCAGCAGGGCTTTCAGGGCTAAAGATGATACATCATTGCATATTGCAAACAGATACTCAAGCCTTTTTATCTCTGTCAATAAATCCTTTGGGAGAACTTTGGAATAGCAGGGACCTTGATAATGGCCCGTTATAAAAGAAGCTACAGCAAACTCTTCAGCAAGGAGCTCTGTAATGCACTGAGGACACATGGGGAACAGTTCTCCATCTGTCACTGCCCTTTCCAGAGAGGAAAAGAGGACAAAAGAAGGGAGGTGGGGGGAGAAAGGCAGCTGGGAAAATTTATTGTAAAATTCTTGCTGGCCCAACCTCTGTTCTAGCACTGTAAAGTGGTGTCACGTTCATGTGCCCCCGAGATGTACACGTAGGATTAGGATATAAATCCTGAACCATGCCCTGGCATCAAGCTCAGAGCAGTGAAACAGCCCTGAGTGGAAAGAGCTGCACTTTGCAGTCTCTCCTCAGCAGCAGTGGCAGGAATCAGCACCAGCAAGACTGGCTGCCATGGCAAGAAACACAATGCCACAGGAACCCTGCCAGATGGGAGAACAATTTACAGCGCCTTCCAACAGCTGATATCCCAAAGGAGACACTAAACACAACTCCAGGCTCTGCTAGATTAAAAACCGAGTCTGGGCAGTGCCAACCTTTATCTCCCATCTTTTATAACACCGGGCACAGCTGCAACAAGTTCTCAAACCACTCTGATGCTGTCCCCAGTTTGCTGACGCTGCTTTGCTGGCACAGGAGGTGTTTGTGCCCTGTCCCAGGAGTGCTGAGCAGGCACTGCCCTGGCCCTGCCATGGCCCTGCCGCTGCCTCACCTCGGGCAGGGGACACAGGAACCCCAGGCAGGGCTATCAACAAACACACCTGGCAGCCACCAACGCTTGGCAGGGACCCAGAGCTGCTGTCACCCTCCTGCTGCTGGCACAGGGCTCTGTGGCAATGCACTTGTCCCTCCATGCACACAGAATGCCAGCCCTGCGCTGATGACCCACGGGCAGGACACGTCTCCTCACAGTGCCGAGGTTAAACTCAGTCCTAGTTAATCTCTTAGAACCATCAGTGCATCAGCAGCAGGATGGAACTTGAAAATCCTACCAGAATGGGGTGCAATAACTGGTGAACCTGGTATTTCCAGCCTGCAGTCAAAACAAACAGGAGAATGAA
This sequence comes from Monarcha castaneiventris obscurior, assembly GCA_026261815.1. Classification (NCBI taxonomy): domain Eukaryota; kingdom Metazoa; phylum Chordata; class Aves; order Passeriformes; family Monarchidae; genus Monarcha; species Monarcha castaneiventris. Next base: position 19,376,596 of record JAMPIT010000484.1, read on the forward strand.
ATCACAGCCCTTTTTCGTTTTTTTTTTCTCCTTGTTTTTCTTTTTAAAGCAGCAGTCAAAAGGCCTCTTGAAGCCTTGTTTATAAGCAAACCAGTCTCAAAGGCTGGATTTGCATTGGCAGGATTTGCAGCCTGCAAAATAAACCTTTCTAGGTAGTGTTTTCCTTCTGCCTGGGAGGGAGGAATGGTTTCTAGCGCGATTCTCCCAGTGCACATCCCTTTCCAGCTCCACTGAAGAAAATGCCTAATTCAACACAGCTGGCCTGACCAAGGCTCCCTGGGAGCTGCTGCACTCTGGGCACGCACCTGCAGCCCTTGCTTTGGGAAGGAATGAATGGGAGCACACACTGCCAGCCACTGCTGGGGGAATCACTGCTGCCATTCAGAGCCAGGGCAAGGGACAGAAGCTTGCAGTTTCCTCGGCAGAAATAGTTCCATTTGGGGGGTACTTTACCTTCTAGCTTAGTGGCTTCTATAAAACATCTTCAAAACGTACACTTCTTTGAGAAAAATTCCGTGATCAAGTGATAATCATGGAATCACAGAATGGATTGGGCTGGGAGGGACCCTAGAGATCACCTATTCCAAACCTTTCACCAGAACTCCTAGGAAAGTGATTTTCAATTCCCTATAATTTTGTCTCCAATGTCCTGTGCTCTCCATTCTCCAGGGATCTTTGTGCTACTGCTCTTTTGCATCTGTCAGTGATTAAGTGAACCCACTGTGCTCAACTCTTACCCCACCCATAACTGTCTATCCTAACAAAGAGCCTCTGATAAGAAAACTGCACTTTGGCTTCTGAAAATTGTTATCAAAATAGGAAAGCCAGAAAAGTTAAAGACTGAAATTTCAACGGTGATGATAGTGACTTTCCATGCTTTTAAAAACTTATCCTTGTAGTACCTCTACTGAACAAAGCAGAAGTATCTGCTACAATTCATGCACTTCTTTAAGGTTCTTAATTCTTTGCATTTCAGCCAAACTTCATGTACCACAAAGAAAGGACATTTGTTAATTAAGGCTTGGGATCTTAATTTGCAAGGAAGATTTCAAAGACACAGTGAAATTAACCTGAACTCCTTGTAAAAGACATCCCTAAAATTTCCTCTGGTAGACGCAGACATTTGGAAAAAACTTGCCTTCTTGTGCTAGGTAAGTTCAAAGCCACTTCTTTCAGTGCTTCCTCCTGGGTGGAGCACACATCCTCCCAGGAGCTGCTGCCAACACTCCCACTGCTCCCTCATTTTATGGTCATAAATGTGTTGTGAAGATAATGTGGTGAAAAGACAGTGAAGTGACTCTGCTGCATTGACCTGACCGCTGGACTGACCACTCACCTCAAGATGCAATTTGCAATCCCACCTGATCCACTCTCTAGAGACTCCTGAGCTTTTAAAAGAATAAAGCTTTGAAGGTTTTCCAGCTCCCTTTTCAAAAGAATTTACAGACTTGTGCACCATCACACTCTATGACGGTTCGATACCTGACACTGCACATTAATGAAAATGTCACAATCCACAGACTTGAAGGGCCACAATCAAAACCCAAGATATGTGGGGTATCTGGGATATTTGGGGACTGTCTGAGGAGTCAATAGAATCACATTGACTCAGCAGAAAGTAATGACAATCTTCAGTTCCCTTTCAATCCGGAGATAAAATGCAGTGGGGAAAAGAAAATCACACTCAGCCAGAGATGCCACACGGAGGTGCTGCCTGGAGTTCTGCACACTCCTGTCCTGCAGCACTCACTGCTGAGGAACTGCACATCACCTCACAACAATTTATAAAAGGGGTTTATCTCTGTGCAACTCCATGCAGCAAGGTCACTCAGATCTGTTTCAAACAACTGTCTCTATTCTTGTCAGTTCCTGATGTTTATTTTTCACTTTCAGCCTCCTACTGATGTGTCACTAGCAGCACCTGACAGCTTCCAACGCTCTCATTCATCCCTGCATGCTGCCTGAGCACTTTTTCCATTCACTTTTTCCCTACACTCTTCTGCAGCTGACTCAAAGGACTCTTATCAAGCCTGAGGCTCACTGAGCATTGACTGCTCGAGGCTTAATTGCTGTGCAAAACCCAAGCAAACACCAAGTCTGAAATGTCAGCCAACAGCACCAACACCTTCCTCTCCACCCGCCCTGCCAAGGATGTTCTTTTCAAATCTTCTAATATATTTTCCTACCCATTCAACTTCACTAGCAGAGATCCTACAACTTGCATAATTCCAGTTGGTTTCAACCTTCCATAAAGGCATTTCCACGAACATTAAAAACTAAACCTGAAAGTGTTTACAACCAAACTTGATGCTGTAATGCACAGTTCATGTGATGGCACCAAAAAGCTTTAATTGGCTGCAATGTTACAACAAATACACGAGGAACCACCAACCTATCAATCCAAACACATCAAAGCACTGCTACCTGAAAAAGAGGCCTGAAATCACTCAAGCCACAGGGAAAACTATCAGTTATAGGCAGAAATACTAATTTTGTGATAGTTTTATGATAAATAATAAATATTCATTTAGTATAAAAAATATCCAGTGCATTGGTTTTTAGCATCAAAGTTTTAATGAAATCTACTGAACAACTTCCAGGCCCTGTTAGTGTTAAACAGGAAATTTATGGGAATTAGAAACAGCACGCAGCACATGATATGATGAGTTTTACACCACCTCCATGATTAGGGCAGCAAGAAACCTGAATCTGTTATAACATAACACCAACAAATGGATCAGGACCAAGCCACCATATTTTTCCCCAGGAAAGGAATGGGATTAATCTTCAATAATTTACCACCATTTCCATAAACATAATTATATTTTTTCTTTTCTCCTGAAGCTGTTCAACTACGAAGACATCAGCTTAAACTTGAACATGAACGGTCACCACAAGCACCTTGTTTATTCACTGAAAGGTCAGTACCAGCAGTCTTACCTTACCTGATACAAGAAAAATATTCCTGGTTCATTCTCAGTGACACAGAGAGGAAGGCAGGAACTGCTGTACTTACTTGTTAAAAAGATTCAGCCCAATCCTATAATGGCGTTTCCTGATAACATCGTTACTGAAGGCAGGGGAATCCCAGCTGTTGCGAGTCTCTTTGTGGTAGGTTTGTTTGCTCAAGGTTTGCTCCCTTAGGCTGTCTCTAGAAGAGGATTCTGAGCTGCAATTTATTGTGTCATTGGAGTTGGAAGTGCTGTTGATGCTGTCGTTGTCTCCATCAGAGTAATCAGACTCCGACTTGCTTTGCCTGTTTGCTGTGCCATTGATGGCCAAGTGACTGTCTATGGGCCTAGGCCTGTGCCTGGCCTCCGGCTCCTCCCGGGTGATGATCTTGGCAGGAATGCTGTGAGGGATATGTTTAGGGCTGCCTTGCTGGCTGGTGATGCCTCGGTCATAGGCGTTCTGTCTCTTTAGCGAGCCCCGCTCCGAGCGATCGCTCAAGTCCACGGAACTGTCGCTGGGCGGCTCGATAGTGAGCAGAGGGAGGTGATCCATCCTCATCCTCTGCTCCTGACATTCCAGTGATGGGGTACTCCTGCAGCTCGTATCAGTGTCTATCTTATCGTCTTTGTGGGTCATGGACCAGTACTCTTGGGAAGAGTTCACAGAGCGGAGCCTCAAGTCCGACTCCGTGCTGGACGGTCTGTCCACGGACTGGGAGAGCGGCAGGGGTGGGGACAACTCCTCCTCGTCGATGTACAACGTGACATCGCTGTAGGACGCCGTCATCTCGTCCAGCTTCCTGGGATCCACATTGTGGATCGCTGGTTTGCTCGGAGCACAGCTCTCCCTCTCCATTTCCCGGCTCCGGACTTGCTCCGCACTCTGGATTTCATCCGAATGCAGACTGCGGCAGTTCAGCGCGTCGTCGATGGATTCCGCCAGGGATTTCACCTGCCTGGAAAAAGCATCCTCCAGTTCTGTTATAGCATCGGTGAAATCAGTGGATGCTGCCGGGGACTTCATCGTAGCCGTCTCCCCGAGCTCATCGCACTCCGACGGTACCAGGGAGCCCAGCTTTGACCCATCATTCGTAACAGAAACCTGCTTCCCTTCGAAGTAGGAGCTGTGGACTTTCTCAGGTCCTTCAAAGGAAAACTGCATTCTCATATTGGACAGGACGATGCGCCTTGACATGCGATTCTCTGACATAGAACTGCGCAGGCGCTCGAAGTTCTTGTTCATCTGATACTGGCGGAAGGCGGTCTGGATGGTGCGCGCAGCATGTCTGGTGATCAGACGGCCCCCATACTTCCGTTCTAGCATCTCCACCTGCCACGGGAACACACACGCGCCCCTCGTCACTCCATGCAGCTCAGCACAAGGGTAAAGTCTCACCAAAACGTTTAGCTCCCGTAACAGCTTTAATATACTTTATATACGCTGGTTTTGAAAGTACAAACTCAAAACTCCACTAATGAACTGAATAGTCATTTGCAAATCCCACCATAAAATAAAAAAACAGATGAAATCACCTCACAGATATAGGAGATTATCAGTTGCAATAAGTTCTTTCTTTCTTTCTTCCTTTCTGTGACAACAAAAACACCTAGGTTTCAAAATGACTCATTTTCTTAGAAAAATATTTCGCATGATTACATTCTAGTACTCTCCTGGAGCACAAAATCTCAGTTCCTAGAACTGTTTTTATTTTAACAGTAATAATGTGTCTTTTACACTTTTCTCCAGGAAGCGGAGAAGGTGCATGGGACAAACAACAGAGTTTAAAAGCCCCAGCTGAAGCGCTGCTAGAAAAGCCTTCTCCCAGCTGACAGACACAAAGGAGGGAAGGAAGAGAGCTCAGATACCTGCTTATCCTGTAGGTCTGAAGAGAGTTCATAGCTCTCCGAAAGCGATCTCGACCTCTTGATGGCTTCTTCCTCGGCCTGTTTGCGCAGGATGGAGGTGGAGTGCTGGAGCTTGGGCCGGCGCGCTCGCTGCTGGCCCGGCGCGATGGAGTAGAGCCCGTAGGGGTTCTCGTAGTGCTCGGGGCTCAGGGCAGAGCTGTGCGTTATAGGGCCCTGAGGGTAGGCAGAGGGGCTATCCAGGGACGTGCCGGTCTCGCTGCTGGGAGCCTCCCCCTCAACACTGCACAAGGAGAGACAGCAAAAGCCTCGGGTGAGTCCAGCACACCGGGATTCTCAGCACAGAACAGCACGGTTTTGGTTTAGTGTCATTTCGGGCAGCCAGTTTTGTTGTTTGCATGCAGGTGGTACAGGTAACGTGGCGTTCATGTCGAACACCACAGGTTTTGCAAGCCTCAGTCTGTCATGCCCGTGACATCTTTAAAGCATGAGTCAAGCAGAATGGACGTTTCGAGCATTATTTAACTTTATACACTAATTACTAATAAAATTCTAAGTAAGTCACTCAGCAACTACTCTGTAAAGTGAATGAAAACTTCTAATTTCTTGTAAGACTGCTCATCTCCAAGTTGTTCCATTCAAAATGACAGATGCTTATTTATGTCTTTCTTTGCTTTGACAAATTAAAGCAGTATTTTCTTACCGTTATATTACAGTTTGACATAAAAGGATTATTTTTGTGGAGATTACTCAGTGGAGATTGGGATTTAATGGATCTTGAGAGCTACAAAGTTTCTAGAAACTAAAGTTGGGAAAAAGTACTTATACAGGAGAAACCTCATTTATCTCCCTGCTAGTGAAAGACTGCTCCCATGGGATACTTTTGGCAGGTTTTGGAGTAAAGCATCCCAAGGGACAGTGTTTCTCACTAATGAAAGCAACATGGTTTCAAGTGAAGAAAGCACAATGGCACCTATCTGGGAAAGAAACTACTCTGCCTTCACATGAATACCGTTATTGGAAGGAATAAAGGAAAGGAAAAAACCCCTTTTATATTAAAAGGGTTGCACACAATAGGATACATTTTAAAACCGAGCCCTAGGTGTATCCTGAAGTACTGATGACTAATAGTAATTTGCATTTGGGTTGTATTTACAGGAGGGCACTCTCACATTGCAATATATGCACTTTCACTCTTCCATCTTTTCATGTTTCACAGCAGTATTTACCGTCTGCCTCATCCTGTGTACACAGAGCATTGATAGAAAAACGAAATTTTATTTTTTTAATCCCTCAAAAGACTCAGCAAACACTTCACAAATGCCCGAATACAAGCATTTGCAGCACTTCCCCTACCTTTTGTTTTAGGAAAGGTACATCCAAATTTCAAAGAAGTAAATTCCACATTCCCACCACGCCCAGTATTTTTTTGCCTTCATTCATATGTACTTAAAACCCTGCTGTTGTCTCTCAGCTGTCCCTTCAAAAAGTACAGAGCAATTTCTGAAAGAATGTTCCCCACCGACTGAAGAGCTGAGGGTTAACCCCGGCCAAACTCTCCCAGCTTGAACAGTGCGTACTTTTTAAAGGGAAGGAGGAAAAAAAAAGCCCCTTAGATTTCTTAAAATGCTTCTATAAACATGTAAAACTGAAAGCAAGGCCTCTCTCTTTGCCCATCAAAATATGACTCCAACCAAAAGGTATTTTCAAACATACTTAACCCAAGCTGGAAATACTTGCAGTGTGCACACACTGCTTTTTCCAAAAAGGAAGCTGACAGGAAACTAATCCCTTTCCCTCCGTGCTACAGCTGGCTTTCAACTTAAAAATGATAAACTATCCAGAGTTCTGCTGGTGACATTGAAACTGTGTAACCTCCTGCTAAAAACAAACAGATCTTTCTCTCTGAAGCATCCATTAAAGACATGGCATGATACTGAGCTGCTTCACGTCCTCTCTTTAAACACTGAAATTCCTTCCTCTGTTCTGCCAGTTGTAAGGCTGTGCTATTTTGGACATCACATCCTAGCTGCGAGTTTATTTGTAAGTACTTTCCATACAAGCATGGCAAATTTGTTTTTAACAGGAAGGCTGGAATTATCTTCTTAGGTTCTGTTGATGTTTTCGCCTTCCTCACCCTTGCATTGTGAACTATTTAACAACCCTTCCATGCCGATTATAACCTCCTGTTGACATTTTAATAACGCTACCTTCGATGGATCACTTAACCTTTTCCTCAACAAAAAGGGCACTGCCCTAATAGAAGAAGTTGGAAGGACATCTGCCCAGGGTTCTGACTAAAGTTAAGGGTTTCTTCTTAATTTTTAGTTTGCCTTCTGTACTTTTTCCAGATATAAATGTGATGCTTGACTGACTGTAATGCTTGATCCAATTTTGCTCATGGGCCTATTCCCTGCCACCTGACCTTTGAAGCATGGAAGTAATTACCTCTTACAACAGGCACAACAACAGCCCTTCAAAGCAAACACACATGCACGAGTTTTAAGGCTTTCCCCCATTCAGCTCTTCCCGGCCTCCCAGGAGCAGCTGAAGCTCCATATGAATTATTTCACTAAAGTGAAACTTCACTGGCAGAGAAAAGCAGCTTGCTTTCTACTTTTTTGACTTTACATATGTTTGGAGAAGAAAAATACGTCAACAAATATGACTTGTGTGAAGCTGTCAGAATGACAAGTTGGACTGCTCCACTGAGGGGGAGCAGCACAGAGCTTGGCAGAAGCACTCACCAAGCCAACTTCCATCATTTCCCAGCAGGCCTGGGTAGCTGGAGGTTATCAAATATAAAACACCCATCTGTATGAAGGGTGGGAAGGGGGATTTGGGGAGCTCCAGATACACCAGCCTGACCTCAGTGCTGGGCAGGTCACAGAGCAGGTCACCCTAAGTGCCACCACAGGGCAACCTGGAGATCAGGCTTGGCCAGCCTGGGGTTGGGAAAGGCAGGCCCTGCCTGACCAACCTGCTTTCCCTCCTATGATGAGGTGACCTGTTTAGGTGGCTGAGGGAAAGGCTGTGGATGTTACTACTCGGAGTATGGCGAGGTGACCTGTTTAAGTGGGTGAGGGAAAGGCTGTGGATGTTACTGCTTGGAGTTCAGCAAAGCCTTTGGCACTGGTTCCCACAACCTTGTCCCTGAGAAACTGGCTGCTCATGGCTTGCAGGGTGTGCTGCTCCCTGGGTGGGCCACTGGCCCACGGCCGGGCCCAGGGAGGGGTGGGCAAGGTGGCATCCAGCTGGGCTGGGCACCAGGGGTGTCCCCAGGGCTCAGTGCTGGCGGCAGCTCTGTTCAACACCTTCATCAAACACCTTGCTGGGGCGATGGGGGGCCCTCAGTCAGTTTGCAGATGACACCAAGCTGGGCTGGGCGAGGATCTGCTGGAGGGCAGCGAGCTCTGCAGAGGGCCCGGGGTGTGAGGGTCAACAAGGCCAAGTGCTGAGCCCTCCATTGGGGTCACACCAACCCTCTGCAGCTCCAGGCTGGGGGATGAACAGCTGGAAAAGCTGGGAAAGGCCCTGGAGTGCTGGTGACAGCGGCTAGACACAGCCCAGGTGTACCCAGGGGGGCAAGAGGCCAGTGGCCCCTGGGCTGTGCCAGCCATGGTGTGGCAGCAGGAGCAGGGCAGTGCCCGTCCCCTGTGCTGGCACTGCTGAGGGACCACCGCAGATCCTGGGCTCAGTTCTGGGTCCTTTGTTCCAAGACAGAACTTGAGGGGCTGGAGCATGTCCAGGGCAGGGAATGGAGCTGGGAAGGGGCTGGAGCCCCAGGAGCGGCTGAGGGAGCTGGGAAAGGGGCAGGAGAATTCCTGAGGGAGCTGGGAAAGGGGCTCAGCCTGGAGAAAAGGAGGCTCAGGGGGGACCTTGTGGCTCTGCACAAGTCCCTGACAGGAGGGGGCAGCCGGGGGGGGTCGGGCTCTGCTCCCAGGGAACAGGGACAGGAGGAGAGGGAACGGCCTCAGGCTGGGCCAGGGGAAGTTTAGGATATTGGGAAAATTTCTTCCTGGGAAGGGCTGTCCAGCCCTGGCACAGCTGCCCAGGGCACTGGTGCAGTCCCCATCCCTGGAGGGGTTTAAAGCTGTATGGATGTGGCACCTGAGGACACGGGCCAGGGGTGGCCTTGGCAGTGCTGGGGAATGTTTGGACTCAGTGGCCTGAGAGGGCTTCTCTAAGCCAACAATTCAGTAACTCCTGCACACACTCAGAACACGAACCAGTCACTGCAGGGTTACAGGGGTGGTTTTTATCTATCCACTTATTAAAACTGCCAACACACAAAAATGTCAAGGATTCTGCTCCAGGCTTGCAGCAAGAACCAGGAGAAGTCTCCCAGGGACTGAGGGAGTAGCTGAGACACCTCTCAGGCACTGCTTCACTTCCACACCCTGCACACACAGTCTCTCTCTGATGGGTGAGAAATTAAGTACATTAAGTACACTACAAAAACAGACAATGTAATACTGTTAACTGTTATTATTTATGCTTTTATTTTATATATATATATATATATATATATATACATATATATATAAAAAAAATATTAAACAAATGTTAATTAAAAGTCCCAACTGGAATTAGAAATAGCTCCTTAATAAAGGTCTCCAATTTGAGGCATCTGCTACCTACCAGACACGTCCAGTATAATTACCGATAATTTCATTGTTTTAAAAAAAAAATCTAGTGGATTAATTTGGTTCCTCTCCCTGCAATGTGTGACTGCATTTTACTAGTGAGCCCAGGAATCTGTTGAATATTCTAATTGTGTAATATTAGGGGAATGCAAAACAGTTGAAATTAACCTAGAAGTCCAATTGTTTTATTACAGTTCTGTTTCAGCAGAAAATAGACATTCATTATCTACCAAGCCAGAAAAAGTGAAAGGTTGCTTGCAAGTATTTTACAAAGAAGCAGAGAATGGAACAGCTGAAGAATGAAAATGAAATATTTAAAAATAATTAGTACTACTAATATGACTTTGAATGAACAAAAATTTAAAATAAAGTCACTGAAAAACTTTATACAGCTAAATTACTTTTTGAAACAGTCGCCAGCACTGACTGCATCAGTGTTTTAGCAGAAATTGAAAATTTCTTCCTGCATAAACCTCAGCTTGTTATACTGTTAAAAAAATCCTCAAACACAACAACAGAGAAGAAGAAAGGCTTAGAGAAAAACAGAAACATGCTACACACAGGACTTCTAACACACTGCAGCAGAGATGTAAAACTCTTGTGAAGATCAGACGCCTTTCTGTAATGCCTATAACCCAGTACTCCCCAGCTGTGTTCAGGTGTTTTCTCCCAGTTTGTCTGGGGCTGGCTCTGACTTCCCACAGGAGCTGAGCCACACACCCTGCCAACAGTGTGAAAGGAGAGTGACAGGCTGGGGTGACAGATGTGTGAGAAGTGGGGTATGCTGGCTTCAGGAGCCGGGCAGGGAGCGGGACCCAGCCTGGATTCACTGCCCCTGCTGCACTCGGCTCTCCCAGCCCAGCACAGCTCCCTGCTCTGGAGCCCAGGACAGCTCCAAAGGCAGCAGGGCCAAAACTGCTCTGGAGCCCAGGACAGCTCCAAAGGCAGCAGGGCCAAAACTGCTCTGAAGCCCAGGACAGCTCCAAGGCAGCAGGGCCAGAAGCTGCTCTGGAGCCCAGGACAGCAGGGCCAGAAGCTGCTCTGGAGCCCAGGGTAGCTCCAAGGCAGCAGAGCCAGAAGCTGCTCTGGAGCCCAGGACAGCTCCCAGGCAGCAGAGCCAGAAGCTGCTCCGGTGCCTCCTTTGCCCACATGTCCAAGCTGAGTGATGCTGCAGGGCTGCGGCTCTGCACCAAGGCAGCCACAACAGACCCCGGCTGACAGAAAGGGGAGGAGATGCTGTTGATAGGAAAAGGTCCTGATTTTACAGTCATTTCCCACAATTCAGGGGATGAGTTCATTTCAAGAACTACCTAATAAGAAGAAGCTCTGACTCCTCTCTCCCTCTACAGCTGCGTGGTTAGCCATTACCGAAGCAAACATTTCCTCTCCAGGCATTTCAGCAGCACAAACCTGGCAGGTTTTTCTTTCCCTGGCTCTCATTTTACACTTTCAGTTATTACTTCTAATCACAAAGGCTGTAATTAGCACCAGTACACTAAATCCAGTACCATACTTTAAAACAATAACATGTTATTCATGATGTTTGACTATCTACTGTTATTCTTTATTTTTCATTTTTCTATTCACACCTTCCCTTTCCTTCAAGTCTTGCCAAACTATTAGCAAAACTAAAAATAAGCACAATAAGGACAAAATTTTTAAAACAAGAGAAGTTTAACATTTGAGCTTAAAATGGAAATCTGAAAAAATATCTGAATTCCAGTAAGGAGCAAACTCCAAGCTTTTCCATGAGTACAGACTTATCTATTCCACTGACTAATGGCAAAATGACCAGAGGGGCTGCTGGTTCGGATGCAGAGGCCCAAGAATTTATCTGTCAGAGAAACTGTACTATGAAATACAGACATTTGATAACCAGAAAAGCAGAAAGTCCCTTTCCTCCTGAGGCCCAGAACCTTATCTTTAGAACTTCGTGCATGTAAAAAGGAAGTATATAACAATAACATCACATGCAAGGAATGATTCAGTGCTGCCTCTCACCCCAGAAACCCCACAGTTTACAAGCAGTCAAGTGGCCCTGTGCATTTTTATAACTAAAATACGAAGATAATGGGAACATATGCTCACAGAAACATCCGAATGTTCAAACCAGTTTGTTGCAGATTTAGTTTGGAACAAAGAAACGAAACATGTTTCTAAATAATGCAAATGCCAAACCCAAACTGCATGCAACATTTTAAAATAGAACCAAAAAGAAAAAAAACCCTCCCAGCAGAACAGAGCAAATGCTTGAGAAGCTGTTTTACCAATGAGCATTCTCTGAAATCAGTGTTGTTTTCATCACTCTTTTAGAATGGACTTTCAACAGTGTAATATAAAGACACGAAATTGAAAACAGGCCCTAACAACTGCATAGAACACGCATGAGAACCAATCAGCATTATATTAATCCTGTAAAAAAATTGTTTTGGACACAAAGAGAAGTATGACAATATAATAAGTTTGTGCTGTTACATCTTTAAAGACTTTTCCACAGCATTTTAGATCCTTAGAAGCATGAGCACAAGTTCAAGGGTACACAAATAAATTTCTTCTGCACTGTGGAAAGGCAGCACAAGTATGACAAATACAGCAACAAAAACATGCCCAGCTTAAAATTCTAGTCAGCACAAGGTGATAAAGCCACTCAGCTTGGCCATGACAATCCAAGGGCTCTGTTTTGTGGGCAGCAGGGAGGTTTTAAAGCAGGGCTGTGGCAGAGCAGCAGTAAAACTCCAGGTAGTTGGCACAGCCTGAATTCAAATTGAGCTTAATGAAGAATCAATACTTTATTTGTTGGAACAGTGAAGCATTTGCATGAGTGGTTCTTCATAAAATTCCTCAGCCAAATCCACCCCTTCTCTAACTTGCCTGCTTTGCCCTGAATCCATATAATTTATTCCCTTCTTCAAGAAAAATGCACATAAAGCTGGTTCCCTTTAAGTCACATCGACTGATAGAACAATTGAGCAAACTTCTCTTCTTCCTTTGTCCCAGAAACTTTTCTGTCCATAAACACCAATATAACTACAGCCAAAGTATCAAGATACCTTCCTGGGACTCTGCCTTATGATTTATGACAGGGATTTAAACTCAAACCACAGAGTGAAGCTTTTTGCATTACAATCTCATTTAATAAACATCATTTCCAGTAAAACTTCTGCCTCACTTAAAAATAAATATTTTGTATAAACAGGTCCAAATACCCAGGGAGGAAGAATTGCTACGTATCTGTTGTACACCAACCATCTCCTTTTAAAACGTAGAGGTTAAAACCAGTCAAATTGTGATCTTAGCTCCTAATTATAGATTTCCACTTGAAATAGATCCAAATTCTCTACCTAGCCCAGAGAACGCAGACCAGAAGTCGCCCGTGGAACCAAGTGGGTAACAGAGAGGAGCAGGGTGGCAGCTGCTACAGCAGCTGGTATGGTCAGACACTTCCAACACGAAGGCTGAAACAAACCACTCAAATAGCAAAAATATTTAGGCCAAATGTGAGCATTCCACATAGGAACAAACCTCTCCAAGAGTTAATTTCTTGCACATAACTTTGCCTTTACAAGTGCAACGAAGGCCTGATTTGGATGTGTGATTTTAAGTGACAATTGCAGCCAGAACGCTGCTCTCCAGGGCTGTGCCTCCCCACACAGCCTCACCTCACAGGAGCACTCCTTTGGCACAGGGTACACCCCACTGCTTCAAAGCTGCCCTGTGCTTCAGTACCTGTGGTGCTCTCTGCCACAAACGAGGAGGTGCATTTAATTAAAGCTCCGATGTGTGCATCGCATTATCTCAAATTACCCCCACAAAACGCTCTCCATGCAACTTCTCAAAATGCAGAACTGGCCAGATGTACTGCACACAAGCCATGGTTTAGCATTTTTCTCCACCCCTCCAATACGATATTCCCCACTGGAGTGAGAACACTGGAGCAGAAGTTTATTATTAGTCCAGTTTGCAGCTAGAACCCAGTCCTTATTGCCATGTCTGGTTTGTGCTGTCTAGTAAACAGAAGTCAATTGTATTAAGAACTTGAACAAATCCCCAAATTCAATAAGCACAATAACATTAACAAACCAATCTACCTTCAAATACACCCTGCCAAGAGTTCAAAGCCATTATGATGGACAACAGCATTCACAGGCAGTGACAAAAGCTTTGATCCGGGAAAGAAATATTGACCAATGTGTTTCACTTCCAATGCACTCTCAATTCAGCTGGTTCTGTTAAAAACAAATGAAACCTTTGAATGCACATCAAAGTAATGTCCCAGGTAATTCATCTGACTGAAGTTAAATATCATTGCAAGAAAAATCCAGACACCATTTGCATGTGTCTCAGAAGCAAACCTTAACAAAGCAGCCACTTATTCTGTAATATTCTGTGTGGTGAGAGTGCCAATAACAGCAGCCTGAGTCAAACAGTCTGAGAGCCATTGCAGGAGAGCAGAGCTCCACAGTACCCCTGAGTGCCCCAAAAACCTGCAGCTGCTCCCTGCTCCAAGCCCCGATTCCCAAATCACAGAACAACCCTGACACCCATCTCCTGGACACTGCCAAGCTTTAACTCTCACTAAGTAACCCCATAAAAGGCATTAACAAAAATGCTTTTTAAAAAAGGGCGTATTGACCCTCAGTCTTAGATGCCAGCAGCAGCAGCAGAGAGCAGGGAGTGAAAGATCAGGGGTTATTTTCTCCCCACCAAAGCAGAATGCAGGAATGAATGCACTGAAATGGAGATGGACAGCAGCGAGATGGAAATAGAGCGAAACAACAACCCACCCATTTTAGGCAATAACACTTACAATAGGTTAAGAACTAAGAATATCCACTTGGGAAGAGCTTACTTGAGACTATCTTCAGCTTGCACGGAGCAGAAGGAAGGTTAACCAGCTGCCAGATCACCTTTGTCAAACAGTGGCAGCATCCTGGCCATCAGACACAAGAATGTACAGAAGGATCAACCCATCCAACCCTCCCCAGTACCATTCCATGCCTTGTGAACCCCACCTGCTAAAGGCAAAGCTGTATTTTATTGTCACTGTTGAGCAAAAGGAACAAGGGGACTGGCAGAACCAACAGAACCTGGGTACAACTCACAAATGTTCACTTCTGTCTCAGGTAAAGTCAGCCAGGATCACTCTCTGCCAGTCTGGGTTAATCATCACCCAGCATAGATTTATTCAGCAACAACTCTTTAAAAAATGGATATTATTAAAAGATGACTCTGGAGTGATAATTTGAGGCTTGTGGCTCAAACCAGCCCAAGTTTTAGAATTTTAGAAGGTTTTTATGGCCAGTTCTTCCTTTAGATGTGTCAGCATAGAACACATTAGCATCAGAAAATGTCCTGTATGCTTCAAAAGGATGCTTTGCTTCTCACAGGGACTAAAGCTAACAATTTTAATGTAACTGTGGTGTCTGAGGGGTGGATCACTTAACAAAACCTGTGAAGGTCTGCCTCCCACTGCAAACTTTGTCCTGTCCCTGCTACGTAAACTTTTACACAACATGACAAGCTTGAGAAATTTGTGGAGTTTCTCAATGCAGCTGTAGTGGAATTTGACCTCAACTATTTATCATTTATTTAGATACACCATTCAGCAGCAGGAATCCTCTTAATTTAGCAAACCTACGCTATATATGGCACGTACTGGAGATAGCAAGATATTAGCACACATTCTCCTGTTTATATCATGACATGCCCTTCAGACACTGCTAACTTTAAAAAGGAAGATTTAGTGTCTGCAGCTGAAAACCCAGGGGTTTCATTTGCATGCACAGCTGAGGCAGCATTTGATACAATGCAAGAATCCTTGGTGTCCTGTGCCAGCCACCCTCCTCTTTCACCTCTTCAGCTGTTGTGTCGAGCCAGTCCCAGGAAGGGCTGAGAGAACAGCACTGCTGCTCAGAAACCAGAAATTGCTGCCAATTAGGTTCTGTAAGAGACTAAGCACTGATTTTTCCTTCCCAGTCCCCTCTAATATACCACGTATGATAGAAACATGAACTACTTTAAAGATGCTTAGCAAAATCCTGTTTACTGAGTCAACGTTTCAGACCCGGAAATTTCATACCTAGAACAAAACTATCTCATCTTAGATCAAATACACTTGATAAAGCTATCATTTGACTCAGTTTAAGGTTTTGCCCCTAGACTGTTTGAAATGCTTACAAATATGACACAGTACACAGAGCTAGGAACAACTTTTGAGCAGAGCAGCCTTTCCCAGTATGTCTGTGAGGGAAATTAAGAATCATCATAAACAAAGAGCGTGCAGAGGGTCCATGCAGCAGAAATGACAACAAAACCATCTTTCTGTACTGGACACTGCATTGAGTAAAGTCTCAGAGAACTAAACAACTGTGTTCATTTAGACCATATTTTAACTTCTGTAGCAAATGAATGTTGTACAAAAGGACCTATTTAGAACAACCAAGGGATTTCATTTCAACTACTTATAATTTATTGTTATTATCTAATGAGCTGCTCTTTCAAACAATGTCACTGATGAACTTTGAGCTACTTAGCTGTCTCTCTTGGATTTAAGAAATAGTTGGCCAAAATTATCCACTTTTAAAATCAGAAAGAAAGGGACTGCTCAACTTCTAGTGGTTGGTTGACTTCCCTCTGTAGCTACAGATAAAACTCCCAAAATTAGAGTAACATACTTTAAAAAGCCAATCCAAAAGGAGGATGGGCTGTTACAAGTCTGATCAGAGAAATCCCTCATTGATCTAACTGAATCTGGAAGTACATATAATATAAAAGTATCACTCAATTTTAATCACTGCACAAACCCTCGATTTTGACTGCCAACTTTGCCAGGCCAAGTCAGAAAAAAACCAACCCCAAAAGAGAATGAAACCCTGCCAGTTTTCTCCATGGGAAAACAAAGTAATTTCGAAATTTTTAAGTGCAAATGGGCATGGGAAACTCTCAGCAGGTAGGAAAGGAAAAGATGAGAACATGGCACTTGTTCCTGCTCCCAGTGAAGCTCAGGCTGTTGTTACCCAGCCAGCGAGAATGGGAACTGGCCTTGAGCACTCTGCACACCCCAAGAGAGAGGTGTTGTAACTCACTGGGACAGAAGCACTGCTCACCTCTCTGTAATCACAGGCATCCTCGTAAAAGGGAGATTTTATCCTCTGCAGCACACCCAAGGTTTATATCAGACTGTACGCAGTGTTTAAGGAACCCAAATAATAGGAGATTTTTTCTTGGAAGTATGGGGCTTGGTGGAAAAGACAATGCTGCAGATGACACAGACTCAAGGCCCTGTGCTCAAACACAGAAGGTATTTGCACACACACTCAAAGATACTACACATAAATCTTCACTCCTGTAGACACGAGGCCTCCAAAGATTGCTCATAACCTCTAAATCAGCTAAAGAGCTGACAGATGCTTTTTCTCATTCACAAACTTCCTTCCTTTTACATTTCCTCCCCATTATGCTGAGTCTATACATTTTACAGCTCGTTCTCTGTCAGAGAGGAATTAAGTGTAGGCTTTCAATAGAACTTCTGACTCACCTCACTGATGACAATAAAAGAGTAACACAGGTAGCAGCTCCTGCCTTGGAAACGTTTTACTGCACACACAGAGGAGCAGTTTTTGGGCTGTGCAGGGCATGTTGCAGCTTCCTTTGGGCGTAGCACAGCTGCCAGCACTGCTGGCTCCCAGAAGCACCAGCACTCTGTACTGCCTTTCACTTACAGTTGGACTTGATCATCCCTGGGGGTCCCTCCCAGCTCAGGAATATTCTGTGACAGTGACGGGGATGCAGTTTGGCTTAGCTGCATCAACCAACGTGAGGCTGCTCAACCACAACAGAACATGAGTCTAAAATACACAACTTGGGTAATTCTTAGTCATCTACAGGCTCTTTATCACGACATAGTTCACAGGTCTTTCCACAATTGAAAATGGCCTTTTAGGACAGGGGTAGAAGCCCAGTTCCTGAAAACAAGGGTCACCATTTTGTGAAATGAAAATGTGATATTGTGCAAAGAGAGATTTTGAAAACCTCAACCAAAGACGGTGAGAAATGGTCTTGTGTAACATGCTGCACTGTGGTAGGAAAACCTGAAATACTTTTCTTCTAGGCTAACCTAATCAAAAACATCTTAATCACTTTTTAATAACAAAAAAAGAACCCAAGTTTGCATCATGTTGTCATCATTTAGACAATTCCCATGAAGTCCAGGTAATCCTCTGTTGTCTCTCACTTCATAAGGCACTGGCATTAACAGGAAACCATCAGCTGTGAAGTGCCATTCTCTCAAATCTAAGAGTATATCCTTCTTGAAACCAGTTCCCACTAAATGCTCGACATCACTGGTATCTTCTAAACAAGACTCAGAGAGTAAAATACAAGAGAAGAAAATATAAACAAAGATGATGAGCTTTCTTTCACAAATCCAAGAACAGCTGCAGTTATCTAACATTTATCACCTTGTGAAAGAACGCTCCTGTAGGGCAGAGTCAGGGCTGGCTGCAAGCATTCCCTGCCACAGAAACCCACCAGCTTTGCATCCTCGCTGCCTCTGCCCTGTGTGAGGCTGACTGGAAAGGTCATGGATATATCAACAAACAGAAGGAACTCGGTTTTCTTTTCCTGTGCTCATGACACATCCATCCTTGTTAAACTGGTGAATTTTAGGGGCAGCTGGAATTTTCCTGACTAAATAATGCAAGCAGCCCTCAAAACAAGCTTAGGATTCTTTTTCTGTGGCTGTGCCCTGTATGTAGCCACTGATGGAAATGCAAGTCCATCGTAGCTGTGGCATTTTGTTTGTGCTTGCACAGCAGAAGGCAACAGGGAATTGTGTCCTTTGTTTATAAGCACAAGTTTAACTGGGATGACACTGAACTACTGAAGGAATCTGATTAACAGATATAATACATCAATTTCCTGTGGCTACCAAAGCCATCATTCTAATTTTCTGCTTCTCTCACAGGGACAAAAGGATTTGATTTTTTTTTTTTTATCATACCAAAGCTTGTCTTTTTTACTTTATTTTTATTAAAGACATCTCTACAATTATTTCATGAGAATGATTCCAGTCTTTTGTCTATTGTAAGGAAGCAAAAGGATTTATTTAGCTAAATTTGCATTCCCCTTTAACGTAATACTGGGGCTTTGTGCTACAGTGGATTAAAGCAGCATCTGTTCTTCTCTGGAAACCTGGAGTCAAATCACAGCAGTGCAGTGAAGTTGCCATCTCTTCCTGTACCCTAAATGGAACCTAAATAAAACTCAAAAGGATTCCCAAAAGACACGAGAAGGGCTATGTAAGTAAAATATTTTTTATTAGTATGTCTTTCTAAAAAAGTCCATGATCAGTAGTTGGTTTTGCATAACAAAGATGCATGAATTAAACAAAACCTGTATTTACATAATTTTTGACATAAAATGGCAATATACAAGATACTAAAAGTGAACCTCCAAATGCTGCCCTTGTGACTACACAGTCTTCCTGGGCAACAGAAATAAAGCAGCAAGCTCAGGAATATGAGTTTGGCTTGTGGCCCATACCCTGTTTAAACACGAATGACATCTAAACAAAGCATGGCTAACAAAAGCAATGCACCAACACTTTCTCCCCTAACCCACGAGCCCCCTCCTTGTAACTCCAGTTGCTCTGTGGATCAGGCAGTGTCTGGGTTAGGGGCACATCCTCACATATTTAATGTAACAAACAGAGCAATCAGGGCTCCACCTTGGTTACAGTTTCTGAGGTCTCCTGCAGTTCTGTTATTAAATAAACATAAAAAGAAATAATTGATTGACAGCTGCTGTGATTAAAACATGCCTGACTCTGAAATTAATGACAAAATTACCATCAGGTCTGACAGAGGAAGAACCATGTAAATGCTGAAGGAGCAAAAAAATTGCATCCTGAAAGACCTTTATGAATTATGGCAAATCCTTGCAATGAAAAGGTACAACAACCCAGACTCAGACTGTGGTGCTTCACAATTAAAAAAAACCAAAAACCAGTATTTAAAAATACAGTATCTTAAATCCCCCTTTGCACCTCTCAGAGTCCTACAGAAACTGGAAGCCTCATGGGTTTACAACAAAGAGGGTCCATTAGTTTGGATGCTAAAATTCCATGAAGGACTAGTGGATAATTTCCAGACCATCTTTATGGCATTAATATTTCCAAAGTGCCCTGGCAGCAGGTTAAATTCCATTTTGCAGTCACACAGATGAGGCTATGCAGTCAAGGCAATGCAGTGTTCCACTGGAACACCACGCTGGGCACAAGGACACGTTTCACTTGGAAGGCAGCTCCTCACTCCCAGTGATGCCTTTCCTGGTCTTAAAAATCAAGAGGTGAACACGGTTAGAAGGGGGAAAAAGGGTTTTACCTTGGTATTTATTGTAAGGATCCTTAGGTGCACCACGAACAGGTCGAATACACCTCTGTGCACCCCTCTTCTAGATCTGGTCTTACATTCCAGGTCTTACTAATTAGCATATCTATCAAATATTCCCCAATGAGAGGCTCAAATGAGCCCCCCCTCCCAAGGAACCTCCCCCTGGATGGTTTTATCTTAGTTTACAAAATGTGTTCTGGAGAGGACCTTGGGCTCTGGGCACCCTGGCACCCGAACTACGAAGCCTCTAAAATGTTTCGTCTCTTAGCTTAACAAACAAGTCCAAGAATGTAGGCAAAAAAGCACCAAGAATACAGAAGTTTCAAAAAGGTATAACAGGGGTATAAAAGAAAAGACAAAATTCATCATGGCATCACCAGCACTTGTGTCCCAAGGTTCTGCTGGAGTCCGAACACCAGGGGTGTTAAACACCAAGGAACACAACTGAAATCCGTGAGCAGCTGCTAAATACCTACAGAGAACATCCACAAACGCTGGGAGGACGCCTGGCATCCACCAGCAGAGCACCGACTACCTCTAGGCCAGCTTTTATCATTCATCTCCTTCTCACTGGTGTTCGTGCAAGCACAGTTTGCAGGCAGCATTAGAGCAATCACCTAAGTGTGCTAATCACCCACACCATTATGAGATTTGCCTCTTCAGAGTCTGAGCCTTGAATTGCCATCTTTAGCCTCTGAGAAAACATTCTCAGTGTAAAGGTAAACTGTTGTTTCAAAGGAATTGTTCCACTCGAAGTCCTTGCACTGCTCTTGAGGCCCCCAAAGGCAGGAAACAACCCCAGGCTCCAAGAGATGGAAGAGAATTCTCCTCATGAAGACCCAGTATTGGCAGAAACACTTTCTACAGCCATATGAATAGATTCTCCTGAAAGGTTTTTCATTTTGCAAACACAGAATGGCCACAGGGTGAGAAAACCCATGTAAGGCCACAAAATCCTAAGAAATCACTCCTGTTTCTCCCTGCAAACCACAGGTGAAGACGCCCTCTCCAGCAGAGAAGGTCTCTTTGCCCAGCAGTCACTCCCTGGATCCAGTCCCTGCAACCTTCCAGGACAAGAGTTACAGGAACAACAAATCAGAGTTACTGTTCAACTTGGTATTTGCACTTTTCAGGAGAAAAACTGAATCCTTGGGCTTCCTTACGTGGAAGTTGCAAATTATTCAATGAAACTGAACTGCAGGTTGTTTATTAACTGCACCAGGATTCCCAGAGGGCTTCTAAGGGGCAAAGAAACAACTGAATGCTGTTGATGCACGGAGCACTACGGTTTTCACTGGTTAGTTCCAGATCTTGGATGACAATGAATTATTTCAGATTAGTAGAAATAGGAAGAACAAAGGGTGATAAATGACTTCACATGGGAAACCTGAACATTGAGCTTCTATTTAACCAAGAGGAAAAAAGCCCAGCTGACTGCTTTGTAACAGTACTCTCAATATCATTCAGGAACTAGAACAGGACATCTCAACAGCAAAACCAAATCTGGTACAAAAGTAGAAGTAAAATGGAAAATGGGTCGTTTTATTCAGCATGGCCTCAGTTCTCCCAAAGCACCCAATAGGTGTAATGAATTCTGTGTTTATACGAAGGATATCTGCCACAAGAATAGACACAGTTAAATACCATCCAAACTGAGCACTCAGCAATTCCTCTTTCAGCACATCAGGCAGAATAATCAAGTTTAACTGAAAGGAAGTGCATAGCAATGTGCAAATGGAGGAAAAAAGTCTGAAACAATGATGAATAACAGAATGTAACTGTGTAACAGGCAAATATGTCACTAAAGTAACAGTTACGAATTATGTTTTTAGCAAGCCATGCAAAGGTAACATCACTTATGCAAACATTACCAACTCCACACAGGAAACTTACATTATTTTTTCCTTAAGGGTAAAAAATGGGCTGAAGGATCATTAACTGTATGACTAAACTGTACTGTGAAACATTTTATCAATAAACACTTTGCCTTTCTTTTTCTAGAAAAGCAACTGCTGCATTCATACATAGTTACACTGAATCCAGTCACTTCCTCCTTTTATATTTTTCCACACATGCCCACACCCAATTTAAGATGTTTTCTATCTTTAGCTAAGTTGAGTGTTCCTTTAACAGTCGAACAGCTCAGCATTTGGCTGAATTACTTAGTGGAATAAACTTCCATGATGCACCGGAGATAAATTCATTTTGCAAGTGCACTGCAAGTGCAGGATAACTTTTTTTAGTTTATCATAAATCCACACACAGCAGCACACCAGAAAAACTCGTTTGTGCATGGAGTTTTCAGGCAGCTCGTGAACAGAGTTAGGTATTGCTGTACTTTTGACACGCATTATTTTGGTTGTTAACAACATCATTACAGTAGGGACTGTATGTGTTAACATGACAAATCCCACTTTGTTTCTCCTGCGTTATTCAAGCGTCTGTACTTTAAAGGACTTAAAACTGAACTTTTTTTTTTTTTTTTTTTTTTTTTATGTTCTTTTCTGGCTGAGGGCACGAGTGGCAAACACTGATTTGCCCCGCTGAGGGTGGCACACCTGCCCAGGCTGCCAGGACAAGGCCAGGTCTCCGGCCAGCCCCGGGCACCGGGAACAGCCTGTACCAGAGCTCTGCAGCAGAATTCACCCCGGTTTGACACAAACCATGTGATTCCCCGCTCTCTGCCCGGCTCCCCGTGAGCAGTGTTTACACACCGGTGTCTGGAGAGGCACACGCCAGGTCAGCTCATACCCTGCTGCCACAGTCACCCGCAGCACCCCGGCGGAGCGGGGCCGCGCTTAAACCGCGGGGATGATTAAATTGACGATTAAACCCTCGGTCCTGCAGGGCAGACGGAGCCTCCTCCTGCCGGGAGCGGGGGCGCAGGGAACGAGCTCCGATCGCCTCCACCCGGAGACACCCCGGGAACAACGGGGGTGACCCCAAGGACAACCCACGGGGGCAATCGCTGGGATAACCCCCAGAGACAACAGCGGTGACCTCAGTGACAATCCCCAGCGACCAAAAGGTGCCCCCAGCGCCAAAAAGGTGCCCCCAGCGCCAGCCGGACCCATCCCATCCCATCCCATCCTCCCGTAGCCAGCCCGGGGCAGCGGCGGCGTTGGCGGCGCGCAGCCCTTTGTGCGTCCAGCCCCTCGGCATCGCTCACCAGCTATCCAACTCCAGCTCCAGCAACGACTGGGTCCTCTCCGAGCTGCAATGCAGGCACCACATGGCCGGGCCGGAGTGTCGGGCGGGGAGCAGCGCTCCACCATAGCCGCCCCTCCGGCCGCCCCGCCCCGAGCCCGCTCCCCGCTCCCCTCTCCCCCGGCGGCGGCGGCGGCGGGGCAGGGAAGCGGGCGAGAGCGCAGGCGTGGAGGGCGGGATTCCCTGGAAAAACGCGGCTCTGAGGGTTCCCTTCAGGCCGGCAGAACGCAGTGCTCGGGGGGTTTTCAGGGAGGTTCAAGCGGCAGTCGTTTTTCAAGGGTTCGGCTCGCTGCAGCATCACTCGCCGTGGCCGGGGGCAACTCGGGCCGGGCTCCGGCGGGCACCGAACGGTGCCCGCCGGAGCCCGGCCGAGGTGCCCCGGCCCCCCGACAGCAAAATAGCAACACTCTCCTCCCCACAGCTCCATAGTAACACCAACAACCCCCGCTGGCCCACAGCTGTAGTTTGGGGGAAGTTTATTCAGTCGCTCAAGCGAACCGGGCGCAAGAAGGAGGCACTGAGGCGCACGTAGCTCGTTATTTAAACATCCCACGTGGGCTTGATCGCGTCTCTCAGGGTGGTGAAAAGAATCGAGGCGACTTTAGTTAATCCCCCCCCCCCCCCACTCGCTTAAAATTTCGGATGGAGCGTTTTTGCGTCGTTTCCTGAGGAAGCGCTGGGCACAGACTCCAGTAAGCTCGGGTTTAACTGGCTTTCAGTGAAACTCAAACACGTTAAGGAAGGACACACCTACACCGGCTGTTTTCATAGGAATGTCACCGCGAGTCTCTAACCAGAGACTATTTCCACTGCAATGCCTGCTTTCAACATCCAGACAGCCTCTTCCCAGCAGAAGGTCTGGGCTCCACAACAACCCCACGTTGTTCTGGTCCTGACTCAATGCCTCCTGCCTCAAGCTTCATCTCCACTTTGTAAACAGAGACAAATCCAAAGCAGACACGAGCAGTTCCCAAAAGTCAGCTTCTCCTTCGGAAACCAGTTTCCATTTAGGAACCAAGTGCAGACAGTTTTAGCGTGGGCTGTGAAGGAGACGGATTGGAAAGGGCGTCTGGGAAGCTCTGACCTCAAAAGCAGTCACAGAATTTTCTGAAGAATGTGCTTTTCTGAAGCCACTACAAACACAATCTTCCTTCTACAGATACGATCATGCTAGATCAGCAAATAACCAAGCAATACAAACACATCCCATTCCAACACCGTGTGGATAATTGTTACAGATGGCCTTCCCCCCATCAGTGTCAAGCATCCAGAATTCCCAGTTAAGTTTCAACCATTCTGGTACAAAGTGTTTGTTAGATCACTTCTTGCTTGAATATGTCATTGAAATTTAAAGTAGAGATTAAATGCCCAAATCATCTACACATTTAAGATCTCGCATCTGTTCCAACGGGGGGAAGTAAACACAGTAAAACAAATTCTTGCTGTGCTACGCAGACAACATTGTGGTTTCCGAGTCGAGGCAGCCTGATGCAGTTATTTTTGGAGGGATTTTTTGTGAATGTTTCAACATTCCAAAACCATTTTCATTCAGCCATAATCCACCATGTACAATCCATTTTCTCTCAAGTAACAATAACTGTAATCCACACTGGGCAACCCACCCTCTCTCAGGTGGTGATTTAGCACAGAGCTCCAGGTCTGTGGCTTCTTGGGACAATTTTTGGTGGCACATAGCTAAGTTTCTTTGTCATCCTGGTGACAGAAGAGGTGCTGAACATACAGAGCTGATGTTTCAGGCCCCAGAAAACAGGGGCAGGAGAGGCTCTTCTACCAACACAGAACCAAGCATGGGCCTCTGTAGCACTTCTCTGCTCTGCACTTTGCATAAGAAGCTTTGGCAGAACCAGTAGGGTGTTTATTCCCTGTTGTCCTCCTGCTGCTATTTTGACACCTAACTAGCATTAGAGTTGCCACTAAGATATTGTATAAATATGTAGTGCAGTGCAAGGAGGTAAAAAAGTAACTTTTCACATCCTACTGTCCTTATTCCTGGCAATTTGGTGGACCACGACTAACAGCACAACACAAAGTGATCTTTGCTCTGTTAGATCAACTTAAGCAAAAATTAAGGAACTAGGAAATCTCTCCGCAAGCGGAAGTAAACAAAGATTTCAAAGCATGATTTTACACTCTCCAGATCAGCCCAGAAGTTTGAGGGAAATAACTGTGAAGCAAGGGGACTGCTGACCACAGGAAGAGCTCATTGTGACAACCAGCTCACTCACTGCAGCTGCTGCTTCATTCACTTTGCACCACCATAGTTTCCAGCCAGTTGCCCAACAAACAGCACTCAAACTACAATATCTCAGCAGTGATTGACTCCCTCAGACCATTCAACCCTCCCTGCTAAAGCAAACCCTATTTTATTTCTAATACAGAAATATAATTAAACCTTAGATTAAGCGCAACACTGAAATTTTGGATTATCCAGTAATTTACATAAATCACTGCTATTTAATGTGTTAATGGCTAAAACAAAGTTTATCAACCCCCAGAGTGCAACAAACTCAATTTGTATTTGTGAGCACACAGCAATTTGTGCAACATGCCATCTAAATCTACAGTAATTGTGACCCTACTTAAAGGGTAATTCCCAACTTAATCACATTTAATACACCCCCATTTCCAAGATCTAAAAAAGCTGAAAAATAAGCATTTGTCTTGCATTTTGCTTGAATAAAAGCAAAGGGTTACACAGGCAAAAGAACCCAGAAGAAACTACTGGGGAGTAGTTTTCTTCCTGCAGAGTATAAATACAGCCATGCAGCATTGTACAATAAACTGCATATACAGGTCAAAACACCCCTTATTCCTCTCACAGTGGGGTTTGGGGGGATATTGATCCAATTCCTCCCTTGAAAAAAATATGCTAACCCACGTGGATCCTCCACTTCCCACCTCTCATGGTGAATTCTCTGTTTCTCGTGCTCTCCCTCTGCCCATGCTTACCTGTACACCTAAAATAAACCAAGTATTCCTTAAAAAAGATTGGGATATATCAGTTTCAAGGATGTACAGCACAATCCTCTTCCACATCACTCTCTTTTGGTGCACAGTGAGAATTATCAGTGAAGAGTAATTGATCCTGTAACCATAGAAAGTGTCATAATGTTCCCACGTGACCTGGAATTACATGGGAATTCTCAAGTGTGCCAGGTAATTCTTCAAAGCCTAACATGCTACTGTACTCATCCCAGTTCTGTGTCCCTCCAAAGTGGATTTCTTATCTTCTCTCATAAACATTTCTGCACTTCCTGTGGCTCTGTACTAGATGATTTCATTTTTTAATGCCAATACACAAAAATCAGCATAAAAACAGTAACTACAACTTCAGTTCATTTCTTAAACTGAACTTATAAAGCCTTTAAACAAACACGTCTGGGACAAGGCTTTATGTTGTCAGTTGCTACGGAGTAGGCAAAACAATGAATCTTTGTGGTCTTTTTTGCTCTCCTAAGAACAGACCCAAAGTCTATTTAAGGCAAAGGAAATCACTGATTTCAAGGGTTTGGAGACTCATAGTGGTACTTTTCAACCACCTGTCTCAAAGCCCCAGACCTTTACAAAACATAAACAAGTTTATTGCTGTGTGAATGATGGGAATACTGAAGCACAAAGATTATAAACCATAGCAGAGGAAAATTAGAATAACTTCTCCCAGTTGCCTTGCAGATCAGTGGGAGAACTAAAAAGGAAGCAGATCTGTCTACACGTTCTGCTTCTTTATCTCCTCCCATAAAACAAGGTGCTCCTCCCTGCAGAGGGAGAAAAGATCAGTGTCTGTTGTTGGCCCTCAAAATAAACCTTGCCAGAGAAAAGCTGTGCTCCCCAGCAAAGTTTCTCCATTCCCTGGCTACAAGGTTTGAGTAAGAGCAGCAATTTTGGAAAAAAAAAGGAAATTTCCTATGATAACAAGGTTTCAGAATGCTAAGATACACAGATTTTTCCAAGGTTGGAGCATGCAAACCAGGCAACCCTGCCAACTACAGCAAGTTATGAAGCACATATACAAAATCTCAGTGGTGAGAGAAACAATGCCTAAAGAGGCTTAGACTGCCATCAGACCATTAGGCCAGAGCCAGGATTCCTGACTGAAAATTCCCTGCTGTCACTGCTCTGACCTGGTTTTGTCCCTCAGAGTCAGTAGCTGATCCTACAAACCCTCACTTGTGCTAGAAGCTATTGTAAACTGTATTAGTGGTGCACTGTAACACTGCCTGACTATTTACATCCACGGCAACAGCGCTGGGAAAAGCCACATTAGGCAGAGCTTTTTGGAACACGATTTAGGTTTGTCTCTCAGACAGCTCTGAAATGCTGCTCACGCTGCTTCTGAGCTGATGTGTTCATCCTCTGGCCCTGCCTCAGATCCCAGCAAGTCACAGTTTTCCTTTTCCACAAAATTAATCAGTTACTAGATAACTACATTTCGTTATAATACTATCTTTATAATAATATATTTAAAATTTCTCTTGACAGATCCACGAGGCCTTTCTGCAGCTGTCAGTGTCGCTGCCACTCACCCCAGCAGTGAAACGATACCTGAGGAGCACGAGCTGCAAGCAAGGTCAGTCAGCACTGAGCAGTGCTTCTTCAAGAGGAAATATTTTCTTTTCATAAATCCATGCACAGAAGGATAGTGGATGCTTGGAAATCCCCCAAAGGCAGTACAGAGGCTGACAAGGAGCCAGAGAGCCCCCTTAGAAAGAAGTTCATCTGGAAGCCAAGAAAGCCACTCCATTCACCAGAAATTATAGATGGAGTAAAAGGGAAAGAGAAATCTCTAACCTGCATTCCTGGGGCAATAAAGGCAGGACTCTGTACCAGGAATACGAGGTGACTGCAGTTATAACTCTGCTGATATTTATGTGTATAAAACTCCTTTGTGCCTTCCGAGTGAAATGAGTACAAGGGTGGCTCCTTCCTTCCCCTCACGTGGAGTGGCACCTTCCCTGCAGAACCCAGAGTTCCCACAGCCTGGGACACACCTGAACCTTGGCAGCCCCAGGTCACTGGGTTTCTGTGGCTGCGTGTTTGGTGCCACTGCTGAGCCACAGTGGTGGGCACTGAGCCCGTGGGGGGCAGGATGGAGAAATTCAGGATGGAAGGAACGTATCCTGATGCTCTAAATCTGCAGACCTCACAGAGGGAGAGCTGAAATCATGGGCTCCCCCTTCCAGACTGCTGCTTATCCATAATAAAAGACTGAAAAAGTAATTGTTACTGAATAAAATATCTTGCAATGAAGCTGGACAGAAAACACACATTGAGATGATACAAATAATGCAGGTGGCTAATACATGGGGTTAATGCTCTTGAACACCCTGTGTAAACCAACTGAACCCAAATAATCCTTTAAAAATATTCTATACCAGAAGGTTCCTCACAGCTTCCTCTTTTTTTCCTGCTTTCATTTCACAGTACTAATAATGTATTTTCTGCAAAGAGCATTTCTTTGGGATTAATGGCAGCTGAGATTAACAATGCTTAGTTATGCTTCATGTCATCAACATCTCAAAAGCTCTCCATCCACAAGAAAAGCATGGTTATGTTTACTTGATATTTAATGTTCTGGGGTTTTTTTCCCTGTTTGAACAAGTCATACATTTAGTGAGATGAGTGAGCTTCAGTGTGCACATTAAAATCAAGTAGAAAGACACATGACAGATTCAAACATTTTGTACTAATATTTTCTACTTCTAAAAAATACCAACTGTGTTTCTTTGAACACATATGTGAAAAGAATTACAAACGCCACAGATAGTGGCTGAAAGCTTGGGAACATAATTACTATTTAGCATTGAAGTAAATACTGGAATGTTGCTACTTTATATTCTGTGCAGAGCTGTCTCTCCAGCAGCATTTGTGACATCTGGCTCAGTGTAACGTGCTGCTCTGAGAGATCACGTGTGCAGTGCATGCCATGCAGGAGCACATATTTTCCATGAGTGCCTTTCTGCAGGCACCATTCGAAACCAAGGAATTTTTCTACTTGAAGCTCAGATTGTGTTACAGTTGTTTATTTTGATAGCAACCACCAAGTTTAAACGGTTAGGAAAATGACAAGCATCACTGAAATTCCCATATATATAAAATAATAAAACAAGTTACCAAAATCCAATTTTTAGATGAAGACATCACCTTTTCACTAAGTGCATATTTAAACACATGGGTAAGAAGAAGGTTATAAAGGAGGTCTTATTATTTACCTAATAAAGTTAGATTTAAAGGCATTTCATGAAAATATTTTTGTGGCTTCTGTATTAGTGCATGGCGGTGCAATGCAACTACTTTTAATACAGAAAAATATTTATCTACACTCTCGTTTTGTCAAATCCATCAGCATTGAGATGCCCTGTATTACTGAGACAGAAGACTTGCTGAAATGCAGGAATATTTAGACATTTCTTTTTGGCATTGCACGTCCTTCAGCTGACCCCACAGGTGACTGTGGCACCACTGGTGTCCCTTTCCACAAAACTCAGCTGAGACCCTCTGCTTAAGCTTTCTGTAGGGGGCAAAGGGTGGTCACCATGGAAATCCAGAGCAACAAACCACATTCCCCAGCCGTGATCACGCAGCAAAATGAGCTCTGGACTGAGGTCACCCTGTGCAGACACAGCCAGGAACAGCTCTGTGTGTGTGACACCACGCTGTGCTAACAGAGCTCAGCCTCCACTCATTGACCTAAACCCATGGACCACGCTCAGAAACCATAAAAACTCAACCCTAGCCTAAAGTAGGCCACAAATGTTGACTTTTTCCATGGTAATCTTCATAAGGAATAGGAATTTCAGTGGTGTAAACAAAAACAGGAGTAGAAGCAATAACAGCACACCTTGGGGAAACACTCACGCCAATGTGGAATGAAGAGCATTAAAAAAGGAGTATTTTTGTTCCTGTTTCCTGACTGGAGCCTGGAGGGTAGCACAGCTTGTTCCAGTGCCCTCTCTATGGAATATGCTGAGCTCTCAGAAAAAAGGCTGGGCAGCTCGGGCTGCTCTCACAGGGACAGGGCACCTCTGCCCATCCTGCCTGAGCTCTGGGCACAGCAGGGCTGAGACAGGGCACCAGCGTGTGCCCACTGTCCCACTGGCTGCTCCAGCCAGCTCCCAATCCCAACCACAACCTGGAAACACCTACTGTCCATCCCTCTGAACTCGGGAAAAGAGGTGAGGTGCAAAAGGGTAGGATAACACTGCATGATCTTTCCACCCGCTGTTAAACCAGAGGGAAGAAGCCATCAGAAAATACCAAATCTCGGTGGCACAACTGCATTTATGCCTCAGGGACTGAGGCAGGTATTTATGACTACAGGGTGATCAATCCAAGCTAAGGAGACAGGTATTTGTTGTTTGGCACCAGTCCTGCTGGGTGTGCCAGTGCAGAGGGGCACCTTCACACACGGGACACCTTCACACTGACCTACACAGCGTGGTGAGGGAAAAGGGCCAGGAAAACCCCTCTTTCAAACTCGTGGGTGCAGATAACTAATTACCAATATGGTAGATGGAAGAAAGGTGTGCCCCCAGTGTGGGGAACACGCAGATTTCCCTTAAATCTCTCTAAGGCATCATTAGCAAAAAAGCAACAGAGGAAAAATTTGCACAGGAGATCTTTGTTCACAGATGAACAGGATGTATTTTGTTTCCTTTGGGAAATGCATAACTCCTGAATTTTATAACAAGGGTTATATTTTGGCACAACTGCACACCGACCAAAGAGAGTAGGGAGACATCAGGGTGCTGAATTTTCATCTTTTAAAATTATTACTTATTGCAGTCCTTGTTTTGAATCTGGGTAAAAAAAGAAAAGCAAAGGATCCCTCTTGCCGTAAGGGGTGAACAGAATGGTGTCACTGAATGGCCCAGCCCATCCTCCTTTTAGCAGCCCTCTGAAGGGCATTTCCACACAGCACCAACCACCACCTGCCCCACAAGGGGTGTAGTAAGGGACCTGTACATAAACCAAAGCATCTTTTAAATCACTGCCTTCAAAAGGCAAAAATAGCAAAAGAAATCGTGTTTCTCACACCCAAAACAGAAAGGTTATTTTGCAATTAACCACAGCACTGAAGTGAAAATGCACCAAGTGAAAATTCACTTTTAACTTTTGATTGACCTTTCGTCCCCTCACAGAAAACATTTAATGAATTAAGTCTCATCTAAATCTCAGACAAAATGAAAATTAAAATCCAGTATGTTAATTAATTACACAGCACAATTAAGGGTGGGTATCCTTTCAAATGCAAACAGTTCATTTACAGCTAGAACCACCCCAGGTGTCCTAGGAAAATCTAGAGATTAGGAACGGGAAGTAATTTGAAATGTGAATTCATTTGCTTTACCATCCCATGTTCCTCCCTCCCCCCACACCCCTGGCCTAGGTGCCCATGCCAGGAACTCACAGTTTGTATCTTGGCAAATAAAACTACCCCGAGGCAATAAAAGAGACAAAGAATGCATTGTAAATGGATGATCTTTGGCATCCACCAAAGATTACTCAGTGAATCAGTTTATATTAATGTCACTTATCTTCATCAACGCGCAGGAAACACACTCTGGACTCAAAGGGACTCCAATCTCTCCTTCTCCTCCTCCTACTCTTCAACACACACAGGGCTGCAAGAGCACTGGCAATTTAATCAATTTGTATTTCGTGTTATCTGACCAGAGAGATTTCCTCCTTCTCTTGGGTAGAATTTATCCTGGTGTGCTCAAAGCTCTGTTTGCCGAGAAGCCAGAAAACTGAATTACAAGAAACACTTTATTTTGCTGATGGGATTGCAGAGAGGTGGCTGGGGGCAGAGCACAGCCAGCTCCTGGTGCCAGCCACCACAGGCAGAGGATGATGGAGAGGAGGGAGGCAGTTCCAGGCAGGGTTATTCTATGGAAACCACAGCGAAAGCTTTCCATCCTAATGAGCCTGACAGGGGCTGGCAGCACAGCTGAAGATGGAATAGGCTATTTCAGAATCCTCAGAGGGTTTCTAGTATGAATAACATTTTGTCGACTGCGTATCTGAGCTCCTGTCCCAAACCAAAGTTAAAGCTAAGCTTAAGGTGCAAACTCTGCTCTGGAAAAGAGACCACAGCAGGGGAAACCAAAGAGGTGGCACAGCCTAACACCTGCTCTCCAAACCCCTTCTCAGGTGCTGCAGGGATTTAGTTCATGAACAACCACGAGGATAAATTTTAGTCTAATTCTCCCCTGTGAATTCTCCAGCGGGGTCTGAGAGCATCACCCAAAGGTGATGTCCAGGGAGCCCCCCATGGTGCTCACCATGAGCACAGCACTGCTTTGGGCCTGAGGCCTCCAACACAAAACCAGCACCCCGAGGTTTGCAACCCCACTGCAACGAAGGAAACAGTGGGGGACAAGCACTCACATGTTTAGTTATCAACTAAAACCCCGGTGTTTGATCCTGGGAAGAGAATTCTGATGTGCTAGAGACAGAAGAAAAATGAAAATAACTGCAGCTCAACAAGGAGTGTAGAAAACCTGTTCCATTTCCTTGATTGGGTCACCAGCTTGGATATTATGCCATCTTTCGTTTAAATTATGAATTGCAAAGTAATTGAAATGTGAAGTATTGCTCAATCAGTTTAAAATTTAATCTCAAGAAATTCAGGCGCACTTGATTTAACATTATTTTTCTTCCTACCAAAAAACCACCCTAAAATCAGAGAAATTAAGAACTTTTAGTCTTGCAGCTCTGTATCTGATACTCTCACCTGACAACACAAAACCCTCTAAAACAGAATTTACTAAAATAATTGCCCAAGCAGTGGAGTGTGTCCACACTGCATCAGTTGCTTGCTCTGATCAGTTGCATGCCAGGAGCTTCTCTCCCACATCACTCCTCAGGCTTTTGTTACCACCACTGTGAGTTTCAACAAGTAACTTAAAACTGGCAGCAAAGATGCACCTTTATTTACCTGTCTCTCTTTCCACACAGTGTAGACAAAGAATGTGCCTGGGCTCAACATAAATGAGGTCACTCATTTTGCTTTCAGCTTGTTTATAAAGCCAGCAGAGCCTGTCCTGATGTTCTTTAGGGATGTTTTCTTACATTTATTTTATATTAAATATCTACTTACAGCATGTTCTAGCTGTTGGGGATGAAGGTATTGATAGCAGGAAGGCATTTGTTGTGCTTTGGGGTTTTTTGTTCATCGAATTAGCTTTCACAAATGGATAAATACCCAAAATATCCTTTTTTCTACTGTCCCAAAACCTCCCCCATAACCCAGAAGGAATGAAACATAAAAACTCTCCAAGCTGGAGTTATTTCGAACGGATTCTTTTTGAAATTCCCAGGAAACAAGTACGTTTTGAACAATGTGGAAAGATCACCTGACAGACAACCCAATGATTTTTTTCCTGGTATGGACACTGCCAGTGGCACCAATGGAGCCGTTCCCAAGAGAGAAGGAATTTAAAGCTCCTGCCATTACTGTTCAATGACACAGAGCTGAGTGTTGGGATTTGGGGTTTGGTTAGGTCTGAAGAAAGCACTCACACTGGCACATACACTCTTCAATTAATTCACTTCTAAAAACGAAGGATTAATTATTTTAAACCTAATCAAGCCTAGCCATTTCTGCAAAGCTTTCAAATAAAAATAGTTCCTTGTCTGTGATGAATTTTATCAGGTAAGAAAATCACCGTATAAAATTCTCAGGGATTCATTCTTTACTCAGACTAATTCCAGCTGCATGCCAGATTTTCTCCATCCAGAACACAACTTTCCTTGGAAAACTCAGCTCTGCACTGAGAGGGCTCCACATGCCCATGTCCTCACACACTCAAACCCCACAGAAGGCATTACATGAGCTCACCTATAAGTAGGAGATATGAACAGCAAAAGGGAGGCAAGAGGCTTTCCAAAAACCTCAGGGAGTTTTATTTTGGAGAAGATATCCCTGTATTTATGCTCCCAGAACATGCTGACTCACGTGTACAGCTGGAGCTGGCAGAACAGCATCTCCTTGGAGGTGACAATTCCCTCTGTGTTTGTGAAGGAGGCAGAGCAGATCTGACTCTGCACGAGAGGAAAAGCAGCAGGATTTGGAGCTAAAAGCAGCTAACCAGGCTCTCTGGATGGCTGGTGACCACAGCAGAGCTCTGAACAGCTCTGCTAGAGGAGAGGGGTTTGGCAAAATCCCAGCCAGGGAACAAACGCCTGGAGCAAGCCGGGCTCTGGGAGGGAAGCACCCGGAAACACACTGAGTGTTCCAAGGCTGCACCATTCAAAACACAATTTAATCAATTTACCAAAGCCATTAGAACGTTTCCCTCTGGGTGAAAGACAAAGGCACAAAAAGCATCTCCTCTTGGCTCGTTTCTGTAAAGTGTGGTCAGACGTACTCCCATCAAGAGGCCAGACAAAAATGAGCACGAGGCTGAAATTAAGTCTTCCTGGCTGCTCTGGTAAGAGGGTTTAAGATGTAATTTTTATTTTAAGGATACACTGTTAGTTGGTACATTAGCCACGTTTGGAAAGTTTCTCTGCACTGTTCTCTCTTTTGGGACTCCAATGGGTTTATTAGAATTAAACCACCCAGACTCTGCCACGCTATCAACACAGCAGTTACATAAACCTGATCCATTTAATTTGTTGTGCTCAAAGCCCAGCTACTGCAGACAGTTTGGAAACAGAACTAATATTCCACAGGCTCAAACAACAGGCTCAGCAGCTGCTGCAGCTCACTCTGCCTGGCATGGGAAGGGCTGAGGGTGCTGATCTTTACCATTATTTCTCTATTTATGGCTAAAGCATAACACACATCAGGTATAAACCCCAAATCCGTGTGCAGCTCGTGGGAACTGATCCTAAAAAGCTGTAAATCTAAAGCTCTGTAAGTAGAAAGCAATCTCAAAAATGAGTGAAAGTTTGCTGGGGGAAACAACCTCTTCACTTCATCTGATTCTATTTAAATGGTACAAAATAATATGGATTTTGCAATTAATTATATTCAAATAGATAAAGCTCATGATTTCCAATAAAAGGCTCAGCATGGATGCACAGTTTTGGTTTGCAGCATGGAAAGGCTGCAGTATAAATAATCCAAGTGACCTTTCAGGCTGAACCAAGCAACACAGTGCCATAATTCCTCATGCAGGATAAAACCACCACGGAGCTGACAGTAAGCAGAATAACCTGAGAGGTTTGAGACAGGTGCTGGAACAAAGACTCTACTGAAATAGCTCAGTACTTATACCCAGCTCCTAGAAGAATATAAGAGATAAAACTTAACCGCCTTTGCTTGACGAAAGAGGAAACAATTTGGCTTTGAGAGGCACGTCCATCTCTGCTTCTTTCTGTTCATGTAAACCTGGCACTTTGTATTAAAATCCTGCAGCCAAGCAGACTGGTTATTATTTCACCTGACACTGCTGAAGAGCATTTAGGTCAGTCTGCACAAAGAGCCAGATCTTTCCTGATGCCAATTTTCCGGCACTGTCGGCCTTTGAAGGGTCTTGTGCTGCCCTCTGATGAAGCTGTCATTTTCCCATCTGGGAGAGCTGAAGATCAGGTGACACACCATGCATTTTTGCTGGTTTAGAAAATTAAAAGTCTATCAGTATTTGCTTTGGGAAACATTTCTCCCCAAATCTCTCAGATGCAGCTTGCTAGAACTTCCTGCTGCTGGCAGGAGAGCACAGTACAGTCACTGCCAGGATGATGAAATGAGGTTCTTTCATGTTCACAGACAAATCTGCACTGAAATCACCCTGCTGCAGTGTGGGGAACACACAGCAGCTTTCACAAACCTTCCCTGAACAAAAGGTTTCAGCAGCTTTAGGGACTTTGCCTTACCCAGAGATGGAGAGAGTTTTCTGTCTGTAGGAATATACATATGGATAAACCAGATTTTTAGGGCAAGAGACCCCAAGAAGATCATTATTAGTAGATCATTATTCAGCTGCTTTTTTCCAATATGGCTTGTTTCAGAGTTGCTCTTGCTAAACAGATGAATAATGAAACAGGTGTGATCCTGCTGTAGCAAAAGCAAATGAAATGAAGGGAGAAACACTGGAGAATGAGATAAAACCACAGTAAATGCATTCAGTGATGTCCAACACTTTTTAAAACCTTCATAGCTCCATTGAAACTGCAGTGGCTTTTATCAGCCACCAGCTGGGAATCCCAACTGATCAGAGTCAGAACCACTGTGCTATTTTGTTCATATTTTCCAAACAACAGAAAGAAAAGAGTGAATTTCAGAAGATTAATAAACATGTCACGTTGTAATTATTTTGTTCCTTCTGTGTGTAGCTAATGTTTTTTTTTACTGCATGTTCTAACTCAGATTTTGTGTTCCTTATATTAAGGCACTCTGTAAGGAAATATAAAACCTACATTAATGCCTTGTGTGCAGGCCTGTTTTGTTGAAGGATTTATAAATATTAACAAGATAAAATTTACAAATGCAAAAGACACCATTTGCAGCGGTAAATGTTTAATTCTGAGGGAACAGGAATAACATTTTCATCTTCATGCAAGTCATGAGCTATATTAGAAGAATACTGATGTACAAAGCATTAAAATAGCACTTTGCCAGTAGGGATCAGAGGTGATTCAAAAGCTTTCCACCCTTTCTAGTCTCAGTTCAATATATGACTTTTAGGTCTAAAAAATCTGCTTGGTGTTGGTAGCAATCTGGAAAGTGGAAGCCCAAATGATAATATTAGTTTTATTAATTCAATATCCCCTTCCTGGCAGAGTTCATTAATATTTTTGCTCACGTCAGACCCTTGTTGTGAACAGACAATGGAAGTTTGTCAAGCTCCAATAACCCACCTGATGAAGGCCACAGCACTCACATCTTTGTACATGAGCAGTGCACCAACACCTCCAGAAATTACCTTAAGCCCACAAATCAGGGGGTTGCCTTTAAAAAAAAGTAAAAATAGAGCGGTCATGTCAGAAACCAAATTCAGAGCTTCTGAGAAAAGACAAAAATACAGGTTGAGGACTGAGGGTGGGGGTTTCCAAGGCACTTTGGAAGTCTGATACCACAGGGGCTGGAAGCCCAAGGTCTGTTCCTGCTCCTGGAAACAGGAAAACAGGGGCCTGATGCTGACAGCACAGGGCTGTGCTTGCGAAAACCACAGCCATGGTGCCTACGTCCACAGGACTTTTCTTTTAAAGTGAATACTTGCAATAATTGAACTTTTTCCATCCTCAAAACAGAACATTGTCCTATTTACAACCGTTTTCCTCCAGAGAATCCCCTGGGTGGAGTAGGGGATTAAACTAAAGCTTTACAATGGCACTTTGCATTTTCCTTGAGCTCTCCTGTCCCTTCAAGGCCAGTGAAGGCCAAGATCACAAGTCTCTTTTGGGGAGAAATAGGAATAACTTGACTAAATAGAAATAGGAAATAACTTTACTAGATTAATTCCTCACTTCTAGGACCACCAAAAAATTGGTGGAAAGAATGAATAGAAAATGAGAAAACTCCTAGGGGTCAGATTTCTACCCAGCTCCCAGCCTCACCCAGAGCACTCTTCCTCCTGCCCAAAGCCACTGGAGGGAGGCACTCACATTTGAGGAATGCAGACAGGCTTTTAAATTTGATTTTATTTACATATGCAGCACCCAGGTCCCCACCCATTTCACATAGATAACACCAGATTAATACACAAAGAAACAGGGCCGTGAACGTTCAGAATGAGCCACAGCAGTTTCGCTGTCTCCAGTTCTAACATCCAGCCAAAGATATCCGCAGGAATAAAGGGGTTTAAGAGAAATAAAGAGTCTGTCAGTTATGAGCAGAATTTCCCTGTCTGTACCTTGTACAAACCAGGATTCTGCATTATCCTGCCACAGCGATGATGGATTGGGAGAAGCATCCCTCTGGTGATGGACAGGTATGGACAAGGCAGGTTGTCAGGTCAGTGGTCACTCAAATTCAACATCTCAAATGGCTGAATGGGAAGTTATGCCATAAACTATTAAAACCTAAACTCCTTAGGAAGAATGCTCCCAGCATGGCAAAGGGATAATGGGAGGACTTTGTAATCACTGCAAAAAGGACTATTTATTTTATTTATTTCTTCGCTCTCACTAGTGTGAGGTGTGGGGATGGTTTTATTCCCTTGCGTCTGTCACTTAACATGTAAGTCAGGAAACAACAGCACAGAAAGAAGAAAGAAAAGAGTCCCCACAGGCCGTGACACCGAGTAAGCACCACAAAAAGCAAAGCATTCAACATGAAATGGGAAGGAGAGGGAAAATTCTTCCGTGTAATCAACCTGCCATTCTGCCTAGGCCAACTCCTGCACCATCAGCAGTAAATACCTGCTGATTTGACACATCACCCAACTGTCATAGCATCTCTGAAGAGAATTTGTTGATGAAGGTATTTTCCAGACCAGTAAATAAACAACAACATCACAACCCATTTCCCAGGTATAAACACCCAGGCAAAGGGAAGATGAGCTGCATATTGTGCTATTAAACTCTTTAAGTACAATTTACAGCTAATTGCCTTTCACAGTGGGGGAAACCCATCCCTCCCCAACCAGCTCCATGCTTGATTTTTTATCCAGCTTCCCCAGGCTTTAATTGCTTGCTCAGACTGGGATGGGAGGCTAATGAGAGTCTCCAGCAGCACATTCAACGGGGGCAGCTCAGCAGAAATGTGCAGTTTTAGTGCTTTGCTGCAGGCCAAGAGTTGCAGGGAGGGAAAGCCTCATGACTCCTGTCCCTCATTAAATACTGGTGCACCATGGTAATTACAAAATACCATCCGAGAGCCCTTGCAGTCTTCTTCCAGCTCCAAAAGGCAGCTTAGAGTTCTCTGTTCACAAACAGAAGAATTGAAATATGGTGTTCTAACAAACATTGCAGGCTGTTAGGACTGCATTTATGAGGTGATAGATGCCCAGAATCCAGTTGGCTCTTGGGCTCCAGTCATTTCACCACAGCACAAAATGCTCTGGTGGGGTCTAGAAACTGCTGGAGTTACAAGAGTCCTCTTGGCCCTGAATTACCCATGGTGTTATGCTTAAATCTTTCAAGAGTAAATAAGCCTTTATTGATTAAATTGCTTTTATACCCAGTGCTTTAGTCCCTTGGTTTTATGTGTGTACATGTAATTTTGCAGACAGACACAATATGCTTGGGTTTTTTTATCTCCACAGAACGGACTTGCTCTCAAACCCCAAGGGCGAGGGCGATGAGACAGCAGTGCAGGGTAGGATGCAACAGCAGTTTTAAATTATGCTACAATTGACTTGAGAGCAGCATGTGAAGTAGTGTCCTTACAACAGCGGAGAGGTCTTTAATGAATTCCAAAGGAAAAAACATTTACTTCTGAATTTTCACTTAAGCAGGCGCCCAAAATGCTGCAGTGCACACTGTAAACAGCTCTGTCCTGTGAATGATAGCAGAGAGAAATCATTTACGAGATAACCAAGCTCCACAATGTGTGCTGTGCCTCACACACTGCAGGGACTGCTTGGCTATTTTAGGAAATGTTCTTCTGCTCACACATTCTCCTTTACCCCGTGTGCACAGACACAAGCATCTCCCAGCTCTCAGCAGCTCTTCACCTGCATCAATTCCCCACAGCCCCTGCGCCTGTCCTTACTGCAGGTCGTGTTTATCTTCAGGTCAAGCCTATGATAATAAGCAGCACTTTCTGCAGCAGTTTTATATTGTTAATCTGCTTCCATTACCTTCAAAACAAGCTGTAAAAGTGCATTTAAAAGCCCTCGTCTCAAATTTATTTACACAGCACGGATATATACTGGAATAGAAACTGAGCAAGGTCTCATCTGGCTTTCTGGAAGGAACAATAAAACTGCCCAGTCCCCAGCGTGAGATTAGGTTTTCTTTATGATCCTCTGTCTAGGAGGTACTCCTGTTTTTACAGCCCAGCACAGTGAGGATGAGATAATTTTGGATCTGGGCATTGCCACACGTCAACCCATTCACAGAAGAGCCCATTTCAGTAAAACTGAAATATCTATCCTATTCTTTGCCCTGACCCTCCCTCCCACCTGCACGACATAAATTCTGTGGGAGCCAATTCATGATGTGGGGGAAGAAAAGGTCACATCTCTGATTTGAAGGCCTTTCCTGGACCTCCTCTCTTCTCCTCACACGTTGGTATTTCAGTGTGCCTAAGGGGGGAAGGGGAGAGCTCAGCTGGTCAGAGCAGGGTGCTGTAACACCAGCTGGGGGTTCACCCCATGGACAGGCCATGCCCTAAAAGCTGGACTCGATGGTCCTTGTGGGTCCCTTCCAGCCTAAAATGTTCTATGATTCTGTGGGAATCTGTTAATCCTGAGCTGGGATTCCAATGGACAGTGGCCACTTCCTCACCTCCCTCCCCACAGCAGGACAGTGCCTGGCCAGGTGGGGCAGCTCCAGGTGACCCAAGGCTCCTCCACAGAGAAAGCACAACTTCTTCTCCACCCAGAAGAGCCTGCAGCAATCTCAGGGATCGGGAACAACAATCTGACCCCTTTCTGCCTTGATGTCTGACCCAAACATGAGGCCCACGGCCTGAAGATGCTCTGGGTGTCCAAAGCAAACCCAAGCACACGCCAAGCCCTCCGTGGGTCACTCCCAAGGGACACGGGGGTGCTTGGGGCTCGCTGTGTTTGTCCTGTCCCAGGGGCTGCCCGTGACACAGGGCCTGGGAGCACTTTCCAGGGGCGTTTGGGAAGGACTCCTCTGAGCCAGGCGGGCTCCCTGAACTTGTTATGCAACAGGCCTACAAATAGTTCATTCAGCACAGTCTGGGGATTAGTCTGGTTCAGCTGGACACTTGGAGCTTAATCCCGGCCAAGCAACAGAGTGTGGCAAAGGCATTCCTGGGATTTGCTGACGGGAGGAATCTGCGGCCAGCAGCCAACCAAATATGTAAGCTTTCAGAAAGCAGCCTTTCCTCAGACACCCAGAATGTCCACTCTCTATTACCCCTCACGGTAATCACGTCAGGCAGCTTCCCATTCGGCTGTCACGGCGCGCCAGCTCGCCCCAGGAAAAGCATGGAAGGTGGCATTTCAGTCCTATTGCAAATGACAGCTCAGGGTCAGCAGCAGGCCACAGCTGAAGGGAGCCGTGAGAGGAGAATCTCCCCGAGCTGGCACCAAAAAGGGCTCTCTCTGCCTCAGACTGTACTCGGAGTTTGCTCCGAAGCAAAGTGAGTTCTGCTTTCAGTGAGCACGGACGGTGCTGTCTTGGCTGCCTGTCCATGTAGGCACATTTAATTATCGCACATCCACAAAAGAACCAATTATGTTCCAAATTAAACTCCCTCTCTTGTTCCTGCCCTTTAATGTGCTGACAAATAAAAGCATGAAATGATTTGTATTCATCATCAGGGTGGCTGGGAGAGGTTCGCAGCTTACAGATGCAACCAGGCCAGGACAAAAAATGTTCATGCTCAGGAGGGAATTTTAATTGCAGATGTTTCGCACGAGGTAACGAGGGACCTGCGTGCTGAGGCTGCAAGGAAAAAATACTCTGAGGATTCTCTTCCAATTTAAACTAAATTTATAGAAT
Organism: Monarcha castaneiventris obscurior; assembly: GCA_026261815.1. Taxonomy (NCBI): domain Eukaryota; kingdom Metazoa; phylum Chordata; class Aves; order Passeriformes; family Monarchidae; genus Monarcha; species Monarcha castaneiventris. The sequence goes on from JAMPIT010000484.1 coordinate 19,418,203, forward strand.
TAAAAAAAAATGATGAACATTAAATTAGGATTACATCACCACCAAGCCAACACCTCATCCCTCTTGGTGATGGTGATCTCAATCAGAAAACTCACTGCTCCGCCCTGTTTTGGCAAATAAAAGGAAGCAGTTGTTTGGAGCATTTTATGGATATTGAAAATATATTCCCTCATACTCTGGCTAAACAGTTCTTTTCTTTTTTTTTTTTTTGGTTACAAAAATGAATAGAAAGAGAGCTTCAGTTATTAGAAAAATGCATTTCAAGCCCTCTAAGGATGTTTCTGGAACCTTACTGAGAGGCATCAAACCTGCTTTTGTAAAGTCCTGCTTCAGATCTCTATATTGAGAAATAAACATATGTTACTCTAACCAAAAATTCCTCCCTCTAAATTTAAAGGTCCATAATTGTGCAGTGCTCTGGCAGCCAAACAAAACAGGTATTTTCACACAAAGAAACCCTTCTTGATTGTTTTACAGAAAGAGCCTTGGCATGAATCTGTAGCAGAGCTAAAACTGGTGCTGCACAGAGGAGAAGCTGCCTGGTGGCTCCTCCACGCTGACAAGGCAACTGTGCCATGGGGGTGGAGGGTAGAGGCTGCTTTCAAATGAATTGTTTTGCGTGGGAGTCAGCCCTGCAGATGGAGGGAGCTGCTGTGGCCTGGTGTGGAACATCTCTGGAGGCCCTGCTGACCAGGGGCAGCTCCAGCTCTGTGGGCGAGGTCGGTGCAGCCCAGGGCTGGTTCCTGCTGGGCTCTGCAGGAGCACCACGGAGCTGTTTTGGCTTGGAACACAAAAATGTCCATCCAGTTAAAGCCCCTGTCCAGCAGCAGGCAGCTTTTGTGGTTTCTGCACACAACTGGGGCCACCCGGCCATGAAACCGTGCCCTTATTGCAGCGCTGCAGGGCTGAGCTGGGCTGCCCCGGCCAGGCCCCATCCCACCCGTGTCCAGGGACACAAACCCGCTCTTTCTGCACCACAAAGGCCCTGCCACACAAGCCAGTGCATAAAAGTATCTCAGCTGGCCAGGCCTGGCCTCACTCAGGCTCAGCAAGGGTGTCTCGTGTTGGGGCTGTCGGAATTGGGCAGATGAAGGTCAGACTCAGAGAAGGGAGTTAGATCCTGCACAGGCATAATTTAGTGTCACCGAAATGCCTTCCAGAGCTGTTCTGCCATTCTTCAGCTAATAGGGTGGCTATTTAAAGAAAGAAGGCTCTTTGCAGTGATCCAATCATTTGGAACATGACTGCTGTGTGACCAGCTTTGGTCGCACATTTCTCTGCTCTTATTTAGGGAACCGAGACCCATCTAGTTATTTCTGCACAACTGAAGGGATCAATTAAAATATTCATTTCCATTAGTTCTGATTCTCCAGAACACTTGCAGACAGAGTACCTGCCAGAAGCAGACCACAGCCAGCAAAATGCTCAGGAAGGGCTGAACAGTTTGGTATGAAGTCTCAAGTATTTTCATTTCACTTCATGCCCACAAGCCTTTATTTCTTTTACATTACCATACAGGCAGTCTCTGCTCTGTGCTGTCAGGACAGTCACAAATAAGTGTCTCTATCATTGGTGAAACAGTGCTGTGACAAGTACAATCAGGCAAGGCAAGCTCTCTCATTAAATGTTCAGATGCATGAAAACAGCCAGGCATTTTTTCCTCTAGGAACTGCAGGAATTAAAACACACCAATTTGAAGCTGTGAAAGATCACACAAGCACATTTAAGAGCTCCAGATAAGTGTGGGAGATGCCCACAACATCTCCTCAGAATTTCGCTGGTTTTGTTGATACTCAGGCTGCTCACAAAATAGATTGAGAGGTACAAACCACAGAGTATCACACAGCCAGTGCAAACTCCCCTTCTTCAGGAATGGCAGCTTCTGCATTTCCTGGCAGACTGTGCCTGATGGCTTCAGGACTCAGATGAGCTCATTATTTGACCATGATTTACAGAGAGACCCACTGCTCCAGACCAACCCCCCCACAGTCCCTCCTGCTCTCCCCAGCTTTTCCCACTGAGGTACCAGAGGTGTGTCCCAGCAGGAAAGGTTCTTTGCACACCCTGAGCAGACAGAAACCTGTGGGCAGCACCTTTCAGCACCCACCAGCCCGAGGGTTGCACGCTGCTGCTCAGCTCTTGGTACAAAGGCACAAATCAGGGTGGCAGCCTGGCTACCAAAGATCGCCCAAGAAAATCCTGCTCTGTTTTCCTGTGCTCGAAAAGTGTGACCGTGTCTCCCCTCTGATGCCTGTCCTTGTCTGCTGTTCTGCTTTCAGCTGCCTCAAATTGCATCTCCCGTGCCTCAAATCCAACGCTGCTGGGTGAGAAACCAGTGTGCACTGAGGGGATGCTCTAAGCAGAGAGGACAGCAGGAACACTGACCCACCCAGCATCAGCCACTTCTCTCCCTCACGCTGCCCTCTGGGGCTGCTCGAGACCACTCTTGACACCAAAACCAGCCAGGAAACATCCTCAGGGAAGGATCAGCCACACTGAACTGGATCCTGAAAGTCTAAAGTGAGAGAAGTCACGAAGGGGGTGAAGTAACAGCACAAACCAGGGGAGGAGAAAACATCTTTCAACCCAGGAACTGATAGAAATAAATTTGAGAGCCTCTCACTGGGATCCACGTGGAGGCAACTGCAGAGAGAACTGGTCCTGCACAGGAGCTGCATATTAAAAGATGAATTTTCTCTGATGGGCCTCAGTAACCTCGTCACTGCCCCCTGCAAAGGGCAACTGCACGTGGTAGCTTTTGCCTGCATTTCCTGGTGTGATCCCAATGGATTTTCCTCAGGTGCAGCGCTGGACAGAGCAGACCAACAGCTCCTGGGAAAGCTCCTGGGCTGCTGGAGAGCTGAGCCCAACTGAGATCATGAAAATGGCACATGTGCAAGAGACCCCAACACCACCATATCGACTGCATTTGTACATTTTTAGAAAAAATTCTTTACATGGCTAATATTTTTTCACCTGATAAACTGCATATTTAATGCAAAAAATCCCTTCTTTTTTCAAAATTCTAAAGCATGGAAAAGGAATAAAGCCAAACCTGTGCCTATAATGCACAGACTTTAGAAAAAAAAGGTGTACAGAAAGTATTAGTATTTGATTTTCCACATCTGACCTACTATTTCACATTTTACAATTTGTTACTCCGAGTAACCCAGCTCTGTTAGATACAAGCCTAAATTTAATCCAGAGCACCCAGACAATCACTACACAGCCTGTGAATTTGAGAGACAGAATTTACTCAATTCCATTTTAATTTCTATTGTGTGTAAAAGTGTTTAGAGTGTGAGCCTTGCTACGAGATGACAGAATATCATTATACAGTAATTCAAATGCTTTCAAGACTGCTAAGAAACCTCCACTATAATGACAGGCCTTGTGAAGTGCTTAAGAAATGCTGTTTCATCCCTTCTAGACGGGTTTAGGATAAGAAAATTCATATAATAAGATGATATATTTACAGCACACGGGTTAACCTTTAAACTTGCTGTAATCATATTATCCAGAATGGGATAAGACCTGCAGCAGTGACATCACATGGTCCTTCTGAGTTGGGATTTTTTTTTTAGTTTGCTACAAAAAGCAGAAGATCTGGGAGGATGTTCTTGCAAGAGGCATCGTTCTCCTTGTCCAGGTCCTCCTTTCAAGGGTTCTGGAATTCTTTAGCAAGGCTGAACAGCAGCTTCCTTCAGAAACACTGAGCTCAGGAAAGGGGAAACAGCTTGACTTGGTATTTATGTGCCAAGATAAATAAGAATGTCAGAGGAAGTGAGCATTTAAAAAGATTGGGTAAACATACCCTGCGAGGGTGGCTCACTTTTCCTAGAATGTTCAAACACCCACACTTTTTTTTTTTTCATACAAAAATATCAACTGGAGATAAAATCTCTTCCATGGCACAATTCCACTGTGATCACAAGCAAGCAAAGGAATGCAGCCCGTGCCCGAGATCACTTTTGGCTCCCAGCAGAAAGAGTTTCTTTTCCCCAGAGCTGGATTCCTGCTCTTGCTGTGATCTGTGTGGCACCCACTGGCTGCCTCGTGCTCTCCAAAACATCAGCCAGCTGAAAGTGGGATTTAGCAGAGAGCCAATCTTCTCTGCTTCAGCCAGGAAATAAGTCAATCCAGGCAGTAAACATTATATACAGCTTTATCTATTGTATTCTGAGCAACAGATAAGGGAGACAGAGCAGCGCCATAATGATAAATCAAGGTACAGAGCTCTCCAGTTTTCCTTCAGAGAATAAAGGGATGAATGATCTCATCATGGACTGCCCTACTCCAACACCAAACTGGAGAGCTGAGGGATCCTACCAAAGGATATCCTTCAGAAATCTGTATGCACCTCGAAATTGTGTAAACCTTGGGTTTGAATGCTGCTTTCAAAGAGTTCAAAGAGAGACAAAGAGTTTTCAAACTGAAGCAAATTAATAAAATAAAAATTAATAAAATTAATAAAATAAAATAAAAGTCAACAAATTAATAAAAGTCAACTTCTCACATATCTGCACTGTCACACTGGCACTGTAAGCTGCAGTTTATGCTCTGAGCAGCGAGAGGCTCCCTGCCCAAGCTCCCAGAGCAGTTAATAATGACAGTGTCAGGAACACTGGCACTGGGAGGCTGGAGAAAGGGACAGACCTGGCTGTTCACAGTCCAATTAAAATCTAAGAACAATTCTACTCGTTTGCTGGGTTGGAGCACAGACTGGCTTCCTTTGGAAAAGCCCTGTTTGGCTCCCAGGACCCAGCTTATCCAGGCAGAAGCAGCTGGGATCTGCTTTGCTGAGTGCTGGAGTCTTTTCTCAGTGGGCAAAGTGATTCAGATGAGGCATTGTGAGCAGAAGGACGTGCAGGAGGGTGATGTAACCATACCCAGAGTGCTGTAGGGAAGCTGGAGCCTTCAGACAAATAGCTGGAGCTTGCCAGAGAAGAAAGCTTGCATAGCAAACACCAACTGCAGGCTCAGGGGCTCAGCCCCGGTGCTGCTCCCGACCTCGAGCACCAGTTCTGCTCTGTTCTGCCTCCGAGCAAGCCAGCAAACACTTCTGCTATTGATATGCAAACCTGCACACCAGGCATTTGCTGTATTTCAGCCTTCCCAGACCTGACACTGCCACAACAAACAGCTTGGACCGGGATGCAGAAGGCTCAGCAATGTGAATTGCTCGAGTTTTGCTCCCTTTGCATACTAACACTTCGTATTCTCCTGCAGCTGACAGCTCCCTCACTCACTTCCACCCATGGCCGAGCTCTGGAGCCAAACAGAAGTTGCACGTCAATCTCCTCCATGGTTTTCCTTATCTTTTCACAAAAAGAGTGGGTGTGAAGGCTGAACTGGAGAGCTGGAGCTGTGTTTGGAGCTCTGCAGGAACGGGGACAAGAGCAAAATCAAAGCTCCTGGATCTGCAAAGGCTGGAGGCAGAGGGGTGCAGGCACCCAGTCAGGCACTGCTGCTGGTCAGAACTGGACTGGGACTTCTGGGCTGTAACTTCTAGGGGAATACAGAATTCCAGCCCCTGTCCCACTGCACAGCGCCTGAGCCAGCGCTTGTGAGGGAACCAAGTCCTCTGCCCTCCTGTCCATCCATCCCACTGTCCCCTCCAGAGCTCTGGAATGTGAGCTCTGTGCTGGCAGGAGTTGCTGAGAATGTTGGAGGTGGCCAGGTCAGACCTGCACAGCCACCCCAGGAGCTGCAGGCTGGAATTGCTGCCTCCAGACCAGGCCCTGCTGCTCCAAGGGCTCCCTGTCCTCCCTGGCAAGCTGGGCCAGGGAGCAAACCAAAAAAACATTTCAGGAGGAAAAATTACGTAGTTCTGATTTGAAACATTCATTTATATTTTTGTAGAGCAAAACAAAACCCCACAGGGCACGTCCCTGGGCCCTCAGGGGCTGTGCAGGGTGAGCTGGGGCTCTGGGTGGTGCTGAGCCAACACAAGCAGGGCTCCTGAACCATGGAGAGAGGAGATTAAGGGAGCAGCCAAGCAGGAGCACTGGGAAGAGGCAAAGTCCAGGGCTGGGATGAAGTGACAAACAAATGGCACTACAGAGGAGTCCCATGACAACGGGACCTGCAGCAACACACAAACAGGAAGGGAGGGAGGGAGGGAAGGAGAGCAGAGTGAAATTTAACCCCACAATTATTTTCCTTGGCTCGTTTCCTTTCCAGCCAGCCTTCCACACTGTATCAGCAGGTTAATGTCACCATCCCTGATCTCCCAGCAGGGCTTTAGAAATTCGTGTGTGCCACTGATTTCAGAGCACAAGGGCCCAGATAAGCTCCTCTCTGGGATACAAATGCCTGATGCTCGGACACCTAAACCAGGGCGTTGCTCTGCCCTTCCCATTTCCCACCTCATTGCTTCTGTTCCTAATAACAGAATGTTTTATTTTTCCACTGGGCTGTTCACCATGTTAACCAAGAGACACAAAGCACCGTGGTTATACTAACAGATCACAAATAGGATCCAACTAGTAAAGTCTGGTTACCAGGAAATATTTTCCTATGGCCCTTTGCTGGAAAAAAACACATCTGAGGCCACCCCTCTTTGTCAGCAGCTATCAAATGAGGAAAAAGAGAGCAGTGTCTAAAAGGAAATACAATTTTTTTCCCCCTTTTGGAACTGAATCCAAGAATATTCTCTGGGTGAAGCCCCGTGGAAGGGGCACGCAGCTGAACCAACAGCCCTGAGTGCACACTGAGTAACATCACAAACGCACACCAGGCCACTTTCTCCAGCCACACTCTTTGATCCCTGCCTTCTCTGCTGTTGCTGCCTTGAAGACTGTCTCAACTGATCCAAATCTTGGCTTAAATCTTAGGAAAATACTGTTGGAGTGCACAGTACGAGTATGAAATTATCTGCCTCGAGCCCAAGGAGGTCTTCACCACCAACCCCTCTGAAGCAGTTGGGTTTTTGTCCTTCAGTGTGATCCCACCTCAGCTGTGCTGCTGATGCTTTCTGCCTCTGCAGAGAGAACTTCAGCACTGCACTGATGCCTGAGAAAACCAGGAGGACTGGGCAAAATCCTTTTCCTGAGTGCGCTGTCCCCGTGTGCCTGTAAGTGTTGGTTGTTTCTGTGATCCCCAGTGCTGTGCAGGGCAGGGCAGCCGTGCTCCCCCTGAGCTTTAGCAGCACCCAGAAGGAGCAGGATGCAGGGGATGCTGTGATGTGGAACACCTGATTACACCCACTTCAGTTACCCTGACGATTCAGCACTGCCTGCAGGACACCGAGGGGAGCTTGCCTCCAGAGCTGGTTGCACCCCAAAGAGCTACAAATGTTTGCCAGGCCCTGTGTCCTGCAGATCTCACGTGCCCACACACAAATCACACCTGTACAAACTGATTTCTCTGTCTCATTGATCAGGCCTATGAAACTGATCCTGCCCAATGCTCCCAGGCTGCTGGGAGAGCACACAGCTGAAATGAAGGTTTCTAAAATCCAGCTCTGCCTCTCATATCAACTTTCCCCTGCAGCTGAATAAACCGTTCTCTCCTTTCCTCTCCCTCAGTCTTTCCATCTGGAAAATGAAGACATTTGCATCTGTGCTCTGGGTGCCTGTGCTGTGCATTTCAATCAGCAAATGTTTATAAAAAATATTTCAGGAGGAAAAATTACGTAGTTCTGATTTGAAACATTCATTTATATTTTTGTAGAGCAAACCAAAACCCAGCAAAGCCCGGGGATCATTCATCAAGGATCCGATCCAGAGCCCATGGAATTAATTTTCCTTGAGGTTATGGCCCAGGCACCTCAGGCCTGGTATTAAATATGAAGGAGTTCTTATTGCAACTCCAGATGAACATCTAGCAGCTATCACAGCAGACAAAATGAAAACAGGCAGCAGATCTAACTCTCCTCCCCCTCCTCCAAACCACATCCCAGTCCTGCCCCTCTGAATGCCACTGCACTGAGCAGGGACTGTCAGCTCCCACAGCAGCTCTTCCTCCTGGAAAGGGCTCCTACACCCCCTGGACAGCATCATCTTGGTACTTGTTCCCACTGCCCACACTAGAAAACTTCTGAGTGGCCAAAACCCTTCCTAAACTCCAGGCTGCTCAGTCCTCACATGTACAAGGTCTGTGAATATTTTTTCGGAGACCTAAAGGAATGAGGAGCCTGGATTAAATGGAATTTCAGCAGGATTTTTCACTTTGGTGAATGCAGCTGTTGGAGGAAGCAGCCAGCTAAGCTGTTTCTTGCAGGAGGCACAGACACACAGTTTTGCCTTGCTGTAAAGCAAATACCTTTTTTAAAAGTCGGGTTTTTTTCCTGTCATCTCCCTTCTCATGCTTCAGGAGGGGATTTAATTTTCCAATGGGCACAGCACAGCAGCATGGCAGTGTTCTGTGCTTTGACAAACCTCAGGTTCCTGCTTCTGAAGGAGTCCCCTCCAACAAAGGCTTCTTCTGCCTGGGAGAAGTCTCACAACGAGATCCAACTTGCCTGCAATTTTTTTCTTCCCGAATAAAAATCCTCTCCTGGAAAATGTGAATTTCCTTCCGAAGCTTTTCAGTTCCCTGCAGACCAAGCACTGAGGAGGGAGTAATGCCCAAACTCTGGCACACCAAGAGCACAACCACACAATTTACCTGTCCAAACCCGCAGCTGCCTCCGTGCCCCTGAGCTCCTGGCTGTCCTTGCAGAGGATGCATTTCTGCTGTGCCAGCGTTGCCACTCGCAGGCAAGAGTTTCCCAAAACGGTGCCTGTCCATGGAATCCCCCCCAGCCAAGCTCCAGGTGCCAGCAGCACCCTTCCCCTCCCTGCACTGCCCAGCAGAGCCTCCTTGGCTCCAGCAGCAGCACAGGAGGGATGCTGAGCAGCCTCATCCCTGCCCAGGGCTGCAGCTCTGGCGTTACACCCATCCCCAAACACACCCGGGCTTGGCAGAGCCGTGCAGGAGCTGCCCAGCTGCTGGCACTGCCCTGCCTGCCCCTGCCCAGCCTGGCAGCAGTGTCTGTGCAGGGAGGGTTGGGGCTGTGCTGCCTCTCACAGGGCACTGGGAGTGAGACCTGCCCTGTGTCTCCACCCGCCAGAAAATCATCATTTCAGCAGCAAGGACCTGGAGGCTCCTGATTTCCCCCCTCAGTTTGTGGATGGAGCACCAAACCTTCACACCCAAGGTGCACAACCTTTACTGTCCAGGTTACAGGAAAGCCAAAAACATCCATGGAAAGGCTCTGGGCCTTCAAACATCTCCCACTGAATGTAACTGCAAGCACAAATACTGCAATTCCAATTATATGCTTTTATAAATTCAAGACATCATTTTTTCCTTAAGCTGCAGACCAGTCTCTTTTAGTACCATTTAACTCAGAAACCCCTGTTTTAACTTGTTTATTTTTTTAAAAATTAGTAAAAAAAAGGAGCTAGATTATTGCTTTCAAGTGACACTGTGTTTAAAACCAAATGATAATTTAGTGGAGGGAAAAGGTCATTTTTAGAGGTATTTAGGAGTATTTTTCTCTTCCTCAAGCACTTAAAAAAGCACAAAGCAGAGCTTCTCCCTTGCTGGCCGGACCCCTGGATGCTGCACACGGATGAGGTGAGTGACCCTCCACTCAGGAGCCCAGCACAGGCACTGGCAGGCACTTCCCAAAGTCCTGCCCTGGCTGAGGAGAAGAGCAGTGCCCACATTCCTGGGCTACCCAAGGCCTGGGAAAACCCAGGAGAAGGGGAGAGTTGGGACCGAGGCTCTCAGAGACCTTCTCCAAGTGACAGAGCCCAAACACCTCCAGCCCCCCTGACACCTCCCAGTCTGCTTAGATTCAGATTTCCATGCCACTCCCACTCCAGCCCCAAACCTGCTGCCCAGGGAGCCCTCACCATGTACAGGACTCGGGTCCCAGCTCCTGGGGCTCACACCCACCCCTGCTCCACAGCACTGAAACTCTGCTGGTGTTTATGCCAGTGAGCACCCGACAGGTCGAGCTATTTCTCGTTCTGTTCCTGAAGATTCCCATAAAACAGCACTCTGGCTATGAATTTTAACTTGAACTCAGCTTATGACTTCGGGGGATTTTTCATCCCTTTGCTTCCAGCTGCATGTGGAAATTAAAGCTCCATCAGGTCTCCATCTCCCAGTCAAACTGCTGTGTGAAGCCTGACAGCATCAGCTGTGATTCCATGAGTTTTTGACAGGCAGCTCCTCGAGACCTTGGGTTTTTAAATGGGAATCTTGCAACTTCCTGCCCCGGTGCTGAGCTCTGATTCCTGCTTCCCTTGTTCCGACCGTTCTGCAGCTCTCACGGTCACACCAAACCCAAAGCAGTCTCAAGTAATTGGTACTTGGCAAACCCAGCAACGATTAATACCTCATTAAAATAAAAATATATTAATCTACTACCACTAACCTACTATCTCTTAAATCCAATGACCCTGACAGGAATTAGCAAAATTGTTGTAAAAATCTATTAAGCCTGTGAAATGTATTACATATACTAAGAGCTATAAAAAAATCAACTCAGCCCCCTAAATCCCTGCCCTTTCCCTCAGAGATGCCCCAGCCAGCCCTTACATAAGGACAGAACACCCATGGACACGGGCCAGTGCCAGGGCTGTGCTCGGGGAACTCATGAGAACCCATTCCCATGTCTGTCCCATGAATCCACACCTTCCATGGACAGCACAGCCAGGAGATCGATTTTTATAAACCTGAGCCACACTCACGGTTTGCATAAACCCCTCCTTCCCCAACTGCATAGATTGCAGCGATGGAACCGAAACATTCTGCTCCCTCTGCTGTAGGATTGTTTATTGTTCTGATGATTTATTTAAAGGCGGATACACAAAGAAGAATAAATACATCCAGCAACAAAATCAACAGAAATTCACCCGAAGGGATTCAGGGTGGGCACGGGCTTGATTGACTAAATGCAAATAAGAAAACTGAACCTCCAGCCTGGAATCAATGCGAGCAATCTACATAACACAGCACATCAGCTGCGATGATTAACACCCTTATTTTTCTGCTGAGAACTTGATATGCATTTATAAGGATGAAACACGACATTCCGTTAATTCCAGCAAGTTACATGGGTGGCTCTGCCTCGAAAAGCCAGGGAAGCAAAACCTTTGTACATGACTACTTCAGGCATAACAGAAAGCTGTATAATTAGAAAATGTCATCTGCTGCACCCGGAACGCCTGGTTTTGCCTCTCCCCAGCCCAATACATGCACAAACAGAATTTATTAATATTTCCCCCCACCGCCAAGCCCCGGCACATTAAATCATCTCCGTAGCGAAGCTCCCGCTGCAGCAACTTCTGCACTGCATCATTCACCTACCTCTGACTTCATTGTTCCGCGGGCCGTGAATAAATAAAACCAAACATCCAGGTGGAGCTGTCACGGCTCCCCTTTGCGGCGGATGCGCAGCGAGAGCCCCGGAGGGCGCTGCCGGGGGCTGGGGCTGGAGCCGGGGATGGAGCCGGGGATGGAGCCGGGGATGGAGCCGGGATGGAGCCGGGGATGGAGCCGGGATGGAGCCGGGGATGGAGCCGGGATGGAGCCGGGATGGAGCCGGGATGGAGCCGGGGATGGAACCGGGATGGAGCCGGGGAAGGAGCCGGGATGGAGCCGGGGATGGAGCCGGGGATGGAACCGGGATGGAGCCGGGGATGGAGCCGGGATGGATCCGGGGCTGGGGCTGGAGCCGGGGCTGGGGCTGGAGCCGGGGCTGGGGCTGGAGCCGGGGCTGGGGCCGGGCAGCGCAGGGCTGGGGGCTGGCCGGGCTGCTGCGCTGCTCAGCACATTTGCCGAGCATGGTGCGATGGGCCGGCCCCAGGGGCAGCCCCAGCCCCGGCTGCGGGCACAGCCCCGTGCAGCTGTGCGGGAACAGCCGCACTGCAAGGTCAGTGCCCCGCCAGCCCTGCAGCGCCGGCGGAGGGAGGATGGAGCGCCGCGGAGAGGAGGATGCTGCTGCCCCTGCCTCCCCACGAGGCGGCCGCTTCCTGATTGCCCTGCTAAATTCCCAAGTAATATTCGCCTCCTGCGCTGCTCAGCCCAAAATGGAGTATTATCATCATCATCATTATTATTATTATTATTATTATTATTATTATTATTATTATTATTAGCAACTCGCAACTCGGAATTGGGAATGATACCGGCGGTGCAGGAGCAGCAAAATGCTGCGGCGTAACTTTCACGCCCAAGCAGAAAGTGTTTTGTCTTTTAATTGCCATTTTATTCGTGATTATTTTTTCCTCTGGATTATCCCCTTAAACACCACTGAGGCAGACAGAACATGTATCAGCCCCTCCGGGCTCCCACGGTATCCCCTAAAGCTGCCCATGGCCTTTGACAGCTTTTTGCAGGGCACTGGAAGGGCTGAGGTTGTGCAATGAGCTGGCTGGGGCTCAGCGGAGGAAGGCACCCATCCTCCTCCCTGTCAGACCCCACAAGCTCCGAGGCTGATCTGTTCTACACTCTGGGAACCTCTCAGCACCTCTGAGTCAAAAATGTATGGCTCAGGCTTCTCCTGCCTCCAGAGGAAACAACTTTCCCTCACCTTTTCTGCAGAACCATCTCCTTTACCACTGAAATGCCTGTTCTGTGTTTGTGTTACTGGGGCAGCTTGAACTGAACCCCAGAGCACAGATCAGATCACTGCTGTTCCTGGGTGTAGGGCAGCCCAAAGCAGTTTAGGCTTTAAAATCATGGGTGACATAAAAAAGCAACTCTGTTTATGCTGTTTCTGGTCAAACTCGAGCTAAGTTTCCACACGTGCTCTTTAGCACAGCCTCAGCACAGACTCTTCCAATGATGCTCACCAGTTGTCATGGTTCAAACAGCAGCAAATTACACACACATAAAGGAAAAAGGAAATCAGGATCTGTCCAACCAACTACCAGATCTTTTCCGCTTTCGCAGAGGAATCCCTTGAAAAGGAAATTTTTTGAACAAAAATTTCTCCGCTACTTGTATGGAGTTTTGCAAATGTGGTGGCAGGTCAGGAGCTTGATACAACCCACAGAAATTGCATCTGAAGTACTGCATGCAGCTTCTCCTACCTGTCAGCCATCTGTGCAGCACATGTGATGAGGGTATCCAATGGCACAATCCTACTGACTGCATTTAGCCAGAGGTGGGGAAGTGCCCCTGTCCTTGTCTGGGACGGAAATACCACGAGTTCAGCTGGGCTGAACTCAGAGCCCAAGGCTTTTACAGCCCTTTTCTCAGATCTGAGAAAGGGTTCCTGGGTACTGCTTCAGTTCTTGCTCACCAGACTCCTGTGATGATAAAATCGCTGTATTTCAGTCAGCTCCATGGGTTTTCTGGGCTGGCATCACTAATGGTGACTTTAAAAGTAACCAAAGTTACTGGTGATGCCTTTCCTGGTCTTAAAAATCAAGAGGCAAACACGGTTAGAAGGGGAAAAAGGGTTTTACCTTGGTATTTATTGTAAGGATCCTTAGGTGCACCACGAACAGGTCGAATACACCTCTGTGCACCCCTCTTCTAGATCTGGTCTTACATTCCAGGTCTTACTAATTAGCATATCTATCAAATATTCCCCAATGAGAGGCTCAAATGAGCCCCCCCTCCCAAGGAACCTTCCCCTGGATGGTTCTATCTTAGTTTACAAAATGTGTTCTGGAGAGGACCTTGGGCTCTGGGCACCCTGGCACCCGAACTACGAAGCCTCTAAAATGTTTCGTCTCTTAGCTTAACAAACAAGTCCAAGAATGTAGGCAAAAAAGCACCAAGAATACAGAAGTTGCAAAAAGGTATAACAGGGGTATAAAAGAAAAGACAAAATTCATCATGGCATCACTGGAAGCTCTCCAAGGACTGGGAAGCACAGCAGAAGTGTGACTTGGGATGCACAGAGGAGGTGTTCCCCTTGTGACAAACCCTCCCCAGGTCCCTGGACACCAGGGGCTGCACCAGGCTGGCAGTCCCAAACCCTGTACCAAGCCCCTTGTCATGGGCTGGCTGCTCCCTCTCCTTCCCTAATTTTTGTCCTGGTCCCTCCTCACACACAGAAAATCCTTCCAGTTTGCTGTCTCAGGGACCTGCTCCTTCCCACACCCCCTCCCATCACCCCGAGCTCTCGGTTCTCCTCTGCAGGGACACACGGAGAGGATGCTTTTAGGAGTCACAGGGTATTTTTCATCCCTTTAGGGAGAAATTTTAGGAGAAATGCGGAGTTCCAAGGGCCTGAGAGCTGAGGTGTGTTAGGGACAAAGCCTCGGGCAGCCAGGTGAGCTCCCTGCAGGGCCATGGCCACGAGCAGCCCCTGCTCCAACACGGGAACGTGGCCACACAAAAGCAGCAGGAAGTTAATCCAGCTGGGAAGGGAAATGCAGAAGCACAGAGGATGCAGGAGCAGCCCTGTGTGCTGGGCTCCTGTCTCCTCTCCTCATCCTTCTCAGGTATTCCTTTGGCACAAGCCCAAGCTCTCCAGTGCAGCCAGGATCTGTGTCCTGTGTCCCTGAGGGAGGTCTCTGCTGGGTGACAGCATCTCCAGAGAGACATTTCTGCAGAGATGTGAGCTGGGACAGGTTCCCTTCTTCATCTTGGCCACGAATCTGTCACTGAGCAGCAGAGAGCTCGCCCTTCCAGGGTTCAAGGTCAAAACACACCCAGCCCAAAATCTCAGACATCTTCCCAGAGACTGAGGCACCTCCTGCATCCTCCTGCACTGCCTCTGGAATGGCTGTCCAGAAAAGAGGGGGAAAAAGAACAGCAAAAAAAAAAACCCTAAAAAACCTGAGTGTGCTGCCTCTCCAAAAGCAGAGAGCTACCAACCCACACCAGAGGTCCTTACAAGGCTGCTTCAGCTTCCCCTGAGGAAAAACCGGAGATGATTTTCACTGCCTTCTGTTAAGCACTTTGGAGATTTTCAATGCAAAGATGCTGAATAAGTGCAAAATGCTATTGAAATACACTCTGGTAAGAGCAATTTCTATCACTGTCGCAATAATTAGAATAAAACCCAAGAGCATCAAGGCTCCATGCTTCAGCTGGAGCTGGAGTGAGGGTGTGCAATGAGCTGGCTGGGGCTGGCTGGGGGAGGGCATCCATCCTCCTGCTCTGTCAGACCCCCGAGCTGCAAACCTGGTCCCTTTTTCACTCTGGGAACAGCTTGGTTCCTTTGTGTTAATTTTTACTGCACTGCTGAAGTTGTTTGGGGAGATGGAGGAGGTCATTGTTTTGTAAGAGCTGATTCACTTCTCCTTATGTTTGCATCTTGAAACCTCCCAGTAATTCCATGGGCTCAGCCTGTTTGGAAGCACATCACATCAGTTGTGATGTCACCACGAGGGTTTTGACCTTCAGAGGCAGAAAACCTCCGAGTGTGGAGCTCAGACACCTGGGATGAGGCACGGGGGAAAACAGGTCAGAGCATGAGGAGTCCAAAAGGGCTCTGTGGTGCCAGCAAAGGGAGTGTTTGCAGAAATCCTGATAAAAGTTGTGGGAATGACACTGGAGTAGCTGGTTTGCTTTAAAACACTCTCATTTGCACCTTTCACATGAGCTAAAAGTCCAGCACCTTCTCAGGGGAGTTCTCCCTCAAAGTCAAAGTCAAAGTCAAAGCAGACAAAGCTCAACACCACGTAATTCTGACCTGACTTCTATTTACCCCTGGAAACCCAGAGAAATACTAACAAGCATTTATCAGAATGACCCTGGTCCTAAAGCAGGCCCACAGACAAGATAAAAGCACTGGGAAGCTTTGCCTGGAGTGGCTGCAGATTGCAAATTGCAGCTGGAAGGGCATCAGTCTGAAATGTGCTTCCTTCCTGCACTGGGGCTCGCACAGCTCCCGTGCACAGCTCCCACCCTGTGTGCCTGCCCCTTCCAGGAGTCTGGAATGTGCTGATGGCCCAGTTTGGTTCTGTGTAGCCACTGAATAAATCCCCACCTGAGCCCTCCTGCCCCCGCCTCAGGCCTGTGCACAGACAGAGCACACAGCCTGTGTATTTCATATTTTAACAGCCTAAGGGAACAATCCCAGGCTCTTCCCCGACAGGAACACGTTCTGTGACAGCACTGCCTTGTCTCCAAGCAGCTGGACAGCCAAGGCACCTGCTGGGCCATCAGTGGCCATCGCTGACCAAGGCCTTCCAACAACCACTTGTTTCCTTGGGAAACCTCAGTCTTGGGCATGGCACCACGGTCAGACTTTGCCTTGGCTCTCCAGGACAGCTGCCTGCAACCCAGAGCAAACCCACTCCAGCTTAGCCTGCCAAATTCAGCTCTGCAGTGCCTGCAGTACCTGGGCTGGGATGGATTTGGTACCCTGGTGGTGAAGGGTGATGAGTCCCGGCTCCAGTGCCTGACCAGGATGTTTCTCTAGCCCATAAATGCAACTGCAAAAGGTCTTGGCACCTTCCTGAATTCAGGAAACCTTCCCTATATATTCCATAAGGAACATATAAGCATATTCATAAAAGCATAAGCATATTAATAAAAGTATAAGCACATTAATAAAACAAGCATAAGCATATTAATAAAACAAGCAAAGGCATATTAATAAAAGCAGATAAACTCAAGCAAATGTTACCTGCTGGGTGAAACAATTACAGCCCCTGAGAGTTATAGGGGTCAAAATGAATTCACTCTTGAAGAGCAATTTATTTTCACTATGACTTTTTCACCATAATCTCACAGGATTTAATTTTTGAGATAAATTCAAATCAATTTTTTCTTCATTCTGGACTGCTGACTGCCAAAACAGAGCTGAAGGTAACATCTGTGTGCTGTCACCTGCAGTGCCATTTCAATCACCTTTAGAATAATGCCCAGGCAAGTGGTGAGAAATTCCAGCACACAAGGCTGGGAATTAGAGGACAGATAGCAGCCATAGCTACCTTGTTGGCAGTAATTTAGCACCAGCAATGGAGATATGCAAGAACATCAAGCCAGATGATTTCATTGCTGCTGTCTGTGGAAACAGTGATGAATCCTGTAGCTGACACCTTCCAGCTCGACTGCAGAGAAGAGAGAAACTGCCGGGGACTGAAACAGAGCTCAGCCAGTGCTGGGCTCCATGAAAACTTGGGAAATAGAGAAATACGTTCCTTGGGTATATTTTGATTTTCATCCTGGCTATTTTAGTGGCAGAACAGCAGTGAGTGGCCGGGGCTGTGGGGGCAGCTGCACCCAGAGTTTGGAGCTGTGCTGCTGGAGGTCCCTTTGTATCTTGGTTTCCCCTCCTGAGGTTTGAGGCTGTGCTTCAGTGAAACCTGCTCTGCAGACAAGAAACCTGCTCTGCTGTGATACCTGGAATGGTATAAAACACTCCACACTGCAAGAGAACAAGCTGCCAACCATCAGAGCACTGACTGTGTTTCACAGCTGGGGAAACTCAGGCCAAAAAAAAACCAGTCAGAGGCAAGAATTTGGGTTAAAAATGGAGAATCACTGCACACCCCATTAATTCATTAAAAATAAACCCCAAACAAGTGGTATCTATTCAAATGCTGAACAGCCGGAGCAGTGACAGTGAATAATCCTGAGGCTGGCTGCAGTTTGTGCCCTGCTCTCCTCCTGCAGGTGAATAACTACACCTCAAAGACACTTCCTGCCTGCAGCACGTGCTGGGGGTGACGTGGGGCATTCCCCAGGGATGAGAACCATCCCTAACCCCTTTGTTTGGAATGCTGTTCCCTTCCCAGAGAAGAGATCCATTTGTTTGTAGGTAAAGCCATCGGCTTCCCTCAGCCAGAGGCTGTCACGGGCTCCTGGAACATCACATCACTGCCTTTGCAGGGACCCTTTTTGTCACTTTGCTGTCGTTTATTTGATGTATGTTCATTCCTTTAGTGAGGCAGCCTCAACCACGTCCTCCTTATTTCCCAGCTGGAAGTTTAATTGCTGGCAGGGCACACATTGAGGGGGGATGGAGATGATGAGGATGAGCCCGACTGCAGTCGCTGCACTCCAAAATCAGAGTGCTCATAACCAAACCAACCCGCTCGGGAGCAACACGGCCCTGCCACAGCTGGGGGAAAGAACATTTGAAAGCTGCAGCAGATTCAGATGTTGACACAAATATATTTAAAGAAATGCATCAAAGAGTTGGCTGGTATCACTCTCAGTGCAGTGTAAACTGGGATCTAATGGAAGAAAGAAGTTTTTTCCGTGAGGGTGGTAAAACATGGGAACATGGAAGTGTCCAAGGCCAGGCTGGACTTTGAGGCTGGGAGCAGCCTGGGACAGTGGGAGGTGTCCCTGCCATGGCAGGGGTGGCACTGGATGGGCTTTAAGGTCCCTCCCAACCCAAACCATCCCAGGATTCTGTGCATTAGGTACTTGCATCCGGCTTAGTGCAAGCAGAAATTGTTTCTAAATATCCAAGTCTTTTGCAAGGGTTTGACCCCTGTTATTTGGTTGATTCTACTTAGATCTTTCTTTTTGAGACTGATCACCCTCATCAAACCTTTCCTCCTTCCTCACTCATCCACGCTCCATATCCCCGCTGAAGATGGGCACTTCCATGAATTTGGGCAGCTCCGTGAAGGCCCTTCCCACCTCTGACAGGGTTTTATGTCTCAGAGCCCCTGGCCTGATGCCTGGCAGGTCCCAGCTCCCTCTGTCCTCCCTCAGTACCGAGCTCATTTACACCAAAACCCCAGGGGATGTTCTGCTGTGGCTTCACACGGAGCCTTTCCCAGCCCTGCAGCCCCTGGGCTCTCACAGGACCCTTCCCTGTCACGCTGCACTTGCTCCTGGCTCCTCATCCCTCCTCCCCAGGGCTTGGGGAAGCTCAGCAGCCTTCCTCTCACGTACTGCACCTGAAGTGCTTCCCAAAATTAAAGTTACTCCTGCTGTTCCTAATTTCCTTTGCGCTCCTTCCATCCAACTTGGCAACTGCATTGGGAATATCCTGATCACGGTTATGTTTTATTTCCTTATTGAAGCTCTGTTTTGGCTGCACCATGAGGTGCTTCCAGCACCAGCTGAGTCAGGCAAACCCTCTCATGTCTTGCTTAGATAAAGGGGCCACTTGCACATGACTGTTCCCTCAAGAAAACAAAGTGAATTTGATCCTTTTCCCCACTTTCCTGTTGTTTCATGTTTGCCTTTTTTCTCTTCTACACTTATGGCGACAAAAGAGCAAAATTTCCATTTAATTTTTAAGACTTCTCCATATTTAACTACAGTTTGTTAAGGCTTCCCAGCACAGACTGTTCATTTGTATCTCCTCAGAACTGGTCCAAAATGCAAGTCACAGAAAATCATCTGTAGGACCTGTAGCTCATGAATATCCAGTCGTGACTGATATAAAATTTTCATACTTGACTGTGACTAAATGAGATAAGCATATTACAAAGAAAGAGGTTCATAACAAAATTCATTTTCCAAGGTCCATTTTGCAAAAAGCAGCTCATCTCTTTCACACAGGCAACAGCACTTGGACTTGAAAAAAAGGTTTTGAATCTGAATCATTGGGATTTGCTTTCTTTGTTGTTGAGATTTTCAGCCCTTTTTTGTTTTTAACTAATTTTACAGAAAAAGAAGGCTCAGATGCAGAACAGCCCAAAGGAAAAAAAAATGTGCAAGAAAAATATTTGCCTACAATAAAAACCAAATTGAAGTTTAACAGAAATTTTTCTATGTTCTTACAAAGAGCAACAATTGGAACACAGGCACTGGGGGCTGGGCTGTGCTCAGGTGATTCCCCACCTGCAAAGCTGCCCCAGCCCTGGGGCCCAGCTCTGGAAGGACCTGGAGCTGCTGGAGAGAGCCCAGAGGAGGCCCTGGAGCTGCTCCAGGGCTGGAGCCCCTCTGCTCTGGAGCCAGGCTGGGAGAGCTGGGAATGTTCCCCTGGAGAGGAGAAGGCTCCAGGGAGAGCTCAGAGCCCCTGCCAGGGCCTAAAGGGGCTCCAGGAGAGCTGGAGAGGGACTGGGGACAAGGGATGGAGGGACAGGACACAGGGAATGGCTTCCCACTGCCAGGGGGCAGGGCTGGATGGGATATTGGGAAGGAATTGTTCCCTGGGAGGGTGGGCAGGCCCTGGCACAGGGTGCCCAGAGCAGCTGTGGCTGCCCCTGGATCCCTGGCAGTGCCCAAGGCCAGGCTGGACATTGGGGCTTGGAGCAGCCTGGGACAGTGGGAGGTGTCCCTGCCATGGCAGGGGTGGCACTGGATGATCTGGAATTTCCCTTCCAACCCAAACCATCCCGGGATTCTTTGACAGAAGGTCCAGTGGTTTGAGCAGTGCCAAAGTTCAGCATGGATTGGAAGAGGGCAGAGCAGCCAGCTGGGATGAGCTGTCTGATAAAGCCTTTATTGGGGTTGGGGTTTTATCATGGGCATATTTCAAGCAGGACATTTTTGTCCTCTACAGGGTGGCTTCAATCCCACCCAGTGATCAGTGAAGAAGTGCAGACCTCATGTTGACTCAGGATTAAAATTTTGTAGGCAGCTTTTGCTTTGCTGGACAGTTCTTTGGATTGTTTGACTGGAGCAGGGTCTTGCACAGTTCAAGGGAACCACATTATCTAGAAGATAAATATATTGCAGAAAATAATTTCGAATATTTTCTTCCCCTTTCTGCAGATAAGACACATGAGATGGGCTAAGGGTCAGATTTGACACTCCTCTCAGCTCTTGCACAGTGACAAGGACCAGGCTGGAAAAACCCAACCCCCTCATCCATCCCCACACCTTCCTGGTTTTTAGGGGTGGTTTTTAGGTTTTTGGTTGGGGATTTTTTGGGAGGGGGGGTTCCAGCTGGCCCAGTTCCCCATGTGGTCCCTGGCCCTGCCCCTCCCAGGGGTCCTGCAGCTGGTGCAGCTCTGCCAGGACCAGGAGCTGCTCGTTTTGGAGCCCATTGAAATGTGAGTCACGAGGTGCCACCGTGCCAAGGAGCAATCAGGAGCCAGCCACAGAGCTGCAAATAGAACCCTTGACTTCCAATCTGGATGTAATAATTAATTTTTATTCACTTTAAATAACTCTAAAGAACCATTTTTCTCCCCCTCCTAAGTAAAGAAAGATGGCCTCTTTCCATCTTTACAGGAAGGAAAAGCGAGGGAAATATGGCTAAAGAAATCCATAGGAAGTATCAATATTTGAAATAATTTTCCTTTGCCTGTCCAACTCATTGGTGTGCATTTGCTTTTATGCTCAGAGCTTTGGTGAATCAAGGGAAGAGCTGGATCATGAAAAATGCTCAAGATACCCAGCAAACAGGAATTTATCCTTTGGTTTGGAGCCAGGGCAGCTTTAAAAACCCCTCCTGCTAAAATGCCAAGTGCTCAGTTGAACGATGGAAATAAAGAAAGAACGGTGCTAATTCACAGATCCTAAAAATAGCTGTATTTTTAAGAGGGTATTTATGTGGAGATAAAGGTAGGGCTGGCCTGGTGTCCTCTCATTGTGTCAGCTCACTGCACTTTGCCACAGCCATCCATCCAAAATCCCACAAGGGATCCTCCAGCCCCATCCCCAGCCTGTGAAGGACACGAGTCAGAGCTATTCCAAAAGGCCAGGGCTGGAGGAACATTAGGGCAGCTTTTCTATTTCTGTTTCCAAATGGTCTTTCCGTGGCCTGTGGGAAGAGCTCAGCTCCCAATTAACTCTCTGTGACCTGTTCCTTCATTTCTTCCAGAAGATGTGAAGCGTGGCAGCAGAAAGCACAACCAGACCATCACTGTGAGAGGTGCAGAAAAGGGAAATGGCCCCATTAGAAAATATTATTGAGCCCAGTTCTGTGATGAGCTGGCACAACCTGCAGCCTGTCCCCATCTCCAGCAAATGAGCAGCATTCATCTTCCCTCCCTGCACCTCAGAAAGCTTTTCCACTGGGGGATGAATTGGCAAAAGCAGCACCTTGGAAATGCTTTCCCAGGAAGGAGCTGCTCTGTCAGAGACACGGAGAGAGGCAATCAGCTTTAACTTGTGGCATGGCAGGAGCAGCAGCAGCCACCACCAAGGACACGTCACCCCTTGTGAATTTTGGGTGTCTGGTGCCACCAGCAGCAGGGCTCAGCTCTCCAAGTGGGACCAAACTTCCCAGGGCCTCCAAGGGGGACTGGTTTTGCCTCTTTTTATAATGAGATAAAGGTTTATTATGAGATAAAATTATTTCCTGATGTAAACTGTCAGCAGCGCTTAAGCTCAGTGTTGAAGTAAGACAATTATTTCTCACAATTAAAATGTTCCAAATGAATTATGAGATATGAGAAACACAGTGCCCATTTTTAATGATGGGGCCCTGTGGCACCAAAAGCTGAGGTAATGCTGGAGGAAATCCCCTGGGGAACAGGGCAGTGGAATGGGAGGCTCTAAACCAGAACTCTGCCCACAAACTGGGCTTTTTTTAGCCCAAAATGGGATTAACTTGTACTTCTGCAAAGCAGGTGCACACTCTGCCCAAATCCCAGCTAAGTTAGGTCATGGTGGGACATAACATTTCCACAAATACCCAGAACATGCAGAGGTCAAATCCTTGCAGGGTGCCCAGCACCTCATCCTCCCAGGCAAAGTGTGATGTGTGTAAAGAAACCCAGGAAAGCACAAACTTCACTGCCAGGGGACCACGGCCCTGGGGTGTCAGGAGGTCCTGCCCCAAGAGTGGAACTCTGAGGGCATTTACACATCTCCATTCCAGCTGGAAATGCTTTATTTATTGAAATAGATCAATTTCAGTTTGACAGCTGGTAAACCCTCGGGCAATAGAAAGGGAGAGTTTGATTTGCCACTGGAAGAAATTACTAGAAAACAGAAAAACCATCCTCGAACCTCCAACCAGAGCTTATTGTGCAGCTGAAGGTGTCGGTTCTGAGAGCAGCCCTGAGCCCTTTGTTTCCAGCAGCAGTTGGTGCTGCCCAGCCCCATGCTCAGCCCCTCAGAGCTGCCAGTGCCTGTAAAACGTCCCAGCCTGTGTGCAGGGAGCTATTAATGAGTCTGCACAGGACAGAAAACAGGGATCTCGTCAGCAATTTGTCCTGATACCTGAAAACATCTCCTACCTTTTCCAAAGGAAGGAGCCACCAAAATCCTTTCAGCCTTCCCAAATGCTGGAGACACTCAGAGCAGGTCACTCTGTCCCCACCAAAGCTCCATCTGCCTCTCAGCAGCTTGCTGAGCTTCACAGAATCAATCCCTTGGGCCAGGACTCCCACTCAGCGTGGGCTCCAACCCCAGTTACAGCCTCTCTGCTTTACATTCACCTGTTACCTATGAAAATGAATATTCAAATCACCTATTACTTATTCACCTATTAAAATATGCGCATTGTTTGCTTGGACTCTCCTGACCAAACTATCCCAGAGCTGTCAGCCCCAGCCCTCTGTGTCACCTACAGATCGAACAATGATTGTTGCAACAAAATATTAAAAGTTATGCAGTGCAACATCCTCATGACTGCCCTTAAACTCGGCTGCTCTGCACGATTCCTAATTTACAGCCTTGTTTGGAGAACTATCAGAATTACATCAAAAGGAGGAGGCCACTGCCTTGGACACCTGGCACCCTGCACAAAGCCACAGCAAGCTCTGAGACAGAAGTCAAGCCTGTTTCAATTCAAGTCAATAAATGCCCCATCAGTTACAGACCCAGGCCAGCAGAATTAAGTTGCATTCTGGCTTTTCCACGATTCTGTCAAAAATCAGTAGCAGGCTCCCACACATTAGCAATTGTCTAAATCATTCCTTTCTCCTCCAGGATGAAAATTACATTAACTTGCACTGCTCTGGCTTCTGTTTTCCCCATCCCCACAAAACAATTAATTATACGTTGGAGAGAATTCCTTGGCCAACTCTCCTGAAAGCTTTTGGATTCAGTTTATCCAGATGTGCTGCTTGGACAGGTGCTCTTTGTCTTGTGGGAAGCAGAACAGAAAATATTACTCTGTAAGATGTGAAAACATTTCCTCACCTGCCTTCCAAAGCCCAATAAATGAGCTGAACTCCCCCTTTCTGCCTTTACTGACAAATTCACCAGCTGCAATTAATGCCACTCAAATTCTTTTTGCCTTAATAATTAAAGCATTGCCCTGTACCAGTGGTGGCATGAATTTCACGGCTTATCATTCAGAGCAGGCTCCTGGATAATGCATTCCCCAGAGTCACCTGCCTCTCCTCCACGTGCCTGCCCTCGGATTTTTATAGGTGCTTGCATCACCCTGAGCCACTTAGATAACACAGCAGCCCCACCAGCAGCACAGGCTTTTATTTGGTCAAAACAGAGCTGCTGCTGCTCAGAAATTAATAATTACCATTCCCCAGGCCAGGTTAAATCCCAGCCACAGCAATGCAGATCTGTGGGGGTCCCCTCCAGCTCGGGGTGTTCTGGGATTCTGCAGCAACCTCCAGCATCTGAACTTGGGACCATTTAGATGCATCAAGGCTGCAGGACTGACTTGTGGCAGAGGAAATTAAACCCTCCTTACCCTGAGAAATCAAGAGTTATTTCATTATTATTTTAGATCAGATGGAAACAAGAATCACGGGTTAAATTTTAAGTGAAGTTAAGCAATAACGGAGTCTGCTGTGGTTTAAGGCCATCCTAACCTTGATCCCTGGGTAAGGACAGAGCAGCTGCCTGGGCTCCCTGGGAGCTGGGGGCTTTCCTGGCCAATGGCACCACCTTCAGTCCCACTGCCCAGGCAGCTGGGACAGAGCCACTTCTGTTCCAGACACATCCCTCCTGAAATCTTTGTTGTTTTATCCCTTTTGTTCCCACTGGAACACAAATTCCCTTTTTCACTAGAAAACTGGGAATGTATGCACTGCTTGTACAGGATGCATATTGCACTGTTCAAATTATCATCAAATTTTCTGCATACGTGTTCCAAAAAAATTGTATTTGCTTTGTACGTAGCCTCCTGGAGGCATGATACAGCAGTGCAATTTTAGCTTTTCTAATTTTACATGTATATCAACACTAAATGGAACCTTCTGCAAGAATTAAGCTTATTTTTTGCACTAAATTTTCAGGTTCTCAAGGTCTCCTGAGTGGGAGCGAGCTCAGAATGGAGGATTTTCCATCAGGCCAGCAGAGCACTTCGATGGGAGTTTAAAAGCCTGAGTAATTCCCCCAGCCAGGGACACTGGGGGTACTGAGCAGTGCTGACTGTCTCCTTCAATTATCTCTTCAGCTGTGGCATTTCACACTTAATATTCCTGCTAAATAAAGAATTTCCCTTTAGATGCTACAGCATCTTCCTTTAATGGTACAGCTGATGCACTCACTGCATTTTTAACTAAAACCAGCCCTGAACCAACACTCAGCCCTCCTCAAACCTCTCAAAGTTCACACCTAGGTGTCAGTTTTGGCCTTGAAATTTTCCAAAGATTTTTCTCCATCTCAGGAATTTCAGCCTAAGTCATATATGAGGATAAACATCAAATATCCAGCCCTGAGAGCAGGCAGGACAGACAGGCTTTGCTGGGGAGTTTAGTACTGAGCTGAATGAATTTGATCCCACCTTGAAATAGTAAAACTTCCCTTTGGAGTCTTGTATATATTGTTTTACCTGTAAGTACACATTGATGCATACATATAACACAGTTCTGCCTCACCTGGGCAGGCAAAGTTCTGTGCTGCAGGTTGTATGAAATATTGAAATTGTAAATATCTTTTAGATCTTCGTACAAAAAAAAAAACCCAAAAACCTCCAGCATAAATTCCACTAGACAGATGTGCATGAATGCCTGTAAGTGATAATTTTTACCTCTGTAAAGCAGAGTAATTGCTTGTGGCTCCTGTTGCACTGGTGCAGCTCTTTGCCACCTGAAAACACACTATTTAACTCCAAACCACCAAAATATCCACATTATGTGTCACTGCAACGAGGCACAGAGGAAGGATGACCTTTTGCAAAGCAGTTTATGGCAAGGGAGGGCAGGCTGGCTCAATATTAAAGACTGAGGAGCTAAATGATTCACTTCAATCCCTCAGGAGATTTGAGCTCTCCCCAAACACCTTTTCCTTCCAGCTCTAGCTCCCTATTTCTTCCAGAGTCTTGTTCCAAGCTGGCATTGCCCCTTCCAGTACTCGATCTTCTTTCCTTTTTCACCTTTTCCATTCACTGTTAAAGCACAGTGGAGGAATAATGGCCTGGATCCCATGGTTCAAAACAATGTGACCACCCAAACTTCCAGTCAGCCCCTTGATTTGCCTCTGTTCCACCCGAGAATGTTGTGGAAAACGTTTTAGATAAGATTTTAGAGGAGCTGTGAGAGGGAAAGAAGAGGTGTGGAGTGAATAAGCAGGTGCATTTCCCTGTGCTCCCCAACATGTGCCAGACTGACCTGGCACAGCTGAGTTCCCTCAGGAACACGCCTGGATGTGGGCCAGGACTGGCAGAATCCCAGCCAGACCATCTCTCACCGTATTTTACAGCCTCTGGTATCACACAAAGCTCCCATGAACCTCTCAAAGCAGACCTGGCACGACACACAAGCACCCTGAGCTAATGCCCCCACTGCTGACAGCACTTGTAGCTCCTCCTAAAGGACTGGAGAAACCACAGGGCTGAATTCCCAGGGATCTGCTCAGCAGCAGAACTTCCCTCCCTGCCCCACCAGGCAGTTTATTGCTCTATCAAACATATTTTCTGTTTTATTTCAGCCCCAAACTGGTAAAACCCACCCCAAACCCAACAGAGAGCAGTAGCTGATGAGGCAGTAGCAGAATCCCAAATTTCCACTGCTGCCAAAACATCTGCAGCTTCATCACACGAAGGTTTTGAAAGCTTGCTCACCATAACATAAAGCATTCAGTAGCCTAGAAATCACATAAGATATAAAATCACTGCTTTATTGTTAAAGTATAAACAATCTCTGCAATCCTACGATCTCTGGCTGTAGTTTGTGCATTTGGGTGATTGTTTTCACATGACATCTGGAGCTGTGGGACTAAGGAGCTGAAAACCCACGTGGTGACAGGATCTGACATTTAAATTCTGCCTTGATAGAATTTCCAAACTGTTATTTGGGCTCTCCAGCTGTGCTTGGGAATACTGGAGGAGGAAGGAGGGATACTTTGAAGAGGCAAATAGATATAAAAGCTGTGCAAGTTCAGGGCAAGGGCTGGGAAAAGCAATTATCTCAATGTCTCAGTTGCAAAGTACCAGGAACCATATTTTCTGTGGGAAAGCCTATTTAGGCACTGCCTGGGTTAAAAAGGACCCTTATTAAAGGTTAAAAAGGAATCTATTAAAGAGCAGGAAAATTAAAGCAAAGGCAAGAAGCAAACATCTCTTGCAGGGTTATCTCCAGGCACTGGGGACTCACAGCCCCTCACTCAGAGCAGCCACGGGAGCCACAGAGGGAGCTGAAATTCTGTCCAACACTAGAGGTTAAAGGGGAAGGTTTAGCACCTTTTGTTGCTCAGTACTGACGCTGGCTGAGGACACTTTCTGCTGGATGGGTGTTATTTTCAGCAAGTGGCTGTCCTGAGCTGCAGAACACCAAATGAGGGGTTGCACACACATCCTCCTGCCTTCCCACTCCCTTTGTTCCCCGCACCCCCTGCACTGCTGGCTTACACAGCTAATCAGATGCTAAAACTGGTTCTAATTTCGCCTGGAAGACAGATTGCTGTGTGTGGGGCGCTGAGGGGAGCAGGTTTTAGTTTATATTGAAATGATGGAGTGCTTCAGCAGCTGCCCAGGCAGCCTGGCAGCCCCCTCTGCTCCTGCAGCAGTCAGAGGGTTAAACACACGCATGGCTTTTGTTTCTACAGCCAAATTAAACACCCCAGACAACAAACCCAGCCCCAAAGCAGGGGCACCCTGTGCAGAGCCACCAGCTGACCCCATGCTGCAGGACCCCTTTTGGCAAGGGAATTACCAACTCACATCATTCTGTTCACCTGCCAGCAGGGCTGAGCACTGCAAAAGGCACTGAAAATGTAAAATAGGTGGAGTTGCTTGGTTTTTGAAAAGGGGAATGGGGATGGGGGACAGGGAGAAACTGAGGGGGGGGAATAAAAACCAACAAGATTTCCAAAACTCACCCCTTATTCCCTGCAGATCAGCAGAAGCCAAAGTGCTCCTACGGGAGCTCTTATTTCCATTCCATTCCTCTATCAAGTTCTTAATACATTCAAACTTCAATTTCTTTCTTTTTTTTTTATTTTTAATTCTTCCTTCAAAGCCAATTTTGGGTAAATAATTTAAAAGCCTGTGAGCTGGAGGCTGTGTGACTCCAGACAGGCTGGGGAGGCAGAGCTGGAAAGCTCTTTGGAACCTCCTGTCAGCTTTAAACACCACTTCCGAAATTAAGCACGTTAACTATAATTAAAACAGATTATCAGCCACCTGCGCTGAGGGTTTTAGCAAGGTGCATGGCCAGGGCACCATTCCATTAGAGCAGGCAGAGGAGTGAGCCCACAACCACGGGGAGCTGTGGATGCAGAGGGAACTCAGCTGGCAGCACCTGGAATTGCACGAGATGCTGATTTTATAAAGTTGTGAGTGTAGCTGGGAGGAAGAACACGGCCCACGAGCTCCCTACCCACACACAGAGCTCCCTAAGCGTGCCACAAACCATCTATTTTTGTAGCCTACCTTACATAGGTATACATATTTATATTTATTTTATACATTATATACCATACATATATATTTACATGTATTTTATATATGTGTATATATGTTTGTTGCCCCAGCTTTGGAGTTATTATGTCTTTGAACACCGTGTTTTTATGACAAGCCAAGGTGTTTCCCAGAGACACCTTTCCTCTCCCAGCCCAGGTTTGTTGGGATCTCCAGAGCGGGGTGGTTTCGGGGACTGAGGATCTGCTCCTAAACCAGCTTAGAGGAGCTAAGCAGTACTGCCCAAAATGAGGTTTTCTCTCCATTAGAGCCTCCAGCTTTGAGGTTTGCTGAGGCATTCAGCACATCCCAAATCCAATTGCTTAAGCAGCTTTCTGTGGGATCTCGTCTGCTGCACTCGCTGTGCTCCTGCCCCTGAGCCACACAGACACAATCAGAGGGTGCAGAGGAAAAGCTGGAAAAGCTTTCCCTTGGAACCATCACCCAAGGAATGCTCCTCTGGGTTAGCACCCTGCTGCTGCACACACTTCATTGAATCCACATCTGGGATGTCTGAAGCTGAAAGAGACACAGCAAAAATCAGCAGAAAAGAGACACCCCGAGATTGGCCAAAGGAGTAGAAATTGTTACCTGCAGACTATAAAGAGGATTTGCTACACATCCAGTTAAACCAATTCCTTCAGCTTTGGGCAGCCCCATTTGTTTCTGCTGGTACCTCCCCAGTTCTGCACAGTCAGGACAGAGCAGATCACAAACGCACAGCCTCACGTAAGAAATATTTTATTGCTACTGGAGCAAGAACTCCGAAGTTTTGCTTTATTTTGAAAAGAAAGATAACTGAAAACTGTAAGAAGCAGAATTATTCGAGAAGCCATCGGTTTGAGGGAACACTTTGTACCATTTTCCAGGTTCACTGGTCCTCTCCTGAGGGCAAAGGTGAAATCCTGGCTGAGGTAGTGAGAGTCTCCCCACTGACTGCCAGTGGCACCAAAGCAGTCCCTTAACCTGCATTTTCATTCATTTGAACCACATGTAAACAGCAGATTTATTTAGAGATGGATCCAACAGAAGAGTGATCACAGCACCTGTCAGGAGGAAAACTCCTCCCTGCTCCTAATTCCCTGTGCAGATACGAATAGCATGGACAGAATGTCACGGGGCAGCTGCAGATGTCCTGGCAGAACCCTCCAACCTTGGCATGAACGCTCAAGCCAAGGAAATTCATGCAGGTTTATGCAAGTTTCAACTTTAAGAGTGGGGATTGGTTGATTTTTTGGTTGTTGTTTTTTTTTTTTTTCTTTTTTTGTGTTGTCATTTTTTCTCAGTGCCAAAGCAGAATACTGCACCTTTCCAACACAAACCCACAAAACATCTAAACCAGCACTGCTCCTAAAGATTTAACTCAGTTTCTAATCTAACTTTGAGTTTGATCTGAAGTTTTGAAGGTATTTTGAATACTCCCCATAGTTTGGGAATGCCATCAGTTTGACCTCTGCCCTCCATGCAATGTAAAACAGGTTACAGAAGAGCACTAATGCAATACCCAGCTTCTGTTCAGACCTTCTTGCCAGACTTTCCAGAGTTGAGAATCTCTTTCTGCTTAAATGAAAATGCCTGAACCACACTGCTGGGGGAATTTGAACCAAGAGAAACTCCCACCATGCAGTCTTCCAAAACCCAGGAAGGCTCTAAACATCAGGAATTAGAAAGTTAAGTCCTCATTTCCATGAAAAAACCCACTCTACAATATTGATTATTTTAAAAACACACAATTAAATGAACACATCACCACATCCATTATCACAGTAGCAGGATCCCAGACTGGTTTGGATTGAAGGGACCTTAAAAGTCATCTTGTTCCACTGCTGTCATGGGCAGGGACACCTTCCACTATCCCAGGTTGCTCCAAGCCCCATCCAGCCTGGCCTGGAACATTCCCAGGCTGTTTGATTGTAGAATCTAATAAAAAATAACCCCATAGACAAAGGCTCCATTGCTGTGTTTTAATATAGCTACCAGTGATGATAAATTTTACAGCCAGGCTGTGCTTCAGCAGTGCTCAACATCAAAACTGTTTGAAATTTGTATTGATCAGCCTATGAAAACATACAGGCTTTAACTATGCAGAGAAACAGTAAAAGTAAACATTAACATTATCCTCACTGTGTGCCTTTTATTCCTGCCCTTTCTCAGGGCACCCTTGGAAACTCCAACTGGAGCAACTGCCAGGAAGGGGATGCTGGACAAAGCAGCTCCCAAGCAGCAGGAGCCATGCTCTGGGGAAAGCTCCCTCCCAGCTCAGCAATCCTTAGAAAAAGTCAATGGACAGACCACATACATATTTGATAGGAATATAACAAACTGCCTCAGTACCGGCAGGGTGAAGGGAAAGAATAAAAAACAAACCCAGGGCACATTTGAAGCTCTCTGGTAGATAAGGCATGTCCTGATATCAACCATCTGGGATCTGAACCCTGGAGCTGCCCCTCGGCTGGACAGCATTTGTTGCCTTAGCTGGTTAATTAGAAGGATCTCCAGCTTGAAGAGGAGGAAACACTTGAAAAATATTTGCCAAGGAACCACATGCCTCAGTTTGAGACTTTTCCAGAGCCTGCTTTCCATTCAAGAACTAACACAGTTATATTTATTTGCATGTGAACTGATCATATTAAGGCTTTTGCAGCCCCTGCAAGGAATTACTTTGTGACACGTAGGTTGGAGGGGGGGAAAAAAGCTTCAGCAGCAGCAAATTCCCCAGACACGCCACAGATTCATTCAACAGAAGTAATTACTTTAGCAAATGTTGGTGGATTTTAATGCCAAGAGGAGGATTCCAGGTATTTCTAAAGCTCGACAGCCCAGCTGATACCCAGCAACGTCTCCAGTCAGTGTGATGTAACATTGACACAGCACTTAATCAGAAAAACAGGATGTTTCTCCAACAAAAGGATTTTAACAAATGCCACATTTCATTTTTATTAATATATTCAGAGCTGATGTCATGTGGTCTCTAGATTTCCCCTGGAGATACAGATTTGAAAAGTCCAGAGGGAAATGATAATTCTGTACCCTGCTTTGTTGACATATGAGCTCTGAAATTACCATTGGAAAAAAAATCCCAAGGTCTGCAAAGATAATTTCACAACCCAGAGTGTTCCTAGCTCTGTGTTGAGGAGTTTTAAAAGCTTTTTGAAAGGAAAGTTATGAAGAATGTATGACTAGCACAGATTCGGGCCAGATTTTAAGGCCATTTTTTAAAGCACTGAGCAAAGTTCATCTCCGTTTTTAATGAACACTGACTGCTTGGACAAAATGTTTCCCTCCCTTCCCTCTCAGCAGAGTCAGACACAGTGAAATTCATCTTCTGTGCTTTGATAGATGTGAAAAATTAGAGACAGCCATGGAAAAGGCTGAGACTTCCTTCCAGGTCTCTTGTTTTCTTAGCAGTCCATCTGTTCCGGCCACATCTGGACACCAGTACCCCAAGGACATCAGGGGCTCCTTTCTCTGTCTTCCCTGAAAAATCAGGGACACAGCTCCTCTTATTAATAGCACCATTAGGCAGTGGCATGGAGGAGGCAAAGAGCACGGACTGACCTGAGCACTCAGAAACGAGTTAATGGTGCTGAGCGGGCACCAGGAGAGAGCAGGTCACCACCTCACCCAGCTCGGGAGGCTGGGCAGGAGGGAAGGGAGAGTGTTAGCAGTGCTTTGTCATTCCCCAAAAGTGTAACAAAGTCATGGAAGGTTGTTCTCTCCTCTGCTGAACTTGTTTGTTTGCGTTTGGGAAAGCTCCTCTTCACGCCACCCCGGAATTACTGCGGAAAACCAGAGAGACCAGGAACTCCTTCAGAGCCCAAATTCGGATCACTGACAGTCACCAACCACCAGGTGAAAATGTCTATAAAATTATTGTACTGAGGCCTGAAGACTCCATGTCTTAAAGGCTTTCCCGGCCCTCATCTCCAAGGTTTCCTAACGTGATAATCTGAACTACTCAATGAACAAACCCCACCACCAAACCACTGACCCCTCAGTGCGCTTCAAATACAGACCAGGGGGATTTCTGCTCCTCAAAACAGCTTCACACCATCGACCACTCAAGTAGCTACCCCAGGGTGCTCAGAGCTTTCCCCTGAGGCTCTTAAGTGCCTGAAATACACTTTTCTTTTGTTAAAAGTCAGAGGAAATGATCAAATATTGATACAAAACACTGTAAGCCAGTAAAGCTTATTTAACAGTTGAATACGTATGATGTGAGATAAGAGTATCAGATACAGGAATAACTTGCAAAAGGGCTTTTTGTGTACGGTTTTTGTTTGCTTGGGGTTTTTTGGTTTAAAGAAGAAGCTGAGTTGCCACGTGTCTGCTACTGTTTAATGCTTGAATCCTCTCCGAACAGCAGTGGGACTTGTATTAATAGGGAAGCACAGAATCCCAGACTGGTTTGGGTGGGGCAGGGACCTTAAAGCCCATCTCATTCCAACCCCCTGCCATGGACAGGGACACCTCCCACTGCACCAGGTTGCTCCAAACCCTCTCCAACCTGGCCTGGAACACTGCAAACATATGATTTTAATTCTGGGTATCTTTGCATGAACACCCATCCCCATCTTTGTTTGAAAGGGCACACACATGCATTTAATGGAGTCCACTCCCAATTTCTATAAAAGCTCCACTGTTGCCCTGTTTTGGAGGAAATGGCCCTGCCAGCCTGTATTTACATGGATTCTTTTCCTTATCTCTCACCACGGATTGTTATAGTCACAAAACCAATGTGTGGGGACCACAGGAGGGGGGGACACAGGACAGCACAGCAGGGGCACAAAAGGCACTTACAAAGTGTCATTTTCACCCTTTCCAGCATCATTTTTCACTCTTCACCACACTGTGATCCCAAGGAACAGCAACACCATGCCTGTCCCCACAAGAGAGGCAGTAAAGGGGTTAGTCTCCCTTCAGACCTGGATTTGAGCTACTGTGCAAGACTCCATCACCCGAGCAACCAATCTGCTCAAATACTCAGAATGTGCAGGTGGAACAACCACCAGTGGTTCCAGAGTCTGCAAAAAGGATAAACAACTTGGGACAAGTTTTTCAAGAGGCTGCCTTTAAGGTCTGTGTTCTTCTCCAAGTGTTTGTTTTTAAGGAATTAGTGCTGGACGTTTGGAAAGAAGTCAAGTATTTATCTGCATTTGATGGCCCCTTTCCTCCACAAGTGCTTGTTACATTAACTTGAAAATACACAGACAGTGAAATTCTACCATCAGGTCTTTGTGTCCATGGCCAGAAAAACCCCACAGCTGGGCACTCTGAGGCTCTTTGTGGAAAAGTGCTTAAATTCAGGGCTGTGTGCCCACTGCAGCAGCAGGGTTAAGCTCTCCTAAATAGTCACATTAAGCCGTGTGCCCATTTTTCACTCATTTTGAAATATCAGGAGATCATTTCAAACAGATAATAAGGTACTGGATGGATTGATCTGCCCCAGTCTCAGTGATTTGGTGGAATAGTTTACTCTTGCTGATTTAAACATGAAAGAGAACTAAGCTGTAAAAAACACATCTACCTGTGCAGAATCCCTGGGCAGCAGTTGCAGGTCTTTTGTGGACACCCAACAGTTCCAAGCAAATTGGAATTGAGCTTTAACCCTAAGATGAACACACAAGACTAAAAATATGCAATTTAACACATAGTATCTCCTAATTTCATTGTGAAACTTCTCTTAAATCAGCTTCCATTTCTCAGGAACATAATAAACCCCACAATAGCAGCGTGGGGGCTGTCTTGATGGCTTTTCTAAAGGCTTTTTTATAACTGGATCTGCCAATAGCTATTGCTTCTGTGCCCTCTTCCCAAAGGCGAGCAGGGCTGGCTCTTAGATAAGAGCATCCAAGGCAAAGTACAAACGTGCCTTTCATCTTCCCAGAGGCATCAGAAGCTCAGCACCTCCTTCCCACAGCTCCCTCTGAAGCAGCCTGGATGCCTCGGCCACGGGAGCGCTTCCCAGCTGGACCCTGAGATAATCATGGAATAATTTCCCAGCTCCACAGAGCCCCACAATGGCTTGGGATGGAAGGGACCTTAAACCTCACCTTGTTCCACCCCCTGCCATGGGCAGGGGCACCTTGCACTGGCCAGGCTGGTCCTTCTGGCCATGGCAGGACTGACCCTGGGCACTCACTGCCCCGCCAGCTCCGAGAGGAGAAAGCGCCAGGGAGTCATGTAATGCTCAGAGCTGGGGCAAAGGTTCAGAAACCATGAGACAAAGAGATCCTCGTCCAGGGCTGTGGGCAACAGAGGAGGCTGCAACCACACTGTCCTTTTAGCAGGGAAATGAGTTATCCACGAGGCTTGCAACACATTCCAAAGGGCCCCAAGCAGCACAAAGGTCGCATTTCCCTCCGCACCAGCCCGCACTGGCTCTGTGCTCTGCCTTCCCCACAGGGCCTGCCCAAGAGCTGGAAATGCCTCTGGCTCTAGCACAAGAAGGCGTTCAGGCTGCAGGTGGAGGAGCAGCATCAGCCTGTGCCCTGTGATGGAAGCAAAACGTGCTGGCACTGCCAAGTGCCGAGCCCAGCCTGTGCCCCCAGCCCTGCCCGGCCCACAGCCGGCACTCGGGGTGTCACAGGGCCTGTGGGGCACACGCCACCTCCGCTCAGCCTAAGCATTCTAATTCCTTAAATCCTAATTCCCTAAACCTCAAATCCCAGGGGATCCTGATTTCCAGGATCTCCTCAGAAAGACACCTTCTCCTGACACCCGCACGCAGCGAAGCGGCACTCAGGGAGGCGACACGAGCGCGGCTGTGGTTCAGTCCTCAAATGATGTGGGAAAGAAGTGTCCAAGAGGACTCCCCTGATAGAAAAGCAATTCACGTGAAAATAAATGGCTTTTGAGAGAGCTGAACCAGAATGCTCCATGTCAGGGTGTAATTCCCCCGTGTAATTCCCAGCCACGGTGTTCTCCCTGCACAGAGCAGGCCCCACCAGACCATGAAAGTGGCCCCCTGATGCTATGAAGGAATATTATTCCTTGCTCTGCTATCACCAGCTAATGAGAATTCACTGAATGTAAAATGCCATGCCCATTGCTGAGACTCTTCCAGAAGGCCAAGGCAGGTGTGACTAACTCGGGAGCATATTTAATTGTTAATTGATCAGCTTGCAGCTCTGCACCCCAGCACACCCAGCGTGGAAATGCTGCACCGGTGCAGCAGCTCAGGCTGCCGTGCCTTGCCCACCTCCAGCTCTGCTTAAGTTTCATTAACCAGCCAGTAAATATGAACGTGATGAGCTTTGATTTTATTTTAATTTATTTGTCTGTTCCTGCAGTTGTCACGAGAGCCTCATTAAGCAGCTCTGGCATCCCCCCCTCCTCCAGCAGTGGTGAGCACAGGAAACCCCCCAACAAGCCAATCCCACTTCAAACGCCTCACACTCGATACCTGTCAGGCAGTTAATTACACCCATGAATTACTGTCTCTGCTAAAGATGACTGAACGTGTGACACTTTGCTTACTGCATGAATTCCTGCTGGTTTTATGATTACTGCCAAAGAAAATGATTAATAGGCAGATATTGCATCGAGGACAGCAAAAACACAGAAAGAATTAGAATTTATACTTGTATGGCAAAATAAATTCCTATTAGGAAAGGAGTAAAACACTTATCAGGCATTTAAGCAGAAGCCTGTTTCCTTAAAATCATTTCACACCCCACGTTTCTATAATCAATCCCCAGCACAGATGTTAATGACATGATTCATAAGCTTTGCATTGATCAGTACTTACCAATTCCTAAAACGTCATCTGACTCCTTCTGGAAAATGCATGATCTTGTTAAAACCAGATAAGCTCAGAGCTTTATGTTCTCCCTACCTAATTTGCTTTACAGTCCACTAGAAGATAATTCTGTCCAAACCGAGGAGCAGGGGATGCTCCCATATAATTTATTTCTTTGTACGCTCAGAACAAAAAGACCCAAGCTGAAAGGCTACTTCAGGAGTTAAAAAATATCAAAAATACAGACAACTGAGTAACTGAAGGGCAACAGCAACAGCAGCAGCAGCACCCTTTCAGAGCAAAGCCTGAATGCCAATTTCTAGCTCTGTCAGAGGAGATGAGGAGCAGCAGGAGCAGCAGTGGAAGGAGCACAAAACTCAAACTAATTCTGCTCAAAAAGCTGCCACATATATTTTTACCTCACCTCCAGTGAGCATTCGAGTACAAAAAGCTCCCTTGCAGAGAATGGAACTCCTCTGCCACTACACAAACAACTCTACCAGCTCAGTAACCCATGGTTCTGCTCCAACAAGCTCTTTCGGAAGGTCTGTGTAAATAAATAATAAAACAGGCTGTTAACTTCTCCGGACTGCCTTGGATTAGGTTTCTGACTTCTAGGGTTTCAGTGCATGTCATTAGACCCTGCACCCTGCAAGCACAGAGCCTTGGCAGCCTCTAACCCAGGGCTGCTCTCAGACCAAACTGAAAGTCTGAGCAAAACATCGATGTGGCAATTGTAATGCAAATGCATTAAAACTCGAAAGAGTGCTGGAAGTTGATTTAATTTTTTGCTCCTTAGCTAAGCTGCCTCCAGGTCCTCTCACACCAGAGCAGCCCAGCACACTCAGCCTTTCAGTGAACCAACAAAACTCTGAAATGAAGCTGGTGTGGGCAGTGAGTAAAGGCAGCCTCCAGCCCTCACTCTGCTGCATCACTTCCACATTCCCAGAGCCAGGGATTGGGTATGGACCTCTGGGGGTCACCAGCCCAACCTCCCTGCTCCAGAGCATCTCCTGCCCTTGTCTGACCTGTCCTAAAGCCCGCACACGGCAGCTCCTGGGGCTCCCCAGCAGCAGCAGAGCTGTGCTGACAGTGCCTGTGCACTCCGGGGCAGCCATCCTCACCTCAGGGCCCTGTGGAAAGAAACACCTAAATACCTGCAAATATTGCACACTCTGCTCCTTCCCACCAACCTCGAGCAAGGATTAACCTGCAATCACCCGCTGTCTCTGCCAGCCCCTGCCCGTGCATTTTGAGCTCTTATCAATCCTACAGAGTGCGAGACAAAAAGAGCACACAGAAGTACTGAGTGGGAGCATTTTAATGAGTCCTCATAACAACAAAAAAAAGGCAGAAGGAGCTGATGAGGTTCTGGCCCTCTGCTCTGAGAGGGCTGTAACCCGTAACCAGTTGAAGCTCACTGAACTTAAACCACAAACCTCTCATTTACATGAACAATCAGATTGAAATAACCCAGCCGTGTAAGCACCCACCCGCCCCGGCTGAACACAAGCGACATTTAAAGGCAGCTTAAATGACTTTTTAAAAATAACAATTCAAAGCAGAACCAAGCAATGCCATTCCCCCCTGGAACAAGCTGCTCCAGGTAGAGCGAGTGAGCTCAGAGGAATTAACGCCACGGTGATTCCTCTCCGGGTTCCTGTGCACAGATGGGGCACAGCGGGGCAGACACTCCCCAGATAACTCAATTCGGGATGCAAAACGCACAGGACACACTCACACACCCCTAATACAGAGTTCTGAGGACACCAGCTTCGTGCCACCCTCGCCAGGATTTATTCCACTGGCAGTGGGAGGGCATCAAACCTTCCCTAAGCAGCGTGGGGCATCTGGCACTGCCACGCCGGGCACATCTCCCACCCAAAGGAAGGGCTGCTCCGGGATAATCTCAGCCCTCAAGCCTCCAGAAAGCCAGGCACTGTCTGAGGATTAAAGCCCTGAGATGAGTAACAATGACTTGCATTTGGCTTTGTCTCGGAGCTTCTCAAGTGCAGCATTTTGCAGATGACAAAGAAACCCACGTAGAAACTGAATACAGAAACAAACAGATTGGGGAGATAAATATGGATATAGCTGGGTTTGTTTCTTTTTTTTTTTTTTTTCTTTTTAATCTCAGAAGTGAATTTTTAGTAATTCTCATTAGTGTTTAAGCCATAAAGTCGCTACAGGAAAATCACATTGGTAATGTCTGATCTTAAAGAAAGGTGCCAACTCTACCGCTTTCCACTGTAACAATACATAACAGATATTCTCCTTATCCAGAGGAGCTTCACAAGCATTAACCCTGCAGCTGCCAGGACGAACAGCTGAGGTGGGTGTCGCAGTTGCCATTTGAGGTGAAAATGGACAAGCACAAATTGAATATCTGATTATCTACCCCATTATCTCTGGTCACATGTTAGCCCCTGATGTTTGCCCATCAACTACAGAGCAAACCATGCCCAGCCCTGGCTCCCAGCCCACACTTTGCACTGATCCCAGCGTAATTTAGAGCAGTCTGGATGCCCAGAACATTTATGAACAAACCCCTACCCAAGTTACACCAAATTTTTATGTACTCCAAGCTTCCAAATTTTATGTGCTCCATCCCAATCACCGCAGCTCCAGTAGCTGCCCCAAATGCCACCCAAGCCCAAAGGGGACCCTTGCACTGGTCAGGGTGTTGGTTTTCCTTGATGAAATCACTGCATTGTTCTGTCAGCCTTCAGAAAAAAAGAACAGCCAAAGCAGACAACTAAAAATAAAGTATGACAGAACCAAAATGGAAAATGTTTGTAGCAGAGGGAAAATAAGGGAAGGAACTCCCTGACAGCTCAGACTGAGGACTAATTCTTACTTTTTTCCAGATGTGTGGAGCACCAAGAAGTAACCATTGACTGTTTTCCTCCATTACTTGCACTGGAACTTTAAGATGCAAGCTGAAAACTATGTGTTACACTGCTGTAAACCCTGTAATTTATTCTCTGTGGGCTGCGATGTGCTGATTCAGATGGCTCCAGTCTCCAACCACTAACCCCATGCTCGGAGCCGGCTGGCACAGGGACATCACCAGGGAGGAGCCATTCCCCACGCAGGATCTGCTCCCATCCCTCTCTGACACTTGTTCCTCTGCTTTAGAACTGCCAGGACCCTCTCAATACAACAGCCAAGCTGAACACATCATTGACAAACAATTTCCCACCTGTGCACTTGCCTATCCCCCACCCACGGTGGGTCACTGCAATGCAGCTTTGACAGAAATAAATGAGGGCTGATGCTCTCCCCAGCTCTGCTCCCAGGCTTTGCCAGCTCCCTGATTTCAGGGAAGTTTCCCACCTGCAGACATCACAAGTGGAGACTCCCCAGCAGAGGAGAGCGCTGCTTTTTAGTGCCACAGCCCCTCAGGGTGGCTTTCAGAGGGGTGGGAGGGCAGTGGCACCCTCTGCACACGGATGGGGACAGTGATGGGTCAGCGCAGAGGGCGAGGGACTCGTGCAGGGCTGCTGTGACAGCACAGCCCCTGGCAGCCCCTGCTCCTCCCTCAGGGACTGCCACACACCACATTCCCACCCCAGAAACGTGGGAGACACTGCTCTGGGCAGGAGCACTGAGCACCTTTGTGCAGGCAGGGACTGCAGCCAGCAAGGAGAGCCAAAACCCCACAGCGTGGCAAGAGCTGCTGCTGAGCAAGGGAAGGGAAAATCACCGTGTCCCACCAGGGGCAAACAGTGCAGGTGGGACAGGAATGACAGCTCTGCCCCTGGGTACCTGGGAGCACCAGCTCTGGGTGGGCTCTGTCCTGGGGCTCGGGGATTACCCTGGTCTCTGCTGTGGGGCTCAGCCAGACCCTGCCTCTCTTGCCCAGAGCAGCTGTGGCTGCCCCTGCATCCCTGGAAGTGTCCAAGGCCAGGTTGGACAGGGCTTGGAGCACTCTGGGGTAGTGGAAGGTGTCCCTGCCCATGGCAGGGGGTGGGATGAGCTGAGTTTTAAGGGTTCCTTCCAACCCAGACCATTCTGGGATTCTCCCCTGCTGTGCCTTGGGAAATAACCTGGCAGCAGCAAGGCTTCACTGGCTCAGAGAAGCAAACTCTGGAAGGACACAAGCTTCATGCTAAGTGCAACAAGCTCAGCTTTGGCACAGCAGTGAAGAAATCCCTTCATCTTTGTAACTTTT
Source organism: Monarcha castaneiventris obscurior (assembly GCA_026261815.1). Classification (NCBI taxonomy): domain Eukaryota; kingdom Metazoa; phylum Chordata; class Aves; order Passeriformes; family Monarchidae; genus Monarcha; species Monarcha castaneiventris. Next base: position 19,458,643 of record JAMPIT010000484.1, read on the forward strand.
GCAATTGTGCTCTAGCAGCTGGCCAAGAGCCCCCAGCAGGAAAAAAGGCACCATTATTTTTAGGCAGTGCAGTGTATTTCCACACCACACCGTCCTGCTCTCTCCTAAGCTGATTCCAGCACCACCTATACTCCCCTAGGCTAAAAACAAACTGCTGCATTCTCCTCTGCACACGTATTTCCCCCTGCAGACAGCTGACCCCACAGGTTTGGGGTCTGGCTCTGCAAACCCAAGCACACGCACACGGATGTGGATGGGCTCTGCCCACGAGCCACGCAGCCCAGTTAGAGCAGGCAACAAAGCCTCAGTCAAATGTGGTTTTTTAAAGCTGCTGCAGCCCAGTGGAAACAAGATCAACCCTAAGGCCTAATTTTCCTTTTGGAGTGGGGCTGTTTTCTCAGCAAGGCACAAACCCCCTCATTCATCACGGCTGCAGGACAAGTGGCCCAGTGTAGTCGAGGCACTCGCTGGTGCCCAGTGTGGGGGCACCGGGCTGGGCACAGAGGCTCCCCAGCACCAAACTCTGCTGGTGCACAGCACAGGGAGGCTGACTGGAACCTCCAGCAAGGGCTGCACAGGCTCCAGAGTGTCCCAGAAAGGGGAGAAGAGGCAGAGAGGGAGAAGGACTGGGATAGCCTCCCCCTGGATGGGTAAGAATGTGAGCCCCAGTGGTTGCTGGAGTCTCCCAAAACACAGGGAGAGTTTCAGAGTCTCTGAATTGTCAACCTAGGGTGGTAGAGAACTGTTTCCACAAAGGAAAACTTGGTTTTTTATTCTCTTTAACTTCTTGGTGTTGCTGCCAAAGAAAGATAGGATCTGTCAAAACAACCAAAAACACTCATTGAAAATCCTCTTGTTACTCTGCATTTCACTGGCTGTGAGAGCCACCAACAGCTCTATAAATAAGCCCTGCTGTGAATAACTCAGCTAATATTCAACCCACCCTACACGGCAGTAAGGTCACTGATGAAATAAAGAACTGGCTGTTTACAGGACATCACCATTTGCATGTCAAACTTCAGTAAAATCACCACACCCGAAGCCTCTGAGGAACTTTTAAAGTTTAGTCTTAGTAGGATCATCCACGCTCAGGGCTGAGGGGTTTGCACAGGGCTCTTCTCAGGCAGTTCCAGCAGCACCGAGGCTGGGATGAACATCTGGGCTCCAAAGACTGCACTGATGTGGTTCTTTCAGGCTTTCCCTCTCCTGGTTCCAAATGCAGATCATAAATGAAATTACTTTTATCTTAATCGAATCCTCTCTAGGGGATTATTTCCAGTTTCTGTTATATTGACTCTGCTGGGAACTAAGGGACTTCTTAGCTTTATTTTGGTACCCTGATGATAAAAAGTGTGATCCACAGTCTCGTTCTGAGTTGTAATGAAAGTCCATGCAGGAATTCAGCCTCTCTAAACGATTTCCTCAGCCCAGAATAATTATGCAGCATGAAATGCAGTAATTATTTGGATTACATGACCTCTCCAGGGGAGCTGGCGTGGCCAAAGGTTCCATTTAACCCACACAACCGTGTCCCACCAAGAAAGCACGGCCCGGGACTGGGGAACTAGTTAAAAACATATTAAAAAATCGCTGTGAAGACGCACAGTCACCGAGTGTCTCTCCCAATAGCTCCATTCCTGGAATGAGCTCTGCTGGAATCCTCGGCAGCTGCTCTTGGCAGGGAGCAGCATCCAACACCCCGGGGCAGTGCCCAGCCACGCTCAGCACCCACAGCCCAGCCTCTCCCTTCATCCCTGCGTTTTCGCAGCTGGGAGCACAGCACTGCACCAGCCTGGGGACAGCAGACACTGAGCCCAGAGTTTTATCCTGCCCCAAAAGCCACCTTCTTTTCACCCCCCTTCCCCGTTGTCCGAAGCAAGGGATGCTTGCAGAGTGCCAAGAGCAACCTCTGGGTTTGGGGGACAGGACAAACAGAAAATTATGATAGGCAAGCATTCAGAAGAATCAGAATTTTAGAATTTTCATTCGCTAAAATAAGGTTACTTTCATATTCCTATTTCCTCCTGCTTGCAAATGAGACAGAAAACTCCACATTCCTGGAAGATTTTTTGCAATAACTCTGCTGTTTTCTCTTTGCATGTTCAGTATAAGGCTGAGGAAGAATCTAGCCCAACAAGCCTCCCAGGCTGCTGAGAGTTAACTGTGCAGGGAGCAGGAGCCCAGCAGCAGGACAGGAGAGCTCCTACACATGCAGCCCTCAGCCTCAGCCCCACAATGAAGCTCTATAAATCCCCCCGTACCTGATCGTCCTGACAGAAATGCAGTATTTCCACATCAGGTTCCACATGGCACTGCCATCCCCCTTCATGACCTTCCCTGGGCTGTTTGCAAGGGGAGAAAGGCTCCAAGCAAGCCCAGGACCAGCCGGCTCAGCGGCACACGGCGGAGTTAGTCCAAGGTTCAGGCAGCAGCCCAGCTGTGATTCACGAATTCCAAGTGATTCCTCCGACCTCCACTCAAGTGAACTCCGAGGGAAGGCAGCTTTCCCATCTGAAGTCTCGGGTTACTCCTTTCTTCATGATTTATAAGATTCGGTGTTTACATTATTTGCAAGCCAGAAGAGATTATTAGGGGCTGTTCAGAAAGCTCCGTGTTACACTCACTGCTCCAAGCTGCCGAGTCAGAAAAACCCTACCTAGGCAGCACCTGCAGAAAGTTATTCCTATTTATTCCACTTCAGAAAAGGAACCACCAGCCCAGTAACACTGCCCTGGAAAATCCCCTAGGAGACCTGTAAATGCTCACCCAGTACACCCTCCATCAAATGCCCCGTGCTGGAGGAACCCTCAGCTGTTCACAAAATTTTGTGTACTGTAATAAACTTTTTGGTGCCAAAAAAAGTAATGAGTCATTTTCCAAAGCTGGATTTGAAGGCACACAGAGAAGTCATGGCTTTCAGTGGTGAGTATCAGCTGTGACACTCAGCCTGGAAATGACAGCAACAATAAAATGGCAAGATCCGATTAAAAAGAACCCCCAAACCAACCAACCAAAAAACCACCAAAAAAACCAAAACCAACCCAAAAAACCCCAAATCACCCCAACTTATAGATTATGCATATGGAATTCTTTTGCTGTGCTGAATAAGTTTAAACACACAGCATTTATTGCCAAAAGTTTCGCTAGAATTTAAGCCCCAGCACACACTCACATGGCATAAACCTTAGAGAAAAGAAGTATTATTGTTGTTGTAGAGACGAGCCCTTTAAATCCAGCCCTGGCATCTCCAAGACCACCCTGGAAGTCAGAGTTGCTGCTCTGACAGATGAAAGTTCCCCGAGCCTTTGCTCAGCCCACACTCCCTTCCCTGCAGAGGTCAACAGCACCATTATCAGGGGCCCTTCTGGAGCAGGGACATCAGATACATGTTTATATTATAAAACTTAATTAAGCAAGAAACCAAGTTCACACTGTTTCTTCACAGAGCAGAATCATTCCATGATTAACTGTCTGTTTGCTGTTGCATAACTCCATTCTCTCCAGGGCCATTTTGCCCAGGATCTCGTGACTGCTCCCACTATTTGAAATACATTCTGCTTTGGAAGTCTCTGATAATCGTTCCTGGAGCAAGCTCTTGATGGCTCGTTAGGAAAAGTCACACCAACTTCCACAGCACACTGTACATTTAAATCAGCTGGTTTAATGAAGGAAAATTACATTAGAAAACTTTTGTACATCTGTTTCTAACATAATCACTGAAATACATTTCAGTGCTGGAAAAAGCCCCGTAAGCCCAGGCAGCCCAGCTGAACCCTGTCCTTTTCCTTCACTCCCTAATTTCAGAGGTGAAGTGCCTACAGGAGAGACTTTCTGGTTTTGGGACCCTGCACACTTGCAGCACTTCACTGGGCATAAATAAACCCATTACATAAAGAGTATAAAAGTAGTAGTTTCTGTTCTGTGCAGCACAGAGGTATCAAACTGCACCCTCAGTTGTGTCAGCTCCCTCTCTTTGAGCTCATACCTGAGCCCTCAGTGTAATTGATGTATTTAGATTACACCCTCCTTGATTCCCCTGCAGTCCCAATATTTTGACAGCGCCAACATCTGCAGGAATAGTGTTGTATCTGTCTCTAAAGATAGACTCAGTGCAGGAGGTCTACAAGAGAGCAGCGTTTCCATCACCGCCTTCTGCCACGTTTCTAAACTTCCTGCACAAGCAGTGACCAAAGGAATTAAAATAACGTGGGGACATCATGGGGCAGAGGTGAGAAGCTGCAGGGGGATTTTTATTTGTTTCGGTTTTTAAATCATTGCTGCAGCATTTCCCACGAAAATCAGATTATCGAATAGTGTAGAGACTATTTCAGCTCCTAAGCTGAGTTTGTCCATGGATTCCCTAAGAGACCTGGACAAACCCAGGCAGCTCTCCTCTAAGCAAGCAGGGATTATTATTATTATTATTATTATTAATCATTATTATTACTGTTATTATTCTGCAGGAAATACATATCCCTTAATACACATCCAGAAAACGCTGCACACTATGCAAATGACATAATGAGCTAATATAACTCATATTTCAGTTCTGTGATTAAATAAGTGCTGTTTATTCTGCCGCAAACACGAAGAAGGGATTGCTGTGAGATGCTCCTTGGGATGATATTTGAGGGGAATGTTCAACCCCCCAGCATCCTGCAGAGCCCGGGGAGGGCAGGGCCTGGCTGGATGTGCCAACATCCAGGGAATAGCTGCTGATTCCTGGGAAGAACTGGTGATTAATCAGACCTGATCCTGTCTCTCAGGCTGGGCTGCCTTCTCCAAAAACAGCTCCTCCGGAGTATCATCACCTAGGAGCTAACAGGAGGGGTGGTCACGAGAAACTGGACACATCGGCTGTTTGTTAGCAGCCAGAAAAATCTTATTGAGGACGAGAGGAGCTTTTCCAGGAGCAGAGAGACAGCGAGCCCTTCTCTCCGGCTGTTTACTTCCCTCCCCTTTGTTCCCGGTGACATCAGCATGCCCCAAACAAGGCACAGATTTGCGTATCAAGTGATTTCGCTGTTTTGAAGCCTTGTTTGCGCTCCCTTTAGGACAACCAGGACGAGCCCCAGCACTGCAGAGGCCACCTGGTGCCTTCGCCATGGATTTTCCCTTTTGTTCACCCATCACAAGTGAGTGTCCCCAGCCCAGTGACGGTGCTGTCCCACACTGCACAGGCTGGGAGCCTGTGGGAGCTCAGGAGCGCTGTTTGGAGCTGCCTGCCCGGGCTGTTCCTCCCCTCTGGGTGTGGATGAGAGCCGCATCACTTATCTCTTCCCCTCGCCATAAAACAGCAGATTCCATTCGCAGCACATCACTGCACCCACCCAGCCACCCCGAGCGCAACTCCCCGCACAGATTTACTTATTTGCTCATTGTTTTTTCTTGCTGGAAGCCTTTAACAGCTCTGCCGTGCTTGCAGGCACCTGCAGCAGCTCTCCGTCTCTGCAGCCCTGCGTGTCTGGACCCACAACAGTTCCCCACAGAAAACAAGCTCTTGAGTCCTCCCAGCTTGCAAGAGGAAGGTGAAAGGAGAAGTTCTGCCTCCTTCCAAAATTTCTTCCCACTTCAGGACTGTTTTTTCCAAACCCAGCATCACCAGATGCCTTGGGCCTGCATTTTGCTGCCTGTGAAACAGGGAAAGCGACTCTCAACTCGGCAAAACGTTTTGCATCTCTTCTCGGAGGAAATCTTTAGTTCAAACAGCCACAACCACTAATTCAGAGATGCTGCTGTGGCTTTTGGGAGCTGAGCACGCCATGGGGGCAGCTGAGGGTCCCCCTGAGCTGCAGGGTCAGCAGCAAGGCTCTGCTCAGCTGCTGGGGCTGCAGGGGAGCGCTGCCTGCAAATGCTGATGCAGGAGACTTTGCACCAAGGCAGCCTGGAACACCAAGGCAGACACAGCTTTGGTTCTGCTGACTGCACACAGGAGCAGGGAGCTGCTGCAGGGCAGGGAAAACAATTGGAAGAATCAATATCATAGAAATGCTGGGGAAAAAAAAATCACCAGGTTTGTCAAAGCCCTCAACGTGGCCACAGTGAAGCACAGGCCACCCATTTTAGGAACAACAGTGGGATTCTCCCAAGGTTTTTGATTCCTAAGGGAACCTATAACAATCACAGCCCACTATGTGATGAAGAGCAGTTTGTAATCCTTAAAAACCCCAGTGTTGGGGGTGGGGAGGGAGGTAAAGGCAGAAGAGAATCACTGAAATCATTTAGGGTGGAAAAGCCCCCAAAGATCATCAAGTCCAATCATTCCCCAGCCCTGCCAAGGCCACCACTCATCCATGTCCCCAAGTGCCACATCCACACATCTCCAAAATCCCTCCAGGGATGGTGACCCCGCCACTGCCCTGGCAGCCTGTTCCCAGTGCCTGATCACCCCTTCACTGAAGGAATTTTTTCCTAATATCCAACCTAAACCTCCCCTGGCACGGCTTGAGGCCATTTCTGAGAAACGGGAGGCTTTTAATCTATTTTCTAATTTTCACACTGGAAACAAAGCTGCTGCAGGCAAAGATACCACAAGGGACATAAATCACTCTAAGTATTTAAAAACGCTGGAGCTGAGGTTCCTTTACAAGTTGTAGGTGGTGTGTTACTTTTAAATGCTATTATTAGAAAGGCAGGGCTTAATTTGGAATCTCACACTCCATTACTCTCCCCCCTCTGGAGGTCCATTCCCGTTTGGCAGCAGAGCCTGCAGGATGATAAGCAGAGCACTTGGTGGGTACAGGAAGGGAGAGGAGCCCAGAGAAAAGCAGCACCCAGGACACGGGATCTGGTTTGGTTTTGGATAGAGCTGCGTGCTCTGCATGGCTGCATCCCCTCACACACAGCGTGTGGGGTGATCTGAGTGCTGTCCCTGTGCCCAGGCCCAGCCTAAGTGAGCTCAGCTCAACATCCCTGCCACAGGGTATCTGCCCTGCTGCAGCCCTCAAGGGTGAGGAACACAATTTGCCTGTTTTTCTGAAGTTTACACCACAGTGAAATGGTCCCAGACCAGGATTTGACAGAACTTCTGTTCTGATGTTCATTACATTTGTAGGTCATTTGACAAAAAGAAAATGTGACTGCTGGGGCCAGCCTGGTTTGGGTTGTCAGTGCAGTCCCAGACCTATTTTTAACTTAGGTAGCATTCCCCTTACACAACAGCTATTACCAATTAAGGATTGCAAGGAGTCGTACAAATAGATGGAGTTTAAATTTTTAGCTGGAAAAGCATTCTGGCTTTTTGGACAACTTGGGGCACCTTTAAACCTTCAACCACAAGCCAACATCTTGACTTAGGAGGTTTTAATAAAATACCTTCACCATATTTTTTTTCCCCTGCCTTCACTGCACTCTCTGCCATTCCCTTTGAAACTTCCTTTGCTGATTTTTCACAACCATTCCCAAGGGAATGCAAACGGTGGCGTTTCCTGGGAGCTGACGGCAGTGACACGCAGCTCCCCCAGTCCTTTGGGGGAACAAAGGCAGCCTGGGCTTGGCATTGTGCTAAAGGGCATCTCCCCTCACCCCCAAAGGGCTGGAGAGTTTGGGACCCTCGGCAGAGCCCTTCCAGCACCTCCCAGCTGCAGCTTCTGGGAGACTCCTGGGATGTCTCCAGGCCACCGCCGGGCTCCCTGTGCTGCGACTCAGTCTTGGACCGCGATCAAAGGGAGCTCAGAACGCTTCCAATTCCCCTCCGCAGGGCACGGAGCCAGAGGCACAATTAAAATGTGACTGCTCCAGGGGCTGCCCATCGGCTGCGTCCAACTACAGGAGAGACTGGAGGGGGAAAGGAAAAGCCTGGCAAACCCTGTGTGCTCCAGGGATGCAGCTAAAGGGCAGGAAGCCCCAGCACAGGCACCCCAGCTCCAAAAAAAACCCCAACATCAGCCTTCAAAGCTGTCTGTGGAAGGTTAAAATCTGTTCAAGTGTGGAGAAGGGAGAACCTGAGGGCTCACAGATGGCTCCTGGGAGAGAGGCAAGCGGGTGGAGAAGAGGAAAGTTTCAGGAAGCTTGGAGAATTGATGTAATGAAGACTGCAGAGGGGAACGGGAAAGGTGGGGAAAGGCAGTGGAAAGGTGGGGAAAAACAGGAGAAAGGTGGGAAAAGGCAGGAGGAAGGCAGGGGAAAGGCAGAGGAAAGGCAGGGAGGAAAAAGGCAGGGGAGAGGTGGGAAAAGGCAGGAGAAAGGGAGGGGAAAGGCAGGGGAAAAGGCAGCGGAAAAGTAGGGAAAAGGTGGGAAAAGGCAGGAGAAAGGCAAAGGAAAGGCAGGGGAAAGGCAGGGAGAGAAAAGGCGGGGAAAGGTGGGAAAAGGCAGGAGGAAGGGAGGGGAAAGGTGGGAAAAGGCAGCAAAAAAGCAGGGAAAGGTGGGAAAAGGCAGCAAAAAAGCAGGGGAGAGGCAGGGGGAAGGCAGGCACACACACACAAAGAACTGTCTGGTCTGGGACCCAGTTCAGCCCAGTTCCAGCACTGGCACAGGGGGAGGCATCACAGCCCCACAGACCCGTGCAGGGCTCTGCTCAGCCGTGCCCAAATCCCACCGCACACCTCGGTGGAACCAGGGCACGGCAAGCGGGGATCCCACGGGATGTGTCCCGCAGGCAGGGAGGAACAGCAGCCTGCGAAGGCAAACCAGAAGTGTGAATTTCAGGCACGAGAGCAATGAACACCTGCACAAAGGCTCCTTCAGACAAAGAGAACCATTAATGACATTACCAGGAAGGCTTCCACCCGATTAGCAGGTATTTGGTGTATTTTCATTTAAATTTCCCAACTTGGAACCACTTCCCCGAGCACAGAGAAATCCTCTGATGGCTTTTAAAGCATCCTGCTACTTTGTGCATTTATTTGAGGGTTTGCTCTTAATCATTTTTGTGCTGACTGTAGGAATAGTGCAGCGTGTGCTGTTTGCAGGCTGTGCTTCCAGAAGGGATGGGTTTGGGAGGTGGGGGGAGCTCTCAGCTGCTCTGCAGCTGCAGCAGCCTCGCCAAAGCATCCTCTGGAGACGGAGCTGCTCCACAGGCACATGACTCAGCCCTGCTCTGGATGAAGTCACTGTCAAGTGAAAGCAAACTGTTTTGTTTCTAACAACATATATGGTGAACTCCAAACGCTAGTTCAAGGCAAAGCTCCAGTGATTTTCCCCACCCACTTTGCTTTTGTTTGGTTTAAGATGCTGCGGAGGAGCTCAGAGTTTAAGTGACAGCAAGAAGATGCACAAAGCCGCTGACATCACTGTCCAGCACCGTGCAAAAGCAGTTCCCTGCCCTCAGGAACCAGAACTTCAAGGATTTTCCCCCTTACTCCCTGCTCCTGAGGCTTGTAGTTAGTATGCAGCCATCACCTCCAGGCATACGGGATTGCAGAATTGTATATAGGTTTTCCCCCCTTTATTAAATCTGTTTTTAAATAATGGATTTAATTATGTAGTGATCCATGACCAGGGAGCTCTTTACACCTTTTTATGCTGCCTTTCCCTTAAAGCAAGCAGCAGCACTGCTCTGTGCCAGTTTCCCAACGCAGCCGAAGCCACCTCACGTAACCCCAGAGCAGATCCATGCTGCTAACGCCAGAAATGAGGAACAAAGCCTCCCAAAGCACATTCTTTTTAACAAAGAGTTAACCTGAAGGACAGCCCTGACACAGATCATTTCAAGCCTGTGTGCTGTCTTTGAAACAGCATCTAAATTAAGGCTGGCAATTCCTTTCAGGGCTTCAAATGCTACACATTTTTCCAGGATAAGAGAGTGGGAAAGAGGACGAGCACAGAGCTGGAGGTGCCCTGCAGAGTGCAATCTCAGAGTGGCTTTAAGTAGCTTCTGACACTCAGAGACTCTGATATTCCGGGGTGGCAGCAATAAGCTGCTCCTAACAAGGCAACTCATGAAAGCATTTTCATTTTTAATCATCCTCATGGGAATGAATCATACACCAAAATACAGACCCATTTTGCCCAGAGATGGGCTTGAGCACATGATTCAACCTATCCTGAAGCACGGTGTTGGAACTGTGAGTCCCAGCTGAAGGGTGGCAGGAGCAATTCCAGCTAATCCCCAGCTTCAAAGAACCAGGCATCTCTCACTTTGCTTATTCCACTGGGGTGGATCATTACAAATGGCCCTAATTGTTCTGGAAGGGACTCGTGCCTCCTTTAGAGAGACCAAACTGATGAAAGAAAAATTGAAAATGACAAGAAATAATTTTAAAAGCGGTTTTGTTTGCCAAACACGGCATTCCAATAAAGCAGCCTTTATGAACTTGGCACTTTATGTTTTTTTTAAATTCTCTTGTTTTAGCCAGAAGAGAGAGGACATTCTGGGAGGAAAAAATCTGCAGATTCCAGCTGCCCTCAGTGCCAGTCACACATCTCCTCACCTTCTGCTTGATCTTTAATGCAATGCTAATGGTAACAATTTCTAGCCTGGGTTATTACACACCAGCTGGCAGCAGCACAGCATGAAGCTTCCCCCCTGGCTAGGGAAAATCTTCACTTTCACATGCTAAACCTGAAGTCATATGGGTTTACAATAATCCTGGGAGCAAAGCATGAGACGTTCATCCTGCAAAGGCCACAGAAACCCGACAGTGATTTGCTCATCTCACACTTTAATCTGGCACAGAAACACATCTCAGCCCCCTCTGTGTGTTTGTACCTAGAGGGTACCAGAACCAGCCCTCAGGCCAGGGCTTCTGACCAAAACACTCAACAGAGCACTGAAACCTCATTTTTGTGAATCACTGAATTACCAGACATTTTTTGGAGCAGGTTTTGACCCCAGTCCCCCCAGTTTGCTTTATGCAGTTTGCTGACACTCGGATAAATCAGGCTGCTGGTTTAAAAACACATCACTGGAGGCACCAGCACCATTACCCTGCAGTAACTTTGTTTTGGGAATATGCACGGGATGGGCAAAGTCCTGGTTACTGCAGGGGCTGCCAGATTTAAGGAACAGACTGAAGGTGTGGCTGGTGGATTTTCCCCATTTCCCCTTGCCCTCACTGTGCTGAGAGAACAAACTCTAGGGCAGCTCTGTGCACACGTGGTGCCTGCCCTTACCTGGCATTTCTTTAGGAGTGCCACACACCCCACTTGCTATTTTGGGGCTAGATTTTTACCCTGTATACATAAATAAACTTGAAAACCTGTCCCAGTTTTGCTTTGTCCCGTCAGCCAGGCTCAGTGCTTCCTTGCAGTGCCCCAGCTGGCACAGCCAGGGAGGGGGGACGCCTCGTTTTCCTTATCCTCCATCTCTCCCAGACCCACAGCTCTGGGCAGTGGGGCCACCACAAAACCCAACGCACCCTGCACAGAATTCTCTTCAAGCCCATGGATTTCATTTCCATGGAAGTGGCTCCCAGAGCAAGATAAAATCATCCCCAAAATCAGAATTGTCCAGGCCAGGCAGTAGACCCAGAATCACTGAATCATTAAGGCTGGAAAAGCCCCCTGAGATCATTGAGTCCAACCATTCCCCAGCACTGCCAAGGCCACCCCTGACCCGTGTCCCCAGGTGCCACATCCGTGTGTTTTCTGATCATTTCCAGGGATGGGGACTCCATCACTGCCCTGCTCCAGTGCTGGACAGCCTTTTCCAGGAAGAAGTTTTCCCAATATCCACCCTGAGCCTCCCCTGGCACAGCCTGAGGCCATTCCTTGTCCTGTCCCTGTTCCCTGGGAGCAGAGCCCGACCCCCCCCGGCTGCCCCCTCCTGTCAGGGACTTGTGCAGAGCCACAAGGTCCCCCCTGAGCCTCCTTTGCTCCAGGCTGAGCCCCTTTCCCAGCTCCCTCAGGAATTCTCCAGCCCCCTTCCCTGCTCCCTCAGGAATTCTCCTGCCCCCTCAGGAATTCTCCTGCCCCTTTCCCAGCTCCCTCAGCCGCTCCTGGGGCTCCAGCCCCTTCCCAGCTCCATTCCCTGCCCTGGACACAAACCCACAAGAATTCCCTGAGTACCAAAGGCTGGAAAGCACAGCTGGACATCCCACCATGGAGCAGCAAGTCACAGCTTCCAAAGCAAGCAGGAACATTTTCCACAGCTCTGAGCACTGGCTGCAGCTGAAAACCACAGTGAGGCAGTGCACAGAAGGAAAGAGCACGGTCACTCCATGGAAATGTTACCCAAGCCCTGTTTGGTTCTCTGTTATCTCGTTTTATACATAGAAATAGGAAATATACACACAGGGCACACACAGAACCTCCCCAGTGCCCCCGGGCTCTTTTCCAAGAGCATTTTCAACAATTTACAATCACTAATAAAAAGTAATTGAAAGCCTCCAGAAAGTTTTTTTCTTTCTTTTTCAGATGAACTTCCTTGCATTTAAGGTTTGTCATCCTGCAGCACCTGCTTTCCACACTTGTTTGTGCTTTAACCAAGAACTTATTTTGTTTCAAACGTGAGGAAGTCCCAACTTTCCTTCAATTTTCTTTTCTTCTCAAAAAGATGAGAACAAAGTGCCTCTATGTGGTACTGAAGTGCTTAAGGCCTGGTTTTAGCGCTGTTCATGCAAACACACTGCAGACAGAAGATTCAAGCACATCCAGGTTTTGATGGCAAGTAAATTAATTATCTGGAAGGAAATAAATGGGCAGCCCTGTTGCAGAGGCTTCCATTAGGAGATGTAGAATAACTCCCCAGTAATTCACTTGCCACAAAGCTGGGATTTCGCCAGGACTCCAAGACAGAAAGCTTGAGTTTAGCATTTATTTGTGTCAAAACAGTCTGGCTACATTTCTATTATTTTATATGGTTTCTCAGCAAGGAAAACATCACAATGGGCTGGGACTAGGTTGGAAATTTTTTGGCTTGGCAGTGGAATCTGTGAAAAGCTGCAAGAAGAGGAGAATAAAGCTATCTTTTGAAACTGCACAAGCCAATGGTCACAGATGAGGGTCCCGTATTACTCAATGCAGAAAGTGCCGGGCACCCCTGAAACCTTGAAAAAGATTGGAGCAGTTCCCTTTTCCAGCCTTCAGTCACTGCATGAAAAATTCAACTGCAATTAGCATTTAGTACAAAGCACTTTCTGTAGGCTGACAATAGGTAGCCAGAGCAGAAAGTGTACACAACAAGAACGGAATCCTGTGTTAGAGAATCGCCCGGGTTTTGTTCACAGCGAAGGGATCCCCACTTTCCCCCCAGAAAATTCAAACCCACCCAATTCCCTCTGCCCAGCAGCGTAAATCAAGAGCAAGGAAAACGAAGTTTAGATTAAAAAGCATCAGGGTAAGTTCAGGGACATGTTAAATGGAATTGCTTATTTTGCTGTTCCATTAAATAGGCAAGCTCAATGCCTCTGACACCCAGACCTATTCTTTAGGATCACCATTCACCATCAATCATTTAAGCTGGGTGTCAGACCTGCCTAAGTGAAGTGCCCACTGCTCTGAATGACTCTGATGTGCACTTTGTGCTGGCAGGGAGAGCAAAGATGAACTATCATATTACTAAATATCTCGGGGAAATAAAGGGTCTTCTCTGCATTACATAAATTTCCGTGACATTTCAATTAATCTGCCGGGGCTGTGTACAGTGTGGACAGCACAGCACGAGCTCCCGTGCCTGAGGATAAAATATCAGGGAAAGAGAAAGTACTGAGTCTTAGCTGGGGTGATGTGACCTAAAAGCAGATGTTAAAACCAAACAGCACCCTCACCTTCACTGCATGCACAGAGACAACAGCAGCTGATAATTAACGCAATTTAAAAAAAAAAAAAGAAAAAAGCGGCTTTACAATCTTTGTCACAAGTTCTCATTAATTGCCTACCACTCCCTTCTCCCTTCTCCCAGGGAGCAGAACAGCGAGGAAAAACCCTGGTGGCATCATGTGCAGCCACGCCGTGCTGAGGAGCATTGCAGAGTTAACGTTTTCTTACCTTTTATAGAAACCATGGAGAGGCTGGAGACATAAAAACTGCCAGTAATCCAAGCAGAAGGCCTTCAACTTCAGCATTTTCCGGCACTCCTGCTGCCGCGACCGTGGTCTGCAGCGGGCTTTTAGCAGCACAAGACTTTTTTGTTATGGTTTGAATGACTCAAAGGCAGAGCAGCACCCTCGTGTCCCCGCGGCTGCATCCCCGGGCTGTGGGCTCGGCTCGGGGCCGGCTCAGCACCTGCAGCCCCAGTGCCCCTCGCTCATACAAAGAGGCAGCCGCACAAAGGACACAAATTCATGGGCGCTCTTTGATCCCGCTCGCCGTTTATCTCTCTCCCAAAGCCCCCCAGCCCTACCGGGATCACTGGGATTACACAGAAATCCCACTTCTCCTTTCGGCTATTTTAGGCCATTCTGAAAGCCCTCTGGACAAACAGCGTGGATATATTCCAGCTGCGGGCTTTGACGGACCTTTGGAAAGCATCCTTAGAGCTCGCAGAAGTTCGGAAAATGCCGGCAATTATCTCGGTGGGCTCTGACACCACTGCCCGGTGCCCAGAGCAGAGCTGAGATCTCAGCACACGGGGCTGCAGGCGTTTGCCCTTTTCCCTTTTTTCCCCCCTCTCTGTTGATCAGCTCCTCCTGTACCAGCACATCGGCTCCATTGTCTGCGGCACCTCGGGAGCGGGGGGATTCTCGTGACGGGGAGGGGAAAAGAGCGGAGAAGGAAAAAAAAAAAAAAAAAAAAAAAAGGAAAAAGGGAGAAGGGGAAAAAAAAGAAAAAAAAGAAGGCAGGCAGGAGCTCAGACCCTCCCGCTCACACACCAGATTGTGCTTATCTTGCTCCCAACGCGCTTTGCCAGGGAGCGCAGGGGGGAGGATGAACCAACCCCGAACCGCGGGGCGGCAGTGGGACAGCCCCCGAGCACGGACGGACGGACGGACGGACGGAGAGGCAGACAGACGGACAGAGAGGCAGACAAACGGACAGACGGCCAGCCTGCCGGCGGGGAGGGCCAGCCCCTCCGGGGAATCCCGGCGGAGCATCCCGGGGGATCCCGGCAGCCGCAGCCGCTCCGGAGCCACCCCCGAGCCGCAGGCAGCGAGCTGGGAGCTGCGGGGTTCAGAATTAGCGGTGTTCGCCATCGAAACCTCTGCTGGGCACGATAAAGGCGGACTGCTTTTGTTCTGAGAGCACAGGAGCACAAATGTTTAAAAATTTCTATTTTCTACCATGGCCCGATTCGACCAAATCCCTCCCCTCCTCCTTCTTCTTTCCTCTCTGTCCCACCGTGAACTGCCGAGGGTGAGAATCCTGGAATGGAATCACACAGGGCAGGGTTAGATTGGAGATGAGGTGGGAATTCCTCCCTGGGAGGGGGGCAGGCCCTGGCACGGGATGCCCAGAGGATCCCTGGCAGTGCCCAAGGCCAGGCTGGACATTGGGGCTGGGAGCAGCCCGGGACAGGGGAAGGTGTCCCTGCCATGGCAGGGGTGGCACTGGAGGGGCTTTAAGGTCCCTACCCAAATCAGTCTGGGATTCTGTGAATATCCTGGGATGGAAGGGACCCACAAGGACCATCAGTGCAGCCCCTGGCCCTGCACAGACACCCCAAAAATCCCAGCCTGGGCATCCCTGGCAGCGCTGCCCAAACCCTCCTGGAGCAGCCTCAGGGCCGTGCCCAGCACCCTCTGGGGGAAGAACCCTAGTGGAGACCAAGCAATGCTTATGTCCAGCTTGCCATAAATTTACTTTTCCAGGAGCTACAATTTGGCTCTTTCACGTTCTGTCTCATTTCTGAAAATCACTCCAAGGGAACATCAGGCTACAGCTCACAGCACTCAGACAGGTACAGAGGAACTGAAAAGTTCAACAATCTCAACAACAAAACCAAAAGCAGGAGCTGACAAAATACTTCAAAACCACTCTGGCACTTGGACAAGCGTTTAAAACAAAACCAACAAACAATCAACCAAACAAAAAAGCCAACCAAACAAATAAACCATAAAACACCCCCGCAGTCCCCTCCCAAAAAAGCCACAAGAATTTTCACACTGTTTTAAAAATATGCAAAGAAAACCAAACCCCTAAGCCTCAACCTGAGGCTCTTTCCCATGTGGACCTATCTGGTTCCCCAAGTGCCTGGATAATAAGCTATATTTAGGGATCTATAGAAGCTGTGTTTAGGGATTCTGGTTTTACTCATTGTCACTGTGCAGTTACAGAAGTGCCTTGCATCTTCTTAGAAAACTGCTTTGTGTAGGTTTAATTAAATGAAATTATAAATGTATTTGATAAGAATTGGCAGTTTCTTTAGTGAAGTAAGGAAATCAGTGGGTTGTGCTTAACCAGGGTCACACTTTGTGTGGTATTTCCCTAAAAACACCTTGTACAGGACAGGGCAGGTGGTGGGAATGACCAGACCATGAGAAAATAAACTTGCAGGGAAAAAAAGTGTTTGATTTGGGCCTTTAAAAATAATTTCTTGTGAAGATTCTCCTGTAAGTACCCCTTTCCTTGTGCTGCCTGCACTTATTTGCTGGGATTTCTTTCAGACCAGCACCAGAGCTGGTGACTCCCAAGCAAACACAACAGGATATCCCTGAGAAGCAACATCACCCCCCAACAATATGAAACACTGCCCAAATCCAAGCCTGTTTTTCTTCCTGGACTCATATTCCCTTGGGCTTCGTTAGCTTGGCAGTTTTCAAGTCACTGATGCCATCTTGGTAAGGATATTTAGATTTTCTTCTCAAAAATCTTTCATCCCTGCTTTTCATCCCCTGTTCTCCAGGGCAGTTTTATCTAAAGAGGAACTGAGGGAAGGCCCTGGAGACCCAGTGGCTGCTGGTGAGCCCCAACCTCCTGGCACTGCCTCCTGCCTTGGGTTTGGTAGTGCCAAGAGGGTAACGGGAAATCCTTTTTCCTTTGTTTCCACGAAAAATGGCACAATAAAAAAAAAAAAAAAGAAAAAAAAATTAAAGAAGAAAAGAAATTGAGTTTTCCCTGTTGTAACATTTTTGTGTTTGAATTTTTTTTACATTCCAAGAAAATAAGAAGGAAAAAAGAAAGAAAAAAACTGGTTACATGCCATAACCAAGGGCAGCTATTCCCAGGATCAAGGAAAAAGGAGAAAGCCAGCCTGAGACAAGTAAGCTCAGGAGATGCCAGCCAAAGACGTGATCCTGAAATGAGACTTTTCAGGAAACTTATCCTTTGTCTGTTCACATTGCAAAACAATTTCTTTCTCAGCATCATATCCTTCCCAGAAAAAAAACCCAAACTATTTATCACCTTAATTATCTATTTCTAAGCAGTGGGCTCAGAGCATAGGAGCCATGTACCCATGGATTTCCTGACAGCATCCAACACCCATTATCCCTCACTGCATGCAGAGAAGATGCTAATTAGGACTTTTGCAAATGAAAAGCCCCACGCTCTCAACACGTTCTTCATTTTCTCTTGTCTTTCCAGAGGAAAACAACAAAGGAAATTAAGCTTCATCTCACGCTCACCCGGGATATAGAAATGGTTCTTTCAGAAAGGCATTTACCGAAACCTTTGACTCAGAATTCCCAGGCCTAATACAAGCAGGGATTTTTGGATGTGCTGCAGCTCCAGCGCTGGAGCCGTGAGCAGTTTGCTGAGAATTTCTGCAGTCACTCAGAGTTCAGCCTCTGACAAGGCTTTCAAAAACAGCCACTGAAAAAAGGGCCAAGTGGAAATTGAACATTGCACCACCTCCTTTTTTAGGGGTGGTTTTCTTGCCAACCCCTGGAGCTCTGGGGCTGAAGGAAAACAATCCACTGAGGGACAGAATAACCCCAGCATGAAACCAGTGCCTGCCGGAGTTCCTGGTGCACTGGCTTAAAAAGTTGGGCAGATCAGGAAAATTGACTTGTCTGGTGACAATCTTTCACAAAATACATCTATTGAACTACTGTTATTTACTTAGTTAAACTTTTAGAGTGACATGCCAGGAACACTCCTGAAAAATATTTCACTTCTCCAGAAAAACAGTGTGTCCCCCAACTTGGGTGGAGCACAGGAACTGCAGTAGTTAAATTGTTTTCCCCGAGTCTTTCAAGACTCCAGGGTGAAACACTCAACTGGCCACACACAGAAATTTCATGGTAGCCATTGGTGTGTCGTGGAGTTCAGGAATTTCACGGGACCCAGACAGCGTGGATCCCATATTCATCCAGGATACCCTGCACACACCTCATTAAAAAGTGGGGGAATGCAGAGCAGGGGTACAAACCGAGGGTTTGGGCAAGCAGATGATGCCTTAGGTTTTAACTGTTATATTTTTCAAATTCTGTACTGCTTATAGTGTAACTCTGAGGTTCCTTGTAGCCTGTAATTTCTGCTCTCTCGTGCTGGGCAGACATAACAAAGCCTCTCCAGGCTTTGCCTTCAAGGACAGCCAGGCTCTTCTAGGCCCAAAATATGTAACCCAAAGCCTCTAAGGGGGGAGCAAGCTGAGGGGAATTCCATCATTAAACTGGGGCTTTAATTGGAGAATTAACCGTGGTATGCAAATGAACCAAACCTATAAAGGTGTGAAGAACTCGTGACCTGGGGTCCATCTTGGGGTCCATTTTTGGAGGCAGCCTCTGGCTCCCCCAGGGTGTACCTTGAAGGCCTTCAAATAAATACCTATCTTTATTCCCTTACTCTTGTCTGGTCTCTGTTTCTAGGTGGCTGGAGAAGGCATCACAGAGAGATGCTGAACTCCTTCCTGGCAGGTTTGAAGGCTCACAAGACACCACAGCACACACAGCTCTGTGCCCCAGCTGCTGTGAGGGCACTGAAGTGCATTAAGGGGTCTCCACATCAAAGCTGGGGAGAAAATGCCTGGGCTGCTCAAAGAATAAGGCAAATTTTGACATTCAAGGCTCTGGCAAACCAAATGTCCCTTCCTGCCCCTTGCAGGCATTCCTGGGTGCCAGCCCTGGAGCATCCCTGCCCCACCAGGGCAGGTGGAGGAGCTCAAACAGAGCCCTCGGGCTTGGGGACAGCCTGGGCACACCCCAAGGTGTTGGTGACAAGCTCTGCAGAGATGCCCAGAGAGTCAGGACATAAATCAAGGCTTTTCCCCTCCATGTTGACTTGAAGGACAGCTCTGCTGCCTAGAAACCTTCCAGAAACTCAAAACAGAGTTTATTGGCTTCAGACAGCTCTCAGAGTTCTGCACTCCCCCACAGATGAATTCTAATCATCATTTGATACTGCCCTTTATTTTTGGAGATTAAGCCACTCAGCTGCCAAAGTATCCATGGAGAAGGGTAGGAAGAACTTTGCTGTTCTCTTAACCCTGACTGTCCTGTGAGCACATCTGTTCCCCGAGCTCACACAGCCTCTGGCTGAGCAATTTGCTACAGAAGGTGACAAATCCGCCCCAAATATCTGCAAAGCTCAAACATTTACATTTCCAGCTCGTTTGGAACAGGTCTGGCAATTCAACCCTCCAGAAGGGCCACATTAAGATTTGGACATTAGGAAACAAAATATTTTCAGATGCCAGCTGAAAGCTGACAGAGGCAGACTCAAAATACCCAGAGTGTGCAGGCTATGAAAGAAATTGTGCCAACCAATACATGCACACATAAAATATGCCAATTTTTACGTATTTTCCCCTTTATAATGGGCACAAGCAAATTTTTCACATTAACCTTTACTCTTTCCAGCACTGAGACTTAGAAGAGTGGTTCACTGAGGGCAAATGTGCCTTGTGATGGGGACAGGAAATTTGTGAGCAAAATGCAGTAAGAGTACCCTGACTAGGAAACACTCGACAGGCCACAGGGTGGGGCCATGTTAATTGGTACATCCCATTTTCTGGGTTGTTCAAAGGCCAGTTTGCCTAACAGGTTCATGAGGACACATCCACTAACAAGAAGTCTTCCATTATCTTTCATTGTACTTAAAAATAATGGCTTTAATTCTGTCTAATTACAGCTCCAGAACAGGCTTATTGGAGCTGCTGAAGTGGACCAGATGTCACATGCTCTTCCCTCAGTAACTGCTTAACACTAAGAAAAAATCACAGTTTTATCTGATAAAATCTGAACAGTTTTCTTCCATGTCTCCTCTGCGATTGTTTCACTCCAGATTTTTTTAAACTTCACAAAACCATTCAATTTGTAGTTAAAGAGTGGCATTTTTACATCCTCCTCTGGTAACTCCCAGATATTATTTCAGCCCAGATCTCAACATTCAAAAGGATTTACTGCATGCATCTAATTCTTCCATATTCCTCACTGATACCCTCCCGTGGAAAAAAATACTCAGTGTGAGGAAAAATATTGTAATAAAATCTATTTCCAGCCTGCAACAAAGGTGGCAGGAATACCTGGCTCTGGTAAATCACACACCAGCATCATGATGCTCTCGATAAAATAAATTTGCAGAGGAGCAGAGCCAGGGGAAGTTGGGATTTTTGCCTGCATTGTCCTGGCAGACAAAGGCCCAGTGTTGCCATCACACTGGGAATGGGACAGAAGTACAGTGGGGACTGAACGTGTTGCTGTGCTGAGGACAAAGGGAATATCACAGCAGAGGGGGTGCTGCTGAGGAAATGCTTCACTTTCAGAAGACTTTACACTGGATAATAATGGAAGATTAATTACAGAGGGGCCTCGATTTGAATAAGGTTAAACAGAACAGCTCCCACCGTTTTGTTGAAGCAAGGTTGAAATGACATCATGTGGGAAAAAGTCATATCCTCAACCCAGAACATCTCCAAAGGAAGACTCTGCCAGTCTGAGAGGGAGGGACTCTGCCCCAGCTTTATCAAAGGAAGTCTGTGCCTTTGATGCACTTTTCAACGTGCAGGGATGAGAATAAAAGATGCAAGGTACCCATTTGATATGCAGTGTTAACAGGGCTAAGCATTTCTCTCTAAATGCAGTGATCAAAGCGAAATCCCAGCTCTGGCAGTGCCTCCTGTGGCAGAGCTCTCTGAAGGGTGGGTGCTTTTATCAGAATGCTGAGCAGCAGCAGCAGGAGCCACATGTCCACACAACTGCTCCCCCAAAGCAGCACAGACCTGCCAGGACAGTCCTGGCAGCCCAAGTGTTGTCAGCACGAAGGTTATCAAAATCCCAGAGAGAGATGGTTTGTGCACAAGCACATCTTCTGTCCCTCCCCTCCATGCTCCTCCCAGAGCAAACACAGGGTTTGAAGCTAGAACTGAATTTCAAGTCAGAAATCCTGGAAAAGAGCAAATTATCCACTCTTAGGAAAATCCAGCCATTAGGTCAGTGCCTAGCTGGCTGTGCAGGGCAAGATAAAGTTGTGTGAGGTGCAGCTGATACAGAACAGGGCATTTCTGTCAGTTCCAACCTAAAACTACCATCTATGATTGCTACAGTACCTGAGTGGGTCAGTGGAGATGCTGCTTCCTGTTTCCAGTGAAGTCCTGAGGTGACAGCAAAAGAATAAAATTATAAAGTATTAAGGTATAAACCAAAATAAAAGCATAAACTATTCAAAAATGTTATGTACTTAAGCATCAACAAGTTAAATTTTCCTCCTTCTTATTGACATTTCAGAGTACTTAGCATGCCATTAAACATGAGAGTAAATGAAAGTACCCAAACAAAAAACCCAACAGCCCTTTCCTAGATCAGAGAAGGGGGAATTAGAGAAACGTTTGTCTGAATTAGTGACAACCCGATCAATCTTCAATATTCTAAAAGTATCTACGTGAATGACTTTTACACTCTGGGGCTTTCTGCTCTCTACCCAAAAAAGGCAGCTGTGGAGTTGTCCTGCAGAATTATTGCAGCACAAGTTCAGGTGAGATGCTGCAAGCACTGAGGAAGTTCTCAGAGCATGCTGATTTTTGAGCAGCAATATTTAACACACAGTGTGGTGTTGCTAATTACCCTTGCTCTCACTGAGCACGACCCCAGGTTTATTACAATAATATATTGATAACACAGAGTTACGTTTTTAGGGTGAAGCCAGTTTTTTCCACAGGCTGTAATAAAACATTTAGCCAAAGCTCCATCATTTTTAAATGGTTCCTTGCACTTATCCATTTCCATCCTTTACACAAATGGCCATAGATCAGCCTTTGCTCACATAGCCATAAATATGTACAGTCTGTGGAGGTTCATAAAATTCACATTAGGACTGCATTAATTACATTTACACGGGCATTCATAAATCAATGGCAAATCTTTACTTTGAACCCCAAGATTGCTAATTTGTTTACAGAAACAAACAGGTTGGTGTGAAGGGAGGAGGCTGTAAAAGCAGCAAGAATTAGCTGCACAGGAATGGAAACAAACCATATTGAACAAATAGCTTTTAACTAAAGCTCTAAAGCTCTGAAATAGCTTTGGGGAGCTTATGCCACCCTGGAATTTGTTTGCATCCCCAGTTCAGGATTTGTGAATAGCCATGAGTTTTGAGGGGGTGGCTCCCATACGCCGCCTTTGTGGCTGGTGTTAGTTTAACAACGGAAAAGGGCCAACTTCATTGACTTTAATTAAGTTTCCTGCGTCCCTCCGTGTGCTGTGGAGGTGCCAGCCTGCTCACTCAGCGGGGCTTTTTGCCTCTCTTTTAACCCAGACTCGCAGGAAAATCTGCTCTGAGCGGTTTTGGCCCTTGGTGCTATAAATAAATACTCCTCAGACACCGCGGTTGTGCAGCAGGGATGTGCTGTGCATACAGAGGAGATGCTAATGAGCGGTGATTAGCCCCCACCCCTTGATTGTGGTGCCCACTGACTCCGAGCACTCCTGCCACAATCCCAAGGAGCAGGGTTACAGCTTCATCAGGAATCCTGGCTTTCCTTCTTGAAGTCAGGCTCCCAAGGCAGCTCCCCAGCACCCAAACCCTCAGTTGGGAGAAGCACAGGTATTTCTATATCTAAATACACACAGGGAAAGCACAGCTCCCAGCAAAAATGCCCCTCTTGGAGTCACAAATCACAGGCTCATCAAGCCTGGGAAGGACCCCCAGGATGAGTGCAACCATTACCCTGGCACTGCCGGGTGCATCAAACCCCTCAGCACCACCCCCAGGTGTTTTCTGAGCCCTGCCAGGGATGCTGATGCCAGCACTGCCCTGGGCAGCCTGTGCCAGGGCTTGGCAACGCTTCCAGTGAGGAATTTTTTCCTAATATTCAACCTGAACCTCCCCTGGTGCAACTTATATATGGGAGGGGTGTTTAAGGTGAAGATCAGATATAGAAACGGTGCCAAAGACAGGAGAAGCTTCTGGAGCTGGTGTGGAGAAATGCCCTGGATGAGATGGATCCCCACACAGATCACTGTGGGGGAAAGATGGAAAACAAGCCCTACAAAGGAGGGCTACACCCCCAGGATTGTCACAGCCAGCCTTTTCACCTGGCCAGCCACCCACAGACTCAACCTGGCAATGTGGAAAAACCTCAGAAGCAGTCTGACAACATGAAAACCAACATTAAGTGGCCACAAAAACCCCCAGCAAAACCAGGAGAAACCAAGTTTAAATTCTACCGAAAGATCTGGATTTGGGGTACAAAAAGTTGGTTAATTCTTATTGAATTTACAGAATTACTTTAGTATAATCACATTATCACTCCCCTTCTTTCTTTCCAGCTAAAATCCCATTTAAGTCTTTTGATTTCTTTCCAAATGGCTCAAAGATGGAAAGTTAATTTAAAACACAAAAATAACCCAGATCCTGAACACAATGTCATTAAAGCTGCAGCAAACCAAATATCTCATTGCATACAGGGCCACTTCAGGAATAAGAAAAATATATCTCATTTAGGTTACTTCAAAATGAGGTTTGTTTGCTTTGTTTTGCTTTTTAACAAATGAACTGGACAGGAAAATAAAATATTGTGCTGCTGTGAAGAAAGTGAGCAGGAAGGTCTGCCAAAGCTGTTTATTCCTAATGGGCACTGGCTCAGGACATGTGCAGCCCAGAAAGAAGCACAGACACTATCTAATGATGAAGCCACTGAAAAGATATTGTTAAATGTAACAGACTTCTCTATATATGTGTAGTTTCCATTGGTATTAATAAAGGTATTTTAAAAATTCCCGAAGTGCCATTAACTGCAGAACTGTGCCCAAGGCTTTGAGTGAAAATTGAGCTGAGACAGAGCACAAAGTGCAGAATGCCTGGAATTACCAGGGAATGCCCCAAACCACCCCCGGGGGCTGTTTTGTGTCTCCAGTTTGTTTCCATGGAGTTTGCAGGGTCCTTCCAGGTGGGGACTGGAGGAAATCTGTCCCAGTTTCACTCGTGACTCAACTGAAGGGCATCTCCTTGTCATGCAAATTCCTGACATTTCAGGGAAAAGGCAGAGGAATTGGTGGCATGGACTATAACTAAACTGGGCACACAGTGGGATTATTTACTGCTGACGTGGTCAGCATGAAACCTGAGGAATGTGTGTAATTGTTGGTAAGAACAACTGCTTTCCAGGCTAAAAGGATTATCCAAAGTATGGATATCCACAGCTCCTGGATGGGAGCTTGCCTAGAGCTTCCCTCTGTGTCCATCAGCACAGGAATCGTGACCAGCCCACTTCTGCAGTGCATCACGCAGGAGAAAACACAAACACTTCCAAGAAATCATTGGTCTAAAATCCAGACAGTAGGCTTTTGGTATCCACAGACAAAAAACATAAACACAATTCTAGTCAAGAGCTCTGTCCTGGAGCACAGAACAGGCCACAGGCTCCAGCTCTCGCTGTTGGCACTCTGTGGTGAGCAGAGAGCACTCCCAGCAACTGGGTGCCTAAAAGATCCTGTTCCACAAAGTTTTAGCAGATTGAAGTGAACACACAGTTAGCTCTTGGCACCTTGAGCCACAATACAAAGCTCTGGTTTATTTTGCTTTTTTTTGTGCTGAAAGAAACTTTTTTGCAAATACAAAAATCAGTGTAACTGAAGATTATTTTGGAGACAGTCTAAGATGGAGCTCCTTACATGGAGGGGGTAGGGGATGAACGCTGGAGGACTGAGAACCTGCAGTGGTGCTTTGCTCAGCTGCAGCAACAGACACGGAATGTCTTTGATATGGGACTGCCACCGAGCCCTTCACCTCCTGCCTGCCTGTGAGGAGCAGTGACAGTGAGAACCACGGAGGCATTTGGAAGATGTCCCCGTGCCTGCAGCAAGCCCCGGTGGGACAGAAACCCCCAGAGCTGGGATGGATCAACAGGGACAGCCCAGCCCCTGTGCACGCATCAGCCTCGGTTTTACCTCTCTTGATGGAGGGCAGAGTTCTGAGGAGGTGCTCACTGGGATAATCCTGGGGGAGTGCCCACACTGATGGCTCAGTCCAGCTGCCTCCCCTCCTGGGGTCCCCTGGCAGCCTCCAGCCCTCGGGGCTCAATTTGCCTGGATAATGCTGAGCTGGGGTGGGAAAGTCTCTTCCCATCAGGGCAGATGGCTGCAACTGCTTCATTAGCTGCTCACCAGAGGACAGAGGAGACCCCAGCACTACCTCTCCTACTGCTGGGAGAGGCTACAAATAACCACACAGCACAAGCACACGTCGTGCAAGCAGCCAGAAAAATATCCAATTTGAGAAAAGCCAAGATATTCTTCTGGCACGAAAACGCGCAGCAGTGACAGATGAAATAATTGCAGTTGAAGCAAACCCCCAGCTTGATCCCAAATAAAGACTGCTTAAATATATCATCTTTTGGCTAAGAAGGGAGATTCACTCGGAGCATCAGAGTACAAAGATATGCTGTCTGCAGACAGCAGCTCACAGGGGGTGTGAGGGGAAAAGGCAGCTCTGAGCTCTGTCAGAGCCTCGGTGCTCGCAGCACTGTGGCACTGCATCCCTCTCACACGGAGGGAAGGAATGCAGAATAATACATTAAATATTTAAGACCCTGTCTGGGGCGTTGCTCAGCGAATAATTGCTGCTGCTTGGCACAGCTTCTTCCTAGGAGCTGGCAGCTCATGGAAGAAAGGGAAACCTGCTCGCTGCAGGCTGGTGCTGTGATTCTCCACATGTTCCCATACAAAGGAGGACTAAATTATTTCTTTATACTCCAAAGTGCAGCTTCACCAAGTGGAAACCTTTACCCTTGCTTGAGGATGGTCTGGCACACCATGGATCCCAGTCTCAGTGCTCCCTTTGGAAGGAAAGCCCAAAGCATCCAATCCCAAGAGGCAAAAAGAAGGTGACAGAAGGATTATACTCAGCCAGGACACCCCATCCCTCAGAAACAAAAGTGGAAATGATAATCCAGCCATTCAAAGAAAATAATTCCTTCACATCTCTTGGCAGAGGTCTGCCAAGCCATCAGGGAGGACACATTCCCAGAAAACCCCGAAGTGCCCTGAGCTCCAGGGACCCAGGGCCTGGCAGTTCAGCTCCTGTCACACTCCTTCCCCTGATCTCCCGAACAAATGGCCCTGAGGGAACAAGCTGCGGGAAATTCTCATTTGAGCATCACGGAGCAGAAGCTAATGAGGAGCTGGGTCTCCTCTCAGAGCTGGGAGTGATCTGATGGACGTGTGGCTGGGAGCCCTGCAGGGAGGTGCCTCTGTCTGGAGCGCCGCTCATCAGACGTGCAGCCGTGGCCTGCATTAATTAGTGCACTGTGAGTGACTCCAGGCACTGCCAGGCACCAAAGGCAGGGCAGTGCCCCCCTTCCTCCTGTCCCCTGGCCTTGGCACTGCCCTGGACCACTGCCAGCCACGGTGGCCTGGATGGATGCAGAGATGCTCCCACGCCATGGTCCCCTTCCCTGGGACACTGCAGTGACAAAGCAGGGATGGAGCACAGGCAGAGGCTCCCAGGGAAGCTGGAATGCCTCTGGCACCTGCATCCAGCAGATTCAGTTCAGCAAACCTGTCTGGCTGTAGATCTAAAAGTGGAACAGCCCCACTCCAGAGGATTCCGCAGGATTGCGTGGGTAAGTAGGGCAGGGGGAAACAGCACTCAGCTGATGGCAGTCATTGGAACAGCACCTGAAAATACACTTCGAGTTCAGCCTTTCTGTGGGACAGACTATTTAATAGCTGTGCTCAAAGAACTGGCACTGCTCACCTATGGAGAGGCAGCTTTCAGACGGAAGGGCCTTGAAGGATGCCGTGGAAATTCCTGCTTCTCGTTTTGGCTTCATACATTTGGTTCCAAACATTTTAACTAAGCATTTAGACAAGAAAGTATTTAAACATGTGCTTAATGCTGCTCTTAGAAATAAAAAGCTTTCCTTGTTTGGGGCTTGAGTGACTTGCATTCCCAAGGCTGGGAATGTGCTGGAGCCTTGCTGGCTCTAGAGTGCTCCCAGCATTGGGAATGGAATCCAGCTCCAAGCTGGAAATCTCCCATCACCTGTCCTCAGAGCTCAGCTTGTTCCCCAGGTCACTCACACAGAAGTGTGCCTGAACACTCATTTTTACAACATGCTCTCCACACCAAAATATAACCACAGTATCTCAGAGAGATTTTAGATCTGTAAGAAAAGCAACATCCAGGAACAAGGCCCAACACGACCCTGAAAGCCAGGAGGAAATAGCCAGACCAGCAAGGCTCAGCTGGCTTCATTAATTTCAGAACACTGTGCAAAAGTAAAATTGAATTTCTGTGCAGGGACAACAGAATTACATTAAATAAAACCCATTTGTGCTTGCAAACTTGGGGCCTGCATTCCTAGAGTCGTCTGCAGGAGTAACAATGGGGGGACCTGGAGAAGTTTCTTTTAGCAGAAATGCTGTAATTTGTGTTTTGTGGTAACGCACACGCCGTACAGTGAAAACGCTACTTGAAAAATTAACTCCCAAAAGCTGCCACGAGCTAAATTAACTCCAACAATAACACCTGGAGGTTAATGGCCCTGTTGTTTAGGATTTCACTGCTGAGTTTTGCAAAGTCCCCAAGCCCTGAACACTGAGAAAAAAACATCTTTATCAGGAACCACCCCAATGACAAGAAGCAGTTTAGAATGTATCATCTGCTGAACATCTACCCAGCATTGTTTTTCAAGGTGCTATCTTGCCAGAGGAACTGATTTCATATTAAAATATTGCAGTGATGTGCTTTTGGCTTTGTTAGAAGTGAAGCCCATCATTTAAATTGCACTTATTCCCAGAGTTACACAGAGATCACATGTTTATTAACAAGCTGCACTACTGTTTGCAGCTCAAATTTAGAACCCTGAAAACAAACCCAAGCCATACATGCGACGTGGGAATTGAGGTTTTCCAAAGAAGGAAGAGAAGGAGAGCTGTGATAGCAGCAGCCAATTGTATATAACTCAATTTGAAGACATTAAAGCTTCCAGATCTACATTTAATACCCTGTGAGGCCAAGGTCCAGCCTGCTAATGTAATCTGAGAGCTGAAGTGTTTGAAAACATCTTGTTCAACAGCATGGTTGGACAGACTTGCTCTCCAGCAGAAGTCCTCACTGGTGGCCCTGGCCAGCAGCAGCTTTCCCTTTTGGTTTGTGTATCATCTGCACAGAGAGTGATGCTTGTGAGAGCCACAAACCTCAAAGCACGTTCACATTATGGGAAAGGCTCCTTGCTGACTGTGAATGGAGCACTGAGAGTACCTGGGTGAGGCAAACTGCCCCACTCTGTGTGAGCAAAACCCCAGCAAAGAGCCCAGCCTCAGCACAGAGGGACGCCCTGCACAGCTCCCCCCACCAGGACCCACCCAGGGAGCACGAACATCCCGGTGCTCCAAGGGTCCTCCCACGGCATTTGAGATCACCCCACCGAAAAACAACAGAAAACAAAGGCTGGTGAGTCAACCTGAACTGGAGGTGTCATTTGTGTTTGAATCTCCCGTGTCCTTTTGCCAGCTCTATCCCTGTCCTCCCAAAACAGCCTCCAGCAGCTCTGTGCAAGTGATGCAGGGGAGAATAAAAACCTCACCAAGGTGAGTACAAAAGGAGCACACCCCAAACTGGCCACACCCTCAGGCAGACTTACAACAGCATCACTCGAAACTGAGCCTGTTCCTGCAGGGTGCGAGTGCTGCGGGTGTTTGAGCACACTGAGACAGCTCCTGCTGGCACCTCGGGGCTGCCTCAAGGACACATTCCACTCCAATTTCCCCTGGTTTACAGGCTAAAGGTTTGTTTCTCACCTTCCCATCAGCAGCCCAGCTCAGAGTGGGAGCTGGGACCCGTCTGCAGCTGGAGCAGCTCCCTGCACCCTGCATCCTGCTGGAGCCCCACAGGGACAGGGAACAGCAGGGCTGGAGAGGAGCCTGTTCCCCTCCCCGATCCACAGGCAGCAGGAGCCCAGCCTGCACTGCCAGGGCTCATTTATCACCTGCCATGACAAAGCCATTCATTCCTGCAGCTCTCCAGAACCATCAGCGTTGCCATTTCAGAATTCACATGACTCTCTACCTGTTTCAATGCATCCCCTCCCAATCCATGAATATTCCCCTGCACGCCAGTGCTGCTCTGCTGTGATCACCCAGCATTTCCCAGAAGCAGCACATTACAAGATCAATGAGCATCCCTCTTTTGTTTCCCAGGAAATGTACAGAGTTACACACGCTGCTAAGTGGATCCAAAGACCTACAATCCATATGCTGCTTCCCTGTTATTCAGTAAAGCTGCACCTATTATCTTAATCCCATCATTTCTCAAAAGGAAAATTGACAGAGATATTTCAGATAAGCAGATTCAATGGCTTAAATTCCAGTGCACTCTATCAGTCTGACAGAGGTTATGATGCTCCTTTTTTTTCTTTAAGGACAGAAAACAACCTCTTTATCACTCCACGTGCACAGTCAGTGTTGCGGTGATCCCACCCCTCTGAAGGCTCAAACCTACAAGCTGAAAACAGAGCTGGATTTTTTGAAAAGCCTCATTGCTTCTGGAAGCAAAGGCTCACAAACCTAAGTTAGATAACATGCAATTAGCAAACTAGCACAGAATCCAAACCCAAACCCAACTGGAGCTACGTCAGCAGGTCTGTGGCCAAACAACAAAACGTGGGGTTAGTGGTGTGTGTGCTGGGAAAGGGATGGGGAGCTGCACAGCAGCTCCTCAGCTGAAAGGAAACAGGATTTTTCAGCTAACTGGCAGTTTACTTATATCAATTTACTGAAATAATAATTTTCCCTGCCCTGAGTTTTCATACTAAAAGGAGCCAGTTGAAGCCACAATAAGATGACCATGGGATTTACACAATGCAAGAGCTCACAAGTGCTTCCCACACTCATCCTAAACTCCAGTATTTACAGTAGAGCAGTTCCGGGTGCCTTTGTACCCACGAGAACTCGTACAGCTTCAGTGCAAACTGAAAGAAATCAGGATATGCAGGCCCAGATGCATCCAAAGGTTCTGGCTGCCCTCTGGATGCAGCTGGATGTGTTTGGAGGCCACCCACACCTGGAAAATGCTCTGTGTACATTCACATGCACACACAGTACTGAAATTCTTTGGAAAAGCCCTCGAAACACAAAGAACGTGGAAGGAAAATGTCAAAGTAAGCTTTAAATGAGTCTTCCCCACTCCTCAGTTTTACTCAAACCATTTCACCATTCAACTTTTCCACACAGGAGAATCAGATGGAACAAACACCTGGCAGAAACCTGCACATCTGGCTGGAGGAGGCACCACTTCTCCAGTTTTAGCCCCCAGAGCCCCACCTTTTCCCACTTCAGGTTACAGGTAAAGCACCTTACGTGGACACTAAGGAAAACTGCCTCCCAGCTGTTCCTGCTCCTGGCTTGGGTAACTGTGGGCTTTCTGCAGGGGGACTGAGTGTTGTGGCTGAGACAGGTCCCTAAATGAAACTTGAAAGCCAAGCTCAGCATTCATTTGGCCTCATCTGGAGCAAAGTCCTGGGTTTCCTGCTGCTCCACTACACCCATAAACCTCTGCCTCCCTTCAGGGCTCTTTGATCATCCTGCAGTCTATGACGAGGAACATCCAATGAGTTGACAATGCCTATTTGCTGTTTTCAGCTTTGCTTTTAGAAGCAGTGGCTGTTTCCTCACCCTAGCCCTGGCTGTTTCCTTCCCTTGCAGCACTGAAGTGATTGACCCAAGGACTACTCCTGCCCACATCTCCCTTGGAATCCAGCAGAAAACTAAACACACAACTTTCAGCGAGCTCCCTCAAACCGAAAAAGAAGAACAATTCTAGCAGATGGCTGAATACTGAAGTTACAAAGCAGAAGACATGAGCTGCTGGGCTCCTGAAGAGCTCCGGGCACAGGGGGAGCTCCTCAACCCCGGGCTGGGTGCTGGAGGCACCTGCAGCACTCCGGGAAGCTGAGAGTGCCCCTGACAGAGGACAGTGAGGTGGCTTTAATCAGACCCCACCACGACCCCAGTAACCAAACTGGTTTGTCGGGGCCAGGCTGGTGCTGGCAGAGCTGCCTGGGGTCGGGAGACAGCTCCTGATTAATAACACCCCTCATTGGGTGACAAAGGAAAATGATTTGAGCAACATTTCCTGATTGAGATTAATTATCTCCCCACCCCAGCCCCTGGCAAAAGCGTGTCATAAAGCAGCAATTACAACTAATTGAATTCTCCGTAAAAATGAATTTAATTGAAGAGAGCAAGATGGATTTCAACGCTGTCTCATTTTCAGGTGTGCAGTGTTCCAGTGATTGGCTTGGAAAAAAAAAATTCAGAGGTGAATGAGATGTGACATAATTTCTTTAGGATAAAATGCTTACATTAACGGGTCATAAATTGGGTTGATTTTATGCATTTGTTCTAGGAATGCATCAGCCAAAGCTCATTAAAGGCCAAAGAGCACACAAATAACATAAAAAAAAAGCTAAATACTTGAATGGAGATGGAACAGGAAGGACATGCTTGAAACACTAGAGATTATAAAGGGACATATTTTTCAGTACATTGTTTTGCAAATTTTCACTTGAATATGGGAAGTAAACATAAATCAAAGAAATGGCTTTTGGTTATTTGAAATTCCAGCGTCCCAGCTTGTTTAGCAAATACAGATAATTGTTTTCAAATTTTCTCAAATCTCAGGTCTGAAGGGAAAACAGCAACAGCTGCATTTTACAGAAAGGATTGAGATAAAACATTAATGGCACATAAAGTTGTTAGTTGGGCCTTGCTCGTCAGCACCTTCCCTGTATCAGCACCCTTATTTCATAAAAGCTTTAACACCGTATGTTTGCCTTGCAGTCACTGTGGAACTAAAATGGGGCTGAGCAGCCTGGTCTAGGGGAGGTGTCCCTGCCCATGGGATGATTTTTAAAGTCCCTTCCAGCCCAACCCACCCTGTGATTCTGTTTCACTGGGCATCAGCTGCGCAGCTCCTCTCTCCTTCTGACCCTGCAGCATTCTGCTGCTGAGACCAAAACCGACTGGCTCTGACGAGCCCCTCCCATCCCCAGCAAAGTCCCCAAGGTCTCTTTGGAGGGTCAGTGCCTGGACATCTCCAGGCTGAGGGGAGGGAGCCGGGTGGCGGCGGGGCCGAGTCACAAAAGGTCAGCTCACAGCCGGGCACAGGAGGCTGGAGTGGATCCAGACACAGCCAGAAAAAACTCCCTGAGCTCATTAATGGCATTTCTCCTCGTGCATGGACTCGGTGCAGTTCTGTCTCTCCTCATCCATCCATTCGTGGCAGCTCATCACAAGGAGGGATCCCTGATCCCGGTGTGGAACTGAGCCCTGGAGCCCCCAGCTCCCTGCCCGGCACCCTGGGCTCATCCTGAGCACCCAGAGCCCCTTCCCTGGGCCAGGAGGGCGAGGCAGCAGGGGAGACAGGGGGATACACCCAGGGAATGGGGACAGACACCCGGGGAATGGGGATAGACACCCGGGGAATGGGGATAAACACCCAGGGAATGGGGATGGACACCCAGGGAATGGGGATAAACAGGGAATGGGGATAGACACCCAGGGAATGGGGATAAACAGGGAATGGGGATAGACACCCAGGGAATGGGGATAAACAGGGAATGGGGATAAACAGGGAATGGGGATAGACACCCAGGGAATGGGGATAAACAGGGAATGGGGATAAACACCCAGGGAATGGGGATAGACAGGGAATGGGGATAAACACCCAGGGAATGGGGATAGACACCCAGGGAATGGGGATAGACACCCAGGAACTGGGGATAAACACCCAGGGAATGGGGATAGACACCCAGGAACTGGGGATAGACACCCAGGGAATGGGGATACACACCCAGGGAATGGGGATAAACACTCAGGGAATGGGGATAAACCCCGGTGCTGTTCAGCCCAGCCCCTCCTGGACAGGGTCCTCCCAGCCCCATTCAGCTGCTGCAGTGTGGGGAGTGAAATGAAAATGGAAACCCAGCTGAAGCACAGAATTACCAAGGTTGGAAAAGACCTCCAGGATCATCAAGTCCAGCTTCCAAGTGAACACATCCATGCCACTAAACCATGTCAGGAAAAATGAGAGGAAAGGTTCAGAATGCCAAACACCTTGTAAATGCAGATGTGATACCCTTAACTCAACTATTATAAATTACTTCAGTACAGGTAGAATAATAAAGCTGATTTTTTCTGCTGCTTTGACAGCAGATAAGTCTATCTAGTAGTAATAAAATCGATAGAATCATATTGTTTCGTACCTTTTAACTATCCATTTCTTTGTTTGAAAACCTGCTAGCCTAGGAGAGGCATTGCTGTGTGTCTGTCTTGCTCCCATACCCCTTCCTAAAGAACCACCCGTGGCAGTGGGATGTGAAACACCCCCTGTGGCTTTCCCTGTGCTGTCAAACACAAACCTTCCCTGCCACATATCCTGGGACTGCAGAGAGCTGGGGGCACAAACCAACCGTGTATTTAGGGTAATAATTACGAAATTCATAGACAGCTTTTTTAATAATAGTTATAAAATATTTAAACAACATTGACTGTAGGGCATCCTGCCATATATATCCATATATATCTATATATATCCATATATATATATATCCATATAAACCCATATATATCCATATATATATCCATATAAACCCATATATATCCATATATATATATCTCCATATATATATATCCATATATACCCATATATATATCCATATAGATATCCATATATACCCATATATCTATATATATATCCATATATATCCATATACACCCATATATATCCATATATATTCCTATATATATCCATATATGTCCATATATGTATCCCTATATATCCAGATATATCCATATATATCCAGATATATCCATATATGTATCCATATATATCCAGATATATCCATATAAATCCATATTTATCCAGATATATCCATATATCCCATTTCCAATGGTCACAGAGTGCAGAAGTACATCGACCTGGCTTCCTCCCTCCTGTCCCCTGCAGCTCCATGGACTAAGCCAGGCAGGAGGGATTTACCGGGAAAGCTTTGGGAAGGCTGCATTGGAGCTCCCTCTAGCCCCCACGCCAGGAAATAGTCGATTATCCCAAAAAAACCCTCAAAAATTTCTACCACCACCTGCACTCAGTCCTGGCACAACACAAAGACCGCGAGTACTTCCACAAATGCATGTGTATATATATTTTTGGGGTTGCATTTTCTGAGAACTCCCTGCTCCACGCCGGTGTTTGAGGTGAAAAAGGAATTTGTGCTGCCCCTCAAAATGGTTCGTCTGGTGAATAAATATCCCAGAACACAAATGTCCCCCTCGCAAAACTGTGGCTCGGGGGGTTCCAGGGGGGCTCAGCCTTTCCAAGCAGGGAATTCCCAGCAGCCAAGTCCCCACCTCTTGCCAGAGACCTCGAGTGCTGCCCCATTGCCATCCCTGGGCACCTCGGCCATAAATATCTTCATAATTCAAGCTCCTCATGAATCCTGAGCAGCCTGGAGTGGTGGCAATCTCTGTTCCATGACACAGCTGCTGGCTTGGCTTGGGGAGCATCTTAAAACCTTGATTGCAGCCGTGTTGAGATCTGCACCCTGCTGCATTTCTCAGGGGAGTGTTCTTCTCCTACATTACAGTATTTTCCTGCAGCTAGTTAAAATCTACTTTGGGATATGAATATCTTAATTTATCTCAGTTGAAAGGATTTGGGTTTTTTTTTTGTTTGTTTTTTGGTTTTTTGGGTTTTTTTTTTTTTTTGGGGGGGGGGGGTTTGTTTTGTTTTTTTTTTTTTTCTCCATCTAGTGGTGCACAAAAATCCATCCCATTCCAGCCCAGAGTGTCCACACGCTGCTCTGAGCTGTTTTAGTGACTTCCCATGGTTGGGTATGGAGAGAAAATAATACAAGTGCAGAAAATAACAGCAGGGTAGTGCTTGCTCTGCAAGGCTGGAGTCTCATCCACCTGTTTCAGGCAAAACCATAAAAAAGATTAATAAATTTGCAAAGGAGAACTCCACCCTGCAGAAGAAAACCAAACCAGCCTGATCCAAAACGGTGCAAGTGCCTAAAGAGAAGTTCCCCATCTGAATTCCCCCAAAGCAGCCACGTTGATTCAGCCCTCTGAGTTCATGGAAGAAGAAAATAAGAAAAAATATAAGAAAAATGCCATTTCTACTTTGCCTTCCATCCCAAAATGCACAAAGAGACAGTCTTCACTCTTCACAAAAACTGTGCAAATTCACCGAGGAATGGGGATTTTTCTGCTGCTGCCTTTCTCTGTTTTATAACAACATGCAGCATTTTAGGTCATCTACTCCTAACTCTGGTTAACTCAGAGAGCCCCTACCAGGCTCTGCTGCTAAGCCCAGAGATGCCCAGCATGTTTTATTTAGCCAGCCATGATTTATTCAAAGAGGGAAATGTTTACTCCTGCATTCCTGGTTTCCACTGCACCAGGGAAGGTCAGCTCTCTGTATGCTCCACAAAGAGAAAATGCCACAAGTCAGGGATGCTACAGCTACAAACACAGCCTGTTCCAAATCCCAGCAACCCCTAATGACCCTGTTTCCCCTTAATTGGAAAACTATGGCATAGAAACACCCCACGCCAGTGTCCTGTGACAGCCAAAAACGCTGGTCAGGCTTTGCCTTCGTTTTCTCCTGAGACTCATCATTAACTGCAGCCACTTTGAGGATAATCACCCCCTGCCTCCTCAGGCTGGGGGTTTAATTTGCACGGTTAAATCAGTCTTGCTTCTTTGTTTTCCTGGGCACAGATAGATAAAAGGTACTCCCCGAAAGCTTGGACAAGCCTTCCCCTCTGCAAGGGAATAATTACAGTGCTCCAGAGTGCAGCACACTGAGGAGAGAGTGGTAATCACTGTTTACATCTGGGAGGGAGATAAGCAAGTCAAAATATCACAAATTCCTACTGTTTCTATCTTCGGGAAGCGACTCTGAGAAACTCTTAATTACAGAGTAAAAGACCCGAGTGGTGAGCAGTGTTCAAACATTTCAGTGTTTCGCCCTGCCCAGTAAACATCAGAGCACTTCCAGGGATGTAATAAACTGCACTCATCCACTACACGATTTTCTGCATACATTATTTAGAAATTTTACAGTGGGAATGAAAGTTCATTCTCGATATTGTATTGAAAAGTGGTTAAGAAACGTGTGAAACTAAGAACATTCAACACCAAAGAACAGCAGCCACCACAGAGTGTGAGCAGTGAGCAGAAATGATGCAGAAAAACTTGCAAAATCATGAAGGCAGATTATTCTTGTGCCAGCAAATCCCTCCCCAGGCCTGGCACACTGCACAGTCATAGCCAAGGCGAGCACAAGGGAACATTACACAGCAAGGACAGAGCCAGTGGATCAAACCTTACAGAAGAGCAAATAACCTGTATTCTGGTTTTATAGACAATCCTTTGGGGGAAAAAAGCACCTTGTAAAGATGAGAGTGAGCCTCAAGCTGCCTTCCCAGTTCTTCCCCCCTTGATCCTGGTGATTCTCCTTTCATCCCATCCTCAAAGCCACACACAAGTACAAATAAATACCTGCTTTTCACCCTGCATCAAGCCACCTCTGCCTCTACACGAGCTCCAGACAGTGTGAAGCAGTATTTTACCTCATGACAGCAACTACAGATTTAAGAATCTTTTTCTCCTCTCCCAATCACTCTTCCTTGCCATTTTCAGGGTAGTAAACACCACTGCAGAGACATTCTGTTCCCTGGGGTACCTGCTTGGACTGGTTAAGTTTGGAAGACCTGGCCAGCAGAAATTCTCTGGTTATTTTAGAGCCACGGGATGAGTCTGGAAAGGTGTAACCAGCAAAGAGCCCTCTGGGCAGTGGGAACTTGGACACCCATGGACACACTCTCATTTATCCAGCTGCAGGCATGGGCTGTTCAGCTGCAGGGTCACTCCTTCAGTGACAGCCTTGTGCGCAGCTTTGAGGGAAATATTTTCACTGATGAGGCAACAGAAGCACATGAGCAAAGATCTGGAACTTTGGTTGATCCAAGCCTTGCACAAAGGCCAAGGAAAGCAGAGGGCAGAGCTCAAAAGCAGCTTAGGATGGAAGCAGACGTGGAGAGAGGCTCTGCTGCCACAACAGAAATGTGCAGCCTCCTCAGAACCAGCACAAAGGAAAGGAAGAAGGGTTCAATCTCTGTGCAGTAACATCCATAAAACGTCACATGCTGGTGTTTGCCCAGCCTGGAAACAAACTTAAACAGCCTAATGCAGACCCTCAAAGCAGCTGCCCTCCCACCCCACATCTGGGAGAGAAGAAATCCCGTTGGGCCGTGCCCTCCATAGCACACAGCCATGTACAGACAGCAACAAAACTCACACTACACCTCAGGACTTATGGTACTGTTTATTTTCGTTCAAAATAAACTGTGCATTTGAGGAATCTGTTTACAGCTGGCGTGTGTTCTTGGCACTGGGCAGGAGGACAGAGCTGTGGGGAGGCCTGGAGAGGAGGCATTACTCAAACTGGCAGCACGGGGGTCCCACGGCATCCGTGCAGTGCCAGTCCATACACACCAGAAAGGGAGGAGAGGAGAGATGGACTGTACAGGTGGAGCACTGACTGCACCAGCGACCCCCAGCTTCGCTGTTATCTTGAGGATGGGCTACTAGACCCCGAAGGTGGACAGCAGAACTGGTGCAGGACACTATCTTCCCTGCCGAGGAAGGGAGGGGGGCAAGAAAGAAGAGAGACAGAGGAAGAGAATCACAGGGAACAGCATTAGGAAAATTCAGCTTGAAATTTGCTTGTTTTTGTTTTCAAATCCACAAATACTGTGAGCTGTTTGTGAGCACCACCCAGTTCACCCATTTCCATCTCAGAGACAGGACTCTCCACACGGGGAAGAACAGCCCAGCGAGCCAAGGCCAGCACTGACAACTTAAACTCTGACAAAAACACTGCTTTGAAAGGGCCATTTCTGTTCTTCCCATTAGAATTACATTAAGTAGTCATATACATACCCAGCCTAATGTGGCTGTGGCTCCTTTATTTTTAAGAAGTTTAAAACTTTCCCCGGGTATTTTCAGTGCCCACGTTCTGCTGGAAATACAGAACAGACCATCCCCCTCCTGCGGGTGGCTCACACCCAGCAATCCTGGTGATGACCAGGTCTGCTCTCCACTCCCCCCGCCCTCCCAAGGTGCAGGGAAGAGCTCTGTCTCCATGAGGAGTTGCCAGCATCATGAATGGTGCCACGAGGCAGGAGCAGTTTGGAATACCCACATCTGTAATGCTAAAAGTGCTTGATGGCAGGGAGGGAGATGCTGGCGTAGCAGGAGGCTCCAGCGAGGCCACTTCTGAACCAGTGACACAACCACGAGGGGCATTTCCTTCAAAGTAAAGAACAGGCTAGAGGAGGAGGATGGAAAGGAACACAATGGAGGAAGGAAAACAAGAAAATCCAAAACCAAATCTCGTGCTACCCTGCCAGCTCTCCCGACTGTGTGCAGGAACACAATCCACCGTTTGCCCTCCCTGGATCACATAGGCATCAAGTGGAAAATTACAAGTATTTGTAACTCTAATGATGCCAGCTTTCCTTTGCCATAGGGTGTGAGCACAGATGCCTTATGTAATCAGCTGAACCTCACACTGGCTTGGGGTGGGATTTGGTCACAGTTTGGATCTGGTTCGCTGTGTCCATCTGCATCCTGCCTCTCTGGGCCACGTGCTGCTGGTCTGGGCCCTGCTGCTCTCACTCCTTTGCTCAGTTTGAAAATTAAAATATCATCAGGCTTTTAAATCTCTGCATATTCTAGAGAGGCTCGAGTGTTTAAACATGCTGAGGTATCCAGCTAGGCAATTGCAGTTAGAAATTAGATTCCTGTTCAACATTTTTTTGGTAGAAAATGTCAATGAATAGTCACAGCAGTACTAAAAAGAATTCTGAAGTGCAGCTCCTTCAGATATGTCTCCACCTGTGACTAAGCATTGACTGGAAGCTACCACAGGAGCAGGGATTCTGCTGCATGGTGTGGGATGTCCCTAGAGATATTTGTAGGGAGGATGCATCAAGTGTTTGCTTTGTGTCTCAGGGAAGAGTACAGTGCCCAGCAGAGGGAAAAAAACAAACTGAGAGTTGCAAAGTACATTTATCTATAAAGAGCTATTTTTCATTCTAGGGATATAAGCTATTTCCCAGTTTTTCCTGGCTGTGCTAGTGTGCAAGAATTCCCACTGTGCTCTTGAGAAGAGTTAAGGAAAACCAAACCACTCTAATACATGATAGAAGCATCTGAAAGCTCGGCATGGTTGCAGGGGGAGCCTCTGTGTTAACCAGTTATGGTGGCAAAACAGCTCCAAAGCCTCCCAGGGGCTCAGACAGAAAGAAATAGCACAATCAATCCTTCTATCATTGTCCACACAGTGGTTTGTTGCATGTAAGCCAACATTACCTGGTGAAACAAAGATTCCACATTAAAATTTCACACAAGTACAGTATTTTCAGAATGATGGTTTTACCTCCCAGAGGTGCTGATTAAACATTAAGCAGGCAGAGACTGCAAGAAAATGATGGGATTTCTTTGGTACTATAACATCCTTTGCATTATCATTTTGTTTTCACAGGTCTCACTGGGGAAAAAAAAAAAGAAAAGAAAAGAAAAATCTCTAGCTTCACGATTTTAAAAATGGTCTTTGGACATGATAAGGGTATCTAATTTGAGATTAGAAGGATGGAAGGTAGAGCAGATGGAGACAGGAATGAGTGACAGCCAACATTTCATGCAAATCAGAACAAGGAGATCACAGTTATGAATAAACACATCGGATGGAAAGGTGCTCAGACATCAGTGGTAAGCAAATCTGTCCACAGTTGGAGTTTGCATCCATCAGCCTATTCCATATCCCCACAGGGAACACAGACAGGAATAGGGCTGGATATCCCCAGCATGGGCACTTCTGTCCATGAAATTTTGCTGTGTGTGATGTTCCTCCCACCTGCACAGATGGGCTGAGGCTCTGACTGAAGCTTGCCTGAAGATGTGTCTCAGAATCCCAGACTGCCTTGGGTTGGAAGGAACCTTAAGGCTCATTTCATCCCATCCCTGCCATGGCAGGGACACTTCCATTATCCCAGGCTGCTCCAAGCCCCAGTGTCCAGCCTGGCCTTGGGCACTGCCAGGGATCCAGGGGCAGCCACAGCTGCTCTGGGCCCCCTGCGCCAGGGCCTGCCCACCCTCACAGGGAGCAATTCCTTCATAATACCTATTCTAAACCTACTCTTTATCAGTTTAAAGCCATAGGAAGCGTGCTTAGAAAATGCTGGGAACAAACTGTTCTTCAGACAAGACAGAGTGGATTAAATTCCCTTGCTCCATTTTATCTCTGGGCTTTGCTCTGCTCAGATTCCAGCTGCGAGGCCTCTGGGATGATGATGCAGCTGGATCAAGCCACTAAAGTTCAGGACTACCTGCATTCCTACTTTGGGAAGCCTCTCCAGGGTGTCCCACGTTTCCTTTGCTTTGCCCTCCTCACCAGATATAAAATCTGCATCCCAATGATCTCTAACAGATCCAGAGCAGCTCCTGGAACCTGCAGCTCCAAACTAGAGGCCGTTGTTTCCACGGCTCTGCTCAGGAGGCAGGAAGGGGAAGGGAGTCAGAGAAGCCAAGTTACAGACATTTCCTGGTCTATTTTTTAATTCCCAAACAGAAATAACCCGAAAAGAGCAAGCAGAGGAGGCATATGGGCTAACTGGAACCCAGACAAGTATCTAGCTGGAAATACACTACATGCTCAGGCTTCCCAAGACTTCCCTTGTAAGAGGAGAATGCAAGATAACTTGTATTATTTCTGTCTATTTTGAGCACTGTAAAATGAGCGAGGGATTACTGCAATAGCTGCAGTTATTAAAAATGCATTATTTCCCTATTAACAATTCAAAACAGATGCCAAAAATCGTCTCGACTAGAAATAAAACTGCTGGAGTGAATAAAACATCCAGCAATTAGCTAACAGCAAATCAGAGATGCTCCAGATTTCACTGTAGTGCATTCATTAATTGCTTCTTTCAGAGCAAATTTAATTTTTAATTCTGGGCTACAAAATTAATCCCTCTGCGTATTTTCTAAATAAAGCCTCAAAACCAAAGCTAGACCAAAGCATCCATGTCTGTTAGTTTTGTTTCTAATGATTTCTATTTATAAATTGATAAATGGGAGGACTAAAAGCTAAATTTAGTACCATTAAGTGTATGTAGAAATGCAAAGCCCAATCCTGTTAGAGCTCTAGTAGCTCATTTTCATTCACAGCAATGGGATCCCCATGTACAGGTCCTGTAAAAAACAGGTGCATCCTTTGCACTTG
Source organism: Monarcha castaneiventris obscurior (assembly GCA_026261815.1). Classification (NCBI taxonomy): domain Eukaryota; kingdom Metazoa; phylum Chordata; class Aves; order Passeriformes; family Monarchidae; genus Monarcha; species Monarcha castaneiventris. The sequence continues at coordinate 19,500,133 of JAMPIT010000484.1, forward strand.
ACTCGGAGATCAGAGCTGTGGGGATGGCAGTTTGGGTATAATAACTTCAGAAATTGGAATTATGGCTAAACCAAACCAATTTCTGCCATGAGGACCAGGGTAACAGCCTGGCTCCAGCACAGCAGCACCTCTGTGAGCAGGGACAGCATTCACATCGCTGTGTAATTGGAAATTAAATTCTGTAGAATAAAATATTCTATTTTGCAGCTCTTTTTATTCTTCCCAAGAACAGAGTGGGATGTGGGATGAAGGATGATTTGTGTTAGAAGGGACTGGTGGAGGTATGGACAGTCCAGTCCCTGCTCAGGGCAGGGCCAGCTACAGCTGAGGAAGAGACCCTGCTTCCTCTCCTGGCCTCTGTTCCAACACTTGACCATGCTCATGGTGAAATTCCCTCTCTCCCTGCCTTGTATCTGACTGGAATTTTCCTTCCTGCCATTTGTTCTGGTTGCCTCTTGTCCCTGGAGGAGACTGGCTGCCCCTTCTCCATATTTTCCTATTCACAGGACCCCGGCTGCTGTGGGTTGGAAGGGCCTTAAAGCCTTGGGCAGGGACATCTTCCACTGTCCCAGGCTGCTCCCAGCCCCGTCCAGCCTGGCCTTGGGCACTGCCAGGGATCCAGGGGCAGCCACAGCTGCTCTGGGCACCCTGTGCCAGGCTTTGACAACTCTTTCAGTGAACAATTTTTCCCTGGTGTCCAACCTGAGCCTCCCCTGGCCCAGCCTGAGGCCGTTCCCTCTCCTCCTGTCCCTGTTCCCTGGGAGCAGAGCCCAGTCCCCCCTTTCCAGCTGCCCCTTCCTGTCAGGGAGCTGTGGAGGGCCACAAGGTCCCTCCTGAGCCTAAATGTCCCTGAGAGCAAACAAGGCCAGCAGTGTGCTCCTTGCACCCCCCAGGCCTGAGCCATCAGCTCAGGGCACTCTGAAAACCGCACAGCCTCTACAGATCCAGAGCAGGGAATTTGTGTTCCCAAAAAAAGCTGGAGAATTTCAAGGATTTTTCAAAGATTTTTCAAGAATTTTTCAAGGATTTTTCAAGAATTTTTCAAGGATTTTTCAAGGATTCAGGATTTTTCAAGCACAAAGTTACGCTGCTCTAAGCTTTAATTCCAGAAGAAATATTACTGGTAAAAATACTACCCCAACATGGAGCAAGACACTGAGATGTTCAAGGAACAGCTGGTTTTCCCATCAACATCCCTACAGGAAGACCCTTAAAATTAAAGCACTCTCAACTAAGGACACAGCAAAACTAAAAGCCTCACTAAAAGGCAAGCAGGGGATTTTATCATTTTCAGGCCCTGCTCCTCACCAAAGGAATATTGAGCTGTCTTACAACCCAACTATGGACTCACCACCACCAAATAAACGAAGGGCTCTGATGGGAGAAAAAATCCAAACACAAGAACAGATGCTGCAACGTAAACCAACAGGGTGAATCCAAGCATGCATGGTTAGAGATAACTAGGGGATGAAATATTCAAACCAGAAATATGTTTATGCATTTACAGATTTAGGATTCATTGTTTGCTTTTTGTCTTTCCTTATTACCCGTGCAAAGCGATTTTGATTTTTTAGCACCAGGCTTCCAATATTTTGATATTAATATTATTCATGAGCTGGCAATTATCACTAAGTCCATCACTAATAGCAGAAGTAAAAATTAAAGACAATATTCTCCATGGCATGCACAGTTTTTTAACAGCTTTCACATTTCCAATGACTTAGATTAGCTGCCCTTTGATGCTGCTCTAAGATGTTACAATAAACACTGGCACTGACAGCGAATTGTACTATGGGATGTAATTGCTGCTCTCCACGCTGGATCAAAGAGAACACATAGATAGTAAAGGCATCTATGTTAAAAGAAGCATTATGAGCTGAAAACATATATTTTTGATCTGCTCAGGGCAGACTCTGCTTGGCATCAAGGGCCTGGCTGTGTTTAAAATCCTCTTATTTCATTCAAGTCCAAGGCAGTGCTGAGCCCTGTGCAGGCCCATGCCTTTAACCTTCAGAGGGTTAAACACATGGATGGATTCCTCAGCTACTGGCATGGAGCAGGCAGGGGTTAAAAAAAAGTATTGCTGAGAACAGCAATATCCTCCATCAATTATACAAATATTTCAGCGTATTTGTTCATGTGAGAGCTAAACCTGCACCTCCCTTTCCCTATCTCTCCAGGGGGATGTGCCTCTTAAAGCACATGACACTCATTTTACTGAGGAATTCCAGAGTGCCTGACAGAAGGACTCACTGCAGTGATGGCTCTGTTCACAACTACCCTACAAGACGTCAAAAATATTGGATGTTTATTCCAATATTCTTTTTTTTTTATTATTCCTTTTGAAACTTCAGCAACTGATCGCTTGTCTCATGTCAAATGGCAACATCAGATCTCTCTCCAAAAAGCAGCAGTGGGTGGAGCATGTCTACTCTTACCTGTACTCTGAGTGTGTGGCAGGGACAGCTAGCTGGGAATGGTACAATGGAGCTGGACAGCAAAACTGGTGCAGAGTATTTAAAGACCTACGACACAAGGAAAAACACAAAGTCAAACCACCAGGTGTTGAGAAAGGGGCTTTTTAGGGGAAGGCAGGTGCTGACAGGAATATTGGAAACTCACGAGAACGGTGACTGAAATTTGAGGCACAGCTGTCAATTCTGGATCCCGGGGGATAGAGGGGAATAGTCCCAGGTTTTAAATGCACACATCAAAATGACGGTGAGGAGCTGTCGCAATGAAGAATCAAAGGTTTGTTGCGAGGTGAGGATCAAATGCCAATTTAAGGCTCGGGGTTTGCCTTGCCACGCGGAACGAAGGCAAAAGCTGAAACACTGAGGGTTAAAATTCCTATGGAAATGGAGCTTTAGGCTTGCATCTTACTCTGCACCAGTCAGGCTGTTCTCTGTTCATGGAATTAAAGCACAGTGCTCGGAATGAGGAGGGAGAATGCAATGGACATGGACATAAAGCTTTCTTCAAGCCCAGCAATCCCAGACACATTGCAAAATGCACCCTTTGAAAATGTGAAAGAACCCAAGCTTCACACGTGTTTTAAGCAATATTCAGAAATGTGCAGTAGCAGTTCAATTGCTGCCATTTGTTGAAAGCATAGAAAGAAAACAAAAACAAAAGCTTTACAGCACAAAGATATTCTGCACCCCAGATCATTAGGTTGGTATTGTTTCACTAAAACAAAGAGGAGTCGCAAAACCAGACAAGGGGTCACACCTGAAGGAAAGCTTGGAAAACCTTTAAGCACCACACAGCACTTGTCCCTGCATTCCCTGCCAGGAAACATTAAACAAGGCTCAGCACGGCAAGTCCTCCATGATAAATCCACCTAATCAAATTTCTCAGGACACAGCATTCTTCTAGGAAATCACAAAAAAAAAAAATCAATATCCCCTAGCTCTTTGAGTGGGCACCTATGGAAGGGACCATTAAACTGAAAATCTTCATTTAACTAGTGAGCATCCAGCCTGACAGTTAACAGAGGACGTGTGTGTGTCTGTGTGTGCACAAATGCACTTTTTACCCCCCCATCTTTCTCTTGGTGTCTTGACAGAGGCCTCAGAAGACTGATTTTGATTCTTCTGCATCCCTGAGGCTTAAAGCGAATCCTGTGAGGTCACTTTCATACAAGATCAAACAGAGTGGTTAAGCAAAAAGAAGTCAGGCTTTGTTCAGGGAGGAGTGAGTTACTAATCCTTAGGAAAAAAGACAAGGTCAGCCTGTTCTGATTCCTGCTGCCAACACTGTGTCAGCAGCTGCATGGCCAGGATCAGCTGGGTTTTCTGTTTAAAGGTGGTAACTCCCATAAAGCACTCGAGCTTTTGGAAATACAGCTCAATCCAGACACAAGGCACCTCAGCAGAGTGGGATGCACCCTGCCAACGCCTCACAGGGCACAGGTGCTCATGGGGCACCTTCAAACCTCTTGGGAAGACGAACAATTCAAAAGAAAGATGGAGAATGTCGCTGCAAACATTGGTGGGCCATGATCAAAGCAGCCAGCACACGCCACAGCTGGATTTTCTGACAGGAAGGACACACAAGAGCCACTCAAGTTGCTCCACACAACCCACGGAGCTGGGGCAGCAGGCTGTGAGTGCAGGGCACGAGTGTCACAGCGGGCAGGGGAGCTGCTCACACGGGCAGAGCTGCTGCCTCCTGCCTTGGGATAGCTGGTTTTTTCCAGGAAAAGCAAAAGAAGGAAATTAGTAGGAGAGTGTCCCAGATTCCATTCCCACCACTCTTCTTTTTTTCCACCCAGATCTCTCTTTCTTCAGAGAATTAACCAGTGAAATATGAAAGAATATGAGAGAATCTCTCTGGATTCAGTTCTGCTCAACAGAGCTTTTTGAACAGAGCTCGCTCCTGGCTCTTCCAAAACGATTCTGCCCACAGGGCTCTGTGAATCTGTCCTACTTCGACCTCCCCAAGTTCCAAAAAAACCTGAGCAGCAAAGGAGGAAGTTCTCCCCCTGTGGTCTTGTTACTGTTTGTACTCACCCATGGCACAGGACTGGGGTCAGGAGCTCAAGTGCCCCGAGTTCCTGTTCAAGGTGCAGCAGAAACACAACAGCCCCGTCCCCTGAGAGCAACTGGGAACTGCCCGAGGTTTGCAGGAGGTCCCTGCCCTGCCACAGGGGTGCAGGAGGTGGCACAGGGGACAGGGTTCAGCCCCAGGCTGGGACTGAGGTGCCAGCAGGTCACTGCTGTCCAACACACCAGGCTGCGTTTCAGCTGCTCCTCACACGGGATCTTTGTCCCAGCCCTGACAGACCAAACACGAGGTCTGCATTCTGCTCAGGATTTTAACATGCAGGAGTAGATTGCTTCAGTGTTTGGGTTCCTCCAGATCCCACTGACTCAAGTCAGCCTGACAGGGATGAGGCTCAGGCTTTACAGCCTCTGACTAATACTGATTTTACCCAAAGCAATGGGGTAAATCTGCTGACGCAATTTAAGATTCATATGTGGCATTTTGTGCCTTCAATCACCTGCCAAAACAGCTCTTGCAATCATTTACTCCTCTGCAACATACCAGAGAATGTTTAAGGTTCCCATGACTTTTTCTTGCTTGGTGTGGTTGGAGTTTTAATCATTTTTTAAACTTCATAACTAGATTATGCAATCAGCCTTCAACACAAGTTTGTATTCAAGCCAGAATTCATTTACTAATTTTTAACACCTAAAGACATCAGAAGAAATACATTTCAATCAGTTGGAGGAGAATTAATCACTTCTCCCGTTCACAGTCTCACAGATGCTCAGCCCTGTGAAGATTAGTTTCCACATCTGTAGTTGATGTTTTCAAAGGATGATTTTGGATTATAAATAGAGCACAGGTACTTCAGCACCAACACAGGACAAACTGACAAATGCAGCTCCTGGTAATTTCAGTTTCTGACCCATTGCTGCAATATCCCAGTGCCCACGGAAGCTTGGCCATTTCCCACTTCCAAGCCAAGTTCCTTCCAGCCCTCCCCAAGTGCTCATGGACAGGCAACCACTTGTGAATCCCTGCACGAGGTTCTTGTGAGAGCAGATGAGCCAAACAGTAAAACCAGAGCCAAATGTGCCCCAAACCCCTGACATCTCACCCACAGCAAACAGGAGAACCCCAGCTCCTAATGGAGCACAGAGACCCCACATAGGTGTGGCTGTGCCTCTCACTCCTGTGTAAATCCCATCGTGTTTGCCATTAGAATCCACTCAGTTTAACAGCACTTCACTGTCCATCAGCAAACAGAAATGACCATTATTTTTAATCTTTCAGTTTTAGAGCCTTGCTCAGATGTACAAATAAAAAGAAATCGATTACTGGTCATCACATAAAGCCACAACAGTTTTTTTTCCTTTCATTTTCCCTTGCAATCCCCACCAAGCCTCCCAAACCCAGCAGACAATTTTCTCAATACTGGTTTTTCAACAAGCTGGGAGAACAGCACACGAGGCCATTAAGCTGGAATTACTTTTGCTCTAACAGGTAATCCTGTGCTTTCACAATCCTGTGCTCTGAGCCAGCAGGTGCTCCTGGCAGGACTGGGAGCCTGGAGGCAGCTTGTCCCCTCTCCCTGCACAGGACACCGTGGGGAGCACAGGACATGCACCCACCCCTTGCTTATTGTGCTGCTGTTGAATTTTCAGCAGGTGCAAACCTGTGAGTGGGTCACAATTATTAAACCATCACTGGCTGAGAGCTTCTTCCTTCAAGAGCTTCCAAACAGAGAGACTGTGGTCTCAGAGACTGAGGGGAATGGGGGCAGGAGCACATCTGGAAGGAGCTTTCTGGAGTTAATGATGAGGCTGAGGACAGGAGCTGCTCGGTCCCTTCACTGCCCCTGGCTGCTGCCCCCTCCCAGAGCCACTTCAGCCACCATTCCTCCTCCTGTCTGAAACAACAGTCTGCTCCCCTCCATCTGCCAGGACTCTTCCCTTTCTTCTGGGACATTTTTCCATAAAGTGCAGCTTGCAGTGAGTGTGTGGAGAAACCAATCCCAGCACAGGCTGCAGTCCTGCCTCTGTGTGCACCCATCCTTCCAAAACCAGCTTGGAAACAGCAGGAGGGACAGGCAAGCTCATCCCCTGTTTAAGCCCATCCACTCCATGTCACCTGAGCTAGCTAAGAATGGTTTGTTTGATTGGAACTATTAAAAGGAACGCTTCCATTTCCCACTATTTTATCCTGCTGAAGAATAACATTGTTTTACAAGTGGAAATTTTCTTTCTCATGTTGATGCAGAGTTATGGCAACAGCTGAGATAGAAGACTGTAGTTAAAAACTAGTGAAGTCTGCCCTGTTCTTGTTTAACAAATCCAACCAATTCTTTCATGAGGAACAGCATCTGAAATATAATCAAAAGGATATCCAAATAGGTGATAAACAATAAAAATCATAATACGGACTCGCATCAACTTCAGCTAAATGCTTGCTAATTAACAAGTTTATTAACTTGCTAGAAGTGTTTTCAGAATGAAAATGACCCAGCCCAGAGGACAGCTTTTTGGAAAGCAGAGGAAGCAGCAGGAAGCTTTTCATGGCAGCTCCCACTGCCCCAGCCCAGGTGTGACTGCAGCTGGCTGTGGCCATGGCCTCTATGAGGTGATTTAGCACATGACACATTCCCATTTCCAAGGACAAATTCCTACTGTTCTTTACCTAAAACACACAGGGCAGTATGATTTTGGTTTGTGAAGTAGCACTGAAAAACCTCTTTTTTCCTATTCATGTCACCCCACTGGATGTCCAGCACTCTGCAGCCAAGTGCAGCCAGGAGAGGCTGTGGTGGCACGCAGAAAATACGATGTTTTCTCACAGTGTTGTTATTATTAATTAAATTCCTGGCACACTTTTTGGATAGCAACCTTACAAAATTAAATGCTGCTATTGCTTCCATGGTTGCCCATATCAGACCCTCACAGCTCACAGCAGAGACCACCCCACGCTGCAGGAGACCACAACTGCTCCCTCCATTCCCTCATTCCCTGTGCACAAGATGGCTCTTTGTGCCCAGCTTCTGGGACACCACATCCCAGGGAGGCAGCAGGACAGCCCCTGGCAGGTCAGCACTGTAATCCCTCTGCATGGACTTTGAGAGCCACAAAACTCCCCCACACAGCACAAACAGCACAGCCAGAGGTTCAGAGCTGCTCTGCTGGCATCTCCCTCCTTCCATCCCTGCCTCCCCTTCCATGCAACAGTCAGGACCTGCTTAAAAGCGTTCTGGAATAGCATTTCCTCTTCACAGAAATGAAAGATGTTTTCACCAGCTCAATAAAACCCACAGTTCCCAACGAGCAGCACACACAGTCCAGAGTACAGACCACTGAATTTTGTTCCAGAATTCATCAGATTTGGTTGTCCTCAAAACGATTTAATAGCAGCATTTGTACATGGCGCAGCATAAATGCAGACTGGGAGTTCTTGCTTGGAATAATGCTTCCCTTTGTGTGCTCCCAACTCAAGTGCCCACAGCTGGATTTTTCAATGGAATCATCAGGCACACTCTCACTGACCTCTCCTCCATCAAAGGGCCTGCAAATAATTATCATCTCCTGGGAGAATGCAGCCATGACAGCCCCAGCATACTAAACAAGGAACAGCCATTATTTTGTCCCAACCTGGAACACAACACTTATTAGCATTACAGACAATTATAAATAATTATTCTAAACTTTTTTGGTTTCATGAAAATGCAGTACCAGCCGACACAAACAGGCAGGAGGGGATCCTGCTGCATCCCTGCACAGTTTGCAGGCAGCCTCCAATCCTGGGTTAGCTGGAACTAGGGTGAATTTAATTAAGACTATTAATATGTAGACGCTTGTAATTAGAAACATTTCCTTTTAAGTATTACTGGAACCCCATCTGTGGTGCAGGGTGATGCAGAATAATTCACAGGACTCTTAAGATGCACTTGAGTCAGTTGTGCTTACTGGGAGCTGTCAAAATCCATAGAGAAGACCCCACACAGTCCAAACCCAGAAATTAAGAGCAAAGAGACATGAGGGAAGGAAAATATCTGTTAGATTAAATCAGAAAATGGATATATTCACCACACCTTTTCTGTGTTTCCCACGTCATTAAATTAGGTCCCAGAAATCCTCAAGAAACTCCAAGTGCCATTACAAAACACAGCCCCATTTCTAATCTCACAGAGCAATACCCACAGTAAACCCAAAGCTGAGCAGTGCCAGTTGTACATATTGGATTTGCAGCTGATGAAAGAGGCAAAATAGCGAAGTACAAAGAATGAAATTACCCAGATTCAGCGTGAGAGATTTACAGCAAGGCAAATCCTGTTACTTAAAACAATGCTCCAGTGACATATGTTCTATTCAGTGCAGCAGCTGAAAAAATGCTTTCACTAATCCAAGTAGTGTGACACGGTTGTTCAGCTTTTTTTAGAACAGCAACAACCAGGCTTTCTACACTTTAAGATGTAAAAAGATATTTTTATCTGAAAAAATATACTTTTAATGACAAAAATCTTTGGCATATATATATTACAAGAGCAGTGACAGTTATTATATGTTAGGTTTCATCTGAAAACTTACTCCTGCATCGAAGAACTGGTGTATAACAGTTTAACATATATTTTCAGTATTCAGAACCCATTAGTTTTTGAGAACATGAAGATTTTCTATACACATGTGTTCTTAAGAGTAAGTTCTTAAAAAAAAAGAATCCCAGTTTACATTTTCCTCTTGCCAACAATCAGCATCAGCTCTCTTACACAGGAGTTAAAACACAGAATTATAGTAGGAGGCAGAGTCCACATCTTGTTTTCTACAGCAGCGTGCTGAGGTGGGTACAAGATACCAAAGGTGTAAGCAGCAAAACAGGAAAACACTGCACCAGATGGGTCTAGAAATAAGACTGCAACCTCGCTGTTAAAGACAGCAACATGCAGGGATTGAATATCCCTTACCCCCACATGATAAGCACTGTATGAAATCCACTCCCTGCTGAGGGTTACAGAATCCCCGAATCCCAGGACCCGGCTGAAAATGGAGTCCAACACAAACAGAACTATTCTCCCGTGGATAAACACACAGCAGGATGTTCAGAGCTGATCCATGCACACCTGGAAGGCTGCAACCTGTTTTCTGAGTTTACTTTTCCTGTTTCAACTTCCTACAAAAGGCTCCACAACGATTTTGATTTTAAAACATTTCAATTTGACCATTCACCCCTTCAGCACAACACAAAAGGCTGAAGAAAACTTTAAGACAGATTCCGATATTCTTGTGTTATTCTGTTTGAGGAGTTTGTTCTTGAATGAGGAGTTTGTTCTTGGATTTGCTCTGCCTGTGAATGGATGGTGCTACTGAACATGGAGCAGATTTACTCAAACCAGGGCGCTCAGAGGCTCTGTTAAAATAACTGGAAAAGGCTCGGGATGACAACTGCGTGTGCTTCATGCAGGATCCTCTGGAAACCCCAGATTTAACCCTTACAGGAGCAGATGGCTAACCCGGGTTCAGAGCTGCAAACAGAGATCCAGCCATTCCAAACCCGAGGACTAATCCAAGGGTTTGGAATCCCATTCCTGCCTGGTTTGTGCCTGTTTTGGGGCAAACCACCTGTGTGTTCCTATCCCTCCCAGCACCACCAGCACGGGAACTTGGGCATCGCCCTCCGGAGCGGCCCAGCCCTGAGCCCCGAGCCCAGCTCAGCTCCCACAGGGGCTGCTCAGCCTCCAGCCCCCGGGAGAACCAACCCCCAGAAACTGCTCCAGGGAATAATAACCAATTAATGCACCTCTAGGTTCTGATCAGCATAAAGGTGACAGCAAAACCACAGCGACATTTTGCCTTCTCGATACCCCGCTGCTCAAGGCTGCAGTGCACGTCCCTCTGTCTGTATTTCTGGGCTGGAAAGACAGATTGCACTCTAATATGACAAAGCATTTGAACAAAATGGAAGAGAGATCCTTGACTCATCACGGACAGAATTCCTAGCACCCTGCATTGCTGCTTGGATGCAAAGTGAAGGGTTTCCTCCTTTTTTTCCCTGCTAAACATAGACTACTCACTTTATTAGGCTGTGTTTTTAAATAACCATATGCACAAACACAATTATCATCATCATCATCATCATCATCATCTAAACATGTTTAATACACAGAGCATTCATCTGCCAAAAAAGGTAACACCCTAAAAATGGTTCATGGAAAGAAACCTACCCAACAATAAACTGATCACTACTCCCACTTCTGGAATCCTCAACACAGATATCAGAGACGTGACGACAGATGAAGAAGGAAAAGGTACTCACAAATAACACCTTCTGCAAGCCATCCTTGAATGGGGGGTGGGCTTGGTATTTATATTTTCTTTCACGCAATCTGAGGTAGAAAAGCTATTTCTTAAGGAAAAAAAAAAGTGACAAAAAAAAAAAATCACATTCACAGCTTTTGCACGTTCATTCAGGCTCAGCCACGGTGGAACATCACGGATAAGTAAGCTGGTGATGTAACCAGCATCAAACACTGCATCAGATAAACCCAAAGGCTCTACAGGGTTATATTTTGCAAAGCCAAAAGGTTTTTCCCAGAGAGGAGGTTTAGCAAGCATAAACCAGCCACGCTGTTCTCACATTCCTGGTGGGCTTGCTTTCTGCTTCCAGAAAAAGTCCCAAAGCTGTATTTATTGTTCAACTTCATCACCAAGAAAAAACAATATGCTTTCTCGTTAGATATTTAGACGGAAATATCAAAGCACCAAATGTTGCATTTTCGAATGCACCATCTCTGCCTGCTCACTGTAGTACAGTCCAAACCAAGAAAAGGCCATTGGTCCTTTTATCTCCATGGAAACAGCAGCATCTGTGAAGACGAACGTATTCCCTCTTCCCTGCAAAGTCAATTTATAGTCACATACTAGGACATAAACTGATAAGACAGCAAAGCTAATCAGCAACTAGGAGGAACAGGAACCTAAACACGAGATTAAGCTCTTGCTCAGGAGAATATTCCTCTGTATACAGCATTTGTCCTGTGAAAATTGCAGAATTAAGAACCAAATCAGGCTGTTCCTGCGAGCTGCTGCAGGTTGGGGATTTGTGAACTTCCCAGTTTGGCTAACAAGGAGAGTGGCTGAATATTTTACACAATTAGCTTCTAGCTTCAATCTTTAGTTATATCCTACCAAATGGGAAGAGATTTAAACAAAGTTGCTCTTTGCAAAAAGAAAAAATTACTGAAGGATTATTACTTCAGTGTTACCTTTTCCCTGTGAAAGAGCTGTCATCTTTAATAGCAACAGCAGGGTGAGAAGTTTCACAACTCCACAGGCTACTGCCTCCCCATCTCCCCCCTTTTTAGCACCACCAGTGGTGCAAACACTTCAGCACCATCCTGCTTGTGCTCTAAGAGCCTCCTCTCCAGGGAAATGATCATTTCTTCAGGCCTGATGAGTCACCTCGACTTGATTTTATTCGGTGGTACTTTGTAAAAGAGAAAACCAAACAGAAAATCAAACCAACAGACCCCAGAGAGCACAAAAATGTGCTTTTTTACTCCCCTCCCCTGCATCCTGCCCAGCTCTGATGCTCAGCACTCAGCCCTGACGCTCCCAAGCCAAGCTTCCTCCCTTCCTTCATGAATCAATATAATGACCATCTGCTCACATTACTAAGTTAAATATACACCAGAACACACTGATGAGGGCAGCTCATTTGCCATGGTCAAGTGATCAGCTCCATGGCCAGTTGTCCCATTTCCAGAGGGAGAGGGGGCAGTGGGCAGCCAAATCCTCCCGATGCACCTACGCAGCTCCCGGGGCTCAGGGGGAGCAGGAACTGCCAAAGATGCTGCAAAACTTAAAAAAAAAAATGAAAAAGGGAGAGGCAGGAGATCTTTGGTCCAAACTGATTTGCAAATAAATTAGGGGTGACCTAATTGCAGCTTCACAGTGCCTGAAGGAGCCAACAAAGAAGATGGAGAGAGACTATTTACAAGGGCCTGGAGCAACAGGACAGAGGGGAATGGCTTCAAACTGACAGAAGGTAGGGTTAGATGGGATATTGGGAAGGAATTCCTGGCTGTGAGGGTGGGCAGGCCCTGGTACAGGTACCCAGAGAAGCTGGGGCTGCCCCTGGATCCCTGGAAGTGTCCAAGACCAGGCTGGATGGGGCTTGGAGCAGCCTGGGACAGTGGAAGGTGCCCCATGGCAGGGGGTGAAACAAGGTGATTTTTAAGGTCCATTCCAACCCAAAACACTCCCTGATTCCATGATTCTGTCTAGCAGAGGTGCACTTTGGTTTACAAAAGTCAATTTGATGATAATTTGTAGAACTGTCAGAGCAGCCACAGCCCCCAGGTCACATCACCACGTGCTGGTGCCATGGCAGTGCAATAAGAAACCTGTGGGGAAGCAAAGGCCCCAAAATTCCCCGTTCCCCCAAAGAACTGGCCTGTAGTGCTTGGATCCAGCATCCACAGGTGCTCCAGTGGGATTCCTCTTAGGAGAGCTACAACTAAATACCCACTTGAGGTGGTGCTGCCCCAGCCAGCAGAGTGAGCTCCACAGAATCCATTCCCAAGCATCTCCATTGATACAGTTCCCAAAACCTTCACTGGAGCTTGATCCCCTCACTCCAACCCACAGGGGCTCACAGCACTGGTCAGGCACCTGAGCAAAGCATCCCCATGCCACACTGGAGGCCTGGATTGGAGCATCCATGCCTTGAATGCAGATGTGCAACACTGCAAGGCACTGACACAATCACAGGTCTCTGTCAGCTTTGCAAGTTGAATTATCTCTTGCACAAATTAAGGTAATTCAGAGAAATACAGATTTATTGAGTGTTTTTTTTCTGCTGCACAGCCTAAAGGTATCCTGCCTTCCAGGGAAGCTTTATAATGACTCAAATACTGCCTCGTTTTTAGCAGATACCAAGTACAGAGCACTGGAAAAGTACAATTTCAAAAGGTGCTTGTGTGTTCTGAACTTGCTCATCACAGCCACCAATGCATCACATAAATGATAAATGCCTGCTAAGGAAACAACACCATTCCATAAAGAAACCCATAAAACAGCTTTCCCAGCTATTGCAAGGTCAAGTAGCTCAATCACCAGTGGCATTGGAGGAAGAGAATATACAGGCTTGGCAGCTTGGTGCATTCTTCTGGCTCTAATTCCAGTTTCTGCAGAGGTCTGACAGTGCACAGGTTGAATGAAAAGTGGGGAATGACTTACACAGGGATTCAGAAAGGTGCTCCCTGGCTGATAATCAATGCAGATCAAGGAGGACAGGATAATAGGAAGCTTCTACAGCTCATGGCATTGTTGCCTGTGTTTGGGACAAGCTTTCAGTTCAGTTCTAGTTTTTGGTTGGATGTGACTGGATAAAATAACAAAGGAAACAACGATCTGGCTCTGAACTCACCTAAGCTCCACAGTTTTAATCAAGATAATGGACTCATTTGCATAATTCCTGTTAAACACTGGTTTAGCCAACACATCTTCAGTTCAGTGTCCCTCAGCTCTCCCCTAGAACAATGGGAGTTGTGTGGATGAGTAAGTGTGGAATAAGGTCTGCCCACATCTGTGTCTTAGCAGAATGAACTCAGATGTTTTACAATTGATTGATTATTACAAAGTGAGGAGTTGGTTACTGCACAGGCTGTTTAGCCTTAGCTTTTAACGTAAAAAAAGACTTTTCTTTATCAGAAAAATACAGTAAGTAGGGCAGAACTGGGGCACCGGGGCCGAGTCCTCCCCAGCACTACAAAGTCAGCTCAGCAAGACACTTGTACGGTCACTTGATGTCACTGTGTGAAAAGAACTGGACATAAAATGCCCAAGTCATTATCCTAACCACTGTGCAACATAAAAGTATTAAAGACAAGGACTCTGATCCCACTGAAATGCCTGGGAAGAACTCCCACAGGCTGCAGCACGGCCAGGCTGTCACAATAAATGGCCAGTGGTACTGAGTGCTCTGAACACTGATAACCTGCCAGCATCGATGACCTGCACAGCCACAGAACTGGCTGTCCCCAAAACCCAGTTTTCGCTGCTGAGATCCCTGTTCTGTCCATGGCTGTGAGGAATAAACAGCAGTATCAAACATGGTGTGTCGTTTGTTTTGAATGAGGGCCTGAATTTATCTTGAAGGTTTTGAGACGGACGACCAAGCAAAGCCATTTGTTACCAGTTACTGTTTATTATTTACTCCTGTTTATTATTAACATGTTGGTCTCTGCAGGATTAAGTAGCTTCGCTGTTGATTCAGTCCAGAAAACCAGAGCCAAGAGTTTGTGGTTGAAGTTCTGGGTGAGGCCACAGGGGACAAAGGACACATCTCTGCCCCTGCCCAGGAGGTCTCAGACCATCTACTCAAACATAAGATGAATGCTCAGCTGCTCCTCCCTACTCCTGCTTCACTCATCCCAAAATAAAACCTTACCCTGCCCAGTCCTGACACAGCCCCCAGACTTTGTTATTTTGAGTTTAGGAAGCAAAAGCAGCTCGATGAGTGCTACCCTCACATCCAGACACACCCAGGACACAGAGCTGACCACCACGGGGTTCACACCAGCCACTTGGGACCTGAGACACCATTTCCATAGGAAAAACTCCCAGTGCAGGCTAAAAACTCCCACGTATTCCCTCTCCCCCCTGAGACTAAGCCATGTCTTGGAGCAGCCTGGCCTAGTGAAAGCTGGCCCTGCCCATGGGCTTAAACGTCCCTTCCAGCCCAAACCATTCCATGATTCCATGTCTGAAATGCTGGGCTTGGCCTGTGCCCATGGAGGCTCCATTCAGCTCCTGAGGAGCAAGGCTGGCACAGGGATCCAAACCACATCTGTGGCCCCTCCTCATCAAGGCTGGTTCCAGCCTCCTGAGCCCCTTGGGGAGGCTGGGCCTCCACTACAATTATATAGTTATATATGTAATTATTTACTGCTGATTTCTCTGGGCACCGGTGCTTTCAATGCACAAAATGTGTCTCAGAGCAGAGTGAGAACCCCATGGCTGCAATGGAGATGCTGAGGTTTGGGATGTGATGGGAAGGATCCAGCTCCGTGCTCTCTTCCCTGCAGGCATGTGTGCCCCTCCATGGAACATCCACAATAAAATACTGAAGCTCAAAGCAAAAATAAACAGTTGTAGAAGAGCTGCCAAAAATGTCTCAGGTCAGAGTACAGTATTTTCATTTTCAATCACATTTTGACGTATTTCTCATGAACGTTTGTAGTTCTGTCTGAAGCTTCTGAATGATTTTTTCCTACTGTTTATTTTAGCAAGATGCCCCAAAGCTTTCACTGGAAGCTGCTTCTAATTTTCAGCTTGGTTGTTGCTGATGACTAGATACACATTTGCTTGTGTTGAATTTCCTCTGCAACACTAATTTTATCCCTGTATGTGCTGAGCTTTATATAGATGCAAAATGCATTTATCTATTATATCTTATATCTTACAGACTTTCCATTCACCCTTAATATAGTTAGAAGTAGTCATTAAATCTACTTCTTGACCAAAATGAGGCCTCAGCTAGACCAAAATGAGGCCTCAGCTAAACATCATTTCAGTAGCTGCTGAATTAATTTTACTGTCTCTCATCACAAAAAAAAAAAAATCCCTTGCAAGTATTAAACAATGCTGGCAGCAGTTAGAGTTGTGGAAAAATCCGTGTGTTATCACTCATAATAAATCCTTTTTCAACTTGTACCCTGACATTACTATTAAAACTTCCTTTGTTTTCTGCTAAACAACTCGAGCCCCAAGTAACAAACTGCTTCCTTTGAAGCTACACTTAGGAACTCTGCTAAAACAAGACTCTAAACAAGTATTTATACCTCCTCCCACTATGCAGAACAACTGCTTTTAAAAGGATTAAAAAAAATAAAATCTTTCCCACCCAAATTCAAATAATTTCGCAGCCTTCAGTCAGCTCCAACACAAACTTCCACTGAGAATGTTAAAATGCTTTGTATTAAATTGATCACCTTAAAAATGTCTTGGTTAAGACTTTATGCCTTGGAAAGCAATTCTGCTTCTGCAAGTCTGGGAAAGGTTTTTAATTGCTAGGGTTAATTTGATATATATTTCTTCCCCTATTCATCACAAAAGCACAAAATATTTGTTGGGATTCATTCCTTCATCCTCTGGAAAATGGAGCTGAAAATGCAAAATCCAGGACGGATCTTCCTGCCTGGACCTTTCAGCTGTGAGGTGGTGCAGGTACAGCACCAAGTACGGGCCAGCAGCAGAACAAATCCTAATGAGCAGGATGTAATTAACGCCTGCTCATGGTCTGGTAGATGTTTTACAAACATTAGCAAACCAATGGGCAGTGCAATCATTAATCAGTGCACAAGAGATAAGAGAAGTGCCCGTGTCTAGCCCAGGACACCGCGAGTCACTGACACTGCAGATGGTTTTATTCTTTAATGTGTTTTCCTGACCTAACCCAGAATTACAAAGCCATTTACCCAACAATTAGCTAAGCCAGGAAAGCAGTCAACTGGGCTACAAATGGATAAAAGAAGTTCAGAAGTGTTTCCTACATCCTTTGTGCATATTAATCATGTATTTTATTCCTCGCTTTAAACTCTGACTGCAGCTGCTGTTCAATGGGTCTTATATAACACACCGACATTAAATTTATTTGTTTCATCTTTTCTACATAAAAATAAGCTGGGATTTTATGATTATTCCTTTGCATTTATTTTCTGTGAAGGCATTTTAACTATTTTGTCCTTAATTGTTGCAATAAAAATCCAGCTTAAGCATTTTAGATGAAGGAAAGTCTACAAATTAACGATCATTAAATTATTTTGGCAACCAGACTCATGGCAGATTCCACAGTAAGAGGCTGAAACTCCATTTTAGTAACAAGACTAGCTGGAATATTTGCCTCAGAATTATTAGCTAGATGTTCAGCAGATCAATTTTATTAATTAAACAGGCAAGACTGAAGACAACTGATGTCAATAAATCTGTCAATATGTTAATCCAGACACCAGTGCCACCCCTCTCCCCAGGGTAAATACAAACCAAAGCCTAGCTGGATATTCCATGGATGCAGTGCTGACTGGAGCAGGAAGTTATCACATTTACAACAGCAAGCATGGAATTTAAATTCCCTGCAAGCTTAAATACTCAGCAGTTCCTAGAACATGGAGTGACACCAGTCAGGTGCTGTTTGCTGATGTGGGGTCATCGAGGCAGTAATTTCAAATAAGAAGTTTTCAGTGGAATAATCACAGAATCCCAGACTGGTTTGGGATGGAAGGGACCCCAAAGCCCATCCAGTGCCACCCCTGCCATGGCAGGGACACCTCCCACTGTCCCAGGCTGCTCCCAGCCCCAGTGGCCAGCCTGGCCTTGGGCACTGCCAGGGATCCAGGGGCAGCCACAGCTGCTCTGGGCAGTGGAAAATGAATTTCAACACTGGAGGAATGCAGGAAGAGAAGAGCTCACAGCAAGGCTGCCCATGAAGTTGTAACTCACAGAAGGAGAGGAATGGGATATCCTAAGGGGATTTCTCAGGAGAAAAAGCCCTGCCAGTCAATACACAACATGCAAACAGAACCTGTGTGATGGGCAAGAAAACCTCTGGAGCAGCTGCACAAGGAAAAGCATCTGCAATATTCACCTCATCTGTTATCTGCAGGAAAAGCAGGGGACAGACACTTGACAGATGAATCTGCAGAATTATGGCAGATTTGAGACAGGAACTTTTTGGACAGTTTTAAGACAATGGAAGTTTGGAAAAAACCCCCACTTGTATTGCCTAAAACACCCAAAAGCACCAATATCCAAAGGATGTTCTCAGTCCTTGCATTCTCCTGCAGCCAGAGTGACTGGAAATGAGTCAGCTGAACACGAGAATCCAAACAACATGTGCCTGAGCACGTGCTGCTCAGAGCTGCAGCAACAAACCCACAGGGCTCTGCTTTGAGACATCCATCCAAACACCTTCCCCCCGAGAGCCAAGCCCACATCCCACAGCACCCAAAAGCCTGGCTGCCTCCTCTCCCTCCCCACTCAGCTCTTCTGAGCAACACAGACCCACACTCTGCATGCACACAACTTATCCTGAGCTTACAGAGGGGCTGGGGACACAACAACAGCCCAAGCTTAACACGGGAGCCCAAAGCTAAAGGCATTTAAGTCTCAAAGTTTCTTTCCAGCAGCATTTCTCCAGTACACACTAATATACTATTTAAAAATATTTATTTAAATTCACTAGTATCCAGTTTGAGTCAAATTAAACAGAACTGTGGACAGGCATAACTGTTGGGATATTCTGGGTTTTCCCTCTCCAGTAGAGGATTCCCTTTGCCAACCCTCTTGCTCTTCCCCAACTTTTGTTCATTTTATAATGCAAGTTATGATTTGGATAAAGTCTTCATGCAAACCACAACTCCCAGCACTACCCGAAACACAATTCATTTTTCCCACCGCAACTCTTCAGTTTAATAATAATTTTAATATAAATTTTATAGTAAGTTTAGTTCTAAACCAAGCATGTAGATGTCTGTGCTGGCTCTCTGGAGCTTCTAATATAGAATCAGGAAGTGACCTCCAAGGTCAAGTCCCACCTTTGACCAAAAAACCCCATGCCCAGTAAACCACATCTCCCAGTGCCACATCTACTCGTTTCTTGAGCTCTTCCAGGGATGGGGATCCCACTGCTGCCCTGGGCATCCTGTTCCAAGGTTTAACTCCTCTTACAGTAAAGAAATGTTTTCTCATATCCAACCTGAACTCCCACGGGCACAACTCGAGGCCATATCCTCTTGTCCTGTTGTTCCCTGGGAGCAGAGCCCGACCCCTGCCCCCTCCTCAGGGAGTTGTGCAGAGCCACAAAGCCCCCCCGAGCCTTCTTTTCTCCAGGCTGAACAACCCCACCGTGCCCAGGCAGAGGATTCTGGCCAATTAAGAGTGAATGAAAAATCAAGTCTCCATCCTCTCAAGCTCCTTCTGCAAAAGCCTCAACAAACAAACCCCTTGTGCACGCGGAGCTCAGAGCGCGAAAGGCAGCAGCACTCGAGCCTGCACACAGGAGACTCTTTTGCTCACAGGGGCTACAGAGCACACACTTGTAGACACAAAGAACCCCTCGAGTGCCGTTTTCAGTTCCTTGTGCTGGCAGCAGCCTTGGCATGGCAGCTGCTCCATGGTGCAGCAGCTCCGGGCTGGCCAAGCAGCTGCTCCTGGGAGCCCCGGCCAGCTCCTTATCCCAGAGCCTGCTGGAGTCCATCCCAGAGCCTGCTGGATCCCATCCTGGGCCAGCCCCTCATCCCAGAGCCTGCTGGAGAACATCCAGGTGCAGCCCCTCATCCCAGAGCCTGCTGGATCCCATCCACAGCCAGCCCCTCATGCCAGAGCCTGCTGGATCCCATCCTGGGCCAGCCCCTCATCCCAGAGCCTGCTGGATCCCATCCATGTGCAGCCCCTCATCCCAGAGCCTGCTGGATCCCATCCACAGCCAGCCCCTCATCCCAGAGCCTGCTGGATCCCATCCTGGGCCAGCCCCTCATCCCAGAGCCTGCTGGATCCCAGCCCCTCATCCCAGAGCCTGCTGGATCCCATCCACAGCCAGCCCCTCATCCCAGAGCCTGCTGGATCCCACCTGGCCAGCCCCTCATCCCAGAGCCTGCTGGATCCTCAGCCCCTCATCCCAGAGCCTGCTGGATCCCATCCACAGCCAGCCCCTCATCCCAGAGCCTGCTGGATCCCAGCCCCTCATCCCAGAGCCTGCTGGATCCCAGCCCCTCATCCCAGAGCCTGCTGGATCCCAGCCACGCTCAGGCCCCATGGGCAGCAGCCATTCCAGGCACTAATGACCTTGGGAATGCAGAGCCCTCAAATTGGGCTCTGCCAGAACAATCCTAAAAACCTCTACACGTGTTTTTTTTTTAAGGCATCATCTGCTGCCTCTGTTTTTTATTCATAGTTGCATAGCCCTCTTTGGTTATAAATATTAAAAGCATATTTAAGCCATTTAAATGACCTTTCAGACCGACACAAGCAATTAGGACAGCTCCTAGCAGTCCTCTGTTGTTAAATCCCCAGGAACAGGACAGCTGCAGCAAACTTTCCCATTTCAAATTAAAATTTGAGATACTGAGCAGTTCAACCAAGGGCAGCATCTTGAAAAGTGTGCAGGTACAGGGCCGAGCCGTGGAACTTTTTTGTTATTATTATTTTGTATGCAGAAATGGTTTGAAACAATGCCAGTAATTCTGATGCTATGTCAGAATAATTAATACAGGAGCAATCCTGTGTGTTTATCCCATTTCAATTCTCCTCCACAGACAGCAGCTACCAACAGTACATACTACAAGAAGTGGTTTGGGGAATTAGACATAAAGTACATACCAAATTTTGAGTTTGCTGTACACATCAGGACCTTTTTAGGGCACAATTAATAACACAATTATAATACATTACTGTGATATTTATTCTACTCGTCATGAAATTCGAAATGAAAACACTTTCAAAGCAATTTTTATGTAGAGTGCACAGTTCTATAGGAGTAGAAATCATAGAAATATTATAATGAATTCCAAACATAAGCTTCTTGAACAGCAGTTTGTCTAAAGCAATTAGGCTCTTTCCCATGCAAATATCTGAAAATAGAGGAGCAGGTTAGGAAACAATTTGTTGTGTATTTGTGTTGTGGATCACCAGAGAACACCCTTAGCAGGAACCACACCACAGGGACACACTTCAGTTTGGTGTTTTGAAAATCCACGCACAAAATATCAGAACATCACTTAACTTCACCATCTAAGATTACTAAAAAAAAATAAATCAACAACCAACCAGAATAAAAACCAAAAAAACCCAAACAAAAACTCCCAAACAAACAAAAATCCTCACCAAAAATCCAAGCAGGGATTTTAAAAATTCCAGTAAAAAGCAATGGAAATACAAAGTTCTTGACCTTTGTTTCTGACATGAGTTATCAGAATAAAAGTCTTGATAAAACAGCAATTCCTGAGGAGATCCCATGCTTGGCAAGGCCATTTTTGCCCAGCAGACCCCACCTCTCACAGACCCCCAGCAGGGAATGGGACAGAAAGGAAGGAAATTGGGGGTGTTCGGCCTGGAGGCAGCAGCAGCTTTGGGGTGCCTGAGAGGAGGTGACTGAGGATGGGGAATGGGACAAAAGCCAAACTGAGACAAGGAATTCCTGATTAAAAAGTCCTTTTTTTTCCCTCTGAGGATGACAAAGCACTGGAACAGAGCCCCAGAGCAGTTATGAAACCTTCAGCTTTGGGGGTTTTCAAAATCTCCCTGGGCAGACCCAGAGCAAACTGGTGCAGTTCCAGGCTGATCTGACTTTGAACAGAAGGCTGGAGTAGATGCTGTCCAAGGTCACTTACTCTGAACAATTCTGCAATTTAATAATATTCTGAAACTTCCCTGTTTCCAAGAAGTTTCAGTTCAGTGAGTCCCCAACCACAGGAGCATCTTAGAAGTTAATAAGCCTGGGTACATTTTTCATCCATGACTGTCTTTTAAATCTGGATGAACTCGGTATCAGCCACGTTCTGGGACAGAGCACTGCAAAGTTCCATTCTGCTTTACAAGAAAATAATACTTCTCTTTTCTTAAGCAGCTAAGTAGCTGCAATTCCAGGACAGGGTGAATGACCACTTCTCATTCCCTCTCTAAAACCCTCAATTCTTTGAAGAGCCTTGCCCCACACAGTTTTCTGAAAAGAAAAGACCCAATGAAATTGTTTTTCACGGCAGGTTCAACGTTTTCCTCCCTCACAGGAAGAGGCTGATTGAAAGTCTGTTAATAAAAACACTGAAAGGAACTTTACCAAGCAGATTATTGGGGTGTAACTTGCAGACAGAAATGCCTTTGGGGCTCTCAGTGCCCCCCTGGGCACAGGGGCAGGGCAATGTGCCACTGGCACCAGCCAGGAGGGAGACAGATGGCACTGGAGGCAGCATCAAAGCTGCAGTCGGTAAATCTCTTCTGTTTGCAGGCTGGGGGATTTCAGCTGAACTTCAGAAAAGCATCCCTGTTAATCCCAGCTCCACCAGCCAGAGCAGGGCAGAGTTTTTGTCTTTTTAAAAATTTATTCAAAGATGTTTCAGAGAATAGTTTTCTTGCTGGAAAAAAATGTTAATTGGCTTCCAATTCACTAAACAATAAACTAGACATTTCTTGTAACGTTTGTCCCAGAAAAAGACTAATTTTAGCCTAACTTAAAATGCAATCAAAATTAAAATCTAGAACTAACTGCAAATATCTCAGACCAACCAGCAGTAGTTTTCTGACAATGCTACTACAGTTACTATCCAGCTGACACGTGACCCCTCAGCCTCATCAAAAAGCTATTTCTTAGTGATAGTTTTTCTTTGTGCTCCATCTGATGCTGCCTAAAAACTAATGGAGAAAACAACAACAGAAAAGAACTCCTCAGATTTAGCCTTATATTTCAGATAATAAAGCAGAGCTGTAGGCTGCAGGCTTTGTGAGAGAAGCCATTGCTCTGCCTTTGGATGGGCCCAGACTGAGAGCTGACACACTTAGGACGGGAATGTTCAACTCAGAGGACTTTTAATGTCTGCAAGACAGGCTAAATCTTTCAGTGCTGAGGAAGACTACAAAGATACATGTGGATTGCTTATATAGGACAAAATCAGCATTTCCAAGGGCTGCTGGGAGAAATCCATGGGCAGAACAAAGGCAGTAGCTCCCGAGGCAGCTCAGCAAGCTGAGAAATCCCACAAAAAGCCCTGTTTGGTGCTACAGCAGAGGGCAGAGGCATGAAGGTCATGCCTTGAGAGGGATGGCAAAGAAGGAGAGGTGGGGTTTTTCTTTTAAATCAGCACTGCATGCCCTTCCTCTGAGGGGGCTGCACGAACTGGGACACAAAATCTAAAGTAAACATTCAAAGAAAGTTTCATCAGCCAAGGCTAATGGGGTCAGCTCGGGCACGGTAAATGCTTTACATCTGAAAAACTTCTCAGCCCAGTTTGGAGCTTAATAGACATGGGTAACAAGGGCATTTTTTATTTTTTAAGCAAACAGCTGAATATCTAAACCCACAGACTCAAACCCAAGCTGTTGCAGGCAAGAGGATCTTTTTTGAGTGTTTGCTGTAGAGGCCAAAGCCTCACTGCTCAAACCCTGGCTTAGTGTAAGTATTTTGGATTAATGTTGGACTTGATCCTAGAGGTTTTTTCCAACCTTAATGGTACTGTGATTTCCCCAGTGATCAGATCTTTTCTGTCTTTCATGGGAAAAATCTTGCTGGGGCTGGGACTACATTTACAAGCAATCCATCCATCCTCCCTAAGTCACACCAGGTTTTCCTCTGTGAGACCAGAACAGGGAGCTGAATGCTGGGTGAAGCACAGCCATCCTCTCTGGGAGAAGGTACAACCCGGTCAGTTTGGGGAAGAAAGGCAAAAGGAGCAATAAAAGCAGTTCCATCAAACCTGAGGTAGCTACTGAACGTTCTGCCTGCTTGGGTTTGGGCAAGGATGCTTTTGGCAAATGAGGAAACTGAAATGCCAAGAGTGAGTCACCCCTCGTAAGCAGAGCACAAGAGACTTGCCAGCAGCTCTGAGCTGAGCTCTGCTTTCTCAGTGTCTGGTGAACACTTCATTACCAGTCTGGGGAGCTTCTCCAGAAGGTATAATTAGAGGCACGGATATAAGAGAGGCTTTAAAAATAAAAATAGAAGGGTGGCAAGTTATTAATGTAGGTGGGTCAGATTTTAGTCTTTAATTTAAACTGAAGGTTAGTGCATGTGAAATAAAAAGTCTTGGAAGTCCCTGAAGTGCTATTGTTCTTCCATGACAATAAAGTGGGAAAAACAGAGGGCTGCATTTTAATCCAGAGCAACGTGTGTTCCAGGAATAGCCATGTTGCAGTAATACACATCTGTGTTGGGGGAGCAGGTCTGCACAAAATGCAAAATGATTCAAAGTGCAACGGCTCTGCTTTGCCACAATCAAAGAGGAATCACCTTGGTGCTGTAACAACAGGAATTGCCTCG
This sequence comes from Monarcha castaneiventris obscurior, assembly GCA_026261815.1. NCBI lineage: Eukaryota > Metazoa > Chordata > Aves > Passeriformes > Monarchidae > Monarcha > Monarcha castaneiventris. Next base: position 19,524,634 of record JAMPIT010000484.1, read on the forward strand.
GTGGGAAAAACCAACCGCTGGTCTGGGGCAGCTCTGGGGCACCACGGGCACTGCCAAGGCCCAGGGAAGGCCAGGTTCCTCTGCTCAGGAGGGTGGATTTCAACCCTAATTCTTCCCGTAGCAGGTGAAGGGCTGAGCTCAGCACCTCAGGAAGGGCCAGATGGCCACAGAACAACTCAGGGCGAGGACAAAAATGGGCTCAGAAATTATCTCTGCTCCGGACAAACCCCAGCAGCATCTGCTCCTGATGAACCCCAGCATCCCCTGCTCCTGATAAACCCCAACATACCCTGCTCCTGATGAACCCCAGCATCCCCAGCTCCTGACAAACCCCAGAATTCCCTGCTCCTGATGAACCCCAGCATCCCCTGCTCCTGATAAACCCCAACATACCCTGCTCCTGATGAACCCCAGCATCCCCTGCTCCTGATAAACCCCAACATACCCTGCTCCTGATGAACCCCAGCACCCCCTGCTCCTGATGAACCCCAGCTCCTGATGAAAGCTGGAACCCCAGCATCCCTGCTCCTGATGAACCTCAGCTCCTGATGAACCCCAGCATCCCCTGCTCCTGATGAACCCCAGCTCCTGATGAACCCCAGCATCCCCTGCTCCTGACAAACCCCAGCATCCCCAGCTCCCGACAAACCCCAGCATCCCCTGCTCCTGATGAACCCCAGCACCCCCTGCTCATGATGAACCCCAGCTCCTGATGAACCCCAGCATCCCCTGCTCATGACAAACCCCAGCATCCCCTGCTCCCGACAAACTCCAGCATCCCCTGCTCCTGATGAACCCCAGCATCCCCTGCTGCCCTGGCCCATCCCTGGAGCCCAGGCTGCCCTCCCCAGCACCCTGCAGCAGATGGATCCTGCAGAGCCGAGTGCCAGGCCTGCCGTGAGTCACTGAAATGAGTCAGTTCTCACCCGCTCCCTGTTCAGACACTGATACAACATGGCACAAGTCTGCCCGAGCTCAGGGGTATTTATAGCAGCCTGACTCACTGACTAATGAGAGCTGCCTTGCTCAAATTAAACATTTGTTATGGAGGCCGAGCGCAGGATCCCAGCTCGGTGCTCCACAGGCACCACGAGCATCTCCCAGCCACATCCCAACCCACACACGTGACCCAGAACTTATTCAGCACTTCTGGTTAATGAGATGTGGCTTTCCTTCCTCAAGGCCACATCTTTTGATGTGTGTTGGGATGACTTTAGATAAAACTTAAGAGCTTTCACTATTTCTCATTACTCTTCAAGCAGCTATTGCCCAAAAGCTTTATTTTGGGAATACAGTCTATTAAACAACACCAGACCTGGTTTAGGACCAGCCTCTATCCCAACTTCTTGGAGGCAGGAAATGTGCAAAACCAAAAGGAACAAAATGGGAATTTTTAAATGAACAGAAAAGGATGAGAAGGAGCAAGCCTTAGGCAGGAGCTCATCCTTCTTTCCATGCTTTCTACCCTGAAATATCACAGCCCAGACTGATTTTAAAGGCTGATGGTAACACAGGATTTCTCTGCACAGGGTTACAAAGCATTCTGATAAACAAACAGACAAAAAGTGGAACGTGTTATAACTTGTTTGGGATCACTTTCTTGATGGAAATAACACCTGTAAATGGCAAAAAATGCAGTATAAAAATTTGCTTCTAAATAAAAATTAATTGCATAACGTGTGTCTGTCTAAATCTCAAGTGTTCAGCAAATGTATTAGATAAATGTAGAATTTAGGGCAAGGTTTCAAAGTTTTCAGTGAGTTCTCAGCTCATAAAATGCAGGAGCCTTCATTCATGATGATCCTTGCAACAAGAGGTTAATAAAAATCTATGACTCCATTTTAGAAAGAATTGCTATACATAAAACTATGAAACCTCAAAGGTTGAGAGGTGAATGAGTCGTCTAGAGACAGAGAAATTCAGCATGATGATACTGCAACTGGCTGGCCAAAAATACTGCCTTTAGGAGGTGCAGTCCCTGCAGATGGATGGTGCAAGGAGAGAGGCTTGCAGCAAATAAAATACACACAAAAACTCTCTGGATGCAAAGGCAGAAGGTTTTGGAGTTCAGCTTCAGGTTTGCTTGGTGTTGTTGGTTTTTTTTTTTAAATAGCTTAGAGATGTGCAGTACAAAGACCACCTCACCATGTCCTCAGTGTGGTTATTTCTGGTGGTCTCAGAATTAGAGACGTGGTTATGAAGAGGTTTGTTTCTTCCACTCCACTCCCACCCTCCCTTCTCCTGCTGCTTGGAGCAGGAGCAGATGTGGAAGTATTTTGTTCCAACAGAAGCAATTCCCGTACCAAAGTGCCTGTGGAGGTTTTTACAAGTACTCACTTTGCACTGCTTCAGAGAGTATGAAAATGTCAGATATTTTCAAACCAGAGTGGAGCAAACCAGTGAGATCCCACTGTATCAGAAGAAACTTCTATCCCTGGTACCAGAGATGCTGAACAAAACAGACACAGCTTCTCAGGAGACTCAGGGAACTGCTGAAGTGCTATTCCCCCCCCCTTTCAGTACAAAAAGCTGCTGTTAAAGCAGTTATTTTGTTCAGCTGCTGATTGAAGGCTATTCACCAAGCCCATGTTCTTCAGAAGTTAAACAGCCTGGCATGTTTCAATAATAGATGTTTCAGAGGAATGTTGTCATCATCTTTTAAACACTACTCTTACCTATAGCAGAGGTTTTTTTTTCCCCCCACAGAAAGAGATCTTAACACAGTCTATAGCAAATATTTTAGTCCGCTAGTGAAAGGTCATTCTAAAAAAGAAAGCTAGATATTCAGCAAAACATCCAAATGTGAAGCTTCAAAGCCCAGCCTGGTTAACTGAAGGGTATTTATAGTGTGCATATGCTCCACGATCCCAAGGATCCTATTAAACTTTTTGTAAGTTGAGTATTTTCTCACACGAAGCATCTGCTGAAGGGAGGCAGATGAACAGATTGTTTTCTGCTAAAAACAATGCTGCTTGAAGCACCACTCCATCAATCAGAAATAGCCCTGCTGGCGAGTCAGCAGACGAGTCCCGTGTTTGGGGAGTTTTGCTAGGACGAAACTCAGAATCAAACCATTTTGTCACCCCAAAACGCCGTCCTCTCACCGGACACGTTCCGGTTAATTCCTGTGGTTCACCAGAGCTGAGAAGTGATGAAGGCACGGCAGACAAAGGGATGGATTCCGGGCGGGGATCGCATTTTCCCTGGTTCGCGCAGGATCCAGGAGAGGGCAATGTCTGCCTTCGGAAGAGATTCCTGCTCCTCCACGGGAGCCGCGTGCCAGTGGGAATAAATAGCAGCGCTATTAGGAAAATCACAACCAATCCCTCGGAACGGAAGCTGGGGGCGAGATTCATTCAGTTCCTCCTGCTCATTTCCAGCCGGCACCGGGGCGAGCCGGAGTTACGGCATTTGAGCATCCCACGGCACGAGACAAATGGCAAAATCCACCCAGCAGGGCAGCACCTCATCATTTCTCCTGACCAGGTGACCAGAGACCATCCACCAGCAGCTCCCAAACCCAAATTTTAGTTAATTTGATGCAAAACCTTCTGGAAGTTATCCCAAGTGGCTATTCCAGCACTCCACTGAGACCTTTGAGAGTTTGAGGCTCTCACCACTGCCCAGAGGAACACAAGGAAATTATTCTTCCAGTTCATCAGAGACCAGCAGGGAATGAGCAACAGTATCTGCTTTAAAACCCAAAGCTTTTTAAGCAACACATCCTATAAGCTCCCCGTGGTAGGACAGACCCAGAAAGTCGACATAGGTGAATTAAGCACATTCATTCACCTCTCACCATTTTCCAGGATGAGTTTGGGCCTCCTCAGACACTCAGAAATGCTTTTAGCATGGCAGAACTGGGTACATCAAAACATTGGAGCCGGGTTTTTTTTTGTTCTGTAGGGTTTTTTGGGTTGCTGTTGGGTTGGGTTATTTTGTTTTGTTTTTTAAAGCCTCAGAAACCCAAACTCTCCAATGTGTGACTGCAATAGAGTGCTGAGAGCTGCCTTGAGACACCCCAATTGCTGTAACTGCATTATAAAAATCGATCCCTTTTCACAGCACAATAAACCACCACTGTGGTGCCCTTGATGCATTTCAGAGGCTGAAAAAAGTGTTGAAAAGAGTGATGGACTTCAACTCCTTGAGGTAATAAGTTGTTGAATGCAGCATCAATGTCCTAAAATGCAGCAAAACTTCATGTTTCAGATGTGTCAGCTACACATATATGAAGTGTCCATCTTCATCTTCACTCACTTATTTGTAATGGCATAAAATATATCAGTGTTATTCTTAAAAATTTGCTTCCCAGGAAAAAGAAAAGGCTACTGCAGTGGAAAAGCATAGTTTCATTAGAAGAAATAGGTATGAACTGGCAAAGGTAAGTAAGGACTGCATGGAAATGGGGCAGTTTGAAGTTCTAAGACAGCCTTGGCACAGGGAATCTTTGTGAGCTGCAGCCAGGGGCAGGGAGCAGGGAAATGGGACTTCACACTCCTCAGCTCGAGTTAATGGGTATGAAACAATGTGAGTGAGCCATGCCTTGTTTCCTGTCTTTGGAAAAGGAGCCTGAACCCATGAACAGCCTCAGAACTGCCCACAGACCCTGCAGCTGTGGTGAGCAGCAGTCCCTGACCCACCAGCACGAAACTCATCCACTGACATTTATAACGAGATTCCCTCATGTTCTGGCAGCAGGACCTGCCAGGGGAATATGTGTGCTGGATCATCTGAAGATACCAGCTCCCTTTTACATTTATGTTTGGCATAAAACACCATTTCTTGACCAATAAATGGCTTTAGTTACTGCCATTGACCCAAACTCCAGTTCTAGAAAATTTCAGTAAAGCTTTTGTGCAAATGAACATAATTTAGAATTCCTCAGTCACTTCAAGTATTTAAATGAACTGTGTGACAGTAACGAAGCTGAAGTGTTTATTTTAATGCCAAGTTAGACAAAATGAATATTCCTTAGAGGGCTCTCTGTGCAGGGAGATAAGATTGAGAGCAAACTGAACGAGAACTGACCTATGGTGCACATAACTTAAACACGTGTTTTTGACATGCCTCAAGTATGTAGAGCTTCCTGGAATGACATTTAGAGGAGCAATAAGTATAGGGAAAGAACAAGGAATTTAATTTGATAGAAATCTTCATCACTCCATTGAGTACAGTTGTGGGAAGTTCAGGCTTCTGAACTAAACATCCATCACAATGAGACAGCAAAAGATAAATTACCATCAAAAAGAAATGACTTTGTACCCTCTTTTACCAAAAGCACCACGGTGCCTCAAAGCCCCTCCCAGCCCTCTCAGGGGTTTGCTTGTTTTACTCATCTCAGGAACTCAGAATTTCATCTCCTCAGCTGATACACACCAGTGTAAGCCAGATAGGAACACTGCTCCTACAGAGCCCTTCAAAGGCAGCGTGAACCCTGCAGTAAGATGTGTTTCTGCCCAGAAAGAGAGATGTTTTATACACGAGACTACAAATTGCTTGGAAAAGATCTGAGAGGTGTGGGATCGCTGACCTTCATGTTCCTACATCACACACTGAAAAGTGCTGGGAGAAGCGTGGCTGATAACACAGGGTTTTTCTCCAATTTTAAGTTTTTCCCCAAACTATGGCTCACTGGGGGGGAAAAATTCACCTAAAAATAGGGAAAAGTTCTTTTATCCTGCTGTTTTTCAGCCAATTCCTTTGGAGTGTGGCCATCTCCCTGTACTGAGAAATAAAAAGAGCTCGGCTCAGTGCATCCTCAGCTCTCCAAACGTGCTGCTGGGACAGGTGATTGACTTGAAATACTAATGCTGCCTCTGGCAAAGATTTCTATGGGTAAGAGAAATATAGATCTGAGCTTTTAATTACTCACCTCTTGTATCATCAGTTTTTTTATACCAATTTATATAGCAGTGAACTACAGACAAATGTTACCATCTGAGAAATAATGGCTATACAAATCCCTAAGCTTCTATTTAGCATTAGAAATCAAAAGGTTTTTTAGAGGTTATGGCAAGCTCGGCCTAACTAGGCACGAAATGACAAAGCATCAGGGGCATTTAATTTTATGTTTTAACTATTTACATTATGTTCATTTTACATGGGCTAATTTTTGCTGCCTTCACAAGTGCTTGCAGTGGATTCTGCAGTTGTTACAGCACAGGCCAGAAATCCCCACAGCCTGCAGATGGCTAAGGCAGCATCACTTTATGGTCTGTGGCTCACTGTCCATATGGACCAAACTCCAGCTCTCTTCCCTGCTTACCCTGGGTCACTACTCTGACAGCTTGGAAGTGTTAAGCTCTTAATGCTTCTTTCTTAAGCCAAGTGTTCCTGCATTGTTTGGATTTTCAATGACTGTAATTAGCTCATGTAGTGCTCCAAATTACACTTTTCTACAGGAATATTACTTATAAATAGGGGTTTTACTGCCTTCTCTCTGGAGCTGGCTGGTAACGAGTGAGTTGGATAATAGCTCTCACAATGCTTGGACAGCATGTGGGCCTCCTACTTCTCTTTTAGCCCAGTTTCCATCATCCAGGTGTACTGGGAATCCAGCAGTCCTCTGGAGGCATGGGAGACATGACCCCCACCCCATCAGTTTTTTGCTGTAGCATTAATAAGCTGATATTTAAGCATCAAGGTGACAAGCCATTTTTTTTAAATCAACATGAAACATTTTTCCAGATTCTTTCTTTGGACATTACTGGCATGATCAAGGTGTAGAACTGAAAGATGCTGACCCACACTCCACCTGCAGTCAGTGCCAACAAAAATGTTCAAATGATCACCTTCACATCAGCACCTTTTAGTTGCTTCTCTCTCCAGATAAGCCCCAAACCCCTCTAAGACTGGTCCAGGGGAGGGCTGCAGTCACTGCCCTGTGCCAGGGAACAGAAACCTGAGGGGTTTCCCCTGCTGGAGGTGAAACCCCTCCCTGTTAATGCCATTAATTAGGTGACTTCAAGTGAAACATGGATCTGGCTCACCCAGACAAAAATCTGCTCTGAGCAAATTATCTGCAGGCAGATTTGTTACAGCCCCGTGCTGGACTGTTGCACCCCAGCTCATTAGGAGATGCTGATCCCACTAAGTAGTTAGCAGGTTTCTTTAGCTCTTAATCCTCCCCTGATACATAGCAGAGGGAAACATCCATGGGAAGCACACGGCAGTGGTGGGGATGGGGAGCTCTGGGGGAAATGAGAGGTAAATTTGACCCTCATTAGCTGAGCTTGGACATGCTGGGGCCTTTCTGGGAGCTCTGGAGAGCACGGCCCAGGCACGGGCCTGGGAAGGACATTCCTGTCAGAGGCCAGTGTTGAGAGGTGTGCAAATCCAGGAGTTCATAAACACCTTTGCACTAATAGGGGCCTGGAAGGGGCTGGTTCGGTTCCTTAGGGGCGAGATCACTGTGGCCTTGCAGGACCTGAGGGAGCCAACAAGAAAGACGGGCAGAGATTTGGGGCAAGGGCCTGGCATGGCAGGACAAGGGGAATGGCTTCCCACTGCCAGAGAGTAGGGTTAGAGGGGATATCAGGGAGAAATTGTCCCCTGGGAGGGTGGGCAGGCCCTGGAACAGGGTGCCCAGAGAAGCTGTGGCTGCCCCTGGATCCCTGGCAGTGCCCAAGGCTTGGAGCAGCCTGGGACAGTGGAAGGTGTCCCTGCCATGGCAGGGGTGGCACTGGATGGACTTTAGGGTCCTTCCAACCCAAACCATTCCAGGATTCTACAGTCACAACAGCAACAAGCTGCTTTGCAGCTGCTCCACAACTGCAAGATTTTCAAAACTTCACAAAACGGTATCAGCTCTGTCTGGGAATAATCAGAAAATTTACAAGACAAAACCGAAGGCAAAACTGCTGGGCACACACCCTAGGTGCTCTACAAAATTCAACACCCTGCTTTCAAAGGAAAAAGCACATTTAAAAAACTCAAAGCAGCCACACGAGTCCCAGGAGTGGAAGGCATTTTTTTTCCTGCTCTCTGAGGGAAAGCAGCCGGGCTCTCGGCAGTGATGGGAGCTCAGAAGTCTAACAGGGCCTGGAGGACACAGCTTCCCAGGGCAGCTGGAAAGCAGCAGCAGGAATTCCTCTGGGCTGGGACAGGAACAATCCCTGCTCACTGGCCTGAAACGTTTACAACCCTCTGTAGTTTTCCATACCATGACACAAAGCTCACACTTCTGAGTCGGCCCCCTGAGCACTGTACACTTACAGAACTTTTGGCTAAACACTTTGCAATTAATTAATCACAGATAAAGGCATATAGATTAAAATTCCTGCTATAGGTACAAAATCAACTGAAAACCAAGCAAAGGGAATTCAAGTTCTAACAATATTCTTAATCTCAAAATATCTCTCGTAACCCAAGCAAGAAAACCCCACTCATTGGCTGTGACTTGTTGGATATTGATCAAGAGTTCCCTGTTATTATCATGTATTCACTCTAAATGGCCCCAGCTTCAGTAATTTGTGATAAAACCAGATTCCTGTGCTCACCTACAACATTCAGTTCCTGAACTGATCAGTGCCAAGAATGAGCTTTTTGAAGGGACAATATTACCCAGCCCCGTTACAGACACCCCAGAACAGAAGGCAGGTTGGAATTGTTCCCATCAGCCCTAAACCAGGTTATCTCACTTGCACAGATAACTAAATCTTTTTCCTCCTCAAATGATGCTGGTGAGTTGATTTTTTTCTTATTTTAAAAGAATTCAACCAGTGGCACTTGAAACCAGTTTCTTTCAGACAAAATGAGTTCCTATAAATATTAATGCTGTTGATTTTATACTCCTTGTAAAACAAAGGTGTTATTTGCACTTTAAAAAGCAGTTCATTCGATCAAGTCTGTTCTAATTGAATAATTCAGCTTTAATAAACTCTCCCTGAAGTGTACAAAGTTGACATAAATCTCAGTGCCCCATCCCCTCTGTGGAAAGAGACTGTAAGTCTTTCCTGCCTCCCTCTCTCCTTTCCATCAGTGCTATCAGCTCTCCATTAAAGGGATCTATAGCTTCCTCCAGTCAATTTTTTTTCCCATCAACTTCTCTTTCAACAGCCTTAGAAATTCCTGGAAGCAGTACAATAATTCCTTCCATTTTCGCAGGCACAGATGAAACAACCACATGAGTGTTTATCTTGGAGTTACACGGAAAATTAACTGAGGAGCACGAAGCAGGAAGGTTTGAGATGGGAGATAATCAATGGAAAGCCACTGGAAGTTTAATCATTTGTTGTTATCTGTGTCCTGTCAATACTGATGAATGAAGGCAGTGAACAGGACCAAGGTGTGTTTTCCAAAACACATCCCACTGGTAAAAACACCCAGGCACCCCTCACCCCCAGCTGCCACCCATTTCCAGTTTGGATCAATTTCAAATGTTCATTGCTTTTCAGAAAGTGGCAAATTTACAATCATTGACAAGTTTTAGATACCTGTGACTGCAGTCTTTTCATTGATTTGATGCACAGTCACCCCCAATTATTTATTGAGTTCTACTACTCAGCTAAAGCATGGGCTCAAAAAGCTGCATTCTTGAGGAAAGCAGAAAAAAATACGAGTAACAGTGATCTGCCATTATTTATTCATAGATTTGCACTCTCACACACACACACTAAGGCCCAGCCAATCTCCAGAGTCAGGTTTAAGTGGAGTCATCTTCACCTAACCTTGTGCAGAGTCAGGGAAACAGCAAGAGTCAGTCACGGGGGGAAAGGGCAGGAAAAGAGCAAAGTGATGAGCAATGCTTTGTGCTTCCACCCTCTCCAGAAAGGACAAGAATGCAGCCTGGAGGTAAAAGGGAAAGGCAGGTCCTGCCCAAGGAAAGCCACGGTGAGAAGAACCCAGGCAGATCAAACCACTGCACACAAGTCAGTGAGAGGAAAACAGGACCGTGTGTTTTCCAAGGAAAGGAGAAACAGTCAGAGCTGCTTGTCACAATAGCAAACAAGAAATTAGAAGCACATCATCTTAGACTAAGAGATAGCAAAAGGGGAAAGCAGGAGTTTGAGTTCCTGGAAAGCTTCAGAGGCTGACAGACACCTTCAGAAATCTGGAAATATTCAAGAGAATTTTAAAGTACAGGTCAAACTGCAGTGAGTTTCCCCTGTCCTTTTATGAAGTTAAAAACCATGATGTTTTCAAAGAACGCTATTTTTATACACACCAAATGGATTTTAAAGTGTTCCAGGAAAGAGAAGTTTGCTCTTATGTTCAAATGCATTTGTTCAAGCCTCTGAGAGGCAAAACCATATCAATTCTTTAAAATAAGCTTTTCCTCTACTTGATGTTTTCCTCCTTCCCTATCCCTGCACAAAACCCAGTACCACCACTGGCTGCTCATTTCCAGCTGCTGCCTTGGATCTTTAGCAGGATGGAGTGGTCCAGACCTGCATCTCCTGCAGAAAGCAGCACAGCCCAAGGCTGAAATGCTGCGAGGCAGCGCTTAGGGAAAGCAGGGATTTGCTTGGGACAGTGACACAGGGGACAGGTATCAGCTGCCACCACTGCTGTGTCACACTGAATTACAGTCACAGGATGCAACTGACACCTCACTGGTGCCAGGCAGGGATTACCCAGCTGGTTGGGAAGCTCTGGTTCATGCACTTCACCAAATCCAGGGCAGGCAGAGCACACCTCTGAGGGAAGCCAGGTCACTTGGACACTGCTGCCTCAGTCCTGTGCCACTCTTTAGGGGCAGACAGGGTCTCCACACTGACTCCAGCAGTGCACACCAAAACCAGTCTGCCCAGTTGGGCTATCCACCAGTGGGACAGCCTTTTGGGATCAGCATTTTGTGTTGCTCCTCCAGAGCTACAAGGAGCCCTCTGCCTTTGGCAGCTGCACATTCACCACGGCGTCAACAGGAAGGCAAAGCCCCTGCATGTTTTAATCAGTACATTGATAACACTAAAGCAAAATTCAGAGTTTACCAGGCCCTTTTCATATCGAAAACTTGTACTTGTCACATTATACACAGTGGGAGAGGCTTCCAGCCTTTCCATATTCTAATGTGATGAATCACACTGTGCTACTGAGCTACTCTCAGAAGTAATCTAAGCTTTAGAATAAAATCACTGACTACAGCAGCCCAGAGAAGAAGAGAAAAAAGATCAATAAAAGAGATTCGCTGGAAAATAAGCTTCTATGAATGAGGGGGAAGCAATTTTGTGTCGAAAGGAGGAGATCTTTCATGTGCTGTGTATCTTTGTAGCAGGTTACTTTAAACTGAGGCCTTTCTAGGAAGGCATCAGTAGCAGAACTGAGGAACTTCAGTGACCCCATGAAAGGCTGACACGGTCCTCACTCGTGGGGAAGCCTGTCAGCTTCTCCAGCAAGTGAGAAATGCAGCCTGAGCACACCTAGAGCTCTGGAACAGGCAGGATTGTATCTGGGACACAAGCAGCAGGGTTATTTTAACTCAGGATCAGGGCTGCACGGGCATCCCTGTCTCCATGCCCACATTCCTATGGAATCACCACACGTGGAGCAGGCTCATCCAGCCTTGTAAACCCTCCAAGGCTGCCACCAGTGAAAATCAGACTTCACAGGAGCAATTCTTTGGTAAATACTGAAAACCAAAGGGGAAAAAAGCCCCCAAACCAGCTTTGATCGCTTGGTTTTGCCAGGCCAAGGTGTGGTGTGCCCTGTGGGAGGCATCCCTGGATGCCAGGCAGCAGGGCAGGTACCACCTCAGAGGAGACAAACTGGAAGAGCCAGAGCCAGAGGAATGATGGTCCTTCAAGGTGAAGCCCCCAATTCTCAAAGTGAGCCATTAGGAAGGACAAACGGTGATGATCCATCAGACAAAACCCAGAATTGAGTGCAGTGGTTCACGCTTCAACCCTTTGAAGCATAAATGGAGGGAGAGTAACCCATCAAATCCCACAGCAGGAAGGGCCAAGCCCCAGGTCTGAGATGTGGCTCAGCCCCAGAGCATGGTCAGGTGTGGATGTGGCAGGAATTTTTAGCAGATGTGATACAGAATTAAATTTGTTTCATGTTTTTCTGAGGTGCATTGTGCTGGTGGCAGCCAGGACAGGGCTCCCCATAGGAAGGGTCTCGGAGCTCAGCTGACTTTGGACAGCACAGACCAGTCTGGGACCCAGACTGAGGAAGGATTTTGTACTGAGGACATGAGATGCTTCCCATTTATGCCTCCTGCTCCTCAAGTCCACCTCACTGCTGCCAAATAACAGGCAGAGAGTAGGTTCCCAAACCAGATTTGTCTGGAGCAGGGCTAAAGCTCAGTGCTGGAATTCAAATAATAGAGGAGCCCATTATTCTCTGAGTGGGATGAGGCAAAGGCCAACCAGAAAGCGAAAATTAGTCTAATGGCAGGAAAAGTGTTTTCATTAGAGAAATGCTTCTAGGAAAGAAGATGGGCTGAAATGAGCTGGATGATTTGAAAGCCTGTTTCAAATTTATTCAGGTTTCTTGGATGGATTATTTTTTTCAGCTCTATCACATCACTAGAACAGTGGAGTTTAATTTTCATTTTTTTTTCACATGCTGTTTTCTTACTTATTTCCCTGACTTTTTATGAAATTGGTTCTGTAACTGAACGTGGCAGGTCACTTTCTTCCCTTGGCAACCAGCACAGGACTGGACTGTGCACGTTTTGGAGCTGAGGAGGTGTCTGTGCCCAGTTTTCATCCCAGCACTTCTCTCCCAGTAACTTCTCCAGCACTGACGCCAAAGCTCACTATTGAACTGCATCCATGCTAATTAATTCTAATTTTAGTTCCACCTCTTTTTGACCACCAATAAATCCATGTTGCTTTGTGGTCCAGAGCTGGGATATGTTCCAGCAGTACAAAATTTGGCATTTTAGAACCATTTCTGTACCTCCACCCCAGATGTCAGTAACCTCGAGATGTCTGGCAGATGAAAAAAATCTACCTGTGTGCTTTAGGGTTAGGTAAAGCCTGTGGGACAGCAATTCCAGCAGCAATTCCCTTTCTGGAGCTGCAGGCACTGCAGCATTTGGTATGGGAATGGCTCTCTGTGCAGAAGGAACACGAGCTGGGTGTCATCACAATGAGCTGAAATTCCTCAAGGGATCAGCCACTGGAAATGGCAATTCTGCTTCAAAAGACCCCACTCCCCAAAAATCCTCCACTGGCTCCTTACGTGGCTTTTCTACCAAGACAAGATTTTAATTCTAATAGCTCGACACCCCTCCTTGTCTTCTTTGGAGCCTTCTGGAGATAAGTACCACACAAAGATTGGTTTTATTAGTCTGCAGGCTGTTGTCCAACTATTCCTCAGACATCTTCTAATCTAATTGTATTTCAAAGAGCTGCCAAAAATAAGGATTTTATTTAATTCAAGTAACAGATCTATGTGTCCTAAACTATGCCTTGCCCTGAACCCTTCCGCAATGACAGCTATTACCTGCTGCTTTCATGGCAGGCAGCACCTACCTGAAATTTGGGGTTATTCCTGAGGAAATTGTTACAGCTGGTGTCAGAGCAAGCTGACACGGTTTCAGCTTCCATACCCTCAGGCACCTTCCAATTAGACTCAGGCAGAGAAGACTTGCACTAATTTGAAATACAAACCAATAAATGACTGGATCTGGGTGGGGGAGCTCAGCCTACTTACAGCAGGGAGCACTTGTCATGCTCAGCTCATCTCCAGGCTGCCCAGCCCCGTGTCCCTGCCCTGGGGGACAGCAGGGGGGTCCCAGCCTCACCCTGGTCCCACTGGGACTCTCCAGGGCAGAGGAAGGATGCAGCCTGGTGCCTCAGAAACAGAGGAATCTGGATGATGCAGTAATAACCCAAAGCACAGTAAAAGTATAATTGTATTAAACTTAAGACAGACTTAGAGCATGATACTTGTCCCACTTACACACATTTCCAACCTAAGTCACTACTCTGTAAACAGAAGTTTGATTAATCCCGGTGAGGATTCTCTCCCTCTGATATAAATTCTGTAGCTCTCTGTGATATTCCAAACAAACACTCAGAGCTGGTATATTTATACGAGAAAAGCTCAATTATTCATTGTGCTCAGCCCCTACCTTACCTATTTTGGTAAATGAAAACCCAAAATGTCTGACACTACAAACCCCTTCTTTTTTGAGCTGCACATGCCAGAGCAGCTGCTGGACTTGTCATGCCTGATACCCGCAACGATGAACACACAGATCCTTCTCCCTTTTGCCTTTTCCACCCAAAATATCAGCATGTGGCAAGGACAGGAGTGATAAGTGCTGCTGATAATTGGTACAGGATTTGCAATGAGGGCTTTGGCATGGGAAGGCTTCAGCTCAGCTTCCCACCTCACGCTGCCCTGAGAAGATGGCATGGATTGGGTGCTCAGTGTGCACACACTCCTCAGTTTGGCTCCAGCTCTGAGGATCTTCCTGGGAAGATGAAAGGTGTCCTGTTCCTCCCCAGGGCACCTGGAACAAAGGGATTTCACAGAGATAAGTTACACCTCACAGAATCCCAGACTGGGTCAGGCTGAAGGGCTGGTGCCACCTCCCTGCTCCAGCAGGGCCATCCCAGAGCACAGGGCACAGAGCTGTGGGCACTCAGCTCTGGAATATCCCCAGGGAGGAGACTCCACAGCCTCTCTGGGCTCTGCTCAGGGCTGGGCACTGCCCAGGGCAGGAGTTGTGCCTCCTGTGCAGGGAATTGCTGGGCTCAGGCACTGCCAGGGCAGGAGTTGTGCCTCCTGTGCAGGGGAATTGCTGGGCTCAGTCACTGCCAGGGCAGGAGTTGTGCCTCCTGGGCAGGGGAATTGCTGGGATCAGTCACTGCCCAGGGCAGGAGTTGTGCCTCCTGGGCAGGGGAATTGCTGGGATCAGTCCCTGCCCGTTTCTCTGTGCCATTCCCACATGCTGCATTCCCCTAGGAGCATAAGGAGAACACTGCCTTCAGTGCTGCAAAGAAAAGTCTTTGTTTCCAAAGTATAGTCCAAACTGAAACATCTGCAAATCAATAAATGCTCTAATTAATATGCTTTTAAATCACTGCATGCTGAGCTATTCTAAGCTTTGCATTTTTGGGAGGTTACCCAGGCAGGTCTCATTAAAGTGGAAATCAAACCTTCATCTGCAACCTGCCACCACTGCATCGCCCTCTCTCTGATTTAGCTATTTATGGGATAAAAATCTTCCTCTTGAAGACCAGGCAAGACATTTTCTTTGAACTTGTTTGCAGCTTCTTGTAAACTGAAGAACATTCAATCCCTCCTGAGTGTTTTCTGAGAAATAACAGCACTTCATGCCATGAGAGAGATGGAGGTGACCAGGGTTAACAAACACACGGCTGATAGAATAAAATGAATCAGGGGCATGGTTTTGTCTCTATCAAAAGAGATCTGATCATTCTGCAAAAGGACAACAGCTTGAAAATTTGAAAGCAGTTTATTTCAGACAAAAATTATCCAGATATGCTCAAAGTCTCCTTCTTCCCAAACTTACTTTTGCGAGTAAAAAAGGGTGAGGATGATGCTGGGCCACAGTTTTAGAAGTCTAAATTGAGGTAAGTATTCCAATTTATGCTGCTTTTAGGCAAAACCTCAGTTTGCAGTGTAACCTGTGCTCCCTATCTCCTTACCTGGAGGAGATGTTCTGGCATAGGTCTTGAGGGGAAAAATACAGATTGCTGTGATTTTGAGATTAAATATGGGTTTAGCAAAGAAAACTAGAAAGGAAGACTCATGGAGCAAGAGAGTTTCCAGAGCCAAGCACTCTTTTCCTAGGCTGGGACTTGGGCATCCTGAACTGACATCAATCTCTGCTTCCCTGGGTGCCATAAAGGATCCCAGAATCATTTCCCCAGATTCCTCCTCCCTGGTAAGATGGGGAAAACCTCCCTCAGTTTTATAAAGCCACGTACAATGCACAGAGAGAGGTCCCACAGTGCTGGCAGTAAAGGACCCACAGGATTATTTTAAGTATTATCTAAAAGAAAGCATTTTTAACAATATTCACTGTCCCCTGGATGGAAATTCTCAAACAATTTCAGCCCAGTGGATTTGGGTCTTTGCTGAACCTTCTCCAAGGCCTGGTTTGTGCAGTGGACCATGCAGACAGGCAATGTCTCATTCCACTTTACTAAATCCCTCCTGGATTTGAAATGAGCTGCAGAATCTGGGACTGCAGGACCAAGCAGGGTGAGGGCCCCAGCTCCCCAAGAGATTTGAACATGCACAGGGAATTATGTGTTTGCATGAAATCTTCATGCACCTCATTTTGCAGAAAATATCCATATTTTCGCCAGCATTGCTGAAAAGTAAATAACTACTGTGACCACACTGTAATACCAGAGGCTTTAGATACTTGGTGGCACAGCTGTGAGCTGACCCATTTTCAGGCCTCTACAGCTAACACTGCTTGGCAAAGAGGCAGAAATGTGTGCAGACATATCCTGCAGCAAAGAAACAGAGTGACCCTGTTTAAAACAGACCTGGGAGGCAGCAGGGCAGGCTGAGCTGCAGCCCTGATGGCAGGGGACAAGTGGCTGTGGGTGCAGCAGCACGGGCACTGTGCCAGCAAAGGCAGCACCAGGCTCAGCCCTCATCACCTTGTTGGAGCTGCCCAGGGCAGCAGTGGAACCACTGCCCCTGGTGATGCTTTAGGTTTTAACTTTTATATTTTACAATTTCTGTACTGCTTAGAGTGTAACTCTGCATTTCCTTGTAGCCTGTAATTTCTGCTCTCTCGTGCTGGGCAGACACAACAAAGCCTTTCCAGGTTTTGCCTTCAAGGACAGCCAGGCTCTGCTAGGCCCAAAATGTGTAACCCAAAGCCTCTAAGGGGGGAGCAAGCTGAGGGGAATTACATCATTGAACTGGGGCTTTAATTGGAGAATTAACCGTGGTATGCAAATGAACCAAACCTATAAAGGTGTGAAGAACTCGTGACCTGGGGTCCATCTTGGGGTCCATTTTTGGAGGCAGCCTCTGGCTCCCCCAGGGTGTGCCTTGAAGGCTTTCAAATAAACACCGACCTTTATTCCCTTACTCTTGTCTAGTCTCTGTTTCCAGGTGGCTGGAGAAGGCATCACTGGAAGTGTCCAAAGCCGTGTGGATGTGGCACCTGGGGACAAGGGTCAATGCTGGGGGAATGGTTGGCCCTCTGTGATTCTGTTGTTCCTGTAGGTTGGGTTTTCTTTGTGAGCTCTGACAAAGAGCCCTGCTGCAGGGTCACATAATCCGAGATAATCCACGCCAGGATACTGCCAGGACACCAACACACTTCTCCTTCCCTGGGGCTCAGTGCTAGGAGCTGAAATCCCAGCAACTCCAAACCAGTCCTTGCTGCTGGATCACATCAGGCTCACTGGCCTTGCAGAAACACAAAGATCCTGGGCCAAGGAGCTTCAGCTGCAACGTGAGAAACACAACTGTGCACCAAGAATTCCCTTGTGGAGCTGTCCCACTTCTTCGAAGCCAAGATAAAATTTCCATTGGTTTGTACCTGCTGTGGCTCTGCCCCTGTGGGCTGGGAGTGACTGGCACTACAAACACACAACACAAACACCACCACACCTCTCTTTGTGCCCTCAGCCCCTCTGTTCTCTTTGCTGTCCTCAGCTCCCCCAGCTCACCTCAAACGAGGACTACCCCACAAATTCAGCACTGCACAAGTAGGGGGGTGTCTTTAGGGGCACACACAGAATAGAATATGGCTTCTGTGATACCCATCAAAAACTAAATGGCAAATGAGAACCCCCAGGGGCATTAGACACCATCAGTCTCTGCTTTGGAAGACACCCTCTTCACAAACAATAGTTATACATGGAAAAATTATACAGAGTTAAATATGCTGCTAGTAGTGACCAGTATTTGCATCACAGGGCTGAAATGAAACAAGTATTTAAACATAGAATCCTCCACTTCAGCCCTCGACCTTTTGAACTTGTTTTTTAAAACTGAATTCAGTGATACCAATGCTCTGTCACACATGATCAGCAGGTACAGACACAGAGAGGATGCCAGTGACACCACCAGCAAACCAGAGGTGAAGTTTTCTGGGAATTAGGCTGATTCTTAGCTCTAGAGATAGAGCTTTATCATAATAGCAAAGAAATACACACACACACATATGTAAATAAATAAAGGGAACAGGCTCCCCGGGGAATGGTCACAGCCCCAAAGCTGCCAGAGCTCAAGGAGGGTTTGGACAACACCCTCAGGGATGCTCAGGGTGATCATTGGGGCATCTGTGCAGGGCCAGGGGTTGGACTGGATGATCCTTGGGGGTCCCTTCCAGATCAGGATATTTCTGTGAAAGATGGATAGATGGATAGATAGATAGATAGATGATAGATAGATAGATAGATAGATAGATAGATAGATAGATAGATAGATAGACAGATAGATAGATAGATAGATAGATAGATAGATAGATAGATAGATAGATAGATAGAGTGATAGAGTGATTGATTGATTTAATGTCCAGTGAAGAATCATCAATGGTGAAGAATCCAAGGCAGCATCATTAAAGCATCTGCTGTAGCAGGACACCAGGATGGCCCCAGGACTCAGCCCTTCGGGAAGGCAGGATCCTTGTCCCAGGATCCCTGTCCTTGTCCCAGGATCCCTGTCCCAGGATCCTTGTCCCAGGATCTCTGTCCCAGGATCCCTGTCCCAGGATGCTTGTCCCAGGATCCCTGTCCCAGGATCCCAGTCCCAGGATCCCAGTCCCAGGCTGGACAGCTCCAGGTGCTGCCAGCCCTGCCCCGGCCCAGAAGCAGCTCTGCTGATCCCTCTCATCCCCCTGCTGGATTCAGCTCGCTGAGCTCTTCCTTCTGCACACCCTTAATCCACTAAGCCTCCCGTGAATGCGTGCTTAGAGTCTAATGACTCTTCTCGGTCTGCTTGAGCTCTTTCATTACTAAAGCTGGAAATTAATGAACAGGAACCTCTGCCACCATCACAGCGTGCTCTGCCACGGGAGCTCGTCCCAGAGCAGGAACCACAGGAAAACAGACACAGGACTGGTGGAACTCACGCCAGAGTTAACACAAACCATCAGAACAACACAGACTGATTGAATGGCTCCCCCAGACCCACTGAGCATCGCTGATCCACAGCCCAGGGAAACGAAATATTCCTTCCTGTTCCCTCTCAGGAAGGCTAAATACTCCTCGTGGATTTCACTAAGGAAGCAGCTGGCCTTCCTTCCCCAGAAGCTGTTCCCACTTGGAGAGGGCTGCCAGCAGAACCAGGCTGTGAGGAGACACCTCCTTTAGGGAGCTTTACCAGAGAGCAGCACTGAAGGGGCTCTTGGAAAAAGGGCTTTTCGGAGGAATCGAGAGGACACTTGCAGGAGTTTGGTATCTAAATGTTTTTCTTCATCCTGAAATTACCCTACTGATTTTTTGCATCAGTGTTTAGATTGCTGGGGCTTTGTCTGTGCATTTTTTCAGCCGCAAAATTAATATTTTCATGTATTGAGTTTGGGCAGTGGTGCACAGGACTAAAGAAAAGCAGTAACACTGAAGGACTCCGGAGCTCCAAGCCTCTGTAATCTTAAACTGAGTCCTTCCCAATGCCAGAGCTTCTCAAAATCCTTCAGAACCTCTGCGCTCAGCAGCTCCTGCTCTGGGTGGATGAAAGATTTATGACAGTGGGATTTGCAACACTTGGCTCCTGGCTATCAGGCCACTTATTCACCATAAGAGGAATTTAGGAGCTGCTCAACACCCGACAGTAGCAGCACAGGAAAATTTAAAAGAATTAAAGACAATTTCTGTATTTAATTAAGAACCATCCAAGCAGTTGAGAATTGCACAACACCAGAACTTCAATGCTGAATTTTGTATCTCATCTCCACAACATGGCCTTTGCAAAGGCCAGGAATAGTTAAATTTGATATAGGAGAGAAAAATGTGGGGTTTTTTCATATTTTCTGCATTCAGCCCCAATTGTTATCCATTTTAGGTAATTATAGGAACATTATTTTTATGCATAAAGATTGAGCTACCCAGAAATGAAATCTATTTTGCACGGGAGAACCAACAAAAGCCATGTCCTGCTGAACCCTGAACATGGCTGTGCCCTGCCTACACCTAGGGCTTTACCTGGACCACGACCAATGTCGCTTTCAGTACTTCTCAGAGGAGCCCAAAACACATCCAGGTGATCCCTGTGGCTTCCAGCAGTTTCACCACACCTGGAGAATACCATCTCCATGAAACCTTCACCTCTGCTGCTTTTACAAACAGCTTCTCCCAGTCACATCCTCCACCTTCTCAGCTGTACAACAGCAGCTTCCAGGGCTCTGGGGTCACTCTGCACAACCTTCCCCGTGGCTGCATGTGAGACAGGGGAATAATTTGGTTGCAAAGCCTCTCTCCTGCTGGAGTCCTGAAGCCTATTAAAGCCGTGTCTCTGGGAGGGAGAACACGTTCTCTGCAGAATTCCTCGGAACTCAGAGCAGCTTCAATGTTCTGCTGTTGAAATCTGTATTATAATAAAGGTCAAGCCTCATTTTAATGCCATGAGCAGGCAGCAATGTCCACGCCGTGCTCCACACACAGCAGGTCACTCATCAGCACCCCAGCACCCCTCAGCCCTGTGCTAACAAGCCCAGCCTGAAGCATTAACTATGTCTGAAACAGCTAAACAGCTTTTCAAGCAGGCACCCCACACACTGTACATGAAATATCTCAGTGCACAGTGGTTCATTTAAGGAAAAAAAAATGCACTGGTGCCACCATTCAACATCACTGAGTTAATTTTCTGTGGATTTTTTTAGATGCAGAGACCATTTTTCCTCCTAACGTGCGTAAATGTAAGAAATAGTGCTGCAGCAGCTGAAACCTTAACGCATAAATACAGACTGTTTTCCTTAAATATGTACTTAGGTTGTTTTCTAGACAATTAAACTTCTCTGAGGAAAGTATCAGCTGAAGAGAGCAAACATTTGAATGATATTCAGTGCAAAAAAATGATGACTAACAGAACAGAATGGTGTAATTTCGAGAGCTGTACTTTATAATCATCATTTTGAGCAGAGCAGGGAACAGCGCTACAAACCACGGGGCACAAACATTGCTGCAATCAGCTCTGGCTCCTTCACAGAGATTCTGTAGCCTCGTGTAGTTGACAAGTTTTTAATTCATTCTGCCCATTTGAAAAAAAAAAAAAAAAAAACCACAACAAAATATAGCTTATTTCTACAGCTATTGCAGGATTTGTAGCCACCAATCCAAGGGTGGGCAGGCCCTGGCACAGGGTGCCCAGAGCAGCTGTGGCTGCCCCTGGATCCCTGGCAGTGTCCAGGGCCAGGTTGGATGGGGCTTGGAGCAGCCTGGGACAGTGGGAGGTGTCCCTGCCATGGCAGGGGTGGAGCTGGATGGGATTTAAAGTCCCTTCCCACCCAAACCATTCCATGGACTCCAGCTCCGAGTTCCTGCATCTCTGTCCTGCTCTTTAGCTGGCTTTGGCACAGTCCCCATGGGAGATGAGCAACTTGAACATCACCTCTCATCCTGGACTTCAGTGTGGGGTCAGAACTGACTCCCACAGAGCAGCCACCACCACCCCGTCCGTGGCTTTCCTCTGGGGAATGCTGCCCTGGCTGCTGCCACACCAACCATCCTCAGAGGGCAAGTCCCAGGGGAGCTCAGAACACGCTCAGACCTGTTCTGAGAGATTCAGCATCTTCAGGACGAGGTGAGACAGCCTCATGCAGGTTGGAGAACATCCATGAGAGAGGTTTGCTGCAAGGGACAGAGCAGCTCGTGGGGAGAGCTCCTGCCCTGCCCTTCAATCCCTAGGAGGCTGCTGGAGTTTTTCAGTGATGCCAAGTGCTGTGATGGCAATGTGCTGCCTTCCTGGGGCTCAGCCCCTTTCCAGAGGCACACTGAGAACAGCCAGGGCACAGCTGCTGGACCTTGGGGGACACGACTTGGGAACCACACGGCTCAAGGATCATTTCCCCTTCTCAGGGGTCTTTATTGGGGTCCCATCCAGGAGCATCCTCCCCATGACCATGGGAACTGACTGCCCAGCCCTGAGTCTGGTGTAAATCACTTTGGGCACATCAAACTCCAGTGCCTCAATGGGATTGCACAAAACCAAACAGGAATGGGAGCAGTTTGTGGTGCCCGGCTGCAAACTGCAGTAAGAGCCTTTAAAACACCCCTTCCTTCACCCAGCAGGTGAAGGATCCCTCACTCAGGCAGGCAGCAGACTGCTCATGCATAATTTAAGAGCCTCATCCAGCTTCCAACAAGTCAATGAGAAATCTCCTGCAGACCTTAAAGTCAAGTGAGTGGTGCCACAGGGCCCAGCTGCTGCTGGGGGCAGCAGGAGCCTGGCAAGGTCAGCTCAGCTATACATTTAAAGCAAAAGCAGCAAAAAAAATAAAAAATAAACCCAATCATTCTATAGAGCAAAAAGAAAATTTAATTCCAAGGATTATAGTTGTGTGTTTTAAATGGCTGAAGGGGTTTTTATGACGTTGCAGGATGTCTGCAGGGGAGCAGTGGCACAGCTGAGGAGGGATGCTCAGTGCAGGGATGCTGCTGGCACAGGTCTGAGAATCTCCAGGGAATCTGTCAAAAAGGCAAAGATGCTTGTGCCACCCAGAGCACACCAAACTCAACCTCAGCCATCAGGGTTTTGCTGCTTTTTCTAATGAAAAAAAAAAAAAAAACAAAACAAAAAACAAAACAACCCCCCAAAAAAACCCCCAAAACAAAAAACCAACCACACAAAAACCCTAAACCACACAAAATCGACCCACCAACAAAGAAAAAAAAAAAGAGCAAAAAGAAAACCTAAGTTAGGAGCTTTTTTATCCCAGTTACAGTATTAATTTGAAGGAGGGGAAGGAGAAGGAAGGGGAACAGAACAATTTCCTGGCATGTAAAGTAACTATTTTCTGCCAAGCAAAAATTCTGCCTTCCCACTGCACTGCCCAGGCCCTCAGTGCTGCCCCTGCACTCTCAGATCCTGCCTTCAACTCCAGCATTTGCCTGGACTCAGCCAGTTTGACACACCAGGCTTCCTGCAGAGCAGACAGCTTTGATAACGTATTTTAAAGGCTCAGAAAGGAGAAGATGCCACTTATGGCACTTTTCCTTCTCCTTGCTGGGGACACCAGCCCTGTTTCTCTGGCAGGGACTCTCAGGTACTGGCTTTTAAGGACCACTGCCAGGTTGAAAGAACTTCAATCAAAAGGGCCACCTCAGACCCGTCTGTGGAGTAATCTCAGTGTAAGTCCACACCTGCTTGAGCAAATCAGCACTCAGATCCCTCAAATATTTCAATACTTTCTTGGATTTGGGCTTCTCAGAAGCTGAAAGAAATCAAATCCCTCAGGAGCATGTCAGCTCTGCCCTCCTCCAGCATAAGTCTCGTGAAGCAGGAGGAGATACTTGGCCTAATTCCACTTTTATACCATCCCATCCCACTTCTCATTTGCACAACCTCTCGGCAGTGCTTGAAAAATTCCATCAAAGAAAAAGATACACAGTGTTTCACATATTAATTCGGGTATTAAAGTGGGAGACGAAACCCTTTTCGCCTCATGGTTTGGCTGAAAGCAAGTGAAGTTTATGCCACGCCACCAATTAACTCCTCATCTCCAAAACGAGCAACAAGTCCTCCCCACCATCTCTCAGTGTACTTCTGTGGGGGATACACATCATAGAGTCACCCCAAGACAATTTCCACCTCACAAACCCAACTGCAGGCACAGATATCTCATTGAGCTCGCTTTCATGGTGATACAATATTTTTAGAGATAAATGCATTTCGAGCAATCAGGGCTGCATTAAATCATCCATCAGCCTCACACCTCCCAAGGATTCCTCAAGGGAGCAGCTTCCTGCTTGCAGGAGAGCTCATCCTGGCCAGGATTGTGAGGGATGATATGGAACAGGTAAAGCAGCTCCTCCAAACTGGACAAAAGCCCACCCAAGTGGTCTCTGGCCACCTCTGCAAAGCCTTGGGGTAAATCCCCAATTTGTCCACATGGGTGGTCAGCACAAAGCACTGAATATTTTGCTGTAAATTCAAGTTCACTGCACATCTGAACAGCTCTGTGAAAAGCAGGAGGCAGAGCAGGCCCACCTGGACAGGTAAAAACCAGCAAACAAGGGAAGCATTCGCTAAGGGCAACACTGATTTTCTTGTGCTCCCAGAAAGACAAGGGAATTTCAGCAGCCAGCAGCCTGTGGTTGTACCTGGAAACTGCATCCCCATCACAATGAAAATGACTTCTAAGCTTGTATCTTAAATACAGTGCAGATTTAGGTGTTGGCCACATTTTTTATGGTTGTACGCCACAGAAAGATTCCCGCAAACCATATTAGAGGTGTTTACCCAGTTTTTATTGCTTTAAAATATGATTTAAACAAAAGCTACAGAGAAAATGGAAAGGTTATTGAAGACATCTGATCTTGAGTATTAGTTTTCTTGCACAATATCTGGCATACTTTCATTTTCTTAATCTTATTGAAAGTACAGTAAACACATTTCAGATAACAGCTTTTCCTATGGAATTACAGCTGTTCCTTCACTTCAAAAATAGGACCTTTAGATATAATTTAAAGCATTATTACTAGCATTCTTTTATTCATAATGAAACTGATAACATTTTAAATTTTCATTCTCCTGTTTACTAGCTGTTCCACATGACTAATAACTTCTATTTTCTACATAAAGCATGGCAACTTTTGGGCTTTTTCATGCACAATGCTCAGCTTCAGTATCATGATTTCTTGGAAAGAAAAATACAACAAATGTTGCTCAAACCCCCCGCCCCTCCAACCCATCAATATCCCCACCATGGGAATATTAAAGAAAAAAGAAATTTTCAAGACAGATTAGGAATCTTAATGAGTTGAAATAAAAATGTTATTTACCCAGTTCTGTAAGGAACTACCTAAAGCACCAAAATCATCCGACCCTCTGATGGCAGGACATCCCACCCAGACCATTCCCAAATCCCAGCCCACCTCCCACAGCTACAACAGCAATTCCTTCCCCTTTGCAGAAGGGGGAAAGGGCTGGGGCAGCCCTTGTACAAAATGACAACACGTTCCAGCATCAGACTTCCACCATCTCCTCAGCCCTTCCAAGTGGGAGCTGCTCTGCTGTGATGCTTTCAGGCTGCACTGTCCAAAGCAGCAGATCTGGGTTTTTACAAGCAGGAGCTGTTGCACTGAACCAGGTTCTTCACCAAGGCACAAAAACATTTCCCCAAACCCAGTTATGTAACAGGACACCAACCAGCAGCATCACCAGTCTCACTGACTTAACAGAGATCTCTGGGATTCTGAGATGAGGATTAATTATTCACAAACAAGTCCTTGTTAACCAAAGCCATTATTACCCACTTACACTGGAGAGCTGGGGTTTAATAAGCAGTGTAAGCAGTGCAAATGGAAAATCACTCTGAGATTGCTCAGCTCTGAGAGCTGCTTCCAGAACCAGCCCAGCTCCTGGCAGGACACACATTAAGGGAGGTTTTCCCAAACCCAGTCCAGTGAGGGCTGCAAAGGCACTTTCACAACAAGGATTTGTCACTCGATGGAAAATCAGAACGAGGTCTCTCCACTAAAAATAATTTACAAAGCTCTTCAATGCACCTCTGTGCCCTGAGCAACCTGGTCTAGGGAAGGGGTCCCTGCCCGTGGCAGGGGCTGGGATGAGATGAGCTTTGAGGTCACTTCAAACCCAAACCAGTCTGGGACTGTGACTCAGGAAACGGTTCCTCAGCAAGAAATGTTTATTGGATGATTTCTGGATATAAGTGGTTAATGTTCATTCCAAATCTCCATTATCTCACGACTGCCAACTTCAAAATTTGTTGTCATTAACTAGCAACTATCACACAAAGCATGCAGAAACAGGGACAGATTCCAGTGTTGGATAACCCCCTTTCCATGGCACAGAGAGCCAGCATTGTTTCATTATTCATCAGAAGGTGCTGAGGAACACAGGCTGCGATAGCTGATCAAGCAGCAAGCTTCTAAAAATATTTTCAGTTCTATTTATTGGGAACTTGCTTCTATTTTTTCCTTTGCATAAACCACTCGCATGGCAAGGTGCAACACAAGCCTGCAGCCAGTGCCATAAACTCGCCTAGGAGGAAGAAAAAGCTCAGAGCAATCATTCACGAGCCAGAAATCCCACAACCTTAAACAGGGAAAGGAACTCTTTATCCAAACAAATTCCCTAGGGAAAGAAGAGGGTGAGATTCCCTGCCCTGCCCCATCTGTGCCCACCACAACCCTCACTGACATCCTCCCTTCCCACGGCTCGTCAGGCCCTGGAAGGGCCATCCCCAGCCAAAGGATGGAATTATGGAATGTAGGCTCATGGGATATCCTGGAGAGAACCCACAGGGATCACTGAGTCCAGCTCCTGGCCCGGCACAGGACCCTGCCAATAACCCCATCACTAATTAGGACATTAATTGAACACCTCGATAAACTTTAGCCTCAACTTGCTCGCAGCAGGCACTCGACGGCCTGGGCTGAGCCTCTTTGCAAGCAGAACTGTGAAAATGGGAGCTGGCAAGCTGAAAGGGACTGCATTCGTTTCTGGAGGTGTTTTAATCTAATTAGGAGTCTGAAGAGTCACTGTTGTGTGTTTTGTGACAGCACTTTGGGATGCCAGTTAGGGAAGGCACACAGGAGAAATTGATTCCCCAGCAAAGGCAGCGCTGAAGGCGTGGAAAAGAGGTGGAAAAGAGATGGAAAAGTTGCACCTCCAGCCCTAAGTGGGACCAGAAAAATCAGGCAGGCCCCAGGAAAAATCTGTTATCTGCCAGCAGCTCTTACTAGGACAGGATTCTGAAATCCTCGAAGCAGTATTAACACAGGAACTTGAGCCAAGCCAGAGCAGAAGGAGGGCTGACATCGCACTCCAGCTTGTTTCTCAAAATAAATAGAAAGCCCAGCACAATGCTGCTGATAAATCGTTCTGCTGTACCCCCACAGCATCCCTGCTTCCCCAAAACTCACCCACAGTCACCCCAGGGGAACTCACAGTGAGCAGCCAGGAGTGGATTTAACACAAGAGTCCTAAAAGCGAGACGTGACAAAATCTGATTCAGAACAAGCTGGGCTCCTGCCCCAGCACAGGCACCGAGTATTTCTAACAACAAACCATCAGAAAAATCAGAGACCATTTCAAACACAAAGAGGATCAGTCAGGGCAGGTTTTCAGCCTGGACATCCAGATGATCCCTCATAACTAATCACAGAAACAGCGACTGAAAAGGGACAAGGAGCCTCCAGCCAAGGTACAGCAAGGGGCAAGAGGCATTTTATAAAATGCTATTACAATTCAGTAAAAAAAGGACATTATTTTCTTACCTAATAGCATAAAACTTATTTAACATATATATGTTAAGCATATTTAACCCAGCTAAAGCTGTACTCTCCTAGGTGTTCATGTGATGATCCCAGGGATTTGTTTTTGAAGAGATTTTCTTAGGGACCCACAAATCCCTTCATTTTTAGGCTAATGCCATCTCCCTTTGGCTGCAGCCACCCAGATCTGCTGGCTGCTTGCACGTGACCATCTGAGCCTCCACAGACACTTGGAAGATGCTTAATTTTTACTTAATGCTTACATCTAATGAGAAACAGGCAAAAGTAAGAATAGAAAGAATAAGACGCTTTAAAGAAATAAATTCTGGCTTGGTTTTTAGACAGTTTCTGAAGTTGTTTCCAAGCCAGTTTAAAGTACACGAAGTGGCAGTGTGAATGAATTTTTGCTGCACAGTGCCTTTTTAAGAGTGAAGAACATCCATAATGAAACTATAAAAAGCAGCAAGAGCAAACTGTGCCGTGTTTATCTCGTCACTCCACATATCAAAATACCCACTTAGTGTCAGCATGACACACAAAAGTGTCTGCAAAAGCAGAATTTTGCTCTGTGTTAGGAATACTTGCCCTTATTTCAATGGCAAGTCTCACTAATAGCAAAGACTCTTAATTGTGTGCTCCTTTTGAGTGCCTGTGGGACTGCAGCCCGTCCTTCCTGTAATGAGGAGGAAGGTGAGATGTGAACGGGATTTAAGTGCAGTTCAGTAAATATTTGGCAACAGGCTGCATTTCCTAGGGAGTGAGGCTGTTAGATGCATTAAACATCATCACTTCACACCACAGCTCCTCCGAGACTGTTTGGCCAGGACTGTCGAGGGACACGAGGGACACGCTTTGGAAGGGAATTCCTAATGAGCAACTGCATTCCAGCCTTCACATCCATCTGCTTTCATTAACCTTACAAAGGAGATGATTTATTCATCATAAAGATATTAAAATGCACTAAGCCTTCTCTTATCTCGAGGTATTTGTCATTGTTGTGTACAGAAAATGGCACTTAGGAGGCTGTTTGAAGTCACCTCGCTTCTTTTTAATTACTCCTTGCAGATAATTGGCTCTTGGACGGCTTCCAGGGACTCAAAGGGACTGTGGCTGAACCAGGGCTCTGGGAGGCCACAGGTCTCACCCCAACATGTGACAGGTGAAACCCCACTTTCCCTCTCCCCCTCCCTTGGGCTTGGTCACCTCCAGCACCTCCTGCCCCGAGCAGAGCCCGGAGCTGGGTCACAGCCCCCAGTGCTGCTCACACAGCCCCTGTGTCCTCAGGAATCCTGGGACAGAATTCCTAACAAAACTCCCAGTTACGCTCAGGCAAGGTTAGTTAAAACCAGCTCACCCAAACTTTGAATCACAGAGTGGTTTGAGTTGGGAGGGACCTTAAAGCTCATTTTGTTCCATGGGCAGGGACACCTCCCACCATCCCAGGCTGCTCCAAGCCCCAATGTCCAGCCTGGCCTTGGGCACTGCCAGGGATCCAGGGGCAGCCACAGCTGCTCTGGGCACCCTGTGCCAGGGCCTGCCCACCCTCCCAGGGAACAATTTTTTCCCAAAATCCCATCTAAATCTCTCCTCTTTCAGCTTAAAGCCATCCCCCCTTGTCCTAAACATATTCTGTGGTGCTCAGTGTGATGGAGCTGATGTGGAAGTTACCTGGTTATCAAAAGCCATCAATGCCAAGTTTATCATTTCCTGCCAATTTGCTTTTTCCTAAACATTTTTCCATCTTCCCACCATGGACACCCTGCACTATTTCATGCTCTACTTACCCCTGTAAGCACAGGCATCTTTCATTATCATGGATATCAAGGTAATAGAATGCTGATATTCTGAGCTATCTTCTTTCCAAATATTAGCCCAGTAAAATTCCTCTTCTGGAGACAGTTTTAAAATCCTGTTCATTTAATGTGCACACACACACAAAATCAGTGCTCACCCTTCCTTCCTAATTCAAAGTATTTTCTGTTTTGTCCAATTAGCTTTTCTGCTTACTACAGCCTCAATTTAATCACTTGGTTAAATTATTGATCAATCAGCTGAATCACAGAT
The DNA here is from genome assembly GCA_026261815.1 of Monarcha castaneiventris obscurior. Classification (NCBI taxonomy): domain Eukaryota; kingdom Metazoa; phylum Chordata; class Aves; order Passeriformes; family Monarchidae; genus Monarcha; species Monarcha castaneiventris. Next base: position 19,554,000 of record JAMPIT010000484.1, read on the forward strand.
ACTCTGCAGCACAGGACCTTCCAGCAGGATATTCCCAGTACTCCAGGGCAGAGCAAATCTTCAAGTGATTCCTTAATAGCTTTTTGGATTCAGCTGTGAGTTCAGGGACAGAGAAAAAATAAATTGGAAAGAATATTGCAATTCTTGCCCTGTTGCTGTTCGGGTGGAGGTGTGGAACAGCTGATCCCTCCCTGCCCTTCACACTGCTCTGCCACCTCTTTTTTGTCCTCAAATTTACAACCCCATTTTCTCTAACCAACCAAAGCCCAGAGGATATGGAAAAAATGTTTTCATATTATTGGCAATTCTGTGGCTTTGAAGCAATTACACTTGGGAGGAGGAGAGAGGGAAGGCTACAAACACCTATTGTTTCAAAATCACTGTCCTGAAAATCAGCTCCACTCTCCTCTCACAGCCAGTTCATCCCAAGTGCCCAAAGCAATAAGGAGCTTTGAGATACTTTGGTTCTGATAGCAAGAGATTACCCCAACCATGGTGCTAAAGCTTTCTTCCTAATTAAAAAAACCCAGAAGCCAACCACAAATGAACCCCCAAACAAGAAGCACAAATCTGCCCTAACAGATCTGCAGGGAGAGCCTACCCCTGACACAGGCTCCCACCTCCAGGGAGCTGCAGGACCAAAAAAGCCCAAGTAACACCAAGTAACTGGTATTTCCAGCTATTATTGACTCCCTGGGTTAATATTGCTGCTTTTCTACCTTTCCAGTTGTCTCACCTCAAGGTGGTACAAGCCAATTTTACACATGAATCACCCTACAGCCCTTGGAACACCATCAGGTAATTCCAACTCCATTACTGGTACCCCAAGTTCTTCCTTAAGCTTTTTGCAATAATAAAGACACAGAAAACCAATTTCTTGGGCTGGTTTTTTTTTTTTAAATTTCCCTTTCCATTTGTACAACTTTAAGAATCAATACTTTCTCTCAAGGAAAACAGCTGTTAAAAGTGTGAGTGCTGAGCTCTCTCTGCCTGGGAGGTGGTTCTGAACAGAGAATTTCTGAGTGTTTGGCTGATGGTTCCCATCAGTGCTTTTCACATTTGCAAGTGCTTGTGTGCAAGACAAAGTGAACAAAGCCCAGCAGAAAAACCATTCTGTTTTCAATAGAAATTACTGAATAAGGTGGTACAAACAACACTTTAAAGAAATATTCTAAATCTGGAAACCTAAAAATATCTCTGCTCTAAAAAGGCTCAACCATTCAAACCCTTCTGCTTTCATTTCCTGGTGCTCCAAAAAGCAAATCCACATCACACCACCTCTCAACACCCCCATTTTCATCTGGATTTTTACCTGCAGTTCATTTAAGACTCCCTTAAGTGCACATTAAGTTTTAATGTGAAAGGTGCTGTGTGTGCACAACAACTGAAGGGTAATAGCTCTATAACTCCATTTTTTACATTTGTACCTCCCCAAAAATGAGCATAAATGCTGAGTTTCTGTTTGCTAATGAGAATTATTTACAGCTGCATGGGATCCATGTGGCTTGGGCAGATGTTTGACCTCCAGCAGACAGGCAGGAGTTCCTTTGCTCTTTCAGTGCCTCAGGAAAACAAAGATGTTCCAGCCAGAGATCCCCCATCACTTGGGGAATTTACAGAAAGAAGGATGGGTTTACTTGGAAGCAGCCCATGGAGGTCAGTGCTGACTGCCCACTGCTTAGCTCTCACATTTAAGAGGAAGCTCCCTGCCCATCACACTCTGCACCACTGTTAGGAGGGAGGAGGACAGAGCAAGAGCTCAGGGTTTATCTGGCAGGAGCCAGAAATTAAAACTCCTCTTTTGCAGATCTGGTTAAGGGCACTTATTTTCTACTTGCATAATTTTATTCCCTAATATTGCCCACTTGTAGCTGGCACTGAGAACAGACAAGCTTCAGGAATCACATTGTCCTTTCTGAATAAAGAACCAGTAATTAATTTACAGTCTTATTGTACCTTTCCACCCTCCTTCTATTGTTAATTATCCACTGCCTAATAGCCTCCTACATCCTTTCAAGGAGTAGATATCAATTTTGCCACTGGCTAAGTGCAAAAAAAAATTAAGAAATAATCAGCTTTTATGATTCTCATCTAATCCTACACCTTTAGGATCGACCTGTTCTGGCTAAGAAACAGCACCAGGATGTTTGGCCTCCAAGTGATAATTAAAAAGCTCATTACTGAACCCCATTAAAGACCTCCATAAAAGGTGAGTGGGGAGGGAGTGGGGAGCACTCCAAGGCCACACTCGTGTTTGTGTGGGACCCCTTCCCTACTTCATTTTTGTAAATGAGGATGCAGATCCCACCCAACCTTACAGGATGGGCTGTGGGATTTGGGGGGTTATTTCAGGTTATAGTTTCAGTGGTCTCATGTAAATTAGAAGTGGGGTCACTCTTGGAGGGCACAAGGTAAAGAAGAACTCGCTGAGCAGGGTCTGAGAAAAGTGTCCAGGACTTGGCAGCACTAACATTTAAACACAGCTGGGGAATCTCTGCATTCCAACCCTGCCATGCAGGAGGCTGAGGGTGAGAAGGACAATTCTGCACCTCGTACATGAGGTCTGTAAGTCTGTCTGCCAACAGCCTCTCCAAAACACACACACAGAGGGCTGAAGAGTGACCCTTGAGCTTTACCTCTGGCTTGTCCAGCCTGCCTTGCTCAGCACACGTTGACACTGCTTCTACCACAAAATGAATTCAAATAAAAAGGAAGGAAAAATATGTTAAGCTCCCACTCTTTTTGCCTACACAGTTCCACTAACAAACACACACAAATGTCTGCATCTGCTGTGGATCTGAGACAGGAAATTAGAAGAATATTCTTTTCAGTGTGACTCAAATCCATGGAGTAATATGCACTTAAATGCCTTAAGAATTTTCACAAACTTCTTGGAGTCCTTTAAGTACTTAAGTCATTACCTATATTTAACACTGACATAGAACAGGACTGCTTCTCACAGACCAATTTCAATCTACATTCAGATATAAATACACACACAAAATCAAATTGTATTTCCTTCAAATCAGTTTAAACCCTGAATGTTTAACACTCAGCCCTACATAGCACATTTTGTGGTCTCAGAACATCCACACTGTTGGAATGTGGTCCCACAAGACCAGTGAAGGGTTTGGTCCTCAAAAAGTAGAAACCAAGGACAGAGCTGCTCCAGGGAGCCACTCTTGCTCCCAGAAACCCTTCCAGTCACAATCTGGACAGAGTGGCAGAGGCCAGAGGTTTTAGTAGTGACTCAATGGCAAACCAGGGCACAGGACACCTTGGATATCCTTGAAATTCTTCTACAATGTAATGCAGAAAAAAAAGTGGTTTCTGAAATTACAGCAGCAGCTTAACCCCCCCAGACCGCCTTGCTTTAACCAGTTCACAAACACATCCAAGAAACACTCCTCTACCTCCATGGAAAAGGGATTATCACAGAATCCCAGAATGGTTTGGGCTGAAGGGGACCTTAAATCCCATCCAGAGCCACCCCTGCCATGGCAGGGACATCTCCCACTGTCCCAGGCAGTGTCTCCAAGCCCCAATGTCCAGCCTGGCCTTGGGCACTGCCAGGGATCCAGGGGCAGCCACAGCTGCTCTGGGCACCCTGTGCCAGGGCCTGCCCACCCTCCCAGGGAACAATTCCTGCCCAATATCCCACCTAATCCTGCCCTCTGGCAGTTACTGCAGTTATTATATGAAGCAATTTAGGTTGGTAGTGAAGCCAGAAATTACGGAAGTGCTCAGTCTCTCAGCCCTCAAATTTCAGAGTCCATTTTGCATTCAGTCACAAAACTCAGGCAGAGCATTCCTTGTTTTTCCAAACAGAATGCAATAATAACAGAAAAAGCTGGCAACTGGCTCCTGGGTGACTCAGGGGTTTTTAGAAGCTCCATCAAGCAACCATGAGCATCTCCAGTCGGTTTGTTCAGCTCTCTCAGATTTCTTTATTCATTAAGGAAAATAAATAAGTGGCTACAACCAAAGACCAAGTGGCTCCCAGCTGTTGGTCCATTCAGAGCTCTGCTTTTGGTTGGAGTAAGCTCCTTCCATGTGAACTTCACCATGCTGAGCCCTAGAGAGCAAAACTACTCCTTCCTAAGAGAGCCCAAGAAAGCCACGAGGACTTTAGTCAGTTACTTCTTATGAATCTGGATTTGGAAAAGTGACTTCTGCTTTGACTTTCAAATAAGGCTGTTAAAATGGTTCTGGTACCCAAATCCAGCAGTGCCAATAACTCCCAATTATTTGTGGGAGTGCAGCATGGTTTAGAGGCACAGGATTACAAATTCCATTGCAGCACACAGCCACAGGTCTTGGAAGACAAAAGCTCATTTACAGCAGATGAAGTGCAAATCAAAGCAAGGCTCAAACACCCTCCTGTCATGTCCTGGGTGCTCTTTCTCCTCCGTGGCTGTGCCTGTGAAAGGCTCTGTCCCCTTTGCAGTGGCACACGTGGGGCAGGAGGTGATTTACCAGCAGTGCTTTTCAAAGCAGCTCCTTTCAAAACCAAAGGCAGCAGAAATAGATAATGACAAAAAATCAAGAGCTGTAACATCCCAGGCAAGCCAGGCTTATCTCAGCACACTCTGAGCACATAATAAATGACAATGGGCGAGCTGCAATCCTCATCTTCATTGCAGAGTGGAAACTTCCCTCAATTTATGCATCAAAGCAGAAGGGTTAGCAGAAGGCCAGCGGCTGAAATGAATTCTTGCTGGATTTCTGATATTTGCTTGAGCACAAAGGGACGGGTTTTACCCAAAACAGAATAATGGTAAGTCATCTTAATTCATGCACACGATGGGTTTGCAGTATCCAGAAAGGAACGATGTGATTGATTTGAGTTCAAGGTTCATTTTAACAAGCAGTACACTCCAATCCTTACCATTTCTAAACTTTCAAACATCAAATCTACTTTGACTGTACAATAAACAAAAATAAGTGAAGAAACTGAAAGCCTGAGGATACCCAGAGAACATTTGCTAACTGTGCTCTTGGAACACTTCAAGCCACGGCTCTTGGGTACGTGATCCATCATTACTGCACCACACACAAGGCAGGTTAAATAAAACTTGACTAGGAGCAAGTCTGCTTATCTTCCACAGACTTCCTGCTTGTTGTGTGGTAAATGTACATAATATTTCATGCAGCTCTATTAATTTTAGCTCCAATCTCTATTTTTGTGTACAGATACTACTTCTTGCATTAAAATTCAGAGGAGGAAGTCTTTTTCCCCCGGTACAGTTAATTATTATAAATAAATCACAGGGGTATCCCAAGTAATGTGTTTGATTTAATCAACGAAAAGTTAATGAGGCCAAATTGATGCAGAAGTTAGGCAAGACTAAGCTGACAGGGATTTAAAGATCTGCTCAGCTCCTGAGACTGCAGGATCAATATGGGATTTGAGCAGTGAGGGCATCCATTATGGTGACAAAGGAAAGCTTCACTTCCTGCTCCTCTCCTCGAGAGAAGGCAGCTCATGGAGGGGCAAAGCAGGGAGGCACTGAATGTTCCAGCTTCCACTCGGGAAGTTTTACTGAAGAACTCACAGTTTACAGCCCTCACTAAGCTTTAATAACCAGGATTCTGCAGCAAAGCCCTTCTATTACTGCCCTTTGCTCATCTTTGAGAAGAGGCAAAATCTACAGCTTCACTTAAAAACCCAGTTACAACATCATTTGAAATCAATACAATATTTGGCTGCTACAGTCACAAATACAAATGAAGCTTTAGTCTCAACTCCAAGTATTTATAATGTGTATTTGTGGCAACCTGAAGTTTTCTTTTTGTCTTTATGTTTTTATTAACACATTCTGTTCTCAGCTTTCCCAACACACAAGTTTGCTCACTTCATCTTCCATTTACTGACAATTGCACTCACTGGAACACTTCCAAAAGCATCATTAAAACAGCCCAGATAAGGAAGCAGATACCTGAATCACGGTTAATTCCTAATCCAAGGATCTTTCTTGAGTTACACGGAGGCAAAAAACTACCAAAGACAGAGATTAGAAAAGCAAAAAATAAATAAGGACCTTGAAAGTTATCAGATGGTTTTCACAGATCTGGTTTTTGCTGCATATTTTCCTGCTGGATGGAATTAATCTAACCATGACCACCTACAGAAAGCAATGAGAGCAGGAAGAAAAACTGGGGAACTTCTGCCTTTTATTTAAGTTGTCAATGTGTAGAGTACTACAGGAAAATTGCTTTAGCTTCAAGTCCTATCTATAAATGTCTCACATATGAATTCTTTTCAAAGAAACAAATTATGTGCAAGGAAGCAGAGACTTTTTTTTTTTTTCCCACTGGTGCATAGAGGCAACTCCTCAACAAAAGTGCCTGTTTCCTACTCATGATGCCAGCAGTTTGCACATGGATTTCCAATAGCTGGTGCAGATTATTTTCAACGCTCTGCAGAGAAAATTGTGCTGGTTAATTCAGTTTTTATTCCTGTCCTCGTAGGGCTCTGTGAATAAAACTGCACCTCCATTACAAATAAATAGATAAATAGAATAACTGTTTGAAACCCATGAGATAACTTCAGGCCATGCCCTGCCCTTCTCTGTCACAGCTACAGTAGGAATGGAGTTGGACTGTGAGATCCTTGTGGGTCCCTTCTGTGATTATTCACAGATCACAGGATATTCTGTGATTCCAAGGGGTTCTGTCAGACTCGCTGTGCCTCCGTTCTGTTTTCCAGGCCTGGGACCCCTCAGGCAGCTGCAGGTGGCTGAAGGAGGGGAGAAATGCACATTTCTCTTGCCCACAGCCCAGACCAGGGGAAAAGTCCTTGAAGAACATTACAGAACACAGAAAGTATAAAACACCCCACGTTTTCCCTTTCTTTATGTACTCTCATTCCATTCCTGAGAGTCACCCAGCTTTTCCTGTGAATTCTAATAGAAAAGAACAAAAGCAACCCAAAGAGAATGGCAAAATAATGAAGGAAACTCAAACTACTTTATATACTCAAAAGCTCAATCCTCTGGCACTGCAAGCCCTCCTGAATCGAGCTGTGCACAGGTTGCTCATTAAACAGCCTTATCTCACAGATAACCAGCAGCACCAGAGCAGCTCCTCCCAGGGCTGGCTATAAAAATGAGCTGCACTGAATGAATGTGAAACCACTTACAAAGCTTTGTCTTTCTGAGATTGCAAATTCAACAACTGCCGGCCTGCCGAGAGAATTCTATGGAGCACAATCAGCGCTCAGATCCATAAATTACAGCTGTCTATTTCCAGGGGAAATAATTCTGGGCAAAACGCTTGCACATGCTGCTTTACCCACCTGGATGGCATCCAAGATTTAGCAGGACTTGATTCTACTTTTCAGCATTAAAATCGGAATTGCAGCAATTCGGAAGTGGAATTATTAATATAATGCATTGCCTGATGCAAAAACTTCATCTGCTTGCAAACAGACGCCTACCTGTGTTTACACAACGCCTACAGATAAAAATCCATCCCTTTCTCCCTTTAATTCACCTATTCACAATGCTTCCTTGAGGATTGAGTCTAAGGGAATGGTATTAAGGGGGGAAAAGAGTTTGAGTTCATGCAGGATGTTTTTGTACAGAACACTGATGGGGGTTACGGCTGTGACAGAATCGTTTGCAGCACCTGAAGTTGAAGTAATGAAACATCATGATAGGCCTGAAGATTTTCAGTAAGAAATCCAGAAAGATAAAAATCCACATGAAGCTCAGAATTATGGGCACCTTTTGAAGGCCATCAAACCAGGAACACATCTCTCCTGCTCACCAGCACATGCAGCTACTCATTAGACTCAAAGAAAATCATGATTTTGGCTGTATTGCCTGAGAGCCAGAGCTCAGCCGGCACAATTCTTGCCTCAGAAATGCACAACACTACTCCCTGGTTTTCCTTTTTCCAGCAGAGGATGTGTAAAACCAACGTAAGGTCCGTGCTGCTCCCATCAACACTGTTAACCTTCCAAAATTTTACTCGCAAAACATCCACTACTGCAGCTGCTCGGTGCTGAAATGTCACTGATTAACCATCCAAACTGGCCCAGTTCCTTTGAAATATATCAATATTCTGCATGGCAAGTCAGGTAAGTCATGTGAAACACTTAGACCCATTGCTGAGGTGCACGCCCAACCCTTTTTGAAAACCACAGGGTTTGGAAACACCTGAAATTTGGTGCACACAAAATGCAAGGCACTCAGCAACGCCAGGAAATCTCCAGGTCTGGTTCCATTTGCAATCAATTTCCATAATCCCTTTCCCAAAAATCAAGTGCTTTAAACACCACTGCTGACAGTGCCCAGTAATTCTGTTCCAAGGGGTGCAATTACACTTGGGGAAAGGCTTTGCTTCCCTGAGCTCATTCCACTTAAAGGCAAAATGGACACAAAGTGGGAAATCTGTGAAATCTGCTTTAAAAGACCTCCAATAATGACTCACAGCCAACAAAGCACGGCCATGGCCACGTTCTGCTGCTGTAACCACCCAAAATCTCTGATGACACCGGCTCAGTGCAGCAGGAGGAGCAGCAAGGAGGGTGCAGGGTGTGCAGGTTTCAGAAATATCAGTTTTTAGAGACAGCTGCACAGCTCTGCCTGACCTGGCTGGGTGAGGCAGCATCACCTCCTCCTCTGCCAGCCTGGCAAGTGTTTGCAAACATCCCTAGCCTTGAATTTCCACCCTTCCCTCCTTCTGTGCTTTTAGCTGAAGCTGGAATTGAACATTCCCCTGCTCTCAGAACCATCCCAAAGTGGTGTTAAAGCACACTGTTAAATGCAGCTTAAGTCCCACTAGGACTGAAATGTAAAAATCTGTTTGGCTCCCTGTTTGAGGGGAAAAAAGTATTTTTTAACATCACGAAGGTGTCGTCACTGTTAAAGATGCCATAGAAGCAGTTCTGACAATTTGATGAATGTATCATTGTCCTTTCACTCTGAAATTCAGATTAAAGCTGCATCATTTGAAAGCCACTGGCAGCTCCACAGCCATCTCAACTACCAGAAGCTGTTTCCATATGTTTTATTCCTGTTAGCAGCAATAAAACTAATTTAAACTAACATCAGGAGACTCATCAGATTCCACTCTACTGGAGAGGGTCAGCCTGACATTTATGTAAAAATCTATTGAAGGAATATTTTGGAGGTTTTAAAATTACTAACAAGTGACGATTTTGCACATTTTAAGGACTGTTATAAAACCGTAGCAGAGTCATTATGGAATGATTAAAGCCAGCCAGAAAAGGCCATCTCTACATAGAGCCACTGAGTCATTTCGATGGCACAGCAATGCCTTCCAACTTGAAAATTAGTTTTACAAGTCCCTCTGTGTCTAATTGCCCAATCCTGCACTTTGCAGGCTCTCAGAGAGGAGGCTGAGTCACAAAGCTCAAGCAGATTTTCCTGGAGTAAAACAAAACAAAAAGGTCCCAAAACTTTGCTTCCTGCTGGACTTTCTGTGCTGCTGCATCCCCGCAGTTTGTCAGGGTCTGTTTCACTCCACCCAGCACAGAGTGAGGCTGATATTCTACAATTCTCTCCTGCTCTAAAGTAAATTAGACAATTACTTTTCCACTTAATCTAATGTGCACCTCTACACAGAAATCAGCCTTTCTGTGTGATCCTCAACAGACACAACTCTCCATATCCTCCATCTATTACAGACTGGGAAAAATCACACTCTGCTTTTAGTTCAGCTAAATAACCTAGCTGATGGTTTCCCCATAATTAGTACTTCAGCTGCCTTTTTTTTTGCTGCTTCTTTTAAAATTAACCTTCAGCCTTTTCACTCTTTCTGGGCCTATTTCACAGCTTTTCCTAGGACACCACAGCTTTTTGGCAACAGCCTTGGCACCTCTCAGCTCAGGAGCCATGAAAGCCTCCCCTTTTATGCAGTTTTGTTACAGCTTCCTTCATTTTGTACCTTGTTTCTCTTTGAAAACCACACAGCTAGGAAGGAACAACTGGAAAGAAACAAAAAATCCCCCAAAGGTGTTGTTTCTGGGCAGGTTTCAGAGGTTTGCTCATCAGAGCTGCTCCCTGAACCCCTCTGCACTTCACACACTGCTCCAACCCTCCAGTCTGGTGATCTTTAAACACACAGGGTCTGTGCAGAGGGAAAAGGAACATCTCCTACCAAACCCTGAGACAATCTTTGCAAACTCTGATAGGATGTACTCCACAGACATCTTCATCCTGGCTGTCACGTCACACCACCAAATATCAAAATGCCTTGTAAAACAAATTGCATTTTCTCCTGAAAGCATGTGAACAAAGACAGCTAATTAAAGCAGCCCGTCACACTGGCAGCTCCACGCTGGATGTGTGCATTGCACCTCAGAATGCAAAGTGTTCAAAGCAATCCACCCAACTGAACAGATTTAACAAATACCTCGGCTTGGAAATGACACTGCACTCACCAGAGGGAAACCAAAGTGAGTTTATTACAGTACAACTGTATTACAAGCAGAAGGAATTTTAAGTGTTTGTACAAGGGGATAATTCATTACTTTTTGTCACAATGAGAAAGTCAAATTAAAAAAATAAAGTCGAGCTGATTTTTGATTGTTTTAGTGTATTATTTGGAATCATACAGCTTCAGCTGGGTGAACCTTGTCTCTGCACAGATTCAGCGTTTTCTGCATTTCACAGCACTATAAAACATCTTGTGGATGCAATTTCCTCGTTACAAGCAGCTATAAAGCTCCTGAAAACAAATCCACCAGGGCAATATCCTTTGCAACTGAGCAACAGGGCCTCGCTTGTATTGGATATTCCATTCCAGCATGAAAACCACCTGCTATTCCAGACCAATCTCTTGGTCAGGACACTGATTACACTCGCCCAGCTGGGAGAGACCAACGTCTCTGGCTGCATCTCACTTTATTTGGAGCCATCCTCTTATCTTCAGTGGCTGAGAGTCAGTCAGTCCGAACCAATACCTTCATTTACTGACCACAAACACAAGCCCTTCTAATTTCACTCCATGTGGTGTCTGTCCAGTTATTCTGAGAAAGGACATTTCATCCCTGGCTTCTCACCTGCTCCTGGCTCCTTGCTCCCCTCGATTTCATGGGGCCATTTGGCAGGTCAGCATTTGGATTTGCTGCTCTCTCTGTGAGCAGGAACCATGATCTCTGCAGAGATTAAACACTATTCCCCAGACTGCCCTGATCACTTCATTTGAGATAATTACATTTCATCTTCATTTGCCAGAAAGAGAGGAAAACAGTGGGAAGCAAATTAACCACAACATAAAGATGCTGCCTAAACATCAATAGACCTCAGGGAGCTTTTTCCCAAGACAAGACCAAAGCTGACCAGGCTGTTGTGCAGGCAGAAACACAAAAGCACATCCTCAGTGACATTTCACCTTGGAGAAAATGCTGTTTAAGAGGGAGGACAGGAGAGTTACACAGAAAAAGCATTTCAGGAGTGCAGCTCTGCCTCCTGCTGCATCAGCCTGGTTAAAATCAGCCTGTCCGAGGAGTCTGGAGCTGTCCTGGAGAAGCTCAAACTCACACTGAAGAACAGAATTAATTCACTGAGCAGCCTCAAACCCCAGGATGGTATCAGCACCCCAGGGCTCACCCTGACTGCCCACAGGTCTCTGGAGGAACACGGGGTGCTGATTCCCACCAGGGGTTGGTTTGCAGGCAGCACCACACCAGAGCTGAAGTGAGCAGCTTTCAGCTGTGCCTGTGCTCTGTTTAAACCCCCCAACACGCTCTCCAAGAGCCCCACTCTCAGCAGGTGTATCCAGGGATGCCACACACACATCCATCGAGCAGCCAAATCCCACAGGGGGCTCAGGGACAAACAAGAGTGACCACTGAGGCTGAAACGTGACCACAACTGCTGTAAATCCACGTGCCAGGGGCAGCATTTTCAGTTTGCAGCAGCATCAGTCCTTCCACAGCTTGCCAGCACATTGGCACCTCTGCTGGGAGCTAAAAACCCCAGGAATAAACGTAGTGATGCCCACAGGCATCCTGCTACAGCCCTGGGATTTGATCCAGTTCAGCTGCTGTGCATTAAACAAACTCCCAACTCGCCCTCACAGCCTTGAGCTCGGGTCCACACCACACTGATCTTGGATTCTGTCACAAGGAAAAAGCATTTCAGAGGATCCTTCATCCCTTCCTACAGACTTCTGGTTCTCTGCCATCTGACTGTTCTGCAGCTCACCTGTTCTTGGGGGTAGAGTGCACACCTGTGGGTGAAAACTGGATTTTAACTCTGCAAGGGAAGGTCCTGCCTTTGCTTTGGGGCTCTACAGCAAATAAACACAATGCCTTAAGATGCCACGGCCTGACAGTCCCCAAAACAAACTGCAGGGTATTATGGGGAAGCCACAGTCAATATTATGAACCTTATTACCACTAATCAATAGTCACACTGCTGGAGGACCAAGGCATCTGCTTAATGGCAATGCACTAATGAATATGGAACATTTTCGGATTCAAGGATGGAATTTTCACATCTCAGTCCTGTTGAGAGCACTTCTACAAGCTCTACAAGTTGGACTCAGCCACTTTGCAGAGAGGTAGGAATAAAAACCTCCCCTGAGGTAACAAGTATAAAACACCAGGGGAGTAAGCTGGAAGTAAAGTATCTGATAATGACATGAAATTCTGCACATTTTCTGAACCTTCCAAGTGCATAATGAGCATTGCAATAACGAGTCAATGAAGTCACGTGAAAAAGAGGAGACTGCTAAGAAGGCCAGAAGTCCATGGATTTCCCCCCAACACAGATGCTGCCCAAAACTGGCAGGCAGCTGGGTCTCAGCTCCCCCAGTGCACTGGGCTGTCGAGCAGGAACTTTGATTGGGAGCACCAGGAACTAACCATAAATCCTTTGTAATGATCCACACTCATCCCTCACTCTTAAACCACACTGGAGATAAAATCATCCAGTCACTTATCCAAGGCTGAAGGTCCTTTACTCAAAACACCAATGGCATGCTAAGCACAACCAATAATGACCACATTTAAAAAAAAAAAAAAAACCAACTATTTTTATTTAATGCTTTTAAATAAAGAATTTTCTTAGAACAAAGACATCAAATGATGTACACATACCTCAGGCTTCTTGAGCTGTCACCTTCCGACCTGTAAAGTAATACACAAATACTTAGGACACAGTTGTTTCCAGCATTTATAATTCAAAAGCCACTCTCTCCCTCTGCACTTCAGTGAGTGTCTCTAGGGCCTGTTGTACTTTTTCTGCTAATAAGACATTTAGAAAAGAAACACGTCTACTTAGGCAGTGAGGAAATCTATTAGAAGCTAAAACCCAGTTAACAGCTGAAGTCAATAATTGCAATATTAAAACATGTGACACCCTCTGAACCCTCAATATAGATTTTCCTCAAACACGCTCAGAGATTTCTGTTCCATCCTTACAAGTGGAAAGCAACACTCTGACACTATTTTAGAAGCAGAGTATTTTGTATATTTTAATTTTTTTCTTCATCTCGTCTTCACTCTTGAGCTGAAAAGGTCACAGGCAAATAGGTCTGGAATCCAATGCCCAGCGTTATCAGGCACTACTCAGGAAGGGCCAAGGTTGGCAAATAAAGGTAATTTAAAATATTTTAAACCTTGAGCTTGTCTGAATTTCATAAATGTGCAAGAAAGAGGGATAAGATATAATAAGTTACACAAGCTCCTGGGGGGCAGTTTTTCCTAAGGTGAGATAATTCCATCAATCAAACTTGGAACAAAACCTCTCCTCTTTCCCCAATATTTTTTAAGCAAAGAAACTTAATTCAGGATCATTCACACTGAAAATTATTTCATCTCCAAGAAGAAACGGGAACGTAATATTCCATTCTCATGACCAAGCAAAAATCCAGAAGAAAACACACATCCACTTGCCCAATTCCTTTCCTCCCTCACTCCCAAAGTTGCCTCCCCAAAGACAAGGGGAGTCCTTTAGGAAGGAAAGAACAGCTCCAAACACAGTTGTTCAAGAGGCACAGCAGCTTCAAAGCAGTTTTCTCAACACAGAAGCTGAGCTCACCCCTGCACCCCCAGGAGAATTAATTAATTATTAATGAATCCAAAACTTAATGAATCCCATGTTTAAGTGGCACCTTCCCACACTCAGCTCTCAGCAAATTCCATCAGGCAGAACACACACCTTATGCTGGAAAAGATGTGCTTTCACACAGAGGAGACAACTGCTTCGTTAGTGTCTTAATTTCCTGCCTTTCCTCTGGACTGGAATAACGAACTCATCCAACAGGGAAAGTGTCTCTGAGTGCTCAGAGCATTCCCATGTCACTGGAATCGGCACCAGCCACCCCAAACCACTGCTCCAGCAACACATTTTCCCTCTCATCAGAATTCCAGAAGTGTTTTCAGGGAGGTGAGGTGAGGGTGATCTCCAGCTGATCACCTCCCAGCCCAGCCCTGCTTTATTTTCAGGATTCCCAGAAAAGCTGGGAAATTTTGCAACTGCTAAATTTGCATTTTCAAGGCTAAAGATTTGCTCGAGTAAATTCTGAAGAGTTGTTCAGGGCCGGTCAATTTTGCTCAGGGAACCAGTAATTGATGAGCAGGGCTGAATGAACACAGCTCTGAAAGAACCCAGTACGTGTAGTTTGAAATAAAGCATTCGATTTTCTTTAAGCATTCTTTAAAAGGCAGGATTGGGGATCGATATTTAATGTTTCTGCTCACACGGGAAGCATGTGCTGGGCTCTGGGTTAATTCTTTTTCCTTTTGACCCAGACAAAAGAAATTGATACAGGCACTGCTGAAACAAGGAGAAAGGTGAAAAGACTTCTGGCAGTATCTTGCATTATTTATTTCACGGCAGACCTTAAAGGAAAAAAAAAAGCCCACAATATATAGAATATCTTCTGTGCTGTAGTACTTGGAACAGCACAGATTCCATTTAGATATCTGAGTTGTATCAGTGATGAGATAAATGTCAGGCAACATTCCTCAGGATTTCTCCTCTCAGCCCTGGATGGTTTCCAAGATTTCATTTTGAGTAGAACTAAGTATTACAATATTATTACACTCCTATTGAAGTACAAGTTTGCCTTCTTCCTGACCCCAGGAATTTCATTCTCAGTAGGAAATACAGTAAAACACATTATTTTTAAGATGGTTATAGCCAGGAGAAGCAGCAATTATTTTCCTACCAGTAGTAATTACTGTAATTTCATTGCAAGCAGAGGCCAGGAGGAACAGATACCATCACAACAAATCTTGAACCAAAAACCAAATGTAAAGAAAAACAAGAAAACCCCATTACTTGAGAGGCTGCAAACCAAAGTGACCATTAAAATCCTGAATGATTTTTGAGTTTAACTAAGGGCTGACATCACCCCTTGTCAGTCCATATCCAAAACATGGATATTTCAGAAAACAGCTCCACTCACGCTACCAAAGTAATTCTCTTTGTCACCACCATCCTCCTATAAATACCCCATGCAGGAGAACAACAAACAAACCACCTTGGCTTCCAGTTGCTGGCTTGGTTGGCAGTTTTCCAACAAACCATCCTTGGTGGGAGGTGTCAGCTCCTAAAAATTGGAAGCCATTTACAGGAATAACACAATTTCAAAGCAAACGTTGAGAAAAGCACAAGATGGAAAAGCCCTTCAGACTGGGAATGTGAGAGGTTCCCATTCCCAGGTCTCTGCTCACCGAGGTGACAGCAGCGCCTCAAATTCCAGCAGCAGCAGAGCTCCTTCAGTGGCTTTTCCTCATCCCAAAGATTTTTGCACATCTCAGACTCACAGAGGCCAGCAGGAAACGTTCAATTCTCAGCACTCCCCCAAGAGCCATAATAAACAAGCTGAAAGTCTGCTGGCATCTGATTTGTTGTTCACACCTAAAGCTGCACCTAGAAGTGGAGCAGCACAAGGTAAAGCTGCTTCCAAAGGCAGCTTCAGGACCAGCTTTCCTCTTGCTCATTAAAGTAATCATTTTCCAAATAAAGCTCTGCTCAGAGCCATCAAGGTGTATGACACAGACTGAGATACACAACTACCCTACAACAATTCCTAGCGGAGCAGATACTTGATTTGGGCAGTGAGTAATGTCAGTGTCCTATAAAATTATACAGCAAATGGTTTTAACAGTTTTAAAACTCTATTTGTTGAGGATGCATGTTCAGAGGTGCAAAATGTGGTACAAAACTAGCCAAAAGCAGAACTGAAACCTTTCTGTAAGAACCCACAAGTGGACAGGGCTTTAAATAGTTCCCAGAGCCACCCCTGTGGTACGAATCCCACTCAGATCTCACCTCCTTGGCGCTGTCACTTCCATCAGAATACAAAAGCCAACGTTTCTGACAGCATGTCAAACATCCACCAAATAACCAGGCTCCATCTGAAATTCATCTCCTCACAAGCCACAAGAACTGATGCTATTGTAGGAGACTGAGGTATACAGTAACCACGTATTAAAGTGCATTCTAATTCCATTTTTTACAAAAGGGAAAGACTGAACCGAATCTGTGCACAGCAACCCAAGGATCAATGCATTTGATTAAGCCTTGCTTTGAGCACAGAACGTGCCTCAAAAGCCAAACTGCACCCGGCACAGGTTGTTCTTTTGTAGCACATTAAATCTCTCAGCATCTGTAGCGCAGAGGAACAGATTACCTTCAAGGCAGAGAGCTTCGGGGAGGATTCATTGATGGCTACAGAAATGCTCCTCCTTGTATGAGGAGCAGGGAATAGTGAGAGGTTCCTGTAGGTGAATGTTCGGAGCAGCAATTCAAAACAAGGCAGGTGTTGCCAGGAAACCTCCAACCCCGTCTCAAGGCTCTTAGAGCTTTCCAGGATTTTTATTGGAGCCTGCTGGGTGTGAATGATGTTCTGTGCCCCTGTGGATCCCAGCAGATGTGCAAAGCTTTGCCAAGGAAAGCCACACTCTGCTCCCAGGGGTCTAGCAAGAGCAGCCTCATGAGTGGCACCGAGTGGAGTGGGAACAGAACCTCCCCAGCTCACACACACTCCCTGTCCTGCCCCCATCCCCGTGCTCAGAGGGTCTGCATCAGCACCAGAGCACTGCCAGCACCGTAAAAACATGGCTTGGGTTGGGAGGGACCTTAAAGCCCATCTCATTTCACCCCTGCCATGGGCAGGGACACCTCCCACCTCCCACCTCCCACCAGACCAGGCTGCTCCAAGCCCTGTCCCACCCAGCCTACATCCTACAGACACAGGCGGTGGGGATTCTCCTTTCCAAAAACTGCTGTGGCCAGAAAGGCCCTGTGTATTAGACACAGTCAAAGGATTCTGCTGGGCTGAAGACTTGAAAGAAGTGGTAAAAAACCTAATAAGACCTGTCCAGTCAGTAGCATTTTAACAAGGGGAGTTTCAGGACGAGAAAAATGATGAATTTCATCACTAATTAAGCCACTTCAGCAAAGATTCTGTCATTCTGCACAACAGGGTGAACACCTTTACATCAACACAATTAAACAAACTCAGCACAGCCTCCCACAAAATCCCAGCTAAGTTATAATGGTGCCAACCTCACACCAAGGTCCCAGGACTCTTGGTCACTTCAAGATACAGGAAAACAGGATCTCAGATCGTGTTCCATGTTTTTAAACACGGGTTTGATGTCATGATGAATGTATTGAAAGCCTTCTGGTTCATTTGTCTCAGTGTTCCACACACTTCAGCTCCCTGGGCACCAGTCCACTGCTCACACCCTCAAAAAAAGCCATAAATACACTCTGAGTGCAGAGAGCATCAAGGGTTTAGACATGATTTCCCACCACAAAGCTGAAAAAGAAGTTTCAATCAAGTCCCAGACAGTGTTATATTTAAAAGTCATATCAGCAAAATACATACAAGCTAAATTTGGGCTGCTACTTGGACCATGATCTTGTGGCAGCTGAAGCATGGAAGGACACCACCTCCCACATGGAATGGCACCATGCATACAAGTTAATGTGAGCTAAACCTGTGAATCACCCACCCCAAAATCCAAGGCCAGTTATATAAGAAGCATTTTCAGGCACCATTCTGAAACAAAAGCCAGACAGCCTGTGCCCAGCTCCTGCTGTGTGCTGGGGATAATCACCAGGTACTGCTGGAAGTGCTGCTCAGGGAGACACCCAGTGCTTCCCCTGGGGACAGACAATTCCCCAGGAGCTCCCACGCAGGGCAAGGAGCTCTGCTGGGCTCTGGAGGAGGGTGTGGAGTGAGCTCTGTGCTAAAGCACGACACAAGACTGACTGCTTAAAAAGGACCTGTTTGCTAAATGGACTGGATTTCAGAGCTACAACCACCAATTAACCACGTTCACTGAGACTGCACAGTATTTCACCCAAAACACCATTCATCACATTCTTTTTGTGCTTATTTTCTCCAGCTCCCATTAAGGAAACTGACCTTAGTGACTAGTTAATATTGCAGATGTCCTTTTTTAATACAGATTTACTCTGTGCCCTTTGCATGCACTCCTGTTTGTGCAGAGCACCTCCAGCCTCAGAAGCATCCTCCCATCCCAGCCCTGGGAATGCACTGCTCACGTGGCAGTGACTCCCAACAGCTCTTTAGTCCTTACAAAGCTGTTACACACAGACCATGGTGAGAAAATAGCCTTTTTTGGGTTTATTTTAAACTTTAAAGTGAATTCTAACTGTGAGCCTGGACAGGAGCAGTGAAAAGAGCCACTTCCATAGATTCCATCTTTGTCATGTGAAGCCCAAGCAGATACGTCTCAGCCCACGAGAGGCAGCAGACACTTATCTCCCACAGATAACTCTCTATTCTCCACTCCAGCCCGGCCATCTGGACACAATCCTGAGCACTGAGCTCTAGGGAGCCCTGCTTGAGCGGGGAGGTTGGACTGGATGACCTCCAGTGGTCCCTTCCAACTTGAACCACCCCGTGATCCTGTGATAAATACCGTGGAAATGCAGCTCCTGGCATATGGTCTCCATAACAAGCTTGTTATATCCATTCCTGGACTGCTTACAGCCACTACTGTCCAAGAACCGTCCCTTCCAAACTCCCAGTGATCTCTGAGGAGGGATTTGCAGAAGCCCAGCCTGATGTCACTGCCCAGCCACCGTTCTGTGCCATATGCTCCGGGCTGGCTCGCGCTCGGGCGGAACACAGCCCTCCCCACGCTCACCTTCCTCAGCCAGGATGGGTCTTTTAGTAACCTGGGCTCTCTTGATGCCTGAAAATAGTCTGGAGAACAGACAGGCTCCAAAGCAGGCAGCCTGTGCTTCCCGGCAAGGTTATTGGGACCATCTGTGCACTCGGCAGGAGCGGGAGCAGCCCGGGCAGCAGGGAGCGGGGACACGGCAGCAGGAGCTGCATCCCAGCACCTCCTGGGCAGCCTGGCCCTGCCTCCCAGGGCACAGCAGTCAACACAAACAGCTAAACACACACAAAGCTCAGCATCCTAGTGGTGCTGCTTCGTGCCTGACCGGAGCTCTGCTGCCATCCCTGCGCACAGCAGCCCCTGTGCCCCGGGCAGGGAAGGGATGTGCCATTGCCCTGGCACCCCTGTGGCAGCCCAAAGCAGCTGTGCTCCAAGCACCGACAAGCTGAGACCTCTTTTGCTTCTGTCCAGAGCGTTTGGGGTCACCTGTGGAAGGTGGGGCAGCCCCTCTGCCCCGAGGGGCCTGGCACACGTCACAGCAGCATCACTGATCCTGGCCAGTCCTGCCCGGCTCAGTTCTGAACACAATCCCTGCCTGTGCACTGCAGGAGAACAGAAAACGCTCCACGGGGTGGAAATGCAGCCAAGCAGAACCCACAGGAGGAAGCTTTGCTCCCCTCAATTCTCTGTTCCCCTTCCCGCTGCAGGTGGGAAGTTCAGGGTGTGGAGGGTGTGGAGAAGTGAAAGCCCCCAGGATAACACATCCCTGCAGCAGCAGGGTCTGCAGCCTCCCTGCCTCACAGCAGCACCTGTCTCACGAGATGAAGCCATTAGACTGCACAGAGCAGCCAATTGATGAGCTCAGTCTGAGCACTGCCAAAGAGCCATATGGAAGGGAAGCAAATATTTCGCTTCGACAAGCGAGGGGTGATCTTAAAGTCAGCAGCAGAATGAGGACTTGAATCTCAAGTGGTAACTGAGTAAAGTGTCCCGGGTTTATGAGCTCTCAAAACCATTCTACCTCTTCTCCTTACACTCCCCTTCAACTGTTTATAATTTGCAGTAGCTTTTAAGAAAACGAATTACAGAACCCTGAAAGGCTGCCTCCATTCTGTTTGAAAAACACCTCATTCTTATTACATTTATCATTTGACAAATCAGTCAATTCCTTACTTTCCCCAGCAGCTGAAACTTTCCAATCCAGTTGTTTCTGCACCTTTGACCTGTCCCTACCCCAGCTCAGGGACGAGCACCTTCACAACCAAAATTCCTTTAAATGTGTCTTTCCAGCTCAGTTCATTAACTGAGGTGTGGAGTGGGTTTTCAACAGCTGAGGAAGAGAACTGCAACTTTTTAATATCTAACTGCACATCAGAAATCTCTCTCCAAGTTCAACATTCTTGTTCACATTTTTTTCTGCAGAAGGACAAGGTAGTGTTAAGCAGCATTAGCATATGGAGATCACCTGTACTGAATGTGGAATATTGAATACAAGAAGGCATTATTTTAGCTTAAATTAAAGGTGATCAGAAGTGGAAAGCCACTGGACAGGATTATTTCAGATTTCTTTCTTTTTCCAAGTAAGGCCTTTCGAAGAAAGCAAAATCTCTCTAAAACTGGGGTTTAAACAAGAAGCTCATCCTTTTATCTTACATTCAGTGAAGCTGCAAGTGTGGCTTTTCTACAATCATGGCTCCAATTATGGTCCCTTTTTGACACCCTTCCTGCCTCCAACACCAGCTAAATGGTTTTTAGACTATGAAGATACAGCAGAACACTTTATCATCAATTAGCAATCATCAGCACAAACGTCTAGAAAATTATCAAGTTTCATCTTTCATTTGTATCGAGTATTTCTATTTTCCTTAATAAAATCCTCTGCCTGCAGAGGGTTGTTGACAAAATGTACTTTAGACATACGTGGGATCAGAGAGTTAAAGGCCAGGAACCTTCAACAAGAATGAGACATTTTCTGCACATGAAATTTATGTCCTTAATCCTCAGGCTTTGGAGACCATTACAGCTCTGCCCTCATCTTTCATATCAGACAAGATCTGTGTTTGTTCCATAAGGAGAAAGAACAAACTGTGACACTGATGGGGACAGCTGGACCCAACCCTTCACCCCAGGAATTCATCTGCTGACCCAACAATAACTGCAAAACCCAGCACTGCAAACCTCCCTATGCAATTTAAACTGAGGTACTTTATGGATTAAATTTTCGGGGTAAACTACACCCAATCCTATTTCCAGAGGCATCTTGCTCGTTAAATTCCACACACAGATTATGAAATGTCTGAGTGATTTGCCAGAAAAATGGCAAAGTTATTTTTTAGAAAAAATTATGGTGCTTCTAGAGAACAAACTATGTAGAACACAAAGATGTCAGAAAAGTATTAGAGCCTCAACAAACTCCGCCTCTGGATTAACCTCACTGCCTGCACTGGCAGTGCTGGGGATGGTGCCAAGTGTGAAGAGAAGCTGAAACATTTGGAGCCATAAAACCTGCCCTGGGCTGTGCCCTGCACTGGGAAGAGCCCTGCCACTCAGGACAGGAGCTGCTGGACTCCACAGATCATTTCTGGTACATCACAGAATCCCAGAATGGTTTGGGTTGGGAGGGACCTTAAAGCTCATCCAGTGCCACCCCTGCCATGGCAGGGACACCTCCCACTGTCCCAGGCTGCTCCAAGCCCAATGTCCAGCCTGGCCTTGGACACTGCCAGGGATCCAGGGGCAGCCACAGCTGCTCTGGGCACCCTGTGCCAGGGCCTGCCCACCCTCACAGGGAACAATTTTCTTCCTAAAGGATGTTTAAGTCCAATCCCTCTTTGATAAATGTGTTCATCTGCCCCTGAAGCCAACCTGATTTCAGCAGCCACATGGGAATTCCAAATGCCACACGAGTTCTGCTGCCATTGATGTAACTCTTTCCTCCAATTAAGACCAAATTAGAAAACCTGAGAAGATTAAGAGAAAACCAAGTGTGTTTTCTACTACTGTAACTCAGCAGACAGACGGCATAAAGAATGGGATTTAAGTCTTCAACTTGTTTTATTTCAACTCCCAGTTAAATCTGTAGAAACACTGTAATTTGTAACTATTAAATCTGCATGCAGAAGCTACAAAAACACCCAGCTCCACGAGACAATTCCATAGACAGGATTCTTGGCTTCTCTCTGGGTGCCTGGAGGCCTCCATTTCAATTATAATGGTTGCACTTGCAGCTAATGGTTTCCTTGCTATTAGTCAGCTTCCATCTGTCCCACAACCTGCAGTGGTTACTGGCACAGCCACCCCCACATAAAATGTCCTTCCTTCCAGAATCTGGAGGTTACAGGTTTTTGAAATTATGTTGGCACTGAGTGGAGCAACACAGCCCAGTTCTTCACTTCTGAGAAATGCCTTAGAAGGGTTTTGGTGGGGTTTTTTGTTTGCTTTGTTTGATTTTTGGGATTTGTTTCAGCGAGGTTTTTTCATTATTTTTTTAGGGGGCTGAGTGGGGAGAGGCAATGTTTAACATGGTTTGTGGGGTGGCTTTTTTCCTCTCTTAAAATCAGTCCCCAAACAGAAGCTTCAGTGCTATCACAACTTTCAGGGAGAGTTTTAACCACTAATCCACAGAGCTTTTAGAAGCTTTACTTCAAACACCTTCTTTATCCCCCGTAAGTGTTACTCAAACACTCCCTGAGAGATCCCTGCACTGTCAGCTCTACCTGGTTTTCCCTCAATTCACAGTTTGGTATTTTCAATTGCTTCTTGACATTGTCACATCTTGTTTTTGTCCTTTAGGTCAAAGCACTCTCCAGCAGCTCACACTGACCTGGACAAAAGCAATGAGTCTTCTGAAGTTTTGGTGTTGAATGAAGGTTTTTTTGTTGTTTCAGGTTTTTTTATTTAAATCCTGAGAGCATTACAAAAATAAATTTTGTGTCACTGCTCACAGTAGTATATTTCAGTGCTGGTTTTTGGTAGCATAACCACCTCGAGTGAAAGCAGATAGTGTCTATCTCCCTTTGCCACTAGCAAGAAAACATTCACAGTTCTGTACCCTGGAGGAGAGTTCTTTCTGCTCAAAACCACCTCATAACCTTTCCCATCCCTCCTATAACAGAGAAAAGCAAAACACCAGGGACACCAGGATTGCTGCCCCATCCCTGGCAGTGCCCAAGGCCAGGCTGGACAGGGCTGGGAGCACCCTGGGATGGTGGGACGTGTCCCTGCCACGGCAGGGGTGGCACTGGATGGGCTTTAAGGTCCTTCCCAGCCCAAACCAGTCTGGGATTCTGTGACTTCATTAAGCGTTATCTCATGGAGCTGATTCATTGCAGATTGGCCCATCTGCTCCAGCACAGCTACAGGAGCCCAGCTCAGAGCATCCAGGCCATGATTCCCACTAGGAGAGTGACTTCCATCCTTGTTTGTTCCCCTAGCACCATGAGCAGGGGGCAGGACTGAGCAGGGAGCACGGAGTCAGCTGCCATTTGTGCAGGGACTTTTCCATACATCCCTCAGAGAGACAGGAACAGACCCCAGCTCCTACAGCAAGTCAGGCTATTCCCACAGTGACCTTCTCTGAATTATTTTCACTGCCAAGACATTTTGTCTCAGCATTTCCCTTTCTTATAAGAAGCATTTGTGCATTCCAGGGCTCTGCAGCTCCAGGACATCCAAACCCCAGTATCTCACAACTGGGGATATCACAGCTGATGTTGTTTGTCCTCCTCATTATCTTCCTGCACATCCTCCTGCCCTTGAGCTGAAATAACGTGAAGATTCTCACTGCTGCCCTGCCAGAAAGTGCAGGTGACCTCTGGAACACTGCTGGACTCTTCTGAGGTCACTGCAGCACAGCCTCCTGTGCCTGCACGTGCAGCCCCCTTCCCTCTGCTTTATGGACGTGCACTCAGGGACTCAGGATCTCTGCCCTGGAATCCCAGCCCCAAGCATTAACAGCTCCCCTGCTGCCACTTTCTAGTCTCTTTTTGCTCTCTGCTCTGCCCCATTAGGACAAAACAGGGCCTGCTGCTCACACTGCAAACTCCACCTGTATTTAGGTAAGAGCACATCGGCGTGAGAAAGGTTTTAATGGAAATAAAACAGGGGTGGGAGGGAAAAAGGGCAGGTGTAGAACCAACCTCAGCCGTGGAACAGCGTGGTTTAGCCACATTCAAAGGGAGCACTCAGTTGGCTTTGTGCCTTCTGCTCAAAACAACACAATGTGGGTTTATTTGGCTGTTGTCAAAGAAGTCTATAAACAAATGAATTTATTTTTAGCTGTGCTTGAGCTGCCAGCAAAATTTAAACAACACCCAACGAGTGGTACTGGCACAAGCAAATGAAATGATGATAACATTTATCTGGCACTCAGGATATTAATTGCTTAAGCAGGCTTTGCCTTCTCAGGGGTCAACACTTAAAGCATGTAAGAAATTTAATACCTTCAACTCTGTAAACCAACACGGGTTTATATTCAGTAGGTGCAGAGCTGGGGGAAGAGCATCCTTTTGGATGCTCATCCATCAAGAGCCTATTTTTATAGTACTCTGACATTACAAAAGCAATAACATTCCACTCATGGAAATAGCCGAGCTCAAAGATCAAACACTGATGATACTCCAGAGGCTTCTTTACATAGATATTGAAATTTAAGATTGCTTTCCTTTTACAATAAATCAACTGTCCCCACCTGAACAGTCACTTTAGTTTGTGAAGTGATTTTGATGGATCACTGCTACCTGGAGCAATGAGTTCCCAAACAAATCTCTCCCCGTGGAAGGCAGCTCTTGTGGATAATGACTCCAGAGCCCCAGCCTGGACCCTGCAGAGGTGGCACCAACTGGATCCCTGCTGAGCAGAGGCCAAGGACAGCAGAGCTGACAGGGCAGGCACGTGGTGCCTGCAAATCTCTCTGTGTTTGCAAGCTGCACTAAGTTTGTGCTGCTCAGAGACACCTGCAGGTCCAGAAGGACCCACGGGCAGCACCCTCAGTGCAATTCCTTCCTCAGGTAAGCACCAGCTCCTCAGGGCTTAGCAAACACTGGGCAGCCACCCCTGGAATGGCAGGAAACTCCTGGGCAGGGGCAGAGAGGTGGGGAGGAGCAGGGGACAGGGTATTTCTGGGTGTTGGGAGCCTGTCCTGCTCGTTATAAGCATAAAAATGTTAGACCACTGTTAAGAGGTGCAATTCCTGCACAAACCCAGTGATTTTAACTTAAACCTCACTGGTGCTCTTGCTCACGACAGCAGCAAGGACATGGTGATTCCCATGGCAACATCAGCACAGAATGTACCAGCTCTGCTGAAAACACTTGGTCTTTCCTGGGGCAACTGAAGCTTTTTGTGCTGCATCCTCATTGTTACAATTATTTGAGCTGTACTGAGGAGTCAAGAACCTGCCCATTAGTGGTGGCTTGGGGTTTTTTAACCTGAAGCAGAGACATAGGTAAGTTTTTTCAAAAGAATTGCAAATATCCCAATATAATTAAACTTAACTGCATAATAAATCCCACAATATGGGAGTCAGAGGCTATTTGGGCTGTGTTATTTTTGCAGAGAAAAGTGCACACTGCAGAGACTGACCCCTCTTTAGGATCAATTTGCAGCTCATGAACACCGTTTCCTTCTGGTGGGAAAGATTAAACTCTTTCTGTTTCATCCCTTTGCACCAAACTTCCAGGGCTCCCTGGACCAGAACTCCCATGCATTCTGCTCATTTCACTCCTAGGTTACACTGACTATTTTTCCTCCTCACATTGGCCATGTGGCACTTTTATCCAGCCTCTGATTCTGGTTTTGATATCCTCAGGGTGAGCTCACAGTGGATGGAAAAACGCAGCTGAAAATTCAGCACTGAGCTTGTCTGAAGAAGATGGCAATGGGACATAAATTCAGATCATCCAAACTCCCACTGTTGTCACCAAAACCACTGATTCTTTGAAGTCACTCAAAAAAAGAGAGCAATGACTAAAAGAACAAAACCTTCTCAATGCCACCCCTGTGAACACTGGTAGAGCATTAATGTTTAGGAATCCTTCTCTTAAACAAACATCTCTAGGAAAGCTGGACTGCTGCAGGTGCTTTGATACTGCATTTTTATGTGAACCAGAACCAATTGTTTGGTTTCTAAGACCCATTTAGCTCAGCCACCACATTCTAGGAAGAAATACCAATTTCTCTGCTTTTTGACAATCCTGTGCAAGTTTTCAGAATGCAGGAATCAGCACAGGACAGGCCCTAAAACACTGTCCCACTTACTTTAACCATTGTTCAAAGACACTCCTAGAAGAACTCTAATCAAGCCTAAAATTAAAAATGAGAACACTGAACCTTTGGCAGTAACACCAAAGCTAACACTGAAGGTAAATTCCTATAAAAAGCTTTATTTTAGTGCCTCCAGGTGCACAGCCCCTACCAACCCCAACTAGTTCAATTCCCACAGCTCTGAACTGCAACACAGGAAGTTTTCCAAACTTTTTTCTTCCTGGTGTGGAGACACCACAGTAAATGCAGGTCTTTTCCCAGCAAGATGGGAGTCTTTCCACTCACATCAGTGCTCTAGTTTACATCAGCAAGCTCAAAACCTTTGGACAGCAAGTATGTTTCCTGTCAGAACTTAATATTTCACTGTACACAGAAAGCCAGCAAAGAGCTCAGTGGTGTTTATGTTCTAAGCCACAAGAACACAGAATCTGAACGTGATGAATTTTATTAACAAGTGTAATCAAGGTTTGACGAAGTTTAATTAGATGGCAGATACTAATTTTGACATTTTTTTTTTTCCATGACAGGGATAGCTGGAGTTTACCTTCGATAGCTCAGCCAGTTTGGTTTTCCCTGCCCACTGGCCCTGTCCTTTCCCAGAGCACTGCAGATTTAAGTCATGTCTAGGACAGAGAGCAAATTCACTCCTTTACACTCATTTCAACAGGACAGAGGGATCAGGAGCAAGAATGTCACCATTAAAACACCCAACAATCAACTCACACAGTTAAACCCACACATTTTTAAGGTGGTGACAGACACCCCCTTTTGCATCATTTACAGGGGGTTCTTTACTCTCTGGGATATTATGCATGGAAATTTCCATGTGGAAGCATTGACCCTGCTCATCTTCTTTCTTGGTAATCAGTGGAAGGTTAAAAGGCAGTTACTGGGTGTAATTAGTCCCCGTTTCAGGTTCTAAGAGAATAAAGATTGGCTGTAAATTGAATAAACTGACACCATTACAGATACATTCCATTTCTCACACCATACCCAGTGTTAGATAATTCGGACTAAGACAAAGAGGAGACCTCAAAGAAAAGTTTATGAAGTGATATGAAATAAAAATGTTCACCAACTTAAGAGTGGGAAGATTTATCTCCACTTTTTCACTCACAGCCAAACATTCTAACACAGGTTGGTTTTAATATTTCACCGAATGTGACTCTAAGCTGGGAAAATGACACCGACATCACTATTAACTGCTGCAGGAAATAACAGAAATGCTGTAGCACTGCAGTGTTTCTATGCTGTTCCTCAAATTATGACAGCAGCTTGCAAAGCCAAGAAAAACAGCAGAAAGCTTCACCTGAACAAACATCGAGGCAAGGTCTCATTACAGAGAAGTCTGCCCTGTTCTCCAGGTCAGGTACCCACAATTCAGTCTCTGGGAGAAGAGACCAGCAAGTATTTACTAAAATGGGGATTTTTAGATGGACTGATGGAGCCTTGAGAAGGTGGTTACTGAGCCTGGGTTATGTTTAGTGACTCCATTTCCAATTTGAAGATCAGAGCATTTCAGGAGAAGCTTATGAAAAAACACTGTTGAATTTTCAAATATGTCCCAGTGACTTTGGTGTAGATATTCCATCCCTTAATACCCCCTTTGCAAAGTTTTAGCACTTCAAAAGCAATTCCAAGTCATTCCAACTCCAACTCAGCTGCAAGAAACTCCATCGTGACTTTCCTCACCTGCTTCCAACACTTGTTCCAAGTATTTACAGCAAATGGAAGGGCTGTGGTAGGTTCCTGTAAACAACTGAAAAAGCAGGATGCACAATTTTTGTCACTTCCACAGAATGGGAATGGAACAGTTTGAGAGCTTGTTTTCCATGCTCTTTACCAAAGATGCCTTGTCACACACACCTACAATATTATTAAGTTGGATGATTTCATTCTTGACATTTAAACTTAAAAATTAAGCTAGTAAAAGAGTGGAAAAGCTTTTGTTTGTGCCTCCTAAGTTAATTCAGAGCTGCAGGTGATGGCTGAGGATGTGTGAGGAGATGAGTGCAGTGCACGGCCCTGCTTTCACATCCTCTGAGTAACATTATTCATAGGCAAATAACTCCCTGAAATTCCCACAGACCGTTAGAGACAAGGCATAATTTCCTTATCAAGGTTAGAACACGTCATTACATTGATGTTTGTTGATCATTTCTGCTTCCATTTAAGTGTGCAGCAATGAATCCCCACACACAGCAATGCTCAATTCTAACATATAATAGTTCTTAATTGCCTTTCCCTGAAGAGAAAGCAGCAGAGGGACTGCATTCATCACTCCTTGTCAGGTAGTCAATAATACTATAGAACTCATTTTAAAGAAAGAGACAAGATATTCTATTAAGTGTTGATCTTGAATTTACTGTGTTTAAAGGTTCATTTTTTGCATCTATGCAAACAATAATCTGAACAAATGAGTACCCAGCCAGTGATTTTCATCCCTCTCAACACTTTCTTGTATTTATCTTCTATCTGCTGTTCAGCTGCCACATCAAAACCACTACAGAGGGCTCAGAGGAAAAAAAAATCACAAAAATAACATTGTAGAGGCAGCAGGGCCTGCAGGTTTCACTGTGGCTACAAATCCAAAGCCCTGCCACAACTTCAAGGGGGCATGGAAGGGGTTAAGTCACACTTCTGCCATTGTGATTTCCAAATTGTAAATAAAAAGTCAGGAATTCTGTTATTCTGAAAACAACTGACTGAGCTTGAATGTATTTTCTCTGTGGAATTCATGCAAGGTGGATGCTGTCAGGACAGAGCCAAGACAAGCTGGATCCCAGCTCAGGATCCCATCGGATTGCACGGACAACACGGGAAGATTCAGGGACACTTTTTCAGCTGAGACACTTCCAAAAGGTACCAAAACCAGGATGTTTTGTTCCAGATGTTTCCAGAGCCAGCTCAGGCAGTTGTGCTTTTCTGCAGCCACATCTGCACAAGTGAAAAGCTTGAAGAAGAAACTGCAGAACTTGGATACTGAAGCATATTGAGATATTGGGGACAACCCAAAAGATGGCATTAGGTAAAAGCATCAGTAAAGGCACTTCCACAGAAATCTGCCACTTAATAAGGGAAAAACTTCCAATATCTAATGCACAGGAGGTACATAAGTCACAGGGCACTTACTGCTCCATTCCTCCATGCAAAGAGTTTTCTCTAAGGTCATAATCATAATCTCAGCCATCATAACCTACAGAGCAGCTGAGTTGTGTGTATAAGGCCAAAGGACAGCAAAAATCTGCATTATTCTACAAATTACAGCAATGGCAGCCTCAAACACTGTGGCAAATATCACTTTTTGAACTCACTTCTGCTCCTTTCTCCCCATGTTCCCTTTTTCCACTCACGGGAAAATCGATCCACACTTCCCTGTGCAATCTGGAAACACATTTGGAACCCAGCCAGCTGCATCCCATCCTGTAAATGCTGCTTTGTGGCTCATCTTTGGCTGCCACCAAACCATCATGACCATCCCAACCTACGGATTTCTGCTCCCACACCTGCTCACATGGCAGCAGACCAGGGCTGCAAACCAGACAGGAATGATCCAAACTCTTCACTAGGAATCTGACACAAAAGGCTTGAGAAATGCTGCAAAAATCCCTGCTCAACATATGCCCCAAGGCAACAGCCTCCAGGAAAACGTGGCAAGTGCCACAGCCAGAAACTCTCATGGTTTCTGTCCTGTGAAGAACTGTGGTGTGGAAACACTGAGCACAAAGAGATCCCACCAGGACATGCTGCACACCATCGGGGTGTTTGTGTGCTCTGGGGGACACCACATCCTGCTCAGCCCTGCCCAGAGTGGGGTTTGGATTGGGCTGGCAGCAGGGTTTGATGGAAACAGCTATTTACTCAAAGCTCAGGAAAATAATGGGGCAGTAAAATCATTTTAGGTTTTAATCAAGTATTCTACAAGGCAAACCATCCGGCTGAAATGGAAGTGAGGGGATTTCTGTGCCACGAGAGCACTGCTTGTGCCAGCACAAAGCTGATGAAAGCCTGTTCCTTCAGGAGGAATGGAAACCTCTTCTTTTGGGCACTTGGAGCTAAAAGCACCACTTGAAAAAGAACCCAGAATATTCTACCAGGAGCTTCCTGGAGGAAGCTCATTCCAGAGAGGACAGCTCAGACCATCAGCTTCTGTGGGGTGGTTTCAGTCAGGGCTCAGACCATCAGCTTATGTGGGATGGTTTCAGTCAGGGCTCCAATACTGCAATATTCTTTGTTGTAACTACACTGAGAGAAGCCAGAGCTCACACTGGACTCTCCCTCCCACAAGAGCCCCGGAACCGAGCCCTCAAACTCACATTTTCAAATTCAGGAAAGGTCAGAGCCTGGGTTTGGTCCAAGTCCACCTCCAGCTGGGATCTGCACTGAGAGGATTTGGAAGAAGCTTTGTAAAATGCCACCAAATCCCTCAGGGCTGGCTCCCACCGAGGGGACAACACCCAGCCCTTGTGCAGCACTGCTGGGGACACTCCTGGTGCTGGTGGGACACTCTGAACTCCACAGGACCAGAAATGTTCTCTGTGCCACAGCTCATCCCCATGGCACGTGCCAAAGGCATCGAAGCAGCAGCCAAAGGGTGGTGAGCAGCAGAAGCAGTAAAATAATGAGAAGGTAAATCCTCGTTTATTCTACCAGCTCTAATTATTTAAATACATCTATTTTAAAATAATTTTAAATGGAAAGGAGGTGGAACTAAAGGATAAAAGTGATCTTGATATGAAGTGAATATGCAGAAACACCATTTATCACCCACCACACTACACTTACAATAAGGCAAATGTTAATATCCCGTTTTCCAGAAGTTCATGACTTTTTTTTCCACACAGTACTTAAATTTTTAAGAGTCTGGTGATACATAGATCATTGTTTATAACCTGGAGTTGTACAATGCAGGTAAGAGTCAAAATACTCTATATTCAGGGGGCAGTTGCTTTAAGAAAATTAACTTGTACAAAGTCAGGTGTGCAAAGGAGATTACCTCATCTAGAACAAGTCTTTGTGTAGCAAATCTTCAGGCAACTTGAACTGCAAAATAAATTTTCTTTCAGTGAAGGATTTTTCTCACTGAAGAATTCCCAGTGCAAAAAGCAGATTAAAAATTGGGAAAAAAGTATGTACAGCACGGTATTTTTAATATCTATCCAAACCTATATCCTCTAACAACCAAGCTGGGATATATAAACTTGCATGTTGTCTGTGACAAGAGAGCTTTTGCATCCTTTGCTCCAACAGTTCCATACATCACTTATACATTTATACAGCAAATATTCCCAGCAAAGGGATGTTCTACAGCCTCTGACATTTGGACAGAGCCTAAGCTGAAATGGAACAATAATTGTTGTGGCCATTGGGGTGCAAAAGGCAGAGTTTATTGTGGTTTTCAGGAGCATTCATATCAAAGCCAATATTTTATTATCTACCCACGGCAAATAATTCTAATATCTGAAAAACTGAGCCATGTCCTTTACAAACTCTTGGTGGAACAGGGAGTAGCTGAAATCCACCTGACACTCCCTGCCTGGGCAGTGTAACTAATTTCATTTCCATCAGTGGAACTAATGGAAGAGATGCAACAGAAGCAGATGAGATTAACAAATAAAAGCACTTGGACCAGGCTGCACACCTGTGAAAACACAAGGAAAATTAAGACTTGGGTTAGGAAAATTCTGTGACTCTTTTAGACAATTTAGTTCAGGACTGGAGCAAAAGGTAGGTTATATATACATACACATATATGTGTGTGTGTGTGTATATAAACCAGGTCATTCCTCAGAACAAAACCACCAAAATAAGACTCAAACACAGCAGAGGAAGCTTCAACAAAATTGGCAAATGAGATGTTGAGCAGAAAACCAGAAAAACCCTTCTCCCAGCAGAGAGAACCCGCAGGCCTTCACCTTTGGAGCTGCTGCCCAAAGCTTTGGGACATTGAGGAACACCTTGTCCTGTGCCCTCCATCAAACACTGGGATTCCTGCCATGGGCTTTGGGTTCCCCCATCAGGGAATTTCAGGAGTTAATGGAACCCACTGACACACGAGGCTGATCTGAATGATGCACGTGAGCAGCTCCCTGGAGCAGCCAGCCCTGGCTCTCACCAGGAGCAGGATTAGGCATTCCCCTGCTGCAAGAGAAATTCAGGAGGTGGAGAAGTTTCCCCAGCAGGCAGCTTTATCCCTTTCTGCTGCTGTCATTGCAGCTCCCCCAAAAGCACATCAGCCCCTGGCTCTGCTCTCAGACTCCTGGTCCGAGCTGCCAGAACACCTTGGCTTTGGCAGGTGCAGGATCCACGGATGGCAGATGCTGCCACAGGATGCTCGCAGCCTGTGATAAGCCTCTGCTTATCAATTATGCAAAGCTGGCCAAACACACGGCAAGTGCAGGGGCTGAGCCAAGGCACCACCTCCATCCCCTGCAGCAGGAGCAGCTTTGGGAGCCGTGGGGACAAGCTCAGCTCCTGTCTCGTTGGTTTAACCCAAGGAAATGTGTTCAGGTGTCTTCCCTCACTGCAGCAGGGAGCTGATGGGCAAAGGCACCACCACAGGCAGTGCCAGAGCTACTGCAGGGCTGCTGAGGGCAGGGTCCAGCACTTCCAGCTGGTATCTGACAGCAGGTACAGCTGGCACATCCTCTGTGCTGGTGGCTGAGCTCAAAATGCCAGCTCAGGTGAGCAGCAACTGCTGCCATCAGCCCAGAGCACGGGAAAGTGAGAAGCCATAAAGGGGTAAGAAATACCTCTGGATATCCCAGTGATGCCAGGTACCCCTGCTCCAAACCACATTCCTGCTGGAGCCAGGAAAGGCCAGTGCTGCTGCTAAACACAGGGATGTTGTGGATGCTGAAAAAACTCCAGCAGAAAATTCCTTCAGCTCTCTGCAGCATTTTTGTGAGAGTTCTGTCTTTCCCATGCAGATTACTTTAAACAAGATTACAGTGTTGTAAACTTCTTGCACCTGCAGGTTGTTTTGCAGTATTGTTATGGCTTTGACCAGACAAATATTTGGGAATGAGTGTCTTAGAACTTGACCAATCCCCTTCGGGGCTGGATGGCAAAACCAATTCCCTTATGCCACTCAATACACTTTGTGAACTAACATATAAAAGTCTTCTGAGAATTCATTAAAGTGCTTTCCTTTATCCCTGAGCCTGGACTTTGTGTGGTTTCTCTACTCAGCCACAGTGAGAACAGCACCAGGATGTAAAATGCAATAAATACTAACAGAAGCACAGGTGGGTTTGTGCTGAGTATTTTATAAATCCTTGCCACACTTCAGGTGTCAGAGAAGGCGCTCACCAAAGGCCAGGACAGCCCCACTCACACATATCCAGCTTTGCTGCTGTGGTAGAGACAGGAGAGAGGTGAAGCTGAACTGAAGTTTGCTACAAATTGCCTCCCCTACGAAAAAAAAGGGGGGTTCTGAACCTCAGAAGCTGCCTCCCCCCACACTCCCACAGCTTACTGAGACCTCTGCTTAGCTCTGTGGGATGCAAAGGGGTACACAACAATTCAAGCAGAAATTTATGTGACAGCACTGCCAGAGCTTCATCCCTGCATGGAATTACAGGACAGTTTGGGTTGGAAGGGATCTTAAAAATCCTCTAGTTCTGACCCTCTTGCCATGGGTGTGTCAAACACACAAGTATATCTCTATTCCTGATAAACATCCACTTCAGTGAAAGGATTAAGGCATGATTTTACAAACTTGCAGAAAATAAAAAAACAAAACTCGCTGCTCACAGTAACTCTGTACCTTAATCATCAGTTTGATACTCAGGGCAGCAGAGCACAGTGTTCTCCCCCCTGTCAAAGAGTGATTTCCCCTCTGGGGCTCCACGTGGAGCTGACCCAGTGCTGCTCTAGCCTGGTTCCTCCCAGCTCCGTGTCCTGCATGGCTGAGGGAGGGCACAGGGAGATGCTCAACTACTGAATCAGATCCTACCCATTTTCCTCCCATCAGCCATGGAAATTTACCTCCCAGCCAAGACCAAAGTGATTCCAACAGAGAGAAAACTGATGAGGACAATTTATTGCAGCAGGATTTATCACAGGTCTTGATGTTGCCCAAGATGAGTCATGAACTGAAACACAGGAGCCAAAACTTCCATTTGCATTGTGTAAGTTCTACATCAGGAAAACTGCCTTGTTTGAGGGCATTTGTGAGTGGTTTCATAGAAAATGCCATTGCACTGGTGTTTCTTAGAACTAGTTTTTGTGATGGGCTAATAGCTTCATGTGTTTGAATCCATTTGTATTTGGAAATGGCTCTTGGGCTTTATAACACACTCAGAGCTGGTGTCTGGGCTAAGGGCAAGAGGCACTGCAGCTGAAAAACCTCCACCAGCACCAGAAAAATCTCCTCCACCTCCAGTTAATCCTCAGACCAGTCAATAATGATATTGCTGGAGATCTTCAGTCAGTTATGTGACCAAAAATTCATCAAGTTTAACTCAAAGTGCTTCCCAACCCCCTACAGCAAGGGGACTCCCTGTCCCTCTTGCAGCTGGTTTTCCTGGGATGAGGAGGGGCAGGAATTTGTCCAGAGGCAGCAGACAGGGTGTAGGGCAGCACCAGGATAATAACCATGCCTTCATCACCCCCCTTAGCCAAGGTGCCAGCTGAAGCAACAATAACAGGAGAGTCTTTCCCTGGCCATTTTGCCCTATAATCCTCCATCATTTGATGCCATTAGGAAATCAAATAGAGCACCTTCAGGCTGATTCATTTCCCACTGAAACTCTGTGCTCAGAGTCATTCTTTCTGAGGCAGCAGCGTCTTTGCATGTGATTTTTCACCTGTAATCTGTGTCTGCTGCCTGCATAATTCACTCAGCTTCCAGGGGTTCAGATCCAAAACAATTCAAGGTTGGTGGCTATTTTGGGTGAGTACTTAGGAGAGTTTTGCCACAGCGATGAGTGATGTTCTCTCAGCATCTGCAGCAGACTAATTTTCTGTTCTGGTTTATCTCAACACCATAACTAAACCCAGCAGTGAAGAAGCACAGGAGTTATTTATCACACATGGAACACTTAAAATAAAACACCTGTTCACATTTATGCTCAAAGTTGAAACAATTTTTTTGTCTGAAATAGCAAAAGGCTTTTTTTTTTTTTTTGAGACAGAGAAGAGCAAATTTGGTTTTGTTACTTTTTTTCATATTTGGGGGTTTTTTTTGCAGCAATAGAGAAATGTAAAATAAGTTTTTTTAGCAGAGTACAGCTGCAAAAACCCAGAGATGCTGCCCCTCCTGCTCACCTGACAGAGGCTCTGTACAGAGACCATTTAATCACCTTTGCCCAGGTATTTCTCAGCTCTGCATCCCCAGGGTTTGGCTGCCTTTTTGCCCTCCCCATATTCTCTTAAACATTCATTTCCCTGGGCACTGGCAGATTCTCCATCCCTGGGGCCATTCAAGAAACATGGATGTGGCACCTGGGACATGGTTTAGTGGTGAGCAGGGTGCAGCTGGGTTTGTGGCTGGATTTGATGATCCTAAAGGTCTTTTCCAAGCTGAATTCCACACCCCTGTGACTGCAGGGCAGGACAGTCCCTGCACCTGCAGTGACAGGAGAGGCTGGAAGTGCAGGGTGTGAGCACAAACACCACGGGGTAGCCTGACAAAGTCATTTCCCAATGAATATATAAATTATCCCAGGTTTCTAAAAATACCTGGGTAGTCCTAAGCACAAGCTGAACGCCTAAAATTAAAGTCTGATTTATCAACAGTATTCCCACAGTCAGCACATCTACTCCATTAAAAATCCAGCTCATACATCAGTGTCAATAATATCAATGTCCTCCATAACTCAAACAGTTCATTAATTACCCTCACAGAAAATGATCATTACACAAAAGGCACAGGCTTATGGTAACCATTGACCCCATCAAGACTCCTCATTTTGTCTTCACAGTTCAGATGACAAGAGCAGCACTTGCCCTCTGATCAGGTATTAATCACTGATCTGTTATGAAAATGAGCTTTCTATTGAACACTGATGGGCAGCAAATAGCCTTGTATGGCTTAGTACAAATTACTGCTGTAAAGAAATATTCTGATTTATTCCCCAGCTGGATTGGGTCCCCACTAGACACTGCAGCTGCAGAATGTTTTCTATGAAACACCAAAAATTGTACCTCAAATCTGCACAGGAAGAGGAAAAACACCCAAGTTCTGGTCCCCATGCTAGCCAGGCTTTTAGTATATTCCCAGGGCAGAAAGGAAAGACTGAGCCTTCCTTCAAGGGATTCAACTGGCTTCAAACTCATGGGGCCTCACTCAAGGACCAGGCAGGTACCCAGGGCATTTGGAATAACCTGCTGGCTGCCCGAGGAACTGTCAGGAGGAATAAGTAAATAAATAAATAAATAAATAAATATTGTAATATTTAGCCTTCTAGTTTCTTCTCAGTTAACCACAGGTCTGACTGCAGAGCCCCACAGCCCAGAAGGAGAAGGGTGCTGAGGTGAAGGAGCCACCTCGCTCCACCTGGATATTCCAAGGGAGGCTTTGGGCAGCTCTCCCTGGCTGCTGGCACTGGGAATTCACTGCAGGCAAGGAAGCAGCTGGGAAGCTGAACTGCCTCCTCCTCAGCCAGGCCAGGTCTGGTGTGCTGTCAGTGAGAGGCAGAGCTGGCACCCACAGCAGCTTCTCACTCAGCTGCTGAAGAGATTCTGCTCCTGTGTCCGACATGCTTCATTACACTGGATTGGGCTGCAAGGCAATCATGGAATCATTTAGGTGGGAAAAAGCCTTTCAGATCGAGTTCAAACGTTAACCCAGCACTGCCAAAAATCCATGAGCTCTGATCCAGCATCCCCCAGAAACAGGAGAAACAATCCCAACAGCACAAGCCAAAACACAGCAGTTTTCCTCTGAAAAATCAAACAGAATCAACTTTTCCCTAAACAGTTTTCCCTCCCTTGAAGCTGAGCACTTCAGAGATACAGAGCTGCTCAGATCCCCGGGGGTCCCTTCCAGCTCAGAATATCCTGAGATGGTTTAGAACATCAGCCTTTGGGGAGCAGCACTAGAAGGAAAAACAGGAGCAGGTGCCCAACCCAGAGGGACACCTGGAGCTGCAGGAGCTCTCCAGAAGCAGAGAACGAGCTGGCAAAGTTAATGAGGAGCAAAATCCATCACCACACCAGCAGAAAACCTGGGGGCCCTCCCTGTGTGCTGGGAAAACACTGGATTGAGCAACAACAGCCATAAGCAGGGGACAGTCCCACAGCTCATCACAGCCATGATCCATCAGAGGGACAGGAGCAGCTCCTGGTGCCATGGAAAGATAGGATGTAAATCCAGGCTTTTCAGAATGTGCAGAATGGGCTGATCCAGCTTCCAGCCCTTCAGCTTAACAGCCTGGGGAGCCCTCAGGAACAGCCAGGACTGCTGGC
This sequence comes from Monarcha castaneiventris obscurior, assembly GCA_026261815.1. Lineage (NCBI taxonomy): Eukaryota > Metazoa > Chordata > Aves > Passeriformes > Monarchidae > Monarcha > Monarcha castaneiventris. Next base: position 19,591,765 of record JAMPIT010000484.1, read on the forward strand.
TTATCATGAAGGGAATAAACCTCTGTTTCTGAGGTGAAAGAAAGATGCAGCAGCATCTTACACTGAGTCTCTGGATATAATGTGTGTTTTGCTTTCTCATCAAAACAAAATTTTAAAAAGTCACTGATGAATTCCCAGACTTTCTTCAAAATATATTTTAATTCTTGCAAGTCTCTATTGTCCATTTTAAAAAAGGAACAAGTAAAAAAAGCCAAATATTTCTCCCAAAGCAGAGTTTCAAGGAGTTATTCTGTTATTTAATTAGAAACCTGTTTTGCTTGGGAAACAAAAAAGCTGTCCTCCTCACTGCTCAAGGGAGGGAGGGAAAAAAACCACATCCCCTTATTATTTCCCCTTCAATACAGTTAATTAACATGACAAAGAGATATTATTTCAACTGAGCAGTAAATTAATTTCTAGCAGACAGTGGAAACCATTAAGATCGAATCTCAAAAACCACAAGCCATGATTTCATCTCCATTTGAACCCAGGAGCGAAGCTGACCTGGGAGCAAACAGAGCAGGGCACCAGAGCTGGATGGGTCTGTCTGGAGAGGGGAGGAGCAGTCCCCTCATCCCCCTGGGTCGAGGGCACGGCCCTTTCTGTGCCAGCAACTGCAGAGGCAAGGAGGCAATTTACCACCAAGAGCAGGAATAAAAACTGCTCTCCTGCCACCCCGGGAGTGCCACTGAATGGCCATTTTGTGATTTAATTCACCATCCAGAACGGCTGCTCATAAATTGCTCCATCCAAGGCAGGCATGAGGCAGAGTCCTGTGTGAGAGGGATTGAATTTACATCTGTCTGTTCCAAATGTGACACCTCCTCCCAGAAAAAACGCCAGAGAAATTTATTCCAGGAAGGATTTAACAGCAATCTGTCCCAGTCGAGAAATTATTTTGGGAGAATGTGGCACATGGGTGAAAAACAACTGTTACCAAGAAGTTATGGAATAGATTAAGAACATGTTACAGCCAGTATTGAAGATGAGATATTTCAGCTGTGGGCCAAGAAGCTGTTTCCTTCCCAGGTGATCCCAGTCCATGTTTCCACGTGACACTCATCGTTAACACAACCAAGCTTAATTTAAGAAGATGATCAGCACAGACTTCTCTGACCCCACACACAAAATGCTGAATTGAAAGACAAATTCATATTTATCCAGCACTCCCAGGCACTGAACATCTGACAAGAAGTTTCTCAGAAAACCAAAGCCTACAAACTTTCCCATGTCCTCATCTCTTACACTGCTCAGGCCTTTTTTTCTCCTTTTTTGCATCTTTATTGCACTTACAGCTACACTGCATCATATATTTATAGCTATTGCATTACATTCATACATGAAAGTGCCAGAAGCTCTCCAGTGCATGTTTTTAGGTAGAATTTACAGCACAAAATCCGATCACAACCAGCACAATCACCGTCAGCACTCTGGAATCTGTCCCATGGGAAAGCAGAGCGTAATTAAAAAGAGATTTACCTGGCCCTTCATCTGGCCACCAGTGAAGTCACCACAGAGCCCAGATAATCTACTTGAGAGTAATTTGGTACCCAAACCCCCCAAACCACCTCCTTCCAGCAAACAACATCAGGTGAACCCCTTTGAGGATCCCAAGCCAGCTCCAGAAGCTCTAAAAGCTCCATTTCCATGCTATGAAAGCAGAGTTTGGGTCTCTCCAGCACATTCCAGGTGTGCTGGGACAGAGTCGTAGCAGTGCCTGACCCCACAGAACACACCCAGGCTTGGTTTCAAAACCTGGGACACAGACTGGGATTTGGCTGTTCCTGCAGAGCACTGGGCTCCCTAAAAACCCCAAAAGGCACAGAGGTCTCAAGTCAGACTTTAATATTGATCTCAGCTACCTGACATCTAAAAAATATCAATGACAGAACTGTTACACAGCAAAATACTGATCACCCCAGCACTGAACCCAAGGAAACTCGAAGCCATCCCAGTGGAGGAACAACCTCTGTGCCAGCACTGCCCAGTCCCATTAAAGGCCAGGAATCCTGGAAAGCACCAGGCACGAGGATTCACTGCAAACTGGAGAAGGACTGGGGCAGAACAGAACAAAATCCCCCATCTGCTACAGCACAGGGGGTTTTCAGAAGTATTTTCACTCCCTGGCAATCCAGAAGGGCACTTTCCTTGCTGGGACATTCTTCTGCAGGAGTTCAGTGCCTCGGGGCAGGGGAAATCCTGGGATTCCCACAGGAACAATCCCACATTCAAAGGGACAGGGCTATCACGTTTACAAATGGGAATTGAACTTTATCTAATAGTTCTGAAACTCAGAGTTCAGGCTAAGATGTGGCTCTGTTAATCAATATCACCGTGAGTGATTTTTAAAGGCTTAATTCCCCAGTCCATTTGTTTGACCCTTCCCCTCTCAATTTATTCAGGATTCATGGAGCAGCCTGGCCTTCCTTAATGAAGGGAACTCTCACTTCAGGCTGTTTTATTGAAGTATTTTGAAAAGGTACAAAGAAATAACATATTCTGGATTCATTCATTCACTTAATTTTTACTGTGCCAACCAGGATTTGCTTATAGCATTCAGCTTAGTCTCAAAGTCCTTCATAAATTATCTTGGGAAGACTGTTGATACATTATTTTTTTTCACAAGTTGTCTAGCAATAATTTGAAGTTCATTGCATTTGTTTTTCCTATTCCTGACTCTGCCCACCTGCAAATCTGCCAAAGACCATTTCAGCCAGTGCCCAGCCATTTACAAACAGTTTAATTGTGATTCCTTGTGGCACTACTCAAATAACTTTTCAAACAAACACTCTTCAGTCAGACTATTAATTGAGCCTCAAATCACAGAGCAAATAAAACAGGACATCCAGAATTAGCAGTTTGATGCTGCAATCAAACACCTACAACTTTTGCTGAGTTTGAGACATTTTATAGATATTTACTCAATTAGCACAGAGCTCCTGTCACAGTGCAGTAACAGAATTGTGTGAATTAATTTACCAGCCCTCTGAAGTGCATGTGGGGCTTTTTGTTTGTTTATTTTTAATTTGACATATCTTTACTCATCACAATTAAAGCAACAACAAGTAATTCATTCAAGAGTTGAAACAAAACCCTCAAACTGTTGGTGTTTAGGTGGATAAACAAATGAGGCTAAAGCAACAAGGCTTTCCAAAAAAACACAGAAATATCAAGTTCTTGCATGTCTGTGATGCACTTAAAAATCAGACTTCAGACAACTTCTACCAAATCCTAAAGGACAAGTCTGTGGGATTATGTTTACAGTGTTTCTTATCACTGTGTTATTAAGCATCTAATTTTCACCCAATTACTTTCATATTAATATTAATTACACCAATTGCTACTAATTATAAAAATTATTATATAAACGCTATCATTTCTACTGTGGTGTAAATTAACAGCAACCCTATAAAGCAGGATTTATCCCCCTGTCACTGGCACCCCGTGGCTGCCCCAGACAGGTGATTCAGGAAGCTGTTGCTCAACATTCCCAGTTTTACTCTGAGGGCTAAATGAAGCCTCAGAGCTGGTGATCATGGTTCACACAGCCCTATTTTCCTCCTCCTTCACATCCTCTCCAATAATCCCATCAGTAGCTCTGCACTTCCCTTCCTGTCTCCCTTCCTCCACAATTACTTTTGTTCTAGGGAGCTTTTGCTCATCAGTCTTTATTGGTAACTTGTTAATTGACTACAAGCACACACAGGACACACCCTGCAGAGATGCTCCAGGAAGGGCACTCTGGGAACATATTCCAGCACCTCAGCAGACACAAAATGGGAATTTATCCAGTTCAACCAAGCTGGCAAGCCTTGAATCCCACACCCTGCTCTCCTCACGAAGATGGAGAGGCTCTGCTGTGCTGCCAAACCTGGAGGTGCTGAATAATTGCCCTGTTTCAATGGAGTGATGCACCATATAAGCAACTTGTGGATGTCTCCTGCATCCCCTCTGCTCATCCAGCAAGGAGAGGGATGGGCAGGGACCAGGAACAGCCACTCAGCTGAGAACCCAGAGGTGGAAGATGCGTGTGGGATCTGTAAACCACGGAACCTGATCGCTTTTCCCACCCTTATACATCCAAACTAAACCAATATTATAATTTATAAACTAAAACTGGTATTTGCAATACCTGAGAGCTCAGCATCACGTGAGTGAATTCCTTGTGCTCTCCATTTCAGACACAGCCCAACTTCCATGAAGATGTAATGGAGTAAACCCGCCAAACCCCCCAAGTTCTCACTGCCCTGGCCACGAGGGGCACACCGAGAGGCCAAACAGGCCAGGAGCCCACAGCTGGTTCAATATTAACAATTCATCACTGTTATCTTGCTTCTCACATGACAGATCCAGTTACTGATGTCCCTCCTGCTGACACACGTCCCAGAGATGTGTAAGGTCAGATAAAGGGTGGGGAAAAAGGCCATGGATGAGCAGGGTGGGAGCAGCTCCAAGGGAGTCAGTCCCTCCTACAGAAACCAACTGCTCCTACACTGCCAGTGTTTGTTAAAAAGCAGCTATTTGGAAAATAATGTTTGGATTTGCAGGGTGAACAACAACTGCTGCTCATCAGCAAAAGAAAAGTGCATGAAACAGCTTCCTCTGAGAAGCAATGTCTTCACTGCTTTTTAACAATTTACTTCTAAATTAAGTTCCAAGAAGTTTAAATTCTGAAAGGCAAAGGAGAGAGCTCTCTGTGTTTATAAACAGTCAACACTGAGGCTTTGAAAGCCTCTAGGAGGAAGGTGCAAAACATCACAAGCTGATCAGCATCCTCCTGAAGGAGACAACACTGAGTGGTCCTGATAAAGCTCCTCCAAGGAAGGGCTCAAAGCCACACGTGCACAAATGTTGTATATTTGGTTCTACAACTGGCTGTGTTTTACTCAAAACTGATGGTCCAACCCCCTCACACACTTCCTGAAAGTCAAATACTCTCTCCAAGAGAAAGTGAAGAAGAGTTTTAAAAAAGCCTCTTCACAGTGCTGCCAATGCACAATGTGCATTCTTTTATTAAACACTGATCCGATGAATTGCAACCACCAAATCAGGCTGAAAAATCCAAGTATCCTTGAATTTCACTTTGTTTTAAGTCATGAAGCTTTGCAACTTCAGACAGGTAGAAACTGCAGCAGCAACCACTTCTGTTTGCTGTGTGTCTCAGGTAAGGAAATGAAAACTTTGGGGGAGCAGAGAAAAGTGCATAAAACAGACAGAAATGTAAACCCTTAGAAAAAACAAACCAGAAAACCTCCATGACTATAACAGAAGGTTTTATTGGATTAAATCCACCATGAAAATAGGATTGCTGGGTTAACATATCTATCCATTTGTGCTGAGAGAGAAGAGAATTCCTCTCCCATCCCATCACTTTTGACAGCACAGAGGAGAGAATCATTTCACTTGGTGCTGACAACCAAATGGTGCTAAGGATGAGATGTGGAAGCACTTGAAGTGCTTTGAGCTGAAACTGAGGCGGTACCACACACTAGTTCTGATCGAGGCTTAGAGTTCTCTGCCTGAAGAAGTTGCAGTAACAATTCCTAAAACTCATTTTTGTTTTTAGAATTTTTGCAACCTCTTTCCTCCAGCAGACACCAGGTGTTTCAACCAACAGCACTTCTCCCTACAAGTCACCACCTACTCCAGCCCCACGAACTGAAAACGTGTTTATGAGCAGATCCTTCTTCACAAGGGCAATTCCCACTTGCTCGCTGCTAGCAGCTGTAAAAGGATCTGCTCTGCAGTAATTGGGTTCTTAACCAGCTCAGACACAACTTTCCAACCCACTACCAGTAACATTTGTCTTATTTTTAAACGTGCAGCCAACGCTGCCTTTCACACCACTGCTGAGAAGGGCACTGGCTGAACTGTTCTAAACTGCATTTTTACAAATCAGGACGTTATAAATTACACAGAGGTGGGGATATTCAGTTTAACTCTGCCCACAGGATTAACTAATGCTGCCCATAAAGACTAAACATGCTTTACGTGCTCTTAAGCACCTCTGCTGTTCATCATGTTACTAAAAGCTGTCTTAGACAGCAATTCCCCTTCTACTCTGAGTAAGCCTCTGTCCTTCGAGCCAGCGAAGCAGCAGCACTCACACTGCAGAGGCACATTTATATCTTTGATTGCACAGTTAACTCCCAATTTGCTTCTCTAGTTTATTTCTCTGTAGCTTTTATAAGTAAAAGCCAGGGCTCTGAAGTGTAAATTGCCAGTTAATCACATTCAGGGATTATGGTATAACCTAATAAGGAACTGCAAACATCATTAGGGTAAGGACTACCTGTGCAAACTACTCACACACCATTGCTGCTCCTCTGGCAAGAGCAAGAAGGGTAAGACTGTTCAAAAAGAGCTCAAGATTTTATTTCCACAGGCACTCATCAACAGAATTACTGCTCAAAATCGTTGTAGTGTCAAAAAACCCCAAGCTGCTCTTGCTTTATCACTTCAGAATAAAAAGAGAAAGAGTCAACAGGCTGCATTTGAGCAGGTTACCACTGGTCCTTCCTACTACGTGTAAGACCAGACCTGGAACAGCCTGCTCAGCTACTGAGCATCACCTGATCAATCCCAGAGAGCAGCTGCACAAAAGGCATTTTACAAATGCTGGCATGGAACAGAAGGACTGGGGGAAAAAAGTTAATTCAAGTCATTCATAATCATCCAAATGATAATATATTAAGGATGTAAGAGTCTCAACTGCAACCTTAGAAGGCTGAGCAGAAAACACAAAGCTGTTTCGAAGCAGAAGAGTTTTGTGTAGTATTTCATTTCCGTACAATCAGATTAAAAGCCCATTTGCTGTGTCTTGTGCAGTGAGTGCTGCAGGAATCCCACCTCCTCCAGCAGCTCCGGACACTGCTCCATCGTTTTCTGCCAGGACTCCAGAGGAGGCAGCACAGCTGAATTTCCATCTGCCCTCCCCCTCCAGAATCCATGATTCACTGGAGGAAAAGGCGTTTTTGCTTGTGATGGCTTGTGGGCTATTTTTGGGTTTGAAGTTAATCCAGCTCTGAGCTGCTCCAGCAGCGACGTCTCCGCTCAGCCTCCGCACAGGAACTCCAGACGCTGCCGTGGGGAAAACTCTCTCCAGGCAGCCTGAGAATCCAAACCAAGGCTTCTGATGAGTGACTCTGCCTAATTGCCTCTGCTCCCACCCAGCTATTCACAGGCACAGGTGCCTGGTCGCGGGGAGTGCAACGCTCTCTCCCCCAGGGAAGAGTTTGCAGCTCAGGGCAGCAATTTTTGTCACCTAAATCCTGTCCCAACGAAGAGCTCTGAGCTGGAGCTTGACACTGGTACTCCAGCACCCACCAGGGCTGTGAGGACAAGCTCAAGGCACAGAGCATGTACAGGCAAGCCTTTCAAAACAGATTCTGCTAAAGGGAATGGATTGTTCCATGCCTCATCCACTGGGAATTGCTAAATGACCTAGCAGAGCACAAAGCTGGCACCAGCTGGCAAATGAAGATTCCTCAAAGATGGGGTGAAAGCGGGTTAATTTTCCCTCTGGTTTTAAGGAGAATGAAGATACAAAGCTCACACTGCAAGAGGTGCTTCAAGTGCCAGGTAAAAAGGCAGGATTCTCAGAATGGGCTTTTAAAGTCAAACCTATTCTGAGATGGCCAGGCCAGTGGTGTGGTACAAGGGCACGGAGTGCTAGAACAAGGGGAGTGGCTTTGAGCCAAAAAAGCAGGTCTAGATTGGGTATTAGGAAGGAATTGTTCCCTGAGAGGGTGGGGAGGCCCTGGCACAGGGTGCCCAGAGCAGCTGTGGCTGTCCCTGGATCCCTGGAAGTGTCCAAGGCCAGGCTGGACATTGGGGCTTGGAGCAGCCTGGACAGTGGAACATGTTCCACTATCCCAGGATGTACCTGGATCATCTTTTAGGTCCTACCAACCTAAACCATCCCTTGATTTTATGATTCTGTTCCATTCTGTTCACCCCAGGAGCCCAAGAGGAGAGGCACGAGCGAGAGGGAAGGTGAACCCTAAGGCCATGTCTGAAGTTAAACCAGGGTGCTTACATCCCCTTTTTCGTGCTGAACAAGTGCACACATATGGCTTCCCATGAGTTCCATAACCATAATCCTGCAGGCACTGCACCTCCTACTTCAGAAAAAGGCCTGTGGAACGCTGCTGCAGGAGAAGGGCTGGAAGCCTGTGCTTCATTCCACATTCTCCATCACTGGGCACTGCCCTTACCCATCTGGGGCAGCACCGCTGAGCGCTCTCAGGCATGCAAAACACATCCAGCAATTGGGGTCTTTGCTTGTAAATCCAAGGGGTTACTCAGAATCCACCTGAAGCTGCAGTTCCAGGTCCAGCAGCTGAAGAGGCACCAGCGCTGCCCCTGCCACAGCTCTGCTCAAAGCAGCACCAGAACAAAGAACAGCAGGGACAGCTCTGAACAGCTGATGCTCTTCAAAGAGCTGTGCCAGAGCTGAACTCAGGGTGCAGACTGGGGCTTCCTCAGCCCCCAGCACCGAAATGGGGCAGAGGGTTTCACCTGCTTTTACTGAGAGTGAGCCAAGCCCTGGTGCCACTTGGTTTGTGAGGCTGTGGCCACTCCTCTCAGAGCAGGTAGGGAGTTTTTCAGTGAAGCTCCTGTTCTCCTGCTGAGGCAGAGCTAGGGAAGGATCCTGGAAGGATCCCTGGTGGCAGGCCCCTTCTCCCCAGCCTGTTCTGCAGGAAATGCTCCCACGCAGGAGCTGCAGCGAGCAGCTGAGCCCTCACCCAGCACAGGCAGTCCTCAAACCCTCTGAGCCAAGGCACCAAACTCACTGGAGAGGGATCAAAGCCAGCCCCGGAACCAGTGGGTTCCACACTGGCCTCATCTCTCATCCTAAACGTCCTTCCCAATTCCTTTCCCCACATCTCCTGCCTCCCAGGCATTCATTCAACAAAAACAACAAAACATAAACAAGTCGAGGTGTTTCTCCCACATGCTGAGGCAGAAACAGAATTGCTGTGAAGTCTCTTCCTTCCAGAAGAATATTCCAAAGGCACTTGGCCCCTGTGGTGATGGGGTCCTACCTAGATGAGGAAATCCACCACCTAAGGGGCCTCCACACAGGACCACAACTGAAAGGGATATAAAAGCACACTCTGGATCCAAATCTTTTCCAGTTGTTCATATACAAATCCTCAGTGAGGTAATTTTCTCCTACTACAAAGAATCATAGGAGTTACAGCACCTGCTGTTACTCCAAGTGCCATTTAAGCTATACCTGTATTAATAAAATTGGATTATATTAAGAAAATTTAAATTTTTTCCAAACGCATCCAATTTTCAGCTTAAAAATCAAATCCCACTCTATACAATAACTTCAGCTATAATTATACAAAGATACAGAAAAATCACAGTCACTTGTCACACAAAAAAAATTTCTTCTTCCCTGCATCACCTTAAGAATCCATATTGGGGCAGTAGTTTTGCTTGGGAATAGCAGTGTGTCCTATGGAACAGGTGGAGGAACAAAGCAGGGAAACAGCCCTGCTAATCTGGTATTAGCAGGGATTGCTTACAAAGAAAAACAATTCCTGCATGGGTTTAAAGATTAAACAGAATTTTACGCTGAGAGACTGTTCAGGTTGTGTTTTCTCTTTTATTTTAATATGTGATGGGGTGGGGGAAAAAGAACTGTGGAGTAATTAAGGTTGGGAAAGCCCTCTGAGATGATTGAGCCCTACCAGGAACCCAGCACTGCCAGCTCCACCACAAAACCACGTCCCTCAGCCCCACACTGACACTCTGAGCACTCCCAGCGCTGGGGACTGCATCCCTGCCCTGGGCAGCCTGGGCCAGTGCTTGACAATCCCTTCCATGAAGAGATTTTCCCCAATATCCCACCTGAACCCCCAGCTCGGGGCTGTTTCCTCTTGTCCTGTCCCTCATTCCCCGTGAGCAGAGCCCCAGGCTCTTGGCATTCAGCACCCACATGAAGCTCCAGAGGCAGGGAGTATCCAGAGCATCCCACAGCACTGCAGAGGTCCCAGGAACACAGCCCAGGTCCTCTTTAGCTCATCTTTGACTTCAGACAGGCTACAACCACAAACACACTCAAAGCTGTTGTTTTCCTGAGGACAGCTAAAGAAAGAGCTCATGCACAAGCTTAGAAATGAGAGTCTGGTTTAATGCTGGAAGGGTTCTGACAGTTTGCCAAGGTTGCTTTTAGGTTTCTCTCTCTTCAGTTTCTTTAATCTCCCACTACCAGCAAAGAAAAAAATTAAAATAAAATACAACCATGAAATTTTTGAAAATGAAAGTCGATTTTTTATCCAGCAGATCAGCTACTGGGAAGGCTTCTACCCCACCCTCCCACGCTTCCAAGGCTCCACTCCTGCTCATCCAGGCACAGCTTAAGCACATCCAAAGCCCTTCCCTGGCTCAGCCTCACGTTGGGCACGCACAGGTCCAGCTGCAGGTGAGCTCTTTGGGGCAGCCAAGGCAGCCACCCCCAGACACTGAGCCTGGGCAAATGGGATCAGTCACACCTCATTTGGACACGGCCCCGTGACGAGGCCAGGAAGAGCTGGAGATGGACACACGTCCCCTTCAAAGTGTAATTACAACAGGAGTGCCCAGAGCGTCACACAAAGTTCACTCCTAACAACAACCAAATCCATTTAAATCGCCCTGGTTCCACTGGAATCACAGTTGTGGCAATTTAATTATTCTCCCCTGATGCAGAGCGTTCACCAAAGAGCTTTGCACAGGCTGAAAATGATGGTATTTAAATAACTTTACACTGGTGCCCTGGGAGTTGCTGGTGAGCTGGGGGAACACGAGAAATGGGTCACCGTGACATAACAAAAGAGCTCATCACAACACTGCCCCTGGGAGCCCTGAGAAACATCCCCTGGTGCAGCCTGGATAATGCTTAGGCCATAAACTGCTTGGAGATCACCTGAGCTAGGGCATTCCAGGGCTGCTCCAAAGCCTGCTGAGTTCTAATGTGTGATTTACACCCTGGGTGGGGACAGGGGCGTGCAGGGAAGAGAGGAGAGGAAAAGAGGCCACGAGCTGAACGTTGGCATCTGATACAGAACAGATGAACTCACTTTATTAAGCTGACTGCTTAATAAAAGTCTATCTCAGCAAATAAAAAACGAGAATTCAATGCTGTCCCATTAAGGAGTTATTTGTATTTCAGCTGTACACTCCTCGTGCTGCTGGCAAGGATTTACTGGTTTTTAAAAGCTGCACTAACCCCAGTGCTTCTGCAGAACAGATCTGTTGTGCTGAATTGAGGAGCCCTATCTGTTAAACCTGAGTTTGCAGTGAGGAAATCAGTAGCTGCTCTAGAAATCGATTAAACTGAGCCCCTGCCCCCACACTCCTGCCCTGAACGTGGCAGGGTTTTGGCAAAATATTCTCCTTCACAAAAAAAAACCACGGGCCAGTCTCTCACTTCTGGCACTTCACTGCAAGCCAAACATTTTTCCCCAGAGAAGCATGAAAATCTAGTGTGTGCCACAGCGAAATATATCAAAAACACAGCCTGGAAATACCCTCTCTCAATAAGGCTGGGATTCTAAACCGTGGCTGCAGTAGGTGGGAGTTCAAATATTAAATATTGTGAGATTTGACAAACATTCCCAGCCCCTCTGTGTAACAATCTTCACCCTCTTTTTCTCCCCAGCCCCTAACCTGTGCTTTGGAAGATGGCTGAACCCTCCAGCTTCCTATCCCTGTACTGTAGATACATCTTATTTTATTAATTCCATGATGTACTGGAATGACAGCCATGGATAGGGAAGTCGTGAGAGCTTTTCCTGCATGCTCCCCACACAATTATTTTAAAACACTTCCCCAGCTGCCAGCTTCTCCTCCTGACAGCTGGCCCTGGCTCCCTCCTGGCCACAGCCTGGCTTCCCTCCACAGAAGATGCAGCCAGAGGCTGGAGAGATGCATTTGGAACAGAACGCAGAGATCTGAAGCTCTTTACAATTGGTTTATTATCTTTTCTCCTTCAGTTCTAGAGTGCACCAGCATGCTCCTTGTCTGCTGAATGCTCTGCATGGGAAGCAAAATAATGGTGCAGAGCCCTCAGGCAGATGAACAGGGGCAGTGCCAGCACTTCTTGGTTATCCCCAGAAAATGCACATCCTAATTCAGCAGAACCCTTAAATGCAGTGCTCCCAGTAGTCCCACTGACTTCATTAACTACCTGTGTGCAGTTTAAATGTTTCTGAAGGATTAGCAAAGCTTAGCCCTGCCTGATGCTGAGCTTCAAATGAATTTGGCAGGACAGAAACTGAACGCTTGGAATCAAACTGTTAAAGGAACTGCACGGGAGCATTTATTCCTGACAAGCCACACTTGAACTTACAGACTGCAATTCATGAGCCTCCGCTCCTTTAAAGCCCAAAGCAGTTATCTTCACAGCTTTAAAAGAAATACAGAAGAGTTGTGAGGTCAGCCCCATCTTTTGAGCATTTTACTCCCCAGAAAAGCCCCTCCAGCAGAGCAGCCCTCAGCTTTCCTTTTCAGAGCGTACTAAATTATTCAAACACCATCCCAATTTCAAAGACAAAGTGGGTTCCTAAACACATTTCCTATGCAAGTGTTAATGCTGGGTTATTTGCAAACATCCATTGTGGGATTCCAGCACAGCTACACATTCTACTCCATCACGGATAAACCCCTGCTCTGTTATTAGCAAACAGCTCCCCACTTCCCATCTGCAGCTCTTGTAAGTGACAGAAAAGTAAATCATGACACTACTTCTAAAATTCCAAGTGAAAATATGCAGGTTTGCATGAAGAACACATCATTGCCAGGCTCCACAATGTCCTTTTTGTGCTTCTCAACCAAGAGCTGCTTCCACACTGCTGACACTCAGCCTGCTGATCAACCCAGAGAATTCAGGTAACACCCTGCAGTGAGCACTAATTACCTCAAACATCAATTACAAGCCAAATAAAGCCATTTGCAAGGAGTGACAGTCAGGATCTTGCGAGGACTTGATGTCATTCAGCATTATTAAATTTGAAATCCATCCTCATCCCATGTTGTGCAAGCCAGACCACAGCTAAGCTGATTTACCACGTCAGGTTACACTTCGTGGCCCTGAAACACACGATCTGGAAACAGGAGGAGGGTCTATAAAAAGGCACATAAAAGCAGCTCATAATCTACCAGAACACACACAAGATAAGAAAAGAATCATTAGTTCAATATCAACACTGTATTTCAAATTTACTGGGGTAAGAGAACTGTAATCTCTTCCAAATAAAGCTAAGTCAACATCTACAAATAAAAGCTACTATATTTATTTTATATCATATTTATTCTCTTTATCTACTACACCTGGTTTTTATAAAATGTTACACCTGTAAGAACACAGCCAAACCTGAGAAGATGCATCAATGCATGACAATCTCAAAATGATCATGGAAAGATGACACAAAGGACGTGATGGAAACCTCTGAAAGCCAAGTTCCCATCTAGCAGAGTCAGAAGAAATTAAGAATTAGAAAAAAGTGTCCTCGCTTATTTGTTTGGACAAACAGATGTTATTTGGCCCAGTACTTGTATCAGCAGCTGAGAGTCTATAAAACAAGCCCAAAATTTCAACACAGAGAGGGGATCCCTTCCTAACAGGTGGAAATAACAAGAACATCTGCTCTTGTGCTCCAAGTGTTGGAGGGAAGGCAAAGAGAACAAGAGCAACGAGCTTGGTTAATTATTGCCATTCAGAGGCAGCCCTCAGCTGAAGGCAGAGCTGTACTCCACCTCTCAGGAGCTGAGCAAGTTTTCCAACACCCTCATCTTTCATTGGGGTGGACACGGAGCCAGGAGCACAACCCTGGGGATCTGCAATGCCTGGGAGCCTGCTCCTGGTGCTCTCCTGGGAGAGGGAGAACCTTCCCAGCAGGAAGGCAGGGACACCGTAGTGGTTTCTGACTTGGGATTAAAAATACCAGCGAGTGTTTTCTAAGCAAGACAAGACATTCAGTCACAGACACCTTTTAATTGCATTTCACGTGGCATTTACAGTTGGGTTCCCTGAATCCCTTTTCTGGAGGGAGGAGAGGAAAGAGGGGGAAGTCCTGTGTTTTCCAGGCTGGCTGCTCTGGAAGGATTTTCTTCCCTTTCTTACATAAAGAGCAAGCTTTCCATTAATGCCACGGATCCAGCACCAGATGGTTCCAGCAAGAAGCACTGGGGCTCTAAGTAGGTTTTCTACGCCCACTCCATGGAACTGGAATCTCAGCAGCACTCCCGACACGTGAATGGCACAGCTCCCTCAGAAGTGTGGTACAGACCCTGCCAGCCACACTCCCATGGAGCAGGACTGAGTCCTTGCATCCCCAGCACTCCTCAAACAGCAGGGAGGATGCACAGCAGGGAAAGCCCTGAGTCCAACAAGCCACTCGTGGCTACTCGGGGATTCTCCTGGCAGCTCGAGCAACAAAGGAAATACAGACTCAGCAATTTAATAAATCTACTGATGCTTTGTCAGCAGCACTGGCTACTGAGAGTCCTGGGTAAACCTGCCACGCTTCTCAGGGCTTCAGGTTGATCCATTTACTTAATTATAAACAAGAGATCAGACAGCAATTCATTTTGCTTTGTTGGGAGGTGGGGATTTTTTATTGAAGTCATTAAGTCCAAGCAACAGCAAACTTTTCATTGTGCTCTTTTCTACTGCAGTGCTAAGATTTTTCTCAGAATAACCTAGTTGGGAATTTCCTTTAAGTTCATTGTGTGCTTTAAGTGTGGTATAGTAGCAAAAAAATTCTGAACTAGAACAGCAGCTCCCCACAACTGCAGGTGGCTCCAGCTCAAGGGACTCTGTCCACTTGCTGGATCTTGCCAGGTTTCAAAAGATGCATTATCAAAACAAAAGAAACATCAAGAAAACACAATTCTAAGAACACAGAGCTGCCAGGGTACCTGAAATCACTGTAAATACCAGTTGTAAAGTGTTCTCCAAGAAAAAAAAAACCAACCCCAAAAGCCTTCAACTTGAAGTTCTGAAATACCCAAAAGCAGAAGAAAACCCAACTGGTAAATAGAACGTGGCTGCTGTGCAGGAGGGCTGCTAAAAGCTTTCTAGGATAAAACTGTATTTGGATATTTAATGAAAAACACAAGGTGCAGTGGGCTGCTTAGTCAAATACACTGTGCATACTACATCAAAATGTATTCTTTTAACAAAAACGTGAATATCAACATAAAATCTCACTGCAGCTCATTTTCATTGCCTCCACTCAGAAGTTGTGCTGTATCACTGCTGTCTGCAAAGCTCTACAAGTCCATTTTCATGAGGGGAAAAAGCAGCTGGGGCATCCAGGCCCCTCCAGCCCCTGATCCAGGCAGGCTCCGTGTCCCAGCACAAAAAGGCAGGAGAGAAATGTCACCTTTCCCTTGTGCACTGCCAGAAAACACCCACAATTACAGCGATGATGCTTCCAGGCTCATGGCAAGAGGCAGTCACAACACTTAAAGCTCATTTCTCAACCTCACCTTGGCCTCCCCAGCACAAATGAGCTCCCTCAGCCAGCACAGGGGGAAGAGGTGGGAAAAAGGAATGATCCTGGAAAACTGGGAGCAGGGAAAGGTGTCCAAGGCAGACAAACCCCTATTTCTTCCTTCAGCACTATCCGTGCTGTATTTAGCACACACAAACTGTGCAACCACCATGGAATATTTTGTTGGATGAGGAAGGACAAAAGGATGTCAGTGGCTGTTTTGCCACGTCTGGTTGATTGAAATAAAATAAAGCACAAGTTGTGAAAGCCACCAGAATCTGAGATTTTTTGGTGGGTTTGGGTTTTTTGTGGGTTTTTTGTGGTTTTTTTTTTTTTTTTTTGTTTGGGGGGTTTTTAGTGGGTTGGTTTGGTTTTGTTGTTTTTTTCATGTGTTTATTGGGTTTGTAAAGAAAAACTAGCACGTAAAGGGAAGGGAAGTTTTCCAAAGTATAAATTATTGTCCACACTACTTTTATGAAGGGAAACAGGATTTTTTTTCTTGCTATCAAAGCAAGTGAGTGAGCAGGGCTAGGTTTTTCAGCTGCCTTAAGTAAGGCTGCAGTGATGTATTCCTTCAGCTCAGGCTGCAGCATGAAAAATCCCATTGTCAGAGGTGCAGAACATCACCCAGCCACCTCAGAAAGAGCCCTTTTCCCAGAGCTACCAGAGCAGCAAACCCTAAAGCAACTACTTCACACAGAAATACCATAATTAATAGTTAATGAGTTGGTGCTGTGCAGCTGCCTTCTGCTGTTTGTAATCCTGCCCTGCCAACAGGGAGCCTTCAACGTGGACTTTGATACTCAACAGTGGATTACTGGTCACATGTAAATAAAAATATCTGCAGCTCCGTGGGTAGTGAGACACCAAAGAATTGGACATTGGTGTCAAGTTTGAAAATAAATGTAAAGAACTCCCATCCCCATGAAGGAAGTGAAAAGAAGAGCCCATACAAAATTGCCATGTGAGGCCATGGTAACAGATGGACCCCAAATATAAACTCCTGGGAGGTTAGGAAAGCTAAGCAAAACAAAGTTAAATTTGGGAGGGCTGTGTGTAGTGCTTTTAGGGAGCTAAGCAGAGCAAGGATGGCAGGAAGCTCCCAAAACTCTGCTTTCCAGCTACAACTGAACATGGAGAAGGGGCTCTGCTCTGGAATGAGCACCAGGGCTTGCAGCAAGTATCAGAGAAAGGGATTGGTCAGTAGAAAGAAAAACTCACAGCAAGAACAAAGTCACTTGCTCTCCAAATGCTGCAGTGCCAGGGGAGATCATAAATTAAGCAGATAAATAATTTAGTCTTTTACCTGCTCTGTTTGGGGACGTGGTGTTTTGAGACAGGATTTTTTCAAATACTGAGGAATAGCAGAACAACTTGGTTCTCTGGGCACCCTGTGCCAGGGCCTGCCCACCCTCACAGGGAACAATTCCTTCCCAAAATCCCACCTAACCCTGCCCTCTGGCAGTGGGAAGCCATTCCCTGTGTCCTGTCCCTCCATCCCTTGTCCCCAGTCCCTCTCCAGCTCTCCTGGAGCCCCTTTAGGCCCTGCCAGGGGCTCTGAGCTCTCCCTGGAGCCTTCTCCTCTCCAGGTGAGCACCCCCAGCTCTCCCAGCCTGGGTTCTTTACAAGAAGTCTTCCAGTTCAAAGAACAATTATCCCCCAGGAGGTCTGGAGATGCAGAGCAGCAGCTCCTGCATTCAGCCCTGCTTTACTCACACCTCAAGTGCATGGGCAGAGCACCAGCACATCCCCACACTTTGTATTAAACACAAAATTAGCCAAGAGAGAAGAGAATTTATCAGCTCTGACAGCATCCCAAGCTTCCCAGTCCCCAGGCACTGCTGTTTATTTTGGCTATTTCCACATCCCAGACAACACTACTTATTGCAGCTTAGAAGTCTGACTTCTGTGAAACAGAAAGCTAATTAGAGATTTGAGCTTCTCCATCTCCCAGGCATGGAACACATGGAGCTCAAGCCACCCCACACCAACACTGCTCTCCAGAAACAAAAGCAACCTGCTTAAGTTAAAGAAGAAAAAGATATTGTTGATTCTGACAAGGAACTCCAGTTAAATCACTCTCTGACCAGCTGGCAGAAAGTCACTAGCAGCACACTTGAGTCTTTTCTGTTATTTTCCCTGTCTTAAAGAAGATGTTCTAATTGGTGAGGGTAATACTGTACCGAGGACATTGGTAATTAAGGCAGACTTCCTGACAGTCCCATCACCTGGGCAGGAGCAGCTCTGCAGTAGCTGGGACATCACTACCAGCAGCAGTTCGTGCCTGAGTGGGAGCCCTGCCCAGCTCACTCCCCAGCAGTCCCAACAACCACTCAGCTGAGCACACGCAGCAAAGTGGAAATCCTGTGCTCAGCTGAGCAGGTGACATAGATTTGAGATATTTTCTTGGCATTTCAGCTGCCAAGGAGCATGATGGCTTACAAATTGGCTGTTTGTCTCTAAATGGTTTTTCCAGGTCCTTTTGTAAGAGTTTTAAAGGCAAGCTTCAAGGGTTTGGTTCAAAAGGCTTTGAGCATTAAGCTTGTTCCAGTTCATCACTGCTCCTGGGGGAAAACAGAACCAGTTGTGATTACAGGTCAGTCTTATGTGGACTGGAATCACCCCCAAAATTGCAGAGCAAATCACACCAGTTTTATGGCCTTTATTATTACAACAGCCACCTTCCACAATCTATTCATACAGACAGAATACCAGAGCATAAATCAGCATAATGCACGAAGGCTGACACAGTTACAGACCTGCACACACAGAATTATTAAGCAGAGCTCTGGTGACCTTTGCCAGGTACCTGTGTAAAGTCAGTTCAGTGTGCTGGCGATGCCAAGGTTCGTTGCACTGTTAGCATGAGGGAAGTACATTCTCAATTAAATCATGTTAGCTGGAAAAGGACTCCTCATCTCCTCCTGAGAGGTTTCATGAGTCCCTTCACTCGCAGCAAGATGACTCAAAACAGCCTCAGGGGCTCATGCCATGCCACACAGAAACTGCTGCTGCTCCTTTCTCAGGAGCCTGGGAAGCACCTAATTAAAGATGTTCACTCAGAAAAAGCCACTTAAAACAATGGCAGCGCCCCAGGAGCAAAGCCACGAGCCTCAGACCACACACAGCACTCCCTCAGCAGGCAGGCCAGACTGGCACCTGATTTACCAGCAGTTTTCACTCCTCCAGAGTAAAATACTCAGATGAGGTCCTGATAGTGCCCACAGTCCCCAGAGCCAAGGGAGGTCAAGGAAATAATACGTTTTTCATGAGCAAGTGGAGGTGAAGATCATGGCTTATGTCAGCAAGTTCTGGTGATGTATCACATTACATAATAAGGAAAGCTCGGTGCTGGAGAGCCCTTTCCTCCAGAAGTTACATAACTCTGCAATGTGTTTAAAAAAATTATCCTTTCTTGCTTCCAGAGTGAGCAGGCGAGAGGACAGACAGCCCTCAGTCCCCTGAGCAGGAGCTGCTCTGATCAGATGCATTCGGATGGAGATGAGATCGCTGTAGGAAGTTGTCAGATGGGTGAAAAAAAGAGGCAGGTGAGGAGGAAAGAAAAAAAAAAAATCACTGCCAGCACATAAAAACACCCCGTGAGATGAGAGCCTGGTGTCTGTTCTGGAGCACCAACAGCAGCCCTGGGTTCTCAGTGATGAGTTCCAAGACAGGCACACTTCTACCTAAAGTTGTCACTGTGCTGAAGAAGAGTAGAGAGGGTAGGAAAAAACACCCAGACCATGTGGTTTTTTCTGCTTTTCCAAGGATTGCTGGCTTCCTCCAAGGTGCAAAGCCCCACTGGAGATCCTGAAGTGTCCTTGATCCCCTTGGACAGCCCCGAGCAGGCTCCAGCAGAGCCCATTGAGGGATGTGTGCTCACACACACTGAGCTGCTCCTGCCCTCCCCTCCAGAGCCCGAGGCTCAGCTCCCAGAGCTCCCACCTGGAGCCCTGCCCCAGGAATGTGTGGGGGCCCAAGGGGGACACAGGGAGGCTCCCCTGGAGAGCTCAGCTCGCAGTGCTGCCCTGGGTCCTGGCAGCCTGAGGCTGCAGCCATCAGCCAGGTGATGCTGCAAGGACTGCACTGCTGCAGCACCTGTGCACAGCCAAACCCCATCTCACCACATTGCTCTGAAGAGACTTCAGCAAATCTCCTTTTTAGGATTAAAAGCAACCTGTGCTGCTCCACAGAGAGTCCAGACCCAAGACCAGCCATTCTCTTTTTTTAAGCACCAAAGGCCAGGAAATTTAAAAGGCACAAGTGGGGAAAGCAGGAGCAGAAATTAATTTCCCTGCCTCCCCTCCTTCAGCTCCCAGTCACCTGCACATCAGGCTCTGATGAAATATTGAACCAGCACCTAGGTGTGCTCCATCCACAGCAGGACACGGCCACGGGAGCCTGGTGTGGGCCTGGCAAGCTTCCTGTCACTAGAAATAAATATGAGCAGCAACTCTTGACCTTTGATTCAAGAGGTCTCTCCCACCTTATGTGAGGCAGTTTTTATCACCCTTTTAGAATTCCCTTGCAATGCAAGCCAGGAGCAGCTATTGAATTACATCCACAGTCTCAGATCACTGCCTTCAAAGTTTTCCTCCCAAGCCGTTTGGAAAAAAGGTCACAGGTAAGTTCTTCACTACTGATTCTCCTCCCTTCCACGCCTGGCACTTTCATCTCCAAGCACCTGAGTGGCACAGGCACAAACACAGCCCACCAGGCAAGGGCAGTGCTCCATGTCAGCACTAACACTGCACCAGCACTGGTGTCACAACCTCAGCAAACCTGAAATAAAGCCAGCTTTCTCCTCTCCTGAAAGACAAAGTCATCCTCTCAACCCTTGACAACATCAAGCACTCAAGAAGTGGTGGACTCAATTAAAAGCTTAAAATAGAATCAAGCCTGAAAGCTGAATATAGATTTTTACCTTATTCAAATGGAGCTGGTTCATTTGCATCAGATCCCAGCCCTCCCCCTGCACAGCAGGGCCTCACTCTTGGGGTCTCAATCAGGGAGAGGACAATCTCCCTGTACTTCCCCCATAGCTCCACATTCTGTGCCCAAAAAGAGCAATTAAAAGTCACCTGCAGTCATTGTGAGCCAGGAGAAATCCAGCCAAGATGGAAATCCCTGACAAACATCAACTCCCAGCTGCATCCCAAACCTTGAAGAAGGCCAGGAGATTGCTCCCCCACCTTCCCCTGCTGCTTTCTTTGCCTCGTTACAGAATTAAGTGAATTCACACCCAGGAAATCTGAATTACTGTGGTGCAGTCAGAGATGTATTACATGCAGGTCTTTGTCTCCACTTGCGTTTGTCAGGGAAGTCTGGCTAGAAATCTTATTAACATGCAAATAATGTATATTATATTTCAATCAGTTGCTATAGAGAGCTGCTCACTAGCAGCATTTTTCTTATCTAGCACAGCAGCAAGACTCACTCCGTCTGCACAGATGCCTTGCAGCAGAATAATTTCTTCCCTGCGAATATTTTAAGATGGCACCACTTGAAAAGAAAGTTTCCCTCCGCACTTTAAGACAAAACTCAACTCATGAGGCATCTCGGGCTGCATTCACAGCAGCCTTTCTAAGAGCGGAGGTGTTGCCATTAGAAACCAGATGCGCTTTCGTGGCTGAGAGCGAAGCCAGCAGAGGGAGCACGGCCCGAGCCCGGGATGCTGCCTGGGATGGGGAGAGATGGGGAGCGATGGGGAGGGATGGGGAGCGATGGGGAGGGATGGGGAGCGATGGGGAGAGATGGGGGGGGGGATGGGGAGTGATGGGGAGTGGTGGAGGGATGGGATCACAGCTCTGCTCCGACAGGACAACAGCGGCGACAAACACCCGCGGGTCGGGGTTTCGGGTTCTGCTGTGAGCACTGCCCTGTCCTGCAGCCTTTCGCCCTCTGCAAATATTTTGGCTGCTGTGCAGCAGACTCAGCTCTGGAGCCAGGCTGGGAGAGCTGGGGGTGCTCACCTGGAGAAGGGAAGGCTTCAGGGAGAGCTCAGAACTCCTTGCAGGGCCTGAAGGGGCTCCAGGAGAGCTGCAGAGGGACTGGGGACAAGGGATGGAGGGACAGGACACAGGGAATGGCTTCCCACTGCCAGAGGGCAGGGATGGATGGGATATTGGGCAGGAATTGTTCCCTGGGGGTGCCCAGAGCAGCTGTGGCTGCCCCTGGATCCCTGGCAGTGCCCAAGGCCAGGCTGGACGGGCTTGGAGCAGCCTGGGACAGTGGGAGGTGTCCCTGCCATGGCAGGGGTGGAATGAGGTGATTTATGGTCCCTTCCAACCCAAACCAGTCTGGGATTCATTCTCTGATTCTAACATCATCTGTTTTTCCTGCCACCAACCATACAAACAACATCATTAAACTCAAACAAGTTTGTTTAGAGTCATGAAGGCACCCAGGATTTTAAGAGGCTTGTTTGTCTCCAGTGTGCTGTTTAACACAACCATTTCTCACCTCAGTGTCCGAGCAGCCCATTAAGAGAAGATCATTAACTCTGACTTGCCCAGCTGTAAAAGAGCCATCAGTCCTAGGGCTCAGGCAAGCCAGGGCAGAGAACAGGTCAGCAGGAGGGACTGGGGAAACACCTCCTGCTCCTGCTCCTGCTCCTGCTCCTGTCCCTGTCCTCAGCCACAGCAACAACTCCTATCCAAATTTCTGGTCAGCAAAACCAGCATCTCTCCCACTGTAGCACAGCAGTTATGACAGCTGAGAATTCCAGGATTTCAAGGAAATGCCAGAAGCATCTGGAGAGGAGTCCCCTAGCAAGGAAGTGGAATAAAAGCAGCCCAGGGACAGGTGCCCAGCAGAATGCACCACCACATCCATCTCCTCAAACCAGGCTGCTCTGCTGCACCACAGCCTGCTCACACTGTCTCCATTTCCAATTCAACAATTCTGCTGAGAAAAACAGTGCAATTAGGCAAGGATATGGGCAGAAGGGAATTATGACAACCTCATTCACGGGCTCGCTGAGCTAAGATGAAAGGCAGGAGCGCTGGCAGGTACAGCCTAAAAGTATCTGCAGGCTGCAAAACACACCAAAAAAAAATGTTAATTAACATAATAGAGAGGGTCTGAGTCGGAATGATGGGATCGAATTAGAATAACGCAAGTGTGGGCTGCACATCAGGAATTACTTCTGACCTGTAAAATCCACTTACCTAAGCAGCTTCCCACACACCTCCTTGGTGCCTGGCACGGGATGACCTCCCTGCACCTGCACGCAGGAGCCTTGGGCACAGCACAGAGAACCAACCCTGCACTCGCCTGGTGCCTGCTCTGGGGGCAGCTCTCCCCAAACTGGGGGCTGTAACCCCGGCTGAGCCACGAACTCCAGGGAAATTCGGTGCTCTGTGGGTCTGCACCACACAGGGGCCACCAAACTGAGCAGTGTCAAACGGGGGCTGCTCTTCCTGCCCTTAAGGAACCCCCAGACTCTGCAGCCACTCTGCACAAACTCTGTGTCTGAAGGCCACGCTCTGGGCACCAGACCCTGCACTCAGCACAAGAACAGCCACCCGCTTCTGCTGGCTCTAAAAAATAAAATAAAGCTTTTTGAGATGCTACTTGCAAGGAGGATTTAAGAATTTACTATTTCAGTGTTAATAATTTAGTCCCCCATCAGTATGCTGGAGGAAGACACCTTGGAATGCCTTGCTCTTTTTCTTTCAGAGCTTCTGTGATCTGCTCTCAGATCAGCTCTTCCTAAAGATACTTCTTTGGGTGTGCTGTATTTTGCTTCAGGTTTTCAAAAAAAGCTGCAACTTATTTTTGTGCCAGAAGACACCTTCCCTAAGGACTGGGGGAGACTTGTCTTCCCAAGCAAACAGCCAGGGCAAGAAGGCTGCAAGGTTCAGAAATGTGCAAGCCTGCACCTCACCTTCTCCCAAAGGTTTGTCACTCAGAGGGGACACAGCCCAGCATCCCTCACTCCACAGGGAGCTCTGAAGTCCTTCAGAAGCAACCCTGACTTTTAGGGTTGAGCCCAAAGCCATTGCCTGGGGCAGCATCCCAAACTTGGCAACCTCTGAGAAGCCAGGGACAGGCAGAGCTGCTGCAGGCAGAGCCTCCTTCCACAGGGGCCATCCTGCTCCTCTGGTTTCTGACCACAACCAGCAAAGACTGGCAGCACAGAGCAGCTGAGGGCTCCCCTTGCCCAGCCTGGGTGGGAAGGGGTTTAGCAGTGTCCTGCTGTGAGCTCCACGTGTGTGCACAGAGCAGCAGACCCAGGCTGGCTCGGAGTGAGGGGCTGGGGAGAGAGGGAAGGGGATGTTCATTCACACACCCAGCTCACAGCAACCACAGCAGCTCTCCTTGGCTCACCCAGGCCCCAGATCCATGCACATTGCCAGATCTTTCCCAAAAACACAGCTCTGGAAGTGCTTTTCATTTTCCTTGACAGTGAATTCCTAAGGAAGGCCATCAAAGCACCAAGGAGCATGAAAACGTACCTTGTTCTTCAAGCTCAGAACATCACTCCAAAGCTGGGAAGCTCAAAAGCTGTGCTGGGTGTCAGCACAATAAAAGGCTTCATCAGAGGAGGATTCCAGATCCAGCGAGTCCTGGTAATCCTTTAGGACTGCTCTGCTCTGAATGGGACATATTTACTCCAAGTTCTGAAGCCATCTTTAAAGCTATTGTGTTACAGGATGAGTTACTTTCTGCTACACTGGTTTTGCTCTCCCAAAACAACACAGATTTCTGCTGTCCTCTCTCTGGACCGTGTTTTCCCTCCCCCCTCTGACTTCCCAGGAACTTTATTGATACCAGCACTCGGCTCTGTCATCACTGTGCTCCTGGCACCCCCCTCCCTGCCCTCATTCATTGATTATACAGTACACATCAGTTTTCAAATGAATCTGTCTTTACGTGTTATCATTTAGCTTAACGTTTAGCAGATATTAAGTACAAGAATTTGCCAATATTTCAGAGATCCAAAATAATTTAGCTGAGTTTAGTTAGCAAGTCCACATCTTATTACACATCCTCACACTATTGATTCCCTGCCTCCTGCCAGAGCCACAAATGCCTGCTCTAAGGGATGCTTGCCCCTGTGCTGCTGTCCAAATCACACTAATGACCCCAAAACGAGGGCTTCAGCAGCAAAAGCACCCCTGTCAGTGTGCAACCCTCACTCTCAGGGCTCAGCAGCCACACCATTCCAGTTGTGCACTGAAAATGAAGGGAACTGGGTTCTTTTAAGTTATTTGAAGACGGAAGTTTCTGCCCGAGGCTGGAATTACACCACCCCTCCCTGCTGCAGGGCTGACAGAGCACACAGCACCCTGTAGGAATGCCCTGCTCATCCTGGACACAACCTGTGCTGTCCACATGGGTGTATTCCTCAGGAGCTGGGCCACATGAACAGGCAGAGGTGCATCTCCTGGCACGAGCTGCACCGGCGCTGCAGACCTGCAGCCACAGATCACAGAGATCATAGAGATCATAGAGATCACACAGATCAGTCAGATCACACACAGATCCCACAGATCCCACAGATCCCACAGATCACAGAGATCACAGATCACACAGATCACACTGATCACAGATCACACAGATCACACAGATCACACAGATCACACACAGATCGCAGAGATCACACAGCTCATACTGATCACACAGATCAGTCAGATCACACTGATCACACATCACACAGACCACACAGCTCACACAGACCAGTCAGATCACACAGATCACACTGATCACACAGATCACACACAGATCACACATCACACACATCACACAGACCACACTTCCCCACGCAGCTGATGGAGAAACGGGACCCAGCAGCAGCACTTCAGCTCCATCCTTGCTGCCAGGCAGGCAGGGAAAGCAGAAGCTTGCCCAAGCACGAGCCTACTTCAGCAGATGCTGGGTACCTCCACTTGAGCACAGCAAACAAAAATAAGCCGCTGCTCAAGTGCGGCGCAGGCAGGGAAATGGGATTTACGTCATTTGAGCAGTCTGTCTTAGCAAAGGACATCTCTGGAGGGAGGAAAAAGCCCTGCTGGTCTGTACACTAATGCAATCCTTGGCTCCTGCCGAGGCTGTGTGCAGGGCAGCTCGCAGCGCCGGCAGCGACAGGCAAAGTCACAAGCTCGGCTTATGTAGGGCACAACGCAGCCTTCACATGTGACTGTCACCAGAGCAACAACTTCGGCTGCTCCACTGCCCCCAGCACCCCTCCAGACCCAGAGCACCTCCCGAACACACCAAGGGTGTTCACAGCTCCAAAGCGGGGCTGTCTCACCCCAGAGACCAGAACCGGCCCTAGATTCATTTAAAAATACATCAGCCAGGCCAGGGGCAGAATTCAGACCGAGCTGCGAACAACAGCCCCTTCAGATTGTTCTGTCTCAGCAGACAACTCTGCTCTCCCTCCTCCTCAGCCTCTCGCCAGGCACTTTCCCCGTGGAAAGGCAGCACAGTTTGTAACTTGATTAGGATAAGCACAAACATCCCTCCCTAAGCTGCGAGGGGACAGTGCTGAGTGCTCAGACACACGAAACTGTCCTCAGATAGGTTTGAGAAAATGCAGCACATTTGGTTTTACACCCAAAAAAAAGGGCATTGTTGAATTACACCGAAGAGCTGCGCTCTAGAAGCTCTTGCTGCTTCTCAAACGTTAAATGAAAGGGATTCATTGAAAATTAGCCTCACACAACTCAGAGTTAAACGCCTTAATGAGTTAAACACCTACTGTCATCCTAATGAGTTAAACACCTATTGTTATCTTCCTTATGCTGATTCATCACATCTAACAAAGCCTTGTAATCAACTATTCTCAATTCCACTTCTGCATTTTAATGTTGATTTGCTCTCAGTCAGTTATTGCAGAATTAGTGGGACTGCCCCTTTTTTGGTCAGTCCTTGCAGGATAAGGAGCACATCTGCACCCACCCACCCAGCCTTCTGCTCCTCCCTCCCTTCTTCCATCAGCAACTGGCACAAAAGAAACTTTCTTTTCACTCTGGGATTTTCTGGAGGTGCATAAACCAGATTATTATTTTATATTTATATATGTGTATTACTGGACTTGGCTTTTTTCCTTCCAGAAGTCTATCTCAAGGTTCATTAACAGTTCCCCTCCTCACAAGCTACAGAATTTCTACAAATACACCAGCTTTTCCAAATTATTTAAGCAGTCTTCACCTGTATATTCTTTCCATTGTAAGAACTGAAAACTTTTAGGACTTGTGGGGATTTTGTTGTTTGGTTGTCAGGTTTTTTTTTTTTTACTATCTTTTAGTAAGTATAAGACCTAACCATAACCATATTATCTTGTATAGCATTTCCATACTTCCTTTTCTGCCAGGTAACCACATCTGGCAATAGGGAACCCCTGTCAGGGAGCCACAGGTGGAGCTGCTGCAGGACTTCAGTCTAAGCAGTTTAGAAAAGCTCTTCAAGTCGAGGTACAAGACAGCTTCTAAAAGCACTGATTTCTCAATGCATTTATCTAAGAGAAGCCTGGTTTCCTTTAAAAGGGATCCCATTCTTTTTAGCTTTGAAGTACTGAAGGCTCAGGAGGAGTGGTGGTCACTGATGGCAGGGCACGAAGCTGCCTCTGGAGACAGGAGGATGGGGAGTTTGTGCACTGGGACAGGAGGGAACAAGGTGGACACACCACTTCTCCCCCAAAACCAGAGATCCCCATTTCACCACCACTGGCACCTGACAGGGAATTTCAGCAAACAAGGGATCCCCGTTCCCCACCCAAACATACCCAAGGTGAATGGGGCATTCAGGTCTGAGGAAACTGAGGCTGAGCTTCTGAAAGGGAAGCTACAGAGCCCTGGAACCTGCAGGCTGGGCTGTCAGGAAGCTGAGGGAACAGTGGGACTGGGAGAAGTCTTTAAAACAAGGCTATCATTCTCTGCTCTCCAAGCTGGAGACTTCCTCCACCCTTTGCACCCAGCCAGAGAACAAACTGCTGCCACGGGTGGCTCCTGTCCCTCTCCTGGCCAGGGTGGGACCTCAGCAGCCACTGGCACAGCCCCGGGGCCAGGCCCAGGGGCTGATCCACCCACCCAGCGAGGCAGGGCCACCGCAGAGAAGAAGGGGCTCCCTCCCAAGGGAGGAAAGTCTGGGGGGGAGAGGGGACAGCAGCACTGCTCAGATGGAGGTGGCCCTGGAGCTGTGGCTGCCCCGGCACGCACGTGGGCCAAGGGCCCGGCCAGATGCACAGGGCTGGCTCCCAGCTTCCCCACTAAGCCCCCAGGCTCTGCCTCAAAGCAATACAACTCTGCCATAAATATCCCAGATTAATTCTGATCCCAGCATCAAATCCACTTAAGAGACTTAAAAGCCTCCGAGTCCCCAGAGCTGCCTGCCCAAGGAGGGCTCTGCAAATGAGTCTTGGGCTGCAGAGGAGAAATATTATCAAACAAGGCAAGCCATTTGTACAATTTTTGGTAATGTCATTTGCAAGAGACAAATGGGACAAGATAGATGAGTTGACATCTTGTACTACAAGTACAGCCACAAAAATCCTCGGGTACTGGACATGGATACACAGGATAAGATTTGTGTAAATATTCCATGTTTTCTGGAAACAGCTCTTTCTCCTTAAGGGATTGATTGATTGATAAATGACAGCATGCTCTCCAGTTTATTAAAGGAGCTATTCACTTTCAGAGAGACATCTCTGTTTATAAAAAAAGCCTGAAGTGATTACCCCAGCCCCACAGAAAAAAAGCCTTGTTACCACTGACAGCAAGAAGGGCTCTGGGGAGGCAGAGCCTTCCCTTCACACTCTGCTGCCCGGCCAGGGACAAGGCTTGGAAACGGGAGCAGGCAAAGGGGACACTGAGTGACCGGCGACCCTTCTGAAGCCCCCATAGCAGCAGCACCCCCGGCTCCGAGCAGAGCAGCAGCACTCCCCACCCTGCCGGCGGGAGCTCCCGGGACAGCTCCCCGGGAAATCCCTGCCCGACACCGCTCTGGGAGGGAGGGAGATGCGGCCGAGCCCAGCGGGGGCTGCCCGAGCCGCTGCCCCGGCCCCCGGCACGGCCGGACCCGCATCCCGGGCATCCCGGGCATCCCGCGGCCGGAGCACGGTCCGAGGCTCTCCCCCCATCCCGGGGATCCCTGGGCTGCCCGGAGCAGGCGATCCCGCATCCCGCATCCCCGGGGCTGGCGGCTGCCGGGAGCCGCCGCGTCTGTGTTTATAAACCTAAGGAATTCGAGCGCAGCGGATCACAAACAGCCCATTGTGCTGTGTCAAGCAGCGAAGTGGGCTCGTAATCCCATGCATGCTTTTCCCACTCCGCTCCGGGAAAGCCGAGCCTTAAATACTTTTCCAGAAGTAAAAAACACGCCGGGAAAGCGCCGAGCTCAGTTCTCGCTATTCCCGAATCCCTACTGCTTCGGAACCGCGGAACTAAGCGGCTTTCCCAGCGCTGGAGAGACGCAGACGATTAGTTACAGCTTAGAGAGGCTGGGATAGATGCGGCGGCCGCGAGCGAAGGCGGCCCGAACGGGGCGAGCTGGCTTTGGCCCGGGCCAGCCCGCCGGTGGCGAGCGGCCAATGTTTACTGACCCCTGGCCGGGTCACTTTCGATAGCGGCCGGAGCCAAGGGCTCCCCGCGCTGGGCACCCCCGGTCCCCGCGGCGCTCGGAGCGGCGGCCAGAACGCTTCGGGCAGAAAGGCAGAGCTCGCCCCGCCGCTCCCAGCGCCCCGGCACCGCGGCTCTGCCCGGGGCATCCCCCGAGCGCGGCCCGGGGCAGCGCTGGCCGCAGGGACAGCCCTGGGGCAGCCGGGGAGCCCCGGCAGTGCCGCCGCCGCTCGAAACCCCCCGGGACCCCGGCCAGAGAACGAGCGAGACGCGGGCACCCGCACGGGCTGCGGGACACAGGCTGGGGCCACCCCTCCGCACGCCATCGCTGCCCCCCGAGCCGCCCCGGGCACATCCCGCAGGGAGTCCCGCTGCTCCCGGCGCGGCTACGCGGGGCGGCTTCGGGCACCCGAAGGCAGGAGGGGAAAGGGAAGGGAACCCCCGCTAGGGAAACCCCCTCCGCGAAAAAGGGGCAAGGAAAAGCGGGCAGCGCTTACTTCTCGTGCCTGGCGTTCTCCTGGATGGCGCTCAGCACCCCCGGGGGCGCGGGGGGGACGCCCTGCTGGAGCCGGCATGTGGCCAGGTGCCGGTGATGCTCGTCCTGCAGGCAGGCATTTTCGTGGTACAACTTGGCCACTTGCTGCTCCAGCTCGTCTATCCTCCGCTTCTGCTTCTCCAGCAGCTCCTGCTGCGTCTCGATAATCTTGTTCAGCTCCTTCAGGTACTCGGCCGCCTTGCTGGGGTTCTCGGCGGGGCTCTCCATGGCCGCCCCGCACCTCCGCGGCGCGGGGGGGGCAGGCGGCGGCCAGCGCGCTCCGCTGGCAACTTAAGCGAGAGGGGAGGAATAAATACCCCGGCGGGGAGCGGCGCCCCGCGGCCCCGCGCGTCCCCTCCTAGAGCCGCGGCTGCCCGGGCGGGCGGCGGCCCCGCGCCGCCATTGCTGCCGCTCGGCCCCCGCCGCCGAGGAGGGCAGGGCCGCCGGCCGGGGGAGCCGGAGCCGCCCGGAGCCGCCGCCGGAGCCGCCCGGAGCCGCCCGGGCCCCGCCGCGCTGGCGCACGGCGCTGTGCCCGCGGCCGTCCCGCCCTGCCCGCGCCGCAGCCGGGCTCTGCCGTCGCCTGGCAGCGCCCGCGCCCCCGCCGCGCTCGGAGCCGGGCACGGGCAGGGGCGCGGAGCCGTCCCCGCGCCGGGCCCGCCGCTCCCCGCCTCCCCCGCCGCCGCCGGGATGCGCTTTAAGTAAGGGCGGCCGCTCCTCCGGGGGGCAGCGGGGGCTCGGCGAGCGCCCCATGCCCGCGTCCCATCCGCGCGTCGCATCCCCGGCTGCGCATCCCATCCCCGCATCCCGTGCCCGCATCCCAGCCCTGCATCCCATGCCGGCATCCCATCTTCTCATCCCATGTTCGCATCCCAGCCCTGCATCCCGTGCCCGCATCCCATGTTCGCATCTCAGCCCTGCATCCCATCTTCGCATCCCATGTTCGCATCCCATCCCCACATCCCATGTTCGCATCCCAGCCCTGCATCCCATGTTCGCATCCCATCCCCGCATCCCGTGCCCGCATCCCGTGCCCGCATCCCATGTTCGCATCCCATCCCCACATCCCATGCCCGCATCCCATCCCCGCGCGGCTCCGGGCCCCTTTCCCGGCGGGGAGAGCCCCGGGAGAGGCGCGGGGAGCGCTCTCGGGAGCGGGGCCCGGGGCGGCGCGGGGAGCAGCGCGCTGTGCGCGGGGGCGGGCGGGGAGCCGGCCTGCGGGACCGGAGCTGGCCCTGCGGGACCCGAGCTGGCCCTGCGGGACCGGAGCTGGCCCTGCGGGACCCGAGCTGGCCCTGCGGGACCCGAGCTGGCCCTGGGGGACCCGAGCTGGCCCTGCCACGGCTGCGGAGCGGGCTCCCAGCGCGGGGGTGGCAGCGGGGGTGGCCCCCCGAGCCCGGCGCCCCAAGTCAGGCAGCAGAGCCCTCCGCCTCTCCCGTCAGCATCCCTGGCGTTAAAACCTCTGTCGGTGAAACGCTGCTTCCCGCTAGGACTGCATCAAGCCAAGAAAAGTTGCTGAGGTTTTGGGTCCTGTATCATCCCAAGTGTGTGTTGGGAATGCTTGTGAGAACCGGGAGTAGGAAAGGGAAACGGGGAGATACTGCAGGAAGAAGATAGGAAGGTGAAGACGTGTTTTTCTCCTCCCTTCCTCTTTATGTCTCCTTAATTTTTTTCCCCAAATTTTTCTACCTCTTCTCTCCACCTTCCCGCTTTTCAAGTTTACAACTAATGAAATTTTCTCAGAGGGGTTGTTCCGCTGTCACTGAAGCCCCGACCCTTGGTGATGGAGTCAACTCGTTCTCACCTCTGCCGGGATGCGCGGCTCCAGGAGCGAGGGGGACCCGCTCCAGGGGAGGCTGCGGGCTCCGGGCTGTGCCCGTCTGTGCCCGGCAGCTTTGGGAACGCAGCTCCCGAGCACGGGGTGTCTGTCCCAGCCTCTCCCCTCTGCCTCTCGCAGCCAGGGAGAAAAGGGGCGTGAGGGGAGGGTGCAGCCACAGCCAGACTGGTCTGGCACTTTCCAGGGGCATTCTGGCTTTAGGTAGGAATAAGTTATTGGCAAAACTGTTACTTTTGCTCTGAGACAAGTGCAGCGAAGGGCTGTTGTGGCTGTCGAGGTGACTGAAGCATGAAAGACTCATTTCCAGTCCTGGTGGAGATCCTGACTTCGCAGACACGTCTTTAGCTGCTCTCTGAGGAGACCAAGCCTCCTTCCCAGTAACTTGATTCGTATTTTTCATTAGAATTCTTGAAAATATTTTTTTCCCGAATACTATTGGTTCAGAATGTATTTGCTAAAGTGCAGTTTACTCTGCTCTGTGTGGAAAGAAATGCTTATCACAGTATCTCACTGGGGGAACCTGCACAGTAGTAGGCAGCCAGAGTATTTGTCAGGGGTTAAATCAATAAATAAAGCAAGTGAAGTTGCTTCTTGTATGCAAAATAAAATGCAAAGTAAGACACTCAAAACTCATTAAAGTCTGTGCAGACAATAAAAGCTTATTAAGCATTTCACAGCAAGGAGGGTGGAAGTGGAGCAGCGCAGCTCCTGCAGCGAGGATCTGCTTGAAACACCCCTTTTTTAGGCAGAAATGCCCGAGTTCACGGGACCCATGAGCACTGCTGAGGGAGGCAGGAGCCGCGTTGAGGGTGACAATTTCCTGCTTTCTTTTCCCGACTGCAGGAAAATGCCTCCGTTCCCCCAGGGAAAGCTGTGCCTCGTTCAGCCCCAGCCGGGAGCAGCCAGGAAGCGCTGGCTTGTGGGGGGACGGGGCTGCCCCGGGTTCTCCCCCTGATTTGGGAGGGTTTTCTCACAGCATCCCAGTAACGAGACGATGAACCTGACCTGTGGGCAGAGGACACGGAGCAAAGGAAACCTACCAGGAACCCTCTCCACAGGAAACCATGAATTAGCCTGAAAAATACATGGAGCCCTCAGCAATGCCCTGGGGTTGGCACCTGCAGCCTGCACCGTGTTCCTGGTGTGCTCTGGGTGTTGCTGCTGCTCAGCAGAGAAAGAGGAAGGAGGACTCTGTGTCTCAGGGATTGTCTCTGCCCCTCCAAAAGCCTGTATGCTCCACCACGCTCCGTGAATTAACAAGGTGAGGTAAACTTAGAAGATAAGCATATTCATGGAATCAATAATGTATTCAATCTGTATCTGTGAAGACACAGATTGTAAAAGCAGACCCAGCTTGTTCAGATTTGCTCAGTTAGAAAATTAAGTGACATCAAGCCTAACCTTTTAAAATATGAAAATCATCAAAATAGCTTTCTTATTACTTGCTAACATCCTACCTCAGACTGTCCCTTTCCATCAGCTATGCAGCACATGGTTAATTCTTGCCTGGGAAAGTGCCAGGGAAGATTTAAATATGAAAGGGAATGTTGCTCATTCAGTAAGTAGGATTCTCTTACTCATTTATTATTGGCAAGAGATAAATCACAGAGAGGTTGGGGCTGGAAGGGACCTCTGGAGGTCATCTAGTCCAACTTCCCTGCTAAAACACCCCATTACCCTTTGGAAAAACCTCAGAGAGTCTCGAGTTTTGATATTTGCTGGCAAATCAATACCCTGCAGAGGCCCCTTTTTGAGTGTTCAGAGCCTGGTCGAGACTCAGAGTCACAACCCTGGTGCTCACAGGCTCATGTGCTGTTTGATGCCCACCAGAGAACGGGCACAGTCCTGGTCCTTGAGCCTGCCACAGCTCCAGGAGCCTCTGAGGCACAGGGTGTCTGTGCAGGGCCAGGAGCTGGACTGGATGATCCCTGAGGGTCCCTTCCTGCTCTGTTTGCCTGTCCTGGTCTGAGAGCCTGGCTCTGGCACTTGCTGCCTGACTCGGGTGGTTTGTCAGAGTTAAATTTACTGTTCTGCGCCAAAGCTGAGCATGAAATGTCACTGTTTCAAAAAGGGTTTGGTGTGGCTAATAATGCTATGGGTGAGCAAACAGCTGAAATAATTTTTTTTCAAATGAAGATAAGACCAGGAAAAAGCCTCTGATACATATTTTTCTATGTAAAATTAATTAGGTCAGTGTAATATTAAAAACAAGGATCCAGCAGTCATGCAGTGATTTGTGCTCAATCTTAACTCTGCCCTCCATCTCTCTCTTTTAAAATTCTCTTCGAAGTCACGTCTTTCTTGGTTGCATTTCTCTCTTAGTCTCCCCCCTGCCCCCTTAATTCTCTCCCTCACTTCTTGGTTCTGCTGCTGTGTTTAGGCACTAAGGAATTTTATCCTGCTATTCAAGTTTATCCTGTTGCTAGAGTTTATACGTAGGTCATAGATCCCCTGAATGGTCTGGGTTGGAAGGGACATTGAAGATCCCATTCCACCCCTGCCATGGCAGGGACACCTCCCACTGTCCCAGGCTGCTCCAAGCCCCAGTGTCCAGCCTGGCCTTGGGCACTGCCAGGGATCCAGGGGCAGCCACAGCTGCTCTGGGCACCCTGTGCCAGGGCCTGCCCACCCTCACAGGGAACAATTCCTTCCTAATATCCCATCTAAATGTCTCCTCTTTTAGTTTTAGGTCCGAGCCCCTTTCCCACGCTGTGTTTAAAGTTCTCCTTGTGCCCTAAGGCAGGACAAATGTCCCTGATCCCATTCCGGGGGCTCACCACGCCCAGCAGTGCCTGGTCCTCCCCAGTGGCTCAGCTGAACAATACCAGACAAACCAACATCCCTGGGGGCCCAACTGCTGCACTCCTTGGAGGTTCCTGGGAGAAAGAAGGAAATAGAAATCCCACTGCTGACCAGGACCGTGGCCCCCATAAGCCAAATAATGCCTGTGAGATGAGACTGACTCTGAGGTATTAAATAAGAAAAAGGAGAAAGCACAGCCATAAAGACCTGAAATCTTTTAGGAACTGTGTTGTTTCTGGCTCGGTTTTTCCGTCTCCTGGTTAAACATAACCCACTTTTAATTTCTTATTTCTCTTAACAGTTTATTTGATTTCTACTTAAGGGCATGAAACTTCCTCATGCCTTTTCCTACCACAGATCTTTTTCATGATAATCTCTTGTAAAATGTGATCATATTACACTTTTTTCTTAGTTAAATGGAATGTCTTTAGACTTGATCTATGTAGCTCAACCCCTCTTCTAAAAAAGGGAGAATACCTGACCTGCTCTCAGGTCAACCTTGGAGCCTCCTGGCTTTCTGCACCCCACGGTGCCTGCCTGGGTTTGATGGCACTGGGACAATTAGGATGTTCTTACCCTGACCAGCTCCTAGAGTATTTGAAACATCCCAAGCTGAGCATGATAAAAGTACAGACCATATTTTAAAGCATCTCCACAAGGCAGCAGGAAGTTCAATTTTAATTTTCTGAGTCTGATCCTGAGTGGACCGATCATTACTGTTTGTGGGAATTGCCTTTTGATTTATGAAAGAAATGATAAATTGGCCCCTCCAGGTTCTGTAGCTGAATCTGGAGGTTTGCCTGCAAAGTGTGGTCCAGAACTAATCCATCTGAGTATGCAACTTTAACCAAGCCTTCATTCTAATGAGCCTTTCATAAAACGTTTCCTTTGTGCTTTTGTTGGTTTCTGTGACTTGTGCTTCCATATCTTGTTTTGCTAAGTGATATCAGGGAATGTCAGCAGGCAAAAAACAAATGTGTCCTCTTGTGCAGAGTCCTTGGGAAAGGACTGTGTCCTTGTGCCCTGCAAAACAAAAAGCACTGGTAATGTAAGGTATCAAGCACCTCAAACACAGAATTGATAATTCAACGGGGATAAATAATAACGATATCGATATATCCCTGATATAAAAGGGACAAATTAGCAAGGAATCCTTTGCTTCTTTGGGGAAAGAGGCAAATGCAGTGCTGGGTCACACAGGAAGGAGTGTGCTGCTCCCAGAGCTGGCTCCCAGCTGCCCTGGGGGAGTGGGAAGGGCCAGGGGGGCAGTGACACCAAGGGCAGGGCAGTGCTGGGATGTGGCTGATACTCCGGGCTCTGGGGATCTCCAGGGAGAAATCAAACAAGAACAGAAGGAATTTTGCTGTGAAAGTGGGAAGTAATTTTATAAAAGCGACTAAATGGAACTTATAACTCTAATTTAGCAATAAATATAATGAAATTTGGAGTACAGCGTTAATTAAAGGAGTTATTTTATAAATGGCGCAGGAAATCTTTTCTCGGTGCTTAAGCTGAGATGGAAGCCAAATCAGAGCTGGAATCAAGGACACTTTTTATTACCACATCATATTTTAAGTTGTGGGATAAACTGTGACTGAAGGAGAAGAATTCATGCTGCAGTCCCGAGTACCTGGGGGAAGAGCAGAGAAATGCCAGAAGAAAACACTTCCCATCACAGAGAGGTGGAAAGCACAGGGACACAAACCACAGCCTTGGCATCAGCACAGGAAGCTGGATACTGGAAGAGGAAAGTAAATAAATAACCCTCCCTGAAATTTCAGGGAATTTCAGAAATTCCCTGAAAGCAAGGAGAAGTAACAGTGCTAAAATAGCTGATTCCATGTTTCATCATCATTCCTTGTGATCCCATGATTTCATTGCAATGCGTTGCTTTTGTGAGCTTATAAAGCAATAAAATACCAAATACCAGCATTTCTGTAGAAAATAAAAACCCAAATCAAAGTTTTCATCAAGTCATTTCTGGATAAAAACTTAATAAGCAAACCTGCTCATGGAAAATTGTCGGAGGATTCTGTGTGTGTTCTGTTGGGTTGGGCTTTTTTAAACATCACTTAAATGAATAATTACCTATGCTGCCAGAGTCAAATTCACCCACTATTTTCCATTTTAAGATGCTTTATTCCATTTTGATTCCATACATTTCCATTCTGATATTTTTCTATGCTTTAATTGGTCAGAGTCAGTTTTTCCATGCTCACCATATCCATGCTTAGACTGAATTATCCTGGCAAATTTCAGCAAATGCTGCTTTTCAGAATAAGATTATGAGGAAACATGAAAATCAGATCATATTCTGTTCTTTTTTAAACATCCATGGGAACAGAAATTAGAGAAAGGTCAGACTAAGCAACTGTGATAAAGTACAAAGCCCTCAGAAATACAGATTTCACAGAATCATAGGATGTTTCATAGAGTATCCTGAGTTGGGAAGGATCATGCAGTCCTGGCTTTGCACAGACACCCCAACAATCCCACCCTGTGCATCCCTGAGGGTGTTCTCCAAATTCTCTTGCCTCAGGCATTTCAAGTTGGACACTTGCATTGATGAAAACCAACGATTTTTGTCATTAATTTCTTGTTCTCTTTTCACATCTGTAACTGTTGCTTCCAAGAATGCCAGGAACAGAAAATCACTTAGATGGCACAGTAATATTTTTTACATTAGGAAAATAATTCTGCCTTCCAAGAGAAATTTAAATTAAAAAAAAAAGGGGGGGAAGAAAGTAAACAACCTGAAAAACCAGTACCCAATCCGATTTCCAGTGTGTATCCTGTTCATTCCATCTGAATCCAATGGATAAAATCACAATTTGAAATGAGGGCACAACACATCCTGTATGTCTTTGTCATCAACAAAACTTGAAGGAAAAAACCCCTATTTTTACTCATTTCACATGAATTGCAGCAACCTATAAATCCTGCAGGCTTGCCCTGCATCCAGACCACCTTTTAATGGATGTATTCCTATGGTTTTAATGGTGATGTGGAGCATTTATTGCACCTGCTTTTTTGCATTGTGCAGCACCCCCAGGACAGCTGCACTATCCACTGACAAGATCAGCACACAGAAATTTCACATTTTAATGTATCATAGCAGGTAGAAATGGCAATGTTAATTCAGGCAGTCATTAACTGAAGCAGGCATGAGCAAACAGCTGTGATTAAAGGGGGATCTTTCTGATGCTGTGGTCATTAAGGTGTATTTGTACCAGTGCAATTAGAAGAGCCCAGGTTTGCTCTGACTCACTGTAGTTCACTCTCATTAGTCTGCAGTTGTTCAGATTTCTACCATATCCTTTTTTTCTTGAGAGAAACTGGTAATATATCACTGTATATAAATATACATGTGTGAAGAGAAGGAGAAATAACATTCCATTTGTACAAAAAGAGGAGAAATCACCCCCCAGCTTTATCGCTGACAACAGCTGAGGGAAATCTAAGTTCTTTCATTTTATTTGCAGCAAGACTTAAAAATAGATTTGCAAATTCAGACTGGAAACTCTTCTATCCTTTTCCAAAAGAGAAAAGCACATCACAAAATGGACAAATCAATTCCAGTTGCTTCTTGTCCAGAGAAACTGCACTAAACCTCAAGGTGTCTGAGGTAAAGGCTCCAAATCAGGAAATGAAAAGCTGAACAAGAAAATGCTGAGGTCAGGCAGGCTCAACCTTTTCTTATCCCTTTTGTTATCCCTCCTCTTTCATGCTGCTGGGGAGCTCACGGAGGGGATGGAAGGTGCTGCTGCTGGGCTCTGTCATTAGGAGCAGCCTGTATTTACAGTTTCAGCCCACCCTGCTGGGTGTAACTCCAGCCTCCCTCCCCTTGGGAAGCCCCAGAGCCACGGAGTTGAGTTCCGTTCACCTCTGGGAAGGTTGAAAGGTGACAGAGTTGTTTCTGTCCAAGCTTATGTGAAAAAAAAAATGTGTTTGCTGCTTCATGATTGCCAAATATTGCCTTTCTCTGGTCTTGCACGAGCAAAGGCTGTGGGTGGAACCCAGTCTGAGGGGATGCTGTCCTTGTGGAGTAGGTGGCTTTCACTGCACATTTCCTGTCACTGCTAAAAACTCACAACTGAGACACTCCCAGGAACCTGCACAGCCCCAGCCTCTCGGTGGCTGCTCACACAAACAGGGCTCCTGGTGAGTCAAGGCTTCATGTGGATCAGCACTCTTAAAAGCATTGATCCCACTCTCCTTAGAGACCTGAGAGAAATGCAGCAACTTCTGGAAGCTTTTCCAGTTGAAATGTTAAAAAATAAAAAAAAAAGAGATGTACGTGCTTTTGGAAGTTTTGGGGTTGTCTCAAGAGGGGGCTCTATCACAGCCTGGAAATTTGTCCCAGGGAATGACAAAAACACCGTGGCAGCAAACTGCTCAGTTTGGGGGGGATCACAGACTGGCGGGGGAGCAGCCCCTCTAAGACAAAGGAGCTCCCAGAACTGACCCTGTCAATGAGTAGCTGGAGGCAAAAGGAACTTGGTTCGCTCTAAAGATGAATTGGAATTCTACTCGAAAGGAAAAGTAAAAAGGGGAAGTGCTGCTGCTCCAAAGAAGAGCTGGAGATGTAAGTTCTGGAAATGCAATATGAAAAGAAGTAGCTATGTTTTTCATAAGTCTCTTTGTGCATGTTACTCTGTCAAAATTAATCTGGGTCGTTTATCCAGAGGAGAATAATGATCTGAACCAGCTCTGAGAGCAACAAAGTGTTAATCAGCTGCTGAGAGGTTTCCCCTTGGGCAGGCTCTTAGAACACAAGGAGAAACTCCATATCAAACAAATCCTTAGTACAAGTGACAAACGTAGTTTTTTCCCAGTCCCTCGTCAGGAACTGAGATTTTAGACTTGTTAAAAACACAGACTGGGCTAACTGGGAGCTCGTGACAAACTGCTGAGGGTTCTTCTGAACTGCAGCTCTCTGAGGTAACCTGCTCCAGGAGCTGTCCCAAGGAACAGCAATCCCACAAAGATGAACTGCCGGGTTCCCTGAGGTTTGTGCTGCTCTGGCAGCCTTGGAGAGGGTCCCTGAGATGCCACACACGGTGGGAGGAGTGCACAGATGCAGGGCCTGGTGTTACTGAGGGTCTCCAGAACTGTCCTTCAGTCCTGAGTCAGGCAAAAGTGATGAAAATGCCTGTTTGCAAAATCCAGGGCACCAAAGGTTCATAAGGACCCAGACACCAGCAATGAAGGAAATGGGATCAATCTGTGTTTTTAGTCAGGACCAAACCCAGCAAAATCTGCAGGATGTGACCTGTGGTAGATCCCTCCCTTCATGTGTGGGGCCCTTCCTGTTTGTGACACTCCAGGGCTCAACCCCACAGGAAGGACTTGCACTGAAGAAGTGTCTTAGCTTTTAAAACCTCTGCCCCACTCTTCTGGAATGGGCATTAATTCCGTTTTCTTCATAAGAGTTTTGATCCTCACCCTGTTCAGGACACTTTCTTCTCTCTGTATTGGCAACAAAGTGAATTTTTCTCTTCAGAAATGCCTTCTTAGCAGAGAAGGTGGAGTTTAAATTATGTGATGAATCTGATCCATTCCCACACAGAAAAGCTAATCCTGATCCCCGTATAAAGCCTTCCATTGTCCTGAGCTCTGTACTCCATTGCCCCATGTAATCAAGAAGTATCCTCTGTATCTTGAATTAATTCAAGTGAGTAGCTCTTTACTGAAGCACACAAGTGGCACTAATCAAATACTTTGGGGTGAGTGATCTTGAAACCTATCTTTGAGGAATACCATGACAGGGCTGGGAACTGGGAACTTGGTTTTGCCTGTCAGTGATCCAGCCTTTAAAAGTCTCTCACTGCATTTTCTTGCTGAGTTACTACAGGAAAAAGATGCATTATTAATGTTTGGCTCTGCCATTCACCTGAAAAAGATATTTTCTGAAAAAGGAATGTAAAGAAAAGATCTCATAATTGTGTTTGTATTACTCAGATCTGTTGAGGAACACAGTTCTGCCATTACTTTAATGTGTGGCCTGGAAAGACTCTTTGACATTGCAAAAAATTCACTTTGCAGCTACATTTTCTCAAAAACTGGCTGTCAAAAAGTCATCCCTGAGTCATTTCTGTGTTTGATGCTGGCTATAAGTTGACAGCTGAAATAGATCTCGAGGAATTTCTGATGTAGAATGAAATAAATGCATCCTTGGGAACAAAAAGGGCTTTCAAAGAGGTGCAGCTACGACTGCAAGCAGGTTTCAACTCATTCCTTTTTGGCTTCTGTTATTTTCTGTTGGTTTTTTTCCCTTTAAACTCCCAGAATTTCTGCCACTGCCTTTGCCACGCTTGCTGCAAGGGCAAGCGTGGAGGGTTTACCCAAAACAAACAGGCTCCAAAGCGACAGCAGAGCTCAGGACATCACACAGGCCTTGCCTGGGTGCTCGTTCCCATTTCAGAGAGCTCCTGACTAAAAGGGATGTGTCTCTGTCATGTTCAAACTCAGAAGTGAAGCAGACAAAGCCCTTGTTCTGCTTGCTGCAACCACAGCTCTAACCTGACAAGAGAGTTTTTTTCTCCTGTACTTTTTCTTTTTCCTTCATTTTCTCCCCTCTCCCCCACTCCCTCTTCCCTTCCTTCTTGTTTCCCTTCTCCCCTTTCCTCTTCCCCTTTTCTTATTTTTAATTTCCCCTTTTATTCTGCATCAGAAAGGTGCTGATGACATTATTCATCAAGATTGCACCTCAGAGCAGTTACAGAATCTTGCGAACTCAAGGTCAGCAAAACCGTAATTCAGACACTCTGCTCTTCATCTTGCTCTGTTTGGTGCAAAATTCGGAAGAATTCTTGACAAGGTCTGCACATCCACAGCATCCTCCTCAGCTGATGACAGGGAATGTGCTGCTTGGTGAAACGCTGCGTATCAGCTCTCACAGAATCCAACTGGCAAAGAAAGCAGGCCCTTGTTATGCAAAATCCTTGTTTGTAAACAGTGTTCTGCCTTTAAATTGATTTTAATGCTTTGCCTTGGAGAGCTCCTGCGCTGATTTTCCCAACAGAAGCCACCGCAGGGGCCATCTGGTGGCAGCAGCACATTGGAGCTGCACAGAGCGTGTTAGGGAATGGTCCCGGGGTAAATTTCCAGCAGAATGCAAAGGGATCTAACCCTGAACTTCTCTTAAGGACGTACGTGGTATAACACACTCCAGGTTGGAAAAGTTCCCGCAAATTTGGAGGGAAAATGTAACTTGTTCCGTGGCTGTCATCCCAAGATAAATGTCAGCACAGATATTAAAATGTAATAATTCTCTATTTTATATTAAAAATTAAAGCTGTTTCCCTTCCTGTCCCAGTCCCTGAGCTGTCCCCATCCAGGGATTTCTGCAAATGGACTCCTCAATGCCTTCTGTAGGGAGGAACATCTTTTCCTTACCAAAGGGAAAACACCCAGGGCTGCATTGCACTGGTCAGTGCTGTACAGAGGCTCATTTGGCACCCACAACTTATTATAGATACCCCAAACCTTCAGCTTTTGGAGCCAAGACTTCAATAAATTTCATGCTTGAATCATCATTACTACTACATTTACGAAAAGGTGAAAAATCCTTTCAGAGAATTATTTGGGATTCAGCCTCTCGAGGTAAACTTCAGGCTTTTTTCCCCCGGAATGTTTTCCTGGGGTGTTTTGGCCTGTGTCTGTGCATATCTGACAACAGAGCTCCCTGCAGCGATGTAAATTTGGGGCAGTATCTCTCAGATGGATCTCAGACACAAGTCCCATGTTCTTTTCTTAGCACGGGAGGAGCTGCTCAGGCTGGGGCAGGCAGATGCTGTGTGGCAGCCTTTCATCTGTTACAAAATCCTTTCAGGACGAGAGCACTGAATAATAAGGTGGATTCGCTTTCTCCCCTTGCCTCTGGATGTCAGTTCTTGAGGCAGAGTTGCTGACTAAGGAGCAGTGTTTGGTGTTGGGTTACAGCTCTCCAAAGGAGCTGCCTCAGAAGCTCCGTTGGTACAAAAACACTCCTAAAATCATCCCGGCAAAGCACTTGGGGTCACTAATTAACGCCCCATTAAGGAGATAACCTCATTTTGAATTGCAGACGTCCTATTCCAGCTGGAAATAGGACTGCAGAGTGACCATTCAGCACATTTCATCAAGCAGCTTTTTCTCTTTTTCTCGGGGACAGTGGCTGCCGATGGTCACACCGGGCTGTGATCCCTGCCCTGTGCCTGACTCCATTCCTAGGTGATTTTAACTCCCAACTTCCCGCACCGTGGTACAAAGCACAAGTGGCTCAGAACACTCGTGTCTGGCCCAAGAACATCAAAGGAAATGGAAGTGACCTCCAGCACTGGTGGAAAATTGAAGGTGCAAACCATTTCTTAGTCTCATGCTTTTATGGATTCAAAACAACCGAAAAGGATGATGAGGGACAAGTGTGATGCAAAGGATAAAAAATAATCTATGGAAAGGATCAGAAACCCATCCCAGATAAAGCCTCTTTCAGCTGCTGAAACAACAGCAAGGGATGAAGTCATCCCTCGATGCCTCAACAAGTGCCTGTTGTGTTGCTCTGTGAATCACCCTCGGAGTGGAGGAACCTGTAATTTCCACATGCAGAATGTCCAATTTCAATGCGGGGATAAGTGAGAGGGAGGAGAGCACACTGCTGAATCATTCACAGATGGGAGAGCCAACAGGTACTGCCGGGTGCAAGGAACGGGAGTCAACAACCACCCAGCGGGGCCGGGCTCGGGCAGGGGCTTCCTGTGGGGTACCCGGCACAGAAAACATCCTTGAGCCCTCTCTGTCCCATCCCCGGCCCAGTCAAACAGGGCACACCCTCGGGGGCAGCCAGGGGCTGCTCCAAGGGCAACATCCGACTGCTGGAAACACTCCTGGGGCAGGGAGGGATAGGGGAGGTGGCACATGGCACTGAAATCCATCCCAGTCCTGCTGATGGCACTGGAATCCATCCCAATCCTACTGGTGGCACTGGAATCCATCCCAATCCTACTGGTGGCACTGGAATCCATCTTGATCCTGCTGCTGCACCCACAGAGCCTTGGCTCTTTTGGTGCCTGGCTACAGCTTCCCTCACTCAAATCCCAGCCATGGAATCACAGGGTCTGTAAGGTTGGAAAAGACCTCCAAGATCATCGAGTCCAACCTTTGACTGAGCCTCTCCAAGGCCACTAAATCACACCATGAAGTGCCACATCCACTTGTTGGTGACTCCACCTGTGCCAATGTTTAATCACTCTTTCAGTGAATAAATTTTTCCCTAATATCCACCCTGATGCCATCATTCCTGTAGCCATGCACTTTCCCAGGTGTGGCCCCACATGGGCTGGAGACTGAGAACAGCATGGAAGCAGGGTTGGTACAACTGGCTGTGTGCAGCCACAGTTCTGAACCTGGGGTCCAGGAGCCAGCAGGCACACGGAGCCTCTCTGGGATGGCCACTGAACAAAATGGTTCCACAGAGAAGTGGCAAGGATTTGGAAGAGAAGCATTAAAAAGGTGGAAAAGCACTGACACGCTCGTTACTGTGGTAGGATGAGGAAACAGCCACTACTCCCAGCTCTATCTGTATTCCTGTGATATGGGCCTGAGC
Source organism: Monarcha castaneiventris obscurior (assembly GCA_026261815.1). Classification (NCBI taxonomy): domain Eukaryota; kingdom Metazoa; phylum Chordata; class Aves; order Passeriformes; family Monarchidae; genus Monarcha; species Monarcha castaneiventris. The sequence goes on from JAMPIT010000484.1 coordinate 19,635,581, forward strand.
AGAAAAGGCTGAGAGAGGAAAACATGGAACAGGAAGCTGACAGGGCTTTTCATGGCAGAGCTGCAAAAATGTCACAGTAACTAATATGTTTTCCATGGAGGATACCAATAAAAGAAAACCACACCAGGAGCACTCAGTGAAATACTTTACAAAGTGAACCCAAGTTTAGATTATGAAATTAAATTCAGAATAAAAGAAAAAAATCTAAAACTTGGAGTGAATATTAAATTCTTCTAGTTCTCCCATTCCTCCAACATTTTGGTTTTCTAGTTTAGTAATAACCACAGAAGCACAGAATCATAGAACACCCTGCGCTGGAAGGGACCCACAAGGATCACCAAGTCCAACCATACGACGGGTTTGGTCCATTCCTGTAAGGAGGTAAAGCCATAATTTGTGTGCAATCTTGTGCTGATTTTTTGAGCTGAGAAAGCAGGGAAAGTCATAATGCTGCAGGAAGCTGGAAATACAGGATTTGCACAGCACTGATGAGAATGCCTAGGGACAGTGAGCACCAGCACTGAGGGGTAGAGCAGGAAGGGGTGAAATCCCCACGCCAGAGAAAAGAACAAGGCATAAGGATTAGGACAACACAAGGCAATTCCAGCATATACCACTGAGGCTTTCTCCAGAAACCTGGAAGCTTTGAAGGCTTTCCCTTGGTGAGAATCAGGAGCTTCAGGCCTGCAGTCCTCTGAGATCACCGAGACATTAAACTATTCCTCTGGAGAGAGAATTCCCTGGCTGCACCAGCTTCACCTGCCGTTCCTGATGCCTGAGAGCAGGGAGCCTTCTCCTTCCAGCCCTGAGTGAAGAGCCCACAATGTGCAGCTGCTTCCCAGCTCTCTGTGCTGTTGGGAGGGACACATCAATCCCCTCTGAAGGGGCTCCCCAAGAGCAGAGCTGTCAATGCAGAGTTTAGCAGCCCCAGCTGTTTGGTACCTCCCGAGCACTGATTAAAGGCTCAGGACTTTCCCTTCTGCTGCCTCTGCTTGTCCTCAGCACCTGGAAATCTCCAAGCCCTCACAGAACAAGGCTGACCCTTGCTGTGATGAAACCTCTGGTTTTCAGTGTGACGTTTGGGCCATGTCCCTTCAGAGCTGCTGGCCCCGGGAAGAGTCACTGATCCTGTCAGGACACACACACTTCTATCAGGGCCAAAACTATGAGTTACTGGGCTTTACAAGCTGCCTTTCAGCTAAGAGACCTCAGTTCTGCTATAAATCATTCCAAAGCTGATCCTTCCTCTGCCCCAGTATCTGCTGTAGGGATGCACTGCTATATCCACAGCAATTCCAGGGGATTGGAAATCACCTCTTAATTCTTATTTTAGAAATCATCTATATAAGAGCTCTTACACCTTTTTAAAAGCATTAAACCTTGGCTTTCTGCAGAATAGTTCCTCCACCTGCTGCAAGCAGGGAATGTCTTAGGGTGGGAATGTGTAATATTTGTGTGTGTTATTAGGGGAAAATGCAAGATTCTGAAAGTCATTAAATTTTATATGTATGGTATGGATGAATAATTTGACCTAACTCACCACTGGTATATACAATCACAGCAAATGAATTTGTTGTATTGTGCATTTGGACACAGTAAGGTAAAAAATATTTCCACCTGAGCAGCATTTCTTAGAATTTGAACAAAGCAGTAAATCTTAAACAATCCGTGTTTTTTCAGTGGATGTTTTCAAGGGCTCCATTGTGGCAGGAAATGCTAATGTTATGAATCGATATGCACTAACATTACTCGGGTAATGTGCTTTTTAAAACGTAATTTAACATAATGGAAATCTCCTAGAAAGGTAGATATTAATTTTCAAAAAAACTCTGATCATCCATTTAAATTAAATGCACACCAGTTCATTCCTCAATGCATAATGCAAACTTCTATTTAGAAGACAGATGCCATAATTTACACAGTGCAGAGATACTCAGCTAATGTAACACCTCTGTTTCAGGCAGCAGTAAAACTGTCTTAATTAAGGAAATGCCAACAGATTAAAATGTTCTCATGGTTCATAAAATATTTTAGAGGGTGGCTTGGCAGCATTAGTACAAATGTTGTGAAGTCTGGTGTGTCTGAAGCTTATGCTCTGCACTTATATTTTTAAAAAAATAAAGATGCTGTGAACCATGGAAGAAGATGGCAATGTCATATTTCCTTTGCCGTATGTTGATGTATGGAGTTCCAGTGATAATATAGTGGTTACAGAGTGGGCTCCTATGTGGCCACACCTCAGGGTCATCACTGAGTTTCTACTGCGCTTCTGCATCTCCAGGTTAAGTGCCAGCCACTGAGGAGCAACAGCAAAAATTCATCTAAACGTAAGGATGAAACTGGAAGATAAAAGGAGCTGAGAGAAGGCTGGGTGAAAGAGAAAAATTTACTGTAAGAAGGAAAAAGTTACCATGTCCTTCAGTTCAGAGTGCAAACAATGCACAGAAAATGGGGGGTTTGCAGGAGATGAATCCACAGCACAGCACCTGACCTGCCTGTAAATCATATACATTCACACGGGCCAAATTAATCTCATTTAAGCCACAGCTGGTAGCAAAAAATCTACATAACTGGGGGCTGTTCCAATCAGCACTGAAGTTTTGAGTGAGCAAATCAATTAATTATGCATTGATTTTACCAGGCATGTTTGTTCCAATCGTGCACAACTGCGCGTTTGGCTCCGGAGTTGTGCAGCATCTGTTGGATATTTACATCCAGCTCCTGAACTCAAGCTCAGTGGCTCCTTTTTGGCTCGAGGCACAGGCAGAGAAGGGAACAGCTGGTTGTTTGCAGAAGGCCACACAATCACACTGTACCTGTACAGGATTCCGGGCTCCAGCGTGGCCCAAGGGAGGGAAGATGCCTTGTCTGTCTGCAATTAGGCAAGAATCACAATGGGTGCATGTATTAACTCAGTAGAACAAAACAGAGAGAAGGGAAATATGTGTCTTTTCATAAATTAATGCTGGATGTTGCTGACTAAAGCAGAAAGTAAGTGGAGATAAGTTTTCCTTCTTATTTCTGGTCTTTACAGGAAAATGTGTCTGCACTTACCCATAAACTCATACACAGAGAGAGTTCTGTGCTCTATGAATATAATCCTGTAAGAAACACAGCTCCCTTTTGCACTGAATCTGTCAAGTCTCATTGATTTTAACAGTTACTGAGGAAATACAGCTCCTTGCTAGGCACAGAGTGAGTCCTGTACATAAAGCATGGGATCGGACCCTGAGTACAGAGCTGCTGAAATAAGTACCTGAGAAGTAGCTAAAGCTAAGGGAAGTGAATAAAAATATAAATTAATGGGAAGCTATGATTGAATAGGGATAAAACAGAGAAGGTAAAACTGATGTGATGTTAGGAAATGAGACTTTCTAGTTAGGATTCAAATATCTGTTACACAGAGCTTTAATGAAGTTTATGCCCCAGCAGTGCTATATAAATCTAGAGCAGAAGACAGATTTAATCCCATTAAATATTTGTCAGGGATTTAATGTAGTAGATAATATAACAAGCACTATTAGACCTGGCATTACAATTACCCATTTTCACCAAGTTCCAATGCCTGTGGCTGCAGGGAGAGCTTTGCCTGGGACAGGGCTCAGTGTCATTTATTTGATGAACACATGTAAAATGAGTATTTCCAACATGGGCCAACTCATAAAACTTTTGTTGTTTTCACTTGTGCATAGTAAAAGTTGGGTTGGAGAACTTTTCATGCTGCATTTTGTGGCCACTCATCAGGTGATGTTTTCTGTCTAACAATGGAAGGAAGTGAAATAAAAGATGTGTTATCATGAACTAGAAGTGTTTGGGAAATTCATGCCAGGTTTCATAGGAAGATAAATCATACCCAGACTGTCCAAGCCTCCATTTTCCACTGGCAGGCTATCAGCATCCCAGGAAAAGTGAAACTACTGCTATCTCTTAAAAGTAAACCCACATTTTTATTAGTTCTTTCTCTGTAGATCTAAGTCAGCCTTCCCAGGATTTCCAGCTGTATGAAGAGGCAAAGTCAAACAGACACAGCAAAGCTAATTCCTCCCCTCAGCACAAAAACACTTGGTACAGCACAGGGAAGCCCACTTTTCCTGTTTTTTAAAGAAGAAGATGGAATTTTGCTTTCTTCCCTGTCTCTGGCACCACGCTTGCAGCGCAGTATCTGCAGAGGAAGGATGTTCTGAGTCTCAGGGTGCCTGGGGTCAAGTCCCCACGGCTTCCTGAGTGATGAGTAAATGAAGCAAATGTTATTTCCCTTCTGGAGCGGGGCACTGGAGCCGTGGAAGCTGGAGCTGAGCAGAGCTCCCCGGGCTGGGGCAGCTCCCCACGATGTCCCCGTGGCTGTGGCAGTGCCAGGCTGGCTCCTGCTCCCTCCTGCACAAGGATGAGGCTCCCAGAGCTGTCCCCAGGGCCTCCACACAGAACTTTATCATTAAAACTATTTGGATGAAGATGGGATTAGAAATTCTGGAAACCCCTCAGATCTGTGGTGCTGCCCTTTCTCTGATTGCTGATCTTGGCATGTCCCAAAGGTTCCTTACATTTTTTACTTCAGCAATTTCTATCAGAATTTTCTGTTGAGCTGATGGGAAATGTCCCCCTACTCTAGCTCCAAATCCAATACTTTTCCTTTGATCCTAAACATTTCCCTTCTTCCCTTCAGCAGGATGAAGCTCTGATTTTAATGTTTTTCATGGTGAATGGGGTGGGAGGGAATGGGGGCATTCCCAAGGAATGATCTGGAATTTGGGTCAATTCTTTTCAAAGCAGAAAGATTCCACTTTAATTCACACTCTGAATTGAATCAGGATCTTGCACATGGCCCAAAGTACAGCATGATTCTGGCTAAATGTAGTCCTTCTGCTCCAGTGAAAACTGTGGGTATTTCATTACACAGTGAATGTTTATCTAAATTCTCACAGTAAAAGACAGACCTCACTTGAGAACTGGAGATACTCACTGGAGTAACACATTTCTCTAAAAGCTGTATGTAAATAATAATCAAGCCAGAGCAAGCAGGCTGCCAGGGGAATGGGGATGTGTTACAGCATTTTGACTACACAGCTTCACTCCTGTAGAGAATCAGGCAGATTAAGAGGAATTTTTAATGGATATAACCATTGTTTACAGTAATAACTGAAAAGAAAAGGCGTTGGGATTACGGTGTGCCAGTGTCCCCTGGAACCCAAAGGGTGGCCAGTGCCCAGGGAAAACAGGCAAATGAGAGGAGTGATCTGTAATTCCCAGGAGACAGGGGGGTTGCACTTCTGAAAGGTCCAAGTGTAGCTTTTTCAATCAAAAATTAATGGTTTTAATGACTTCAATAAAAATTAAATTCCTATGGAGAAAGAAACAACAAGCTGTATTGTATAAGCAAGACTTTATTTTTGAAAAATCTATTTCCCAATCTGTGAAATGCCTAAATGCTGAAAAAGATAATTAAGAAATATAATTAATACTTACAAGGGTTATAAAAGGCATTGAAGTAATTTAAATTTCAATCTCACAGTTCAGCAAATGCACTCAAAAAGCTTGGAGAGCTACAAAGGAAAAACTCTTGGATAAAAGGTGACAAGTTCATGGTAAGTATCATCATTAAACCCAAACGTGTCACAAATCAGCACAACAAGAAAATTCAAGTGCAAACTCAAGTGAAAGAGAAACAGCTTTTTGTAAATAGCTTAGTACAAGCTGTCACAACAGTTCCTTTATTTTAAAAATAATCTAAGAAATACGAAGATTCCAAGCAAACTTGGAACATGAAGACCACTGTTTGCCTGCATGCCCGAAGTGGAATACTGGGAGCACCATGTGATGCACGAGGATATTTCACAACTGGAGCAGCCTCACCCTCGCTAGCAGAGATCAGGGGAGGGCCAGAACTCCTGGGTCAGACTCACACTCTTCCTTGGAATTGTAATTTACCCCTGTTGCTAAAAACCAGTTTAAACCTAGAGAGAAAAATGGCATTTTGTCCTCCAAGAAAGACATTATGTCTAAGGAGTCAGGAAGAATCAAAAGAAAGACAAAACCATGCATATGATCATAAAAAGTCCTGAAAGCTCAAATTATACCAGATGCAGATAAATTAGCAATATTACTTAGATAAGACATTCTTTAATAAGGGAGATAACACTATTAATGTAATTACTGACTGCCTGGCCCAGCACTGGGAAAGAATTAAATACATTACACTTCTGGATAAAGCCAAAGTAATTAAGAATTTCCAGTTCTTTCCAACTTAAAGAACTGTCTAGTGACTCTCTCTAAATGGGTCTAATGCAGCAACTCCATTCTGATCTCAATGCTGCTCTAAGCCCCAGTAATCACTCAGCTCTTCTGGCTGCAAGGCAGAGTCAAGAAATTCACAGTTTGCCAAGGCTGGATTGCCTTTTGCTCCTGCATTTCATAAGGTTCCTTCGCACTAACACTTTCTCTGCTGTCCAATACTCCTCATTCCCTGCAAAGAAAGCCCAGCTCTGATGGCATGAAATGATGGATTGATGAACCCTGGGAAGTGTTTCCCCAGAACAGGGCAGTGGTACCTGAGTGGTTTGCACCTGGCCCATTCTGGTTCAGGCTCTCAGTGCCCTGCATTAGAATAAGCCTGGAGTTAATCACTTCTGGTTTTGCTGGGTTTAACACACTGCTTTCAATCTTTATGAATTGTGTGGGCTCAAGATGCCTCTCAAGCTTTGAGTTCAAGTGCAGTGGGGCCACAGCAGTTGTGTTTCCTTCTCTTCATGCCTTGTCACTGACAAAGTGCCCCTGTTAGTGGTGACTTACAGCCTCTGCCACGGTTGGCAGATTTCCTGTTGCTCCATGTGTTATTTGCTATCAAAGAAAACTGCAAATTTCTCCAGGTGACAGAGCTTGTAGTGCAAATCTGTCTTCTCTGTGCTGGAGCCAAGGTACTTCTGTCCCCTGCCTTGTCCGGCCTTCAATGCAATAATATTTTTGTGAAGGAACAGAGCAGTGCAAAGAAGGTGAAGGGATGCAGAGGTCGGGTGGGAACCGATTTGTGCTGGTGGAGCTTTCAGGAGCTGGTCAGTTTGTACCTGCACCCAGCATCTGTTCCACCCCCCAGCAGATCTCCTTCCTCTTCTGGGAGCCTGGGAAGAACCTTTCAGAGGTCTGTTTGAATTATGAGCAGCATCACAGACACCTTCCCAGCAGTGTGTCCTGCCTTTGAGGAGCAGTGCCTCCTGCCTGGCATCCCCTGTGTGCTGAGCAGGAGCCCACAGCCCTCATCCCGGGATATCAGCAAAGGCAGCAGCCAGTGGGCAGTGGCTGGGTCGTTATTCAATCCAGACAGCTTTCCTGCAGTTATTTGTCTGATGCCTTAGGTTTTAACTTTTATATTTTACAAATTCTGTACTGCTTAGAGTGTAACTCTGAAGTTCCTTGTAGCCTGGAATTTCTGCTCTCTCGTGCTGGGCAGACACAACAAAGCCTCTCCAGGCTTTGCCTTCAAGCACAGCCAGGCTGTTCTAGGCCCAAAATGTGTAACCCAAAGCCTCTAAGGGGGGAGCAAGCTGAGGGGAATTACATCATTGAACTGGGGCTTTGATTGGAGAATTAACCGTGGTAGGCAAATGAACCAAACCCATAAAGGTGTGAAGAACTCGTGACCTGGGGTCCATCTTGGGGTCCATTTTTGGAGGCAGCCTCTGGCTCCCCAGGGTGTGCCTTGAAGGCTTTCAAATAAACACTGACCTTTATTACCTTACTCTTGTCTAGTCTCTGTTTCTAGGTGGCTGGAGAAGGCATCAGTCCACGTGCCTGGGAATCTTCCTTGCAGAGTGGGTGCCACGGTGTGCAGAGAGTGCAGAAGGAAAAGTTCCTGTCAGGGAGAACAGCAGTAAGCTCAGAGAACACTGAAGAGACAGAGCAATCCCCTCCAGAAAGAAATCTGGCAGAGAACATTACTGAAGCATCAAAACCCCACAGTTTAAGAGTATGCAAACCTCGGAGGGGAAGGGGGCAGGAAAATAACCTCAAATCCCTTCTTTTGGGCCAGGTAGCTGCAGACACTGGGGATGCTTTGCACCAGTAACTCCTCTTTCTCCAACCCTCACTGTCACCTCGTGGAAGCACTCAAAATGCTGTGTTTTGTACCTGCCTCTATGTGCTTCACACAAAAGATCATGAAAATCTGACAACTGATTGTTTTCATGCAGAGCAACACTGAGAATGTGCTCATTCCCCACTGCAACACAAACTCATCCGGAAAGGCTTTCAATGCACAGCCACACCCCCTGTGTCTGCAGCTACCTCCCAAAACATCAACACTTCTCAGCATTCAGGTTTCTGCTGGGCAGATCAAAGGGTTACCAACAAGCACTTCAGGAAGCCAAGAGTGCTTTAAAGAACTGGAATACCTTGAAGAAGTAGTAAGGAAGAATCATTTAATTACTGGTTTATAGAGAATTAGAATATGCTTGAATAGTCAAGTGTAGTAGTTAAAAGATCATTTTGACAACTTATCAATATATTTATAATCATCTGCAGCCCTACTCTCGGGTATTACATGCTAAGAGAGGCTTTGATTTTGTCACTCAATGACTGAGACATCTGGCACACTTCATTTCCCTGACTCCATTTCTTCTGGGAAATTGTAAATCTTTTGACAGAAAGTGCTTGACAAAAGCTAACTATTACTTCACACAAGTACCCCTAGTTTCCACCACTTTCTGAATAGAGTTTGGAAACTTTTCATTCTTTAAACATAAATCAGATGCCTTCAGATTTTTCACACTGATCTACAGCATTATTTAATGAATTATAGGAGAAAACAAAAAAGAAGTTGGCTCAGAATATATTTTTACCACCAGTGACTAATGCTATTCATGTAGAAATGCCAAAGAAATTCATGTAGTCAACTAAATCTTTGTTGTACCATGTAGGTTAATCTTCCTGCTTTGGCAGTCAAGTAGAACCTGATTTTTTAAAACAAATCACCCAGAGTGCTCAGTTTACTGTTACCAGTTGTATTCTTTTTTTATTGGGGATTCCTGACCATTTGTGTTAGGAGTCCACTATCGTTTGCTTCAGGTATTTTGGATTTTAATTCCAATATAATAGAGCAAACAACTACATTAGGACTTGAAAATAAGCAGCAGTGGAAGAAGTAGATGAACCAATGTATAGCAATGGGTTGAGGAGATGTGGTGCAGAACCTGCCATTTGTTATTTTACACTGGTTACACTTTGTCATCAAACTGGATCAGAGTAAAAAAATCCTCCCACTCACACTGGGACTGGGAAGAGCAGAGCAAGGCCTCGTGTTTGAGATGTAAAATGGTTGAATTCACCTCCTTTTCCAAAGCCTCTGATAATGGGTGACACTGTCAGCACGTGTGACCCATCCTGCAGCACATCACACCTCTGCTCCCATAGAAATACCAGTGGCACTCTCTGCAGTAAGGCCAAAACCTGAATTCTCCATTCCTCGTGTGCCCAACAGCCCCAGAGCCTCCACCAGGGGCTTGGCATCCACAAGAACAGGGGGATATTTTTATCACAAAGGGTAATAAAGAACAAAGGCCATAACCTTGGCAGATCCCAGCACGAGTGATGGTGCCCCATGGAGAACAGGAAACAGACTGGAGAGGGTTTGGTTTAATCAGGATGTGAAGCTCTTTGTTTCTCATGCCATTAACCTTTGCACTTTTTTATGGTGCAAAGCCTCTGGTGGCAAAGGCCTGTTACATGAATGTTTCATTAAATTTTATATTCCTTTATATACCTGAAGCTACTAAATGCAATTCAGTTTAACATAAAGCACCTGACTAAAGAGTCTGTCTCCAATCAAATCTGTATTTACACTGTTGTCCTCCCACCTCATAAAATAAAAACGCCAAAGAGAGGAGAGAACTTTCCTTTTCCTCTTTTTAACAACATCCTGAATTTTAAAATAGTTAAGTGGTCCTCCATTTCCTATATAATCACTGGCACTAAATAAGTTTATGCTTATACATCCTGAACACAGATTCCTATACTCACATTAAAATAAAGATTTTTGTGGTCTCTCATTTCCATCCTGCCATTTTTCTTTTCCCATAACGAGTCAAAACAAAGGACAACAGAGTTTCTGTCTGTATTCTCTTTTTACATCTTTCCCTTCCTTGGGCTCCACATGCCTGGCTGCAATTACACAGCTCCTGCACATGCAGGTGCCTCTCCCTAATTTCTTGTTAAGGTTCCTCTTTTTCCCATCCCTGGGTAAGTCCAAGGGGATCACAGCTTTGGGAATTAACTCTGGTCCTAGACCAAAAAGCCTTTGGTCTGGACCAAAAAAAGGAGAGCTGAGGCTTGGTTTAAATGCATCATTCCAAGAATATATCCTCCAACTTCGCCTCACCCAAACTTTTGACAGTAACATTTGCTCAAAATTCTGCCTCCACTGCAGCCCCAGAAATATCCTAATTTGACAGTACTGCACAACTCCAATGCCTACTGTCTGTAAAAACTGAGCATTGCCTGGTACTCACCAGCTGCTCAATGGGCCCTGTCAGGGTGTCCTGTCACAGCAGGGACAGCAGAACCTTCCTGGAGCACCACACAAGACACCCTGCTCAGGCCCCTCCAGAGGGAACTTTCCTGTCCATTCTCTGTCTGCTGCCTCTTGGGTTATGAGCAGGCCTCTTTCTCTTTGAGGGGAAGGTCTATGAAACCTGATGGACACTTAAAATTCTGACATTGAGTCCTGGTGACAGGCAGGATTTGACATCATTGCCACGTCCTGCTGTTTGCCTTTCTCTCGCTATTGACTGAGGCACCGCTGTCCCTGTGGCAGGAACAGACCTGCAACATTTTGGTGTGTGGCGCCAAAGAGGACTCTGACAGTGCAGCACTCAGTATCACAGTGCCTGGATCCATTTTTAGCTCCAGTTGTTATTTGCAGTATTTTTTTAAAAAAAAACCAATCCTCCCCTAACACCACCCTATCAAAGCAAGCAATCACAGCAGTGCAAGGCACACAGGTCACAGGCATCGTAACCTCTGCAAAAACCAGGCTGGGAAGAGAAGGTGACATTGTTTGAAATCTCTGTTTCATACCTTCCACTTCTCCAATGCCTTGATAGAGTGTTCTACCTAAAGTATGAACACTTCTGAACATTTCTCAGGGCAGCAGTTGTTGGAGAAGCAATTACTCCAGTCCATGGCAGGGGGATTAGAGTTAGGTGATCGTTAAGGTCCCTCCCAATCCAAACCAGTCCGTGATTCTATCATCAATAAAGCTCCGAAAAAGTATTCCTGCAGTTTTACTCTCAAAATATTACATCTCTGTCTGCCTTGTCACAACCTCCACAAAGGGCCAATACAGACTATATCTGTAGAATGTATCTTTTTCTCTCTAATACATCAGTATTTACTTCAAATCACAGAATCCCAGACTGGGTCAGGCTGAAGGGCTGGTGCCACCTCCCTGCTCCAGCAGGGCCATCCCAGAGCACAGGGCACAGAGCTGTGGGCACTCAGCTCTGGAATATCTGCAGTGAGGAGACTCCACAGCCTCTCTGGGCTCTGCTCAGGGCTGGGCACTGCCCAGGGCAGGAGTTGTGCCTCCTGGGCAGGGCAATTGCTGGGCTGGGCACTGCCCAGGGCAGGAGTTGTGCCTCCTGTGCAGGGAATTGCTGGGCTCAGGCCCTGCCTGTTCCTCTGGTGCCATTGCTGGGCCCCCAGAGCAGAGCCTGGGCCCTGCCCTGAGCCCTCCCTGCAGCCAGGGACAGCCAGGGCTGAGGGGCCTCTCAGTCTTCTGATCTGGAATCACCCACGCAGCTGTTTGAAAGCAAAGCACTGCTATTTTCAGAGAGGCAAAATAAAAATCCATGGGTAAACCCTCCAAAACTGAGTTTTCTACTTGACCCACAATAATTGGCAGGTGCTGCCTCATTCCATGGCTGAAAATCTCCCTTTGAGGCAAGCCAAGCAGCACAAAGGTGGCACATTTTAAATACAAATTCATTTTGTCATGGGGCACAGGCACACCCTAAATGAAGATGTGTTTGTTCTCATTCAGGACCAACACAAACCTCAGCCCCACTGAGGATCATAGGGAAGGGAGAAGAGCAGGTTCCACATTGAATGTTCATGGGATTGAGAGTTTGGGAACAACTTGCCAGTTTGTTCCTGAGTTGGCTTTGGATCTTTCCTGCATACAACACAACTATATTGAAATCTGGCACTCAGAAGATGATGTTTGGAAGAATCTCCACAACTCCAGCGTATTTTTAATATAATACAAAAGATAGCTTAAAATGAACTCAGCACAGTACCTGCAGGGAAAAAAGGCACACAAAACAAAGCCAGGAACTGGCACCGTTTCAGCTCTGCCTTGGCTCTGCACAGCAAGGGAGCAGCATGACCAGCTGCCAGCTCTCAGCAGAGAATAACAGATGAAAAACTCCCAACTCCTCCTCATTACAGGCAGACTTTTGTCACCACAGCAAAGTTTCCAAACTGCAAATCAAGTGTCACAGTGGCAGACACAGAAACCCAGGGACAATAGCTGCTAAAATCTAAGTCTCATTTGTTCCTCCCACAGTCAAGATGATTTTGGCAAGTGGCTGGTGTTTACTACTGACTCCTATTTTCTGAAGCAGATGAGCAGCCCAAGACAGGAATTAGTGTTTTAGAAGACTCAGGGAAGCAGGTGGAATATTTATAGCTTGTACCATTGTTTCTGAGTGTCCCTGGCCCTTCTGATGTTAGCAGGACTGCAGAGCAGGTCAGAAAGGCTCTATGCCCTGTTTCCCTGTCATTCAGCCTCCTCTGGATATTCTCCTTTGTAACAGGAATCTTTCTTTCAATTTGCTCCTTAAGACCTAATGCCTAAAGGAGAGCTTGAGTGTGTCATGGTAAACTTGTCTTATTAAAACTTCTACCAAAACATCCATCTCAAGGCAGAAACACCTTTCTTTGTTATGCTATTTCATTTGAAGGAATCCTGCCTGTCACCTGGATGGCACTGTCATGACCCTACACTGACTGATGCCTTTGGGATTGGATGCTTTTGGTATGAGTCCATCATTGGAAAAAACGGACCTTTGCCTCGAGGTCCTGGTTGGTGCTTTTGGGAAGTGTCTCATTTGCTCTCCCATGCTGTAGGGCTACATTAAAATGGGGGTGGCAGGGCAGCACCACTGGTCTCTGGATTGCAGGCCCTGACATCCCAGTTTAGATGCAGCCACGTATATCTAAAAAACCCAACACAAGACCACAATCCAGAAAGGAGTTTTCACTGGTGTTGCTGCAGCACTCTGAGATGCTCCCAGGCCCTGCTGCTCTTTGCTGCTCTTTGGCTGTGCTGATTTCTCCCAGCAGAGTCAAGGCAGCCTCATGTGGGTGCTGAATATTCAGCCCAAGCAGCAGCAGTGGTGGATGTGCTGGGAAATGCCAGCAGTGAGTATCTGCAGCCCAGCATCCACCGCATTTTGCCAGCTCCAGCGGAGCCACAGGCAAGTGCCAGCTGGGGAGTGATTAACAGCTGGGAAGATTTAGTGCCTTAAACCCAGCAGCTGTCTGCTCGCTGCATGTGAATCAGCAATTTTCATTAAGGAGGATTCTCCCAGTCAGAATGGATTCCCCTCCCTCCCAACGCTCTCTGTCTCAGCTGCTGCAGTGAGGGATTGTATTTAAATTCCTCTTGGCTCTTGATTTCCCAGTAAGCTGCTTGACGTGCAGGAGAGCAGTGCTGTAATTTTTTATGTTCTTGACATTCTCTGATAGGCTGCTATCAAGGCAGGCCATACATTTCTAAAGATACAGGGCTGGTTTGATCTCCTTCCAGTGTTTATCATTAGGAAAGTGAGGCTAGGAAGAAACTTCCACAATTCTGACACATACCAAAAAATTAATCAAAACCAAAGCACACAACATTTACACCCAAAATCAAAACATAGGAAATATAAGACCCCACAAAATTACGTTAAGGAAACGTCTGGATAAACATCTGCAAATGAGCATGGACAGGATGATGCTTTCATTTGAAACAGTCCAATCTGAATCAATGAAAACATTTCCATTGATTTCAGTGAGAAATTAATTAGAATTCCAGCAGCTTTGGACAGGACTACAGCTAACTGAGGCCAAGAGGTTGATGTTGTGTGCTGACCCATGTAGAATTATATGTTACAAATATATAATTATTATTATATGCATGTGAAATATAGATTATTTTATATAATGATACAACCAATATCAGGGAGCAGATCAGAACATGAAACCCACTCCCACCACAGAAAAACTGTGTATTCTGTTTTGTGCACTTCACAGTGGGCTGGAGAGTGTGGCTCTTTCATTTTCCAAATCTCAGCTGTAAAAACAAATTCCAGGCTCTTAGTTCAAAAGCTCAGAAGCACTCTGCTCTAAGAGCACAAAGGTAAGAGCCATGAAAGGTTAATAATTGATAGGGAATGTTTCAGTGCATGAGCAGTGTTTATGCATATTGCACCTGAAGGAAGGAGGCATCCAGGACCTTCTCACAGCCACGGGGTTTTTATGTGACAAGTCCAGACATTGCTGTTATGGAAATGTCAGTGACGTACTGTTAACTACAATAACATTAAAATGTGAAGGGAGTTTTCTGTCCAAGGCTGGGTTGGAAGGGGCTTGGAGCAGCCTGGGACAGTGGGAGGTGTCCCTGCGCATGGCAGGGGTGGCACTGGATGGGCTGCAAGGTCCCTCCCAACCCAAACCAGTCTGGGACTATGAGTGAGAGTACTCCACTGAACAAAACCCAGCTCTTTTAAGGCTCTGCCTGAGCTGTGTGGGCACAGTGGTAGGACAGGAGCAGAGGAACAAAGCTCGTGGATTGGCAGTTCCACATTGTTGAGGAATTCCCTCACTGATTCCCAAAATTAATATGCTCTGTCTGAGAAACACCTTGATTTCTAGTCAACTACCCTCATCACTTTCCTTTCTAGCCCTTTATACTGAGATAGTAATGAGAAAACTACATTTTATTTCATGCATTATACATGTTTTAATGTTACTAAAATAAAACTCTCCACAAAAAAAAAATATTGCAAATGGGAAATATCAAATTATGAGAAAGTGTTCACAGAACACTGTGGGGAAAAATAGATCTGGAGTTTCTGGCAGCTCAGAGTAAAGCATCTGATGGCAGACTGTGTTAAGAGGAGATTCGTTCACATGAAATAGGAAGCACTTATTCCATGTTTACTTTGTGGAGGTAGGGCATCACTTGGAGTGCTACATCTCGGGTCTGGCTGCGGCAGAAAACATGCACTGCTTGGAACCTTAACCAGAGGAAAGAGCTTGGGTTATGCCAGAAGGGGAAAGAACACGAAAGTCAAGTTTTCCAAGCACTGCAGTAAAGACAATATTGATTGTTCTGCATGACAGTTTTAAATACAAGGAGGATTCTAGGCCAGCCCCCTCCCCTCCAAAGCCAGAAACCCCACCTCTCTTCCCCAGCTGTCTAACCATGGCATAAGCAGAGCCACGGATACTTGAAGGTTCCAGGGAGTCTGGGACATCCATCACACGTGCTGCTGCCCAGGAGTGCTCCAGCTAATGGGTAACCTAAGATGCTCCTTGTCCACAGCTTTCAAGAGTGAGCTTAAGTAAAGCATCTATCAAGAGCAGTCTAGCTTTACCTTCTCCTCCTCTGCATGGCAAGCAGAACTAAATGGTCATTCGTGGTCTCTACAGTCCTCATTTTTATAGAATCTCATTGAATCATTAAGGTTGGAAGAGCTCTCTAAGGTCATCAAGTCCAACCATTAACCCAGCACTGCCAGCTCCAGATACAGTCCAACCTAGATTAACCAAAATTATGATTCTGGAACCCCTAGCAGAAATTCTTGGTGGATGAAAAGGAAGATAAATGCAAATCAAACATCAAAAGGGAAAACCAATGAAGGTTATATTACATTAATCGTAAGTAAGTAGAGAAAAGGCCATTGAAAGAAGAACTTGATGTAGCAGCACTGAGGAGATCAGAGAGTGCTGACACGTCCTTTGGCTTTAGCATTCAGGAGAGGACACAAGTCCTTCCTCCCCTGTAATGAAAAGCTTTCATATAAATAGAGCCCTCATGCAATAAACACCACCTGGTTCTTTTGCAGTGCCCTTCCCCAGGTCTGAAAGCATTCAGCAGAGTACATGAAGTCTCACTGAGGGTGCTGGCACTCTGTGGGCTGGGTATTGGCACTCCAGATGCATCTGCACAGGCTGAACTTTCTCTAACCTTAAAAAGATTCAATGCACTTATTAGCAGAATAATTCTAAAGTTCAAAGAAAAACAAATGCCAATTCGTCCTACTAGCTTTCTAAATATCTTGTAATTAAGATTATTTGTTCCTTGCATGCTACAGAGCAGCTCTGAGCAGTGATCAGGAAGAGGCAGGGGATACTTTCCCTGTAATACCCAGGGCTGATTAACACAGCACCAGGTTTTACTGGCACAGGCCACACCACAGCAGTAATGAACATTCCTGACAGTGGGACTGCCACTGTGGGCTTGAGTGGGCCAGGAAATGTCATCAGTGCAAATCACCTACCAGAAAGCTAAAGCAAGTTTTTCCCAAGGGCTTGTACCTTTGCCAGCAGAGCAAAAACAAAAAAAAAAATACAACCCCAAAGTTAAACTGGAGTTCAACACCCTGCAGGTGATGTTTACAAAGCAGTCCCTTGTGTCCTGTCCTGCTAAGCCCAACTGGATGGGGGGCACCCAAGGAAACATCTTCCTCTAGATCACACAAGGCTCTGCCTGCTGAACAAAAGTTCTCTTCAGACATTCAGATGGTGCCTGTGAATAAAGCTGGGTATCACCAGCTCTTCCCTCTTTCCAAGGAGCATCCCAGCTGCCTTCTCTCTACAGAGGGGAACAGGATGGGCTCATCAGCTTCCTCTGCATCCCTGCCAGAGAGGGGGTAGCAACTCCTACATCCACATGAATTCAGCTCTTTGGTTTTGCACCTTTCCAGTCTGCCAAATTCAATATACAGTTATGCCATGCCTTGTAGAACAAAGGACATGGCCTATATCCCTACAGCCTAAGACTGACCTCTAAGAGTACTTCTGGAAATGGGATATTTAACTATTTCGTGTCTCAAGGTCACAGCATTTAGTTTGAAACACGTTTCATCAACTGCTCATCAAATGCAATAATGCATTTTATGCATTTTTTAAAATTTATTTTCTCTTCATATTATCATTTTTATGCAATGCTCTAAAACTTATTTTGTGAGATTCCAACCTGGAGGTTTTATCACTAACTTACAATGAGCCAGACTTTTACCCTTCATTTAAGGTTACTTTATCTGTGCATGTGTATTTACAACATCCATGTGGGAAGCAAATATTTTCTGTCAGGGACCTTTTCAGCAGCTCTCCCCACTGCTGGAATTATTTCCAAGGTTAGCAGAGATAACAACTCACAATCTAACAATAACAACCCAGGCTAGAACTGCTGGCAGTGTCTGCAGGGCAAAGTCAGGCTTTAGAGCTCAGTTTTGCTCATGTGTTTGCACCATGTCCCCTGCTGCCTGCAGATTGCTCTGTGTGACACAGATTTATATGTAAAGATGATAAGGAGTCTGCTGGGTCACACTGTGTCTGCACAATCAGACACACACGCTTCTGCTGGGGATTTGTCAGCAAGAATTGCAGGAGTTCCAGGCATGGAATTTTGTGTCACATTGGGTCAGATCCGGGTGTCCCACAGGCACCCAGGTCCCAGAGCTGGCATCCAAGCTGAGGAATTCACAGGGCCCAAGACAGAATCAGCCCAGCATCACATCCATGAGAGCAGGACGTGCAGGTGACACTGCTCTCTCTGAAAGGGACAGCTAAGCCACTTCTCACTTCTCTTTTGGCAGATAGTTCAGGTGGGACATCAATAACCAACCCTGAATAATGCAAACACGTTTGCCGTGTTGTGGAAAGGACTCAGCATTCCCAGTCAGATTAACCTCCACAAGAATTTTACCAAAGGATAGCTAATGTGGGTTTGTTATCTGGTAGGAAACACTGTCATTCTCAGCAGTAAAATCAGAGCCAAACTCTTCCTCCTCCTCCTTGCCACTGTCACCCTCATTCTGCTGGGAGAGCTGGGTACCTCCAGCGCCAGCCTGTGCCCTCAGCATGTGAAACAGGCTGCACACACAGTGATCCTGGGCACTAAATCCTAAACAGCAGTAAAGAGTTTACCTGCACCTCCTTTTTAAAATACACCAAACTGGGGAAAACACTCCAATTACATCATCATTAGATTTGTTACTATAATTATCCCTACTTCAGCGCACACTGGGGATCCTTTTAAATTCCTTCTCTTCCCTCTGGGCAGACACTTTATTCTGCAGACAAGACTGCTGAAATCTCTACATTGTTACCATTCCAGGATTTATCTGTGCTTTTTTTTTCTTACTGCTCAAGTGTTGTCCTTTCATCCAAACGGGGGGAAAAAAAAGCACAGACAAAACACAAACTCCACCCCCTCCTCCTCCCCAGCTCACTGCAGCAGCGCAATTGATGTTAGGTCAGGGAGCTGTTATGTAAGTGCTGCTTGTTGTGATTTTCTGGGCCGTGCCGTGGCCTGCAGTGATCTCCATCTGGAAGG
The DNA here is from genome assembly GCA_026261815.1 of Monarcha castaneiventris obscurior. NCBI lineage: Eukaryota > Metazoa > Chordata > Aves > Passeriformes > Monarchidae > Monarcha > Monarcha castaneiventris. Next base: position 19,654,173 of record JAMPIT010000484.1, read on the forward strand.
CACCTCCTGCTGCCCCTGTGCCAGCGCAGGGCACAGACCTGAGCGCAGTGCTGTGAGCAGAAACTGCACCCCGGGAGGGACCTGCACTGCAATCCCCCTCTGGATCCCATCCTGCACGACCACCGGGGAAGCAGCCCCGGGCAGGGAGCTCTTCACGCTGCCCAGGTCACAGAATCCCCGCTGCTGTGGGCTGGGAGAGGCCCTGAAGCTCATCCCGTTCCATGCCATCTCCCCTGCCCAGGGATTTCCTGCAGAGCGCCTGTGCAGGTCAGTGCCGACCTGAAGAACCTGCCCACCACCCCATAACCAAGTAATGCTGCTTTCCACTGCTTACAGCAAGAATAAAACCTTATAAAAGATCTCATAAAGTCTGCCATTTCAATACATTATTTTACTGAAGAATTATTTACAGAAGAAATACTCTGTTTTCAGTGATGGCTTCAGAACTAGCTTCGTGTAGCTCTGCGCCTCTCATTAATTAACTATATTGCTTTATTCTTGCCTAATTATAATTGCCTACATTTTAAAAAATAATAATAATAATAAAATTTTGTCCTGCTTTTCCCCTCTAGTCCACCAGACAGCAATTTTCTGCTGGATTAAACATCTCAATATCCTTCAGGAATATGTACACATCAACTAATTATTAGAAAAAAAGATTTGTTGTTTGGGCTTTAAACATAGCAGGAGGCGTGTGAATTACAGACTAAAATTTTAGGCAATTAAATAATTTTTTATGGATCTCCTTCTCTTCCCAAAGCCCTGATCTAATATGCAACAGCAATATGCTGAAAAGTTTATGCATTTGAGCAGAAAAACTTTAAATGGAACTAATTAACTAGGCATAATTTTAGATACATATTTAAGTTCTTGGATGAATCAGGCACAACATTTTTGGTTTCTAAATCTAAATAAATGGGGAAGAAGCCAGCAGAAAGTAAACACATCTACCAGTTTATCCCAGATAACAAGTTTTGATGCTTAAATGGCTCAGTACTTAAATATCACTGTGAAAGGCTGTCAAACATCAGATTCAGAAACGTATTTTCACTTGAAATCCATAATGCTGCTGCTGCAGTGTACCCAGTGGAATCAGATTCCCACTTCCATGGGTAATGAGCTATACTGTATTAAGAGTAAAACACTTGCAAAAGTAATACAAATAAGAACATCTAAAACACCAACTTCCACATGGAAGTGCAGAAGTTCAGCTTCAGGAGCAGCAGCACTGGAGCTCTGGCAGTGCCCAGCTCGGTGTGCCTGGGTGAGCTGCATGAAACAGCCCTGGATCTGCCAGGGCCTCAGCAGGGCTGTGCTGACACCGGGCAGGGCACGCAGTCAGAACCCAGCAGGCTTCTCCTCTTCCTGAGCCCCGCATTGCCCTTCCCCTGCACAACTCATCATGAGGAAAGGGGAATTTTGCCTGACTCCTGGAAGTGTACTCAAGTGTTCGGATGGGCTAGAAAGCAGAAGTAGTAGTATTGTTATTATATGAAAGTTTAAAAGTGGTTTATTGACCATTGAGTGGCAACAAGTTTCCTCAATGGCTTTGGCCTTTCAGCACTGCAGGTGAGTTATTTTCCATGGAAAGCTAGCAGTGTACCTCAGGGAGCTGACAAGAGCTGCATCCCAGCTGTATCCCTCTGTGACTCCCACCTCCATCAGCATTTTCCATTTGCACTCCTTCTCCGTGGTGTGATCGTGTCACAGACCCGGCACTGACCCCTGCTCAAACACAGGTTCTCTTTTCAGCTCTGCCACTGCTCTGACAGGGGCCTTGGACAAATCATCTCTCTATGTGCTGCAACCTTCCCAAAGATGAGATAAGGATAATAATTCTGATTTATATCACACATGGATTCTCAACAATAGAGTTCAAAATACTTTACTGTTCTATATCAAGCACTGAAATAGTGCTATGGGTACTCCAAAACAGCCTCCCTTTCCCTCCTTTCTTCTTCTTTCTGCTCCACACAAAAATCCAAACAAGTAGGTCCTCAGTTGATAAGTATTATAGGTTTTAATATTTCATAAAATGTAACTTACAGACTATGAAAATGTTAATGTTTACTTTATGGAGAGGGCAAATAATAGTATAAAACAGCTGGGAGATGATGGTCTGTAAAGTAAAACAGTGAAAAAGGAAGGAGAAAGAGCCAGGTCCAGGAGGGATCATGAGTTAAATCTAATTGTTCTTGGGGATACATTTCTGTAAACCTAATCAAATGCAGTACTGCAAGATAAACTGTGTTACAAGCTTGGTAAGCCAAGTGAAAGGATATCAGGAGCAAACTAAACCTGCTTTAATGCCTAAGACAAGGCTCTTAGCTCTCTTTGGACACTTGTGAAATGAATTCTCATGGTTTCATGTTTAAATTTCCATTAAATTAAAAATTAGAAGCTATTTATGAACTTTGAATAAATGCTTCTGCGTTTTTACCAGTGACCAGGATCCAAGGCACATGCAAATTCCACAGCTGCCGGCAATCAAGGCACTCCCATGCCAGCAGCAAACTTGTCTTCTTGCACATGTAAATCCACATAATGACACTGAGTCACCGAACGTACCCCCAGATTTGCTCAGTCACACTAATCAAGATACACTGATTGAAAAAAAAGACTGAATCTTAATTGAGGAGGATTTGTATGTGAGCAGTTGTAGAGTCGTAAAATTCCAGGATGCAGTTTCTGAGGGAGGGCATTCTCCTCCTCTTGGAGCCACGAGTCCAACAGCTGCTCTAGAGATGGAGCTTCCCATAAATCCATCACTGGAAAGCAAGTACAGGTTTCTACACGGGCTGTGTTAGCTTGGGAGTGCGACACTTGAATTGCTCTTGCTAAAGTTTTCAGTTAGCAAGTGGAATTATGGAATCCTGGGATCCCAGAATGGTTTGGGTTGGAGGAGACCTCAAGCTCATTCTGTTCCATGGGCAGGGACACCCTTCCTAGGGGAAGCCCAAGCCCTGTCCAGCCTGGCTGTGGACAGAAGCAGTGACTGAACAACTAAGAGCTTATCTGAGAGTGCAGACATTAAACCAATGGAAAGCCTGAACAACAGGCTAATCTAGATGATGAACAAATTCATATAAATAGATCATCTAGTCACTCACAAGAGGTACAAATACACCAATATATCAGAAGTATTCAAAGAACAGTGACTTAGCAATTACCTGTCCTCAGGGACAACATTCCTAAAGCTCATTGGCATTGAAAATATTTTAAGTTAGTAGTCTTTATTGCTTGAATTCAGCTGCATAATGTGCTGTGGTTTTGAGCAGCTGCAGGTGCTGGGAAAAATATTCACTTTAAATATTTTATTTATCTGGAATGAAACAACCTAAAAAATTAATAACAGACTTAGCACAGCCCTATCTGTTCACGCAGATGGAATGAGAGACATTTATAATGATAAGAGAACTCCTGAAGCACAACTGAACACGCAGTACTTGAGACTTGGTGTCTGAGAACTTTATGGTCAGATTCCAGCAGCAAAACAAACTGGCTCACACCAAGATTCACCATTTAACCTGAGAGAGAGATGATGCAGAATTTAAGACAACTTTCCAATATTTCTCACAGGAAACTTCCTCTCCCTCCTTGCTCTCTTCTCCCAGAGCTTTATTCCACACATGCAGGCTCTCATAAAAGTGGGAAATGAAGACATTATTTCCCTTGCCAGTCTCACTGTGCTATGCAAACCTGCTGATGTAGTAAAAGTTGTCTTCTACTTCTCTGTATCTCATTTTCATGCATTGCCCAACACCTTCAGTGCTGTGCTTCTGGGGCTTTTTCTCAGAAGCTGTGAACTTATTTTACTTTCAGAGATTTTTGCCCTTTTTTTACCTAAATGAGAGTTCTTTAGGAACGCGCTTTAGGAGACTCTTTCCTCTCTCATCAAAGGTTAGTTCCAACTATTTCTAGATTTGGCTTGTTATTCTTAACTGGAACTATTCCAATCCTTCACAAGCCTAAAAGTCTTCATACAGCGAGCCTAAGAGGCAAAAAGCTTTGCTTTCTCTTGCAGAATTTAATTTGGAAAAATGTGAATTGTACAACTAGATATTCATGTTTTATAGAATCATAGAACCAGAGAAGAGTTGGGGTTGGAAAAAACCTTTAAAGGTCATCTAATCCAAATATATATAATACAATATAATGGCTTCTATCATGTAATGGCTTGCCAAATCACATGAAGAAACATTTTTATGAGTGCTCTACCAATTCAAAAATCTCAAAGTTGACACAACTAATTTTAAAAGTGGCAAGAGTGAAGGTTCTGTGGAAACAGAGCAGGTGACACGTGTGACACATGGAGCCAAAGAACTTCCTGTGGGGTTACCAATGGCCTGGAACAGGGGGTGATGCTGCTGGACACTGGGATCACCACAAAGCTCGTCACAGTAGGACACAGTTGCCTGATTCCAAGCTCACAGGATTCCAAGGATGTTTCATTTAGACAAGTAACATTAATAGCTTGCTTTCTGCTGCTGACTCCCCTTTCTAAAACCATGACTGCCTTGAGACCTGGTTTTACTGCTGACATGGTTTCATTAGAAGAAAGGCTTCACCTTGAAGATTATTTGGCAAGAAGAATGGGAAAATAAATATTTAAGGTCCTATTCAACAGTGGGTTCTATATATAAAGTGGTTTATTTTGTTGCTGAAACCAAAGAGATTTTATTCATGATAGCAATCACTAATCATAACAGCAGGATGCTATTTGAAGATAAGCCCACATGCAAAAGCCAGAATGAGCTGTGACACATTTACAATAGCATTCACAAAAGGCATTCTACTCTGTAATTCTGCCTGCTTTGTTGTAGAGCACATTCAATGACTTTTAAAATGACATTTGACAGATTCCATGAAAATGTGTTCATCCCACTACACAGTCCAGCTCTATCAAAACAGCTGCCCTTACACCTCCTGGGCAAATCAACCAAAGCACAGGGAAGGCTTCCTTTGGCAAAATGTTCAACTCCTTCATCGGGGCCTGAATGACAAGGTGTAGTCGTTGAATAAAGTTGCAGAGATATTTGAATAAGTCTGAAGGACATGAAGCCATCATTGTTGGGCTGTAAGAGTGTTATTACCTAAATGAAGAGCTTTTTGCCAGAAAGGCCTGAATTTACAGGGCTGGGAAGCAGGTGCTCCTGTATCATTAGATCAGCTCACCTGCTAAGGCAGAGGAAGAGCGCTGCTGGCAGGTGCATTAGGAGCAATGCCCAGGGGACGTGTATTTGTGTACACAGAGATGCTGAGTTCAGGCAGGAGGCCAGACACAGGTATAACAGATACAAAAATCCTGCACGGTTTGGAAGGAAAATAGCTCACTCTAAGGGTTTCCTGAAATAACAGATTGGGGCAGGCACTGATCTCTGCTCTCTGACCAGGGACAGGACCTGAGGGAACGGCTGGAGCTGGGCCAGGGCAGGCTCATGCTGGAGATCAAGACAAGATTCTTCCCCCAGAGGGTGCTGGGCACTGCCCAGGCTCCCCAGGGAATGGGCACGGCCCCGAGGCTGCCAGAGCTCCAGGAGCGTTTGGGCAGCGCTGCCAGGGATGCCCAGGGTGGGGTTGTTGAGGGAATTGTGCAGGGCCCAGAGTTGGAGGGGATGAGCCTTGTGGGTCCCTTCCCACTCAGGATACTCTGGGATTCTGTGAATATAATTTTGATCTAAGTCATGAATCTAAAGTTCACCAATGTCAAACATTCCACAGTTGAACTCAAAACTGTGGCCTAGTGTAATCTCCCAGTGCACAAACACACTGCCTTTCCCTGCCCTCCTCCATTTAGGAGGGAAACTTCAGTGTCCAGTGCTTTCTACACCACCTACCTCTGTGGTTCACTGCTGGAACAGGATTCCCCTCGGGAAACACTACCTTGAAAACACCTGATGTATTTCTACCCTGCTTTTACTGTGTTCCATGGAACAATAGCTTCTCTTATGCCAGTCCTACTGCTTGATAAGTCACTGCATTGAAGGTGTATTTACACTTGTACCCAGCTCTCCCAACCCTGCAGGCTGGGTAAGTCACTTAGGTCAAGGACACAAAGCACTTCAGACCTTTCCTCAACAGCAGCTGAAAGAGTCAGGATTAAAAGGGAGAATATTATGAAGCAGAGGGAGTGATTTATGCCATCACTGCTGAGAATATGAAGCTGTGATTTGCTAAGTCAGATCATGGAGTGAGCACTAACAGGGATCTGTGACCTTACAAGTCAGCACTGCTTTTTAACTTGCTAATAATTGTGGCATTTTGCACTGTCACTGTAACCCTAAATCTAAAAATCAGACAGAACTGTGATCTGTGCTTTTAGAAGCACATTCAGTAAAGCTGGAACAAAAATGAAATTGCAGTATCATGTTTTATACCTAAACTACATTCTGCTCTCCCAGCACCCCCAAGATAGCTCTGGGCAAATTGTTAATAAGTTAATTAAATAATTTGAGCGTGGTAGCAACTACTGTCTACTTCTTCAATTATCTCAATTCATCGATCTCTTCCTGCTGAAGGAGGTGGAATCTCATACCAGAGATGCAAAAAAAATCACACAAAAGTGACTTTTTTTTTGCAGTAGGGGAGGAGTATGGAAACTACAGCAGTGGTGAGGGTAGTCTGTGTAACACAGATTCTTAGAGCCCCACTGTGTCAGTGATGCTCTATGAAAGCAGCATGCCTAGAAATAAGTAGTCAGGCACCAAAAAAAAACAGGAACACCAACAAAACCCCCACAAAACACTCCAGCTGACCTTCAAACATCTCCAATAGACCAATATTTCTACGATGCTATCAAAATAATCCTTCAGTTCAGCTGCTTATTTGGAATCCACTTCTGGCATTCCAAGGAGGATGTTTAGCCTTCAATGTTTGGGTACTTGCTGAAAATACTTCTTTGTTTGGCAATTTTATTAATTTTCTTCCCATGCAAAAATCAGCTGGCAGAGAGAATGCACCAGCTGGGGTCAAATGCTCAGGACAACAGAGTTCTTTTTTTCTTCACAAGAGATAATTATTCTAGAATCAAAGGCTATTTATTTCTATTGGCCAGTCTTAACCCAGCATGAAATGAAATATTAATCTAGCAAAAGAACAAACCCCCAAATATCCACCAGGACATGGCCACAGCTTCAGATCCAAAGAGGACTAGTGAGGCATGAAGAAAGAAAGTTTGGAAAGATAAACGTGCATAGGAACAATGACAAAGTACTGAGGCCAAATCAGCTTTATTGGCTGTGTTTGGTGACGTGACCAAACTCTGTGTGGCAGGAGAGTTCAGGAGCTGGGAAAGGCTGGATCATAACACTGAAACTCCAGGCTTAATATTCTTCTAATGAGAGGTTTGACCCAGCTTCCACTAAAGACAGGCTAATTGGCTTTTATAGAGAAAGATAATCGAAAACAGCCTTTTCCCTTATTTTTACAAAAAAAAAAAAAAAAAAAAGACAATAGAAAAGCACTTCTAGTGAGTTAGTATCTCAAATAAGCTTAGCCTGTTCCATGGCCTGGTGCCTTATTAGCAACATTCTGGGAGACGTAGTTTCTTTGTTATCTTAGTACATTTTGAAAAATAACTCTTTTGGTGCCTCTTCTATTTATGACTCACTCATAATAACACAAGTGACTCATGCTGTCAAATGACAAGCAATTGCTTTAGAAAATTATTTTTTCCCCTTCCTTTTGGGTAAAATATGACAATTTTCACTATTTTGTTACTAAGGGCAGCTTCTTACTACTTAAGAGATCCTCAGAACTTGTTTTTCGAAGTAAAGCATATGCCACAAAAGACAAAAGCATCTCCCACCTCTTGTCTCTCTCACACATGATTACATGTGAAAGAGAACAATTGTTTAAAACTAGTTCCAGAAATTCCGAGCTTGTTGATCAGTAAATTGAATTTCAGTCACCAGATTTCATCTAGACAATACTGCTTTCGTTTGATTTAAAGATGGGCACTGTAAGCCATTAGCACATGCTGGCCTAAAATGATTTGCTAGGGATACCCTTGGCACAGGCAGCCTCAAGTTCTCCACTGCAGGGATTTCTGCTCTGACTCTCTGGTGAGGTTGTGTGGTGCTTTCCCATCCAAAGTGTGAAAGGATGTCCCGAGGTGGGAATTAGCTGGCACAGCTGGGAAGGGAATAATTCCTGGGTCAGAGAACACTGTGAAGCTGCTTGTTCCCTGAGAGCTTAGACAGTCCCAGAGCTTAGACAGTCCCTCCAGCCACCTTCTTTACATACACACACACACACACAGACACAGGCTCTGTCTAGCCCTCATTTTTTTTTCCCATGATATTTTTCTGTGAACCTTCCACACAGAAGAATATCTAATTCCTGTACTCCTGTCCATTCTGTAGTGCCTCTCCATTCTGCCACTGCAGCTCTGCCCAGTGATTGCAGTAGTCCTGCAGGGCCAGGCCTTGAAAGCCCAGCTGACTCACTTTGTGCTAGGAAGCTGTTGCATCCTGATGATTTCCTCTAATTACTCTCCCAGATGAGGCCCAGTGTTGTCTGGCTTGTGCCTATTCAACTGCAGTGTGGAGATCATCAGTGGAGCATCCTTTTATTAAATGCTGTTTCCCCCTGCCTGTCTCCCTTTGGCTCCTTCCCTCCTCCCTAGCAGGTCACTGGAGGACATCCTCGTTAATTATCTGCTGTTAGGAGTGCTTAAATTTGCAAGAGAAAGCCTCTCTGGAAGCTCTTTCTTATCCATCCTTGTCCTTGTCTGTAAGATCATGATGGCAAGATGCAGAGAATGCCTACACACGGACTCCCTAATACTAGGAAAGATTTGTAACTAAGGTTGGTATTTCCTGTTCCTAGAAGATTCTGCCTCTGTCCATATTTCTTACAAATACCATTCCCTGGGGGAGGCACATTTCTTCTGAGGGCAGAAGAAACACCGGTCAGCGCCACATTTATTCTCTGATCTTCAGAAATGCAGATGGAGCCATCCTGCTCCTTCCTGGGTACAGGGGAACGATGGATCCTAGCAGGACCCTTTGCCCTGTATGTTCTAGCACTGGCAGCTGACCCTACACTGCCTTCCAGACATGGATCAGGGGCTTTAGAAAGCAAATGCACTGCTGCTTGGCTCAGGCATCTTCCATGCTGGGATATTCCTTTGGAAGTGGTGCAGTTCAGGGATGAATCACTGAGCTCTAGGTCTAGGCCACACGCTGCCTTTTCTCACGTGGCCTCTCTGCCAAAAGCAACATTCAGAGAACTGTTCATCCTCACACCCACCATAATCCAGGTTTTAAAGCCCTTTCTTCTTTAATCCCATCAAATTTATTCCTTCTGGCCTATTCTTATGTTCATAGAGAATAAATGTCTTAATTTGATTGTTCATTACATTTCCTCTCAGTGTGTTTTAATGCTTTTAGCGTCTCTTTTTCTCCTATTCTTAGGTCAAAAATCAGCCTTTGAACAGAAATTACTCAGAACTCCAAGGCCTTTCTTTGGGATGCTAACAAGATGTTTGGTGTATGGGGAGCAGCCACTTACTTGAGGCTTGTCATGAAAAAACAACCAGCGGAAGTAAACCAGCCTCTCTCTCATTTGATATCAAAGACTGTTATCAAAGGGTTCTTAATAGAGAGTTACAGACAGGTACCATGCAACTGCTGCACCCACTGCAACATCTGTATTGGTGCAGTCTTTATTTAGAAATAAAGCTATGTCACATTTACAAGCTTAAGGACTTTTTCCCTGACTGCATTGGCTGTCAGCAATGAGAACAACTCCTACAAGTGGCAGAGTTGTGACACAAAAGGTGAATGTTTGTCACTACAGCTTCACACTGCCTCATATTTGCTCTGTGAGAAACCAATCCCTTACGGGAAATGGAATTAAAAAATGAACAAAAGGTCACGAAAGACACCCTGACATACTCATAAGCACAACAGCTTGAAAATAAATTTATTTATGCTAAATGCAAAAGTAAGGCCTGGGAGAAAGCTTTGAACTGAGCAGAATGGGAACAGCACTTTAAAACATAACATGGCAAGTAAGAAGTGAGAACTGGGAAAAAATGAATGACTGGGTGAATTAAAAACATGTACACAACGTCTGCTCCATGGAAAACAGCAACTGCAGCTCCCAATCTGTTTAGTGATTATGGCAAAGCAGAGCCCCAGCACTGAAAGGGAGGCAGCGCGCAGAGCAAAGCAACTCGAGGCTGTGCTGAGGGGTGAAGATGGAATAAATTGCAGGAATTAGTTTATTAATACACAAAGCTTTGCAGCAGGCCACCTGCAGAGGTAAACACAGCCCCTGAGCACGTAGCTTGCCTATCTCCAGGGCTTCTCCAAGGAGAGGTCCTACATCAGGGAGCATTGCTGCCATTCCCGGGACACCATGGGACACAGCCGAACACAGGTGCAGGCAACACACCACAGCTCTGTCTGTAACTGGGAGAACTGGAAAGGGGGATGCTCATTACCAATCACAGCGGAGCCTTTCAAACGACTCCTCATTCCCGTTTGCCACACTCCGGGTCTGATAGATTGAAAAAAACCCGAATGTTCACAGTAAGACATTTCTGGGTTTCTCCGTCCTGTACTAGAACGTTTTAATGAGAAATGAGAAGACAGAAGGAGGTGTGGGAAGGCTCCGTACAGCCCGCACTGTTCGGCCCTGGCCGAGCTGCTGCCCCGGGCTTGGCGGCCGCCTCCCCTCAGCGGCTCTGAGGGCGCTGCCCCGAACACCGCCGATTTACAACACACAACAGTTCTGTGACAGAAAACACACTTGTGCAGAAGCACATCTGAGATAAAGCCTGGACTTTGTTAGAAACCGCAGCGGTGACTGTTCCTGAGCTGAGGCGAAGCAGCGCAGCTCTGGGGGAGAGCTCAGCCCCCGCCCTCTGCAGCAACAGCGGCCGTGCCGAGCCCCCGCCTCATTGCCGGGCTTCGCTTCGAGTTCCTGAGGGAAAAACTTCTGCCGAGGGCATTCCCTGCCCAAGTATCGCAACTGCGGAGGGGAAGCCTCTGCCCTGAGGCGATCCCGCAGTGTCCGACACGGGCAGTGCCGGGAACACGGGATCTGCCACCGAGCCCTCCGGGCCGGGGCTCAGGGACAGCAGGCCCGGGCTGCGGGGACAGCCCAGGGCATTGGCTCCGTGATTTCACTGCTCACTGCTTGGGTTTGCTTGTTTTATTGTTTGAAACAGAAACCTCTCGTCCCTGTACCAGCACGACGTGATGAACCTGCTGTTGCTGGCACACACCAAATCCCGCTCCTGCTAAGGAGCCACATCTCCTGCTAAGGAGCCACATCTCCTGCTGGATGCGAAGGGTCTGGGGTTTGGGTCTGAGCTGGCACTGTTTGGTTACCTGAGAAACTCAGAAAGACATTTCAGCTCACATAAGACCTGGACCTTGGAATGGACACGTTCCTGGCAGCTCTTCTCCCTCTCAGGGGAGCAAACACTCAGGAACAAGCAGTCAGTGAACAGGGGGAAAATGCAGCAGTAAAATGCAAACCCCCCAAATTTCACTTCATTCTATTAAAAAAAAAACCAAAACTTTACACTGGCAGCAACCTGCTCAGAAAAGTTTATATCCCCAAACCCACCCCTGGCCCCAGGAATGACCCCACAGATCAGACGAGCTCAAGGCAAAAGCCTGGTTGTTGCTTGCAGGAGGTTGGCTCTTGAGTCATACCAGCTCCCTCCTTCATACTTTTTTTCTTGCCAGGAGACTGCAACTACTTGCCTAAAGAAATGATATAAACAGCAAGCATTTGCCAAAGTACTCCCACCACTTGGAGCAGTTTGTTTTTCAGAACATTCAGTGCCAGACTGCTGAATGGGAAAGAGAAGCAACAGGAGAGTAAAGTCTCTCCTTTAAGCATTTCTGAAGTGGTTATCACAGTAGCACTGAGATATTCATAGCCCTTTGGTTTCTTGCTGAATGGAAGTGGAAAGCGATCACATCTTTCCTTTAAAACCCAAATGAACAAAATGGGAAGTTTGAACAAACCTGGAAAATTAAGAGCTGCTTCTACAGCCATCAACTGATTTCAGCAGGAATTGAAGATGCTTAGTGAAAACTGGGAGAAATCCCTGACAACAAATACCAGTTGAAAATTTTTCAAAATAATTAAAAACATTACATTGTCAACAAAAGTGAAAATTAAGTTTGGAAAATCATGATTGCGAACACTGAGAGGCTGTAGGAAGTGAAGTTCAAATAACAGCCCAGTGCCAAATTCTAAACAGCCAAACCACAAGAAAATTCATCAACAGCAAAATAATCTTAAAAAGCTTTATTAAATAATACAGATTCAAATAATATAGTCCACTGCTAGGTTCTGAACAGCCAAACCACAAGAAAATTCATCAATGGCAAAATAAAGGAATCTTAAAAAGCTTTAATACAGATTAAAGTGATTATCTACATCCAAACTGACCATTTTAAATAGTACTAGCACTTAAGGCACAGTTTCTCCAAAACTAGCCAGTAAGTTAAACAAGACTTTATACAATTACATGTAACAATCCTTTTTTTGTAACACTGTGTGAAACCAAAACTCTATGCCATGCACTGGGTCTGCATCCATTAATCTATTTCCCTGCATAGTTCTGCACACAAAGTATTTTGCATGAAGTATTTTATTATTTCACTTTCCTTATGGTCCTTAGGAGAGTTCAGACAGCCAGAATATTATTCACAGTTAAAACTGGGATCCTTGTTATATGTAAACAAAATCCTTATCAGATAGCTGCAAAACGCTGCATACAAATAAAAGTGCCTGGGATGTGACTGTATCCTCAAAATAAAGGATTCCTATCAGAAGAAAAGTCCACTTCGAAGGCACATGATGCTTTCACACTCCCAGTTCAAAAAAGTGCTTACAGTACCAAGGAATACTGCAGTTGTACCCAAAGGAAGCCACACTAAGTTTTGTTCTTTTGGTTTTTTTTTTAATTGTTGTTGTAAAAAAATCTCCGTATTTTTCACAGTTGTTCCAGCATTCCTCATGCTAAACCAGCATATTGTGCTGATGAATCCCAGTGTAAGGCTAAGCATAAGAACACTTATCAGTGCAATACATTCCTGAGATTTTGGAACGCAAACCAAAAACTAGTTCTTTGAAATATACAATCCTTCAAATTTTTGGCTCATATTTCACCTGTTTTCCTAATTTCCCTTTTTTAAAAAGTCCATTAAAAAGAAATCTAATTTTTACAAAAAGTAAATAAAAAAACTGTTATCACTCTAACTTAGATATAATTTCTAGTTCCTTGAAGAGTGCAAGAAAGCCAAATCAGCATAAACATTGCTTTTTGTGCAGGCAGCAAAAAACAACAGATAAAACAAGGTTCTGAGAATTGAAGCGCTGACATAAAAAAATAAATTCAAAGAGCCCTAAATATTAAAAAAAAATAAATAAATTAAGGACCTAGTTATATTCCAGAGCAAACTTGAATTACATCACAGCTGCTGAAGTTGTTGAACTTGCTAAGGCACTGAGTTGTTTCGTTTTTATTTGCCAGCATGAGCAGCCCTGCTGCCTCTACCGTGAGGCGTAACCCGTGCTCCAGAGCGTGGCCGAGGGGCTCGTCTGCCTGCTCGAGGACTGGGAGCTGAAGGAATGTGCAGGTGACACAATGGAACCTGAAACACGGGAAGGAGAAAACAACAGTCAGACTCGGGAATGGTGGGAGAAGGAAGAAACGAGTAACTGCTGTTGGTATCTAACGCTGGCACTGAATCTAACGGCCCATTCAAAGTGAAGTCATCCCTTTAGCTTATTGCCTCTTGAAAAGATATCTTACAAGTTTGTAGGTCTTCCCGTTCAGGACTCTTTAATACATTTCCCCTCAGCAAGTGACATTCACCCGGATTTGCCTTATTTTATCTGAAGCATCAGGCACATGTGTTTACAACCAGGCCTGCAGCTCACTGTACCTTAAACATTCATATCTCACAGCCTCACATCTGTAAGAATGTGAATTATGTTTCATTGCCAGTCTTGATTACAGACCTTCTTACATTCAATTCCACTGCAATGGCCACACTAATCAATTAATTCACTTCTAACTCGGTGACAACTGCTTACTGTTAGGGGTGTGCTGAAGACTTGTCTTCGGGTGAAATATTGGCTGATTGTGCTGTCCATTCGGCGAGAAAAATGCGTGGTAGGCTGCAAGACAGTTGAACAACAAACCAAAATCATTTCACATGGCAATTATTCCTTTTTAACTTACAGCTAACACATTGTACAAAGCTATGGGAAAAAAATACTTGTGCAGTCTTTCCTTCTCTTACCTATGATCATAACAGCTGTCCCTGCTAAGAGTGCAAAAAGCGTGAAGATCATCACCTGGTAAGACTCAACAAACTGCTGGAAGAGACTGGCTTCATCTGCAGAATTGATTAAGAGAAGGCAACATTGAGTTCAAAAAGCAATCTGATTCAAGAGTTAACAGTTCTTAAACTGAAATAACCAAAACCAAGTTTAATTCATAGTAAATAAGTGTAATCAACTTAGGTAACACAACTTCAATTCTAGTGACTTTCCAATGCAGTCTTCAAAATTTGCCAGTAACAGCTTAAGATGTTGACTGAGATTGTGGCTGTTCATCCCTGGAAGTCTTCAAGGCCAGGCTGGATGGGGCTTGGAGCAACCTGGGCTAGTCAAATGTGTCCCTGCCCATGGTTTAAGAGATGAACTTCACAGTTCCTTCAACCTGGACCCTTCTGGAATTCTATGACTCTATTTACAATGAGTTAATTGAGTTCTTTACTTTCTCAGCCCCAAAATGCTGACCTGTTTTCAAAATAGCATGGCATGCTTGGGAGTAAACAACAAAAAAATTTCTTTCAGACACTACAGCACTGCTTTAGTTATGTCAATTTGGGAGTATTCTAGGCTGACCCCAAGAAAAATATGTTCAACTTCAGACACAATGAGCAACTGTATTCCAGGCTTCTGGCCACAGAGAGCTGCTCACATGTCACTGGTAATGTCAGCTGCCACACTGAAGTTTATAACCTCGTGAACATCAGCAGAAGCTGAAGGTTTCCTCTGGCACATGGAGTGCCAGATAAACTTACATCTCATTGGTGCAGTGGTTCTGTCCGTCAGGTAGATCACTGTCACTGGGATGGAGATGGACTGGTCTGTCATGGGACTGGAGACAGTCAGAGAGGTGGACAGGGAGCCCTGGCTGGGAACTCTGGGATCAGCCAGGCTCACAGTGTACACCACGTAACTGGGCAGCCCGTAGGACTTCTCCTTCTCCAGCACCTTCACTGCTGGGGACTCGCACTTCACCTGCAGAGGAACAACCAACCTGAACCAGACTGCCTGGGACAGCACAGCACATCCCCATCCTCCAGGCCAGGCACCAGCAGTGGGTGATTCCACAGAAACAGAGCAATTCACCCCTCAAGAGAAGTCAGGTGTACCTTTACAGTGCCCCTGCAGCATTTCCCCCTGGTTACTGCCAAGGGTGAATAACCTTCTTACCTGCCCTTTCCATAGGTCTGGGCTAACCCCACACAGCCAAAATCCAAGGGTCCTTCCTGGGCTGTGTGAACCATGGGCAGTCAGTCACACACATATATCTGGGCAAGAACCTCCCCCTGCCACAGGGCTCAGGCGGGTTTCTGCTTCCTGACCCATGAGCTGGCTCACACATGCCAGGCTGCACAGCCAGGTGAGCCTGACACACCTGTACTACCCCAAAACCCCAGGGCCAGGCTGGACAGGCCCCTGAGCAACCTGACCCAGGGAGTGAGTGGCATCCCTGCCCATGGCAGCGCATTGGAACACGATGAGCTTTAGGGTCCCTCACATTCCAAGGTATTCCCAAATCATCTCAGGAACAAATCTTGACATGGTGAAGATGGCAGGGAGTGCCTTGCATTACAAAGCTGCATGTGACAGTTCAAAAAGCTTTCAGCCATGCTGAGATGCTTCCTGGCCACGCACTCACCTCCAGGCTATCCAGGATTTCACTGGCACCAAAGATTTTCAGGACGGAGCTCATGTCCTGGTTGCTGAGCAGCATCTCAGCCTGGTCAGCGTAGAACCAGCGATTGAAGGGCACCTCTGTGCCCAGCTGCTCCCCGGGCACGGCGCTGCCCCGCACCGAGGCCGTGACCCTCAGCGTGGCCTTGCTCCTGCTCAGGTGCTTCAGCTGCTTGTCAGTGAGGCTGTGCATCCTGATGGAGCACGTGTAGTGTCCTGCAGGAACGAGACAGCTTGGGCTGTTAATTGCTCACCTTCAAGGGTTTTTCTCCACGCACAGCGAGATCTCTAGGACATCTTTACAGAAAACTAAAAAAGTAGTAAAACTCAACCAGAGGAGTGTGTAGATGGTGTATGATTGGGACAGAGTCTATTGGGTCAAACATCACAATCCCAGCACCACAACTACAGAATTACTCCTTGTCCCAAACTGAACGTTGTGAAAAAAACATTAAGCTGGTAACTTTCAGTCACATTTTATTTTAATATGCCAGTGAGACTCAGTTCCACTTTGAACATAACATTTATGCTAATATTGAAAGGCTTTACTGAAAACAAGACTGAACATCCTATTTCATATTCTTTTCAACTAGTGTGAAAATTTTAGCCAGCTACCATCACCACCATCAAGTCTGTGAACATGTAGTTTATTTACAAAAGCTCCTTTAGAAGTTATATATTCACCATGTTTCTGGTCTCATATGGGACCAATTAATCTGTTATTAGCAGTAGAGGCAGTAAAAACTTCCCTGAGAATGGAAGGTAAAAAGCATCAGTAACAAGAACTTGCCAGGTGCATGTTTCCCCCTTACTTTCTTCCCCTAAGTAACAGACACACATGCAGGACAGAAATAGGGTTTACACAATGGGTGCAGGGATGAATCTAACAGATAATTAATGTTCTTTAAGTAAAGCCCATGGTGGTTTGGTTCTGTTCTAAATCACGTTATACTTTCAAAGCATTAACACATGTTGTAGACTTGCACAATTTTATTTCCACCTCCATAGTGTCTGGCAATTTCCCCCCCTTTTAAGACCCAATTCATGACGTTTTGGGGGTACATTCCACTTTTGGAATATTTATCACCTGAGTACTCCTTTGTTTCTTTGAATTACTGCAAAAACTCTGAAAACCAAGAAATGGGCTGCCACTGACTTCTGGCTTTCTCTGAAAACCAACACAAGTTCTTGTCACAGGCAGAAAACCCTACTGAAACAAGAAGTCTCCATGTGAACAACTCGCTGAGGCCTGAGGTCCTACACAGGCTCAGAGGCTTCAGAAGGGAAGAGACGAGGTTTAGATTGGATGTTAAGAAGAAATTCCTGCCTGTGAGGGTGGCACATGGGTGCACAGAGAAGCTGTGGCTGCCCCTGGATCCCTGCAAGTGTCCAAGGCCAGGGGCTTGGAGCAGCCTGGGACAATGGAAGGTGTCCCTGCTGGCTGGGCTTTAAGGTCCCTCTGACCCAACCCATGATGCTTGTGTTTGTCTGCAGTGTGGCATCTTGTCACATCTTACCTGAAGCTGCATCAAATCCAGGTTCTGCCACAAAAATATCCTGTGCTGGGAAGTCAAAGACATCACTGCTGAAATCGAGATGGCAACTGATAATGGACTGGGGTTGTAACTCAGCAATGGCTTCAGTCTGAGCAGGTGAACACTCCCCTAGGGGGAAAGAAAAAAAATAATCTCTAATTAATTGCAGAATAAAATTGTAACTAATTCATTTTAATTAATTAAAAGCAAAATCATGGCTTGTACTACTGGGTTATTCTACCACCTTCTAAAATAGTTTCACAAGGTTATGAAGATCTTCAATAGTTGGAAATCACAGACAGCTGTCCTTGCTCAGGTCTAATCCCAAAGAGACAGCAATGAAAATTTTATATGTTGTGGGGTTTTCTTGACAGGAATAATTTATTTACAGGAAAGAATAAGCTGGAGAGAATTTTCAGCTCAGATGTCTCTTGAATAACTTATATGATGCTGGGAGCCTTGATTTAGATTTTAGTATCTGGCAAGATGATTTTCTGGTAGGCTAATAATTTACTTATGGCAAAATAAAATACTATTGTGTATTTTGTGCTAATTGTTAAAAGAAGTTAAAAGGATCTATAATCACACAAAATACAGCTTATTAAATGGAGGACACAATATGATGCTTCATCTTTGTATTGATTCTAATTGGTGATAAGTTCTGTGAAAGACTTAAGGATGGTAACTAAGTAAGAAAATGTAACAACTCCAAGAAAGCAATTGCAATTAAAGATATAAGCAATTAGCTGATTGCCCAATAACTGTTTTTTACATGATCAAAAATGGTACTTCTATTGAAATCTACTGATCTTATTAGTTGTAAAATATTAACAGTGTGTCAGAACACCTTCCAAATTCTGTCCCATGGCTTCTAGAGCTCATGGACTCTGCACAGGCACTTGAGGTTCCTGGGGATCTCGTTACCCCAGCTTCACAGACCCTTAAACAACAAACCAAAGCCACCTATCACAAATCCACAAACACACAATAAACCATAAGCATAAATATTTTTTATCATACCTTTCAAATTTTTATTTGTTTCCCCAATAGAAACGATGACTTTGGAGGCTGCTGCTCCCTGTGAGCTTGTTTGCAAGCCACTGGCATGCATTGCTGTGGTCCTCTGAGGTGCACTAATCACAATCTGAAAAAAAGGATGAAGCACACTGTTACCAAAAATTAAGGCAAAACCAGACTGGATTGGTTGTGAAAGACTCCACGAGGTCATGTTTTTCTTTGAAATCCCACATTTCTCTAATATTAGAAACTGCCTTTCTAAGCAATTTAAGCTAGCAAAAACATTTTGTCTTCCTACCCAACCCCCAGAAGTTAATATGCATAAAGCTCTATGTCTAAATTTAATTTAAAAAGAATGTCTAGTGCTCATGCTGGCTGATGCAGTGAATTGTGTCAACAGTACGATTGCATTGCAGATAAACAAAATAATTTAATGGAGTACTTCTGATCAGTGATGCATGGCACAACACTTGAGAAAGTTCTTGCTGGCATCTCATCCTGCAGTGAAGCTTCATTCATAAAAGCAGCCATACTGAAAAATTTATTAGCACCTGGGAACAACTTAGCCAACAAAGGAGTCAAAATGTACATTATAAGAACAGTATAGGCGAAAAATCAAAACTGTTTTGCTACATTTTCTTCCTGAGCCCAGATGTTTAAAAAAAACAAAAATGTTTTTGGACACATACCAAATACTTTCCAACCGTTTGCATTCCTAAAAGATCACTTGTAAATATTTATACCAAAAGAAAAATCCCGTAGAATACAGTTTGGTGAGCGTCTGCTCCAAACCAACCAACCTCAGCAGGAACTGAACAGCGCCTCACCTCTCTGTAGGTTTTCAGTAACCCAGGGATCTCATAGTAGACAGTGACCACCCCAGAGTCCCTTGCCAGGGCCACGCCAGTCTTGGAGTCCACGAGAAGGAGAGCGCTTGAGGAGGAGCTCCACACGCCCAGCAGGCCTGCAAGACACCACGGGGGCACTGCTCAGCACCCTGCTGCCAACTGCAGCATCTCCTGGGCACTGTGCTGTCTGTGAGTGCCACTGCCAGGCAGGGCACACAGCTCCCAGTGCCAGACACCACAGTGGTGTCTGTGAGTGCCACTGCCAGGCAGGGCACACAGCTCCCAGTGCCAGACACCACAGTGGTGTCTGTGAGTGCCACTGCCAGGCAGGGCACACAGCTCCCAGTGCCAGACACCAGAGTGGTGTCTGTGAGTGCCACTGCCAGGCAGGGCACACAGCTCCCAGTGCCAGGCACCACAGTGGTGTCTGTGAGTGCCACTGCCAGGCAGCACAGGTGATGCACAGACACCACACTCTAGGGGCTTGTGCTGGAAGGCTGTGATACCTTGAGAGGCCACCTAAAGACAGAGACTAGACAGGAGTAAGGGAATAAAGGTCTGTATTTATTTGAAAGGCCTTCAAAGGTACCCCTGGGGAGCCTGAGGCTATTGCCAAGATGGAACCCAAGATGGACCACAGGTCACGAGTTCTTCACACTTTTATAGGTTTGGTTCATTTGTGTATCAGGGTTAATTCTCCAATTAAAGCTTCGGTTTAATGATGTAATTCCCCTCAGCTTGCCCCCCTTTAGCGGCCTCTTGGTTTATACTTTTTGGGCCTAGGATGGTCTGGGTGTCCTTGAAGAGCAGGCCCAGAGAAGCCTTGTTATGTCTACCTGGCACAAGAGAGCAGAAATTAACAGGATACAAGAAACTTCAGAGTTACACACTGAGCAGTGCAGGATTTGAAAAATACAAAAGTTAAAACCTAAGGCATCAGCTGGCAGCCCAACAGCAAACTGACCTGCAGTTATTCTGACAAAAGCCCATTAATACCAACAATCAAACACAGTGAGTGAAGGCAGTCCTGACTCTGCAGGAGTCCCACAGAAACAAGCCTTTCCAGCTAACAGAATAGAAATGTCTGAAGTGTGCACGTCAGGAATTCAGTACAAGAGACATATTGCAAGGTGCAATTAAAATTAGAGGAGTTGATCAAACCTATTTTTATCGTTAACAAGAACAGTGACATTTGATTCTGAACAAACACGATAAATTATGCATTTAGTTTTGCTGAGAATGAGCCAGAGTCATGCTGCTGTCCCAGGGAATAGCTGCTAACCCACACAGCTGGAGGCCACTCACCTTCCTGGGCTGTCAGCGAGGTCCTCAGGCAGAGGACGTCCCCCACCACCACATCGGGGAGCTCGGGGAAGATGGCATGTTGGACAGGCAGTGGGATGTAGTCTGCAGTGCCACTGTGCTCTGCATCCCACACCCTGAGCAGGGTCAGCCCCACGTTCACGGTCCGGATCACAAAGGTGTCGTTGGTGGCTCCCTTGGCGATCTGCACAAAGTCGTCTCTGCACACAAACACAAGTGCTGCTGGGTGAAGGCAAGCTTGGTAATGTCATCATCTCTCCAGGAGGAGAGGTGTCACACCCCTTTCAGAGGGCTGACTGCTTGTTTTCAGCAACAGTCATTAAATGAAGTCCAACAAAGTAACAACATTATAGAAATTATTTAGGTGCCACTGAGGCAAATTTCAGTTCTCAGTTCACCACTATGCTGAGGAAATACCAAGGTCATTCCTGTGCATGGAAACTACTTCTTAACTGTAAGAATTGTAGAGCTTTAGAATGACATAATCTGTCTCTTTTCCCTTGTCTGAAGGGAGTTATAAAGCCAAGAAATTTGGTATTTACCCAAATTCAGCACTCCCAAGCACAGTGACACACGGAGCACCCAGCACAGACTGTCACCAGGCAGGGACACTGCATGGCACTGGCAGCAGCACAGCTGGGTCCCCACAGCGCTGCACCCCAGGCTGCCAGCAAGCTACAGAAATTTCTTCATTGAGTTAAGAGAAAATCTTGGACTCAACCCCTTTTTCCTTTTTCCTCATGATCAGTGTGTTGTAAGTGCAAGGTGCTCTGCAGAAAACAAGCCATGTTGCAGTAACAGCATCAGTGGTATTTTACTGAAGACCACAGGAGGCTGGTTTACAACACTTCTTCTGTGAGGCAGAGACCAAAAAGCTTTTTGAGGCTTGTCCCTGCTGTGGGAAGGCTGTACAAGCCTATCTGAGGAGACAGCCCCTGATCCAGAACATTCCCCACCTTACGTAAGCCCTCAGTGAGTCAGTGTAACCCAGCACTGGGAGAGGCAGATGCTGATGATCAGTTGTTTCTCTGGGCCACTGCTGCGTGCAGGGGGATGATTCAGAGTCACTTAGAGCACAGCACAACTCCTGCAGGCCCCGCTGGGATCATGCTTATCTGGGCAGCTTTCCATGGCTAGGGAATATCGATTGTTAACTGGAACTCTTCTTCCTGCTACTGCCTCTGAAGGCCACAGAAACAAAGCCCTTGCTTTGCTAATCCCAGCCCAAGCTCTATCTTCACTTGATATCTTTGGAACAATCTTTGTTCTATGTGTGTTTGGCCTTTTTTTGTCCTCTGTAATTAACCACCCGTGACAGATACCCACCTGTTGGTGGCAAAGTCGAGCACAGCATTATGTGAATGGAAAGTATCTCCTGAGTTGTCGTGAAAATGGACTGTAAATGTCAGTGTCACACCCAGGGGCAGAGCCAGCAGTGCCTCTTTGTTCTGGGTGAGCAGAACGGGCCTCATGGAGATCCTGAGGTAGGAGATGGGGCACACCTGGAAAAACATCAGCAGTGAGAAGGAAAGTTAAATTGCTTTTTATGATGCCTCTATAAAAATAATCTAAAAGGGGTCTTATTACGCACGTATCCAGAGCTTCCTTTATGAGCCATTTGCATTTAGCCACATGCCAGGACTAACACGTGGAGCTGTTATCATCAGCATCTACATTTCACAGGTTGAAAGGGGCCTCTGGGCACTGTCTAGTCCAGCCTCCCACTCGAGCTGGGCTGCCCAGAGCCATGTGCAGGCAGCTCTTGGGCATCTCCTCAGATGGAGACTCCACAGCCCCCCCAGGAAAAGGTGCTGTCCTACGTTCAGTCAGCATTTCCTGTGCTCCATTGCTGCGTGCTCCCCTTGTCCTGCCACGGCTGAGAAAAGCCTGGCTCTGTGTGCTTTGCACCCTCACTGATATTTCTTAGCCTTTTTTCCTAGTACCACTGGGAACTGAAACAAGCAATAATGGTGTAGAAACATACATCACACACAGACTTCAGAGAACACGTTACTATCCTATAAATTCAAACTGTTAAGATTCCCTGGATATGCAAGAGAACAAGTGGCCCCTAGACCTCTCTCTTAATAGTTCCTGAAATAAAAGGTGCAATTCATTGCCCAGTTATTAGAAGAGTAACTCAATGTATGTGTGAGTAAGGGGATGGAATGGTCACTGCTGCCCAGCTCCCTTGCACCAGGTGAGAAAGCCAAGCTGTTCCAGGCAGAGCTGGCAGCTGACAAACCCTAAGGGGTCACAGCAGGCTGTGCTTTGTTCCCTCGCTGCCTCTCCTCAGCCAAGACAGAAGTTGGGAACTGCTCCAAATTCCTCAGGAGAGTCTCCTCCATTAACCATATGTGCACACCCCCACATTTCTGCAGTAACACTCCAGTGAAGAAAGGTTTTCTGAAGACAAAGACTTGACAACCTCTTCTTCTGGCTTTTAAATAGCATATTACTATTCTTGATTAACTTACCTAGGTTAACGAGCAAAATTACCCAACAAAAATAACTATATCTGCTCTTTTTGTGGGAAAATAAATAATGGAAGGATAGAGGAAGCAAAAACCCTCAAATACTGAGAAAACTATTTTAAAAGAAGGCCTCAAGCTTATCTTGTAGGAAAATCCCTTTTTTTCTGACCTAAGAGGCTCAGCTAAAACGCAAAACTCTGCAATCTGAAAATGTATATGTCAGAACTTAAAAAGGAAAGGACAAATTTGGCCTCAAGCAAAATACATCTTTGGTGAATCCAAAAAAAAACCATAAAGGGGCTAGAATATCAGTATATCCCACTGTCTGCTCCACGGGCTGGTATCATCAGTTAAAATCTCTGTGCATACAGATCTCTGCCCAACAAGCTGTGGTTACAAGCCAACAAAAAACCCATTTCCCTGACAGATTATCAAGCTTGTTTTACTTTGGAATCTCAGCAACTGTCCCACAAGGGACAACTGCTAAATTTAATATTGATGAAAACAGCCATTTACTGTTAAAGCATCTCAGGTCTTGAAGTATTTTTTTTAATTAAAAAAAAAATAAAACACAGTACTGAGTGCAGCTGGTCCGGGCAAGTGCTTAGCTGGGTCCCACACTGAGCACAGTCACTCCTTCTCTCCTTCTTCCCCCATCCTCCCTGGCTTATGTAAGAGTCCTTCTTTGAGCCAAGTTGAAGGTCTAAGTGTTAAGTGATGCTGCAGCAGCAGTTTGGTTCTTAATTGTGCACACTTGTAAAGAGACAACACAAGCCCTTATGAAAGAAGGACAGTGTGAAGGAGAGAGCTTTGCCTGAGAATGACACAATAGATTCAAGCTCATCTCCAGCTCTGTCACAAGTTTTTTGACATGACCTTTGGCAAAACCTCTCAAGCTCTCTCAGCTCTTCAGCCATAAAATAAACCAGCAGCACTGTTACCTCACGAGGTTAAAAATATCATTTCCATAAAGGCACTACAGCTGTAATAAGTACAGGAAAACAAATGAGCTGTACAAGATGCTGAACTGAGATGGGTCCTACTACAGAGAGCTTCATATCACCATCCTGCCATATTCTGTGTACAGGACAAACTCACACAGGGAGATCTGCCTTCAGTCCCACTGTGTGCTGACTAAATGGCATTTGAGCCACCCCCAAACTCATCAGATGCCTTTCACTTGCCCAAGGGAAGAAACAAGGTCATCTGTAACAGAGCTGGAGAATTCACTGCCACCACCTCGCAGCAGGAGTGGCTTTAGTGAGTGGCTTTAGTGACACTGGGCCCCCATTTCTTGTTTCATCCAGGAGGACAGACCTACACCCTATCCTGCAGGCAAAGCTGAACATTACGGGAAATACCAAAATTCAAGTTTAAAAAATCCACCAAGCCACTTCCCAGTGATTACAGGAGTTAGACTTAGAAATAACTTAAAGCACTCAACTGTCCATCTTTCTCCTTCAGCTGGGAGAGGAAAGATGCTGACAGTAAAAACGGCTAGGAGGAAGGGAAGCAGTGGGTATCTCAAGGCTCACGTTAGCAGATGCAGGAAGTTCTTGGCTCAAGGATTTTTTGAACAGAGATGATGGGCATACAATCCCTGGTGTCCCAAGTTTCAAAGCTCAGAACTATTAATTCCTACACTGCTCATTTTTCAGACGAGAAGTTCAAAAAGTGCAGTCAACAATCCCTGTTGCAGTAGTGAAGATGCACTTGAGGAAACTGCAAAGGAAGAGAGCTGACAGTACCTTCACAGCAGCTATGATGGTCTGGTTGATGCCAAACAGCTCTTGGGAAACTACTTCAATCATTGATGATCCCATCACAGACCCAGAGACAAGGAATCCTCTCTCATCGATTTTCACAACAGGGACTTTGTCTGGTCCATCCAGGACACGGTAACTCAGGGAGGCCACTCGGTCCCTGAAGAGAAACAGAAAGTAGGGAACCCCTTAAATGTGTAAAACCATATGTAGGGTTTCTTCCATCCTGTGATTCTGTGAAACAAAGGGTTTCGTTCCCTCCCCCTAAAAAGTAAATGCCTCTAAAGCTTTGCCCTCAGTGTGTGTCCCGCTGTCTCTATCTGCCCATTATTATGCTGGGAAAACTACATTTCAAACCTGATATGAGTCTAAAATGTCAGTCTTTGAAAACAGATTATGTAAAAAGAATTTCTCATTTGGAAATGACATTTTAATCTGAAAATCCAGCCAGAGCCTCTGTGTAAGGAATACACAGAAGTATATCCCACAAAGCCTCAATCACCATCAAAACCTCTACAGGAAGCAGGCAGCAGGATACTGCTTTAACTGGCTCAGCAGCTTTTAAAAAAAGTATCTGAAAGTTCCCAATATTGAATGAATTTTCCAGCTACAATCTAATCCAAGATTTGACAAAGCCCAAGAGAACAGATAAGACACTATGAACCAGCAGATAAGTTGTGTGTTAAATGGATGTACAGTGATACTGAAAGATGTGAACAGCTCCCTTCAAACTCAACTGCCCTAAGGTTTGGATAAAAGGTGACACAAATCACAGTATGAAAACTGAGCACTGACCTGTTGGTCCGGAGTTTAATAAAGGAATTTGGTGACATTAAGATCTGCTCTGCTTCTGCCTCTGGAGTGACTAGATGAAGTTTTTCAAACACCTGGAAAGTAAGAGGCATCTTGGCCTACTGTTGGGTGCAGACAGTAATTTACTTCTATTTATTTAATCTTCAAAACAAACAAAACCAATTAGATCTGTAACTTTCTTTTTTCCCTTGTATAATATATATGGTAAAAAAAGACAACTGAACATGAGTATTTGAGAATGGGAGAGCCAGTACCTTCTAAAAATTATTCTGAAGAGCATTTATTTCCAGGGCTATGGCTAAACTAGGAAGCAGCATGAAAACAGAAGATTTCTCAAGCGAAAAGGTGTTGGGAACCCCATAATCACCAGAGTTACTTTAGACTCCCCCTGCCCCCATGAGCTGAATGAGCCCAAATGGGGAACATTATAGAATAATAAACAACAGTAAGGGCTCAAATTCCTCACTTCAAATACAGACTTCAATCCAGTTCTGAAACACATTTTTTAAAATTAACTGTGAAGAAAATCATCCTACCTGAATTTGGATTTCATCAGACAGTTCTCTTGCCATGTTGTAGAACTGATTGGCTGCAGCATCAAGGACCTTCACTACAACTTTCAGGCCTGTTCTTCCCTTTACTCTGCCATAAACATCCACTGCAAAGTTGTAGTTTGCAGGAAGCTGAAAAGCAGCCTTGGACAGGAGAAAGGGATTAAAGTTTGACTCATGGAAAGCCCAGACCTTGGCCCTGAGGAAGAACCACACTCAGTGCTGACAACTGATCCTGGATTTTGAGGCAGCAATATCCTCTGCATTGCCCTGATGTGGCCGTTTCCTTCTCCCAGGCTGCACACACGTGCACTACACACACATTTTACCTCACTGTGCCTTGTCCTGACATCCAGAGTGTCCCTCTTGGTGACAGACCAGTGGAACGTTAACCCCGGCACGGCACTGCCAAAGGAGAAAGGCGTCTGACTGCTGGTGATGCCCATGACATAAACTGGCATCTGGGAAGAGAGAAACCAACCTGCTTAGGTAATGCCAGCATGCAAACCAAACACCTGGCCCCAGCAAAGAGAATGAAACTTAAAATTCACTGATCAAGAGATGGGGTCCCTTATGAAGACAATGGTTCCTCCCAGAGCTGCAGGGCTGTCACCACATAGTGTGACAGGAATGGTCACAACCTGCAGCTCCAACATGCAAAGGTGACAGAAGCCAACCCCAAACCAACTCACCTGAGTACCAGCCTTCATTCGTGTAATGGGTGCCCGAATTCTGACAGCTGTCAGCTGTACCACCTCCACTTCCACCTTGTCCTGGCAAGGAGGAAGGGAAGACACTGTAAGCACTTGTCAAACAGAAACCAGATTTCACTTTCAGGCTCCAGACACTGTTGTGCCACTATCTAATCACTGTTGCCACATGATTGTCAGAGAAAATACAGATGGACAAATTCAGTAGGACTGTAAAAAACTACAAAAGCATTAACCTTTGATTGATAGGCATTGAAAAATGCCCCCTAAATTGAAAAAACAAACCTCTGCTCAAAATTACTGATGACATGAACAATGGAGCTAAGAGGTGAGAGACAGGAGATGATATGATCACAGAGTTCCCAGTAGAAGAGGGATGAAGAAACCCAGGAGGTAAAGGAAGACATGGAGAGAGTTAGAAGGAAATGAGGATTGTAGAGCACCAAATGGGACAACTGAAAATAAAATGATGATGTGTGACACTGATATCTCCTTTTCATATAGCCAGACATTCCTAATAGATTTTATTCCTGCTATATACTGGGAAGGAAAGGTCAGACCCAGACCTCACTGGGCAGCAGATTTACCTTTCAAGTTCACTTTGCCTCCTGTCACACCATTAGGGCAGGCTGCTGCCCATGCATTAAAAAGCACAGATTTCTTTATATTTTATTTTTTTAAAAAAATTACTTTGTGTCCTCTTGGCCTGTGCTGTCACCTTTCAAGCAGCAGAGCTTTGTGGTTCACAGCAGCTGTGCTGCCCTGAGCTCAAAGGGAGAAGTCATAAGACTTGGCCCAAGTTCTGTTGCTCTGAGTCTCATGCAAGTCCCAGGGATTTGTGCTCCCTTGCAGGCCTGCTCACCTCCCTCACACTTGGCTGCAGGAAAATCTAAGAACACAGATTCTGAGGGAGTATCAGGGATTCACTTGCACCTCACAGATGGGCTCAGACCACAACGAGGGATGACAGTGTTCTACAGACTGCTGCAGCTTAGGAGACAATGTGGTTTCTTTGGGCAACAGCTGCTTTCTGGACCCTCCTGACCTAAGAGGGAATGCAGGCAAGGACTACCTTCTGCTGTGCCAGAAAGGCTTCTTGGGGTGGGCTTTTCTAGATGCACTGACCAATCCTGAAGATACCAGACTGGCCATGAAGCCTCCCTGGCTATCTGTGAAACTCTGGTTTAAGGCACAGTGAGATTTACCTGCCTGCTCCAAGTACCACCTGTGCCAGCACATGGCTAAGTCCACAGGCCAGCGAGGAAGGGACACTGAGTTTTCACCTTCAGGTAACCAGAGGTAAAACTGCTTATGCAGAAAGAAATGTGCCCCCTTCCAGAGCCAAAGCCATGAGGCAGAGAGCCCCTGTCAGCCCCAAACAGCACCATGAACATTACCTGGGACACTGCTACAAGTTTCTCTGTCTCTGCATCAACAGCCTGCAGCACTCCTGTCACCACCCCAGTACCAATGGCCACTCCTCTGACCAGCCCAGAGCTGTTCACTGATGCAA
This sequence comes from Monarcha castaneiventris obscurior, assembly GCA_026261815.1. NCBI lineage: Eukaryota > Metazoa > Chordata > Aves > Passeriformes > Monarchidae > Monarcha > Monarcha castaneiventris. The sequence goes on from JAMPIT010000484.1 coordinate 19,682,710, forward strand.
TGTGCTCGTTGCTGATGGAGAAAACGATGTTGGAGAGAGGCTGGGGGCCTCCTTCAGCAGTGATCTGTCAGAACAGCACAGAACAATTAAAGAACCCTTCAGATAGTTCTGGTCACCATTACAGGGCACACCCCTCCCTGCTCAGCACCACAGTCACTTCGGTGCTGCCTGCACTTCCCAGGGCAGCTCAAGGACTACTCCCCCTGCACACTGGTCCTTGCAGGATGTCAGCCTAGGAGATGTGTGAGCTGAGCACAGAAGTGGACCCTGCACCTCACAGGGTGTCACAGGCTGATGCTACCTGCACTCCACAAAGTTTCAGAAAACTTCACCTCCCTTTCTCCTCACCACCCTGTGCAGAGCTCTGCTCTGTGTTTCAGTTTCTACAACAAGCCTACCATGCCTAATTTCATGGAGCTGGCAGATTTGTTCATGCTGTGCTGGTATTTAACACCAGAAAAGCTGACACTCCATTGACAAAAACAAATACAAATCCTTTGATCCAGCAATACAGCAAAACGGAAGCTGGCTCAAGAATCAAATTATTCTTGTTCAGAGGAGTATTCATCACAGAAACATACAATAGGTTGGGTTGGAAGGGACCTTAAAGCTCATTTTGTTCCATGGGCAGGGACACCTCCCACTGTCCCAGGCTGCTCCAAGCCCCAATGTCCAGCCTGGCCTTGGGCACTGCCAGGGATCTGCTCTGGGCACCCTGTGCCAGGGCCTGCCCACCCTCCCAGGGAACAATTCCTTCCCAATATCCCATCTATTCCTGCCCCATGTCAGGTTTGAAGCCATTCCCCCTTGTCCTGTCCCTCCAGGTCCTTCCCCAGAGTCCCTCTCCAACAATCCTGTCAGTCCATTCAGTGTGAATGCAGCTAAATGTCGAGTATCTACTGCTGAAAATCCAGTTATGAATATTCATTTTACAACAGAAATTACAAAATAAAATATGTAAGAAGATGCCTCACCTGAATCATGGCCCCAATAATTAGGGTCACTTTCCTTGGCAATAGTCTAAATGGGGGAAAGACCTAAAACAGAAATATGAATACCTGTGTTCAGGATCCTTCAATCAGATAAATTATGTCACAAAACAGTACAAGTGTAAAACTGAATCCTGAAATGCTTAATTACAGTAAATTGAGCATGCAGAAATTTAACTCATCATTTGCAGTTAAGCAACACTGAAATCTGGAACAGACTGGCATTAGGTCAGCCTCCAGACAGAATGAATTTTCTGGCAAATTGATTACTACACTGTAACCATAATTTATATACTCCTGTTCCACTGTAGCACAGACTTTATTTATGCATATATTTTATCTGAAATGATTTACTTCAATCTGCTGTGGAGCAGAGTTGATTCTCTGGCCTCTTCTGTCAGCCACAGTTGCTGTAAGACTGGTCTGCCCAATGGTCATCCCACGCACCAGGAACGCAGCAGTGTGCTCATCCAGAGCCTCCCTGAGGGGGCTGCAGCAAGGAAATACAGTAAATACAGACATTCACTGAGGAAATTACAAACAGCAGAGCAAAGGACTTAGTGCCCAGCAGCTTTACCACAAGGCTAAGTGACTGTGTCTGAGGCAAAGCTAAGGGCACCATCACATTTCTACACATGACGGCTCTTTGCAACCTGTGCTTTGCTGTAACATTAAATACCCGAAATGAAAATGAAACAAGTGACAGACAATGAGTTTGGTAACATCAGAGGTGCCTTCACACAGCACTCTTCACCTGGCATTATTTGCCAAGTCACTGCTTCCAAAATCACAAAGCTTCATCAGACAACACACTGGAGGAATGAAGTCCCATTCATCAGCCAGCAACATTCAGGCTGACTTCCCCCACAATTAATATTTTTTTACCTTTAACAGGTAATTAAGACTTCACAAAAATAAAATAAATAAAATCTCAGTCATTGTATATTACCATGCCTCCAACCTCATACCTTTATTCATTTTCTGCTAATTCTTATTCGCAGATTAATTTTAAAAATCCATTAACTTACACAAGTGAGACGATCTGAGATGCTGCTCTTAGACTGAGGTCCATGACAGGGAAGTATTTTGCTGGAAAAGGTTTCTTTGAGTCATCCAGAACTCTGACATAAGCCTTAACTGTTTTTCCAATCTCCACCTGAAACAGACACATCCAGTTGTTCTGCACTCAAATCACTCTTACTTATTAGCATAAACGTTTTCATTTTGTTTTGTATTACACTTGTAGCAGGGTAGTGGAGATAGAGCCCCAAGGTTAGGTTAGCACTGATTTTAAAGACTAATCCCTGCCAGCTAGAGTTAGTGTCAAATGAAATGAATGAATTCAGGTCCTTCAGCTGGCAAGGGCATAATTAAAACATCCAGAAATATCAACACTTATTTTGTTTAAGATGCACCCAAGCTGGCAAGTGGAATGAGCTGGACTTTTTTCTGTTCAGTTTTAAAATCTAACATATGGAAAATGACCTTGAGGCAAAACCTACTCCTAGAAGAATTGCTCACATGCACTTTAAACAGCAGGAAACATAAATGAGCATGTCCATATAAATTATGGATTAACATTGCTGGGTAAATGCAAAAGCTGAGATTGCTGCCACACAGAACATGAACAGGTACCTGATACTCTGAGACACTTAGAACCTAAAGGGGTAAATTTGGGAGGGACAAACAGAGACACGGGGAGAGAGTAGTTGTTTCTCTGTTGTAGCACCTTGTCCATGTCTCATCTCTGTGTTCAGGACCAGCACAGGCAGCCAGGGCCGGCTGGATCAGCTCCTAATGCTGGTTCAAAGGCACTGACCTTGTCAACAACTCGCACATACAGTTCCTGGATATCAGACACATGAATTTCAGCTTCAGCTGGGGCAGGGAAAGCCAGACACAAGTCATGAATCATTACAGTCACTGATCCTGGGAGCAGAGGCTGCACCTGCAACGCCAAAAGAAAACTGCATTATAGCACTTATTTTGTCTGTTGTTCACAGGATGAAATTTGTATCACTTTCAGGGCAGAAGCAGTTGGATGCAGAGATCTCCAAGCTTAGACACAGAGAATTCTTCCACCAAAATAAAAATCAAGCTGTAAAATGTATGTAAAAAGTATCATGCTACTGAGCTAGTGCAAACAGCCCCCAGGCACCAAGTGAATTAACAACTCTTCATCCAGAACAGTCTGGCATCCTGTTATTCTCCTGCCATCAGGAGAAAAAATCACAAATAATTTAGAGCAACAAAACCTTTCTTAGTAGAGTGAAAAACAAAGTTAATAAGAGAAAAAAGTAATCAAGGACAAAAATTATGCCTATAAAGCACCGGTATTGCTTCCTGCTAGATTTGTACTCTGCTGTTATGCTTTTCACCTGAATGAGCAGCCAAAACCTGGTGGTAAATCCTGACAAGGAAGAGGACAATTGACAGACCAGGTATTTCTTTAATACAACTCTTATTCCAATAATTTTCAAGAAAGAACAAAACAATGAAGAAAGAGAGCTCTGCTCACAAACACAAGCCCTCAGAACTAAGCACCCATCCCAAAGTCCCTTCTCCCAAGGCCATGCACCCACACCTTGCTCACATCAGCCCTGCAGCTCTCCTGCAACTGCCTGACCTTGGCACAGACCTCGGGGACAGTCCCAGCTGCTCTCTCCCCTTTGGCCAGGGACAGCACTGGAGCTGGGTGTCCTGTGCTGTGCTCTGAGCTCTGAGCAAGGGGAGATGGCCACCTGGGTGTCCTGTGCTGTGCTCTGAGCTCTGAGCAAGGGGAGATGGCCAGCTGGGTGTCCTGGGCTCTGAGCTCGGGGAGATGGCCAGCTGGGTGTTCTGTGCTGGGCTCTGAGCTCGGGGAGATGGCCAGCTGGGTGTCCTGTGCTGGGCTCTGAGCTCGGGGAGATGGCCAGCTGGGTGTTCTGTGCTGTGCTCTGAGCTCTGAGCAAGGGGAGATGGCCACCTGGGTGTCCTGTGCTGTGCTCTGAGCTCTGAGCAAGGGGAGATGGCCAGCTGGGTGTCCTGGGCTCTGAGCTCGGGGAGATGGCCAGCTGGGTGTTCTGTGCTGGGCTCTGAGCTCGGGGAGATGGCCAGCTGGGTGTCCTGTGCTGGGCTCTGAGCTCGGGGAGATGGCCAGCTGGGTGTTCTGTGCTGGGCTCTGAGCTCTGAGCAAGGGGAGATGGCCAGCTGGGTGTCCTGGGCTGTGCTCTGAGCTCTGAGCAAGGGGAGATGGCCACCTGGGTGTCCTGGGCTGTGCTCTGAGCTCTGAGCAAGGGGAGATGGCCAGGCTCCCCCAGGGCAAAGGAGCTCAGTGAACGCTCAGCACTGCTCAGCAGCACTACAGGAGTCAGCAGCAGAGCAGTGGGAAGAGCTGACATTTTGTTCTTTGAGGGCACCACTCTCACTCAAAATAGAAAGGGATGTGAAGTTTTAACAAAGGTCAGCTTCTAGAACAGCAGCAGCTCCCAGAGAGGGTGGCTAATACAGGGGCTGGGCAGCAGAGCCTGGGGAGGGAGCTGGAATGGAGCTCAGCTGGGCTGGGAGCCCACAGAAAGGAAATGAGCACAGGGAAAAGGGCAAGCAGGGCTACTGCAACTTTTGAAACTCTTCCTGCCTCAGCTACCTCTGCTGTTCTCCTCTCCCATCAGGTGTCCAGTGGCTCCCAGTATCCAGGGACATTGCACTGGTGAACACACTTCGCTCCTCCCCCGCTACCCCCCACACCCAGAAAAGCTGCTGGGTCAAAACCAGAGGGAGAGGTACAGAATTTATCCCTGGCAGCCCCAGGGAAAAGTCTGGGAATCACTGCTCCAGATAACTTGAATCTAGTTCCTCAGAAGAGTTTATTGCCAACTCATCTCTGTCAATGTGGCTGCACTGGTGCCTGCCACAGCAGCAGCCTGCCATGGAGCCTGCTCACTTCCCAGGCCATCCTGCTGCTTCCATGGGAAACCCAGGGGTGGCACTGGGATTTCACCCAAACACAGCACACAGGGCTAACAAACCTGCCAAGTCTCTGTGTGGGGTTGCATTTTTTTAAAACGTGTTAAAAGTGGAGTTTTCTCTCCTTTAATCTGACAGGCAGTTAAATCTCTTCCTGCACTTCACAAAGCCTATCTTGCTGTCACTGCTCCACTCCCGAATTCCAGATGAGAGCACAGAACTTACCCCGTGTACATCAGTTAATCCCATCAGGGAGACCTGACTAAAAAACTATTAAGAGTTTAAACAGTGTACTGTGTACACAAAACCCCTCATCTCTTCTACTTTTTCCTCACCTCTGTGCCTAGTTGGAAAATATATTTCCACCTCACACTTGCAACAGTTAGAGACAACCAAAATGTTTCACAAATTCTTTTGATGCTCTAATTTCCACCTTAATTATCATTATTTCACAACTTTATCAGCATTACTTCTTAAAGGACAAATCTGTAAATTATACATTCATAAAGAACACTCTTTAAAGCAACTAATTTCATTTCCAATTGTTGACTAATGAAAGCAGCAATGCAAACATACAGTTTTATCGTTGTTCACTGCAGAATGCATTTCGTATCTGCATTCACTTCATATTTCTGCAGCTGAAGCTGCAGAACAATAACCTGGTTGCCAAAAAGGTGTAAAATCACAAAATACTGCACTCACCAAAGCAATGCCTTGAGTCTCCTCATGTGTCACTCTTACAATATTTGGCACACTGGTATTAATGAAAAAATATCCAGAACCTTGTTGGATGAGAAGATCTGCCTGCAATACCAGAAAAGCACCCAGAATTAAGACTGCATCTTTCTAGCAAAGCTGGTCTCCTCACACATCTCCTAGGACGTGTGATGTTTTCCTCCCTGCAGCTGTAAAGCAGCAGAGTAAGTCCTTACCTGGACATCAGGGTGGTTGTAAATGGAGACCCCAGCAGGGCTCACTTTCACATCTTCCACGAGCATCAGCTCAATGGTGGCAGGCCCTGGGAGCACAGCTTCGTGCTGCAAGAACAATTTCAGCAGTTACAGCAAAGAGGCAGCACACTGCAGTCTCCTGCATTTGCTGGATGTTTAAAGCAGGTGACCAAAGAGCCAGAGCACAAGTGGAGGTTAGGAGATGCCCACAGGATCCAGATGGCTCACTCAGTCCTCCTGCACAGGGAAGGGCATCCTCAGGACATGGGAGTTCTGCATCCCTGGCCAAGCCAGAGGACAGGGCCCAGGCACTGCAGGATCAGTGAGTGGTGTCTGACAAGCACAGACAGGGAATTAACTCTGAGACATGGCCTAAGCTCATACAGAGTGAGAAGGCAAACACACAGAGTTTTCTAACTTATCTTTTTGTGATTCTTCTTAGCAGGCCACCAAGAGAAATTCTTCCTTAAATGTAAGTACATGAACACTGGACCAGATGCAGGTTTAATCACTCACTCATAACAACATTAGCTCAGAAAAGGAAAAAGGCTCTAGAGGAAGTCACTACTCTGTACCCATTTCACCCAATTAGCAGAATTATTTCCTTGATGTAGAAAGGATGTCATCTTTCCCTAATGACATAATAGGGTGTTCCACTTAAAACATGGAACAATCAAGACAATATCCCATCTACTAGATTGCTGTTTGTGTTTCTGGCTGCAAGAAAGGAGAATGGGCAGGTCTGAAAGCAGGACAGAGCAGCCCCTTGCTGATGTACTTGAAAAAAGCAGCCAAGTTACCCCATTTAAAAAAAACAACACATGAGCCTACCAAGTGCAGCAGAACTGGCATCTACAACTACCAAAGAGTCCTCCCAAACTTAAACACAGAGAACAGAACTTAAGAGAACTCTAGTGCCATTTTACATAGCTGTACCCCCCTCTGAAAAACAATAAACATCTCTGAATTCAAGGTAAAGTCTGGAGCATTCACTTTTCTAACTATTTCTAGAAGTAAGAAGGAATATTGAATATTGGTCTAACAAAGCAGAGTACAAAATGATTGCAGAACATCAGGTCTCCATATTACAACTCAATTTTTTAAGAAACCTCACAGAAAAGTCAAGAACCAAGTGGCAAAGGAGATCATCTCTCAAAGAATTTACTAAGCAGATGCCAAACCTGGGCCCTGCTGAGAGGAACCTGGCCCACAGGGTATTTCACATTACTGGTGCCCATCTGGTACCTGCTTTGAGTTAAATACTGTAACCTCTGACTGCATATTTTATCTGCCTCAACTCTGTTTTCAAAGTACTGCACATAGCCCAAACCCACTTAAATATTGCTTAGCAGAGTTAAACAGAAATTCAGTATTTTAAGAGTCAGTTATTGCACATGGCCAGGTTATTCCACAGGCTGAAACCTGCCCTTACATTCAGTTTAAAAAAGTGACATAAACAGAAAATTGCCACCTGTTTACACCTGCCCTCTTTGTTCATCATCACTACCTTTTGCTGTTTTTCTTCCCTAGACTGAGTATCTACAAACTAAATATTTCAGAGTGGCTAATGACTTGTAAAATGAGAGCCTGGGCTTAGGGCTGGCATTGTACAACGGAGGAGTCTCTCAGGAAAAAAAAGAGAGCATTAGTCAGAGCCCAGACTAACATATGGTCCATGTGAGGAATCAGTCAGCTTTTGCTTTGCTCAGGCAGAACTTTCCCACCCAGCTTTGCAGTGGCAATAATCCATTTGCTTTCCCCAGTGACAGCTGCACAAAGCACATGGCTGCTCTAGGGAAGGACAAGCAGCAGAGATTCACCAATTCATTAAAAAAACCCCATACTGAAACAAAACCAACTGAAACACTTCTCTGTAATGCCCTTGCCCACATGATTAAAAAACTCCCACAGACTTGGATATATTTGATCTGGATAGCAGCACCTAGTGCAAAGGAAAGCAGAAAAAGCCATGAACCAGTATCAAACCACTGCTGTATGAACCCGTCTCCAGATTCCACAGTGGAGCTGCCTTACTTGTACAGTGCTGGGTGTGGAGGAAATAAATCCACCCCAGGAACAGTGGGCATTAATCACAGGGAAATGGCAAAACCCCGAGTGCTGTTACCGGTATTTTGGCTCTGGCTGCCTTCAGGTGGGGCTGCTGGAATCCAGAGGCAGTGGCAGAGATGGCAGCAGTTCCAAACTCACGGTCAACTACAACAGTTTGTAAGCCTAGAATGCAACACAGATGAAAAATACACTGCTGAGCTCTTCTAGGATCATTCTCATCACACAACAATTTTCTCTCTTGAGACAGGTTCTAGACATTGGACTTGGTTCCTTTTTTCTCCTACCTTTAACAGCGCACACAAAAAACCCACACATTGATATTAAACTGAAGTATGACTGCAGATTACAGCAATCAAGCTCAGCCATTACCAAACAGATTTAATCCTGACCTTCAAACAATGAAATGCTCATTCAAACCCACTCGTACCGTGCATTTTCTTCTGACCATTCCTCTCTTCCTTCAGAGTCAGCTCCATGGGCAGCTCTGGCTCAATACGAGCAATGGCTTTTTTTGTTGATTCCCACACGACACTAAGAGAGCTGAAGTTGTCAAATTTCCTGCCTTGCTGGTCATAGGCAGCCAAGTCCAGCACTGGATTGCGGTAATTGGAAACAGGAACCTGAAAAAGAAGGAATATTTTGAACTGAACAGATACAAGAGGGTTTTTTAACCATTACAGAAAATGTATGCTGAGTCCCATGAGGTTTGTTATAACATCAGTACACAAGGAATGCTCATTAAAATGAAGGCATTAAGCTGGACTCCAGCAGCCCTGGGATTATCTCCGTTGGCCAGAGCATGGTGCTGGTTACACCAAGTGGGTCCAGTCCCTGTATGGGCCATTTAGAGATGGACTTGATGACCCTTGTGGGTCCCTTCCAACTCAGAGCATTCTGTGAATCTGTGAACTCTAAGGGGGCTTTCCTGGAGCATGGGTTTGGTTGTTTTTTAGGCAGTGAACTACCTTCGAACAAACAAACCAACAACAAAATGGAACTACAGCTCAATGAAATTGTTTTTAGAATTCAAACAAGTTATGACAAGCACTGCAGTTTGTTAAAGCTCAAAATTCTGGTGTTGCTCTTGTGAAGTGCATTAGCAACAGCAGTGCACCAAGGCAGGCTTAACTGACACATCATGGAGCCAGGAAAGCAGGTGAGCTCTGAAGTGGCTAATGATACACAAAAACCTCCTTCTCCTCCTGCTATTACATAGCACCTATTTTAAATGATTCATCAACTAAACGGGCACCAGAGTTTTAGGGAAGGAGGATGACTTTTACATTTGCTTGGGAATATTAACACAACAAAATGTGGTTTACTCAGCAGCCAACATGTGACAACTCTCATTAGAACAGAGAAGAAATATGGAATAAGAACAGAATAGCAAAGTTCTTTATGCCTGATAATCTACACATATAAATTGCCCATTTACTGCAGGACCCTCCCCAACCAAGCCTGCTCTGTGCAGGAGCTCCCAAGGGCACGAGTGTGGCCACAGCTCCAGTTCCTGCTCCTCTTGCAGCAGCTCAGACACTTTATTCTGCACGTGGAGCTCCAAACACTGATTTTTCAGCTGTAAGAACACCTCCTTTTCCTGTCACTTCCCAGGCTTACCACTTGCTTGTTCTGTTGGAGCAAAGGGCAGGAGAGATCAAGCTGAGGGCTGCCATAAACAGGAATCAAAGTGAGCCGGGAAGGGATGGCACAGATGAACTTCACCACAGCAGGTTCCACCACTGGGAAAGGGTTGGTCACTGTGGGGCTGTTCCCAACTGTTAAGGTAACAACCTGAAAACAGCAAATGAGGAGAGAGTCGAGTTCAGGAATGTTGTATTTCCACAGGTCTCAGTTACACTGATACCAGAACGAAAAGAAAAAATACAGTTCTTAGGGATTTACAGCACTATTAAGACACAGGAAGATGTAAAAGGGGGAGCATATTTCAAGAACAGTTCTTTATCACTGTGGAAGTACTGTTCCTAGGAACTCTTCATTGGTGTTCATGTTCATTACTATCAAACTTGATGCAAACAACAAATCTCTCGTAACTGAAAGAGGAAACAGCAGGTGTTCTTGCAGAGTGAGAATAGAACAGCCCAAAGGCAACATTTACAGTCACTTCAGTGTGTTTAAAAACATCTCATCTTTTATTTTGCATTCCTTTTTTAGCCTTCAGCAAAACAAAGTGGGTCTGAAGCTGGAGAAGGCTGAGGCAGTGCTGCTCAGCTGCCCCATCCCCTCATGCACTGTGCTGGGCATCCATGCAGGTGTGATATGCTGGGGACAGCCAGCCATGCACAGACCTGCACATGGACACCAAGGCCTGCTCCTTTTGAGTCTGCACTTACAGAAACAGCTCCACTTTGCTAAGTGTCCACTGGGGAAATCAGTGGAACTTGGCAGCCCCACCAAAATGCTTAGGCCTTGCAGAATTGCAGGAGGAAAACATTTAAATCAAAGCTAAAAGCTTCATGGGCTGGGGAGGGTGAAAAAAGCAGGATAAATCACTCCTGCACGTCGGAGAGAACAAAACCAGGTGGAGAATGAGCACGGCCACACTCACCAAGGCTGCACAGAGAGCAGAGCAGTCAATTCCTGTGGCTGCCATTTGCTCAAATAAACAGAATTACACTAGAAGGTAACGTGGTTAAGAGGAGCAGGTCAGGCACAGGAGTCAGCTGCTGCAGTAACCTTCTGCTCTGATCCTGTTCATGCAAACTGAACCCACACTCATCAGGATGTTCAATGCATCCCAGCACATAAGGTTCCCACAGCGTGGGTTTATACTGCAATAAACCCATCATAAACCACTTTTTAACATAATGCTGTGAAATGCTCGCTCTAAAACTGGCACCACAACACATAAACAATGTACTTACCCAAGTTCTTTACTGGCTCATTATAAAAACACCTTGCTGTATAACAGGTAAATGGCACCATAAATCTGTCTGGAGCCAGTTCTCAGTGCCTGATGCAGGGCAACACAGATCCCCTCTGGCACTTACCTGCTCCCCCAGGCTCCTGCACAGCACCCTAACCCAGTGCTGGTTGTTATTCCGAGGTGTGGGAGGTTCAAGTAAAGACAGGACAATGCTCTCTGCATCCTCAGCAGCGACGTTCCTGAAGAACTTGGAAGGTTCTTGGACCCATGGCCTCGGTCCTCCTTCAAACAACATATCCTTAGAGGAGCCCAAAGTCACTAAAGCAATGGATGGTGGATCGATAGCCTGTAGTCAATTAATTAAGTAATTAAAAATGAATAATCTATTCACACAGTTTGGTTGTACTCTGCAAAATAAACTTCCTTATGAATGGAACAGCTGTACTGGTTACTTGGATTAGGCTGGGATGTCTCCCATGCAGTGGTTTGTCAGCACACTTAGTGAAAAACAGAGCTGCACCAAAATCCACAAGGATTCTGTCCAGCTCGATTATATTCAAAGGAAGCTGTGGATCCAAAGAAAAGTTTTAGCTGCTAAAGATTTAGATTCTAATCACATCTCTCTCATGAAGAATTACAGCAAAAGGGAGACCCTTAATATAGTCTTCTGAGCAGAGAGAGATAGTATTCTGCTACACTTTTAAAGGAAGTATTTTAAATGAATGAAATAATGTCAAATTGTCCTTTCACTTGACAGTGCTCTCTCCAGAACAGTTCTGTGTATGTAATTATTCTCCTACACAATTGTACCTAACAAATTCTGCACTGATGTGCATCCCTGGGACAGCCTGTGCTGTTTATCACCAGAGTAATTAACCTGACATTTAGTACACAAAAACCATGCGTAGTTTGCGTTTCACAGCATCATATTATATCATTATAGCCACAAATCTGTAGCATTTGCACTAACATTTTTTCCATACTGGGGGAGAGCTATGCTCAGACTTCAGCTCTGCAGAATCAGTGCTAGGCCTCTGCAGATGAGGAAACAATGCAGCCTCTTCTGTACTTCCATCTATTGGCCATGGACTCAGCTTCTTTCTTATCTTCTTCACTGAACCAGCCAATGGTGGAACGTAAACCCACCCACCTCGGTTTTTCAAACCTTCCACGACCTGCTCTCTGTCCTGTAAAGGTGTCAGAGAGATGGACTGCCCCAGGAGCAGAGGGAACAGACTCACTCTGAGTGGGAGGTAAGCGGCGATGGCGATGCTGGCGGTGAGGCGCACGTGCCCATGGGTGTACACAACCACCAGCCTGGTGCTCCCCAGAGCTTCAGCCTTCACTCTCACTCCACTGCAAAAATCAGCGCTTGGCTTAAGTCTTCCTGCCAGATAAATTAAAAATATACAAGAGCTTATTTGGAAAGAAATGCCCAGGCATGTTCATCAAATTCAACACGTCTGTTTGAAGGGAGCCTACCATAAAGATGGAGAGCACTTTTTACATGGACATGTAGGGACAGGGCAAGGGGGAATGGCTTCAAACTGAAAGATAAAAGGTTTAGATGGGATGCTGGGAAAGAATTCTTGGCTGTGAGGGTGGTGAGGCTCTGGCACAGGTTGCCCAGAGAAGCTGTGGCTGCACCATCCATGGAAGCAGATATATCCCCAAAATAAAACTTCTCAGATCCCCTCCCCTCTGAAGTTTGGGCATTCTGTGGAGATGCTGGACAGAGCCATTCAACAGTGACTTAAGGGAGAGCTGTGACTTGGTAACACCTGATACCAGTGGAACTTCCACACCAGGGAGGGGGTCAGGGCACCTTCGAGCGGGCTGAACACGCCGGGGTTCTCCACCTCCACGCCGAGCTCCAGGTGGGAGCAGTCGCTCAGCGGCACCAGCTCGCCCCCGTCCGCGCCCGTCCGGCCGCTGATCCGCAGGGGCAGCTCCAGCACCTGCCCAACGTGGGCCTCCACCTGGCAGGGAGTGAACTCCATGGCGCTGGGCTCGCTCACGTACACCTGCAGCAGGAAGGAGCAGGGACAGCTGTGTTTCAGGGCTCGTGTCCCCTGCCAGCCCAAGCCCACAGCAGCTTGGTGAGCCCTCCTTTTACTGCTACTCCCGTTATTCTCTCTCCTGCTCTGCAGATTTCTGTCTGGACTAAGCTGTGTCATACCTCCAGGAGGTGCCATCACCAGCTGGGACAGATTTAGCACCCACTGAAGAACCCACCTCAGACTGGCCACAGATTTCGTAACAATCACTATGATCAAAGCTTTTATTTGCAGTATCTTAACTACTTAATCTTCTGCAACTGGCTCCAGGATACCAAACCATATGGTACAGAGTTAAAGCTGTAATCTGCGTGGATTAACTACTCCTAAAACTACTGCTTCTAAAACTTGTTCACTGAGGTCAGTAAACAGAACTCTGAAGAGCTATTCCACAAAGAAAGCAGCTCCTAACACAAGAACAAAGGCATTCAAAAATAACCTATTCAGATTGTGCAATACACTGCTCTGAAAGCTCACATGGACAGAAGGTTTCTTTCTGTCTTCAGGCTTTGACTTATGTTTGAGGATAAGAAGTTTTAGCTGAAAAAATCTTCATTCCTGTGTCTCCTGCTGGTAACTGCTGCACTGCTAAAAAGCAGCATCCTGGGTTGTTCAGAGAATCACTTCAGAGCGGGTGTGTAAGCTAAATTCTGAACAGATTTTAATAAATGTCACACCCCTCCCTTTGGGGCCACTAGATGTACTGCTCCTGCATTTTCCTCACTCCACACCACACACTGACCACCATGACCTAAGAACAGGGGATGGTCTGCAGAGACACCACAAAATCCCTCTTGGGAGCTTTGCTTTTCATCACCATTTTCTCCTAATTTTCCTAAAATATTGTTTCTTCTTGGCCAGCTTGGGTATCTGGAGTCAGTCTGCAGCACTGTGCTCACTTCAGTTACTTCTCCAGACAGAAATTTCCCTGCACATCCTGGTAACAGCTGTCACCCTTTGATAGCAAGGGAGAACACCCACCTATCACCCTACAGAATGAATTTTTAGTTTGGCTTGTTGCTTAGATGGCCAGGCCAGGAGTCAATTACCATTTCCTTCTTGCACTTAAAACTTCCAACAAGGAAAAAGACTTGCCAAGGAAATCAGGAAGGGGCAAAAATGGGAGCAAAGCTGATACACTGGACAGAGTTTTATTCCCTAAAGAACAAACTGAAACCAATCACTTAACCTTCCACAGGGCAGGCAGGGAAACCTCCTGGGCACGTTTAGAAGGGGAATGCCTATGGCATTCTCAGCTCCTTCACAGTTTCCAAAAGCCATATTCAAGAACAATCACTGAAAAATTAATCTCTTACCTTCATTTCTCCATAATGCAGCGGATTGCGAACGTCAAACGCCTGGATAATGCTGACCCCAGCGTCAGTCCCAGTTGTCATCACCCCTTTGACTGTCACTGTAGCCACTGCCTGGTTAGAGGAGGACCAGCTGAAGTTGCCACTTCCACCCTGAGCCTGGAATACAGAGGGAAAATCTTTCAAACATTTAATCGAGTGCATGGTTCTCACACTTCTTAGCTTTGGATACCTTGCCTTTGGATGGTGCCGTTGGATATCTTGCATGAAAACCAGGAATGCACTGAGAATGGGAAATCCAAACAAAATAACACCTCAGAACTTTCAAATAAGCAAGGTGAAATAGGAGAGAGATGAGAAGATTGCTACCCTTCATTCATTTTAATTTCAGCTTCTTTCACACTTCAAAATAAATGTCCAAAGTGCCATCAGAGTGAAACAAGGGTGAACACCGGAGCAATTTTTTATGTATATTGTTTTAATTTCTTTAACTTCCTCAGCATCTCCTTTAACCTGCTGCATAATTAAAAATGAACAAAGTGATAAACCTTGTCTAGAAGGACAGTGTGGAAAACAAACAAACCTAAATTAAGCAGGAGCTTAGCTAGTAATTTTTACCAGGAAAAGAGAATAAAAAGAAAATGAAGAGGAGGATCATTTCCCTTCTTCCTTCCTCTGAGCACGTGCACAACCTGATTACAGAAGGACACAGACAAATTAATAAATAGGTAGTGCCGTGTGACAGGAGATGCACGGGATGTGGTGAGAAAGACTAAAAGAATGCAAGAGTTCAGGACATCTGTAAAGGTATTTTAGTTGAAACAGGGAGATGAGCAGAAAACATAAAAGAGAAATACCCAATTCTTAATAACTGTATGAAGTCTCATCTCCTTGCCATAAACCCCAGACACCTCACTACATTTTCTCTCTCCAGCAGCCAGTCTGCTCTGAGGAGAGGAAGGGTAAAGCAGCTTCCCCTGCAGCCTGATCAGTCAGGGCAGCTCCACACTGCTGCCAGTGAGTGATGCCCTCCCCAGAAACCAGAACCTCCCCATGCTCAACTTCACACAGCTGGCACTGCACCTCTGGTGCATGGGCTGAAGGGAGGCAACAGAAACCACCTCATTAGCACAAATATGAACAAAGCAACCCCCAGCAAACCAGACAGCTGACAAAGTAAATCCTGCCAGGCATTCTGATACCATCTGGAGGGAGTTACTTCAGCTATAAACAGAATTTGGCTAGATCCAAAAATCCCTTTCAACTTATTTTCAGAAGAAGTCTGTTCACCCATTTGAAATAGCCTGACTGAAGCTATGGAGTGGGAGGCAAACACTGATGGAGAGGCAGGAACAACAGTCGAGCTGTGTGTGTGCTGTTGACAACAACCACTGGTACTGTGGGATGGAGAGACTGGAAGAAAGGTCTCAGCTTCAGCAAAATTTACATCTCGGGAGAAAAAAGTTTCTATGTTTTTATCGAAAAAAGTCACAGTAAAGTAAGAATTTGGACACAATTATTGCAGTACCATGAAGGAATGTTCTCTGGTGAGATACTTCATTATATATGCACGATAAGGTGAGGTAAGATAGAATTCTGAGAGAGGTAGGAAACAAAACCACATTTACTTTCCCTTACTGGGAAAACTCCAGCAGAATTATGATGAAGCACTGAAAACGCAGATTTGTACTAAGAATTTTTACCACACTCTGCTGGTGTGGTCAGGAATAGCATGAAGTAAACCAAACTAATCCCACAGAACAGACAAGTAGAGATGCAGTGCTTAACCCAATGGAGTTGCCTTTAGATTTACACCGGAGAATGCAGTTTAATCCCTATGAGGTTGCTTCTCTTCATGGAATCACTGAATCAGCAAGGCTGCAAAAGACCTCTGAGATTATCAAGTCCACCACTGAACCACGTCCCTCAGGTGCCACCCCCCCATGCTTTCTGA
This sequence comes from Monarcha castaneiventris obscurior, assembly GCA_026261815.1. Taxonomy (NCBI): domain Eukaryota; kingdom Metazoa; phylum Chordata; class Aves; order Passeriformes; family Monarchidae; genus Monarcha; species Monarcha castaneiventris. The sequence goes on from JAMPIT010000484.1 coordinate 19,698,872, forward strand.
GCACTACCAGGGATGGTGACTTCACCACTGCCCTGGGCAGCCTGTGCCAGTGCTTGACAACCCTTCCTGAGAATAAATCTAATACCCAATCTAATGTGAGGCCGTTTCCTCTCATCCTGTCCCTTGTTACCTGGGAGAAGAGCCTGGCACCAAGTGCCCTCCTGCCTCTTTGGGTATGGTTTACTTAGGACACATCCAAAACTGAGCACTACTTTATGCCAAAAGGGAAAGGTAGGAACTGTGCATCCAACAGCCGAGTGTTGGTATTAGGAGCACGAGGTGTGCAGGGAGTGAAGAATACTGATGTCCAAGGCTGGCAGAGTGCTGCTAATTAATCTTGTCATGCCCTTTTTGCAGTCACTTCACACTCCCATTCATATTTCCAATCCTTGCCAGTAAAGGGCAGCCTCTAATGAGTGCTGTGGAGCTTTGCATACAGGATGCTTCCCAGAATTCCAAACAACTCCAGGCATAGGTGCATGTGTGAGGGAGAGGGGAAGGGAAAACAAGAGATAGAAGTCACTGGGGTTTTTATGTTTGTTGGTTTCTTGGTGCTTTTTTCAAACTATGCATTAATTCCTGTAACTAACATCCCATGAAGTTCCTCCAAATTACATTTTGGATGCCACCATGCCTGAAGTATCCAAAGTCAGCCCCACCCCAGTGGTGCCAGGCCTCACTGTGCCTGCCTGAGCAACACTCCCTGCAGCTGGGTACTCCTCTGGCATACCTGGATGGTGTACTGGTAGACTCCTGCTTTTGGCTGCCAAGGAAACATCAGAATGCTGGGTAAAAGAAATATTGGAACATAGACCTCCACATCCTGCCGGTTTCTGACTGGAACTGGTAAGGTATGAACACCTCCATCCTGCAAAGTGCAAGGGCACAGGGTTATCAATGGCACCATGGTGCTTCCCAGGGTTAATGTTCAGTCCTTATGTACAGACAAGTCCTTGAAAACATCTCAGAGAGGAAGGAAAACTAGTTAGGATCACTTCTGAACAGAGCTACTTGTGAGCAAACAGCTCCTGGCAGCAAGGTGAGCTACTGCATTAAATGAGTGCTCCTGCTATGGAGATCCAGGTGCCCACCTTCATTTAAAAGGCAAACACCAAGCAGAAATACACTCTTTCACTACTCCTATTTGAGACCTCACCTGGAGAGCCAATCTGGAGGCTTGACACCTGCATTTACTCTCTGCTCATCCCACTCTGTACAAAAATCAGCCTGGAACACCCACTGCTGAACCCCCACAAACGCTGGCCTTCACAGCTCTGCTGTCACTGCAGTGCCACAGCCCTCTGGCACAACACACTGCTGCTGCAGTTCTGAAGGAAAAACAGCTCTCAGGGAATGCCTTTCCATTGAAGAGAACATCTCTGACACAGAGAATGACCATGGCTTATCACATTCAAGGATCTACTTAATCCTGCTCTAGGAATCACTAAAATGATCTCACAGCAAATGGGTTGAGGTGTTGAAGTCTCAAGCAAAAGCAACTCACTTCCACACCACGTGTCCTAGTTAGCCACACATTCAGCAGCCTGCCCAACCAGCAGAAAGTTAATGAATATTAATCTGCAGAAATGTGCAGGCTGATACATTTGGCAGATTGTCATTCCAGAGTTTAAGGTCACTTACCAATTGATAGCAAACTTCCCCAATGTAACTGACTGCAGAACAAGGCCAGGGTATGAGAGTGATGATCCTACCACAATAAAGTGTAAAATTCCCTCAGCCTGTGAGAGGCCCCTTGCCCAGCACAAGGATCTGCCACGAGAAAAGAAATCAGTGCTGTGCACCACTGCCTTAACAGGAGTTTGCCACATGCTCGGGAGCAAAATCCCACAGTCTTTATTTAAGCAAATCCTCTGTTGATTCAACTGGCAGTTTTTGTGAGGAAAGGATTTTAGAATTTGGTTCTTAATCTGTTCAAACAAAGACAGCTCAGACCCATGTAATTCTTAGGCTGCCTTTTGCTATGAAGTCACTACTGCACAGCTCAATTATTTTTAGGCCTACCAGTGAAGCAGAAGAGTTTTCACAAAGACACACCTGATCAACTACTGATGTCAGTGCAGCATCAATCGTGGTCAGACCTGCCTTTATGGCCATCACATAATGATAGGATCCATTCAGAGATGACTGCAGCACCTCAAAGTATTCTTTGGACAGCTCTGTAGTAATTCTGATGTTCTAAAAGCAGAATATGAAATAGAAATTGCCACAGGTAACTGACATTAATAGAGGACAGAAAGCCACAAACATACAACAGCAAGTCAATGAGCAAACTATTGTTTAATAGCCTAGTTCAAAGACACGTTGTTGAAACTGAGTAGAATTCTCCCAGCCTTTCAGTAAGATTTTACCTTTAGACATAGCATTAACTCCACAAAGCTCTTTTTTAAATTGTCAGCAACATGTAATTTAACATGAAAGTACCTATATTTATAGCACTAAGTAATTCATATTTTACAGTCATTTTCTAATTTTTTCCTTCTTAAACACAAAAGAACATGTGAATATCCTGCCTCAAAAGCACACTGCTGAGCTCTAGCTCAAACCCACATCTGTATCCCAAAAAGCAATTATGGGCAAATAAAATAACATTCCCATATCTCCAATATTCTGAAAAGCAATAACTTAATACATTTTTTTGTTGTTGCAAATGAACTATTTAAATTTAGTTTTCTTTATAGCTTTTTAAGAACTATGTACATTTGATGCCTAGTATATAGAACTTAAGAAGCTCTTCCCTGGGAGGGTGCAGAGGCCCTGGCACAGGGTGCCCAGAGCAGCTGTGGCTGCCCCTGGATCCCTGGCAGTGCCCAAGGCCAGGCTGGACACTGGGGCTTGGAGCAGCCTGGGACAGTGGGAGGTGTCCCTGCCATGGCAGGGGTGGCACTGGATGATTTGAGGTTGCTCCAAGTCCCATCCAACCTGAAGGACACTGTCCAACTTCCATTTTTTCCTACAGCACTTAAGACTCCAATAATTTCACATGAATCACCCAGAGTGCTTTATTTTTAAAAAGTAACAACAAAACAAATGGAAAAAAGGAAAAGGCAAGAAACAACATGCTTTGCACTGTCCTGTCTCAGTGTAAACAAGAAACCACTCAAATAATTTCAAAGCAGGGATTTAGGAGACAGCCACTGGAAAGTATACAAACATTTCGACTTACATCAGATAAATACACCTTATTGCTTGATTTATCATACACGTCAATCGTAATTTCATAAAGTCTGCCCGTTTCCAGGACCCATCTGTCACCTGGATGAACTGTAAATCCTGCAAAACAGGAAATATTGAACAGCACAAACCAACAGCCTCTTTATCTAATGCAGAAAAGCATTTTGCTTCTGGTGCCCACACTCTGCAGATGAACATTCATTATTTTAGACTGCTGACTACAGAGATAAAGGAAAATACATAAAACCTATTTCACATTGAGCTACTTTTATGAATAAAATTACTTTTTTGTGAAAACTAACACGAGAAACAGAAGCGTGGAGATACAGCATGAAGATGACAGAAACAAGGCAAGAAATTGCATTAAGCAGTCAGGAAGACTTCATCAATACCAACCCAAATATGCAGGAGGTACCACATAGACAGTGCTGTTGGGCAGCCTGGACACCCCCTGCATGCGGATACCTGAGGGCTCAGTAAAGGAACACACACGTTTAGCACAAGTCAAGTCAAGGTCAGCATTTTCCTGGGACTCCTCGTGCCTCTTTGGCTATTTTAAAGCTAACTGTACACTGCAAATAAACATTATTCCCACTTCGCTGCAGGACAGTGAGCACTTAGGAGAGATTTCACTAGAGAATATAATGACTGAAAAATAAAAATTAAATAAAGCCCCATCACATTGCTACAGTGACTGAGGGGAACACACATGATTTAAGTGATCTTTTGCCAGCCTAATTTGTTAAGACATTCCAAGGCATCAGACAGCTCTGCTGAGACTGAATTCACAGCAGGGCTGCTTTCCATGGCTCCACCAGCGCTCCTCATTTCCAGCCTCTCGGTACATATTTGTGCTGCAAAGGGTGGAAAGCTTGTCCCTGCCACAGAGCAGGGGCTGGAAAAGCATTGCCAAGGAAGGATACTCTTGTGCAGCAGGACGAGGTTGGCTTGCCCCTGCTGCAGTGCAGTCACAACGGATGTTGCCTGGTCCAGCTTGGCAACCGGGCGGGAGCGATCCCCCTTGGGATCCAGGATGTGGTTCTGGAGCTGCAGCTCGTACTGATCTGATGGCATCACTATTTCTGCAGTAAAGCAACACATGGAACAATAAAAGCAGGTGTGACGGTGTTTGGCTGCTGCTAATTATTGCTGATTGTTTTTTACTGGGGCCTAGTGCACATATTAAATCAGTGTTTTTAATGTCTTGTGAAAATAGCAATTCTGTCATCATATCAACACACACACATGCAAATGAGCTTCTTGGCAAACCTGAATGTCTGTGGAACTGCAATTCCCAGTTAATACCAGCTCACTATTAAGATCTAACATCCAACTGATATCCAGATTTGAAAGAAAAATAAAAGACAAAATGGAAAAAAAGAAAAAAGGAGAGAAGAGAGAAAACTCAAGGCAGTGCACTCTGAAATGGGCATAAAGCCAGCTAACCCACACTTATAAAGGCTTCACTTTGTGGAGCAAATCCATTTGCCAATAAAACATTTTCTGTTAGAAAAGTTACCAATCTAAGTTTGATTTAAGTAAGAAAGTCAGTCAGTTCCTTATTGACTGTCAGCATCTAAATTGACAGTGTTAGCTCCTGCTCTAAGTTACCCTTGTCTTTACATCCTTGACAAATCTGCAAGAGTATATTCTTAACAGTCACAATTTTTTTTGACTGAAAGAACTAAACAGCTGTATCATTGTGTGCCTCAGGAAAACAGTATTAAATATTAACAAAGTAGTTTAAACACAATTAAAAATTTCTCAGCAGTTAAAAATTGAAACAAAACATTAAAAAATAAAAATAAAAGAGAACAGAACAAACCTGTGATCTTCCCTTGCCTCAGTTTCTGAACTCTGTACTGAATTGATGTTCCTACCAGAAGATAAATGTCATATATTGGATTTAAAAGGATGTTTTCCAAAATAAGCAATCTGACTTCTGCAGGGTGTACATCCTGTTGATGGGAGGGAGAAAAAAAGAGAAAATGTAACCACATTTAAAGCAGCTCATTTGTTTGAAACAGACTGTGCAGCAGGAACTTAGAATCTAGAAGTGAAAAACATTACTTGCTGCAATTGGCTCTTTATTTTCATCTCAAATTTTGTCACACCAGGGCAATGCAAGGGACAGTGAATGGCACAGAGATTTGCTCTGTGCACACAGTGCAAGAACTAAGAAAAAGATCATGTCTGTATGAAGATAATTTTGGAGAATACAGAAAAAGCAGATGCTCAGTGATCATTCAGGCATTCAGAAATCCATCTTCCCCCCTGTAAAACATGGCACCTCCAGACAGCATCTCCATTACAGCTTCACTGAGGAAGCTGCATCCAACTCACTGGTCTATTAAATCAGGAATACAACAGGTAATTGTATAAATTCTCTTACAGCTGTTTGAGGGATGTTCACTGAAAATGTGCAGTCTGGTAGCAGTGAAAGATTGAAAGGAACTATTAATCAGAAAGATAAAAAATTGCAAGCAGAACAATATTGTTCCAGTTTCTCTCAGAGATAAATATTAAACCAGAGAACTAACCAAGCTACAAGCATTCAGAAAAAGTCAGACTGATAAAATGTAGAGTATGTCCATGTACTCAGTACAATTAGGCAGAACTAAACTAAATTTTGTAACAAAAATACAACTCTCAGCATGCACTACTACTTGTGCCACCTTACCAGTGGTACACATATGTAGATAGTATTTTAGTAGAACACTTCTTACAGCCAAGGTCCAGCTAGCCCATGAGCAGAAACATGAAGCACAAAATACAGTAACACCAATCTGCAAAACCAGACTGCAGAGATGAGACAAACTCCAGAGAACCCCCATTTCATGGAGGCAGTTTTTCAAGGTGCAGTATTAAGCTGACACCAGCACAACGATAAGGTAAATTAAACATAATAAAAACTCTCACAGGTGCTTGTAAATTCTATTAAGAGAAAAAACAACTGTTCACAGAGTGAAATGAAAATCTCAGTGAGCCCAAGCTTCAAAGACAGAACCATCCCAGATCTCCACAGCAGCTGGGAAGACCACCCAGCACTGGAGCTGAACACTCTGGTAGCTCTGACATCCAGAACACAAAGCCCTTCCCTGGACACAAAAACCTCATGAGGCAGAACTGAATATAAGAAAATATTCCTGTGACGCTCATTTCAAGCACAACAGGAAATAAAGTTAATTTCCAAGAGAGCAAAACCTTTTTCTAGATATTTATTGACTGAAAAAAAGAATGCCAATGTAATGGTTCTGGTTTTATATACAGTATGAATATCAGGAAAACTTCAGTGGTATGGAAGCACTGGGAGTGCATTCCTCTGCCACAGGGCCTTCTGTCAGAGGTTTAGAAATGATCTCTGGTACATGCCCTGCCCTGGGCTGGGTCACTGCTCCAAGCTCCAGCTCTCCCAGGGTGTCATCCCTTGTGATGTGAGCTACAGAAGTCAACCCAGTAGGACAGAGGGGCTGCACTGACATCCACAGCACTCCTGGAACACAGGCTACAGGATGAAATATTAAAAAAATAGGGATAAACTCAAACTTCTTACCTTATAGATGCTTTCCTGAAGTCTTGCTTTTAATTTAGAACTCCCTGTTTTCATTCCAGACACCAGAATGGTATCTCCTTGCTTGGCAACTTTTTCCATCTCCAATATATAGGAAGGTGGGATGTAAGTGGATTCTAAGAACTTCAGTATACTGAAAGGTGAATGGAAAAGTGAATAGAAAATTGCTAACCAACCTTTGTAAACCCACAGAGAAACCACCAGCATCTATTCCCAGCCACTTCCATTTTTAAGCCAATTTGAGATGTTTGCCTGGGACCAGATATCCAAATTTTACTCATTCTTCGAGGTATCTGCAGCTAATTTCTGTGACAGATAAGTTTGTTTGAAGCCTGCTTGTGAGCTATCAGAAGACTGCACATGTTGTCTACAATGACCCCTCCAGTTTGTACAGTAGGTGAGACTGCAAAAACTCTCTGTATTGTAGAACAACTGACGTGCAAGACTCAAAGCTTATGTTTATAAAAGCAGCAGCTCAACAAGCCCAGGATGTAACTTTGACCTCTCTCAAAAAGCCAGGATGTATTTAATAAATTACCATGAAAATCGTCCACAAGCTGAACACTTGCAGTAACTGTTAAAAATTTCAAGGAAAAGTGGCAGAAGAGAGGGAAGGAATTGGCCATGGATGGGAAAATGACAGGAAGTGGAAAGAGGAGGATGTTTTACAGGGTGTCACCTTCTGTATGCACATCGCCTGCTTGGCTTCATGTGCACTTTCACAGCAAAACCAGTAGAGCCATACAGAGAACAGTTATGGATATTAATGTATTTATGACAATTCATAATTTATTTTGCAAAGCTGAGGAAAAAAGACTTTTTTCCTCAAAAAGGAAGCTAAAAATAGAACTCTGCTGAAATCCTGAGATGACAATCTTACTGATAAATCTTCCTTTTGCAAGAGATGGTTCAGCAAGATCAACAACTGCATCTATTTATTTCTAATTACTGCATTAGAGCTCCCAGAGCTGCTCACTATCAGTTAAACTAAACAGAGGTGAAAATGCCCAAGCTGTAGGTAGACACTTAAAAAAACCAACCTGAAACAACTGACCCTTAAGCATTATTATTTTAGGCATCAGTTCAGTCACCTGCCCAGATGTGGGGAAGTGTTTTTACACATCACACTGCCCAGGCTTCTGAGACCAAAGGAAATGACTTTACCGTAGAGAGTTGTGGGAGTCTGAGAAGCCATCGGCCTCTGGGTCCTTCACTACTGTCCAGTCAAACACCAGCCCTGCCAAGGTGCTGAAAGTGTTTCCTACAAATCAAACAGCCGGGTTAAAACAAAAATAGAGAACAAGCACAGAGTCTTCTGGGAAGATAAACCATTACTTACTTCCCAAGGAAATTCCTCTATGGAGCACCCTTGAGTTTGCACAAACATGAAGCCAAGGGTCCAGCATTACACACAGGATAAAAACAAATTTACTTTTCATTATTAACATACCACCATACCTCACCTGGCATTCATGGTTTACAAACACAGGTAGGATGGGCTGAGTATCCTAACTACAATTAATTAAACCTTTTATAGCTGCTTGACACATTATTTCCTTTCAGCAGTTGCCTAAAAATCCCTTGTTTGGGGAGTTATGTGTGCATAAAACTTGACTGTCAAAAACATGAAATTCTTACAGATCATGGTTCTTTTCCTGATGCTACAGCCTACAAAAAGCAGAAGTTTTCTGCTCCTACTAAATAATGGTGCATTCAGTCCAAATGCACTGACTCATATGAGACTAAATGGTGCCTCCCAGAAGTGTTTGTGCAGTAATTAACAGATTGAGCAATAGGTGGTTGGTCTCAAACACCACCTCCAAACTTGCTGCTGGATACCTGACTGGTCACAAGAACATCCTTTTGCAAAATTCTTTAGACTACCTCAGCTCAAAAGAACAGACAATTTCACAATGAATCATCCAGAAAACCCCCTTAAAATTCTCCACTTGGCTTCAAGCAATCAACTGTGTCCCAAATAAAGCCAGTGCATGTATCAGACAATTAGAACTTTCAATACATATTTAATCTCCTACAAGCAAATCTCTTACCTTCTGAATCCAAAGCATGAATTTTGAGCTCCAGTGGTGAATCCTCAAGGTAGAGCTCTCTTGTTGTGGACACAACTTGAATGCCATGAATTAAATCAACGATGGCATCACAGCGAAGCACCTGTCCAGTCACTTGAAGGGACATCAGAAAGAGCACAACAAATCACAACAGTGGATGTGTTCATCAAAAACAGCAACAATGATGTACCTCAAATTTAGCCAGTGACACAAGACACTGACACTGAAGGAACTGAAACTTGGTCATGACCTTGATGAAGAAACGCGTGGTCAAAGGGTGGCTCAGAAAGCAAGAAAACAGTTCCCTTCCTCACTGAAGTGCAGAATAGATCTGTAGAAACTCTGATTTCCATCTACACTGACAGCTACAGGGGTTGTCTCAGAGTGCTACAGTGCTCTCATGTCCCAGAGAAATTAATGACTTTTACCCACAGACAATAAACCCCCATGAACTCCTTCAGTTAGTGACTGCAAGGCATTTAATTGGCATCTGGTTTTGCCTGTCACTATAAAACTAACCAGGTATATTGTATGACAGACACAAAGGCAACTTCCAGCTATTTCAAATGCACAGTATCTGAATTTGCATTAGTAACTTTTATTAAATAGTTTTTTATTTTTCAGTAATCCCTCTATTTGTGAATTTTGGGTTTTTTGGTTTTTTTTTAAGAATTATCTTTGTCCTGGATGTATGATTAAAATCATTAACATTCACCTGCAAACAGCAGTGAAACCCCACACCCACGGAAAGCCTGAAATGACTGCGCATAGCGACAGCGATTTGTCTGCGCATTTCTAAATCTCTGCTTTGCTTGTGGAGCACAGCAGGATGCCCGTGAGGAGCAGTGGCTGGCTCAGCCAGGCTCAGACTTACGCGTGTCCTCGGCAGAGATGATGGTGGTGAGGCGCGTGGGCTGCGAGGAGCGCGCCTGCACCAGCGCCCTCTGCGAGCAGCGGCAGCCGTCCTGCCCCAGCGGCTCGATGCTCGCCACCTCCGGCCGCGTGGACGACCTGCCAAGGGTTGGGGTGTGTCAGCACACAAACCACAGCTCTGCCCGAAAGCCACCCCAACAATTCACCTGGGACACGCTGCAAGGTCGGCAGCTGACTTTGGGAAGAGCTGGATGGCAGCAGCTCCTGAGGAAGGGGGAAGCTCAGGCCAGAGGCGGGGTGGACATGCACGGCTTTCTCTCCACCATGGCAAGGGCACTGCTGAAGGCAATTCGGTCACTCCAGCACTGTACCCAGCTACTCCTCAAGGCTGCAAGCCTTTGGCCTCACTAGTGATTACCTCTGAGGTGTGGAACAAGTGAAAACACATACAGAACACTGAAATAAAGGTGAAACATGTTCAGCTGAAGTTCCGTTCACCACCTGTAATTCCATTTTCAAAACAAGTTTGAAACACAGCTCTGAAAAAACTGGAACTTTCCCCAATGGCAGAACATCACATTTATATACACTTGCTATGACAGAGGCTCTGAACAAGAAGAAGAAACATATCTTAAGAAATTCAAGGCAAAAAGGATTCAGTCTGGTTAGCTGAAGTATGTAACACGTGTGAAACAAGCAAAGTTGTATAATCATCTCTGGTGCAATGTAAGCTTGCATGGAATTTTGACCTAAAATGGGTGAGTCTGTTACTTCCTGCTCCAACTCGCATGGCTTTTCTGCAGACAACTGCTTCAGGAATGGGCTTGTGGGACAACTGCTCCAGGAATGGGCTTGTGGGCAGCTCCCCATGGATGCAGGCAGGACACTGCAGGCATGACTGAGTGGCTCAGAACAGCCAGGTGGGAAGGAGAGGGACAGGGCGAGCTCTGCACAGGTGGGGCAGTCACTGCTCTGCTCCCCAGCCCCTCGAGTCTTGGCCAGTCTCTGCTCCACCCTGACACAGTGGGGCTGACTGCAAATGTCGGAGTGACCCATGGTGGGCACCCGGATCGGTGCCGTGGGGCCGGGACCAGCAAAGCACAGCCGTGCCTGGGGAGCCCTGGCTGAGATGAGCCGGGAAGGGAGAGTGGCACGTGTGCCCAGGCTGGCACTGAGCTGAGACCTGCTGCATCACAGGGGGGTGACTACACACCTTTCTCTTTCTTCTTGAAATACACTGTAAACCACACTAAAAAATTCCAGTCTGGTGGTGGTGTCTGGATAAATTCAAGTTTTGAAGTGCCTTGCTTTGTCTGGGTGTTGTTTTAAAATTTGCCAAGGATCTTATTCTACCTTAATGTTCTGAAGTTTGCAAGAAGCTTGCACCCTTTCCTGAGAATTTTGCTGCTTCTCCTGCTCAGCGCCCAGAGTGAATCAAACAACCTTCCCCTAAACCCCGGGAGCAGGCCAGGGCATTAGAGAGTGGAGCCCAGCTCTCCCTTCCAGCGTGCCAAAAATGTCAAGATGAAACAATGACAAAAGGTGAAGGGTTACTAAAAACCAATCCCCTTGAAAGTAAACTTGAGATGGCAGCACTATAGACCTGAAGGCAAGCTGCAGAGCCAGGGGAATGACCCACAGGCAGAGCCTGGGCCGTGCTGGAGCCCGGAGCTGCACAGGGAGCGACCCAGAGCCCGAAACAGCCCCGCTGTGTGCTCGGGATCCAGGCCCAGGGAGTGCTCACAAGGGCCCTTTGAAGGATTAGAACAATGAAAGCAAGCACTGGTGGGTGACAAAGCTGTGTGGGAATTGCTTCTCCGGATGATGAGAGCGGCTCTGATGAGAACGCTGCGCTGTCTGGTAAATGCGATCCAAGCCGGGCACTGGATCCCCTCCTGCTAAACATGGGGAAGCTGGATGGGTTTAGCCTTTTTTTCTGGAGGATGCACAAAAATGCCAACCTGTGATGTACAGGGAAAATTCTCTAAGCCAGCAAGGAGCGGGATGGGAGTCCCAAACAAACAATGTCTTGAATCGACAACGTGCCTGAATCCCCACACACAGGTTTTATACCTCCTTCTCTTACTGGCACAGCCAACAAATCCACACCAGCAAAAAACTAAATTTCTCCTTAACTAAAATGGTATCTATCCAAAAAATAACACATCACACCACAGTCAACTATCACAGAGTTAACAGCTGCAGCCCAGGTGAGCACAGACCTCTGCTTGCAGCCGCTGCAATGAAATTGCAAATCCTGTTCCTAACCTTAAGCTCCCAACACTATTTTGCTTACATAAGGAGTAGTTTTAGAGGATTTTGAAACAACAGTACCAACTGCTGACCCAGAATTCCAAAGTATTTTATCTGATCAAGGAATAAACAGCCCACAGCAGTATGCAATGGGCAATTTAAACACCAATTAGAAGCTTAAACCTGAAAATTGTTTATCTATTCTATAAACCTAAGCAATGTACACAAATACGTGCATATTTTTCATAGTAGGGTTTACACTGTTCTAAAATAATACCATTTTCTGTATTAGTAGCACATTTAGCTTCACTCTAAAAAATTTAAAAAGATTTTTTAGAGATTAAAAGTAGTTAGTTATTTTCCTGTTGTTCTGTTGTTCTCAGGCAACCATGAAACAGTTTTCCAACATTTAGCAAGTTTCTTTAAACAACATTAGCATTCACAACCAGTAAGGCTTTTCCTGTACTTGGCTGGTTGGCTTTTGAAGCTGAGCATGTGGATTTGACTTAGTCTGCATGCAGGTATTTTAAAATAAGTATTATATGTATAAATTTGACTTTTATTTAGCTCTTTACACTGCTTAATATTCTCTGCCATTAGTTTTTCGTTATTAATTTGAGGGTTTTGCATTCTTGCAGTCTGGAATTGATTGTGTTTACAACACAACAGGGGTTTCACTGTGGTTTGTATTTGTTCTTTTAATATCTGGCTATGAATTGTAATACAAAACCACTGCAGTTTGCACTAATAACAGTGTTGTAAAACTGAATCTAATTACAGGATACTTTTCAGACTAGAAAAAGGGAGGAACAAAGATCAACAAAAATTAAATTTTAACTGTAAACTTACACACACTCCACAATTCTAAAGGAACTTTCAAGCTTTTGCAGTTGAAAGCCAGTTAACTCTTAATTGTCACTGCAGTAGAGAACCTGAGATTATACACTATTTGGCTTCTAGCAGTAGTTTAAGGGGTAGAATATCAGCTGAATGTCTTTTTTTAATACAAATTTTACTCAAGTGGGCCTTTCTGAGGCTTGGTTTCCTACGTATCTATATTTAAAAACAATCTGCATGACTGGTGTTTTTTCCAGGAGAACATATTAAGTATTTGATGACCCCTCTATCACTCAGCAATACCAAAAGCACATTCTGTTTAGAGCTACCTGGATGCAGGGCCAAGCACAGAGAGGCAAAGGCATTAATCAACCAGGCTGCAAATTGCAGAGGCACTACTCTGGGATCACTACCGGCTCCTAGATGGGCAAGAAGAAACTTCGGTTTAGAATGTCAAAACTGCAATTTATATCCTCTGCCAACTACAGCAGCTCTTCAGCAGCGTGTGACATTGAGAGCTGGGCTTGTCAGAGGGCAAAATTAGATCCCGAGAAGGCAGCAATGGGAAGCATTTCTGGCACCAGCTCTGGGTCCCATGCCAGAGCCTGTAAGAAACAGCAGGGCAGGGAGGAAGCACTGGAAAGAAGAGTGAGGAGGTGAGGGGAAAATAGCTCACAAAAGTCCCCAGTACTTATTTCCCTCAGAGTAAAATCCTACTTGCTGAGGAATGAATGGCACTGGCAAAGAGGCTGCCGTCCTCTTGCTGATTTCTGTTTCATTCATGATTTCCATCCCCCCTCCAGGGCCCCACACAGAGCCATGTGCCAAGATTGTATCTACACATCTACCCAAACCCAGGCCTGCGTTCTTCAATCGACTGTTCTGTAACACCACATGTCAATACCTCACTAGATTATACTTAATTTATTTATCTGTTGGTTCAAAGATCAGCCACCTATTACTGTTTCTCTCCCTAGCAATTCTCTGTTGATTCTTATTGCTCCAGTGTTTTATACTGTTCTTGACAGCTCTTCAAACTAAACTCAACTGACTGAGTCAGCAAAAATCCTCCTTTGTGGAGCTACACCATGACTGTCAGTTAATCTGATCTTTTAGAATTTTGTCAGGCTTTTGGGCAGATATGTAGTCAGAGGGAAACTGGGTAGTGAAAGTTTCCAAGAGTTTGGGAAGACTGGACTGACCAATACACCAGGGACCTCATAAAGTCACTCTTGGGACTAAAAAATGAGCAAAAGTCTTAAAACATTTATTTCATGCGTGTTCAGCAATGAAAAGTTGCCCAAAATCAACAAGTCCCTAATTCTTCTGTCTGCCTTTCCAGGCAGGGGATGCTGAGACTGAGAAAAGGCTGTTTCAGGAGTAAACCTGCACTGATGTAGAGACATCAGCTAAGAGACACAACATTATTTCTCGTGCCTCCTGGGCTCTGGCAGAACACCTCTGCTGCAGGCTCATACCCCCGCTCTGGTTCTGAGCCAAGAGGCTCAGGTAACACACACACACCTGAGCCACAGCAGCACAGCCCCTCTCACTTTACCAACAGGGACACCTCAGCCCAATTCTGAGCTCCTGCTGGCACTTACAGGAGCTTGAAGCCCTGCTGGGAAAGCACAGCCAGGTGAGTCAGGGAGAGGGAGAACCTCCTGCTGCCAACTCTAATGCCTTACAAGAGGGAAATGCAGAGCAGCCGAGAACCAGAGAAGGGGATAACAAACATTATTTAAGATGTCACTTCATTACATGGAAGTTAACAGCATCTCACACAAAACATTTTTCAGTGAGAGTCAGGCAGGACTGTTTAGACCTGTGGCAAAACAGGTGATCCAGGAAACAACACAACTCCCAGATTACCAGAGAGGAGACTGTTGGTCTTAGAGCACAACAACAGATCTCAGTGAACAACTGATAGACATTTTTAAAAACACATAAGCCACCACACATATCCCATGGAGCAGTAAGATCAATTCACGGCAAAAACATGACAAGGTAAGGAGCTAGAAATTGAGCTTTGCCAGCCAACTGCTGTGACAGCAGCATTGTGCAGTGGGTTTGGGCTCTCTGGAAGTTCCTGTGCATCCCACACCTCCAACACCACACAGCCACTGGATCTCTACCAGCTCCTCTCCCAAGGCAATTACCTTGGTACAACCTCCTCAGTGAGGGCTTCAGTAGCACACACAAACCTTTCATTAAGGTGGCAATAAACTCCTCTTCATTTCCATCAGCTCTCACCGTGTATCTTAATTCTACACTGTATGAAATAATGAAATACGTAAACATTTATGTACGCTGCAGATAATTTCTGCTATAAATACCCAGCCATGGTGTGTACCCTGGGGGGAAATGGGGTTTTGTGTGTGTTCCCCTCCTCCCCCTTAAAATGTTATTATGGTATGGCAGGTTTCAAGGAGAAAATTCTTCTGAATGCTTTCATTCTTTCAGATGTAATTTCTGGATTAAGGTAATTAAAAGGCAAATACAGATGTAATATAAATGCTAAATATATCTGCACAGACTGTGTTTTATGCCTGAAGACAGTACCATGTACAGTATTTACAGACGGAAATGAATGCTTTGAAAACAAAGCTTTTCCCAAAAAATAATTTTAACGTAAAGGCAACCCAAACTCCAGAAGGCATGAGCATCTTGAAAATCAGAAAATACTTCAGAGCTGTGCTTATAACCTTACCACTGCTCCCAGTCTGCTGAGATAATGATAGAACTTGACCTGTTCCCTCTGAATCAGTGGAATTCTCAGACACCACTACCATCACTTTGAAGATCTCCTACTTTCAGAGGTAAACTTGAAGGCTCAAAAGGAAACTAGGAAAAAATAAGGTTACAACATGCTACAGACTGATTTTCAGGAAATTGGACACTTGTGTCTGAATTCTCAATGTCTGAGGTGAGTAATGCAGGCCTTCAAAAGGTGTCATTTGGTATCATATGCTGCTGTACAACCAGAACAGCTCTCACCTCTAACCTCACAATCTCCCATATTACACATCCTCAGTCCCCTCTCCAGACACAGAGGGCCTGAATCTGACCACTTCCATTCAAATCCCTGCTTTCATGCATGCAAACACACCCATCATTTCACAAATGTGAGCAAGAGTCACTCCTCAAGTCATTGCACTTGGTACTTCCTAACTTGCTCAGTTCAACAGCCCCCCTCCAGTAACAGCTCCAATGGGAAGCACAGGAAACCTGTCAGCAAGTGCCTGTGGAGCTGCTCCTCCAGGTACATTTCTTTCTAACCCCCACAGTTCCAGGCCTGCAGGGATGCAGAGGGACAGAGCCTGGTGCAATTGCTGCTTGTGCTCAGTCACACACAGAGCTCCTGCTTCCTCCGGAGGGTTTTGCTAAGCACACGTTGAGTTTTACAACCCACATCCTGCCAGGCCTTGCACAGCAGAAGTGAATCAACACCCATTAACAGTCCTGCCACAGAAAATGATGGCACAGAGAAGGTGGATCAGGTAGAGCTTCCTTAATTCTAAACCAAAATTCATCTCTGAAGGGCAGAGGGAGAGGATGGAAAAGGATGTTGTAGCCTGTCTGCATGAGGGATACGAGTCACTGCTGGCAAACAGCACCAACAGAACATGCTCTGAAGTGCACAAAAATCACCTCCATTAGAGATACGAATGAGGATCAAGTCTGGCACTTCTCTGGAGTAATCTTACATCTTTTCATCTGTAGACTTCAGTGAGATTAGCAAAGCTCTCCATACTTCTGACAGCTGGATAGCACCTGGCATGTGCAGGAATGGCTGCAGCCAGCACGGCATCACCTAACAGCTCACTGGCAAACAGGAAAGAGAGTCTACACTTCCAGATTTTACTAGTGCTTTGAAGAGTTTTGGGTTTTAGCTTTATGCAATGTACTTTACCTCAAAAACCAAATCCTTTAAAGATTCAGTAGCCTTCAAAAATTAGAGTAAGAAAAGAGAAAAAACCCACACTTGCGAGATTTCCACCGAAGCAGTCCATTAAGAATTAAATTACATGACCACAAGCAGCTCATCTGGTAACTTTCATTTAGTCAACTTCTGGATAAAATTAATTACTGCTCTTCTGCATAAGCACCCTCAAATATGTAAACTGTCACAGACCAAAGGTTTGTACTCAGCCCAGAGATGAGAAATGTACACCAACCAAGCAAATAAACTGACAGGGAATGAAAATATGGCCCTTTAAGATGTATTTCAGTAACTGCCAGACACAAAGCAACAACTGAAAACTGCTACACACATCCATCTGGCACATACGGAAGCATCATCCTAAACGTACCTCGACTGCCACTTCTTTTTCAGGTGGGTACCTCCTGCTCCTTACTGATTAAGTTACCATTCTGGAGCGCTACAGAAAGGACAAGGAGTTGGCAACATTTGTTTAACACGAACGCTACTGTGAGCCTTCTAAATTTGCACACGCTGTGGGATTTGCCTTCAGCCCCTGTGGCTCAACACTACCCAGTCCTCCCCCTGTGCGAGGCAGGAAGGGAGCTCCCAGCCAGAAGTTCCTGGAGTACACCCCACGTGCTCATCACTAAAAAAACCGGGAAACCTTTCTCTTTTAAAACTCGACTTCACTGTCCCCGGGTGAAGTATTACGGGTGCTGTTACCTACACTTACAGCAGCAGTGAGAGGCTCCCGACTTAGCTACGACTCCTTTATGTCCATACCCCGAGCTCAAAGACTGCCAGGACCCTCATCACAGACTAGAGCAAGGGAAGGGGCATTTCCCCAGCAGCAGCCCGAGCTGTGGGTGCTGTCCCCGCACACGCGGGGCTGCGGCAGTGCCTGTGCGGGGCGGCAGGGTGGGCACACGGGTGTGTGTGGAGGCACAGTGGGCACGGTGGGTGGAGAAGCAGCCGGAGTGTGCGTGTGGGGTACAGAGAGAAGCGGGTGTGGGGTACAGGGAGAAGCAGGTGGACATGTGTGGATGGGTGCACACGGGCTGTAAGGCACATGTTGGGCACGGAGCCATGGCGGGAAGCTTCCTTCACAAGCAGGGACCTTCCCCTCTGGGCCCGGCCTGCAGACACTGCCCCTCTGCAGCGGGTTTAACCCCCGCTGCACAAAATAAACAACCTTTCCCCGTAGGGATTAATCTCCATGTCTGCTCCCGCACTGCTGGGCCGCCCAAACCCACCCGCAGCGAGGTGAAAGCGGTGCGGGAAGGCCCAGCTGCTCCGAGCGCCCCAAGGCCCCGCCGCGGGCCAGGGAGCCGCCGCAGGTGCCGGCGGGGGGAGAGCAGCGGACAAAGGGCGGCGGCACCTGCACTCACCATCGGTAGCAACCCTCGCTGGCCTCTAGCGTGAAGTTGACGCGGGTGCCGCGGGTGAAGGGGAGCAGCACCTTGGGGGTGTTGAGCTTGGAGGAGGCGGCGAGGTGCAGGAGGAGGAGGAGAGGCAGCGCCCGGGGAGCGGGGGGAGCCATGCTGCGGGCGGGACCGTGCGGGGCGCGAAAGTGCGGCGGGAGCTGCGCGCCGAGGGCGGCGGGGCCGGGCACAGCGGGGCCGGGGGGCCGGGCACAGCGGGGCCGGGGGGCCGGGCACAGCGGGGCCGGGCAGAGCAGCCCGGGGGCCGGGCACAGCGGGGCCGGGCAGAGCAGCCCGGGGGGCCGGGCACAGCGGGGCCGGGGGGCCGGGCACAGCGGGGCCGGGGGGCCGGGCACAGCGGGGCCGGGCAGAGCAGCCCGGGGGGCCGGGCACAGCGGGGCCGGGCCTCCCCCCGCCCTCCGCCCCGCGGGGCCGCACCGCCCTCCCTCGGGGGAGCTCCAGCGGCGCCGGCAGCCCGGCGGTGCGTGTCACAAAAACGTGTTCTCCGGGCCGCAACCCCCCGAGCGCCTCATCGGAGTCGTGCTCTCCAACCCTTCCTGGGACAGGCTCCAGCATCGCAATGTCTGTCTTGTCGTGGTGGTACCAAAACTGAGCACAGGAGTCGGAGTGTGGCGTCACCCGAGCCCAGCACAGGGACGGCCGCTGCCCGCGTCCTGCTGCCACATCAGTGCTGCAGCAAGCCGGGTGCCATTTGCCTTCCTGGCCACCTGGGCTCGTGTTCCCTGCGTACTCTGGTGCTAACAGCTATGCTGAGCTACAGTTCATTCGGTATCATAGTGTCTCAGAATGGTTTGGGTTGGAAGGCACCTTAAATCACCAACTCCCACCCCTGCCATGGCAGGGACACCTTCCACTGTCCCAGGCTGCTCCAAGCCCCAATGTCCAACCTGGCCCTGGACACTGCCAGGGATCCAGGGGCAGCCACAGCTGCTCTGGGCACCCTGTGCCAGGGCCTGCCCACCCTCACAGGGAACAATTCCTTCTTAACGTTTAATCTCAAACACCTTTCACTTTGAAGACATTCTCCCTTTTCCTGTCACCCCAGGCCCTTGTAAATAGTATCTCCTCTTTTGTCAGCCCCTTAAGGTACTGGAAAGCCACAATTAGGTCACCCCAAAGCTTCTTCAGGCTGAACAATCCCAATTGTCCCAGCCTTTCCTTGTATGAGAGATGCTCCATGTGTGGAGGATCTGCCTGTCCTTACCTATGACAGAGGGATGGTACATACACGCATCAGGAGAATGGATTTCAGGAAGGGTACAAGCATCTTGGAGTATAGTTAAATCCTGCCCAGATCACCTGCTGTCCAGGGACACCACCTAAGAGTTTACCCAGATCTAATTTAGGTGGTATTACAGAAGTTAACCAGTTCTCATTCATTCTAAGCAAGTAAACTTATACAGGATGTTTTCTTTACATAGGAGCACTTTTTGCACTCTTTATTCAGCTAGTGTTTTATTTATCAGTACCTCAGCAATGCTATTCTACTTCCTATCCCAGAGGAATGTGTGCTGCTGGACAGTTCACTTCTCCCTGCAGCTTCTCTCTGGGTATTACTCATTTTCTGACTGCACATCCTGAAACTGTGTGGTCTGATTTAGAGAAGAGCTGAACTTTGCAGCTGCAATTTAAGTCAGTGGGAGTTGGGCCTAGGAAGATGTGTGGTATTAACATACTGGCAAATCAAGCCCTTGCACCTTGAATTGCTACCCAAAATACTGAAGGCTTTTTATTTTCTTTAAGTCTTCTCTCAATCAAGCTGAAACCTTTCTTTGTAGACATGTTGGGAAGGTACCTTCAGTAATGACTGGGCTGTTAGGGAGGAATGTGATAAAACCCCATGACCAAACAGTACTATGTGTTTACAGTTAGTACAATTACAGCTGAGTAGATAAGAGGTAGATAGTCAGTACCTTGTATCCTGTGTTGTGAATGAGGTGAGGAAATGTCTGCATTCCCGTTCTTCCTAGCTTCAAAAGCAGGGTGTGCAATCTCAGAACTTACTTCCTTTCTCTCATCAGCACTGGTGGTGATGAGTATTCAGTGTGAGAACAATAATTTTCCAGTAACAAATACTTCTTAGACTTATTTCCATAAGGACCAGCAATGTGCACTTAGGACCTTAAAGCTTACTGATGAAACATGACAGTGAAGTACTGCAAGCAAGCATCCAACACATCTTTCAGAGCATACTGAGCAATTTTAAGAGCAGAGTAAGGCAGGAGATACTGATGAGCAAATCTGCAGTTTCCATTGGTAAAATTACAAAGTGGATTTTCTGCTCACTTGAGTTGGAAGTCATGCATTGCAGCACTGTGTTAGAGGTGCCCCTTGCACCTCTTTTTCTTTAATCTGATCTTTTTGATACGAACCCTGTCTCAACTTTCCCAATTTTGTATTTTGCTCACAGCAGATCCATTTCTCTTTGATAGAGCATTCTCCTTCTAATTTCTGTTTAAAACTCCCTACATTTTCGGCTAACCAGTAGGTTGTGCCTTCTTCTTCACATGTTTGAATGTCAGGAATGAGGCAACTCTTGATTTTTAATAAAAAAATAAAATTTATTAAAGAGGAAATTAATTAAAAATAAATGAATTAAAAATAAGTAAGTGCGATTAATTAGAAGAATCCAGGATCCATAAAATTAAGAGATAAAAAAAAACCAAGAGCCTCTCATGCAGCTAATCTGAGATTAAAAATGCCACACCCCTCCTGTGTCAGGCACTTTTATAATGTCGTGGCTCCGTCCTGGACCGCCCACAATCCCACCTCCATGGTCCTGTGTGATTGGTGTTTCTTTGAGGTAATTCCAACCCACCAATGGCTTGCAATTGTCTGGGGGAGGGATGTTACTTGCTTGAAAGGCGGGAAAATACCTCATTAAAATTCCAGGTTACCTTGGATGCAAGTTGCAGGGTAAGGGCTGAGCCCTAAAAATAGCCCCCTGTCAGTTAGAAGTCCAGGTCTGACAAGGCTTTAAAGTTAACAAACATTCTTAAAAATCATAAAAACACTTGATAAAAACCTTGCATTTAACTACAAACACTCTAGAAGTCTTTAAAAACAAGGTAATAACATTTAAACATGAACAGTGGTTAAAGGAGGAACAGTTTTGACGGTAAAAGGGAAAAACTGACAGGTGATTGTCTAAACTTGGGAGGATTTTAACAAAGAACCATGTGAAGCATTTCTTAATTAAGTTACTTGGGTGATTAACTTTTAAAACTTATTAACTTTTAACAGGGTGATAGGTAATTTGAATAAACAACAACAATTAGCACACTTGACGGGCAAAGTTAAAATCACTTAATATGCAAGGGCCAAATACACAAGTCCATATATAACACTGAAGATTCGAGTAATCCAAGCAACTCGGGTTCGGGCTCACGTGGATCCTTACTACAGCACTCCGAATTTCTCCATAATATAGGGGTGTATTGGTTTGAAAACAAACCAGTGGGAGATTGCAAGTCAGGGTTAAAATTTAATTGGAAAAAAATAAAAATTAAAAATAAGTGAAATAATACAAGGGAAAAAAAAAATCCACTGACAAAGTCAGACACAACCTGGCACCCTGTTAGTAGTGGTAGCAGTCCAGATGAAGTAGCTCAGTTGAAGTGGTGATCCTATGGAAGGTTTGGCCTCCAGCTGAAGGTCCAGTGGTAGCTCTTGTCCCCCAGGAATCCAGTAGACAGGGCTACCTTAGGCAGTTCCAAGGCCAGGTTATATCCAGGTGGGAATGCTTGGCTCCTCCCTCCTGGGCGCAGCATCTCACAATAGGATGAGATAAGGCCTTGAGTCATGCAGTGGCTCCTTGATGGCCCATTGTCTGTTATCAGGGCTGGGTCATAGCAGGTGATAACAGGTAATGGCCCACAGCTGGTGGTAATACAATAGAATGAGATAAGGCCATGAGTCATGCATTGTTTTCTTGATGGCCCATTGTCTGTTATCAGGGGTGGGTCACAGCAGGTGATAACAGCTAATGGCCCACAGCTGGTGGTAATACAATAGGGTAAGTCCATGAGTCATGTGATCTCTTGATTGCCCATTGTCTGTTATCAGGGGTGGGTCACAGCAGGAGATAACAGCTAATTGCCCACAGCTGGTGGTAATACAATAGAATGAGATAAGTCAATGAGTCATGCAGTGATCTCTTGATGGCCCATTGTCTGTTATCAGGGGTGGGGCATACCAGGAGATAACAGCTAATGGCCCACAGCTGGTGGTAATAGAATACACCTATCTTGTAACTTAGGACAAGGGGATAATAGCATTTGCCACACGTGCCCGATTCTGCTTCCTGGATCCAAACGCAGATACTTATTAGCCACCACACTATCAGGGGTCCGGCAGGGATTGACCCGGTCTTGCCCCCTGTAATGCGATTCTCTGTATCTCTTTTCGTCTTAACTACAAATTCTATATCCACAGCCCATACCACCTCACACTCTAGTTCACCTTCTCTTTGCCAGATCACTGATATTGAAGGAGAGTGCTCTATGCATACATACACCTTCCTCTTTTTTTTTAACCTTTTTTTTCCCAGCCTTTAGCATTACTTTTTGGAGCTGAGCACAGAACAGTAAAACATTTTTTCTCCAGGAAAAATCCACTCTTGGTGTTCCCCAGAATCCATTCCGTACTCCAGGGAAAATCCAGTCCGGGTTTTCCAAATTACCGGGTCCATTCCAGTCTCCGGGAACAATCCAGTCCGGGTTTTCCAAATTACCGAGTCCATTCCAGTCTCTGGGAACAATCCAGTCCGGGTTTTCCAAATTACCGAGTCCATTCCAGTCTCCAGAAAAAGTCCAGTCCGGGTTTTCCAAATTACCGAGTCCATTCCAGTCTCTAGGAATAATCCAGTCCGGGTTTTCCAAATTACCGAGTCCATTCCAGTCTCCAGAAAAAGTCCAGTCCGGGTTTTCCAAATTACCGAGTCCATTCCAGTCTCCGGGAACAATCCAGTCCGGGTTTTCCAAATTACCGAATCCATTCCAGTCTCCGGAAAAAGTCCACTCCGGGTTTTCCAAGTTACCGAATCCATTCCGGACTCCAGAAAAAGTCCAGTCCGGGTTTTCCAAATTACCGAATCCATTCCAGACTCCAGAAAAATCCAGTCTTTGAATCTTTTCATTCAGGGGAGTTTTGTGAAATCGATTTGTACCTTCTGGAAAGGTCACTTTGCCAATTGCCTCCCTCCCAAAGGTTCTCATTACTTTTCTGTTTACTTTTAAGCATATTATGCAACCTCTGGTAATTGTTTGTGCAATTTCATAGATTCCTACACACACATAATTCCTGAGGAAAGCATCGCACAATGCCTGTGTTCCCAGTGGGTAGAAGTATGCATTTCTTCTAAGATTTTCCTGGGTAGAGCCTTATTTACTTATTGCCTCCCATCTCCAGTTCCCTTTTTCATCCTTTATAGCACCATTTTCCTTGAATGTTTCTTCCTCCTGTTCAGTAAACCTCGGCACCTCCTCATCTGCTTCCTGCTGCTTTTTATGGTTCACTACCATTATCTTTATTTCTTTATCTTCCAACGCTGCTTCCTTTGCTTCCTTATCTGCCAGATTATTCCCCATTATTTTTTTAGATGTCCCTTTCTGGTGCCCTCTGATATGTACTATCGCAATTTCCTCAGGACCCTTCACCGCCTCTAGAATTTCTCTCACCATACCTTCATGCCTCAGATCTTTCCCTTCGAATTCAGAAAACCTCTTTCTTGCCCAATTTCCCACATGTGTGTACCACCCCGTAAGCATATTTTGAATCGGTATAAATAGTGCCTCTCTTCCCTTTTAACAACTCTAACCCTCTCTTCAATGTGTAAACGTCACAACTCTGGGCTGAGCACTTTCCAGGTAATTCAGCCCTCTCTAGAGTTTTCATTTTATCACCATCTACAATCGCATGGCCAGAGACTCGCTTCCCTTCTACCATTTGCAAGGACCCATCTACAAAGAGGATGTCCCCTCCTGATAGAGGCTGTTGGCATAAGTCTTCTCTTACCCTGGTTTGATATTCTATCAGATCCAAGCACTTATGCTCTAAGTCGTCTCTGGCTTCTCCATGCAAAAACTGAGCAGGATTTTGGCTCTTGGTTGCAGTCAGCTCAATTGTTTTAGCATCTAACACCACTAATTCATACTTTAACAGCCTACTATCAGTAAGCCATCTGCTGACCCCTTGGCTCAGAACTGCTTTAATATCGTGGGGTGTGTGTACTTTCATTCTTCCTCCTAGGGTTAATTTTTGAGCCTCTTCGACTAACATTACCATTGCCACCCCTGCTCTCAAACATGTAGGCCACCCTCTGAGCACTGGATCTAACATTTTGGACACATATGCCACCGGTTTCCTCATTTCACACCACCTTTGGGTAACGACTCCATATGCTATCCCATCTTCTTCATTAGTAAACAGTTCAAAGGGTTTTTCTAAATCAGCTAAGTTTAAAACCGGAGCTTTCACTAGTTTTTCTTTCAGTTCCCTAAATTTGTTATCATCATCTACTGTCCATTCTGGAAGGTCCCCTCCTACCAATTTCTCATACAAAAACTTCACTGAGGTTGTATACCCATCTATCCATAACTTACAGTATCCAATCAGACCTAAAATCCTCCTAATGTCCATTTTTGTTTTCGGTGGAGGGATAGGATACCTTGGATTCTATCTGTGCTCAACTTTTTATATCCTTCACCAATTATATGCCCTAAATATTCTACCTCCCTTTCAACGAACTGTAACTTCCCTTTTGATACCTTTAGTCCTTTACACTTCTAACAACTGAAGCCAAAACACTTTTAACAGAGTTTTTCCATGCTGCTTTGAGATCCATGTGGAGTCAGCACATCCCTCCTCACAGGACACCACAGTGCAAACACCTCCTCTCAGGGTTCCCTGGTGTGCTGGAGAATTGGAGCTGGAGAGACAGGCCAGGAATATGAGGCAATTTTGCACACATATCAATGTACACCTGAATAAGTCTGATAAAGAATACAAATGGAAATGTCTTGGTCACAAAGAATGGGATTACAGAGCGATACAGGGAGTACTTTAATGAGCTTCTTAAAGGGGGAGATAGGCAAACAATAAGTGGTTGTTCCCTAAGAAGCTGAGCCTTTTGTGGAAGAATTTCAAGAGATTTTAGAGGCGATCAAAATACATTAAGTAAATAACAAAACACCAGGTGCTGATAATGTTTCTACCGAAGTATGAAAATAAAAGGGGGAGAATTACTGAAAGATTTTACAAATTCACTTGGTTGGTCTGAAGATCTGAAAACACTGCCAAGGAACCAAAGAGACATGTACTCAGATCAAATCTTTAAAATCTATCAATTTATGGGGGAAATATATTTTTCATAAAGCTGGAAAAACCGTGTATCAATATATTATGAGGTGATCTGTTGGCAGTGAAATACTTTGAAATCCTCGTTCAAGAAAGAAAATATTTGAATGGCACAGTGATGAAGGACTATCTGAACAAGAAACACCTGGCTTCATTTTCAGGCATTTCATATTTTTAAATGTCTGACTAATTCAAAATATTTTAAAAGATTCATCTTCAAAACAAAAGAACCTCCCCCCCCCCCAACCCCCACCCTAAAACTAAACAAAACCATAAATGCAGCTTAGAAGGTGAAACTTCAGCAGAACGCTAAGGCAATGAGGTATGGAGGGTTATTTTAAAGCGTACTGGGTGAAGCAGACTCAAACCAGCTCCAATCCTGACCCTTGCAGGTATCTCTGTACTTGTGTGTTAACAGCATAGGACCAGCTCTGTGAAGCTTCAGCAGCTGAATGCATTATGGACAATTTACTTGTAAGAACAGTTTCATTAAGCTGAAAGAATCAGGGGTTACCCAATAGAATGATGAAAAATATTCTCCATTACCACATTCTCGAACCTCTCAAATAAAATAATATTTGATTTAAAGGCTAAAGAATGACTGACAAGCACTGGTAATACATTTAATGAAAAGCTTGTTCCTGTAGGGATGAAGCTCTGGTTGAGAAGAGAGTGGGGCGTTGCTTACACCATGCTGAGGAGGAGATGAAAAGGGCAGGTCAATAGACTTGACAAAGAAGGTGATCTGGGAATAGTAACTTTATAGAGCAGAATAGCAGTGATTGGCCTCTTTTTTTTTTTTTGACTGATGCTGTCTGTGTTTACGCTGCAGAGCAGAACAGTGTCCTGCAAAAATCACTGGGAAAGATGATCAGCTTCCTTCCTCCCTGTCAGGCTGCTGCACCACTTGTGCCTGCTTGTCTCTTGTCTCTGCTCAGCCACTCCTGCTGCCTACAGAAATTGAACTGTAAGAGGAGGCATTACACTGCATTACTTCACAATGGGTATTGGAGATGTACAGAGGACATAAACAGTCCTTTTTCAGCTATTTCTTTATCACTTTCTCTACCAGTAATCCCATTCAATGTAGTGTATTAGACTTTTGTATCTTCATACACCTACTGAAGGTTTTATGAGAACATCCTCTCAGCCTTACTACTGCTTTCTACAGGGGTAATGATGGATTGACAGCAGCTATAAAACTGAACATTTTGGTTATGCCTGCCAGGATTTTCCTTCCAAGGTGTTAGGCCAAAGGAAGGCATAAATTCAGAAAATGTCCAAAATTAAGGCAGGTGGTTAACAGTGTCAAGGAAGGAATATTTAAAATTGATCGAGGTTGATATCCTTCAGATTACTGAGACAAGAGCCCTTGTGTTTAGAAAATGGGTAAAATAAGAGCCAAACCTGCCTCTCTTTGCATAGCCCCCTCTGCCAGGAATGCTGCTGGGAGTTTTCCATGTGTACCAGGTACAACTGAGTCCCCACAGAGAAATGCAGCTCTTCAGATCCCTGTTCCTATCGGATAAATCCATTCGATATGCAAGACTTTCCCAGATGGTATAAAACCCCAAGACCCCATTAAATTATGCAGGATGAGTCTGATAACATTGAGATTATGAAATAGCAGCATCAGATAAAAATAAACGGTTTTCACTTCAGAGTTTATCTACCTTTCTAATGTAAATTTATGGTTATTAAAGGAGGTTATTTATAGGTGTCTTTTCAAGCTGTTACATAACAGTGCTTCTGCCCTGTGCCTTTGTACACAGATAGAAATCACATTAATGAGCTATTCACCCAACAACTCAATGTATGCAGGAGTGAGGAGAATGCACAAGATGAGACAAGCAACAAACAAAAATCCCAACCTTTGTTTCTGCTTTAAATACATCAGGGAAATTTAGGAGAACACAGTAGTCTTAAATCTTGAAAATAATGAATACAATTTATGAGCAGGCATGTGCATATGTTCAATGACTTAGTTAATAGTACTAACAAAAGTGAATTTGGTCTTTTCAAGGTTACTTGGTTGCAAATTATGCTATGTATACCTCACAAATCTTAAGTGGGCAGTCAAGTACAATAATTCTGAATCTGTTTTAAACATTAGCAGTTCTGAATTGGTTTGCTATTTTTTATGCATTAAGCACCAACATGGGACAACATATAAAATCCCATCATCTTTTTTATTTTTCCCATTCTCTTCATGTAGAAGTTGTCTGACCTCATTTATCTCGGCACTGACAGTGATCTAGAGGGTTCTGTACCTATACAACAAGGTTCTCAGATTTCTCCATCTACACTGACACTAGAAAGTATGCATTTCAACTGTAAAATTACATTTCTTCACTCAAAATAAATTCTTTTTTTTTTCCCTTTAATTCTAATAGATACATAAGTACTAAAAATTCAACTCCTCCAGCGAACCGTGAAGAAACCTAATATTCTGTTACGTCTACAGTGAGTCCTTCAAAGGAGGCATCACCTCCTGCAGTAGAATGTTAGTGGAAAAGCAGGAGGTGCTGCAATACACCACAGAACATAACAGATCGTGTACACATTGCATTCAGGTGACCTGATTTCTATTTTGTCTCCTAAAATTCTTTCAGGGTCACTTTTCCAGGTAGGCCACTTACCAATCAAGTTACTGTGGGGAATGGAATATTCAACATTGAAAAATTATACTAATTTATGAAGCAAAAACGTTGTCTTCAATGTGAATTTGCAACTACAGATTTGTAACAAATAAAAAGGTTAAATACAATGTCACTGAGACAAATTCATTGCAGATAGTGAGGCACAGGACGGTGATTTTAAAGGTCAGGCATTTTGTAAACTCTTCTAACCTGAGTAAAGGAATCCTTTGATAGAACCTATTGAAAACTTTAGTAAAACAAGGCAGATTTCCCAAAGAACTTTATGCTTTCCTATGGAAATACCTATTAGCTTAGTAACACAGGTTTAGTTTAATAAATGTTTAATTAAATGCATTATTACACCTGCACACTTTCTGTGAAGGTTTGTGCTAAGAAAATTTGGTCTCTCAAAATGTTCATGCATGAAGGTGGTTCACTTCAAGAGCATGTGAATATTCATTATCATTTTTTGTATTCCTCTGCCTCTTCTTTGGGACAAAGTTCAAACAAGATGATTTGTACTTGGAAGACACTAATTAGAGTATTTTAAAGCTGCTGTATAAATTATACACTTTTTAGACACTGAAGTATTGTAGTTCCAGGAATAACTCTAGACTTTCTGCTGATGTTTATAACACATCTAAGTTTTACTATATTAGTTTTTGTAACAGTGCCAGAACACTAAGAAACTACCCTTTTTTATATGGCTTGGTGATGTTTGTTCCAAATATATTTTTTGCTTTCAGAAATGTCCACTACGGATACGATACCAAAGTGTCAGAGAAATACAGGAATTTTTCTGATATTCCAGAAAAATCTAAATGACTTTGACAAGGCAGCATGTCCTGCCAGCATGGTGATGGCTGTAGTAGTCATCAGTTTGGTTCATCTTGTTCATCTTTTACTTCAGGCTTGATTAGCTATAAATGCTTCCCTTGTTGATGCCCTCTGGATCAAATACCTAAACAAGCTTTGATGTTCCAAGGATATTCTAGCCAAGGCACTTTTAGCAGTTTCATGGGGGAAAAATGCTTAAGGTACTGTTTTATAGTTCAGTGATTCCATAAACAGCAAAGGAAACAGGAATACAGATTTCCCCCTTTTTAAACTGGATTTGCTTCTTCCTCAAGCAGCCTGTTTTTTCATAAGACCCATAATTAAATTCAGTGAAAATTGCAGGGACTTGCACTTGCAAAGTTTTGGGAGGGGTTTTGGTTTGGTTTTTTCTTCAGCTCAGGAGTAAATCACAAGTCATCCTGATTTTCACTGTCAACACTGTTGTTCTCATGCAAACAGTTGAATTCATTAGGCTGTCAGTTTTCAATTCAGTAGGAGGTTAATATTAGTATGTCCCAAGGATCTGGACTGTAGTTAGCATTTAATACACTCATTAATTATCCAGTAAGGCAGAAATGAGGTGTAGAACAGAAGAATGAGGTCAGCAGGATTTGCAGATGACAAAATTATTTATCTTCCTAAGAGAAGGCTGTGATGAACTTCATGGGAACAGAACTAGACAAATTGGCAGCATAATGGTTGATGAAACTCAGACATTGACAAATGCAGGGGAGAGCACGGGAGAATGGCAAATCTGAACTGCCTGTACTCAGGGCCCTGTTCTAACTTCTCACTAACTGCTGAGGGAAAAAGAACACCCAGCACAATTATAGACTTTTCTCAATGCCCAGAAGCACTCAAAAGACAAATAAGGTGGTGGAATACAAAAAGAAATAGCCTAGAAAAGACCCAAACTACAGTGGGAAAACATTCATTCCTATTTTCCTTTGAACTTTACAATAAGCCAGGGTCATTCCATCTTACCCTGAGATCTGTCACAGGAGAGGGCCATGTCTCTAACAATTCCTGAATCGATTGTCAGATGTATTCTGTTGCTGAGGCAGGAAGCTGGAAGCCCATTGTCAGAACTCACGCTGGCTTGTGTGCAACCTGTGAAGGTCGTCTGCCTCCCCTGGCTTTCCATTTTCGAGCTCAGTGATATTGGGGCGACTGTCCTGTCCTCTCACACAGAGAAGAGCTGCTCCCACAAGATGTCATCAGGCTTCTTTTATTCACGTGTGATGTCCCTGAGCACATCAACATCCATCTGCCCTTTTATTTCTCCTCACTAACCGACAGCTTGGCCACACCAGGTTTTGTTATTTAGAAATGTTTCCTCTTGGGATCCTGGGAATATACTTGTGTTCTCCTTTCTCCCCCATCTGCCTTTCTAGTTGGTTTTGGGTCCTTCTGAGTAAGTTCTCACTCTCTCAGATCAGCTCTCTGCACAGGACAACCAAGGAGGTGATAAGAGGCAGGAGGATTCCCACAGAAGTTCATGGGTATCACACGTGCTGCGCCTGGAGCCAGGGTCAGCTGCACTGGAGGCACAGGAATCCTACAGGACTAAAGATTTTTGTCTACTCCAGCAGAAAATTGCAATTTGAACTTTTCCTCCACTGGAAGTGCCAAACAGTCCTTTACAGTTCTGGTAGAAAACCAGACCCAAAACCGCAGAACAGTGTTTGTCAACAGGTTTTTATGCAATTTGTAATTTTTTTTTGCTCATTTTAGGTTACTTTTAGTTCAGAATGTTAATTTTTTTCTGAACTTTCCTCTTGTCAGAGGTTTGTGAAGAGTTGTGTGAAACACAGGAATAAAAATAGAAGGTTCTCCATATAGCTGAATATTGGCTAATTTTACGATCACTGAGTTCTACTTAAAATTTGTAAATCCTTTAAGCACTTCAGACTGTAAGAGACCCCAAAGTGCCATGCTGATTTATGTAACTAGGTATCTGATGTAATTCATAGAAAGAGGAAAAAAGCTCTAAAGAAACTCTGCAGCATGCAGTTTCTCTCTGTGAATTATTCTCCCCATATTTTTATGTTATAGTGTAAATTAATTACAAGGATGCCAATTTTAGCTCTGTGTTTATCAAATAAAATTACAAAGAGATTCCCAGGAGTACACTGTATGAAATCTTACATTTTTAGAAATATTTAAGTTGATGAGAAATTAATTTTTTCATTATTAGTTCTCATTTCACAAACAGAATCTTCTTTGTTCCTAACTAGCTGCTATAACAGCTTTGAGTCTTTAATTATTACTAATTATTGACTAAAGATTTGTTATTATTTGAAAGTTGGAGCCTTTTGGCTCTAACTAATGAATAGGATGGGAAAAAGAAAAAATATACTGAATTATTCACTAACATTTGGTTTAATTACAATCAAATGACCCTTTCTAAATTGGAAAGCACTTGGTGAAAAGCAGAAGACAAATGAGATTTTTCTGTATAAATAATGAATAGCCCTGCTTTTTAAATTTAAACCCCAAATTAAAAAACAAACAAACAAGGAAACAAACAAGGAAACCGACAAGGAAACAGACAAGGAAAAACAACCCCCCCTTCACTATCCATTCTATAGCTTTGCAATAAGATGTAGTAGTTTTTTGTGAGCTCAGAACACATTCTGCTTGACCTTTCTGGAGTTCTCTTTCAAATCTGTTGTTGCACCTGCTTAGCTTTAGGGACTAAAAAAATTCCACTAAAAAAATTATGCTGAAAGCTCCATAAAGGGAGTGATGAAGTTGAAATAAACAGATATACTTTTTCAAACTGCTGAAATGTAGCTTTTTGTAAAGTGTAAGGCTTTACTTTTTGATCAATAAACCAACAGTTTATATATCTGATACTGAAAAACAAGGAGATTCCCAAAGTCTTATGTTTACATGGAACTGTCCTTCACCTCTTTTCCTCCTTCCCTTTCTCCCTGTGTCCTGGTTATGGAAAGTGGGGACAAATTGTGATTGTCTAATAATTAACCAAGAGGATGAACTACTCAGGCACCAGGAAGGATGAACATTCTCTGGAGAAGTCAAATTAGTGTGTATACTGCCAGGGCCAAACAGTCCCTATCCTTGACTGCATCACTGGCAGGCAGTCAGCTCTGTCCAAGCACTCCAGGAAGAGGGAAAGAGGAAGGGCAGTGAAACCCAAAGCATATTGCACTGCCAGGAGACAGCATCAATCTCTGTCATCTGCAGCTTCTTTCAAACCCAGCCAGGGTAACTCACAATCCTCCATTTCTGGAGTGAGGTATTTGCTAGGGAGTTTGTTTCTCATGATCTGTAACTTCAGGTATCTCTTAGCTCATGCCAAGTCCAAAGCATGCAGTGAGGTTTAGTGGAACTCTCTGGAGGACACTGGCATCACACCAAATGAATGGAGCGTTTAGAGTGTTATAGAAGTAATCAGTGATGACTGATGTCATGCCTCTGGCTTTCAGCTGAAACGCAATTGAAACTGTGAAGAAGATGCCTCCCCTAAGGCTTGGTTGTCTTGGCAATTCAAATGAATGAAGCATACCGCAAGTGTTCAGATGGGATTACATGAAGGTGGCTTCCAATTTGGGTTAATTTGGCACTGTGGAGAGGGAAATACTGGATTTTATCTCCTTATAAATCCATTCAGAAGAAAAAAACCAGAACAATATTTAGGTTGTTTTCTTTTTCACCAAATGCCACTGTGCAGTCATGCAAATATTCAAACAAACCAATAACAGCTTGCCAGAAGATGGGCTGTTAGAAAACACACAGACAGTTTCCTTTCTCCTCATTATTCAAGAGTGTGCCCTGAAACATTATCTATTACATGTAATTCAAACCATGGTCTGTTGAAGACTAATTAACTTCTTTTTCTGTCACATCCCCCCATCCAAGACCCCCCACAGTGAACAGAGCACAACATTTCTGCAAGCTGGAAAAGAGTGAGCTCTGTGTAGGTGGGATGGCCACTGCTCCACCCGCCAACCCCTTGAGGTTTAGTCAGACGCCGCTCCTCAGTGAAAAGGTGGCGGCTAACCCATGACCTGCCCCAAAACAGTGAAGTGATTGCATGGCCTACGCCAAAATGGTGGATGGACCCATGGCCTCCCTGAAAAGTGTGGAGTGACCCATTACTTGCCCCAAAATGGGAGCATGACCACATGGTCTGCCCCAAAATGGTGGAGTGGCTGCATGGCCTACCCCAAACTGGCGGACTGAGCAAAGGGCCTGCCCCAAAATGGCAGAGTGACCCCATGGCCTGCCCCAAAGTGGCAGACCAACTCTGCAGGGCTTGAATTTTCAAAAATCTGGTACAGAAAGTGTGGCCGCAGCACCAGCCACTGTGTGTGGAGGCTCACACGCACTCCATGCTGTGCCTGCAGCCTCTGGCAACAAAGCTGCTACTGGTGCTCAGGGAAAACACCATTTTCCCTCTCATCCCCTGCG
Organism: Monarcha castaneiventris obscurior; assembly: GCA_026261815.1. Classification (NCBI taxonomy): domain Eukaryota; kingdom Metazoa; phylum Chordata; class Aves; order Passeriformes; family Monarchidae; genus Monarcha; species Monarcha castaneiventris. The sequence continues at coordinate 19,732,303 of JAMPIT010000484.1, forward strand.
TCAGCTCACAGGGAAACGAGGGAATGTGCAGTTCTAACTGATCCCATTTTCCTCAGCACTCTGTGTCTGCTGCCACAGGTGAGCGTCCTGGTAACTGTGATCAGGTACAGAAACCAGGAGAGAAACCTGAGCCACCTGACCAAAAAGCATGAGATGGGCAGAGATTGTCCTTCCATAGTTCTGCCTCACAGACTCACAGCAGGCCTGGGGCTGACTTGAGTGGTTAGAGAGAGACATTGAAGCAATGGCAGTATCTGTTGTTCTGGACAGAACGGGTGCACTGGAGATTGTCAGCATACAAAGGAAGGAAGTCTCCACTGCAAACAGAATGAAGGTGAGAGAACCCTTCTCCACGTTAAAGGATGCTGCTTCAGCAGGGCTTGAATTTCCAGAGATCTGGTACAGAAGCTAAACTTGTTTTCAATTCCGATTTAGTATCACGGAATCACAAAAGGGTTGGGTTGGAAGGACCATAGAGGTCACCTCATTTTAGCCTCTGCCTTGGGAGCATTTGTCCTGCCCCAGCGACTCCATGCTCACAACCTCCGGCCGTGTGGAGGACCTGCGGGGTTGTTGGGTTGTGTCAGCAGGATTGCTGTTACTGCTGCACAGAAATCAAAGGTCTGCCTTAAAAACCACCCAAACAATTTACGTGGGACATGGATTTAGAGGGGGGACAGTGGCTGACCCACGGCCTGCCCCAGAATGGCAGAGTGACCCATGGCCAGCTCCAAACTGGCAGACCGACTCCACTTGGCTTCAAACAATCAATTGTCACAAATAAAGCCAGTGCACGTATCGGACAGTTAGAACTTTCAATACATATTTAATGTCCTACTAGTAAACCTCTTATCTTCAGAATACAAAGTGTGAATCTTGAGCTGCAGTGGTGAATCCTCAAGATAGAGGTCTCTCCTTGTGGTGATACCGAAGGTGACCAGATACACAGTCTGAGTGTCAGAAAGCAGGCACATCACTTTCAGCAAAATAAACGTTGGGTTTGGGATGTCAGACATAAGGAACTGGATTGTACCAGCTGCCTGTTTGCTAAAACCAACAACTCTAAACATTCATATTCATTCAAAATGCCTAATATAGTCTGAGTGCCGGTTACCTGATAATTTGTGCCTAAATTGTGCCATCATAGTTGAGAACAAATAAAATGTCCCATCTGGTTATCACAAGACATCCCTATCTAAACCTGTGACCACCTCATGGCGCCAGTGAGGAATTTCAGCTGAAGGACTTTGACTCTTTGACCCTAACCCACTTCACCACTTGCATATTATAAACAGACTAAATATCACTCAGATTATCAAAGCACTTAAAAATCAGAACAGCTCAAATACCAACTAAATGTTCTCAGCTGACCACACTGATTATTAGATGAAAACAATTTCAGTGAATCTGGTCGTTCTTCGGATTGAAAACTGTACGGGATATGCACATCCTGTTTATTTTGATAGATAACGATACCAGTCTTCAGGTTGTGTCTGTAATTGGCAATGCAATTGCAAAAATTATATACCATACCTACATTATAAGTATGCTCTGGGAGAATGGTTACAAATTAATTTGGAAATTAATCTGATACAGCAGAGAATGTGTGATTAATTAAGTGTGCTTCCCCCCTGTGCTGGTGTTCAGCCAGAGAGTAGCAGACTGCACCTCTGAAGGGACCTGCAAATGAATCATTTATTTGAAAACTTTTTTTGCCTCAGAAAGCACCTCACTGTATTAAACACCATTTTCCCAAGTTTGATACTGACTTGCAGGTGTTTACAGCATATGAGAATAAATCGAGTCTCATGGCTTCCTCCACTAGCAGTCAGCTCAAGGCACTGAGCCAAGTCCCTCCAGTGAATCTGAAATGGATATTTAAAGACTGTCTTGGAGAAACCTTTGCTGGGGTTTGTATCATCTGAATTCTGTTGCAATAGCCCACATCTCTCATCGTGAAAATTGCACGACACTGAATGCGTAGAGCAGTGGTTTGTGGATCATGCCAAATTGTTAAGAAGTGAGGATTTCAGTTAGGTGTAATTCAGAGAGGGAGACGACCTTAGGCTACTTAGAGTGAAGATAACACTGTAAGGAAAAGAATCTTATCTTTTAGGAATATTCAGGCCTTACATTTCCAGTGGCTCTGAGCAAGGGAAGAAAGCTGTATCGGTTTCTGAGCTATAAAAAGCACAGAGCTTTTTCTGCTCTGCTGGATTACAGGAATCAGTAATTTCACATTTTCAACACATCACCAAAGAAAATGCCAGATCTCAGTCATCTCACCCCATGGCAGATCAAAGGCCCCAGGATCAAAGAGATTAAAGTAGCACAGGCTCTCAAAAAATTATTTCCTGTTTGATAAACACCAATTATATTACTGTAGAAATTAATGTAATGAGTTACTATTCAAAATTTTTAATAGGAATAGTAAATGCCAGTGTAAATAAAAAAATCCATTTTCTATGTTTCTTTACAAGTGTTTCATTCCTGATTTTATCGACAGATTTCTTGATGTTACCTGTTTTAAAAGCCGCAACTCAAAAAGGTTTGAAGGCAAACTATTAGTGTTGTGGCTTTTGTGTCAGTCTTGAAGGTGCCTTGCCCTTTAATGATGCGTATTTAGCATCTCACAGCCGAACCAAGAACCAAAAGGAGCTGATTCACACACTGCTTTTCTCCTCTACAGAGGACAAGCTGTCGTGACAAGAGAGGAGGGAGACTTTGGAGGGAGCTAAGCTGCCTCCGTGCAGTGGAGGAAGAGAACTGCACATGTCAGGCCTGATCAGATCTACTGGGGTTATCCCAACTCCTGTGCTATTCCAGCTCCAGGCAGCAAGTGGAAATTTTCAAAAAAGTTAAACAAATACTGTGAGTTTGCATCAGCTCTTAATTTGGCATCACACTGCTTCATCTGTAGGCAGGTAACCCAGAGGTTGTGTCAGTGATCCACAGTCCCAATTTTCTTTGTGTCATGAATTTGCTAGCATTGACTTTAGCTCATCATTTCACTGTTCCTTGATACGGAAAATCCCTTATCCTATTTCACCATGTATCATGTTTAAGTAATTTCACCATCACAGAACTTCACAACTTCTTATTACAGTGGGCCCTCAGGACGAGAAAGACCTTGAGGGGCTGGAGCATGTCCAGGGCAGGGAACGGAGCTGGGAAGGGGCTGGAGCCCCAGGAGCAGCTGAGGGAGCTGGGAAAGGGGCTCAGCCTGGAGCAAAGGAGGCCCAGGGGGTTCCTTGTGGCTCTGCACAAGTCCCTGACAGGAGGGGGCAGCCGGGGGGGGTCGGGCTCTGCTCCCAGGGAACAGGGACAGGAGGAGAGGGAATGGCCTCAAGTTGAGCAGGGGAAAGTCCAGGATATTAGGAAGAATTTCTTCACAGAAAGATTCGCCAAGCATTGGGCTGCCCAGGGCAGGGGTGGAGTCCCCATCCCTGGAAGTATTCCAGAGCAATTTATGACATCCAAGAAATACAGAAACTAGTCTGGCAGTTGATTTTTAATTTAAGTAATAGTTAACATAAATGAAAATGAAATAAGAATATGTTATGTTTGTAGCTCGTTAACCAAACACTCAAACTCTAATTACTTCCAAGTACTAAATAGTCAGAAACAAGGAAGAAAAGGTAGATATGCTGGAGGAATACTGAGGTGAGCACACAAAGGGCCAGAACAAAAGAAATGTTAATTAAAAGATAATGTCAAAGGGATAGAATATTTTCATGGTGTAACAGTCTCCTGCTGCTACATAAATACCAAGGTGAAGCCCAGGCATCCATCAAAACTGAATGCCAAGCCAAAGCCGGCATATTTTACGAAGAAAGACATTTATCAGGGACTCTCATAAAGAGACATTACTCCTCCAGAGAAAAGAGTGCTTCTGGGCATTTATCCCAGCGTTGATAGATACTCCTATTGATGGACCGTTTTTCATGATATTATTGATTCAGCTGTACAACTGTGTAAGAAATGCTTTTTGTACGTATTCAGGCAGGATTAGTTAACTACGCTTAGAAATTGGCTTCTGACTTGAAACTAGCTTATTTTTCTCGTGTGCCTGCATTCAGTGATGTTGTCCCTGGGGTCAATCCTGACCTGTTAAAATCAGCAACAGTTCTGCTGCTGTTAGGTAATATCACTATTTCACCTTTGTTTTCCTCATTTTGCTGCAGACCTACTAGGACCTACCGGTATCAACTGTTCATTTTATTTTATAACGAGGGAGGCTCATATTTTCCTAGCCGGAGATACCGTTAGTGCGGCATCACCTTGAGGCCCTTGACGTTGAGTTTTCCTAACTCCCCCAACATCACACCAGCGGCTTGTCCTGCGACTTCCCCGCTCCCTTTCCAAACGCCTTCCGCGCCGGAGGCTGCATTAGGCGGCCCATGGCGGAGGTGCCGCCGATCCCGTGTGCGAAGCGGTGTTAGGGCACTTGGGCACGGCGGCGGGGCAGCGCCGTGCCCGCGGAGCCGCTGCCGGAGCCGCTGCCGGCCCCGCCCGGGCCCGCCGTGCGCCCGCCCCGCGCCGGGCGGAGCCGCGGCCGCCCCTTCCCTGCGCGGCCCGGCGGAGGCGGGGATGTGAGTACGGCCGCGGGGGACGGGAGCGGGGCACGGGGAGCAGCGCTGGGGACAGGCGGCGGCTCTGGGGGCGGCGGGAGGGCCCGGGCTGCGCTGTCCGGCCGCGGGGCCCGCGGAGCCGCAGGGCCGCGCTGGAGCTGCGGCAGCGCTCCGAGCCCCCGCGGGCCCGGCCTGCCAGCGGGGCCCGGCCCGGCCCCGCTCCGCCCCGGCGGGAGGAGTCCCGCTGGGAATGGCGTGTCCCGCTGGGAACGCGGGGTGTCCCGCCGGGAGCACCCCGGAGAAACGACCGTGCCTTGCAGGGCTGAGGCCCCAGGCCCCTCTGTCGGGCCCGGGGGTGTCACAGCACCGTCCCCATTACCCCGCCTTGCATCGCGGGCAGCGCCGAGGGAAGGGGCCGGGGAGCCCCGGTTCGCTCTGTGGGTGGTGTGTGGGCACCGGGCTGCGAGCTCTGGTGAAAAACCTCCATTGTCCTTGTGTTTCGTTTGGTTTGCTTCTGACAGGGTTTTGAAAGGGTATTTTTGAGCATGTTTAGACTGGAAATAAGGGGGTTTCTGTTTGTATTGTTCACCTGACAAAGGACTCTTGTGTCTTGCGCAGTATGTTGCAAAGCCTTTTCCAAACTTTAAATTTCGGGGAGCAAGAGAGGTCTCGGCGTGACTCAATGATGTGGAGTTTGGGGCTCAGAAGGCACCCCACAGGTGGTGAAATAGGCTGAGTGTGGACACAGAATCTTCTCTCAGCCTTGGCTTGGCCTGCTTGACCCACGTGTGCACACAGGTGTCCACAAACAATTGGTGTTTGTGTTTGTAAACAGAGCACAGCGTTGCTGAGTTTGTGAATGGCTTGTGAAGGAGGGCTTTGAGCTGGATGTGCTGTCTCTCCTGGTGTTGGAAAAATACAATAATTTGAAGGAGGGGCTAAGGAAAGTACTGGTTAAGGGTTACAGGCGTGACACCTGGAGTTAAGAGTGTGTCCTCTGGTTCTGTGTGCAAATAAAACCCAAGCCTCATTTGTTTGCTCAGCTGGTCACAAAATAGTTTGTTGCTTTCTAGGAAAGGAGCCTAGAAATCTTTTGGAGCTTCTGTTGTTAGAAGCATCATGGTTTGTATTTGGATACAGACTTTGAAATAGGACTCTAGTTGTGCAGGTATTGAAGGTTGTGCTGTTTGCAGACTGGGTGCACCCCTAAAGGTAGAGGTGCTGAGTGGTGTACTTGGAGAGACAAAGGGAGAGAACCAAATGTTTCCATTTTTCTGTTGGGAATACCATTTTCAAGAATTACAAAATCAGTGTTAGTGAGGACTTAAGCTGTAGTTTGGGCCTTCGGTGTAGAACACTGTCCGTGGTAAGTGGTTGCTGAAGTGGTGACTGGTGTGTGTTTGCTTGCCAGGCCCCACAGGACGGAGCTGTACGAAGACCCCCCGTCGGGATGTTGGCCCATCGTGTATTCCCCAGACTACAACATCACCTTCATGGGACTTGAGAAACTGCATCCCTTTGATGCGGGGAAATGGGGGAAAGTCATCAATTTCTTGAAAGGTAAAATAACAGAAGGTGCTTCTTAAACCAACATTTGCACAAAACCTAAAGAAAATTTTGTGGTTAGTGCAGACTTATGTTGGATTTACCAGACCTGAATTGCAGTGTGTGGCTTCCTGTAGCCTTGTGCTTCCCTGACTTCACACCTGGTGCAGCAGGAACTGGGGCATTCCTGCGGCTGGTGAAATTCCAGGTGTTAATGATGGTTTGCTGCTGGTGTAACTTAGTTACTCAACTTGGGCTGCACACAGGGCTTCTCAGGCTGAGAGAGAAGTGCAGCTTTAGCACCTTAGTCCATTCTTTAGCAGCCTCATCCTATTGCTCTGGTGATGTTTGGAAAGAGCTTTGAGGCCCCTCTGGTACAAGCAGAGCTTTTCATGATGCTTCTAATGCTGTTTAAACCAGTTGGAGGATACAGGTAGAAATGCATTAAGGAGCTACAAATGTAAGAACCAGGGGCAGGATTAGGGCCTGTGAAATCTTGGCATCAAAGCATGAGCTTGCTCATCACTGTTTAGGGGGGGAAAAAAAAAAAAAAAAAAAAAAAGGATTTTCTTTTCTCTTGGCAAGACAAAGGTTGTTGGTTGTCCCAAAGCCTGGCCCCTTCCCTTTATATGGTCCTGGTGACTCCTTCAGCTGATCCTTTGCAGTTCAGGATTGCCCTTCCCACTGCAGGCTGACTTGTATTCTTTTAACTGAGGTCAAGTGAGTTCTAACACTGCCACAGTTAGTAGCTGAGTTTTGGCTTTTTTCTTTAACAACCTTAAATAATTTAGTCCTGGGTTCCATGACAGTTTTCTCAATTAGTCAGAACCTTTGCCTTTCTGTTTCTTCTGTGTAAAGTCTTTTCCTGCAGCTCTTCTCTGTGTGACATGTCGACTTTCACAGAAAATTAGTTTTCCCAATTGTTTTACTGTCCTTGCTTTGAAAGGAGGAAGAAGCCCCAGGATACCCCAGAGCTCTTGGTTGCTCTGGCTCTGTAGCAATTCCTGGCAACAGCTGACTTCCCCTGTGCCTTATCCCTGAGCAAATCACAGTGAGCATCTTTCCCAGAGCACCTTCCTCCTGGACCAGGAAGCTGGCAGCAGTTTGGCTCTGTTTGACACCAGTGCATGAATGAAATGTTCCTCAAGCCTCAGTCAGGAGAAACAGAAGCTTGCCAAAACAAATGTTGTTGCAGGTGCTGCTCTTGTATAACACTTCAGAGCAAAATCTCTCACATTTCTGAGTTGTTTTCTTTCTCCTCCAAGTATAAAATTCAAGAAGAGATACAGGCTTAGAAGGCTACAGCTGTGTAGCAATTAAATATCAAAATTTGCCTGGGAAGATCAGCGGGATTCCTTTTAATTGTTGTTTGTAGTGATCATATGCACTCATTCTGAATTCTAGGAGTAACTTGCTCTTATAAAATGAAGTTTTTAAATAATCTTTTGGTCTCTAAGGGAAAGACTTAATCACTGCTCATTGTTTTTTCTTGAAATTAAATTCAGGTAGGGGGTGTTAGAAATATCCTAATTAAGCTTGTTTGCTTCCATGAACATCTAAGCTATTACTTTGTTTTGAATTTTGATTTATTACTTTATTCTTCTGTGATTTAGGGGATTAAATCCTAGTATAAACTGTGGGATTTCTTAAAGCATGTTAAAATAATGGTGGTACAAGCACCAAGATTTCCCCAGTGTACCAAGCCCTGAACTGTGAGGAGTTTCACAGTTCCAGTGTGTGTTCATCCTGTGTCATTATCTGTCTGCCCTTTCAGTTTAGACAAGAACTTCTCATGATCTTAGCACACTCTGAGAACTTTCTGTACACAATATTTCTCAAATGCACACTACCTGAACAGCTTAGCTCTGACAAGAGGGGCTGTGTTTGGAAAACTTACAAACCCTGAGCAACCTAAAGTAAACATGACAGAGGAAGTTACTACACTGGGCTCAGAGCAGAGTGTTTGGAGGGGGGACATGGGGAGCTAAGCAGTGCTGTACAATGCCAATTGTTATTTCTCTCCTGTTGCAGAAGAAAAACTAATTGCAGATGACTTGATTGTGCAGGCACGGGAGGCGACTGATGAAGATCTCTTGGTTGTTCACACCAGGCGCTACCTTAATAAATTAAAGGTGCTGTACCTGTTCATGTGTTTTTCCAGCAAACTGTCCTGAGCCCGGGTCAGAGGCAGTGGATGTCTTGTGGAGTTGTTATAAATCAGCTTTACAGATACAGAGTGGTGTATGCTGATCACACTGATAATGTTGTCACTGAGAATACTGAAAGAAAACCACAGAAATATTAGGCAGCTCACAGCACAGAGGGGTGGAGGGGAAAGAGGATCTACTGTATGAAATAGGTGACCTGAAGTGGTATTTCAGGGAAGTTAAATGTAGGGAAAATTGGAATGTCTGAGATGTCAGTATTATTCTTGTTAGTGCCAGGGTTTTAGAGTTTTGATGAACTCTGGTAAAAGACAGTTCAAAAATGGAAAATACAATGGAAACCACTAACACAGGGTACTTTATTGGATGTTTTCTAATGCAGGGGTTGCTTTATGGGGTTTGTGGTTATGTAATCTTGACAGAGCATCCGTGTAGGGATTCTGTGGTCAGTCTGTTGGGGGAGAAAGGGCTGGCTTCATACTCAGACACTGCCTGTATCAGTGGAATATGGAGAGAGTTAAAGAGCAGTGTAAGGGCATAACCAAGCACATTATCTGTGTGTGAAGGTTTGCAGAGCCAGCTCATACAGGACTGCATGGGGGATGAAGAGCATTCCTTGCCTATTTCTAAATGAAACATCCATTTGTTAAATTTCAGTGTAACTCAAACATAAACGTGAGATCTCTGGTTCTGAATATATATCCAGTGATCTGTGGGTGGAATTGGGTAGTAGATGAGTGCAGGTGACATTGCTTTTACTTTGCAACTCTGCTTGGAGGGCAGAGAAGGGATTTGTAAGAGAAAAGAAATCTTCCATTTCATAATTCAAAAGAAGTTATTTTGAGTCACCTATGCCCTTCCACAGTGGAAGAGTCCTTGGATTGCTATTTCTGGAATGTTTTATTTTTCTGTATAAGTGATCTGTTATTTGCATGAACTTTTTCACTCTTAACTGCTTTTCTGGGTTCTCTTATGCTTCTTCATTCTGTGCTATGAAGTTACATGCAATTTCATGCATCATTAGATTTGATGTTATTGCAGCTATTCTTGATATTGAACTTTTAATTCCATAGAACCACCCACCTCTTTTTACTGAATCACTTCTTTGAAGCAGGGTTTAATGTGCATAGCTCAGTTTGGAACGCCATAATAATATTTTTAGTACCTATGGGATGGATGACAGAGAGTTGCCTGTATGACTTGTGTCTTGGTGGTGAAGACCAGCACTGTTTTGTGTATTCAGATGGGATTAGCTGGGTATCTCCTCTCCCCTTTTCTTAAGAGAGTGTTTCCTGCAAGTGTAGAAACTGGAAGATGTTGTATTGGTCATGCCAGCAGATTGCTGCCAAGCAGCAAAGATAAAAGTGCTTAGCTGCAAAAGAAAAATAATGTCCTAGACGTGAAAAAGCCCTGTGAAAACTCTTTATTGCCTTACCCAAAGTCTACTGTGCTATTTTTCTTTTAAATCCAGACAAATATGTATAAATGGTATAGTTTTGTATTAGATCAGCTCTGAAGACATCAAAGTTGCTTGCCTTTCTCAGAATGCCCAGGTCTCCTAAAATAATGGATCACTTGAGTGTTCATTTAGAATCTGAGCATGAATTTGGTAGAAAATTCCCTGCACTTGCAAGAGTAGGTGGTGTTTGGTGTCTGGTGTCTTAGCAGCAGCTGAAGAGGCCAGCTGAGCATTGGGTGAAGAGAAACAAAAAGGTGTGCACAAAGTACATCTGCTACTGGAAATCAGTTCTGTGTTGGCAGGAAGGGTCTCCCTGTTCCCCTGCTCTGTCCTTAAAACAGAGTTTGGCCTTTGAATTGAGGTGATTCCCCCTCAGTTATTCCTTTGAGGAATTTAGGTCTCTGAGGTAATGACTGGACTGTGGGTAGTTTGCTTGCAGTACTTTTCCACTTGCTGCCTTTTCCTAGTGTTACGTAAAATGATGAGTTTCCTGCCTGTCAGCATTCTGAACTTTTGGAAGGAGGTAGGCAATGAGGTTAGAGCCAGTTTCAGACTGTGTCTTTTCCTTTTTATCTATGACAAGTTCTATGGTAACATATGTGAACAAACACTGAAATGCAAATGCTGAGGATAAAGCTGCTCTGGGAATTTTTTGTGGGAAATGCTGGAAAACAAAACCAGCACGCTGAAGAAAAAAGCATGAAACATTCCACAGATTTCTCAGTTACTAAGTGGAGAAGCCTTTTCCTTCATCTGTAGCTGCCTTCTTGAACCCCCAGACTTTGCTCCCAGTTGGTGACTTCCCCCATCTGTTGGGCATTGCTAACCCTAGAACAGCCAAGTGTGGAGCAGTGAGTGGCAAAGGGAATGGCCCCAGCTGTCAGCAGAAGCCTGGCAGCCCAAACTCCCATACCTGGATTTGTCACCTCCACGTAAAAACCTGCAACTACATAATTGTTTGTTTGAGTCGTTATTGCTCCCACTTCTCCCTGTTGACACTAATTTTACTTTAAATTTCATTAAAACTTCCTGTGTGATTATCATTCACCTTTGAGGTCAGATTTATTTTTTATCCAAATGTGACCTTTTCATTTCCATTTCAGAACAACAGCATTGAATATAGTTTTTAATAATGTGCTTGTTCAAAGGCTAAATGTCTTGCAAAGGGACTTTATCAAGATTGACTGTACTAAAAAATAATTAAAGCACCTTGTGATGGACAGCTGATAATATGGTAACAGAATAATGTCTTGCAAATATAAAAGTAGTGAGAGTTTGAAATGAACTGTTGGCAAAATACAGTTAGGCACTTCATGAGCAATGCCAGCCCTTCACCCCACCCATTTGTACCTGGTGATGGAAATATTGATAACTGGGAAGTTACTTTGAGCATCAGAGGACCCTGAGATGGGGATGTGATTGCCTGTGGTTCAGATTGCCCACTGGTGCATCCTGCCAGCTGTGAACAGCCAGTGCCCTCAGTCTCATTACAGTTCCTAATGTTGCAGGAAATGGGATCTGTTCAGTCTTTGTACAGGGTGGCAAGTTGTAATCCTTGGTCCCTCAGTGTTTCAGTACTGGTTGGACAGGTATATTCTTGCTTGTGACTTAGGCTTTGAAATATATTTAGCAGTGTTATCACTGGTAGCAGTGCTAGTGGAAGTTCTTTGAAGTAATCAATGTGTTCACAAAAAAAGCATTTGCATATTGCAAATATTTTGTGTTCTAACCTTGAAGACTTTTGAACAAAATGTTTCCTTGAAACATTTTCCAGAAGTGTTTCATATGCTAAATAAATTTTAATCAGTTCTCTATACTAAAGTTTGCACTGTGTGTTCACTTAAATGTTTGAACTTCTTAGTTCAGTTGTCTGTTTGTTTGTGTTTGTTTTCTTCTTGGTATATCCTTTTGATTCCATACAGGAATAGATATTCTAGGTTTGAACAATATATCAAGTGTAGCTGAAGGACATTTTACAATTCTTCCTCCTAATCTGAGGGATACTACACTTTCTGAAATACTACCTTCCTGGAAAATTGCTGATTTAATACTGTTTGATACTAAAACCTGGAAAGTGATGATTTTCATAGTTAAAAACTTGAGGATGAACTTACTTGGAGGTTGCTAATAAGAACTGGTGTGGTCACTTCCATCTAAAAATACTAAAAATCTTCCTAAGGACCTGTGAGCACCTTTTCAGTAAGTAACAACTAATGAGAGAGCTAAGTGTCACCAGACTACATTAACTGGAATTCTCTTTTTCCCCATTGCAGTGGTCATTTGTTGTGGCTGCAATCACAGAAATTCCACCAGTTGCCTTTCTTCCCAATTTTGTCGTTCAGAGAAAAGTTCTGAAACCTCTACGAACCCAGACAGGAGGAACAATAATGGTAAGGTGCTCTTGATCCACTTTGGTCATATTTAAATTTGTTGCTCAAGCACTGTAAACCTGGAGTTGTACTGTTTATGTAACTCAGGTTGTGGAGGCCTGGAGAGGGAGGTGGGGTACTGCAGAGTCCTGACCATGAGCACAGGGTCCTGTTGTTGGCACCTGCAAGGGAAGGACATCACTGGGTTCATGGTCTGTGCTTTGCAGAAGAGAGTGAGAGAGAGCCTGGGCAAGCAGGGAGAGATGTGGCAGCTCTTGGGCAAATACAGAACCTGAGAGAGTTTCAAACAACATTCAAGTACAGGCAAATTCTAGGAATGGGAGGTTTCAAAATCGACACTCCAGAAGCTTTCTAAAAGCATCTATTTCACAAATGGCCTTGAAACTGTAAGGGCAGAGATGAGTAGTCTGCTTGTTCTTGGGACTGGGTAAGTGCTTAAATTTTAAAATACTACCTTGCTCTTTTAAATTATTTTAGTTTATCTACTTTTTTTATTGTAAATGCTGCAGAAGCAGACCGCTGAGCTCAAGTGAGATTTAGCCTCTTTCATCTGACCAGAACTGTGTTTTTTACTGAATGAATGGAGGGCTCTGCTTGGCAGAGCTGTGTCAGGGTCACCAGACATTTAATTTTGCTTGGGAATTCCCATTAGAGATGTTGAAGAAGCAGGAGGAAAGAGAACAGTGAATAGTTGGAGCCAAAAATAAGTTGTTTAAACCATGTTTTGAGGAAAAGATTCCCTTGCAATCGTAAACTGGGAACTACTGGGATCTTTGTGCCCTGTTTTTATCAATCCTGGTCTTACTGGAGTTCAGAACCTACAGCTTGGTGCTGGGAGGAGATGGGGTCAGTCCCATCTCACTGGGCTGAAACAGTTACATAAATGGAAGACAAAGAATCTCATCTGAAATGATGAATCCTATGGCACAGACAGATCTTTGCCTTTGAGCACCTCTTCCTGAAGGTGGCTGTGACAGTGGGTGCAGGTGGAAGGGATTGCAGCCTGTGTTGCTTTTTCTCTACCTGTTTGAAGCCACTTATTGCCCCTGCCCTGGGGCTTGGCAAGCCTTTGCCAGTGCTGCTGTGCCACATACTGGAGTAGGGCTTATTGCAACTCCTAGATACCAAAGGTGAGTTAGGCTGGGAAATAGAATGTTAAACCAGCTTTTCTTAAGGACTGTTTAAGGATTTGAATTCTGAAAGAACATGCTGGGTTCTGGATAAGTCTTTAGATGCACTGGATTATGGTGATAGGCCAGATAAAAAAAGTGCTGCCTCCTTTAGTAGGTGTGAACTGGCAAAAGCAGAGATGGGGAGGAGGAGGGAGAAAGAATTTCATACAGTTCAAAGTGCTTAAAAATATTTGGTTGTCACTCAGAGCAAGTCCTGCTGAGCAGGGACCTGCAGAGTTTCCTCTCATTACAGCCATGCTGTCACTGTGAGATTGTCACAGGAATGAAGGGAATGGGGTAAGAGAGAGGTACTTGGGAAGAGTTTAGAGCTTCCTGATGCTCTACCTTGGCTATGTCTTGACAGGAGCCCAGTGTGTGAAACTTCTTTCATCCTGGCTGCAGCCAGGCAGTGCTTTTCTCTATAGTTTGGTGATGTTTCTCCCTGTGTTTGTGTTACCTTTAACTCACAGGTGTGTGTTCACCAGTTAGAAATGTGGTCAGGTAGAGGAGGCACCCACTAATGGTCTGTTTTGTCTCATGGCTCCTGAAACATGGATGCCACTCCTGGGCACTTTGGGATTCCTCTTGAGGCCATGTGCTGTTATTTGTACCTTTTTCATTAGGGGGAAATAAGTATGTACTTTAAAAGCAATTTTGATTCATCAGACAATAAAATTTCTACAGTACAAGTCAGAAGTGCAATTTTCTGCTATTCCTGATGGGCCTGTTTATTACAAAAATTCCTGTTGAGTTTCTCTACTTTTTAATTATATTTTAGCAATATGGGAAGATTGGGTTTTGGTGAGGAATCCCTAGGAAGTGTGATAAATCGCAGATAATGTGTTCTCCCTGGGACTTAATGGGTTTTATAGTTCAGAAACTGCAATCTCTCCCCAAGATCTAATCTGTGTAAGTTGGCATGATCATAGCAGGATCATGTTTACCATCCCAATAGTTGTCCTAGTACTGAATTAAAACTGTTCAAATGTAAATATTGGTTATAAGGACTTCATAACAGTCCAAACTTCATTTTGTATATGATGTGTAATTTGTTCTTTCCATGACTATGGACAAAAAAAAATCAATTTTTAAATATTTTTTCTCTTTTTTCTCTTTTTTTTTTATTTACTTGCAACTAGTACTAGTTTTATTATTTTTAACAGAGCAGTTAAGGAATGCTGCACTTAAAACACTTGTTTGACTCTTTCTGGCCAAAATAATCAGATTTTTCAGTTAAAATTCCATCATTTAAGCCCTGTGTATCACTTGTCTGTCAATACTTTCCCTTCCCTGAATGTCATTTAAGTTCCAAGGGGAGATACAGGCACATTTTTCCTGTACTGGAGGGGAAAAGATCAATAATATTCTATACCCTGCATGCTCTGTCATTTAAAAAATGAAAGAAGTCCCAGGACACTTCCTAGTGGAGCACTTGTCTGGCCCCATCCCCAGCTGGAACTGTGGTTGTTTTGTGTCTGTGTTCCAGGATTTTGAGCTTACATTCCTCTATTTGTACATGAACAGGAAGGGCATCAGGAACTCCTTCCTCATTTTTTACTCTTCCCAGCACTGCACTTTCCCTTTTCCAGCTGCCAGAGAAGGAAATACAGATGACATAGCAAATACTCTTTCAGCTCCTTATGCTGAGGGTAGTTTTGTAAGGGTTGTACTCAGGGATGTGTTTCAGAATGACCTCCAGTGGCAAAAGATCCAAGAAATCCAGGGGCGTGTTGGAATGCCAGGAGTGATTTGGGGTGGAAGCAGACATTGTTAAGTGTTGCCTCATTCATTTATGGAATTCCAACTGTAATTTTTTTTTTTTTTTTAAGGCAGGAAAACTTGCTGTGGATAGAGGCTGGGCCATCAATGTGGGTGAGTACAAATTCATGATACCTTAGAAGATGTGTTAAAAGCATCTGATTTTCATTTACATCTCTTTGCAAAGCCCATCAATATTTTTAGTACCTGGCTTTTCTTTAGTATGTGGCTTTTCATCCCTTCACCATTTTCCTGTTCAGGGGGTGGTTTTCACCACTGCTCCAGTGACAAAGGGGGAGGATTTTGTGCATATGCTGACATCACACTGACTATCAAGGTAAGAACTACTCTTAAACCACTGTTTTCTGCTGTTTGTGCAAATGGAGGAGAAATCCACATAAATTCCTAAGAACTAATTTACATCCTAATTGGAGAAAATGAAGCAATCTCCAGATGGGTAGGAATAGGAATATGCAGTGTTGTGAAGTGGAAGGGAAGAGCTGCAGGGGTCAGAATTATCAATGTAAATGTGCACCACTATTATTGCACTGATAATGTTGTCTTGCAAAAACCACTCCAATCAAACCAGATGGATTTCTAATGTCCTCAGTGATAATTCACCTGGCCTTGCAGGTGAACCTGGACATTCCACATTGGTTTCAGTGGTTACAGGTAAGACAAATGCAGAGGCAAAAAATCCCCTTTCTGAATCAAGCTGCACCATACAGGGCTCAGACTGGTTCAGATTCATGAATAAAAATGTGAGTGACTCCAAAATAGTCACCAAATGAGAATGAATACATTTGGTATTTAGCTGTTGAATGGCTGAAGTAAGAGCCTTCTGCAATTAGGGCTTATTTTTATCAAATGAGCTGTGGTGTATTTGTATACTAGAATATTTATAAAGTATCAGTAATAATCAAACATTAAAAAGCTCTAATGACTGCAGCACACCACATGACATAACATCCTAATTTCTGTACGTGGCAATTTGCAGAAAAGTAATCCACAGTGTTCTTTTTTCATCTACCATTAAAATACAGATTGAGAAATTACAGTGGGTGACAGTTTGTACAAAATCTTTGGGTTTTACCATGTCTATTTTAAAGATAGTAACTTAGCAAAGTTAAGACTCAAAGAAGTAAAAACCATTTTTTTTCCTTCCCAGACAGATTAAGAAATGAATTCTGTCACTGAAAGTGGCTCTGAGGCATGCAGTCCTTACAGCAGCTTTTCCCAAACAGTGAATTTCAGGCTGTTGCAGTTGGATGCTGTCACTGGTTCCACTCCAGCCTCTGGCAGCACCAATGCCACCATCAGCTCTGTGATCCCTGGGTGGGCCTGGCCTCTCTGTTGGATCTGGTGGAGATATAGAGGGTTTTTATTTTAACAAAAATTTTGGTTTTATGTCAGATAAGGAGATGTTGTAATTAAACGTATGAGAATCATGTCTCAGTTTATTTGACTGAAACAAATAGATGTGCCCTACATTCAAATTACAGCAGTCATGTACTGTGCAATCTTCGAGCCTCTAGTTCAATCTGTCACCTAACTTGATAAATTTCTCCATGTTTTTCCTTTCTTATATATCCAGTTCTTATTTGAGAGAGTACCAGGAGTGTCTAGAGCCACAATTATTGATCTGGATGCCCATCAGGTGAGTAGTTTACCTGGACTCAGTGCTGCAGATGTTTTGCTTGAAATACAAGTGTGTGATAAATACATTTTTTAATACAAATATAAAGTCATAGAATACAAAGTTAATCAGAGATTATGAAAACTGTGAAGAGTTGATTCCTCAATTATTTTATGCTCCAAAAGGCTCTTAAGCCAGTTTAATAAAATTGAGCTGAGTTGCAGCTCCATCATGTGGCTGCATGTAGAAGTCTTGCTGCGTTGCACTCGTGGTCTCTGGGGATGAGAAACAAGGATCTCTCCAGACACAATCCCAGCTAGTTCAGAGCTCCTGGTCACTGCAGCAGCCTCTGCAGGGGAGGGATTTGACCTTCAGTGGTTTAATTTTAAGCCTGGCTTCAGGCTAATGAAGTAAAGGATCCATCCCTCTTCACCTGGTGAAGTGATTTACTGTGGTACTGAGTTAAAATCTCAGCTTTGGTGGGATTTGCAAAATAAATCCTGGAAGGACAGAAATGGTATTTTTAGAAAAGCAGTTAATGCACCAAAGCGATGTCCAACCTGAGGCATTTCAGGTGATTTATTCTGTGTGAAGAAACCATTTTTACACAGCTCCATGGCACTGAGGAAGCCTAATGGCTGCAAGTTTTTCATCTTCTCTGGTTTCGCTTATCTGTGTCCTCAAATTACCATGATAGCAGGACACAGATTATGCAGTAGAAAGATATTTTGTGGTCATGGTTCTCTTCAGCCTCTCTGTCAGGGTGTGGATGTGTTTGGTTTGGTTTTGAAAAATTCTTGGAATGTATTTTGGTTTTCAGATGTGCTGGTAGGCTCAGTGTGCACATTAAATCACCTCTTGTTTCCTTTCTTTGGGGGATGAGAGGTGTCTGAAGTAGCTCAGCAGATCCTGTTTAAGGATGCAGATATTCTCATCTCGTGCTCCAATTCTTAGTGCAGTGGTGAGTTTCACCATTCAGAAGGAGATGGTTCCCCCAGAGGCTTTCATATTCCTAGGCTTCTGTGCATGAACTGTTCATTTGTGGGCCAAAGATGCTGAAAATAGAGTTGCCACTTTTTAGCATAAAAACTGAGTTACAGGAGATATATCTATGGAAATGTCTGTTTCTGTAGTTTAAGTGAAATTCTGGGGATAGGGGCTGTGGTGCTGTATGATACACTGATTGAAACAGTTATCTTAGTGATTGCTGTGGTAAAATGATTTTTATATTAGTGAGAAAAGTCTAAGTGAGAGCCAAAAGAATAGTATTTAAATTCAGAAATGGGGAGGGGGAACTATTCCAAATCTGAGTTTTCTCTTGAGCATCCCTCTTTACACCCAGTACAATTTTTTGTAGGGACTTTCTGGTGTTAAATTGTTGAGTTGTTATTGTTTGTAGTTTTTACAGGGATTACTTATCTCACCAAGGCTGGGGTTATCAGGAGAGCTGTAGTCTGCTGTATTCATTCATTAATTCTTGCATAAGTATACTCAGTATCCCAGCAGCAGTTGAAAGTGACTTTTTCTTGCACAGTTAGTAGATTGTAGATCTTTTTGGTGGTCACAGCTGCTTTGGTGATGCTGTTGAAGACAATTAGCTTCTGATTTTTGCTTATTTTCTTACATGTGTCATGAGATCTATGCTAATTACCTTCACAGAGAGACAAGGATTTTGTTTGTGGTAATACCTGTAGTCCTCAGACTGATACTGTCAAACCCCCCAAAACTCCACACCTCAGAATAACCTCCAGGACTAAATCAGAGAATGACACAGGAGTTCTGAATATTAGAACTTTCGTAGCGTTAATTACTCTAGAATTTGCAGTGTATTTAATTCTGTGTTGGCATGCTAGGAATAGCTAACTGTAAATTTCCTTCAGGGAAATGGCCATGAGAGGGACTTTATGGATGATCCTCGGGTTTATATTATGGATGCATACAATAGATATATTTATCCAGGGGATGGTTTTGCTAAACGTGAGTATAATTGAAATTCATCTTCCCAAATGTACCAGATCTACTGTGTTGTTACATAACTTTATTTACTACTAAGCTTCCTTGCAACAACCTCACCTAGATTTCTTTTTTTTTTTTTTTTAATGTCACATCATTTTCACTGCTCACTGTGATGTGTCACGCCAGTGTTAACGCTGTAGTGTTTTCCCTCCCTTCAGGAATGACTTTCTGGAGTGCAGGGTGTGGGGAGGTGTTCAGGGGATGTTGTTAGCAGTCCATTCCAAAGCTTGTGCCAGCCTTGGAGCAGTGAGTTGAATAATCTGTGATTTGAAGAGACTTGTTAGAACTTCATCTTTCCTTTACATTACATTTATGAGAGAACTCACTGAGGATTAGCTGGTACTGTGTAAAAAGATTTCATGTTCTTTTGACAGTGAAGTTATAACATATTTGGGTGTTGCCTTGCCAGTAGAACTTGTTTGATAGGCCTGTAGGAAATGAGCTGCATCTGAATGTGACACAAGGTGGGAAGCAAAGCAAGTTCTGCAACAGAACCATAGAATTTCAAGTTGGAAAAGCCCTCTGAGGTCGAGTCCAACCATTCCTCCAGCACTGCCACCACTGACCAGTGTCTCCAAAGCCACTCTGTTAAATGCCTACAGGGATGGGGACTTCCCCCTTCCCTGTCATACCCATGCTTGATTTGGTTTGGTTGTGGTTTGTTTATTCCTGCTGTGATGTGTCTGTTGTGGCTTGTGACCTGCCACAGTTAATTAGTGGGGCTTTGATAATGGTTAAATTGGAATGCAAAAGCCCCAAGTTTATTTGATCTTTGATTCTGTTACACTGTCATTTATTACAGGCTTAATTTGTTCACTGAGTCAGGGGTTGCTGGGGGAGTTGTTCTGCTGTTGGATTCCTTCAGTGATGCTGTCGTTCTGAAAAACCTACTTCATTTGGATTCTTGACAAGAATTAGGTGCAGTGCATTACACTGCTGTCTTCTGACTGGTAAAGATACCAAGAATTGTAGTATTGCAAGGCTTTAAACTAAAAAATGACCATTGAAAGCATACCATGTCTGGAGGCAGACAAGTTGCAAGCAAACGTGGGGGATTTTTCCCCCAAGAAAAGCATCCTTTTATTCATCTATCACATGGCAACATTAGAACACGTGGATTAAGACCAAAACAGAGTCAGTCCTTGCTAGCAAATCTGAGCCAGTGAGCTGCAGTACCACACTGAGCACCAGCATTCCCTTTCTGCAGATGAAGGATGAGGTGCACAAGGCTGGGCCAGAGCCATGTGAGTATGTGGTTCCTTGCAGTTTGCATAAGAATGTCTGAATAGGATTTTTGTGGGTAAATCCCTTAAACCCTTCCTGCTAGGTGAGCAGGGAGAGATGGGATCACAGAGGGAATCCCTTTGAAGAGGAGCAGAGACTTGAACATTAGAGTTTGAAGCCTTAGGGTGAACTCCAGCTGATCACTGTCTCCTTGGATTTCCTGCCCATTTTTTCCATGTTTTATTGCAGGAACCTCTTCTACACATTTTTTGTCCCAAGCACTTCATTAGGGAAGGGAAAAAAGGGAGCAAGCAGCTCACCTTGCCAGTGCTAAGCCATAAGCATATTGAGTCCCTAGGGGGAAGCAGTGTGGAATTACACAAGCTTAGGAGGAGAAGGGAAGGATGAGGAATAGGACCAGTTCACTGAAGGGTAAGCAGGAAAAGCTGAAACTCTGAGTTCAGGCCTTAAAAAGCCTCGCTCTTGGTCTGAGTGCATTTTACAGAGCTCTGGAGGTGCTGTCACTACTTAGCAGGAGATGGTCCAAAGGCCACATGC
Source organism: Monarcha castaneiventris obscurior (assembly GCA_026261815.1). Taxonomy (NCBI): domain Eukaryota; kingdom Metazoa; phylum Chordata; class Aves; order Passeriformes; family Monarchidae; genus Monarcha; species Monarcha castaneiventris. The sequence goes on from JAMPIT010000484.1 coordinate 19,752,797, forward strand.
AAAGGCTGTGTTCTTCCACCCTGCAGCCCCATCCCTCTGTCCCTCAGTGCTCCCAGATCTGGGTAAGGACTGATCCCTGCAGTTCCTTGTGTGTGGTGAGGGCAAGAGGCCAGTGAAGGCACAGAATCCTATTCCCAATCTCTCAACTTGCCATGCTTTCATCACAGCAATCCTTGTCTGTCCCCAGCCACTGTGTTCTCTACAGCTCCACCCAGCAGATTCCTCACCCTCAGGAGGCTCCAGTGCTGTTCAGCACAGCTGTGCAGACTTAGAGGAACATTCCTGTTACAATAGGAAAAGAATTCAGGAAAATAACATGAATAAACAAAAACCTTTAACGGGATGGAAAAGAAGAGTTTCACTGATGCTGAGCAAGGATGGAAAGCAGAGCAAAAGGCAGCAATCACAAGAGTATAAATGTCATTCTGCGTTGAGTGCATTCTTGCACACTTGGTGGGGGCTGCATCCACGTTTAAGATGTGAGACTCCACATGGTTTAATTTGAGGCAGAGGGTGTGGTGAGGCACAAGTCATCCCTTGGAAGAGCTCTGGCAGGGCTTTGATTAATTCAGAGGTAGAGTCACACATCCCTCCATAAAAGCACCCAAAACTTGGCTGCATAACCTTGGGTTTCTTTCCTTTACCTTCTCAGCCTTCATATACTACTTCTATTGCTTTATTAGAAGTATTAGAAATAATTTGATTTAAATTAAGAATTGATATTTGCTCTTCTGGTAGGATTACAGGGTAAGAATATTAAATTGAAAATGCTTGGGGCAAAGCTGAATCTTGTTATACATTCATAAAGCAGTTCACATAAATTCATGATCCCTTGCTGTGAAGTTTTGAGTGTTGTGATAAAAATAAAACATCTTCATAGTTTCTCAGTGATATTTATCTTTTTTACCCCCCAGCTGTTTCCTCTGCAATAGCAGTTCAGTGTTTTCTTTGCCTTATGCTTTATTTAGGTTACTTTTAAGTTAATAATTTTCTTTATGATTTCTCTGCTGATTGGTAACTGGACTTGTAGATCAGCTGTTTTTCAATAACATTTTCCATTTGCATCTCAGATTGTTTTTTTTTTTTGCCCTGCATCTAATTTTCTTTCCTCAGTGGAATTTTTTCAAGGTCATTGTGCTTTACATTTGCTGGGAAAACAAGTAGTTGAATAATTTTCTTTAATTCAAGTGTCTGTGAAAATGCAATGTATTGAGAGAGCTTCCAGAAATGTAATTTTTTTTGCTTGCTTACCGTGTGCATTTTCTTCCAAAGCAATGCTTTGTTTATTGAACAGCGCTCGGTTTGTTTTCCCTCAGGTGCCATAAAACGCAGAGTGGAGCTGGAGTGGGGCACAGAGGACACTGAGTACCTGCAGAAGGTGCACACCCACGTGGAGGGAGCCCTGAACGAGTTCAAACCCGACATCGTGGTTTACAACGCTGGCACCGACATCCTGGATGGGGATCCCCTGGGAGGCCTGGCCATTTCCCCCCAGGTGGGTGAGTGTGATCCCTGGGATCCATTTCCCCCCAGGTGGGTGTGTGTGATCCCTGGGATCCATTTCCCCCCAGGTGGGTGTGTGTGATCCCTGGGATCCATTTCCCCCCAGGTGGGTGAGTGTGATCCCTGGGATCCATTTCCCCCCAGGTGGGTGTGTGTGATCCCTGGGATCCATTTCCCCCCAGGTGGGTGTGTGTGATCCCAGGGATCCCTTGGGAGGCCTGGCCATTTCCCCCCAGCTCTGTGTGTGATCCCGGGCAGCACAGCCTCCGAGGGGCTGCAGGGAGGGACACTGCCCCCAGGCACAGCCCTTCCTGTGGCAGACACACACATCCCTCTCCCTTGCTTTTTCACCCTTCTCTTCCTTGTTTCTCCCTGACTCAAAATATTTTTGTTCTTCTGGTGCCTGTTCCAGTATCGTTCATCTTCTCTCTAAAGTGCACTGATTTCCAACACCCACACAGTAACCAGAGAGATATGTATGTTTTCACACTTCACCTGACTTCTATTTTCCCTGCTTGGTTTCTTCTTTCCCCTCATATGACCCATTTTACAGTGTATTTCTTTTGTCACCTTCCCCCAATGTGTCTCTTACACTTTCTTTCCTCTGTATCCCTCCCAGCTGTTTTAAACTACCCTTGTAGTTACAACAATTTTGTGCAGCCTGGCTGTGTGTGTATTCTTAGCAAATGAACAAATATTTTCCTTTTCTTGATTCTTTTCTTTACAGATACCATTTACTCTCCCCAGCTTGGTACCAGACTCAAATTTTGGTTTGATATGTAAAGCTTCATAGAAGTCTTCACCTTTCTGCTTTTCTTAAAATAAACAAAAATTTAGAGTCCTCTTATTTCCTTCATGGGTTTTAGTGATTCCTTCTCTGTCAGTTCCTCTGTGCTCTCTCTCTCCTGTTTCACATTTAGGTCTCTTTAATGGCCACCAGATCAATACTGGAAAGTGCTCGTTTGATCTGTGAGCTCTCAGATTCCCCTCACTGAGCCACCACTTGATCTGTTCAGTTTTGATTCTGTTCAGTTCTCTTGCATGAAGGAAGAGCTGAGGGGACCTTGGAGAGGAGATGGCCTGAGGTGTGGTTTGGTGAAGCAGAGCCCTCTGGAGAGCAGTGGCCACCAAGGGAAGTGGTAGCTTGGTCATAGGTGGGGGATACTTTGAGATTTGCCTTTAAAAAAAATCCAAATTTCTGCACTTGGGGAAGGAGCATTGTTGACTGTCAAGAAAAAGGAGTTGCTGTAGCTTGCTGGGTGCTGTGCAGACAGAGAATGTAAGGATGGGGGAAGAAAGGTGAAGCAGCCTCCCTGGCCACGAGGAGAGGTGAAAGGCACAGGGTGCATTCTCTGCACAGCTGGAGAGAGCTCAGGCCTTTGGGGTCTGCACTGAGGGCAGGCTCCTTGTCTCTGCTGTGTAGGTGTGCAGGCTTGAAATCCAGTGCTGGAAAGGCACTGTGCCTGCAGAGTCCCTGTCTTCAAAGCTCCTTAGTCCAGTCTTCAGTCCTACTCCTAAAGATGACATTTATATTTTAAGCTCCTGCCTGCAGTGTTCTGCTCAGAATTAGGCTCCTCAGAGTGCTCTGAGTGATGGTTTCCTGGTGCTTGAGGCTGCAGAAAAGCCTGTGGTGCATCAGCTGAGTCCCTCTTCCCTTTGTTTGGACATGGGAACTGTGCCAGGCTGTTGTTTTCCTCAGAAATGTGGGAATAAGCCCATGTTTTCCCCTCAGTTCCTCCAGGCACCCCCTGGAGCTGCTGGAGCAGTGAGGCTCCTGGGAGCAGTGCTTGCTTCCAGTTCTGCTGTGGGATAATAGTGATGCATCCCCTGATGGATCCCCAGGGCCCTGCAGCTCCTTCTGTAATTCTTTTGCTTCCTTTAAGGATCTGTTTCTAACAGAATTCTTCATTTTCCTTTGTCTTACTGTTCATTTGTTATTCCTGGTTCTTTCACAGGGCTGTGTCAGACTGTGCAGTGAACAATACTCTTGTATGGTTTTACAAGATGCTTTTTTTCTGCTACATTTGTATTTTATTCTTTACCATCTGTTTGTGGTCTGATGAATGGCAGGGTGTTATTTCTTGATGTACTTCCACTCTTCCTTTAACCAGCCTGAGCAGTGCATAATCATTTTGAAACACTTCTGCTGCTGCTTCCTTAATTTTTTGTATTTGATTGCACTGTGATGCCTTTTCCCTTCTCCTGCTTTGCAGTTACTTCAGTTTTGAGCTGTCCATTGTAAGCTATTCTCAGTTGTGCTGCTTGTTTTTCGGGTTTTGGGGTTTTTTTTGAGGAGTTACATGTATCTGGAACTCTCTTTTACAAAAGTAGAATTTAGTTCTGTTTTCACTCATTCCTGAAGTATTTTTCATCCTTGTGCTTATTTGAAACCCAGAGGACTCACACTCTGCTCTTGTCTGGGTTCAGTGACAGTACAGCACCTCCTGGGCAGCAGTCTTTGTTATTTTTTAGTTCCATGCCTTTCTCCTAGTAAGAAATTATTTAGAATTTATTTTCTTTTTATGGATTTACCATTGCTTGCATTCTCCAACTCCCCCTTCAGACATAGATTCTTCTGACATTAACCACAGGCTCTTATTAAGGAAACTGGGACTTAAGATTCAGTCAGTGATTCTGAATGTGTAAAATTTGATTTGAATTTTGGGTTCTTCTGTAGGATTGTGGAATTTTGATCAAGTTGCTAAACTTTTGACAGAGGGTGCTGTGCAAGTTGAGCACAAACTAAAGCACTTTGAATTCAGACAATCTTCCCTAGTCTCAATTCCTCACCTGGGAAATAGGGTGAACACTTGTAAAACTTGCAGTCAGTTTAGATTTTATGGCCTTTGAGCAGGAATTCTTGAAGGAATTTGTACTAAAGACTTCTATCAGCTGTGTCCTCTAAAACAAGTCAAGGATATTTGATTTGCTGGGGGTTTTGAGGGGTGGTGTGGTTGGGTTTTTTTTTTAATGATTATGCATGGAAACCAAAACTAATTCCTAACTAATAAACTAATAAATTCCAAATGAATTTTTAATTGCTACTGTAAGGCTTAAACACTTACCAAGCATCCAATAGTCTAAATGCATAAACAGCAGGTTGGAACTGAAGTGTCATGTTGCTGTCACTTAATTTCCTGTGTGACTGGTGACTTGCAGGGCATTGTGAAGAGAGATGAGGTGGTGTTCAGGGCTGCCAGGAGCCGCAGGATCCCCATCCTGATGGTGACATCTGGGGGCTACCAGAAGAGGACGGCGCGGATCATCGCTGACTCCATCCTCAACCTGCACAGCCTGGGGCTCCTGGACAAGGAGAGGGCAGCCTGTGCAGTTGGGAGTTCCAGCCTGGATCAGATGGTCAGAGACTCTGCTAAGGACTTGAGCAACTTGTCACTGCAATGACAGGTCACTAAATGTTAGTCACATAACCCAGAGACAATACAGAGTAACTGTGTCTAACTCCTGAATTTATCTTGGGCTAAGGCAACACATCCTTATAAGCTAATTGAGATATGCACTCAAGGGTACTGTCTGTGTGTCTAATATTGCTGTAGAAAGCTTAATTTGCTTCTCTGATTGGTATGGGGGAGTCTGTTTTGTTTGAAGAACTATGCAGTTGGTATCCAAAGACTGTCCCAGCCCTGCATCAGATGGTGCAGCACCGGGTGAGGTGGGAGAAATATGGACTAAAGCTACTGTTTTGTGGGTTTTTTTAAATACTGCATTTTATTTATTGCTTTTTAAACTGAAATACTATTACAAAACGAGTTCTGTGCAGACTTCAGCTGTCAGTTTAACACTAAAGGGAAGTGCAATACTGTAAAAACCAGGGCAGGTTTACGGCTTTGAAGCCATTGACAGTTAGAAGGAATGTTTGTAAATTCATAGTTTATTCCTGTTGTTGATAGTGACTTAAATCTTGCTCATAAGCACCTTGTGAAAAAGAATATGAACCACCTTTGGCTCCATATGCAGATGAGCCATAAGGGCTCACCATTACCAGTCTGGTGTTTCAGACGAGCTGTGCATGTGACAGGCAACAGTTCCTATGCACTGCAACTCACAGATAAAGAAACTACGGGCAAATTAAAGCTGATCTTAGAGTTCTGAGCAACCTTGCAGAAAAAACTATGTAGAAATATAGGCTGTCTTATTATTGCCAGCTTGCCATGTATAAAACAGTGAGGAGTACATTTAAATTACTTTTCCCCAACTAGTGCTGTGTTTTTCACTTGCTCAGAGAGCAGTGGTACTTGTAGTTGCAGTCATGGTTGGTAAGCAAACCCTTCATCATTACTGTTCATCAAGGAATACAGTGACATTTCTACATTAAGGTAAAGTGCTAACTTCATATGGAGCTTTTAGGAGGGTTTGGGAACACAATAGTGTATCCCAAGCAAATTCAGTTGCACTACCTGTGAAGTTTGGCCTTGTTCAAGTTGGTATATTTTGCATTACGTACTGTTTGTAGCAGTGGGTTGTAAATGTACTAAACTGTATATTTTGCAAGAGCTTTTGTAACTTGCAAGCATTCACTGGTTTGTACTACAAGTTTTACATCGTGTTTAGGTCGGAGCCGTCCTGTGAGGGAGCACCAGGATTTTCCTTGTAGTAGAGTTGTTGTGTAAGCTACTTAAGGAATGTTTAATTCTAATTATAATACTTACCTCATTTAGTGTTCATGTTTAGATCATGGGGTTTGTCAATTGTAGGAATTGCACAATTGCTATAAATACCTGCTTTAAACCAGATCTGACCTGTTGCACTAAGCTTGAGTTGCTACACTGGGATTAAAGAGCACTTTTAAATTTCTTACTAGAAGGACCATCAGAGTACGACTAATGTTGAGATTTATTTTTTCTATACTGTCTGATGTTACTGAAAGATGTTGTTATTCTTTCATATAATTTTTATAAAATTCTAGATTACATTTCTATGAACTAAACCCCCATCATAGCACCATACGGTCTTTCCCCAAACATTTGCTGTTTGTGTTAACATGTTTCCATAATTTCCCCTCAGTGGAGATTAAAATGATATTGAACAATGCTGACTGACTTCTTGTCACTTCACATGGATTTTGGCTGTCAAAAAGTTTGCCTGAAAAGACAAGGAGATGTATTTTTCATACTTAAAATGTGGCTGAAACTCCAGCGAGTCTCAAGGGTGAGTAGTACAAGGTTTGTCAGCAGCTTCTCTCAGAGTTCAGTGGTGACTCCTTAAAGAGAGATTGCTAGTTTTGAGTCCAAATACTTGTTAAGATGTTGTTCTAAGGGGTTAAAATCACTTTCTAATTCCAGGTTCTATTTCATTACCTACACTGTTAAGTCCTAATCTAAGTGTTTTAGTATTACAGGTGTTAAACTGGCAACTGAGCTTCTGATAAGGCTGCAGTAGTTTTAGAGGCTTTTTATAAATCAGTGTCTTTTCAGAGAGCTGAATGTTTGCAGCAGAGGCTGCTGGCTCTCAGACTCACCTGTGAAATTTCTGATAAGCAGCAGACACATTGACTGCATTTCAGTGTTCATTGTAAAGTTACAATTGGAAAACACACCACTCCTTCATATTTTCAAAAATTTGGTGCCTTTATACAGAAAAGGAAGAATACTGTGTGTGGAATTTTATCTTTGAAAGTTCCTGTATCTTACCAGATACATGGTATTCTGTGCTTTAATTGGGTTCCTCTGCTGCAATAATCTCTGTTAGATGAATAAATCAGTGCACAGTGCTTCCAAAAGATGCAATTACTAATCATGAGCTGTTTATAAATGGACTGGAAAAATGGCTGGTCATGTAGACTGTCATAAAAATTATACAGAAGAGAGACATGGCAGGAGCTGAGGACTTGGAATCTGACAGCTGGAGAGGGGTTGAACTACCAATAAATAACTCATGGAGGGAGAGGGAGGCTGCAAATCTTAGAAAATAATATTTTTCTTTTTTTGCCAGAGGTTTCCAGAGGAAAATTGGTTTGACTTATATAAAAAGATACACATTTCACCAAACCATTTCAGTGTTCAGAGCCATTTCATCTGTTCACATTCGCTTTCAGTATGTTCTCATGAAGTGCAGAGCTGTGCAGCAGATGACTGAGATGCACAATTCTGTGTTTCTTTACAGACATAAGCAGAGGTAGTGAAACTCTGGCTTTGACTGTGTGGGAGTTAAAGAGGAAACGATCACTGCTGTTGGTATCTGTATGTGTACATCCGTTTATTCTGCACTGCATGGTGATGCTTTAACAGGTTTCTTCTGCCACTGAGGATTGGATTAATTCCTCCTTGCAGAGAGGAAGCTCTTGAGCTTTTTGCCACCAAATAATGTGGACCCAGCGTTCCCAGGCCAGGTTACAGCTGGAAGTCCCTAACGTGTAAGCAGAGCACTGAATTTAGGGAATACAGGCAAGTTCCTTCTTCAGGTTTCATGAGCTTGCCTTGCTTTTTGCCAGTTCAAGGCAAACAATAGCCTTCATTGTCCTGAAGATAAAATCTGGGAGAGAATATGTCTGATAGGAATGAGGCTCCTAATGAAGCATGTGATGGTTGAGTTGTCAGCTAATTATCATTTCCATCTGTTACCTAATAGAGTTCTGCAACACTGGGATTTAAGGTTTGTCAAATTTTGCTGTCTTTCACTCTAAACCTGGACGTGTCTGCCAAGGCCAACAATGAAATGAGCACATTAAGATAATAAATCTCCAGTGAACAATCCGAGTTATTTATATTGGATGAACAAGGCTGCAAGTAGAACTGGGGTGTCTTTTGGGTTGCTGGAGGTGGGAGTGTTTTAAGAGTTTTGAATACTTTCATATTCAGCTTTAGTTGTGAGAACATTTGAGCCTGAGACGTGAAAGAATGCAGACCTTTCAAAATATGGTATGTGAGAAAAATGTATGATTTAGTGTTTCCATTTCCATAGAGGAAATAGCAATGCTCTGCTTGAACCAAGTGATAAATTTCCTTTAAACCCAGTCACATGATGATCAGGCAAATAAATTCCCTCTCAACCTCTGTCAAAGCAGCTGAGGGCAAAGTTGGGTGTCTTAAAGCCACCTGCTATCTACAGGACATGGTTCCATTAGTCACTGAGTGGAGGATTGCACTTTTCCTCTTTATAAAGGCTTTTTTAACAGGCTTAGAGTAAGAGAAGAGTTTGTCAGAGTTATAAAAAATTATCAGAATGTGAATTGGGTTTGTGGTTGCTGCACTGTTAGAACAACTGTAAACATGACTGGTTTTGGACAGACCCACACTTTCCTTCAGAGAATTGAGGGGCAGTGTCATCAGTGTTTCTGCTCTTGAAATGTTTGACACTGTACGATTTTTGAAATCACAGAATCCCAGACTGCTTTGGGTTGGAAGGACCTCAAAGCTCATCCAGTCCTCACCCCTGCCATGGGCAGAGACACCTTCCACCATCCCAGGTTGCTCCAACCCCTGTCCAGCCTGGCCTTGAAGTGTACAAGGTTCAGCATGTAATACATCTTCCCAACCTCACCTCGTACAGAAATGTGGCAGGAAAAGGCCATTTTGGTACTTCTGTTACCATAAAATGCATCTTGAGTTCTCTGTGTAGCACCAAACATGGAAATAACCGGGAAGAGCCTTTGCTAGGTCAAGGAGAATAGTGCAGAGTCATGCCTTGGTGCAGCCAGGGCTTGGAATAAATACAGCTAAAGCAGCAATGAGCACTGCTGCCTTTACATCTCTGAATCCTGAGGCAAAAAGGATCTTGGGGTGCTGTTTGGTGCGTTAAAAGTGTTGAAGGGGATGCAAAGGGGATTTGTGGCCAGTGAGCTGCTCAGTGTGGGAGCCTGTGGAGCTGGGGCTCTGCTCAGGATCACCAACTGCAGCACCACAAAGGGCTGGAGCCTGCAGGGACGGGTGCTGCTCACAGTGACTCTGCCAGAAGTCAGCAGGGCTGCTTTCAGACAGCTTTCCTCCTGCTCTGTACAAGGGATGGCTCAGTCCAGTTTGATTTTGAATTAGAGAGACTCAGTGACAGTACAATTTCCAGTGATGCACTTAAAACCTGCTCCCACCAAAGTGTTTCTTGTTCTCAGCTCCATGGCTGTGGTGAGTGTGGTGAGAGTCAGAAATGTCTATGGCCTATGACAGGGGCAGGCAGAAGCTTATTGGATGATCCTGTCAGCAATGTGCAGTCCTGGGTTAGCATCACCTCAAAACACAGACAGTGCAGGTTTATTGAACAGGTACAAAAATTTAGAGATGTGGTATTAAAATACAGTTGTTTAAAATTTTATTGCATTTACAACAGATTAAATGCTCTGCAATGGACAACCCACAAGTGCTCAGTTTAACAAGCCTTGAGCTACTGTGTAAATCCTTCCATGAGCCCATAATTGGTCCATCTCATTATGCAACATAATTGTGTGGCCAGGCTTGTTTCCAGGAAATCTCTCTGACCCTGTGGCAATCTCCCCATCATCAGGCTTTCCCTGCAGGGAAGAGTGAAGATAATGGCAGTGGGAAAGATGACCAGTGTTTACCAGCAGCTGATGGGAATCCCAGCTGCTTTGGTGGATTGTGGATAACCTTGGAGTGGGAAATGCAGTGCCCTGAAGAGAAGGTGATGCCAGCGAGCCTCTTCATGGGAGTGCTATCAGATAAGTGGTGGCATCTGTGTGTGTGGTCACATTTAAACCCTCCAGCCTGCCTTTGCTGAGTTCCTTGCTTTTGCAGAAGGACCTAGTGGGTTTTTATTGTAAGTGGAGTAAATATGTCTTGAATGCGTGTTGAATCTGGAAGTCTGATTTGGCTCAATTAAAATGTGATTAGGTTTTCTGTCTCCATGGCAGAGGCTCTCAGTGCCCTGGAGAAGCATTTAATGTTGAAGGCTGGCCGGCTGCTTTTGGCTGAAATGCAGCTTGAAATATGCAATTCTCTGAGAAATTCCAGGACTCCCACTAGGTCAAAAAATTTTCTCTCAACTCTAGCGTTTCATCAAGTTTCCTGGTAACATGTCTCCATGTATCACAATCCTTATTGCTTGGAAAGCCACCAACTTTGCAATGAGCTGGGAGGTTTTGTTATATATGCTGCATGACATTCTCTTAGCAGAGAGGTCTGATTAAAACAATTTCCATCCCTTCTGGTTTCAGACAGCATTTCTGTTACGTGCTCTTGTTTTACTGTTACACATGCTTTGGGTGAGATTATTAGACACTGAAACGATAATTCAAAAATCTCTCATTTAGTAATATTTTAGTATTTATTTTAAGTGCCTGCCTTTTAATATCTTTTGACATACACTTTTTAAGTGATTTATCCGTGCATTTATAAATTTCTCTTTTGCTTTAAATAAAGCAGAACCAGGTCTTTGATATTTAGAATCCTCATAATTGTTCTTGGAATTTTTCTTTGGAAGGGGGTTTTGGCATGGATGATACTTTATGAAACAGTCCCAGGTCTGGATCTCATTCATCACAGATCTTGAAAAGAAATGTCCCTTGGCTTTCAGACAGGGCCATGGAATTTTTCAATGGATGAACTGGAACTATAAAGTGTATGTACATTGAAATAGAGGTTCCTTTAAATATGCAGAGCTTCCATAAGGATCAGGTTTGTATACATTCCATTAAGTGTAAATTTAAAATCTATTATAGGCAATGCATTATAGAATTACAGAATCCCAGAACGGTGTGGGTTGGAAGGACCTTAAAGCCCACCCAGTGCCACCCCTGCCATGGCAGGGACACCTCCCACTGTCCCAGGCTGCTCCAAGCCCTGTCCAGCCTGGCCTTGGGCACTGCCAGGGATCCAGGGGCAGCCCCAGCTGCTCTGGGCACCCTGTGCCAGGGCCTCAGCTTTACATCATGCTGGGTTTAAATATGCCAGAATTTGCCAAATAAACTGATTTCATTGAATTAACACTGTTCAGACAAGGCATCATGAATGGAAACCAAAGTTATTCCTGTATATTTATTTTTTGTAGCTGTCTATCCAGAGTTTGCAGTGGGGTGCTCACCATCACCCCTCCATCCAGAGCTGGCACTTTGGGCACAAGGACAAGGGTCGGGGCGGGCAGAGCGGGGCCCTGGACTAGCTGGTGTGAGAGGTTTTGTCTGTGTCTGATCTTGTGAGCTGTGCTCTGTCCTGCTGCACCTCAGAGCTGCTTCTGGTGAGTGGAGGGAAGCTCTTACATACATCTTGTCACGTTCAGGGCTTATCACTCGGGCTGGAGCGTGGTTACTGCAGCCAGAGTTTGCCTTAGGCGCGGCGCTGGGATTATAAAGTGTGCTATTGGGTTGTATTAAAGTGACCAAGCTCACACTAGCAAAGCCTGGCAGTTCTGACATGGAGCTTTTAGATTTACACCATCTTTTGTCTTGGGCCTAATCTAAATCCCAGGCATTTAGGGACAAGAAATGAATTAAGTCTTGTCTCTGTTCAGAGCAAACTTCTGGCCTGTGCTGAGCGCGCCATTAGTGGAGCCAGCAGTGCTCATGTCTTTGCTTGAGACTGTCATAAATTGCATTTATTAATGGCAGATTATATAAACTTCAGCCAAGCCTTTATCAGCACTTAGGCCAGACACCAGATAAACAGTTGGCTGCAATTCTGTCCTCTAATAAAATTGCACATGAACCTTGAACTCAGTGTTGTGGTTTAAACAGTTTAAGAAATGAGCTGGTTGCTCAGCAGTGTGAACTGGCCACTCCTTGAAACCCAGGCAAGGCTGCTGTGCCACATCTGCTGAGGATCATGCACTTGGTTCCCCGGGGGAGTGTCCTGGCTCCTGCACCAGCCCCCAGTGTCCCTGCAGGATGAGGATGAGCAGAGCTGGGGCTGCCCAGAGCCCACACGTGTCCGGCGCTGCCTCCCGGCCTTGGCTGTGCCTCACACTGTGTTTGGGATGGGTTTCCCTTCACATCTGGCCTGCCATTCCCCCTCAGAAGAGCTGGCTCTTTGCTGCCAGTCGCATTCCAGGAAATTCCCTGCTGCTGGGAAGAGCTTCCCTGCTCAGGACACGCCGGAGCTCCCAGGGACCGTGCTCCCAAATTAAAGCAAAGTGACAACACATGTATGTCATGTTTGCTAGGGGGCTGGAGCAGCTCTGGCAAAGTTAGGGAGAGCAGTGCAGTTTTCCTAAAGTTTTTTTTTTTTCCAGGTCTTTGAAATCCTTTTTGACATCTGCTCTTTATTACACAACAATACAACTATCCTTTTAGGAAAAGAGACATTTTTCATTATCCATTTCAGAGTTAACATACACGTTTCCAAGTGCTTACAATAACTGCGAGGGCTTTGCTTTCAGGTGATTTGGCCATACAGCTGAGTCCCACTCCAACACTGTTTTCTGTTCCATGTCTGCATTTACCTTGGTCACAACTGGAAACAGGTTTTTATCAGAGGGCCGGGGTTTGGTTTTTATTAAAGAAATAGTTTGACTCCATCTGAATGAGTGACATGAAACTCTGGGAGGAAATCTGAACTTCACAACCCTTCATATCCCAAGTTCATCAACAGAAGCATTTTGCTTGCTCTTTGTAGGGACAACAACATTGCTTTTCCCTTTCCCATCCCAGGTATCACATCAAGTTTTCTTCTTCTACAATCAAGTCGAAAAATATGTAAACTTTGTGGGGTTTTGAATCAAAAATAATATGTAAGGCTTTTAAGGCAGAAGAGGGATGGAGCACAGAAAAGCTGCCATCTGTTTCCCCTTTCATGCCAGACTGCAGTCCCTGTATTGGTGTTTCTGGAACAGCAGTGCTGAGCACAGGGCTTGGGCTGCTCTCTAGGAGCAGGATGCTGTGAAGGGGCAGTAGGCACCTACCCTGCCTTGAGTCTCCAGTAATTACTGGAGCACTGTCACTGTTTGCACACCAGGAATAATGCACTGGGCACCTATTTTTAGTTTTTGCTGTGCTTGACTCCAAAGTAACGTCTGCATCAAACTGATTTTAAAGTTTGTAGCACTTCTGCAGTTTCAAGGGATAATAAAGCCAGTGTTGCACTCTGAGAAATAGCTGCACAGTCTGAGTTGCTGATGAAATTTAACTAATTTGCAGCTCATTGTGATGATGATGATGAGAACATAGAACATTTACATTTTTTTTTTTTCCCCAAAAAAAATGGGGCCATTCAGCTTCTGGAGAAAAGAACAGTCAAACCGTGCTGTTTGGCAGGCATGGAGGGAGAGGTGGGAGGGGAGAATGATATGCCCTGGAGGGATGCCCTGGTGGGCTCCAGCATTTCAACAAGCTTCTTTTCATACATAGATTGGGCTATTTTCAATACTAAATGGCTGCATTAAATGGTTTTCCAGGCCTTCTGCTGGCCAGAAAGCTTTTAAAGCCAATGGGAGCTTACCCTCCATGAGAAATGGAGCATCAGTTCTTCTGCCAGGTGAAACACATCATTCTAAAGCTAAACCTGTGTTTAGAGAAGCCAACAGCCTTATGTAAACAAGGACATAGAGCTTCTCCAGTGCAGCTGAGCGGGTGTTGCAGAGCTGTTGTGTTTCACAGCAGCTCCATGGGGCCGCAGCAGCTGGAGGAGAGGGCTCAGGACAGGCTTGGGGCAGAGCGGGGCCGCAGGAAGGGGAGAGAACCCCCTGCTCCAGAACACAGCGAGCTCTTCCAGAAGCAAGCAAAGATTGTGGCTTCGAGAGCTTCCTGCTGTGCTCAAAGTTTGCCTCTGAAGACTAAGAGGTGAGCTTGTCAGAAGCCCTGGAAAATGTCTGGGAAAAGGTTTTAGGTTATTGGGTTGTGACTAGGTACAAATCTCTAGAGGGAAAAGAGCATCTCCAGCAGGCTGGGTGTCTTAGGGTGTCTTAGTTCTTCCCAGAGTAAAGAGTAAAGACTGTTCCCAGAATAAAGACTCTTCCCAGAGCAAAGACTACCAATGAAATGCAATTTTATTTTTTATTCCAAAAGCATGAAGCTGTTCTAAGTTTTCTACAATTGTAAAACTACTTTGAAAAACACAGAACTATTGTGGGAAAAGGGAAAAAAACCATTTGGGGATTTTTTCCTATGAAAAATATTCCTAAATCTTGCAAAAGGAAAAAAGCAGATAGTAGCTGCTATTCTAAGCATCCCCGTGCCTGGCTGCTGCCTGCCCAGCCCTGGCTGTGCCCAGACAAGGAGCTCTGCCAGTGCTGGTGCTACCACCCAGACACCAGAGCTGGAGCCCGAAGATGTTGGGCTCAAGCCCTGCCCTGCCAGGAGGGGCCCGCCTTCAGCCCTGGCCCAAAAGCAGAGCCAGGGCCTCTGGGGACAGAGGGTCCTGTTCTGGGTGGTGACAGCATGTCCACAGCAATAATCTGGTAATGTGGCACGGCTGTTGGACGCTGGTCTGAGTATGGCTGATGACAGGTACAGGTCTCTCCGATGGAAGTCTTTGGCCAGACTTTTGAAGGTCCAGAGGTGCGACTGTGGAGAGAGGAGGTGGCTGAGGCCCCCGGCTGCACCGGGCACACAGGGACCCTCCTCCCCAGCAGGGCCCAGAGCTGGCAAGGCTCCCCAGCACGGCTGCAGCCCGAGCGGGCTCCCCAGGACAAGGCCCAGCAATTAACAGGCCTATTAAAGCACTGGACAGGAGCAGAACCCTCAGCAGAGTTATTTGGACAACCGTGGACTCGCCACAGCTCCTCAGCAGCCTCACTGGGAATGTCTCCTGTCTCCAAGCAGCCTTTAAAGGAAGCTGTTTGATCGTGGGATCAACAAAACACTCACCGTTTTCTCCTCCAGCAGTACCAGATTCCAGCGCAGCACAACATGAAGACAAGCACCGCACCAAACAGGCCCGCCATTAACGCAATCAAGCAGCGTGTTTCCCAACAGCAACCTCCTCCTGTCCCCTTCTGGGCACTGGGAACGCGCGTTGTGGTGCCGGCTGCATCTGTGGGATCAGAGGGGAGCGTGAGCCCGTGCTGGCACCACTGCTGAGCTGGCAGCACGTTGCATACGGCCAGGACGTTCTCTGTTTGCCCAGAGCTGGGGCCTGCAGGCTCCTTGCCGGCCCTGGGCACGGGCTGTGCCACCCAACAAAGCCCAGAGGGCCGGAGGAGAGCCCGGGGGCAGCGCAGCTGCTTGGGCAGGGGCTGCTGCGAGGGACAGGGGCCAAAGGCATCCCTGCAGCAGCAGCTGCCACCCCGACCCTGCGTGCCCCCGACAGCTCCCACAGCCCCAGGGGACAGAGCCAGGCCCTCTCAGGACACAGCGCAGCCCTGCCCAGGCTGGAGCCAGGGCTGGCTCTGGCCCTGGGCTGGCGGCAGGGCTCCCGCTCGGGGCTGCTCCTGTGCCTCGGCCTCAGGGCACCCAGGGCCGGCTCCGGGAGGCAGCTGCAGCGGGAGGGACGCTGCTGCACCAGTCCCGTGTCCCAGGGGCTGCCGAACGAGCTCCACAGGCCTCGAAGCCAAGGCGCCTCCAGCTTTGGCTGCTGCCCGGCCCTGCAAGGACGGGCCCTGGGGGAAGAGCTGCTGCCACAGAGCCCCGCCGAGGGCAGAGCCCGGCACAGCAATTACCTCCTGTGCCTGTGCCAGTGCCCAGCATCTCCTTCCTTCCTGCAGCAGGGGCTGCCAATGAGCCACTGCTTTCCTCGGGAAATGCTGCCTCCTGTACAGTCTTTTGGCCCACCTCTTGAGAAAGGAAGAGGGACAGCTGGGTCAGATGGAACAGTTCCCTATGGGGAGGTGGCACCCTCAGGGCACAATACTTGTCAAAAGATATCGATACGTTTCAGAAAATGTCGAGGCTTTTGGGGCTGGGCCAGGGACCTCCCTCCTCCAGACAGCCACCAATCCTGAGCAGGAGCAGTGAGGGGATCCCGCAGGGCGAGGGCACACACGGGCAGGGCTCTGTCCTGGCACCTGCAGCGATGCCCTGCTGGCCAACTCTGGGCTCTGAGCTGGCAGCTCTCCCAGGGGGAAAGGCCTTGACCTACCCTCACCTTCTCCCACAGGCTCGGTCCTGGACATCGGCTGGGAAGTTGCCTCACCAGCAGGTCCAGCTGCAAAGAAAGTCAGCACAGAACAGCCCCCCTGGCACTGTTGGACATCCTCAGGCTCCCTGGGAGCGGCAGAGGAGCCGCGCAAGGCACAGCGCCCCGGGGCACAGCCCTGGGCCCGGCCCCTTCCCTCTCTGCTCTTCTCCGGGGCTGCACAGAGCACACGGAAGGAGCAGCTGGCATTGCACACGGGAAGGAGATTGAGAGCTAAATGCTCCTTCCTGCCCCTGACAGCCACCCTGTGGGATCACTCAGGGCTCCAGAAGGGAGCAGGGCAAGGTTTCCAGAATCCCTCAGCCATGAGATGACATTAAGGGAAGTGGCACCTGAGTGAGCTCTTGCCACAGTGACACTGATTATTGTGTCAGGAAAAAGGGACACTGAGAACTTGCCTCCAGCACGTGCTGAGGTCTTCAAACTGTCATCCACCAGGGCTTCCAGAAAATCCATGTCACGCTCCCAGTCTAGAAGGGAGCACAGATCAGAAGCTTTCTCAGGGTGTGCTGGGATCCCCTTCTGCCTTAGGGAACTGGGCAGTGCAAGGGGCTTGGGTAAGGCCGTGGGAGCCAGATGTCAATGCACATGGCCAAAGCTGCAGAGGGGCCTGGGGAGCTCTGGGCTGGCTCCTGGTCACTCTCCTCCCTCTTTGCAGGCCCTGGGCCACATCCCTGGAGGGGCGGCTGCAGCAGCCCAGGGCCCCTCAGGGCTCTCTCACTGCCACAGAAAAACCTTCCCTAAAGCCCTGGGGAAAGTGCAGCGGGCAGGGCCACAACTGCCCCTCCCTCCCTCCCTGTGCTGGGACAGCTCCCACAGCCCAAGGGGACAGAGCCAGGCCCAGTCAGACAGGGCGAGTCCTGTGGGGAGAATTGCTGCCACACAGTCCCCCTGAGGGCTGAGCCCGGCACAGCAATTACCTCCTGTGCCCGTGCCCGTTCCTGGCATCGCCTCCTTTCCTTCAGCAAATGCCGCCTTCCACAGAGTCTCTGTGTCCATCTCTGGAGAAAGGAAGAGGGACAGCAGGGTCAGGTGGAACTGTTCCCCATCAGGGAGGTGGCGTCATCAGGAGGCACTTCTTGTTAAAGACATGGATAACGATCGGGAAAATGCCCAGGTCCTTGGGGCTGTCCAAGGCCCTCCCTCCTCCAACAAGCCATCCCTCATGATGTCCTGGGAGACCAGGACATTGCAGGGGATGTCAGGGTGTGCACGGCCCGTGGTGCAGTTTGGGCACCCTGGCAGCTGATGCCAAATGCCTTCCTGCAGAGGCTGGGGAGGAGCTGCAGCCAGGCCAGGCTGGGAAACAGCCCTGCAGGGCGTGAAAGCAGCAGCGGGGCAGCGAGGCTGCCATGGATCCCTTCCTGCTGTGCCGGGCACGGCGTGTCCAGATGTGCAGCGACAGCCCCCGGCTGCTGAGCCTCAGGGCAAGGCTCAGGGAAATGCACCCACCTTGTCCTCCATGCAGCTCCTTCACAATTTGTTTCAGGATGCCGTTTGACTCAAGTGATTTTATGTCTCCTGTAGCTCTGTTTTTTCCTTTTGGAGGGCCTTAAGAGAAAGCAGTTCCATTTCCCAGAGTGGATCCCACAAAACCAGTGCTCAGCCTGTGGGGTCAGCAGGGACACACTACTCACCCCTGTGACGGGAGCTGGGCTTGGGCGCAGCATCCAGCCCAGGAGCTGGAGAAGTGCTCCCTGCAGGCACACCTGTAACTCAACAGCCAGAGAAGCTTCTGTCATCTCTGCTGATCTGCATGGGCAGCACTGAGCCACAGGAGCAGTGAGGGGATCCCGCAGGGCGAGGGCACACACGGGCAGGGCTCTGTCCTGGCACCTGCAGCGATGCCCCGCTGGCCAACTTTGGGCTCTGAGCTGGCAGCTCTCCCAGGGGGAAAGGCCTTGACCTGCCCTCACCTTCTCCCACAGGCTCAGTCCTGGACATCGGCTGGGAAGTTGCCTCACCAGCAGGTCCAGCTGCAAAGAAAGTCAGCACAGAACAGCCCCCCTGGCACTGTTGGACATCCTCAGGCTCCCTGGGAGCGGCAGAGGAGCCGCGCAAGGCACAGCGCCCCGGGGCACAGCCCTGGGCCCGGCCCCTTCCCTCTCTGCTCTTCTCCGGGGCTGCACAGAGCACACGGAAGGAGCAGCTGGCATTGCACACGGGAAGGAGATTGAGAGCTAAATGCTCCTTCCTGCCCCTGACAGCGACCCGGTGGGATCACTCAGGGTTCCAGAAGGGAGCAGGGCAAGGTTTCCAGAATCCTTCAACCTTTAGACCATCTTGAGGGAAGTGGCACCTGAGTGAGCTCTTGCCACAGTGACATTGATTATTGTGTCAGGACAAAAGGGACATTGAGAACTTGCCTCCAGCATTCTCCAAGATTTTCACGCCGTCATCCAGCAGGGCTTCCAGATAATCCAAGTCACGATCCCAGTCTAGAAGGGAGCACAGATCAGAACCTTTCTAAGGCTGTGCTGGAATCCCCTTCTGCCTTAGGGAACTGGGCACTGCAAGGGGGTTGGGTAAGGCCGTGGGAGCCAGATGTCAATGGACATGGCCAAAGCTGCAGAGGGGCCTGAGGAGCTCTGGGCTGGCTCCTGGTCACTCTCCTCCCTCTTTGCAGGCCCCGTGCCACATCCCTGGAGGGAAAGCACTGCCCAGCAGCAGAGATGGCAGCTCCAGCCTCAGCAGGGCTCAGGCCCTGAGGGTCAGCAATTACCTCCTGTGACTGTGCCTGGCATCGCCTCCCTTCCTGCAGCAGAGGCTGCCAATGAGCCACTGCTTCCTCCGGGAAACGCTGCCTTCAGCACAGCCTCTCCATCCAGCTCTGGAGAAAGAGAGGGACAGCAGGGTCAGGTGGAACTGTTCCCCATAGGGAGGGGACCTCTCCTGGAGGCAATACAGGTCAAAGATATGGATCACGATCATGAAATTCCCAGGTTCTTGGGATAGGCCAGGCCCTCCCTCTTCCAAGCAGCCGCCACTCCTGATCTCCCCAGAGACCAGGACATTGCAGGGGGATCTCAGGGAGTGCATGGCCCGTGGTGCAGTTTGGGCACCCTGGCAGCTGTTGCCAAATGCCTTCCTGCAGAGGCTGGGGAGGAGCTGCAGCCAGGCCAGGCTGGGAAACAGCCCTGCAGGGCGTGAAAGCAGCAGCGGGGCAGCGAGGCTGCCATGGATCCCTTCCTGCTGTGCCGGGCACGGCGTGTCCAGATGTGCAGCGACAGCCCCCGGCTGCTGAGTCTCAGGGCAAGGCTCAGGGAAATGCACCCACCTTGTCCTCCCTGCAGCATTTCCTTCAGCATTTCCCTCATGATTCTCAACGGCTCATGGGGTTTCTTATTTTCTCTAACTTTGTTTTTTCCTTTTGGAGGACCTTAAGAGAAAGTAGTTGCATTTCCCAGGAGTGGATCCCACAGAACCAGTGCTCAGCCTGTGGGGTCAGCAGGGACACACTACTCACCCCTGTGACGGGAGCTGGGCTTGGGCGCAGCATCCAGCCCAGGAGCTGGAGAAGTGCTCCCTGCAGGCACATCTGTAACTGAACAGCCAGAGAAGCTTCTGTCATCTCTGCTGATCTGCATGGGCAGCACGGAGCCACAGGAGCAGGGAGGGGATCCCGCAGGGCGAGGGCACACACGGGCAGGGCTCTGTCCTGGCACCTGCAGCGATGCCCCGCTGGCCAACTCTGGGCTCTGAGCTGGCAGCTCTCCCAGGGGGAAAGGCCTTGACCTACCCTCACCTTCTCCCACAGGCTCGGTCCTGGACATCGGCTGGGAAGTTGCCTCACCAGCAGGTCCAGCTGCAAAGAAAGTCAGCACAGAACAGCCCCCCTGGCACTGTTGGACATCCTCAGGCTCCCTGGGAGCGGCAGAGGAGCCGCGCAAGGCACAGCGCCCCGGGGCACAGCCCTGGGCCCGGCCCCTTCCCTCTCTGCTCTTCTCCGGGGCTGCACAGAGCACACGGAAGGAGCAGCTGGCATTGCACACGGGAAGGAGATTGAGAGCTAAATGCTCCTTCCTGCCCCTGACAGCCACCCTGTGGGATCACTCAGGGCTCCAGAAGGGAGCAGGGCAAGGTTTCCAGAATCCCTCAGCCATGAGATGACATTAAGGGAAGTGGCACCTGAGTGAGCTCTTTCCACAGTGACACTGATTATTGTGTCAGGAAAAAGGGACACTGAGAACTTGCCTCCTGCATGTGCCTCGGTCTTCAAATCAACCTCCACTTGGGCTAGCAGGGAATCCAAGTCACGCTCCCAGTCTAGAAGGGAGCACAGACCAGAACCTTTCTCAGGGTGTGCTGGGATCCCCTTCTGCCTTAGGGAACTGGGCAGTGCAAGGGGCTTGGGTAAGGCCGTGGGAGCCAGATGTCAATGGACATGGCCAAAGCTGCAGAGGGGCCTGGGGAGCTCTGGGCTGGCTCCTGGTCACTCTCCTCCCTCTTTGCAGGCCCTGGGCCACATCCCTGGAGGGGCGGCTGCAGCAGCCCAGGGCCCCTCAGGGCTCTCCCACTGCCACAGAAAAACATTCCATAAAGCCCTGGGGAAAGTGCAGCAGGCAGGGCCACAACTGCCCCTCCCTCCCTGTGCTGGGACAGCTCCCACAGCCCAAGGGGACAGAGCCAGGCCCTCTCAGGACACAGCGCAGCCCTGCTCTCCCCCTCTGCTTTCTTCCCACCATGGGCACCCCTTGCAGCCGCTCCCAGGTTTTGGGACATGTCTCCCACGGAGGGACCCCAGCAGGACTGCTCAGGCCCCAAGTGCCCTGAGCCTGCTTGGGAGAATTCCTCTGTGCTGTGCTGCTCTTTTCCGGGCTGTACCTGCCCTGCCCAGCAGCAGAGATGGCAGCTCCAGCCTCAGCAGGGCTCAGGCCTAGGGGCTCAGCAATTACCTCTTTTGACTGTGCCTGGCATCGCCTCCCTTCCTTCAGCAGAGGCTGCCAATGAGCCACTGCTTCCTCCGGGAAGCTCCACCTTCAGCACAGTCCCTCCTTCCATCTCTGGAGAAAGGAAGAGGGACAGCAGGGTCAGATGGAACTGTTCCCCATCAGGGAGGTGGCGTCATCAGGAGGCACTTCTTGTTAAAGACATGGATCACGATCAGGAAAATGCCCAGGTCCTTGGGGCTGTCCAAGGCCCTCCCTCCTCCAACAAGCCATCCCTCATGATGTCCTGGGAGACCAGGACATTGCAGGGGATGTCAGGGAGTGCCTGGCCCGTGGTGCAGTTTGGGCACCCTGGCAGCTGTTGCCAAATGCCTTCCTGCAGAGGCTGGGGAGGAGCTGCAGCCAGGCCAGGCTGGGAAACAGCCCTGCAGGGCGTGAAAGCAGCAGCGGGGCAGCGAGGCTGCCATGGATCCCTTCCTGCTGTGCCGGGCACGGCGTGTCCAGATGTGCAGCGACAGCCCCCGGCTGCTGAGCCTCAGGGCAAGGCTCAGGGAAATGCACCCACCTTGTCCTCCATGCAGTTCCTTCAGTGTTTGCCTTATGAGTTTGGATGGCTCATGGGGTTTCCTGTATTCGGTATTTTTGTTCTTTCCTTTTGGAGGACCTTAAGAGAAAGTAGTTCCATTTCCCAGGAGTGGATCCCAGAAAACCAGTGCTCAGCCTGTGGGGTCAGCAGGGACACACTACTCACCCCTGCGATGGGAGCTGGGCTTGCGTGCAGGAACCAGCAAAGGAGCTGCAAAAGTCCTCCCTGCAGGCACATCTGTAATTCAACAGCCAGAGAAGCTTCTGTCACCTGGTTCCTGCCAGGTTGTCAATGATTATTCCTTGGTGGGACATTGACAACATACCAGCAGGAGACCCAGAGGGCTTGAAAACTTTATGCAGCCAAGCTAATGGAGAAGCCTTTCCAGAAACCTCATCTAGAAGAAAGCATGGATTAGAAACTTTCTCAGGGTGTGCTGGGATCCCCTTCTGCCTTAGGGAACTGCAAGGGGGTTGGGTGAGGCCATGGGAGCCAGATGTCAATGGACATGGCCAAAGCTGCAGAGGGGCCTGGGGAGCTCTGGGCTGGCTCCTGGTCACTCTCCTCCCTCTTTGCAGGCACTGGGCCACATCCCTGGAGGGAAAGCACTGCCCAGCAGCAGAGATGGCAGCTCCAGCCTCAGCAGGGCTCAGGCCCTGAAGCTCAGCAATTACCTCCTGTGACTGTGCCTGGCATCGCCTCCCTTCCTGCAGCAGAGGCTGCCAATGAGCCACTGCTTCCTCCGGGAAACGCTGCCTTCAGCACAGTCTTTCTGTCCATCTCTGGAGAAAGAGAGGGACAGCAGGGTCAGGTGGAACTGTTCCCCATGGGGTGGTGGCATCTCCAGGAGGTAATTCTTGTCAAAGTCATGAATAAGCTTCTGGAAATGGGATGAGCTTTGGGGTCTCCCCTAGGACCCTCCCTCCTCCAAGCCGCTGCCACTCCTGATCTCCCCGGAGAGTGGGAAATTGCAGGGGGATGTCAGGGTGTGCCTGGCCCGTGGTGCAGTTTGGGCACCTGGCAGCTGATGCCAAATGCCTTCCTGCAGAGGCTGGGGAGGAGCTGCAGCCAGGCCAGGCTGGGAAACAGCCCTGCAGGGCGTGAAAGCAGCAGCGGGGCAGCGAGGCTGCCATGGATCCCTTCCTGCTGTGCCGGGCACGGCGTGTCCAGATGTGCAGCGACAGCCCCCGGCTGCTGAGTCCCAGGGCAAGGCTCAGGGAAATGCACCCACCACGGCGTCTCTGCAGATCACTCAGCATCTGGTCCAGAAGTTCGGAAGGCTTCAGATCTTTATTTTCTCCTTTAGCTTCGGTCTTTCCTTTTGGAGGACCTTAAGAGAAAGTAGTTCCATTTCCCAGGAGTGGATCCCACAAAACCAGTGCTCAGCCTGTGGGGTCAGCAGGGACACACTACTCACCCCTGCGACGGGAGCTGGGCTTGGGCACAGGAACCAACCCAGGAGCTGGAAGAATCCTCCCTGCAGACACACCTGTAACTGAACAGCCAGAGAAGCTTCTGTCATCTCTGCTGATCTGCATGGGCAGCACTGAGCCACAGGAGCAGGGAGGGGATCCCGCAGGGCGAGGGCACACACGGGCAGGGCTCTGTCCTGGCACCTGCAGCGATGCCCCGCTGGCCAACTTTGGGCTCTGAGCTGACAGCTCTCCCAGGGGGAAAGGCATTGACCTACTCTCACCTTCTCCCACAGGCTCGGTCCTGGACATCGGCTGGGAAGTTGCTTCACCAACAGGTCCAGCTGCAAAGAAAGTCAGCACAGAACAGCCCCCCTGGCACTGTTGGACATCCTCAGGCTCCCTGGGAGCGGCAGAGGAGCCGCGCAAGGCACAGCGCCCCGGGGCACAGCCCTGGGCCCGGCCCCTTCCCTCTCTGCTCTTCTCCGGGGCTGCACAGAGCACACGGAAGGAGCAGCTGGCATTGCACACGGGAAGGAGATTGAGAGCTAAATACTCCTTCCTGCCCCTGACAGCCACCCTGTGGGATCACTCAGGGCTCCAGAAGGGAGCAGGGCAAGGTTTCCAGAATCCTTCAACCTTTAGCGCATCTTGAGGGAAGTGTCACATGAGTGAGCTCTTGCCACAGTGACACTGATTACTGTGTCAGGAAAAAGGGATGCTGAGAACTTGCCTCCACCATGCTCTAAAATCTTCAAACTGTCTTTCAGAAGCTTTTCCACGTAATCCAAGTCACGATCCCAGTCTAGAAGGGAGCAGAGATCAGAACCTTTCTAAGGCTGTGCTGGGATCCCCTTCTGCCTTAGGGAACTGGGCACTGCGAGGGGGTTGGGTAAGGCCGTGGGAGCCAGATGTCAATGGACATGGCCAAAGCTGCAGAGGGGCCTGGGGAGCTCTGGGCTGGCTCCTGGTCACTCTCCTCCCTCTTTGCAGGCCCTGGGCCACATCCCTGGAGGGGCGGCTGCAGCAGCCCAGAGGAAGCCCTCCCTAAAGCCCTGGGGAAAACCATCCCCAACGCTGCCCGGGGAGAAGGGAGCGCTGTCCCGGGAAAGGGGAGCCAGGCCGCCGGCTCACCTGCTCCCCGCGCTGGCATCGGAGCAGCCTGGGCAGCCCTGGCAGGCAGGGCCACTGCCAGCAGGAGCAGGAGCAAGAGGCGCAGAGCAAGGGCCATGGCGCCTTGCCCTCAGCCAGTCCCGCAGCTCTTGCTGCCACCACTGTCCTGACACTGCTGTGCCAATGTCAGCACCACTGCTGCCGCCGCCGCTGCTGCCGCAACAGTTGTGGTCAAGGACTGACTGCCCGCTCCTTGTGCTGCTGGGCAACCACAGGGCTCTGCCACCTCTGTGACCTCAGAGCCCTTCTGTGACCTCAGGCCTTTGCTGCGCCCCCAGAGTGTACCCCCATCTGTACTAATGAACTGCCTTGACTGTAAATGCTTTGCTTCATCAAAGGGCCATTGCTTTGCAAAACCTTTGTTTTGCCGGCTGACGTTGCTTGTCAGGCTGTGTCCCTGGAGATGCTCTTGATGGCTCCCCTCTTTTGCTGGGCGTGCCATTGGAGGAGGCCCAGGCCCAGATGCTCCCGCTGAAAGGAATGTGCCCTCAGCCCAGGGACCCTCAGCACGGGCTCCCCCAGCCCCTCGGGGCCCCACCGCTGGTCACAGCAGCGCCGTGCCTGGCTCCTGCCTGCCCACACCCTGGGCATCCACGGCTGCTCCCGGACATGCAGCTCAGCCAGTGCTGCTGCCGTGGGGGCTTTGCTGGTGCTACCACTCGGACACTGCTGTGCCAGCTCCATAACTTTATTGGAACATAAGAGTGGTGCCAACCCCTGCCCTGGCACCGGGGGGGCCCACATTCAGTCCACTTCAAGTCACACTGCTTGTGCTTATCCTGAGGGCAGAGAATCTTTGGGACGCTCAGTGGATTGTGGGCATGTGTTCCTGTCTCACTGTGCACGTCTGCGGGATCAGAGGGGAGCGTGAGCCCGTGCTGGGCACCACTGCTGAGCTGGCAGCACGTTGCATATGGCCAGGACTCCAGCATTTCAACAAGCTTCTTTTCATACATAGATTGGGCTATTTTCAATACTAAATGGCTGCATTAAATGGTTTTCCAGGCCTTCTGCTGGCCAGAAAGCTTTTAAAGCCAATGGGAGCTTACCCTCCATGAGAAAAGGAGCATCAGTTCTTCTGCCAGGTGAAACACATCATTCTAAAGCTAAACCTGTGTTTAGAGAAGCCAACAGCCTTATGTAAACAAGGACATAGAGCTTCTCCAGTGCAGCTGAGCGGGTGTTGCAGAGCTGTTGTGTTTCACAGCAGCTCCATGGGGCCGCAGCAGCTGGAGGAGAGGGCTCAGGACAGGCTTGGGGCAGAGCGGGGCCGCAGGAAGGGGAGAGAACCCCCTGCTCCAGAACACAGCGAGCTCTTCCAGAAGCAAGCAAAGATTGTGGCTTCGAGAGCTTCCTGCTGTGCTCAAAGTTTGCCTCTGAAGACTAAGAGGTGAGCTTGTCAGAAGCCCTGGAAAATGTCTGGGAAAAGGTTTTAGGTTATTGGGTTGTGACTAGGTACAAATCTCTAGAGGGAAAAGAGCATCTCCAGCAGGCTGGGTGTCTTAGGGTGTCTTAGTTCTTCCCAGAGTAAAGAGTAAAGTTCTTCCCAGAATAAAGACTACCAATTAAATGCAATTTTATTTTTTATTCTAGAAGCGTAAAACTGTTCTAAGTTTTCTACAATTGTAAAACTACTTTGAAAAACACAGAACTATTGTGGGAAATGGGACCAAACATTTGGGGATTTCTTTCTACAAAAAATATTTCTAAATGTTTAAAAATGAAAAACAAAGATAATAAGGATTTGATGTTTATTTCAGCAGCCCCGTGCCTGGCTGCTGCCTGCCCAGCCCTGGCTGTGCCCAGACAAGGAGCTCTGCCAGTGCTGGTGCTACCACCCAGACACCAGAGCTGGAGCCTGAAGATGTTGGGCTCAAGCCCTGCCCTGCCAGGAGGGGCCCACCTCCAGCCCTGGCCCAAAAGCAGGGCCAGTGGCTCTGGGGACAGAGGGTCCTGTTCTGGGTGGTGAGGGCACAGCAATAAGCTGGTAATGCAGCTGCGGCAGAGACAACGGACATGTGCATGGAGATCTCAGATGACAGGTCCAGTTCTCCCACACTGAGGTGTTTGGCTGGTCTTGTGAAGTTTCAGAGAGGCACCTGTGGAGAGAGGAGGTGGCTGAGGCCCCCGGCTGCACCGGGCACACAGGGACCCTCCTCCCCAGCAGGGCCCAGAGCTGGCAAGGCTCCCCAGCACGGCTGCAGCCCGAGCGGGCTCCCCAGGACAAGGCCCAGCAATTAACAGGCCAATTAAAGCACTGGACAGCAGCAGAACCCTCAGCAGAATTATTTGGACAACCATGGACTCGCCACAGCTCCTCAGCAGCCTCACTGGGAATGTCTCCTGTCTCCAAGCAGCCTTTAAAGGAAGCTGTTTGAGGGGGAGAGCAACAAAGCACTCACCATTTTCTCTTCCAGCAATACAAGACTCCAACACAGCACAACATGAACACAAGTATCAAACAAAGCAGTCCTGCCACAAACTCTAGCCAACAGCGTGGTCCCTGACAGAAACCTCCTCCTGTCCCCTTCTGGGCACTGGGAACGCGCGTTGTGGTGCCGGCTGCATCTGTGGGATCAGAGGGGAGCGTGAGCCCGTGCTGGCACCACTGCTGAGCTGGCAGCACGTTGCATACGGCCAGGACGTTCTCTGTTTGCCCAGAGCTGGGGCCTGCAGGCTCCTTGCCGGCCCTGGGCACGGGCTGTGCCACCCAACAAAGCCCAGAGGGCCGGAGGAGAGCCCGGGGGCAGCGCAGCTGCTTGGGCAGGGGCTGCTGCGAGGGACAGGGGCCAAAGGCATCCCTGCAGCAGCAGCTGCCACCCCGACCCTGCGTGCCCCCGACAGCTCCCACAGCCCCAGGGGACAGAGCCAGGCCCTCTCAGGACACAGCGCAGCCCTGCCCAGGCTGGAGCCAGGGCTGGCTCTGGCCCTGGGCTGGCGGCAGGGCTCCCGCTCGGGGCTGCTCCTGTGCCTCGGCCTCAGGGCACCCAGGGCCGGCTCCGGGAGGCAGCTGCAGCGGGAGGGACGCTGCTGCACCAGTCCCGTGTCCCAGGGGCTGCCGAACGAGCTCCACAGGCCTCGAAGCCAAGGCGCCTCCAGCTTTGGCTGCTGCCCGGCCCTGCAAGGACGGGCCCTGGGGGAAGAGCTGCTGCCACAGAGCCCCGCCGAGGGCAGAGCCCGGCACAGCAATTACCTCCTGTGCCTGTGCCAGTGCCCAGCATCTCCTTCCTTCCTGCAGCAGGGGCTGCCAATGAGCCACTGCTTTCTCCTGGAATTGCTGCCTCCTCCATGGTCATTTTGCCCATCTCTTGAGAAAGGAAGAGGGACAGCTGGGTCAGATGGAACAGTACCCCATTTCAGTTGTGGCATCTTCAGGAGGTCATGCTTGTAAAAATGTGGAGATAAGTTTCAGAAAATGCCATGGATTCTGGGGCTGGGCCAGGGACCTCCCTCCTCCAGACAGCCACCAATCCTGAGCAGGAGCAGTGAGGGGATCCCGCAGGGCGAGGGCACACACGGGCAGGGCTCTGTCCTGGCACCTGCAGCGATGCCCCGCTGGCCAACTCTGGGCTCTGAGCTGGCAGCTCTCCCAGGGGGAAAGGCCTTGACCTACCCTCACCTTCTCCCACAGGCTCGGTCCTGGACATCGGCTGGGAAGTTGCCTCACCAGCAGGTCCAGCTGCAAAGAAAGTCAGCACAGAACAGCCCCCCTGGCACTGTTGGACATCCTCAGGCTCCCTGGGAGCGGCAGAGGAGCCGCGCAAGGCACAGCGCCCCGGGGCACAGCCCTGGGCCCGGCCCCTTCCCTCTCTGCTCTTCTCCGGGGCTGCACAGAGCACACGGAAGGAGCAGCTGGCATTGCACACGGGAAGGAGATTGAGAGCTAAATGCTCCTTCCTGCCCCTGACAGCGACCCGGTGGGATCACTCAGGGCTCCAGAAGGGAGCAGGGCAAGGTTTCCAGAATCCCTCAGCCATGAGATGACATTAAGGGAAGTGGCACCTGAGTGAGCTCTTGCCACAGTGACACTGATTATTGTGTCAGGACAAAGGGGACATTGAGAACTTGCCTCCAGCATTTTCCAAGATTTTCAAGCCGGCATCCACCAGGGCTTCCAGAAAATCCAAGTCACGGTCCCAGTCTAGAAGGGAGCACAGATCAGAACCTTTCTAAGGCTGTGCTGGGATCCCCTTCTGCCTTAGGGAACTGGGCACTGCAAGGGGCTTGGGTTAGGCCGTGGGAGCCAGATGTCAATGGACATGGCCAAAGCTGCAGAGGGGCCTGGGGAGCTCTGGGCTGGCTCCTGGTCACTCTCCTCCCTCTTTGCAGACCCTGGGCCACATCCCTGGAGGGGAAGCACTGCCCAGCAGCAGAGATGGCAGCTCCAGCCTCAGCAGGGCTCAGGCCCAGGGGCTCAGCAATTACCTCCTGTGACTGTGCCTGGCATTGCCTCCCTTCCTTCAGCAGAGGCTGCCAATGAGCCATTGCTTCCTCCAGGAAGCTCCACCTTCAGCACAGTCCCTCCTTCCATCTCTGGAGAAAGAAGAGGGACAGCAGGGTCAGGTGGAACTGTTCCCCATAGGGAGGTGGCATCATCAGGAGGCACGTCTTGTCAAACGAATGGATAAGGAGCAGAAAAATGCCCAGGTCTTTGGGGGTGTCCTGGGCCCTCCCTCCTCCAAAAAGCCATCCCTCATAATGTCCTGGGAGACTGGGACTTTGCAGGGGATCTCAGGGAGTGCATGGCCCGTGGTGCAGTTTGGGCACCCTGGCAGCTGATGCCAAATGCCTTCCTGCAGAGGCTGGGGAGGAGCTGCAGCCAGGCCAGGCTGGGAAACAGCCCTGCAGGGCGTGAAAGCAGCAGCGGGGCAGCGAGGCTGCCATGGATCCCTTCCTGCTGTGCCGGGCACGGCGTGTCCAGATGTGCAGCGACAGCCCCCGGCTGCTGAGCCTCAGGGCAAGGCTCAGGGAAATGCACCCACCTTGTCCTCCATGCAGCACTTCCTTCAGTATTTGTTTCATGATTTTGGATGGCCCATGGGGTTTCTTGTTTTCTACAGCTTTGTTCTTTCCTTTGGGAGGGCCTTAAGAGAAAGTAGTTCCATTTCCCAGGAGTGGATCCCAGAAAACCAGTGCTCAGCCTGTGGGGTCAGCAGGGACACACTACTCACCCCTGTGACGGGAGCTGGGCTTGCGTGCAGAAACCAGCAAAGGAGCTGGAAATGTCCTCCCTGCAGACACATCTGTAATTCAACAGCCAGAGAAGCTTCTGTCATCTCTGCTGATCTGCATGGGCAGCACGGAGCCACAGGAGCAGTGAGGGGATCCCGCAGGGCGAGGGCACACACGGGCAGGGCTCTGTCCTGGCACCTGCAGCGATGCCCTGCTGGCCAACTCTGGGCTCTGAGCTGGCAGCTCTCCCAGGGGGAAAGGCCTTGACCTGCCCTCACCTTCTCCCACAGGCTCAGTCCTGGACATCGGCTGGGAAGTTGCCTCACCAGCAGGTCCAGCTGCAAAGAAAGTCAGCACAGAACAGCCCCCCTGGCACTGTTGGACATCCTCAGGCTCCCTGGGAGCGGCAGAGGAGCCGCGCAAGGCACAGCGCCCCGGGGCACAGCCCTGGGCCCGGCCCCTTCCCTCTCTGCTCTTCTCCGGGGCTGCACAGAGCACACGGAAGGAGCAGCTGGCATTGCACACGGGAAGGAGATTGAGAGCTAAATGCTCCTTCCTGCCCCTGACAGCCACCCTGTGGGATCACTCAGGGCTCCAGAAGGGAGCAGGGCAAGGTTTCCAGAATCCTTCAACCTTCAGAGCATCTTGAGGGAAGTGTCACATGAGTGAGCTCTTGCCACAGTGACACTGATTACTGTGTCAGGAAAAAGGGATGCTGAGAACTTGCCTTGAGCCTTCTCCAAGTATTTCAAGGTCTCATCCAGCAGGGAATTGAGATAATGCAAGCCATAATCCCAGCCTAGATGGGAGCACAGATTAAAACCATCCCATGGTCTGTTGGGATCCCCTTCTGCCTTAGGGAACTGGGCACTGCAAGGGGGTTGGGTGAGGCCGTGGGAGCCAGATGTCAATGGACATGGCCAAAGCTGCAGAGGGGCCTGGGGAGCTCTGGGCTGGCTCCTGGTCACTCTCCTCCCTCTTTGCAGGCCCTGGGCCACATCCCTGGAGGGGCGGCTGCAGCAGCCCAGAGGAAGCCCTCCCTAAAGCCCTGGGGAAAACCATCCCCAACGCTGCCCGGGGAGAAGGGAGCGCTGTCCCGGGAAAGGGGAGCCAGGCCGCCGGCTCACCTGCTCCCCGCGCTGGCATCGGAGCAGCCTGGGCAGCCCTGGCAGGCAGGGCCACTGCCAGCAGGAGCAGGAGCAAGAGGCGCAGAGCAAGGGCCATGGCGCCTTGCCCTCAGCCAGTCCCGCAGCTCTTGCTGCCACCACTGTCCTGACACTGCTGTGCCAATGTCAGCACCACTGCTGCCGCCGCCGCTGCTGCCGCAACAGTTGTGGTCAAGGACTGACTGCCCGCTCCTTGTGCTGCTGGGCAACCACAGGGCTCTGTGACATCAGAGCCCTGCTGGGACCTCAGAGCCTCCTGTGACCCCATAGCCCTGCTGTGACCTCAGAACCTGCTGTGACCTCAGAGCCTGCTGTGACCTCAGAGCCCGCTGTGACCTCAGGCCTTTGCTGCGCCCCCAGAGTGTACCCCCATCTGTACTAATGAACTGCCTTGACTGTAAATGCTTTGCTTCATCAAAGGGCCATTGCTTTGCAAAACCTTTGTTTTGCCGGCTGACGTTGCTTGTCAGGCTGTGTCCCTGGAGATGCTCTTGATGGCTCCCCTCTTTTCCTTCTTTTCCCCTTAGAGGAGGTCCATATCCAGATCTTCCACTATAATAAACAGAATCACCGGATCACAAAGTATGCTGAGTTGGAAGGGACTCACAAGGATCAAGGAGTCCAACTCCTGTCCCTCCACAGGAGCATCCATCCTCCAGAGTCACGCCATGTTCTTGAATGTATTGTTTAAATGTATCCTGAACTCTCTCAGCCCTGGTGCTGCCCTGGGGTGCCTCTTTCAGTGCCCAACCACCCTCTGGATAAAGGACCTTTTTCTAATATCCAACCTAAACTTCCCCAAGTGACACAACTTCAGGCCATTTCCTATCACTGGTGACTAGAGAAATAGATCAGCTCCTGCCTCTCCCCATCACGAGGAAGTTTTAGACCCCAATGAAGTCTTCCTTCTCTCTCCTCCAGGCAGAAGAGACAAAGAGCCCTCTGCTACTCTTCACACAGCTTTCCCCTAGGCTCTTCACCATCTTCACTGCCCTCCTTTGGACAATCTTTCTCATACTGCACTGACCAGAACTTCACACAATATTCAAGGTGAGGCCACCCCAGTGCAGAGCAGAGCAGGACAATACCCTCCCTGGCCCGACTGGCCATGCTGGGCCTGCTGCTGCCCCCAGGACAGGGCTGTCCCCGCTGGCTGCCAGGGCACTGCTGACTCATATCCAACTTTCCAGCCACCAGGATTCCCAGGTCCCTTTCCATGGTGCTGCTCTCCAGCAGCTCATTCCCCACCCTGTCTATACATCCAGGGTTGCCCCATCCCAGGGGCAGAATCCAGCACTTTCCCATGTTGAACTTCATATGGTGGGTGATTGTCCAGTCCTCCCATTTGCTGAGGTCGTGCCCTCAGCCCGGGGACCCTCAGCATGGGCTCTCCCAGCCCCTCGGGGCCCCGCTGCTGGTCACAGCAGCGCCGTGCCTGGCTCCTGCCTGCCCACACTGCGCTGGCCCTGCACACAGCTCGCCCTGCAATGGGCTCCCCGAGCAGCTGTGACCACTGGGTTACTCCTGTCTCCATACTGATGGTTTTATACACTACAGCTTTCTGTCCTGGGGGCCTGGTAATGGAAAGAAAACACTCTGCTCCGCTGCTGTTTGCTTTCTTTTCCTTCTGCTTGGCTGCAGGGGCACAGGAGGGAGGGTCTGCAGCCCCTCGGGGCAGCTGCTCCCTGGCCATTGCCTGAGGCGATTCCTCTCTGCCAGGGAGGGAGAGCCCTCCAGGGCAGGTGCCCAGCTGGCAGCGAGCAGCACTGCCACGGCTGCTGAAACACCCGCTTTGGGCCTCTCTTGCTGGCATTCTGTGCTCTCCTGCTCCTCCTGGCCCAGCCTGAGGCCGGGCTGGCTCAGCGCATGTGGCTGCTGAGGCCAAACTCCTCCTGCTCACCTTGCGGAGCTGAGGCAATTGAGAATCGCTGCACGTGGCTGCTGCCTCCCAAGGAGGCTCCTGGTACAGGCACTGCTGCAGCATCCCTCCTGAGCAGCCTTCTGATCTTGTGCTTGGGGGGTGGGATCCCAGAGAGGGCTCTGCTCCGGCATGGGGGACCCTGGCTAACTCCGGGATCTCTCCCAGGTCTCCTCCCTGAGCTTCATCCCACGGCTCAGCCCCAAGGGCCGGATGGATATCAGGAATTTCACAGCCTACCATTGGTGACTCATAGGCAGAACGCACAGGAAAACTCTAGCTGCGTTTCAAAATACCAGATGCTGTGTTGTTTCCTTCCCACCGCGGATTTTCCATCGCCCCAGCCCCAGCCCCCGGCAGCCTGCCTGGCTGTTCTCCCCATGCCGCTTCTGCCATCCCACTCCTCCAGGTCCTCCTGGTTCTGTGGGCAGCTCTTTAAGCCACCAATGCCCTGTTCCTCCTTTTTTGGGAGCACGTCCAAGTGGGAGATGATTCACAGACCCAGCACCGAGGCTCCAGCAGCAGCGGTCAGTTCCTGGGTGCTCTCGGTGGCCGCAGGCAGCTGCCCATGGCTCTGGGGGATGTGGAGGGGAGGCCGTGCAGGGGAGCAGCCCCCACGCCCCAGCCCTGCCCATGGGCACCTGCAGGTCCTGTGGGTGTGGAGCAGCAGGTCCTGGCGTGATGGGGCAGCAGCTGGGCAGTGCAGCACCTATTGCACACATCTGCACGGATATGTTTGCAATATTGTCTACACATACACTCCAAACTGAAAAAATTCGGGCAAAGTGTAGCTTCATTTCAAAGGCATTGGGGAAGAATTATTACCACTGCTTTACTGGCTGATTTTTGGAACATCACACTTTTTTTTTTTAATACTTTGTACAAACAATCTCTAAGTCTGGGATTTGCCTTTCCCTGGATGCCCCTTGGGCCCTGGGGACCACCTGGAGCCCAGGCTAGAGCCCCTTTTCAGAGGCAAATGGTGTGGCCTGAACAATGTTGTATTTTCTCTGCAATTTGCTTTCTCCATGGGATTTCTTCCTCTCTGCATCTCCCTTTGCACTGCTTTCCAAACCCCCGCTCCACAGAGATGCCACTGGTGCCACGGAAACCATTGCACACTGATCCCAGGGAAAGAGAGGTGCTCTGAAGGATGCTGGTGCCAGCTGTAGGAGAGGGCAGGGTGGGAAGAGAGAAGGCAGAGGAGGGCAGTGAGCTCCTCCAGAGAGGAGCCGACTGTGGTCAGTAAGAGAATGAGACCCACAATAAACTGACGCTTCAGTCTCCTGTCTTCTGCTGACTGAATGACTCAAGTGCTTCCAATCACGTTTTTACTGAACAGTATATTGGGTAATTATGGCTAAATAATTATG
The DNA here is from genome assembly GCA_026261815.1 of Monarcha castaneiventris obscurior. Classification (NCBI taxonomy): domain Eukaryota; kingdom Metazoa; phylum Chordata; class Aves; order Passeriformes; family Monarchidae; genus Monarcha; species Monarcha castaneiventris. The sequence goes on from JAMPIT010000484.1 coordinate 19,786,958, forward strand.
GAAGGCTAAACAGACAACTAAGAAAAATCAAAAAAAAAAGGCTGCTTCTCCACATAGCCCAAGAATTTACTGGAAAGGGAGTTTTTCAATCACAAGGGTTCCTGCTCCACTCCAGGAAAAGCGTAATTCAGTGTACCAGGGAGATTTTTCCCTTAACACATTGCTGATGTTCTCATGCTGCCACTCATAAGTAAAGACGGAATAATTTCTCACTGTTTATGTTTGACTTTTGTTTGGAAACAGTAGGAGAAAAAATGTGCCCAGTGTGAAGATTTGGTTCATGCAGGTCAGTTATTATTTCAGCTGCATAAGTTGAGGGAGGAATTCACAGAGGTTTTCCCAGCCAGAATCTGGTGCTGGTGCTTGTGCCATTGGGGTCTGGAGTGGGCTCTTTCCTAGCACAACTACACAGTACCATAAATTTCTCCACATCCATCTTCCAGTGCATCTCCCAGCACATGGAAGGAATGAACCAGGTGTGAACACTGGAGAAGGAAAATGAGCCCACAGCACTTTCCTTGGGAAGAGAACAGAAGATTCTGTAACTTCCAGAGGGGAAGAGAGACAGAAAATAGGTTTGAGGAGCTGAAGTAGTGGCAGAGGTACCGGGGAGAAGAAATAAGAGGTGAGAGAAATGTGGTTTTGCATTGCAGGGCAGGCAGAGGACAGCAGGGACTCAGTTTGGCACCTCCTGGCCATTAGGCAGTGGATCCCAAAAGTTGATCTCTGCTCAAAGGGCATGCACAGCCTGGCTCACCCAGCAGAGGTGCAGGAACAGCACAAGGAAAAAGGGAGGTGAGTGTTAAAAACCACCTAAATACTGGTGTCTGTTTCCAGCAGGTTTTGCAGCCTGTGCTGAGCACCTTGGTCCTGGTTATGCTGTTCCCAGACACCATTAGATCAGAGGAAGCTGATTTAATCAGCTGTTGAAATAGTCAAATCAGCTGATTTAAATGGTAAGGCCCATTTTCATCTGCTGCTGCTGCTCAGAAGGCAGAGGATTAGGCTGAAGCTGTAGCTTTTGAGGAACAGCCTGATAGGCAAGACCTAGGGAATGATTACATGGCACCACCTCCATTTGGGAAGAATTACTTGCCCAGCAGGAGCCCAGCTCCAGAGAAAACATCCGTGGAACCTCTACAACACAAATAGTAGGGAGTTCATTCATCCAGCAGAAGATTTCCTGGCCTTATTTACCCTTGCACATTCACTGCACCTCTCCGTTTCCAAAGCCACCACGGGAGCACTCTGTCCGTGCCGGAAAGCCCGTCCTTCCCCCGCTCCTCTGCACGAAGATGTTCTCTGTTCTGCTGCTGCTCCGTGCGTCTCCTGGGTCCCTCTCACTGAAGGAAAACAAATCTGTTTACAAGGAACAAACAGCTTTGTGTAAACCCCAGCCACGAGCTGCCAATTGCGTGTTCTCGCAGGCCAGCAGTGCCTCCTGCCCCAGCACAGAGCTAGCGCAGCTCCTATGAGCTCATGTCACCGGGGACTGCAAAGCACCAGGCTGTGCCCCGCGTCCGAAAAATACAGATGTGTGATGATTATCTCGTGATAGCCGTCAGAGGTCCCGTTGTAATGGTATTTCTAATAATTCAGCCTTCAGGAGTTCTTAGGTTGGGACCAGCCTGCGCTCGGAGCTGGAGCAAACTGCGTGCTCAGGGTCTGCTGTGTGACAGTCACTGAGCTCCTGCTGCTGCCTGCTCCCTGAAAAGATGGAACTGTTACATTTTCCCGAGTCCACGTGGTGTAACCAGATAATTTCTAGTTGGGAGCACGCATAGCAATGCTCAAACCACTAATACCAGTAAATGTAGTTGCATGAGATTAAATAAGAATACCCTTACTGTCAGCCACGCTCCCTTTTTCTATTACCAGATTATATGGTAATATGTTATTATAGTTCTTCCCTGATATTTTTTCTTTCTATATGTTGATCATCTTGGGCTGCAGCTGCAGCAGGAGTGGAAGCACCCGGGGAAATGACTCACCTCCCTCGGGCCAGACGTGGATTTTGACCCAGCAAACCAGAGGAGCACTGACATAAAGGTGGAGTGCTGTGTTATTCAGGGAACAAAACGTCACAGCAAACGACTGCCTTGGGTTTGGTGTGTTTCTTAATCGACTTGCGAAGTAAGTACGAAGAAAACGTCCTTACTGTTCATTACAAAAGGTCAAGTGTACAAACACCTGCAGCTGCAGATGATCTGAAGGATGCTGCGGTTACACCAAGCAGTGCCCCTCTAGCCCCACACAGAGCTGGTTCAAGCTGGGTGAGGTTTCAAGAGACAGCAGGAGGCTCCCTTTTTCTTTATGCTTCTTAAAAATTACTCCCCTCTTCCCACTAAATGTCCTCTACAAGCGCTGTCGGATGCAGCTTCCAGTGGCACCATTTCTCCTCCCGGTGCGGTGCGGAGCTCGCAGGGCCCCGCGGGCAGGAGCTCTGAGAGCAGTGGGACCCGCACGCTTTGCAGCCGTGTCCCAGCACAGCCCTGAAATGCAAACACGTTCTCCCTCTGCAGCGTGCACTGACACGAGCATCCAAACTCTTCCAAAGCAAAGCTTGTTTAAAAGCACGGGTTTAGTCCCAGCGAGCTCCCAAGGTCTCCTCCTTGGAAGCTGCACTGTGTATGCAGGGGGTTTGAAGTGTCCCTGCACCCTGCCAGTTTCAGATAAAGCTTGGAAAACATGTATCCCTCCCTAACAGCACACAGGGTGCCCTCCCCCTTTCCCGGGGCTGGGAGGTGGAAAGGAGGAGGCTGCAATGCCACTAAAGGGCGGATTTGTGGCTGTCCCACTTCCAGCAGTCTCTGCCTTCCCCCACTGGCCTTGCAGGAGCTCTGCAGCTTCTCCCCGTGGAAATACCCCATGGAAAACCCTCTGCCCCTGTGCAGAACCCAGAAGTAATGCAGAACCTGTCCCCCACTGCCCCTTCCCAGAAATCAGGCTCTGTATGTGTGTTTGCACATGTGCACACGCCAAGTTTCAGCCCGAAGAGAGTTTTATACCTGACTTACAACCCGCTGAAATAATTTTATTATGGAAGCAGTGACATAACTTGATAGCAATGCACACACACCACTCCAGTGCCATGGGTTTATAGGGCTTTTATGAGGTGTGTGCACAGGAGGTGACATCCCCAGCACAGGCAGAGCTGGCAGTACCTGGCTGGGACCCTTCCAGAGAGGGGCTGGTGGCCCCAGGGTGTCTGGCAGCACTGTGGGGATGGCTCCTCACACGGCAGACCTGGGGAAGGGACAAGGACATGAGCTGAAACAGTTCATGGCAGTGGTTGGCAGGAGCTCCTTCACTGAGAAATTCTTCTCCTTAGTCCTGATGGGCAACAAGAAAATCAAATTTTGTGGGTGCAGCTATTGATCAGCTTCAGGTGAGTTCAAAGCAGAACTCCTCCTCCCTCCCCTGCCGAGGAGGAGAAGAGATTATCTGCTCTGTAGCGTGGCCCACTGGCACCAGAGCTGTGTAGCAGTGAGTTTCTGCTGCCCTGGGCCATGAAATGAGGTGCCCTGGCTGGTGCAGTCGTGTTTGAAGGAGCTGGGACACCTCTGAACAGCCAGGTACGTCTGGAGCATCCCTGGGGACCAGGTATTAATTAGAATGTAGAACTTTATCTGCAATCATCTTGGATTACTGCTGTTAAGAGAATAAAATCTTCCATTACCCTGTGATTTCTGAGTGTGCAGAGTCATGGCTAAAGCTGGGCCAGAGACAAGAAAAAGGAGTTTTGGCCAACTGGTCACTAGTTCACGTGTGGGTGGCATTCAGCACCCAATTTGCTTTGCAGAACCAGTAAAGATGAGGGGCTATTGTAAACCTGAAAAAAAGGTGTTTGTGCTACAGCACTTGATTGCAAAATTGTCCTGGAAAAGAACAAATATGCCTTTATTAAAAAAATGGTGTGGTTTCTATTGCCCATCCCACTACTGTGTGGGAAGCTGCCTGGAGAGCAATACTTGTTCAGGTGATGTTCTGAAGGGATTGATTCAGAAACTGTGACACAAATGCAGTATGAGCAAAACAGCAGCTTTAATTTACAGTCACAGCATCACGAAGGCTGGAAAAGGTCTCCAGGGTCAGAGAGTCCAGTCTTTGACCTGATGTCTGCACTTACCTGATCTGCAGGGATCTCTGTGCTGCCATTTTTACTGAGTTCACCAATGGACTTTATAGGAAACAGAGCCCAGATTTGACACACGAACAAAATATGTGGGATTTAAAACCCTCCACAGACCTCGGGTCATCTCAGCTCTTACCTGGAACCAGCTGCTGTGAACACCCCAGAGACACAGGGTTTTAGCCTCCAAAGACCTCTGGTGGTTTGACTCCCTCTGGGGCCAGAGGGCCCAGATCAGCTCTTCGCTGCAGGGAGCTGGCAATTCCTCTATTTAGCACTTTCCTGGAAGTGCAAGAGGTAAAAATAGGAGAGGTGGATGGCAAAGTCCAGCTTCATCATTTCTAGTAAGATCAGATGAAAATACTGAGGAATTATTTCGTTTAACATGAGAGTAGGGAATATTTTTAATACTCAATATGATTAATTTACAACAAATTCTAAGTAGATTAATTATACATACATCATGTTTCTTTTCCCTGATGATCATTTATCCAGATAACTCTGCAAACCAACAATTAGAGCAGCATTCCCAGTGCTCTGATAATATTCTCTGGTGTTCTGGGCTCAGCCTGCTCAGCTGAGCAATGGATGGGCTGTGCAGCAGCTGAGCACGGCTGTAACAGGTTGTGGAATGATAAAGCATCCTGCAGGAAAGCCTGGGGCTCCTGTGCCAAAGGAGGGTCAGAGCAAAACTTCCAGCAAACTGGTGTTTTCTTGCTTCCAGTCTTTTCCTCCTGGCTCTTAAACAATGGCCAGAGGATGAGGTTGGTTGTGCCCAGTCTGTCTGCAGTTCCAAAGAAGCACATCACCCCATGATCCTGTGAGGGAAGCCTTTGGGATCTTCCCAGTCTTTAGTTTTTCTCAATTACTAATCTGAGGGTTGCTTAATTACTAAGTCTCCTGCTTTTAGATAATATGGGGAGGTGTGAAGGAAGTGCTGTTCAGACACAAACTGATCCCTTCTCAGCTTCAAAGGGCAAATGGAAATTCTCTCCCTGTTCCTTCTCTTGGGCTGTGGTGACACCGACAGCTCCTGCTGAGCTCTTGCCAAGGCTGCAGCCAGGGCACAGCCCTTTCCCAGCTCCTCCTGGGCAGCAGGAGCAGTGTGGCACTGGTTTTGAGGGCCATCTCCTGAGTGGAGTGCAGGCAGTGTGTGCAGGAGGAACCTGTGATGGATTCTGTGGGTCACGTTTCAGCAGACATTTACTGCAGCCTGCTGTAGAGTGAGGCAGTTTCTGTGTCTGTGTAACGAGTACTTGATCAGATGTTAAGAATTCCTCCCTGTGAGGGTGGGCAGGCCCTGGCACAGGGTGCCCAGAGCAGCTGTGGCTGCCCCTGGATCCCTGGCAGTGCCCAAGGCCAGGTTGAACACTGGGGCTTGGAGCAGCCTGGGACAGTGGAAGGTGTCCCTGCCATGGCAGGGGTGGCACTGGAGGGGCTTTAAGGTCCCTTCCCACCCAAACCATCCTGGGATTCTGTTTATTCTGTCTTTACTTTCACTTGTGAACAGATTGCAGTCTACAGTGGCTTCAGTGCCTGCATCACAGCATGGGGCTGCTGCCTCCCTCTGTGCACATGGAGGGAGAGATGGTGAGCATGCAGCTCACAGTCCTGTCCTTTCTCCAGTAACTATAAACACCAGGCTTTCCTCAAGTTTTCTATTTTCATTCTACATTTTTATGATTTATTCTCTCACCCCTCAAAATCTTGCCTAGTTGTCAGTCCTGGAATAAGCCCCATTCCTCTCTGGCACGGTGGGAACGTGCAGGATTTCTGCTGGGTGCCTTGTTGCCTGTAGGACTTGAGCTCAGTGAGCTTATGCAGAGCAGTGCTCGTGTTGGAAGTTAAACTTAGTCTTTAAAGAGTCTGCAAGATCAGCAAGGAGGATTTCAAGTTCCATTTGTGTCCATTTGGCACCTGCAGCCATTCCAAGGCAGACTGTGAAGTCTCCAGAACAGTTTGATGATGCAGTGCTAAAACAACTTTCTGCCAGTGCTGGTAACCTGCCATGGCTTGGCTGAACTACCTGTAGCTGAAGAACCACATATGAATTTGCATTTTCAGAGGGAATTTCCTGTGAAGTCTGAATGCACTTTTTTAGTGACAGCAGCCTATTCAAAACTGCCTTGGCTCACCTGAAACACTCTTGGCTTTCACTGAGTGTCCACGTTCACATTGTGGCTGTTGAAAAGTTATCAGAGAAGCTGTTCCATGTTTTCCAAGAAGCTGTTTTGAATTCTCCACTAAATACTAAGCAGAGCTCTTCTGTGCTGCCATTTTTGGTGAGGTTTCAGACGGTTTATTTTTGTGCTATGATGAATTTTAATAATTGCTATAAGTATGCTATTAGTCAAAATGAAGGAGAAAGAAACCCAATTATTAAACTAGACTGCTGTGACTGGAATCTATAGCTGATATATTAAAGCCCAACTGTCATGCTTAATAATTAACTCAACCCGCTGGCAATACTGGAAGAGAAAATGAACATTAATAATGAGTTAACTGATCATTATTTCTTTTCCCTCCTACCATTAGAACAATATCTTGCAGTATATCAATTGAACAATACAATAATTTTATATCATATACACTGTGTGCTTTCGCCAGTGCTTTGCTGCCTCCTGCTTTCCCAATACCACTTTTATGTAATTAATGCTTTTTTCCCAAGTCTTGCTTTGCTGCCTTGGGCTGTGCAAGGCCTGAGGGAGCCAGTACAGGGTGCAAATGTGACTCCAAATGCCCTGTTTGCACCTGAACCCAAGAGGAATGATGCACATCCACACTGACAGGTACCTACTTGTGAGGACTTTGTGAGCACTCTGAGGCTTCTAATTGAGATACTCACTCAGCACAGCCCACCCACCTGCTGCAGCCACAATCTTGGCTTTGCTGTGCAGTAAATGCCCCCAGGCTCAGCTGTGCTCCTCCGTCAGCGGGCTGGGAGCCAGTTCTCTGCACAGGGAGGCACCTGCCCACCCTGGAAGGTGTGCTGATGTCGCCTGCAAAGCCCCACCTTTGGAGTGGCTTCATGACCAAGATTTTCCCCAGATTATTTCAGAAACTTGGGGTCTTTCAGTGATAAATGTTCTTGTGGGGAGGATGGACAGGCTCTCGTTAAGCAGTGCCCTCCCTCACATGTCGGAGCAGCCTCAAGGGACTCATTTTAATTTGGATTTTATCTCTGCACCTCGGCAAGCTCTGCCAGCTTCATCATGCAGTCCTTGCAAAAACCACCATTTGGGCTCTGAACCTGCTGATATTTGCAAGGGAGTCTGAGAAGCAGTAGAAGCATTGCACAGATTCAGAGTACTAGCTGGTATTGCAGAGATGATGATTCCCTGTGTGTGTGGCAGAGGAGACCTACCCTCTGAAATGTTTTGAGGTCTTCAGCGCCCACCAGAGACCTTGGGATAAGCCAGATCCCTATGCACACTTACCTTTTTATTTGATTTTGGTTTTTATTTGAGGAGGAGCCCAAACTCTCCAAACAGAAACCCGGATTAATGACGTCAATAAGAGCTCATCAAACAGGGGGCAGTGCCCACAGCGTCCCCAGTGGGCTGCAGGCATTGATTTGTTTTGCCCTTGCTGCTCCTGATGAGGGGGCTGGCTTTGGACACAGCTGTGTTTGGGGGATGGCTGAACTTGGGAACACCTCTGTTTCTTCCCCATCCTCCACAGGGCAGCGTGTGCTTGGGCAGCAGCACTCACTCCCCACTGCTGGCCTGGGCTGTCCTTGCTCTGCTGTCCCCTGCAGACTGCGATGCTCTGCGAGAGCCCTTCCAACCCAAACCACTCTGGGATTCCCTCGTTCTGGGATTCCCACTGCACTCCCAGCTCCCTCCTGGTCTCCCAGTCCTGCCGGGAGCCACGCACGGCTCCGATGGCCGAGTGTGAGCATCTCCAGCCCGGCTGCAGAGCCCCAGGGCTGGGGATGTTGGCTCTAGGAGGGCAGAACTGCAGAGCCCCAGGGCTGGGGATGTTGGCTGTAGGAGGGCAGAGCTGCAGAGCCCCAGGGCTGGGGATGTTGGCTCTAGGAGGGCAGAGCTGCAGAGCCCCAGGGCTGGGGATGTTGGCACTAGGAGGGCAGAGCTGCAGAGCCCCAGGGCTGGGGATGTTGGCTCTAGGAGGGCAGAGCTGCGCTGGCTCCACAACCCTCAGCGACTGGGGCAGCTGAGTTCATTTTCTGGACGTTAAGCTCCAGCTCAGGGTTTCAGGTTATTCCAGGAAATCTCCCTGTGAGCTTGCCCCAGAGGTCAGCTGCTCCTGAGCACAAAAGCAGCAGGAAAACAACTTCCAGCCCTCACCTTGGTGCTGGCAATAAATTAAGTGATGAAATACCAGAAAAGCACCTATGAAAGAAGTGCTGCAACTTGAGAAGGAAAAATGAAGGAAATCCCTGGACTTAGGAGTTGGTTGTAGGACGGAGGAAGGAGGGAGTGCTGCTTTTGGATGTGAAAGAGACATCAAAGTATCTTTAGACTGAAAAGGGATAAACATTCTTTGTAAAGAAAACTTCCCTAAATCTGAAGTTAGCTGTGGCAATGGTGAGAGCAGCTTGGAGCAGTGACTCACTGCAAGGAGGGTATTTACTCACCCAGTTGCTTTAGATAAACCCCCCTGATGCCGACGTTATCTGACACTTCTCATTTTTCTATATTTAACAGGAACCAAAGTACAAGTCTCTACTCCAGGAACCATTGCCAAGGAGATGATTATTCATTAACTCTGGGTAAGGAAAAATGGGCTTAGCAACATCTAAGATCTCTGGGGGGAGTCTCTACATTAATTTCCTGTCAAATTCCTGTTGGTATTCCATGTAAGCATTCCTCCAAATTAATAATGCAAAATAACTAGAAAGTTGCAGAAACCCCAAGGCAAATATTGCAATTCTTATCCAGAATGGGTTTAATTGATATTGCTTTATGCATCCTTTGCCTCTGAAATGAGAACTATTTCTGGTGCTGTTACCTGAATAATTCACTGTGTACTTTCTGTAGAAACTATAGCTAAAGGACATTTTACCTCTCAATTAGAAATGGTGGAATAATAATTGCTAATCATCTGTTTGATTGATTTTCACCATCATTGTTGAGAATATTTCTTCTTAATAAATGCCTTCATTAATAGATCGGTGTCACAGAATATAAATAAATTATTTGGGATACTTCCCCCCCATCAGTCACTAAATACATTATTCTTGACTCTATCTATTCATTAAGCCAGCTGCATTCCATTAAGAAAACAATATAAACCATAGTTCAGGGAAAGGCTCTGAAATGCTTTAAAGACCCACAGGGAATATTTCTCTCATATCAACATTTTTATAGATACAATCTTTTAACCTGGAAACGCTGTGCCCTGGGTCTGATTTGCAGAAATCACCAGAACCTTTGGGATAAACAGCGTTGTGTGAGCAGAGCCCAGCTCTGCCTGGGACACAGAGGGGGCTGTGAGAGGGCAGGGATGCTGACATTGGGGTGTGCATGGGCTGTGGGGTCCCAAATAAGCACTTGGCTCTGTGGGGCCATGCTGAAGTGCCTTTGGTGCAGCACAGTGTGAGCACAGCCTTTTCTGAGGGAAGGCTCTGGGAACTTGGGCCATTAGGAAATGCACGAGGGCTGGGGCTGCTGTCTGTGCCTGCCCCAGAGCTGGGCTTCATCCTTTTACATTGAAATTCCCCTAATAACTGTACAGATTAATGACTCTTTGGCAGTAAGAGTTGAATGCAGTCCATGCCCATTGCTTAAATCTTGGGAGAATGTCTCACACTGGCAGCAGTCTCCTAGCACCCACCAAAGCACCCACCACCATTTTTCCCACAATTAACTGGGAAACCTTTGAGCATTTAACATTATCTCCTATAAATTCTCCACCTAATCATCCAAAGAGGAGCAAGTATCATTTTGATGTTTAAGCAGGAATAATCCCCTTTTCATTTCAAGAGTCTACTCCCTCGTTTTTATTCCTGTGACTAATTGATCATGCATTCCTTGCTGATAAATGCCCGTTAGTGTGGTTGGTGGCAGGAATTAATGAAACCATAAATTGCATGTAGTCTGTGGTGATTCTTCCCTTTGCAGTCTGTCTGGGAGACGAAATTCCTTGGCAGTGCAGTGTGTCAGGGGATGAGAATGCCTTTGTTCTGGGGAGAGCTGCAGCATCACAACCACTTCAAAGGTGGATAAAGAGTGAAGGGGGGTGAAAGCTCTGATCTGCTGAGCCTCCCTAGCACTGCAGTGCAATGGTGGAGGTGGGTGAGAGAGAATAAGGGTCAGATACCAGCCACGAAACAACCCAAACCCATGTGCCTCCAGGATCATCTAAATTCAGTTTAATTAGTTTAACCTGGTTGGAGATGATGGAAAAGAAGCAACAGTCCCATTAAAGAACAAACCTTGTCTTACAGCCATGGTTAGCAGCAGCAGAGAAGGGGCTGATTGATGGTGCCCTGGGCAGCTCCTGGGGGCCCTGGGGCTGGGGTAGGTCAGCCAAGAGGGGCTGAAGAGCACAGGATCCCATGGCTGTGAGGGGAAAAACAGAAAGGAAAAAGAATAAAGCAGAAAGGCCAAATCCACTCTTGCCTGGTAAGTGCAGTCTTGGCATCTCTAACACCACTTGGGGCTCCATGGAGTGTTGGCTGCCTGAACTTCCAGTGCTGTGTCACAGAATTGAAGGTGAGCTCCTGAAGGCATTTCCTGAACTACTAACTCAAAGGAAAGTACATAACTTTTTTTTTTTTTTGCTCATGAAGATTTTTCTCTTACATCTTTCTCATTCCCCAGGTACAATAGATCTAATGTAAAACTTGACAGGAACACGGAATATTGCCCAAAGGTAGTGGCTAGTGATGAAATACCATCCTGTGCCTTTTCCTCCCCAGAGATTTGCAGGTCAGACTGGTACACGTGTACACGGTGTGCTCTTACAAACTGCTGTGCTGCTTTGGGCTTATGTGGTGATGCTGGCTTTGCATTAAATTTTTAATGTGTTCTCTATGTAATTATGCTCTGTGTGGTATCTTGTTATTTCCAGCTTGGATTGCTTCAGTCATTTCAATGAACGTACTGAAGAAATTCTACTTACAACAGTCTTGAAAGATCTGGAGAGGCTTTTGCTCTTGCTAATGGATCCTGATACAATATCACATCTGAGACACAAATTCTGTCACTAGGCCAGTGTTCAAAATCAATGGGTGTTTAAAGAAGAGGCTATTCTGAGTCTGTGTCTCAGGAATATCAAATAACATTTCATAAACAGACAGCATTTCCAATTATAAGTTTATCCTGGGTCACTGCTTTTTAAAAGACCTTTTCTGGGATTGACAAACCAGGGAAAAGAGCAGCCAGTTGCCCAGAAAGGGCTGAGAGTTGGCTCTGCCAATCTGCTCGCCTTGGGGAGGCCACATTTACTTCATGGGTGCTTTATGGGGGGCTCAGGATATGCAATTCTTCCTCTTTTTTTTTTTTTTTTTTTTCCTGCTCAGGTTTTTTTAAGTTAAAATAGGAAGGTTTCTCCCAAATTTACTAAATCAGGATCAAAACTTAAACTCCAGCTGCTGGGAGAAGGGGGGGTTCTTCACACCTGAGAAGAAGTGGAGGGGTGAATTTCAGACATGTGCTGTGGGTCTGCTGCAATCCTCAGTTATTTTTGCCAGAGGACTTTGCTGACATGTTCATTTGATGATGATAACTCTTGGATGAGTTTCCCAAGCAACAAGGCAATGGCTGTGCTGCTTCCCACTCTCACTAAAGGCGAACTGGATACTTAAAGGATGACTAAAATACTTAGAATATGAACAAATGAATATGAACAAATACTTAGAATTTGTGAATACTAGTGAGAAAAGATTATTGGCGTAAATTAAAAAGGCAAATTAGCAGGACATTAAGGAAAAAGGAAGTGCAAGTTTTGTATTAGAAACATCTTCACAGATGGACATATGAGGCTGTGACAAAAACCAGTCAGAAGTTTCAAGAGATGAAACGCTGGATTAGTTGTTGTTAGGAGCCAAGGTTTGATAGCTAGTATGGGAATTTGGAAGACAAACTGGGGGTGTACTGTCAGCCCATTGTAGTGCTGGACTAAAAGGGCTCTTGATAGGTTTTTTTTTCAAAGTGAATAAAAGTGGGAGGCAAACTGGCTTGCCAAGAGGAATAGCTAGCAATTAATGAAAAATAGCTTTGCTCTTTGTAGGCTTTACAGATGCAAGGATGGGACAAACATTTCTTTGGTCCTGATTCAGCAGGTTCACGGGGGTCACACAATTCACAGCACAAAGCTCTGGCCTGACCTGCAGAGAGCGATCTGCTGGAGAGCCACGGGCCACAGGAAAGCCTTTGATCTCTGTGTGTGCCTGCCAGTTGGCCACTGCTGTGTCAGAAATGCCTCTGCTGCTAGTGGGGAATGTGAGTGTGATAAAGGGAATTTCAGAGCGTGCTGTATGCAGAGCCTCCGCTCCCTCCTGCCTCCAGAATGTTCTGTGGCTCCAGAACCAGCTGGAGGGTAACACTGCTCTGGACTCCTCCACACTCCACGTGGAGAAACGAGCAGAGCCAAGCTCAGAGACCCTCAGACGAGTTGGATTAAATCATTTATGGCCGCAGAATATTTCCTCTGGCTGTGTAAGGAGACTCTCATCATTTCCAGGGCTACCTCGGCTGCCTGCAGTGACAGTGGTGGCCGTGTGGTCCCAGCACTGCCCACAGTGGAGTCCAGCTTGCAGGGATGGACACCATGTGGTCAGCCTGCAGCAAGGAAGAGACAGGAAGGTGAATGTGCCCAGGATTTGCAGGGGGACATAAGGCTGAATGCCCTGAGTGCCTAAAATACATTTAAAAGTGCTTGTTTTGATGAGTTGGCCATACAGAGTTTCTCCAAGGAGCTGAGCAGTGAGGAAGAAGAGGTGCAAATCTGAAGGCCAAGAGGCTGAAGGTCTGACGAGGTCCCAGCACCCTCCCCAGGGCTGGAGCCTGGGAGCAGGAGCAGGAGATCCAAGGGATGTGCTCCCTGCCTGCAGCCAGGGACGGTGTGGGCAGCTCCTGTGTGCTGCTGGAGGGGAACGAGCTGAGGGGCACGGAGCATGAGGAGAGGGGTTGTTTTAGGGAAAGGAGAGTCTGAGCTCTCCTGGGGGCTGGAAGGGGTCCCAGAACAGCCCTGCTCAGCTGGGTGTGGAAGTGCCAGGGTGAGGAGCACAGCACATGGCACAGTGCTCTGGTCATGGCAGGAGCAGCTCTGGGAGTGAGGTCACTGAGCGAGTGCCACAGCCTGTTCTCTGCCTGCTCTCAGCCTGCTCTCAGCCTGTTCTCTGCCTGCTCTCTGCCTGTTCTCAGCCTGTTCTCAGCCTGTTCTGTGCCTGCTCTCAGCCTGCTCTCTGCCTGCTCTCAGCCTGCTCTCAGCCTGTTCTCTGCCTGCTCTCAGCCTGCTCTCAGCCTGTTCTCTGCCTGCTCTCAGCCTGCTCTCAGCCTGTTCTCTGCCTGTTCTCAGCCTGCTCTCAGCCTGTTCTCTGCCTGTTCACTGCCTGTTCTCTGCCTGCTCTCTGCCTGTTCTCAGCCTGCTCTCAGCCTGTTCTCAGCCTGCTCTCTGCCTGTTCTCAGCCTGCTCTCAGCCTGTTCTCAGCCTGCTCTCAGCCTGTTCTCAGCCTGCTCTCTGCCTGCTCTCAGCCTGTTCTCTGCCTGCTCTCTGCCTGCTCTCAGCCTGTTCTCTGCCTGTTCTCAGCCTGCTCTCAGCCTGCTCTCAGCCTGTTCTCTGCCTGTTCTCTGCCTGCTCTCTGCCTGCTCTCAGCCTGCTCTCAGCCTGTTCTCTGCCTGTTCTCTGCCTGCTCTCAGCCTGTTCTCAGCCTGTTCTCTGCCTGTTCTCAGCCTGTTCTCTGCCTGCTCTCTGCCTGCTCTCAGCCTGTTCTCTGCCTGTTCTCAGCCTGTTCTCTGCCTGCTCTCTGCCTGCTCTCAGCCTGTTCTCTGCCTGTTCTCTGCCTGTTCTCAGCCTGTTCTCTGCCTGCTCTCTGCCTGTTCTCTGCCTGTTCTCAGCCTGTTCTCTGCCTGTTCACTGCCTGTTCTTTGCCTGTTCTCTGCCCTACAACCACCTCTCCTCTCCAGTCAGCTCCCAGCAGCAGCCTGGGTTCTGGGATCTTGCACAGAGCTGCTTCCTTGGAAATAAGAACTCGACCTGACAGCCCTGGACTTAATAGAAGCCGGGAGTGTTCTGGTCAAGGACAAGTTACAGACACTTATGGGCGAGTGAAAAAGCGTTGGGGTTTATTTATTTGTTTATTTATTTATTAACTTATTGAGGTGAGTTGTTACTCTGTTTGCCAAACTGCCTTCCACTCTAAATTGGCCTTTTGGCTCTCCGTGACTGCTTACACCAAAGGACAGACAAGAAACCACTGCTGCCTGAAACCCCCCGGTGTTTGCAGTGAGGCACAAAACACCCCTACAGCATGGGTGAGGGGAGGATTGTACCCTGCAGCCTCAGTCCCAGCAGGAGCTGACCAGGAGCAGGGCACTGGGGGCAGAAGTGGAGGGCTGTGACAGGGGCAGCTCTGGATGTACAGACATGGGGAGAAGCACCAGGACATGGGGAGCAGCAGCATCATCCACATCCCCATGGTAGGGTCCCTCCCATCCAGTCTGCCAGGAATTCCTCCTCAGGCCCCAAGGGAGCAGTGAAAGGGGTTGGGAGTGACAGAACAAACCCTGCACCACATCCCTCCTGTGCAAAGGCCTCGGGGCTGTGCAGCCAGCAAGGCTCTGACAGCAGCAAACTCTGCTCTTCTCTTGCACAACAGCAGCGTTACCCACGAAGGAAGGCCCCAGCATTTGTGAAACCCAGTCCCAAGTTTCCAGGGTGCTGGAATGTCTTTCCATTGCACAACAGCATGGCGAGCTGCTCTGGCATGGGGATGGAGCAATTTTCTCTGCAGCTCTCCAGGAGCAGCATAAACCACATTTAGTTTTCACACCACATAAGGACTTATGGGAAATGTTGACATGGTTGTGTCTGTCTGTCGAGGGTACAACAGCAGCTTCAGCAATTTTTTGGCACAGCTCTTTAAAATCCAACTGTTTACCGACTTGTCATCTTTGTCTTACAGTAAAAAAAGGGTAATTTTGTTTTGCACTTCAGGGATCTATTCAGATAATCTCATCTCCTTAGTTATGAATAAAATGAGGTGTGATTTTCACATGTATATATTCAAACTGCAGCTACCAGCCTGTCCCTCATCTTACAGGAGCAGTGCCTCCAGCTCATATACTGATTTAATACTTTTATGGGTTTTTATAGCAATTTTCTTTCTATAACAGGTACAGAAATCTGAGCATACATTCCTCGATACTGTGTATTGCATTATAAACAGGAACTCATTTCTCTGGGCATTAAATTGAGTTTACAAAACAATGTTCTTACTGCAGCCAGGACTGCCAAGCAAAATATTTGTGTATTTACTGCTCTGACAGCCTGGCAGTTGGATAGGGTGGGTGGTAGCAGAGCCACAGCATTTACCTTTGTTAAGCAGCAAGGGCTTGAAAGAGGATTTTATACATTAAAAACCTAGAAAGGGTCAAGAAGAGATGGCTGAGGCTCGGGGTGATAAATGTCTGAGAGACTTACTATAGGAACTTGGATAGAATTAGAGAAAAACCAAAAATTCAGATCAGCCTCCAAGATAAAATCCTTGGGGAGTGGTGCAGAGGCTGGAAAGTGAGACTGGGGCTAAAGCAGGGAAACGAGAGAACCAAACAAAGCCTTTGGTTTTCCTCTGTCACAGCTTTTGCCTTTTATCCAGTCACTCTAAATAACTGTGGATAATCTAACAGTGATGCTGCAATTCTAATAATCACCTGAATTTTCATGTGAAATAGTTTCTGGTTTCCATTGCTGAACAAAAAACATGTTTAAAAACCATTTAAGTTTATTTAAAGCCCTGCCTAGTTTCTGAAGGTGCACATTTGATGGAGGTACAATTCCAGTCCATGGTGGTTGCCCAGCCCTTGCCCTGTCCTCTCCTGCCTCCCAACAATTCAGCCCCAAGAGTTTCAGGAGACAGAGTTTGGGGTGGATTTCATTAGGCAGAAGGGCTAAGGGAGGTTTTTCTACAGATCTTTACAGCGAGGGTATGTCCAGGAAGAAATCCAGCTTGCCTTTGTGATCCCAGATTTGGGGTTGTAGTCTTAGCAATAAATTTAAAAAAAAAAAAAAAAGAAAAAAAATTTCTCTGTGAACTGCACATACATTATCATTTCCTGTGGATTTCCAGGGCATTATCAAACTCCAGCAGGCCAGCTGCCCAGTGTCCAGCTGGAACTGCACTGGGAAAAAGCAGTCACTGGCAGGAGTTTGGAGCTGAACCAAAGGCTCTGTGCACAATGGGCCCTGTGGAATCAGGTGCTGTGCAGCCCCAGCTTTGTGTCTTCCACCCCCGAGGCTGGGCAGTGCCAGGGTAAGTATTGCATGGAAAACTTCTTGGAAAATCACAGATACATCTGAAAAGGCCCGAAGTTACCCATTATCTTGGAAACACCCATACAAATTCACACAGTCACTGCTGGTGTCCTCAGCACAGCATGTCAGTAATTCCTGACACCACAGTAATGGTTGTGAAGGGAAAGGGAGGTGCAGATGAACTGGGCAGTGTTCAGTCCTTGGCTGCTCGCTCCTGGCAGGTCATGGCTCTGCTTTTCTGGTTAATGCAGAAAAAGAAGAATGCAGAAGAAAGCACATCAGACCCTAGAACTCAAATACCTGCTGCCATCCTCCTGGTGAGAGCCCTGCAGCTTTCTGGAAGCTGCCTGCACTGCCCCACAACCACATTAACACCCTGGGGAGGGCACCCAGCTCACAGACACTGCGAGTGAGGCACACTGCTGAGTGTCATCCCACCAAAAATCAGCAGAGGCAAGACAAAACATGCAGCTCGTTAAGTAACCCCATATGATCTTCTGAGTTCCAAAACCTCTTCAAGTCTGATAAATTCTGACCAGGAGGAGGTTTGCAGTTAAAAGGAATCCTGTGGTTTGACAGAGCAGAAGCAAGCAGGGCTGGAAATTCCCAGGCAGGGCTGTACTGCACAGGCAGCTGGTGCCTGAGGATGCTGCTGCAGAGACGGTGTCCATGTGCCTGTGGACAGCTCTCTGGGACAAAGTTTCATTGCAAGTTCTAAATCAATGCAAAACACTGGTGTGAGTGAGTTTCAGAGGCCGTGCAGCCTCCCAGGGGTGAATGTGTGTGCCACAGATGCCTGCTGAGGATCCCTCCTCTCATGCTCTGGGTGAGCCTGGCAGGGACCAGGATGGCCTCGGCTGCTCCAGCCACAGCCACTGCTTGCTCAGATGGGCACGTGCCACTTCCAGTACTCCGTGGGTATCCCTGAAATTAGGTGTTTGGAAAAACTTGATAATACGAGAGTATACTGGAACATTTCTTGGATCGGGCTGCTGCATTACTCATGCATCATTAATTCTCCAAATATTAAGGGAACATTTCCTAATATTGGGCCGTAGTCCTTTAAAGAGATAGAGAACAGCTTGCTCAGGTTAAAGCACGATGCCAAACGCCCTTGGCCAGGCAGCTGCAGCACAGGAGGGGAGGGAGGAGCCCCAGGTGGGGCTGCTGGTGCAGGGGAGCCAGGCTGTGCTCACACAGGTTCCTGTTCCACACTGCTGGATGTGTGCAGGTTTTACCAGCCCCCAGCTGCAGTATCTCATTGTTAGTGCTCACATTGCCTCACTCCCAGGCAGGATCCTCTCTTGTCACAGCAGACCAATTTAATGCTCTTTTTGGCGTTCCATCTATAACTAAAACCACTGCTAGCTTTGCCTGTGAGCCCCAGTTTGCAGAGAGCACAGCCACAGCACTGATGGCCTTGGGAATGCAGAGTCATCACCTCTGCTTTTTAGTTGCTGCCACTCCAGTGAGATTCTCCTCTTTTTCCAGGCTTAGGCCAGGCCCTGGCACTTTCACTGCATTTGTTGCTGCCACGCCAGGAGCACAAACAGAATGTCAAGTGAGCCTCGTTTCCTCTCTGCTCTATGTTGGTCCATAATGATGCTACCCACTGCTTTACTGCTCGTGTCCCAGCTCCTGTGAAACTGATAGTTGTGCATAACGCTTCAGAGCTGAGAGGAGTTGGGATGATGTCGGCAACCAGCTGCTTTATTCAGTTATTTTTCTGGATGGGTGAAGCTATCCCCTGCATTTTAAGGTCGTCTACTAAGATGGAATGTGGAATTGGTAAATGACAGAAGAAGGGACCCCAGGGAGAGGCTGCTCTGAGCTCAGCATGCGTTCCCACTGCCAGCACTGTGTAATATTTCATGGCTTTCTGCAGTTTTCAGATGCTTTTTAGGTAGATACCTATTTAATTACAGCCCTAGATGGACATGGAAAGCAACAAAAATGGCAAGGGCCATGTATGCAATGAGGGGAAATCAGCTAAAGGTGACCTGCAGTGCCTGGGAGGCTGGAGGTCTGTGGCACGTGGCCTGCCAGGAGCTGCCTGCTTCCCACAGGGCCCCTGGGAAAAGTGGAGGCCTTTGGGATCTGCTTAGGATGGAGCCAGTGATGGATGCAAACCCAGCCATCCCTGTGAGGGAGTGCTCAGAATTCTGCTTTGTCTGCCTGAGCTACATGGAAATGGGTCTCTGAGCATCCCCCAGCTCCCAAGGGACTGCAGACTCCTGTGAGCTCGAGCAGCCTGAGAGCTGGTGGGGCCTCTGGTGTGGGAGATGCAGAAGCAGGAGGGAGTGAGGAGTAGGGCAGGTTGGATAAGCCACGTAATCCCTGGGCCCCAGGGACATTCCTGCTGCAGCAGAGTCAATTTTGCTGTAAAAACTTAGCATGTTCATTTGCCCTTGCATGTAGAAGACTTTAGTTTGGAGAGCACCTTTTTTCTTTTTTCTTTTCTTTTTAAAATACATTTTAGTGGAATTACTTATTATAGATATCCCTGCTGGCTGTATGCAGAAATCTGAAAGGAAACAGTATTTCTGCTTTTGGGAGCTGATGGCTCTTTGTCATGGCACTGATTTCTTGAAACACAACCAATTTTCTATTTAATCCTTCTCATGTGTTATTTCTCTTTATGTTGCGAAGTTGTTCTTTATGGAAATGATGCTCTCGTGTATCACGTACAAAGCAGACTTTAAATCAGAAGATAATTTTGGTGGCTTACCAGGTGGCATTTGGGAGGTACAATGAGGGCAGGTGAAAATCCAGAAAGCCTCAGTGGCAGGGGCTTTGTGGAGCTTTTGAACCAGCTCTCCATCACTGCAACCTGCTGCACAGTTAAAGCTTGTCAGCAGCAACAGAGCTGCAGAAAGATAAGGTGAGAGACTTCAGTGTGAAATCTGAAGGTGGGGGGGAAGGCTGTTCAGCACCACTTGATGAGCCAGGAAATTCAGTTGCTGCAGTTTTCAACAATTTTCTCATCTCTGGCATGTCAGGTGGGTGTTAATGCTTCCAAGTCATTTCCACCTCAGGGATTTGCTCTGAGGAAGGAGAAGAAGAAGCCTGTGACAGCAGCCACAGGCAGGTGTCAGGCAGCAGAGGGACAGCAGGCACCAGGCAGTGCAGGATGGTGCTGGGAGGGTCCTCTGGATCCATCTTCACCCAGGCTGCACCAGAGGTGAGAGGAGAAATACAAACAGCGATGGAAGCAGTAAAGGAAACAATTTACACGGAAGGCCAAAGCTGCTTTATTGTTTTTATCAGTTGGATTAGGGTGAAAGATGAGGTCTGCTCGGAGTGTTCCTGCAAACCCCGCACAGGTCTGTGGCTGTGGCTACAAGGCTCAGCACACCACCCAGGCTGCCGAGCCTGCCAGAGCTCAAGGACAGCGTGGGCAGTGCTCTCTGGCACGAGGTGGGAATCCTGGGGCTCCTGTGCAGGGCCAGGGGCTGGACTGGACATTGGTTGTGTGTCCCTTCCAGCCCAGGGTACTTTATGACTCTCTGCCTCAGTAGGTGGTGAATTACCCACGTATTTCCTGGGCCTGTGGGCCCAGGCTGGAGTGTTAAATGGCTGTGGCACCACCTCCTCAGCAAAGACAGCTGCTTCGTTTCCTCAGTTGCTTTTCCAAGCAGCACTTCTTCCTTTCCCACCTTCCCTCTGCGGGCTCCAAGGCTGTTGAACATATCTAAGCACACAGTTTTTAATGTGTCCCAGGAGCTGGCTTATTCATTTAATGATTTTATGTATCTCTCTTTATGTAGCTTTTTTCCTTCAGGGAAGAGGTAAAATATCTGCTGCTCTGTCACTATCAGAGGCATGGTCCTGTGGAACTCACCGAGGGGATGAGGGAACCTGCAGAGATTTGAAGGGAAAAATGGAGCTGAAAGCAAAGCTAGAGGTGGCCATGGGACCTACAGAGTTACTGCCCTGGGGCTGCCCTGGGCTTCAGGGAAGCATCTGGGACAACCCATGGCCCCTGGGGCAGCGGGCAGCCCATGCCTGGGTGAAGCTGGGGAGGCTGCTCCTCCCTCCCCTCTGCCTTTTGCCCCGGTGCTGGAGCAGGACCTGTGATCTCACCCAGCAGGAGGGGTGTTGGTTTCTGTGTGCCCCATTGGACCTGACACAACCCACCCAGAGCATGAAAGCCTGGAGGCTACAAGTCCTGAGTCACCTCCAGGAAATGCTTCCCTCTCCGAAGCCTCTGCCTGGCAGGAGGGTTCCACATCTGACCTGCAAAGAGCAAAACGAAGATGATCATCACCTACAATTTCTTTGGGATCAGTGAGCTGCCAGTCAGGTTAGCTATGATGTGGATAATTCTGAATAACAACACAGTTCACCTGGCACCCCCTGTCCCGCAGCTGAGAAGTGCCAGCAAGGATGAAGGATAAATAAGTGCGTCATGGAGCTAATGAGACCCATATGCTTGTGCAGTCAAATAAAAGTGAACTAAATGCGTGGAAGAGCCAAAAAGCAGATGAATGAACCACGACAGACAGAAATCATGTTTAAAATGCAAATATTGATATTTCTCACGCTTTTTCCCCGTATGTAAATCACATCTAAGTGAGGCGTCTGCTACAAGAGAACAGATTTTGCCTTTGAGCTCACGCAAATGAAGCAAACCCAACTTGAGAGAATACCTAGAGGCTGCTGTGATTACTGGAGACCACAGACAGTTGGGAGTCACAAACCACACTTGCCATCGTGATGGATGCTGAGCCTGAAAGCCATTTATATGCAAATCTGATTGGAGAGGTTTTTTTCCTAAAAATTCAAACCACACATTTTTCTCCTGGGATCAAACTGCAAATCTTGGACTTGGGGAATCCTGAAATAGTTGCAGTCAGAAAGCACTTCAGTACCAGAGAAATTATCCTCTTTCTTCTGTTTCCATGTTACTTGTACAGAAGAAGAGAAAACAGAAAAGAGAAACAAACCACCAGAATTAATGAGCTCGCTATTATTTTTCAGTAAAGGTGTAACTCAGGGAGAATTTTCCTTCCTTTGTGAAAGGTTTGGGCTGTTTGTTGCAATTCACTTGCTCTCTATTGCTGCTGGAGCTGACATTTATTGCTTTGCAGGTCTGAAGGATCAGCCCACCTTTCTCCACCAGTGACATAATTCAGCTGGGCAAATTATGTCCTATATATACTGCTGGCAGAGGGCTGCGAGCTCCTGGGAAAATGTGCCCAAGTCCCTCTCGTTCCCTCTGAACGTGCTGCTCGGGGTGTACGGAGCTCCTGCTGGATTTGTGAGGGTGGAGCAGCCCCTGTGCCTGCGGGGAGGCTGCCACTGCACCCAGCACGGTTGTGGCAGCACAGGCTCCTGGGTGCTGCTGTTTGTGATTAAGCGACTGAATTGTGACTTTGGGGCCAACAGACAGGCTTCAAGGGCTCTTCCAACCCCGAACATTCTGTGATTCTGCAGTCTATCACATGCTTGGGTTACAGGAGCAAGCTGAGGGTACTAAATAATGTTTGGCTCAAGGGCAGTCAGATGTGTTTGCTTACCTGCTTTTCTTGTCATTTATATGTATTTTTGCCGATATCCTTTTTTTTTTCTGACCACCCTTTCAGGGAACAGAAAGAAAAGAGACACCCTTTTCCCTGTCTTCCTTTTGGACTACCTTCCTGAAAGGCAAAAATCTGTGAACACCCACCAGATTCAGTTCCAGTGCGAGTGCCCTCTCAGCCGGAGGGCTGAACTGGACAGCAGTGTGGACACACTGTCAGAAACAGTGCACCCACAGCAGCAGAAGATGGAAGTGTTTGGAAAAGACTTTTGTGGGTTTCAACCGAGCAGAGATTTTCACAAAGCACAGTTTCAGGCTGGTAGCCCAGCCTTTAGAGACTGCCTGCGTGTTGAAGTGGCTTTAAAGCTGTGAAACAATGATAACTGAACCCAAAATGGAGAAATTGAGTGTAGAAAGAGCTGTGCTGGTTAGCACCAGCCAGGGATTTGGCTCCCAGCTTCTCGGTATTATCTGATGACACAAGTTGTTGTTGTGGGCTGTGTTTGTTTTGTTTCTATCTCTGCTGTTCTGGGATTTGACCACATTGCAACATCTCCAGCTTGGTGCCTGTGGAGGGCCTGCTGCAAAAGGCTCCTTGTGGTCCACAGTGCTCCTCTAATCACTGAAATATGCCCCAGCACTTGGGATTAGGGAGGGTGCTCCAAGGGTGACGTAAGTGCTGCTTATCAGACACTCCTTGCAGAAGTGTGGCACTATCCTGAGCTGGCATCAGCTGACAGCCGATTACAGACCGCTAATGACAACTTCCTTCCCTCAGATCATATTGTAAATGCATTAATAGATCACAACAGTTGCTCCTATCTTGCTTAGCAGGTGAAAGGAAATCCCTCTCCTCCAGACTGAGTGAATTGAGATGGGAGTGTCACTCCTGCTTCTCGAGGACCACAGCAAAGGCTTTTTTTATGGTTCGAGGTAGAGGAGAGTAGCTGCATTTTCCTGTTTCTTCTCACGCACCAGAAAGGTTCCATTTGGGAGCTCATATTAACCAGCCTCATGAAGTGCACCATATGTTTTAAGCTTTTTTAATTACTGTAGCCTTTACAGCCTCAGCTAAATGTCATCCTTAGTGCTTTGTTTTACAATTAAATCTCTCCTTTGGGGAGATCCTAAAATCTTTTTCTCTCATCATCTGTGAAGTGTAAAGGAGAACTGCAAATTTACATTACTCTAGGCAAACAGCAGTTTTGTTTGGAAAACAAACTTTATTATTATAGCAAGATGCTTTTTATTAAATGCTGTGTTGATGCCACATAACAAGAATATAGGTGATAAAGGATATTTTTGCTCCCTCTTCAGTGCCTTGCATAAGGCAAAGTGTTGGTTTATTACTTGAAGATAAAGGTCTACACAAAATAAAAAAAAAAGCCAATATCAGCTCAGGTCTCCACACATTCTAAAGATCTCAGTGCTAAAAGGATGAATTTACATCTCGAGCAGACTGTTGGTAATTGCTGAAGGACTCGAATCTATTCACAGCTCTCTCCCACTCCTCAAACCCACACACTCTTTCTGCAAAGTGCTTTGCACACAGACAAATCTCATTAAAATAAAAAATTTAAAAAATCCTTAACTAACAGCAAGGTTCAGTGTAGCCCTTCTGAGCCTCCTGTGGAAGTTCCACTGGAACACTTCTTACTGCAAAGTTCCTGGGTGCAGGGATGGGAATGTCCCTTCCCTTGGCTCCCAAGGGTCTCTGAGCTGGTTCCCAGCACTGAGTGAGCATCAGAGCTCCCCTGTACGGTAGAGAAGGGATTTGCCCACGCCTGGAGAGCATCCCCTCAGCTGGGATGGAGGGTGCTGGCCCTGGGATGGCTTCATCTGGGACCCTGAGGAGCTGTGACTGCTCTCATCACAAATGTCACCTGGCTTTCTGCTCCTGGCAGTAATTCCTAACTATGTTTTGGGCTACTTTATGTGGATAATGCTGAAGAGGGAAATACTCATTGTCTTTTCCAGTTTCTCTGCAAGTGGTGCTGATCTGTCACAGAAGCATTAGCATTGCAGTTTGGGGGAAAATCAGTTTAATTCATTGCTGATTAAAATAGAGGTGGTCAGGAGCAGAAACATAAAACACCCTCCTTGCCCCTCCTCTCTCCTGGGTGTCAGTGGGCTGTTTCTGACACTTCTTTCCTCACAGCCCTGTGGCTTTTTAACCCTTCTGTGCTCCCTGAGCCCAGCAGTGCTGCAGCCTCCCCGAGGGGCTGAGCAGAACCCGCCTGGCCCCTGTCCCAGGCAGGCCATGCTCTCCCACTGCTCTTACTTTATATATAGCAGGTGCTGGAAATACAATTCCTTCATCTCAGGAGGCTGTGCCCTGCCTTGTCCCTTTCTCCATGCCTGGAGCTGCCCCGTGGTGAGAAGCTCATGAGCTCTGGGCAGAAATTCCTCCCTCCTGAGGTGGCTTCTCCCTTCAGTCATCATCCCTGCTCCCCTACCCTGAGGCAAGGCACTTCTCGAGGGCCCCCCAGCTCACCCAGGTGTACCCCAGGGAGCCCACACCCCACATGGCTGCCCCAGAGGGGCTGGGGTGGGAGGAAAACCCTCCTGCACAGGGTGCCCCCGAGGGGTCACCCTTGGCAGCCACAGTCCCCTCTCCTCCTTGGGTCAAATTCGGGTAAAATGAGATGCCCCTTCCCTCTCTGAGAGCAGTGTTTGCACAGGGCTCAGCTGGGACTGCAGCATCTTCCTCACCCCTGTGCCAGGACATGGGGCCACGTGGAACTGCTCCACCAGAGCTTGGAGGCAACACAAGAAGTGTCTGTCCTGATGAGCAGCTCCCACAGGGCTTTGGTAATCCCAGCTTTCAGATCTCACCTTAAGGACAACAAAAACCCAACAATAAACAAACACAATTTCCTCTATGACCCCTTTTTTTCCCCAGAGATGTTCATGGCTGGAGACCACCGGAGTGGGACCTGGGGGCAGCAGGGATCTGCCCACTGCTGCCTGAACACCTCTTCAGAGCAGCACTTCCCCAGAAACTGCAACGTGCTGGGGAAACAGACTGGGCTGTTGCAGGCCAGACCCTCACTGCGGGCTTTTTTTCTATTTATTTATTTTTTCCTTCTGACGGTTATAACACTAATGGGCCACATTTTTCATTCCCTTTGGCATTTTTAACGAGAAACAGGGATATAGGAATATCCCTAAACAGTTTACATGTGTGTTCTGGATCTCAGAGTAAACACCCAGCCAAATTTCAGGAGGGGAACTGGAGCCAGCTGTGACAGGGGCGTTGCTGCTGTTTTATAGGGCCAGTGATTCTCTTCAGAAGTGATGGGAGCCATGTCCAAGGCGATTGTGGGTTGGCCTTTGAGCCCGAAGGAGCCAGGGCTGTATAGTGTTACAGCCCTGTTATTTTCCTGCACAGCAGCATCCATAAATTCAGCAAGGAAGTGTGTGCTGGATGTGGATGCCTACTGCATGGAGCCAGCCCCAATGCTGCAGTTTCGGCTACGGTGGAAAAAACGAAACATTGCAGTTGGGTTTTCCAGAGCAGGTAACATTAGGAGTCGTTTTTAACTTTGAACGGAGATGATTTTGTGTGAGCTGGGCATGTTTGTGCAGGATGAGATGTCCAAATAGTCCCTGTGAGGCTCCTGAGCTGGTTTTGTTCAGAACTTGGCTGGCTGTGTGTCTGTGCTGCCCAACAACAGGGATGTTTGCCTCGTGAGATGATAACTTTCACATGTTGTTAGAGACCCATCACGGCACAAGTCAGAACTAACCAGCTCACATGGCCTTCAGCTTTCCAAGATTTAATCATCAGGTTTCCAGGCTGGTTCCAGTTTTTATGAGCTCCACACCTTACCCAATTTGCAAAGCCTCTAATGTGAGGCCTTCCTTCTGGCTGGAGCAGAGAGCTTGGTCAGCCAGCATTTGGTGGCTGTCACCCGTCTTCCACAGCAGCCAAAACACAGTTTTACTTTCTGCTTTGCATCATCTGCATTTTAAAAGAAGTGAGGCAGTAGCAATGACAACAACTGCATATTCCATAACAGTGCTTTAGTTTCTGTCCCAGTTGGTTTATTTTAACAGAAGACTGGTTTTCTGTGGAAGGGGCGCTGTGAGCCTGTGGCTGGGATAGCAGGCAGCATCAAAGAGCAGCTTGTGCACGGGGAAACTCTGTGACATCTGGGGAAACAGCCATTCTGGTGGTTTATTTGTGTAGTAGGTATTTATTACCATCGCAGGATGTTACTTGGGCTCAGACCCTGCATTCTTGGCCTCAGGGCAAACGTTTTTATTTAAGCCATTCACCAGAGGAAAACAATGATCTGTGACGAGTAAGTGTAAGGTTTTATGTGCTCCTTTGTCGAATGGGACCTTGCTGTACCTTGCAGCTTGCCAACGACCCACACTCAATGGCAATGGGTCTCTGCCTGTGTGGGCTGAGCTGGAAGCCTCTCATCAGCAGTGACAGTCCCTCCTTTGTCCCGTGTGGCACCTGGCTGGGCTTTCAGCAGGCTCCTCATAAACACTCAGCTGATGCTCAGGACAGACTCGTGTGTGTGAGTTCGGAGCAGTGCCTAGTGTTGGAGTGGGTGAGCCTCTGTTAACAAGGGGATGTGAAAGTGCTGCTGGGGTCTGAGATCCTGCTGGACAGCAGGGAACTGTGGGAGGCTCAAGCAGTGTTTCCCTCTGTGTTTGTGAGTACTGGAGATGAGACAGAGCCAGTCCCGCTGAAGATTCGAGTGGTTTTGAAGGGCTGATGTTTGTGGCAATTCTCTGGTGGTTCAGTGAGCGGGCAAAGGCAGCAGGTAACTCCAGACGGCAAAGCAGAGCTTGGGGGATGAGACTTCCCATGCAGTGAAATGCAGAAACAGCAGATGGAAATCATACCTCACCTCAGGGATGAAAACACAATGCACTCATTTTGGGTGGGTAATGGAGCGTGTTACAGGGGAGGCGAACTTGCAGCTGGAATCTAGGTGGGAATATCCAGGCCCAGAATGATACCTCTACAAATTTCCCTGTGCTTGCTGTCTTCTCTTCCTCCTTTCTGTATCCCCTCTGGCTCTCCCACGGAGTCTCTCCTGTGTGCTCTGCCCTGCGTACCCAGCACTGCCAGTGCAGTGCTGGCAGATCTCTGCACCCACAGAGGATCCTGCTGAGGAGCAGAGCTGGACATGGGTGCAAAAAACCACATGAAAAGAGCCCACACAGAAAGAGCCCGTGGGCTCTGGGTCCTGGGTGGCAACCTTAAATGGTTGTAAAGTTGTGCTGAAATGGCTTTTCAATACTTGATCCTTCCCAAATTAGGAGCATGTTTCAGAATCACAATGGAGCTCATGACTCTGAGGGTGGCTTCACAGGATGCAGCCTGCTGGCGGTCACTCTTATCTGGGATATTTTTGTTTACAACCTGCATGTAACGTGCTGTGGCAAATCTAAAGAGGATTTTGACAGTCTGCATTAGTCAGCTTATCCACCGGGGAGAGAACTAGAGCTTCTTCTGTTCTTTGAAAACTTTCAAGGTCAATACTGAACAGTTTCAAAAGAGAAAACAGTAAGAAGAAACTCGTTGTTTCAGTTGTATCTTCAACTTCCCCACTCTCAAAATGTTCAGGTACAGAGGATCCAGTGAGAGGAACTGGGATGGCCAGGAGGAAATGGGAGATACCAGCAGGGGTGACTGGGGGAAAACACCACTCTCTGCCTGCTCACTGCACACCTGTGTCAGATCTGAGCCTCTGGTGCGTATTTGGAAACCAGTCCAAGCTAAAGTGTGTCTGACATGCTTGGTTTGGGTTGAGCAGTTTCAAATCAGGTTCCAAGATAAAGATAAGTTTCCTGCTATTTCCCTTGAAGAGCCTTTTGATGTTAGATTTGGGTACGTTTCTCAGGCACTGGCAGTGAAATGTCAGAATCTGAAAGAATACTTTATCAAATGCTGCTCATAAGTGCTCTTGCCTTGCCAGTGCATTAAATTAATGGCAAGTCACTGTCAGGCACACTTGCTCCTGGCTTGAAGAATTAGGCTTTACTCTGTTTTACATGTACGACCTTATTTCCTCCCAGGGCACTCAATGGGTATAGCAGAGAGTGAATGTGACCAAACACCTGCAGAAAAATTGGCTGATGATAAGGAAAGGGAGATGCTGTTTCCCTCCTAAACTGCTGGAGTGGGTAATTCTCACACTGCAGGAATCTTCTGTGTGTTGCTGCTTTAACTTTTCCCTTTATGAGTTCTGCTGTGCAGGTCCCAGCAAACCTTTACAAGTCCTGGTGATCAGAAATCCCCAGAATGGTGTGAACTTTTCTCCATGGGCTCAGAGTAGAGGTAGACTGTAAACTGATTTGTTTGGATTGAGCTACTCTATTTCCTCTTGTAGGAAATGTGCTAGAACAGTGACTCTCTGGTATTTCAAAGCAGCATCATCTGCTGAAGGCTTTTCCTGTGTGAGCTCTGCATTTCTTGATTCTCAACCATACACTGCACTGAAAGGCGTGCTGTGGAGTGGTCTGACTTTGGCCAAGGAGGCATTGTTTTCTGTTGCTTTGTGACATCTTTCCAAATTCTGAAAAACTGTGGTTGGGTGAGGACACGCAAATAAATATTTCAGTCTGGGTCTGCTCTGCTCCATGGCTGTTCAACCAGGGTAGCAGCACTTTAAAGTGGGAATGCTGGAGCCATGTGGAAGGGAGAGTCATGGAAGAGATGTGGCAAAAGAGTTCCTACAATTTACAGGGGCAGGGGACACTGGTGGTGTCGTCCCCACTGGTCTGCAATTAGGAAATTGTTGCTAAGGAAGCACTAGAGACTTTTTTGTTTTAATCTTAGCTCTGGAATTTTAAAATGGCACATCTCTCTTCTGGTTTGGTTCCTCTTCTTTGGGGCTTTTATTTGGAAAATAAGTTGTTCCTAAGTGGGTCAAGGATTAACCACCCCACATCCAGAGGCTTCTCTGTGCTCTGGTTCTCTGCCTGTCTCTTGGTAGGAGGCAGTGCTACCCTCCCCCCTTTGGTGCACAGTGCAGAGCTCAGAGCTTCAGGAGTGTTGGAGATGCAAAGAAAGGGCTGAATTCAAGTCCAAACTTTTCTCCTGAAGTCAGACTTCCAAGGAGTTTTGCTTTCCAAAGCTAGTCCCTGAGTGGGTATGTGCTTATCCCACCCATGAGCATGGCTGCCCTGTCTTTGTGTGGATTCACACGACCTGCTGTATCCTTTCAGTCCCCAGACAATGCTGTCAGTTTTCTTTCATTCAGAAATGATGGATATTTCCATTTAGCCTCACTTCATTAAATCCTGGATGTATTAGTTCTTCAGTGTCACTTGAAGTCAAAGCAAAATATTTTAAGTGATCTTAGTTTGTTAAAAATACGGCTCAGAAAGAGAGTGATTTTTTTACTTGGATAAATTGAGTGAAAGCAAGGCCAAGACTGAGACCCTGCACGTGACTTCCCCACACCTCTCCCCTACTAAGGTGCTCCAACAAACCTCAAGGGTCAAACCACAGGGTCATCTCCACAGAGGTAGAGAGAAATCAGAGTCCTCTGGTCTTCCTATGCTTTCATTTTTTTCTCCAGATGAAATTCAAGACTGTGTAGGAACATTTTGGGAGGGCTGACTGTTTGCTTACAAAGTAAATAGCCTTTTTCTCTCTGGCTACAGTTACACAATGATTCTGTGTAGTGGGTCCATCCCTCGGGGTGTCCAGCAGCAATCGGCAGGACCCTCCCCACATACACTGCAGCATCACACAATGAGACAGCCCCACTTTCCCAAGCACTGGCTGCGTTGGACACAGGATACCACATTTCAGAAGTAGAAACACTTACCCTGCCACTTTCCCCTAATTGTATGCACATTTTGTCTGTGCAGACTCCACTCTTGCCTGTGAATGGAGTTGAGAGCCAGGGCCAGCTCCAAAGTTTCTTCACAACATTGCACTTTTAGTGTCATACGTTGGGCCAGGCTGAGTTTGCGGTGAGGAAGAGGAGGAGGAGGAAGGTGACCAAGCACTGTAGGGAGCTACCACCTCTGATTGTAGCAGCAGATTGTGCTGCATCCCTTGGTTGCTGGGAAAGGCAGAGCTGGCAGCCAGGCCGTGGATGCTCTGGTGCCTCCCCAGCTGTTTCCAGCTGTGCCCATGGCTCGGACCAGGGGCTGGCTGGTGCTGCAGAGCTGTGTGGCTGCAGGATGGATGGGTGACCTTGGTGGGACACTGCCATGCTCCTGCCCTTCTTCCCTGCAGGTTTGGGCAGAGCTGTCTTGCCAACAGCTCCAGTGAGCATCGAACGGGGTTCTTCCCACAACCAAATGCCTGAGAGGATGGAGGATGTAAAAACATCCCAGCCGTGTCTCTCAGTGCTGCCCGCCCCAGGGACAGAGTTTCGGGTCTGGCCTCACAGCCAGGCTGGAAACTGCTTGTGCTGAGGGGACAGAAGTGCAGGGGGAAGCCGAGCCTGGTGCCCAGAGAGGTCCCAGAGCTGCCGGGGCAGGACAAGAGGCTCCCTGTGAGCGAGCCCCCCGAGCTCACAAGTGCATCTGGCAGGGAGCACAGCCGGGTTATTCCCGGGACCCTCCGAGGAGGGATGCTTTCCCGATGACATAGTGTTTGTTGCAGCCACTTCGTGCGTCCCAGGGACTTGTCTCTAATTTATCCCGGGATGGGTTTCTATAAACAGTCGCTATTGTCATACGGCAGCCGGACCCTCTCGCTGAACACATCGGGATCCCATCACCAAATGCTTCCCTGAGAGCGAGGTGAGTTTGGGGCTCCTTAGATCTCAGTGGGTAGCTGCGGGACAAAAAGAAATGCTGAGAATCCCTTCCTGTAGCACAGTTTCGAAGCCACCTTTGGCCGGCAGAGCGGGGTTCACCTGGGCAGAGCCGGAGGCGAGGCCCCTCGGCCGCAGGGCAGGCGCGGCGCTCACCTCTCACCCCCGGCTTTTCCTTTTTTCCCTTGTAGCCGCGGTCCCCAGGAGTTCCTCTGCGGGCAGCTCGGCTCCCCGTGATCGGCCCCCACAGCCCCATCCCGCTGTCCCGCCGCCTGCCCGCGGCTGCAGGGCTCCGGGGCTCCCCGCCCGGCCGGTGTCAGGTTGGACAAACCCCCCGGCGCCGCTCGGCCCCGCCGCAGCTTTCCGGCCCCTCCCTCGCTCCGGCCCCGGGGTCCCGGGCCCCTTCCCCGCAGAGCGGCGCGGAGCAGCGCGGCGGCGGCGGCCCGGTAAGTGCGGAGCCCGGCCCAGGCTCCCGGGCCGCTCCCGGGGCCGGCGGAGCCGAGCCCCCTCCATCCAAATCCCTCTCCGGGCTAGCGGGGCGAATGCGCGGCTGTTTCCTTGCGCTGTTCCTCCTCTTTCTCCCTTTTTTTTTTTTTTTATTTTTTTTTTTTCTGTTCGTTCGAAAGCGGCGAATTGTCAAAGGAAAAAAAAAAAAAAAAGTTGGTGTGGATGTTTCAGAGCTGTTGCTTTATTGAAAACAAGTCCCTGGGTGGAGGCGAGAGCAGCCCGCGGGGCGGTGGGAGGGTTTGCTGAGCAAATGTCACTTGGCGTGGTGGGGAGAGCTGCCGGGATTGTTCCATGGACGCGTCCACCGAGTCGTGAGCCGCACCAAAACCAATGGGGAGCTCGAAGGGAAGAGGGGAGAGTGTGTGGCACAGCTAAGAAAAGCGCTCCCTGGCTGCTTTTTGCTGGTACGCGTGGATTCCTGCAGCGAGCGGCGCTGAAGCGGAGCGGGCCCTGCGCCGGGCAGGGTCGGGGCAGCGGGGAGGGATGCGCTGCGGAACTTTGGGGGACCGGGCTTGTAGCATCACAGGAGAAATGGAGCTCCCGGCCGCGGAATCACTCGGTGTGTTCAGGGCTGAGCGAAATCCAGCCGGTTCCGTGGCCCCACGCCTCCCCTCTCCTTATCTCTTGTGGCCCAAGGGCTAGTGCAGGAGCCCGTCGGTCGCCCCGGCTGAGTGAGCTCAGAGGAGGAGGGTTTGGGCACACGGTCTGTAACACCTGCAGGAAGGGCCTCTGAGCTCGCCTGTGCCCCACTGGTATCGAATTTTCTCTCCAAACCTTTGGTTTTCTTTGGAAAGGAAGGCTGCTGTTATTGCCAGGTTCTATCAGCAGCGAGTTTGGCTCCTTTGCACCCACAGGCGGTGAGCAGAGGGGTTTGGAGTGCGTGTGGTTTTCTACCAAACCATCAGCACCTGAGCTCTCTCCTTTCCTGCTCCTCCTCGTGACACATCTTCGCTTTAGGCATCCTGGTCCTTCCAGCTGCAAACGGAGGCTGTGGGTGCATCCCATAAATGTGTCTTTACTTGTAACTTAGGGCACTTAACAACAAAAACTACAGCTCGTGGTATACAGTTAATGGGCGTAAAATTATCTGAGAAGATTTTGGACACAAACCACCCTTACTAGTGGAACAGGCGAAATTAGTTTTATTATGAAAGATTTTCCCCTAATGACAGAATGGAGGCTATAGAGGCCCAAACCCAGTCTTTTAACTGGTTCTTTTCCCAAGTGGAGTCAGCTGGACCTTCGAAATCACTTTGAAGACAGTTATACCAGCGTTAATAGGGCTGATGTTGGCCTAAAAATATCATCCAAAAATCACACTCTTAATTGGCATTGCTTTGTTGGCAGAGCTTTCCCAGTGCTGCGTTACTCTTGGAGAGCCATGTTATTTTAATTGCATCAATGTATTCTGTCACGAAGGCAACGCTCTGAGCAGGATTTATTGAGTTTAGTGTAGTGGTTGGAGCTTTAACTTCTCCACTAAAGACAAGAAACCAATGGCAAAGCCATGGAGCTCTTCAGCTCTGGAAGTGGAATCCTCTGGGATTCCACTTCTGTGGGACTGCATCAAACCACTCTGCAAGTGGGAAAAATAGTAAGTGAACAGTAGCCTTGCAGTGTATATAAATACTAGGAAAAATGGCTTCCTTTTAGTTTAAATCAGTTTTTGTGATTGAAGAGATCTCTCTTTCTGTCCATAACCCATCCACTTAATACCTTTCCAGTTGCATTAGATGACCATGTGATATTAGACACTTCTAAATTTATCTGATCTGCTTGAAGCTGGAAGAAATGGTGTTCTGCAGCACTGAGCGTGGGTGTCCTTTGAGAGGTGATGATGGGCAGAGAGTCCCACAGTGCTCGGTGGCATCCAAGGTGACATTCCAAACAAAGCCCTTTCTGTCCCGCTCGGGCATGCGCTTGTGGGGGAGCAACAGCAGCCCCCATCTCTGAGCTGAGGATCAGCTGGCCCACTGCAAGGCTTGTGAGCTCACAGGACAGGACCAGAGTGCTCCTGAGCGTGGCTTTACCCCTGCCTGTGTGAGAGATGGAGCCCAGCAGCAGCCCAGGCTGGCTCCTGGGGCTCGGAGGTGGATTGCCACGGAGCAGCAGCGCAGGGAGGAGCTGGCATCCTCTGCAGGGCTGTCCCTGGCTGGGATGGAGCCCTGGTGCTGAGCTCTCTGGAAACTGCTTTGCTGGACAGTTCCTGTGACAGGAGGGGACACTGTGGGGTTTCCATGCTGCCAGAACCCCTCCAGCACTGTGGATGTCCCTTCCTCTGGATCTGCAGGAGCAGAGCAGTTACAGCCCTTCTCTGGGCTGCTTTCACTCCGTGATTTTGTGCCTTTTTTGTGTGTGCTGGAACCTCTAAGGGCTCCTATTGCTGTAGTGTCTGGTGACTTGAGTTCTCACAGGCTGCATGGAGACTGCTGGGTGTGGAAGGGACCTTGGCTATCCCTCCCCAGCATCCCTGTCCTCTCAGATTTTGCAGCCCATGTGAACCAAACCAAGCCTCCTGCCAACCATGCCTCTCTCCGCTGCCTTCTCCCCTTAATCCAGGGAGATGACAAACGTTTACAGGGTTGCTCTTCTCTTTCAAACTGTTCTTTGGAAATGTTTCCATGCCGGGGAGTTTCTTCCCGCAGTTTGTGGGTACAAGGTGGGATTTAACTGCTTCTGGCAAAACCAGGAGGTGTCTCTTAAATTCCCCAGAGATTTTTGGTGGTTGCTGAAAGACTTGCAGTGGACGCATGGTTTCCTACAGCTGCCTTCTGGCTGTTCAGCAGAAGAAACCAGAGTGCTGCTGGCTGGGGCCTGGCTGCCTCTTCCATGAGCCTTTGACCTTGGGGCCACTGTGATCCCAGGTGGCCTCACAGCGCCCTGGGAGCTCCCCTTCCTCCTCTGTCCCAGGGCTGAGCCTGCTGAGGTGTTTTTCTTAGTTGTATGCAGATCCCTAGTGACAGAAAGAACCCTGACTCTTAATTATTGTGCCTCTTATCTCCTCTTCGATGTGCCACCAGCCCATATGTTTAGAATAAGGCTCTGATCTCGTGATACGGGCTCATGCATTCACTTTTGTTTAGCTTTTCCCCCCATTCTCTTGCATTTGAAATTTGGATTTCCTTACAGCTCATTGGCATAACATTAACCTTTCCTTCTGCTGGAAGTGACATGTTGCCTTTAATAACAGGGGCCTGTATTTAATATCCCAAGAAGTCCTTTCCAATTCCATGTTCATATAGAGCAGGAGTTAAACAAAAGAGACTTGGAAAGGGGCTTTCCAAAAAGTGCTTTGTTTTCTCCTGCTTATGTTATTGTGGTCTTTTTGTTGGAAATCAAACTGTCGAAGCAAACATGTCCCACTTAGGTATGAAGAAATGCAGCTCACTTGTGGCCTGGCCACTGCTCCTGCTGCTGAACATGATCAGAGCAAGACCAGACCCTTGGAGTTACCTTTTCATTCTTGTGTGTACAAACCTAAGCTATTATTCATGGAAATTAAGCCGAGTTAATTACACCTCTTGGTTTGCATGAAGGCAGCCGTGCATTCCTGTCTGTCCTGTTTGCTGATGAGCTCTGTGGGTTGGATCCAGAGGCAGGGAGAAGTTGGAGCCCTGTCCCACTGACTGCACCATGCAGATGTGACCTCGGGCGGGCGGGGGAAGCCAGCGCTGGAGCAGGGATGTCGCTGATGTTTATGGCTGGGTGCGGTGCAGCCTGTGGCTTTGCTCAGCGTGGTCTCCTTTTTATGAATGGAGGCAGGCAGGGAGTGCCTGCCCAGTGCCAGGAATGCGGAGTTGGAGGGATGGGGCGGGAGTGTGGGAAGTGTGGCGTGGCTCGGGCAGCAGCTGGGGCTGGGCTGGGGGCACCCCGCAGGAACAGTGAGTGCATCACACGCTCTTTTTGCTGACATGAAGGCTGAGGAAGTGCCCCTGCACTCCTTGCAGACTTGCTGCCTGTTTTGGTAGGAATTTTTTTTTTTTTTTTTTGTGATCCTTGGCGTGAAACTTCTTTTAGTTTAGTTCTAGCTTTTGCTCCTGACTCTATTCACTGAGAATACCTTGGAGACACGGAGCTCATTTTTTCCTGTATCCACAAAACCTTTTAGTGACTGCTAACCCCTTACACCTGTACACGTAAGTCAAGAAAGGATCTTAATGCAGTTTTGTCTAGACTGGTGGTGGAGGGAGAGAGAGAAAGCAATTCCTGGGGCAGGCATACATGACATTTTTGGAAATAGAAAATACAACCAGCAAAGATTATATCCCCACCAGAGCTGGCAGAAGGGGTCTTATGGGTGTTCTTAATCCACCTCACGGCAAATCCAGCCAGGTTAGCTCAAACCAGCTTTGTTCTTGACTTAAATGAGCTGAGTCTGCAGTAGCACAGTGAATGTTCCCTCTGTCCCTGCTGCCAGACGTGTGGTGGGGGACTACCAGCCAGCTGCTGGTCCCCAGCCAGCTCCTGCTGTAGCCACGGCCAGGAGACTCTGTCTGTGTGTCCCCCAGGCTTTGCTTAATGAGAGCTGGGCCATTTAGCCAGCAGCAGCTTGAGATGTGCTCTTACACTCTGTTTGTGCTGTCCTAAATCATCTCAGGCTGGTGCCTGTCCCCCAGCTCATCGCTGCTCCCTCTGGCAAATTCCAGCTGGAATCCTGGAGGGCATCTGTGAGTCTCCCATTGAACAGATCTTTTACCCATGGAGGACAGACCTGTTCTTCTGCCTGAGCCATTGAGGTTGATGCTGGATATGCCTGGACAGAGGTTTAGGGGATGCCTGTGGGATCTGAATTCCTGTTTAAATTACAAGGCAATTTGTTGTCTGAGTTTCTGTGACAGTCACATTTGAAGTGTTTCATAGAAAGAGCTTCTAGGACTTGCTTTTCTGTGCTGTGCTCTGGGCTTTGGAGGCGAGGTTACTTATAAAAAAAATTAGGGTGAAAGCTGGAAAAGCTCTTTTGCTGGTGTCATGAATCAGATCAGAATGAGAGAATACATTTAAAACTCTGAAGTGAAACCTTTTCACAGGAGACTGCTACTTAAAATATATATCTGGAATGGGGAAAAAAACCCACTTCTGCAAATGATTTTTTTTTTAATAATTAAACTCCACTGTTTAGAAATGATTAATTATTGTAAAATGTGAGCACTGCAAAGTTTCATCTATTCACAGTAGTATTTCAAATGATTTAAAGTTGTTTGTTCAAGGTTTGCTTTTAGCATGTCATTAAATGCCATGGATTTATTCCAGCTGTCCTCCACAAATGTATCACTTGTGAAGGATTTTGCATGGGAACAGGCTGCCAGATTTTAGTTTTGATAGCAAAGCCCAATTTTGTTTTGTTTTTAATCTAGTTTTGCTTTGCTGAGTGTATTTCTGACTCCAAATGGAGTTGGCAGAGAAGATGGTAGCACTCTGCTGGGCAGAGTTAATGGACCTGGCGTGCATCTCCTGGAAGCCCCTGAGCCCGGGGTCAAGGGTGGGCAGCTTGTGCAGATACCTGACCCCACTGACCACTGCCAGCCCTCCCCTGCTCTGGGCCGTGCTGGTCACTGCCTCTGCACAGTTCCCAGAGCACTTCCTAATTTGCTTTAGACAGAACCAAGTGGATTGTCTCCAGACACTAATTAGACTATTGAAGATAATCCTGCTGGCTTTTGGGTTTGTCTCCTTCTTTCCCGAAGTGAATTTGGGGGACTGATGCTGCTCCACCTGCAGGAGCTGGGCTGGTGTGAGGACAGGCTGCTGCCACAGCCCACAGGGGTCATTAGTGAAGAGAACTTCGTGGATTCAGATGCAGGGCCAGGTCTGTGGAGCCTAACTTTGTATTTATTCAGTTTTCAGAGCCAGAACACTTATATTTGGCGGCATGTGACGTTCTCCTAATCTAATCTACCTCATGCATGGAGCTCTGTCGTACAGTCAGTGCAACATCCAGCCTGATGATCCTGAAAGTATGATCTGGGAATGATTAATGTATAAAACCTGGATGGCCATTTGGAAAGGATCTAATGTGATACAGAGCAGATTGATTTGGGGGATTTACCCCTCAGTTCTGAGCTGGTAAGTGGAGTAAATGGCTCTGCTCAGGGGAACGGCAGAATGCTCCGAAACATTCATTTGCCTTGAGAGCAAAACCAAAAATGCAGTCTGCTTTCTGACATGCTGTTTGGTTCCTGGCATGGCTGCCTGCATATCCAGGAGGATATGTCCTGTGGAAAGTGTGTGTAATAATTCAGAGCTTTTGTAAAATGCAGATGTTAACACAAGAGTGCACGATAAGCAATCTCTCCTCGCTTTTATTAAGATGTTTGCATTCTTCTCAAGGTGTTGACATAGCACACTATACCCTGGGGTGCTGCAAGTGTCTGAATATTTAGGATGTGTAAAAGAACAAGAACATTTAATAATGTCTCTCCAGTCTGGGCAAACAGGTTAACTTGAGTGCCTCACTTCTATTCCTGCATTTAAATAGACTGAAGTAAGATGCTGGTAATCAAGAAGGAAACTCACTGGGGTATACTTAAATTTACTAAAATCTCTCTTTCTTTAACGACTGAAAAATTAAATCGGCACTTTATGATGTTTGTCATGAAGATGAAGCGAATGTCTAGAGCAGACAGCTCACATAGTTAATTCTTGGTCCCTGGGGGTATGAGCAGCACTGGGTGTGTGTTTGTGCAGTGCTGGGCATTGTGGCACTCTAACATGCAGAAGTCCCACGTGCTGCCACAGCTGGGGGATGTCTTTGCACTGGGAAAACTTCCCCTAACTGGGAATTGGAGCTCTGTAGTTGTGTTGGATCTAGATGATGTTTAGGTCCCTTCCAACCCAAACCATCCTGTGAAAACAGGCAGTGAAGCGTGTCAGGCAAGCATGTGTGTGTTTCACATAATCTCCAGTGGGTTCAAAATGAAATATTTCCATTTGGTTTTTAGCCTGCTTTTCTAAAACTCATTTAAAGAGCCTAAATAACGTCTGCCACCAGTAATGTTTGGGCCAGAACAAAGGGCACCACACTCGTGTTGGTGATGAGGGTGGCTGCAGAGCTGGGTGTCCCCAGGAGCAGAGCCCAGGGTTTCTGTAAAAACACAAGTAACAACTTCTAGTTTTTCATCAATGCTAGTTTTTCCTGGATGGGTAAATTAAGCAGGTCTTGTTTCCTCATTAAAAAGAAAAGCCAAGTCAAAGAAGAAAAATGCTTTCTGCAAAATATCCTGTTTTCATCTTTATTTAATTAACAGCTTTTAAGCTGTAGTCATCCATCTGACCTGCCTCCTGTCCCCTCCCCTCCTTATTGACACTGATATTAGAAGTATGGGAAAACTTAGACTGTTGGCAAAATGGGTGGAAAATCAAATGTTTAATGTTTTGCTTGAACATTTTGTGGTTTCTCCTGAAATTCTTCGTCTGAAACAAAGGATGTTCTTTGTTCTTTATTGGGAGGCTTGCTTTTTACTTGAAAAAAATATGCAATGTCATTGTGGATTGCAGAAGTTTCTACAGAAATGACATAAGTTCTCCACAAAAATATTTTTTAGGACCTGGAAAAAAAGGAGACAGTTACAAACTGCAAAAAAAGAATTGACTGGTTTGATGTTTTTTTGGCAGATTCTTACAAATACATTCAGAATCAAAATGTTAGTGATTTGGAAAAATCTTGAAATAGAGTAATTTCACATGACCCCCTCTTGGAAGCTACTAGGTTTTGCATTCCTCACTCCCAACACAATTCCCACTGAAGAAATACTTCAAAAAACAAGATTATGGATTCTTTTAAAAATGTCATTCCTCGCTTTTTGGGTACTGTGCTAAGTTGTGTTTACGTATCTTAATCTTACCCTGATTTACAGGATCAAAACAAAGCAGTCATGGATTTGTTTGGAGTCTGGAAAGGATGTGAAGGGAGCCATGAGACAGGCGGGGGCCTGATGGAACTGGCAGGCCCTGGGTGCCCAGCTCCTCCAGCACGATGGGGGGGTGCTGGGGGGTCCCTGGGCACCCCAACCCCTGTCCCTGGGACACCCCATTCCCTGAGCACCCCATCCCCTGTCCCCTGGGCACCCCATTCCCTGGGCACCCCATTCCCTGGCCCCTGGGCACCATGGCCCCTGACCCCATGAGGGCTCCCTGGCCCTTGGCACCAGTGGGCACAAAGGGCTGGGAGCAGGCAGTGAGGATGGGGTGATGGTGATGTGAAGTGAGGGGGAAAAAAAAAAAGGTGGCTTTGGGGTGATGTGGGTGAAAGGACTTGTGGTCACACACCTCCTGCCCTCCCAGCCAGGCTGGCTGCCTCTGCCAGGCAGAGCTGTTAAACAGCTGGTTCCTGTCACTCCATGAGTATTCCTTTGTTATTTCAGAATTACTGAGACACTTAATTGGCTGTCCATTAGCTGCCTCGGAGAAAAATAAGATTTGATTAATCGTCATTTCAGCAAATTATAGCCTGTTCTACGGGCTAATGAAATTAAGCAGCAGAGAGCTGGCTCCCTGCAGGGAGCTGTGCCCTGCCCTGGCTGTGCAGCCCCTGCCTGGCCTCACCTGCAGGGCTTGGGGGACACAGAAATCAGGGATCACCCACACGAGCAGGGGATGGGGCACCCAGACTGCCAAGGTGATGCAGGGAGGAGCAGGGAGTGCTGCTGCAGCGCCTTGGAGGTGGTGCTGGGGCTGGCAGAGGTGCAAGTTGTGGATTCCTTACAGAGAGGGCCTGGCACAGGGTGCCCAGAGCAGCTGTGGCTGCCCCTGGATCCCTGGAAGTGCCCAAGGTCAGGTTGGACAGGGCTTGGAGCAGCCTGGGATGGTGGAAGGTGTCCCTGCTATGGCAGGGATGGAACTAAATGAGCTTTAAGGTCTCTTCCAACTCAGACCAGTCCATGATTCTATGATATAAACACAGCTGTCAGCAGAGACGACTGTTGGCCTCCCTTCCTAACCTTTGGGGTCACCTCACTTCCTTTTTGTTCCTTTTTTTGTAAGCAATTGTCATTATAACTGATCAAGATCAAATTTCTGAGCTGAGATGTTGAATTCATCCTTGAAGGATATATATTTTTCTCTGCAATAGTCCATTACATTATTCCACGTTTTACCTTACCCACGTGCTAATTTCAAACATAACTGGCTTTAGTAAATTATGCAACAGGGAAGATAGAGCTCTCACCTTTGCTTTAGAATAAACATCAAAGAGTTTGAAGACAGGCTCAAAGATGCAGAAGTTAGAAAGCCCACACAAGGTATTCGTAGGTGTTAAACACCAGGGCAAGAATTTAAAAAGCAGGTTCCTTACATGAAATTGCTTTGCTGCCTTCTGGCCGAGAGTTAAAATTCCCCCAAAGGTTTTCTGTTTTCTACCATCTTTCTGTCTTGCATCTTTCCTTTTCAAAGATCCCTGACTGTTTCTTCCCTTTAATCTCCTTTAGGGGCCCTCTCTTGGCTGTTGAGAAGCAGCTCTGTCTGCTCCCCACATCTGCCCAGGGCTGTGGGAGAAAGTAACAGAGACCTCCCATCTCCTTGCCAAGTGGGGCTCCCACAGCCTCCCTGGCTCCATTTAGCAGGGATAGGGTCATTGACAATGCTGACATTGGGATTACATGGAATTTCCTTTCACAAATGTTGGGCAATAGCACAGCCATTGTCAGTTTGCACTTCACCCTTCTCAGGATCAGACATTCAGGAGATGCCTGTACCAGGCTGGTGCTGGTTGTTATCACCTGGGTTTGGTGCACAGCATTTAGGACCTGAACGTGGGGCCGGGCGAGCAGGAGTGACAGGATTTGAGGGCTGTTCTCCCTCTTCTCCTCTGCACCTTCTCCGGTGCATTTGTCCTTGGCAGCTTCACAAAAGGTTTAACTCTTCCCTGTGCAGAATTTGGGGAGAAGAGGCATTTCCTTCTTCTCTTAAGTGCAGTGTTCTTGTCACTGCAAATTCAAACCAGAACTAGATCAATAACAATAAAAGAATATTAACAGAAGAGTTAATTGACAAAGTTTAGAGGCTTGATTTTTTTGGAGGCTGTTATTCGCTTAGCTGATGGCAACACTGGAGAGGAACGCATGGGACTCTTCCAGCCCAACTTGAGTAACATCTTCATCACCAAAGATCCCAGACCACATGCCCAGGGCTTTGCTAGGTCTTGAGGGGCCTCACCAGAGCTACCTCGGTGAAGAGCCTTGGCTGTGGCCATGGGGGTGGTGGTGGCCCTCAGCAAGGAGAGCTGGCCCCTCTGTGTTGGGGCTGCGGTCCCTTCTGCACCAGGCACCCACGGGAAGGGAGACAAGGGCCTCAGCAGCCCCCTGAATCCCCCCTGGGGTCTGGTGGGGGGAATAGAGCTGTTTTAGGGCCCCATTGGGGTGGAGGAGGCAGCCCCAGCGCTGCCCTGGGCTGTACCTGGGTCAGGCAGCCCTAGGCTCAGCTTTGAAATGTGAAGCAGCTTCCTTAAGCATTGCAGGGGGTAAAAAGTGAATTAACCATATCATAGGCACATGGTACTTCCCTGCTCAGATTACACTACAAAATCTGGGCAGTTCCTCAGATAGAGCTGGAAAAGGGGATTTGGGAGTGTGAGCAGCACTCGGAGCAGAGCACAGCTGACATGGCTGGGAACAAAAGGTGACAGGAGAGCTCGCCACATCTGCATTGCTGCTCATACACAGGTCAGCAGAAATCTTTCCTAACTGGACATTTGTTGCAAATTTGCCGGGAGAAGTGTAAAGTAACTTTGTTTGAGTGCTGGCTTTGCTTTGTGCCTTGTGTTCTGCTAGTTGCAAAGATTGTATCTGGCTGGGTTTCACTTGGATTTTTGTACTTTGTTCTCCAGAATTACTTTTAAACTGTTCTTTGGGCTCTAAAGCTGTTGTTAAATATCTCCAGTTTGATGCAGTTTAAAGACTTAAGTAGAGAGGGGCGGGTTTGCTTTGTTAGTTAAGGCTGCTAAAGCTGGGTCTTTGCTGCTCGTGGACAAAGCTTTTTGCTTTTTTGCAAAATGCTCCATAAGCAACACATGTTTGTGCTATTAGTCGATCTTCACGGGCTATTTTTTTTTCTGTTTTCTCCTCCAAGTGAGCTTCTTACAAAAACAATTATTTTTAATGCCACTTCTGGCCTTTTGACTGGGAATTCAAAGTTTTACCTCACAGGCTGGAGCGAAAGTTAGGTTTGTTTTTGTTAATGTAAGTCAAGGAGTAGCAATGATTCACTGTGACAGGCTGAATGTGAGCCATATGAACCGAGCTGCACAGGCATAAAGGAGGATTGTGCTGCAAAATATCTCCCAGTAATTTAGATTTTGACACACTTACCCCTTCTCAAGTTGCATTTCCCCCGTCTCCTCACACTCCTGCCCTTCCCCCACCATCCAGGATCTGATGTGATGGAAAAATATAGGCATTGTCTCCAGGATTAGGAATGGCTGGGCTAAAAGTGCTTTTCTTCTGCGGATTTTATTATAGCAGTGTGAGAGCTTCCCAGAGAGATGGTAATAATTACATGCACTTACAGACAGGGTCTGAAATGACGACTTTCTGGGCTGAAATAACTGAGTTTTGGGATGATCACTGCTGTCCCCAGGAGCGTGCAAGTGTCGTGTGCTGGTTTGTGTCACTGGGACGGTCCGGGTGGGTTCCTGCTCCAAGGAGTGGGAGTTGCATGGATTTTCTGGAGCCCAGCTCCCACAGCCTGCAGGAGACAGGGG
Organism: Monarcha castaneiventris obscurior; assembly: GCA_026261815.1. NCBI lineage: Eukaryota > Metazoa > Chordata > Aves > Passeriformes > Monarchidae > Monarcha > Monarcha castaneiventris. The sequence goes on from JAMPIT010000484.1 coordinate 19,829,995, forward strand.
ACAGGGAATGGGGGCTGCATGTCCCAGATCTCTGCCTGGCCCCAGGAGATCCTGGGAACCACTGTGTCCCACTCTTGGACATGATTCTACAGTGCCATTTTTTTCCAATTAAGCACTATTGATTCCTTTTGTGTGTGTTTTGGGGTTTTTTTTGCTGCGGATCTCTTTTTTCCCCCCGTCTTTATTCTGTGGTTTTCTTGTATGAATGGCAAATGAAGGCTGTTTTAGTGTTGACTCAGATGGTACAAACTCATAGCAGGGCTTTACATCCAGTGTTTTTATTGATTCAATGTCTCAGCGTTGGGGTGTAGAAAGGAATAGCAAATGGCAGTCCATTTCTGGCTGGGGTTTCTTACCAGTGAGTGAAAGGCAGAGCATGGAGCTGTGTGCGAGTGTAGAAAGTGTAACATCTATAAAATAAGATGTATTTTAATGGCTCTTAAACTTGAAGATTGAATTCTGTTCTCTTAGGAAGTGTATCCTGCAGATACAACAGACACACGCCAGGGGAAAGGAGAGCAGAATTTGGTGTTGCAGTGAGTTTGTTATAACCCAGTGGCCCACCCCGAGCCTCCCTCTCCCTGAAGGTATTACAAAGGATCCTGCTGGAGGTGGGGATAAAGCCAGACATTAAGGTTTCATCGTGACCCACCTTTGCTGCTTAATGTCAAATGTGAAGTTTTTAAAGCAAACCAAAAATAATACATTGGATACTATTTTTAAGGCAAAACCCCAGCAAAATGTCTGTCATCAGGTTCCAAACGATTCCTTGCCTCACTTTAACAATGAGCTATCCATTATATGGTCTTAATTTATGGAATGTTAAACAGTTTCTGGCATTACTGTGCCCCTGCAGGAAGAACAGATGGTACTTTTGAATGAGTTTTGCTATGGGATAAAATGTTCCAGGTCTTCAACAGATCATATCCATCTGTAAGAAAGGAATAGCATTTGTGTGAAGTAAACAAGATAAAGTCAAACAACTCAAAACCTTCTACTGAAGGAAAAACAGTGCCTCTAGGCTGAGGTGGCAGTATGGATTGGAAGGCAATGTGGAAAGGTACTTCAGAGGTATTTTAAAGGTGGATACTTATCTTGATGAAGCATCCCAAAGGGGAAATCTCATTTCTCAGGACAGGGAGGCAGTGGTCCGTATGTGATGTGGTCAGTGTGTACTGGCAGTGGCTGTGTACAAAGAGTGTGTTACATTTATAAGTGGATGGATGGCCTGTGGCTTTGTCGTGTCTCCACGCAATAAAGTCCTGTCTTGTTTGATTTAAAGAGCTTTGGCTCTCTGAGAAGAGCATGGAAACAATGAAAACCCAGATCCTGACAGTCCTTGCCATGCCCATGTAGAATGAGAGGAACATCTCCATCATGATGCACACCTTGCACCCTTCATAGAAGTTTGTCTTGTAGGTGAAACAGAGGATTGCCAGAATTGTGAAAAGTTGCACCACTTTCCTTCTCCATTCTTATGGATGACCAGGAACTGCTAGAATGATAGAATTCATCATTTTTTTCAGGCTTCTGCTGGGATTTTTCCAGTTGACCTCCAAGGGAGTGATTGCTTTCTCCTCCCTGGCCACTGTTGTGGTGAAGGAAGCACCAGTTTATTTGTGCTTCTTACAGTTCTATAAATTTTGTTCATATTGCCCATAGAGTTCTTTGCAAAGTGGAAAATCACAGGCCCTCCAGCTTTATCTACCCCAAAATAAGATAATTAATCATGTAAAGTCTCTGTATGGTGTGTAGTTGTGGACTTCCCATCCCTGGAAGTGTCCAAGGCCGGGGTGGACAGGGCTTGGAGTACCCTGGGATAGTAAAAGGTGTCCCTGCCCGTGGCAGGATGTGGCACTGGATGATCTTTAAGGTCCTTTCCAGCCCAAACCAGTCTGGAATTCTATAGTAAAGCTCACAGCAAAGGGACAATCCATCCATCCCAAACAGTTTATCAGGGACATTAATGGCCCTATGAAGTCTTACCCCACCCCTCCACTGATTGCAGAGAACCTCATCAGCAAGGTGACTTTCTAGAAAACTGATGTTAAACTGCACCTCTGATCTTCTGAGAATTTAAACTCACAGACCTCTTTGTCCTTTGGATACCCAAGACCGTGGTGTCAGCCGCCTGCTTTTAGGAAATGTGATGCACTTTGTATTACTGAAACACAGTGAGAACCTTCCCCGTGGCAGCCTGCAGCTCAGTGAGCGGGGTGTGCACGTCTGACTGGGCTGCCAGAGCGTTTCAGTCAGCGGGGTGAGGCAGGGCTGTGCCCCAGGAAGGCTCTCTGCAGGTGCCTCTTGCTGCACCTCGGCAGCGCTGGCAGGGCACTGAGAGGAGCCTGCAAACGCCTCCCATCACACTGCCTTTGGTGGCATTTTTTCTTTTACTTGTGTTGTTTTAAATGCCAAATGTTTGGTGCTCTTGGGAGGCTTCGTTTCATCTTTCGTGTTAGTAACTTTCCATCTTAATTTCCCTTCTCAGTCGTGCTGGACTGTGCATAACTAACGTGGAAGGAGGGACTACCACCTCCTCCTTCTTCTGTTGTACTAATTACTCATTTTCCCTTGTATTAATTACCTTTACACTTAAAGGATTTCCTCAGCTGGGAAATAAAGTAGTTCCCTTCCAGAAGATCATTGACCAAAACATAAATATGTATTTTAATGTGCCAACACCAAACAAATTGTCCATACCAGTCAATACCACTTTAGGTGGAGTATTGTTTGCTGTGCTGAAAATCAGATTGAATTTACTGTTTGGTCAGTGTGTTCAACAAAACCAAGATGATGTTAAAGGAAAAGAAGTATTTTTGTTTTAACATATAAAATTATTCAATCAGCATTTTCCATTAATGCAGTATCATCTGGATTGCTGGGATTTCTATTTCGAATGTTCCACCTGTAGTTGCAAGTGATCATGGGTTTACTTGTATTGGGTGATGATCAGTAACTTAAAACATTCAAGAGTCTGGGTTGCACATTTACCCAGCAGGTCACAGTAACTTTCTGTGGTATCAGAAAATGTAATGTGTAATTTACAAAATAAACAAGAGTTGCTTTTCTAATCTCATTCTGGTTTGTAGAGTGAGTATGGTACAGAACCACAAATTGTTACGAACACAAGAACTGCACATGTGCATCTGAGGGCAGAAGCTGTCCCAGGGCATTTGGACACTCAGCAAACTATCACTGAGTATGGGGTCCTGCACAGAAACAGAAAAAAACAGAGCTCCTTTCTCCAGGAAATTACTCTGCAAATTAAGGTCGCCCCTTGGACAGTTTGGATCTGGTCCATACCAAAGGAAGGAAGTTAAGATCCAGGATTCCAGATCTACTGCAGGCAGAATTGTTGTGCACCTTCCTTTGACAGCAAAAGGATGCCAGGGATTGCAAGAAATGTGTGCATTTACATGTTTCTTTATCTGTTTATGTTGAAAATCTTCAGCAAGGATTAATACTAGATATTTTGCTTGTAGCAATCACTCACTTCATTTTATGATGACCTCTAAATAGCTTCAAAACCACTTCAGCTTGATTCTAAACAAATTTACTGCCTGTAAGAGAACAGGTCTTATCACTGAAGAGGTGAACCAGACCTGTGAAGGATAAACCCGAGGTGGAAGGTGGCACTTCTGTTGCTCCACCTGGCATTATTGTTGTCTCTGCACGATGGGCTCCGAGATGGAATAGCAGAGCAGGCTCCTTTCCTTTCCAGCCTGGTATCCAGCAAACCAAATTAATTCCATTATCTTTTATGGAAAGTTTGTGCAGGAAAACTTTGGATTGATGGATTACATCTGTGGCTGCTGACTGATTAGCAGCATGATAGATGCAGCTTCATTTGCAGGGATTTGCTTTCATTCATGAGGAAAAATTGAAGGTTTCTTTCCAGCACATTTTTTTGCATTAAAACTTTTCAAAGTGCTCAACAAATGGTAGGCTTTGATTTCCATTTGTTTAATGCCTGTGGTAATTAACATTTCTATGAGAACATTTTAACCAAGTGTTCTAGTTTTTCCTCCATTAAAATAATAATTTTTTGCTTTAGCTAAAGAATTTAATTGGTGTATATAATACCCCTGATACAGGCTTTCTTTTGTCATCATATGAGAGGAAACTGTTCCCAAGGAATGATCACTGCTGCTTTTTCTGGATTTTATTAATTTATAATTGGCAATATGCCTCGTGCTACATCCAGTCCATACTCTAGATATGCTCTTGTCTGCAGTCCATGGAGGGAGAGAAGGTATGTGCATGAGTGCTGAAACAAATCTGAGTTCCTTTCCTTCAGACCAAGGATACATGGACAGATAGATACTCAACCAGATGAATTAACTGGGCATTTTTCAATGCAGAGTTGCAAGGCTGGATCCTTAACCCAGCCTGCTTTTTTGGAGATGCTTTTTAAATGCTGTCTCCTTCATGGCTTGTAGAAAACCCTAGGGCTGGGAATGAGGAAGAGAGGCTGAGCAGCAGCAGAGCAAAGGAGATGACTTTTGGTGATCCTGGTTCCTTTTCCTGTTGGGAGATGCATCCACACCATGGACGTGTCCATGGATCTGCTGTGCAGGCTCAGGCACAGACTGGCTCTGGCAGGAGAGGGCAGGACTGCACAGTGGGCTGAAAATTTTGTAAATGACAAATTCTGGGAACGCTTACTGTAACCGAGAAAATGCAATCCCAGTGACTCAAGACAAATACTCCCTTGAAGTGAGAGATGGAGGTGAAAATGAGAGCAGTGATGCCTCCAAAACCTGAAAATGGTCCCAAAACAATGGATAAATTTGAGCCAGCGTTTTATCTACGGGAAGTTCAGGAGTCTTGCTTCTCCAGGTTTGCCCCCCCAGCCTTTCTCATGAGGAATGGCACAGGGAATGCCCTCTGTCTGTGGAGCCAAGGCAGGGGTGTCCTGTGTGATGCTGTTTAGGGGCAGAGCACGGGCAGGAGTGGGTGTGCAGAGTTCACCTGCTGCCACACTGCCTCGCTGGGTGCCTGCTGCATTGGGGCACCACAAGATGTATTTCCTCTGCTGTGGAGCAGAGCATGGCTAAAGGAGTTGGTTTGTTGCTACAATGGGTAGCTGAGAGCACGTTTTTTCTCTTGAGGGACAGGTTTGGATCCTGTTGAGTCATGAAGGAAAAGAATTTGATCTCAGGTCCTTGTGGGACTGCTGCATTGCGAGAAACCATTGTGCCTTTTGAGTGGCATGTGTCAAGATCCACAATGTCCTAGAGAAATCCTGACTGCAGGCAGCAGCTGTGTGTGTTGTGGGTCAGAGGAGGTACGGGAAGAGAGCTGTCGTGGAGAAACTGGGAGCCAAGTTAGCAGGATACTGTAAAATGTTCACTGCTGTTCGTGTTCCTCTCTTCACACCAACAGCGAGACTTTCACCATTAATCACTATAATGACAAAGTCAGGATGCAATTACTGAAAATTAATCACGATAGTGACCAAGTCAGGACTGAAAAATTATTTGCTACAAACTTACTGTATGAGCATTTTGTTTTGACACTTACTTGGAATTAGTTGGCAGACTGAAGCAAACCCCTCTGAGTTACTCTGGAGTCTCAGATCCAGTTCTTCAGTTCTGAGGCTGAAGCTCAGGCAATGGAGGAAGCTCTGCTCGTCTGGCTGTGAGCAGTGCTGCCTCACAGGTACGCTGTGGAAAACTGCCTGGCAGCTCCCTTCAGCCTGCCCTGTATGAAAACCGCTGTTAATTATTTCCAAATTGCCACATGGCAGCGCACAGGGCAGGAAAGGCCACTTGCTAAGCTGTCAGTTGAATAGTAGGCTTTCTTTGGCCTAATTTGTATTTTAGATGGGGGTGGGGAAATTTTTAGTTTGAACTGCTCCGAAAGAGCTGCCTGAAATAGGTAGGGAGGGCTCAGATGTTCCAACCAACACCTTTCCCAATAAAAGGTTTGCGTTGCTGACTGTCATTGCTTAGGGCAGCGGGGCTCAAAGTGCATAATAGAAGACTGGATTAAGGAAAAGAAACAAACCCAAAACTTAAATCTGCTGCTTACAGAGAGCTCTAAGTAGCACCAGAGTTCTTTCATGGAGGAAAGAAGAAATGGGGAGAGGGGATCACAGAGGGAGTGGGAATGCCAATCTCAGGTTTTGCATGCCCCTGTCCCTGAGGCTGCAGCAGCCCTGCAGATGGGAGCTCTGTAAAACAGGGGAAGGGGTGGGGAGCTGGAGCATCCTGGAGGAAGATTAGAGAAAGGAAGCAGGGAGAGAGAAATCTAATCCAGGATCTTGAAAGGATATATTTGAGGGGCACGGTTTGTGCAGGGGTGTGTCATGCTTGAGTTACTTTTGGTGGGAAATGGTAATGGGGAACTCATGGAAACTAGGGGTTCATTCCTCCTGAGAGGGAAGAGAGGAGTGCAGCTCTTGAAAAAAATGAGAAAAAAGTCTTTCTTTCACTGATCAGAGCAGCCTCCACAACTGACAGTGCTGACCTGAGCCTGGAGCTGGTGCTGGCTCCTGGGCACGGCTCCTGGGAGCTGTGCTGCCCCATCCTGGGGCTGGCTCCTGGGCAGGGCTCCTGGGAGCTGTGCTGCCCCATCCTGGGGCTGGCTCCTGGGCAGGGCTCCTGGGAGCTGTGCTGCCCCATCCTGGGGCTGTCTCCACATGTGTGCGGCTGCTCAAGGTGCTGTGGAGCTCAGGGACCTGCCTGCTGCCAAAAGAGCTCTCTCTGTGCAAATTAGTTCATAACTTATGAGCTTTGACAAGTTTTTGTTGGCTGTGCCTTGGGAAACATTTTTGAGTGGCTGTTGCTGAGTTTGCTTTAATCTTTTCCCAGATTTCTTTGGCTGGTGTGGAAATAGCTGGATTATTTAATTGTGTTTTTGAGGAGTATATATAGTCACCTGAAACTTGGTGATGTAAAAAGAAGAGAAAAAAAAAAAAGTGTATCAATAGCAAACACATTTTATTTTCACTCCAGCGCAAGAGTTTGGCTCCTTCTGCAGCAGAGCTGTGACCCCAGCCCAGCTGCCAGGGTGTGCTGAGCCCCCTGTGCATTGTCCAGAGAGGAACCTGGCTGTGGTCAGTTTGTCAGGGACCCCTTGGCAGAGCCCTGGGCACATCCCTGCTGCTCTGGTCCCTGCACAGCCCCGTGCTGAGCTCTCCTTGCCCCATGTGAGCCCTTCCTCTTGGGCTCCTGGGCAGCTTCTGTGCTCCCACTGAGTCACTTTGGATCTGCTGCACCGGCGACTCCCAATGAATGACACAGGATTTCATTCCTCTGGAATCCCAGTACCTGCCCTGTTGTGCTGGGCTGGGCTGGGGTGACAGGGAGCACTGGCACACCAGGCCTAGGACATGGTTCTCCCCTCCCCAGCTCTGTCATTCCCTTGGAAAAGGGCTGCCTTCACTCTCTGGGACTTCAAACCCACCTTCAAACACTGCACATTCTGGGAGAGTAAGTCCCAGAGCTGCCCGGTCACTTCTGTTAATGCTTGGCTACTTCAGCTGAAATACCTCGGGTGATGCTTTTCCATTACTGCAGTGTGTCAGGTTCCTGTTTGGATTTGAGCGTGGGGAATGTCCTGGAAAGCTTCTGGAGCATCTCTGCCCGGGGGCGCTTCTGTAGGGAAGGGAGTTCTTATCGGAGAGGCTCTGGGAGACTGCGTGAGTTTTGATCTTCTCACTTCTTGTTTGTCCCACTCTTGAGTTCGCTGTTGAATTAAGTAAAAATCCTCCAGACTCCTAAATGTCCATTTTTAAAAGCTTTCCCATGAAAAGGGAGTTAATGATAACTGATTTCTTATTGAAAATAGAGCTGAGGAAAACTGCTTGCAAAATCTATGACTCCTGAACACGGGCTTGTTTAGCCAAGAACCAGAGCAGTGACAACCCCAGAGTGCTTTATTTTCGATAACAAAAAGCAGCTCGTGGGATTGGGGTTTACCTTGGGGTTTATCCTACCCCTCTGCTCCTTCTGCCCAGCACAGGTGCCCGAAATGGGAAGGCTGAGTTCAGCTCCAGATTCCATCAATGAGCAGGCAGAGGTGATGGGCCCTGGGCACTGCATGGTGCCTGAGAGCAGCGGAGGAAACACTTCTCCCTTTTCATTCATCCTCCCGGTGAACAGCCCTGCAGTTCCCTCTGCGAGGAGAGCAGCAATCCCTTCCAGCAGCAATCCCTTCCAGCGCCTGGTGAGATCACAAGTTTCCGGATTGAGAGGGTGTGAAAGGAAGATCTAATCCACGGGCTGGCACAGCCCAGTCAGGAGTTACTGGGCTTAGGGGGGGGTTTTTTCTGGTTTTAATATGGGATTCAATACTCTCACAAATTTCCATTTTCTCTTGCATTTAAAAGGGATTGTTTTTAAATTGTTATTTCCTTCCGTCCCCTCCCTTCTTCTCCCGTAGTCTAAACTGTGACCGCAGGCAGTGAGGAGCTGCTGGCAGCTGCAGCAGCCCAGAGCTCTGGCTGGGAGAGGTGTGAAAATGCACGGACTGGGGAAATGCATTCCCTCTGCTCTTCGGGATGGGTGTGCTCATGTGCTCCTGCCTGCTGCCCTGCTCCCTGCAGGGCTTTTGCCACTGTGAGAAGGAATTCGACACCACCAGAAGATTCACCAGCACAGAGCAGGGCTGTGTTTGGTCCCAGCTCATGTATTTGGAGGGCCAATTTCAGCTGGCTGGCACTGGGCAGCTCTGTGGGCTGAAGAACTTGCCCTGTGCATGGGTGGTGACTGCCAGCCCTGCACTGGCTTTCCCACAGCTTGTTTCTTTGTGTGTCTGAAGCTTGGGTGTGCATTCATGGGCAAGCTCAGGGGCTGCCCCCAGGTACAGCCAGCAGGGAATCTGCTCCCAGTGCCCGGCACAGGAGCGATTGCACAGATGGCTGCCCCCTCTGCCCTCACATCAGGCTGGCATCTGGCTCTCCTCACTCTTCCAAAGTGGAAGATACAGCTCAAACCAGCATTTCTGTTATTGTCATCCTTGAAAGTGGCAATTTAGTGAGGGACTGAGAGGTGGGACAGAGAAAAGAATTGTTCTATCTAAACCTCTTCACGGTGCTCTGCACCTGGTGAAATCACAGGTACATCTTCAAAGATGGAAGTCAGTGGGTTCTCCTGTAGTGCACTGGATTTATTCTCTTTTCTGCTCTTTGTTTATCAGTGGCTGCCTCTTTTTGTTCAGGGAACATTTGACAGAATGCTGTTGCTCCTGTGGCATCTCTCCCACATGTGCACACCTTCTGCATGTCTCTGGGGCAACCCTCACACAGAGAGGTTGTGTTGGGGTGAAACCTTTGAAGGAGAGTGCCTCCTGTCACCTCTGCTTACCTAGAATAAGCTTTCTGGTTTCAGCACTGAAATGAAACCATCTGGAAAAAGAATCTCCCAATAAAATGCTCCTCTTAATTTAAAGAAGTTGCGCATTTCAAATGTCTAGATCTTCTGTGGGAACACACTGGTTTCATCAACATTTTCGAGTAATACGACTGAACAGTTTTAATCAAGTCAACATTCTTCCTTTTGGTTTTATGTTATGGCTATGATTGAAGTAAATCACTCGGAGTATAGTGTTTTGCAAAAATGTCAGAATTTATAACTTTTTGGCCCCAAACTGAATTGAAATAAGCATCTTGAAATCTTGTTCTATTCCCCTGCCAGGAAACAGGAATATGATGTTTTTCAGCCAGGACTAGTTATAATTTTGATGGCTGCTGCTGTTAGCCTTGGATGTCCCATCACACAGATACTGGGTTCATCTGCTTTCCTTTTCCATGAAAATGTGTGCCTGCAGCTCATGCTTATTTGGACTCTTTTTTAAACTGGTTTTCCATAAGGTGTCTTTACTTTTCCTTTCCTAAGAATGCTTTTTGAAGAAGGAATCAAGGCATAAGGAACTACAGCGGTCTGACCATCCTCTGTTCACTGCTGGTTTACCTCACATGTTAACTTGGGAAGAGTTTGAGGAACTCAGTCCCAATCCAGAGCATTGTCCCTCCCTTGGATGGACACTCCTGCTTGCTCAGGAGGTGTTATGAGCACAGGAATAGCAACAACTTCTTAAATAATGGCCCAGTAAAACCCAGTAAAGCCAACAGGGTTGGCCCTTGAAGCGAAGGAGAGCAGGATATATAGGTTAGGAAATTCCACAGTGGACATGAATGGAGTTCTCCTGGGACATGAAGCAGTGCCTGAGGGCTGGCACGGGTGGCACGGGGTTGCCTTGCTGTAGAGCTCTGTAAAGCTTTCAACAGAGCCTTTGAAAGACTTTTATTTCGGGTGTGCAGGGCTTAATTTGTCACCCAGCTGAACAGCAAAAGTCAGTGACGTTGGTAAGGTTGGGTGAAGGGCATTGGTGGGAGTACAAAGAACCAATTCTCATTTTAGTGCAGCCCTTGGGTATTGCCCCAGTTGTGTAAAAGGACATTGAGGGAAGCATTAAAATAGTTAATGGAAACAAATCATTGCAATAACATCTGCTGGTATTAAACTCCCCTGTCCTACAGAGATAGTGTGGTTTTTTTTACCCTCTTGGTTCAGCCACCTTTATTTACAGCTCCAGCTTTTGATGCCGTTCCCAAGTAATGAGCTGCGGTCTCCAGAGCATCGTTGCAGTGCTGGGGAAGGGCAGGGATCCAGAGGTGGGGCACATCAGCTGCAGGGGCTGGCAGGAGCACAGCTCTGGGCTTGCAGGGATGGGGGCTCAGGGGGGCTCGGCAGCCGTGCCTGTGCTTCACTCAGAGATGGTTTTCTCCCTGCCTAAAGCAGAGGCTGTTTGTTTGATATGCGAGTTTATGGGTTGGGGGGAGTGATGGGTGTGTGGAGCAGATGGAGAAAGCACAGGGAAATGCAGTGGGTTAAAGGAATAAAAACATGCTTTTTGTTGGAGTCATTACACCAGAAACAAGGAGCCTCTGATGAAGGAAAGTGAGCCTGAGGAAAGGGAAGGTTGTGGTGTCATTCATGGAGGAAGGGTTTATAAGGATTTCAGCCTTATCAGTTCAGCTTGAAAACCCAGATGTTGAGGGATGTGGAAATGGTGGGAAGAGAAGGGCGCAGGGGGACTGAGCAGGGCACGGAGCAGAAGGTGTGAGAGGCAGGGAGCAGGGGCAGGGCTGGCCATGAGCTCTGGGCTCTCCGTGGGCGAGAGGCAAGGGAGCAAGGATGGGAACAGAGGAAGAACTGGCGGTGACCTGGGCAAGCAAACAAACCCTTGGATGGGAACGGGTGTGGGTGAGGGGGGCAGGAGGTTACAGCACAGGGGAGGGCCATCGAGCAGCTCCTTTCACAAGAGTGGGACTGTCCTGTGATAAACCCTCATCTGTCCTGTGATAAACCCTCATCTGCCGTGTGATAAACTCTCAGCTGGCCTTGAACATCTCCATGTAAGTTATCCCTGACTTTCTGCCTCTTGCTTCAGCGCAGGCATCAGTGGGGTTTCTTGTTGGGAGTCTGAGTTGGTGCCTGAGGAGTTTTGGGGAACCCGAATGCCTGAGCAGGGCAGCCAGGGCTCAGGGGTGATGCTCGTCTGTGGGGCAGCTCATCCCGAACCTGCCCCACAGGTGATGCTGGGCCCTGCTTGGTGCACACCGAGGCTGCCAGACCTGTGCCTCTGGCCCCCAAATGGCCCGTGCTGGGGCTCTCTGGGCAGCCTGGTGTGGAAAAGGGAATATGGGCCAGGGCAGAGCTGAGCTCAGCTGCCTCCCCGTGGGCTTTGCCCAGGGGACACTCATGCACCAAAGCATTAAAGCCAGGAGGTACCGTGGGAGGGGATGTGACAAAATCCTGCTGTGAGACCCTTACAGAAGGTATCTGTGCTTGTCTTCCCAGTCATTATTTCCCAGCTAAAGCAACGTAACAATTACAAATTTGGATTACCTGGAAAAGCTGCTGAAAGCAGGATAAATTATTAATTCCCAGGCTGCGTTCCGAAGAATTAATTTCAGCACCACATATTGAAAATTCTCTTTCATGAGAAATAGCCTGGTTTCGAGAGCAGTTCTGAAAAAGTAAGATTCTTCCAAGCCACTACTGCATTTTCTGACAATTCCATTTTTCCTTCAATCACCCTCCTTTAGCACACTCAGCTAATATACTCATATTAGTTGTAGGAAGCCTACGTTTGTAAGAACTCTATCTCTGCACAACGTCCTGAAGTAATTGGGATTCCAGGGCAGAGCTGTGGAAATTCTTAGCACAGTTTGTCCGTATCTTATCGGAACAGGCACGCTTTTCCCACAGCCTGGCTGCTTGCCAGAGGGACCGAGCCGACGTGTTGGGAGCCCCCTCTGAATGGGAGAAGTAATCTTTCTGAATGGGTTTTCTGGCACAATTCCTGTTGCGTGTGTGGTTTATTGTTCTGGGTGATGTGACTGTATTTTACACCCCCCAGATAAAAGTTTTAGGGTCGTTGTTTTTTTGATGATGGGAGGGACCCTGGGAAAATAATCAGATTGCTGGTTCTATAAAATTCTATAGGCAAATTGTTTTTCTGTTGTAAGTGGTTTTCCTTGTTAATTACGTAGCTTTTTGAGGGTAGTTTTGATAGAAAGGACAATGGCTGATTAACCCTTGAACTTTTCGACACTCAAAGGGCTTCGTAATTAAAAAGAAAACCGTTTTCTCTTCTTGAAGGCATTTTAACAAAGTGTTATTATGCCAATTCATGTTTGTATGTATCTATATTGGGTGTTCATACTGTAGTAATTCACTAAAAGGCACTGCTGGGGTTGTCAAAACCAAAAGAAGTGGTGCCGGTGGTGGCACATCCTCGGCTGTTGTAAATGTCCTCCAGTGAAGCTGGAGTCGATCCCTCTGTGCACCACAGTCCTGCTGTGGAGCTGTGCCAACCTCTGTGAGCCGAGGATCCAGCCCTTAATGTGTATTACAGGATAGTTAATGCGATGTGTAACCACAAAGTAACCGCAATACACAAAGAAGTTCTATTTTAGCCCTGCTGGAGCAAAGAAATAACTGTTAATGCTGAAGACTGAAGTGCAAAAGATTGCTCAGTGGGGGAGGGAGGCAGGAAAAAATCCGTATTTTGAGTTAACATGTGTACAGACAAATTCTCACGTCCCAAGGCTAAGTTTTGTCTATAAAAATTCCTCAAGATTTGAGTCTTTGTAATTAAAACATAAAGAATAATTATCTTAAGCTCATATCTGCAGAGGAAGAACTGTGTATTTACTTATTCTCTGCCAAAAAATCTTTTTAGCTGGAAAGATTAACAAAAAGGCATTGAAGTATAAGGAAGGGCCTTCTTTTTATTGAAATATATATGTTTTGTCAACAGATTCAAAACAGAACAGTCACAACCATTTTTTTTCTTCCTTTCTTTTTCAAAATAGGGGTGGGGGAAGCATCCAACTCCAAACTTAGTGCCTATAATGCTTGGAAGACATCATGATTAATTTTTTGTCCTTAGGTTTCCAGATGTTGGATGTTGTCCCAACTTTTAAAGACCTCTAATGTTTAACAGGATATGTGCTGAGTGTAGTCTTTGTAACAGAGTTTTCTTTCATAACTCTAGGATCCATGAGAAAAGGTAACTCGGGAAACCACTGCGGATTCGGAGCTGAACCCCCGGCCTTGTAGGAAAGCGGCCAAGGCTGAACGTGCGAGGTTGGACCGGAGCCGTGTTCCTCGGGGAGGACGATGGCCAGGGCCCGGAGCTGGCAGCAGAGCCCTTGGAATGCCCTGCTCCTGGCGCTGCTGTGCTCGGGCAGCTGCCGGGCGCAGAGGGACTGCACAGGCGCCGAGTGCCAGCCGCTGGAGAACTGCATCGAGGACGTGCTGGAGCCCGGCGAGTGCTGCGCCACGTGCCTGCAGCACGGCTGCACCTGCGAGGGCTACCAGTACTACGACTGCGTCAACGTGGGCTTCGTCAACGGCAAGGTGCCCGAGGGGCAGTCCTACTTCGTGGACTTCGGCAGCACGGAGTGCTCGTGCCCCAAGGGAGGGGGCAAGATCAGCTGCCAGTTCATGCTGTGCCCGGAGCTGCCCCCGAACTGCATCGACGCGGTGGTGCCGGCGGACGGCTGCCCCCAGTGCGGCCGCATCGGCTGCCTGCACGAGGGCCACAAGTACGTGGCGGGGCACACCTTCCACATGCCCCCCTGCAAGGTCTGCCACTGCCCCAACGCCGGCGGGGAGCTCATGTGCTACCAGCTGCCGGACTGCGACGCCTTCCCCTTGAACACGGCCAGCCCCGGGGACGCCGAGGACGGCGAGCCCGAGAGGCACTACGACGATCCCTACAGCTACGACCAGGAGGCCTCCGAAGGAGAAAACACCCAGGTGGAGTCTCCAAAGAAGTACAGGAGTTACTCGTCCCTGGAGCACGAGAGCCTCAGCCAGGAGCAGGGCGAGGACTACGACTACCTGGCGTCCAGCGTGGCTCCCTCGGCGCTGGCCCCGGCTGACCCCTACGCCCAGGCCACGGCGGCGCCCGGCACCACGCCGCTGCCCAGGGGCCCCTCCGAGGTCCGCAGTGCCACGGAGCGCAGCGACAGGAGGAGGCTGCCCCGCACCACGGCGGCCTCCCTCCAGCAGGGGACACGCAAGGAGGCCCCGGCCACCACCAAGGCTCCTCCGCAACACACCACGGCCACCACCGAGACGCCCCAGCACCTGGAGGAGCTGGAGAGGAGACCGAAGGGGAGCAAAGAGAGGCACGAGCAGGAAAGAGCCCCCCACTCCAAAATGAAAAAGCACGCCAGGAAGGAAGAGCCAGAGAACAGCATGTATCAGGACTTGCAAGAGGTGAACTTTACAGAGCCAAGCTGGGCAAGATCATCCCAGGAAACCCTCGAGGGGAATGATTTCCCCAAGGTGAAGTTCAGTGCAACAACCTCTCCGCCTGTTGCTCTCAAGGAAGACCGTAGCCAGTCCTCCCCAAAGCAGTCCCAGACGCTGTATCGTTACCACCCTGAGGAGGACGGGGACCCCAACTCCATCCACGCTAACCCCAGGCTGCCAGAAGGTAAGAACTGCTCCCAGTGTAGGTGTGTGGAGAACTCTTGCTCATTGTAATGTTGGTGCACATCCTCTGGTGTGTTCTCACTGCTGCACGTGGCCATGGAGTCAACCAAACCACCACCAACCTTCTTCCATCCCTTCAGGAGGTGGTTTATGTTTCATTTCACAGAACAGGTACCATTGCACTGTTGCCCACCTTGCTCTAATTTCACAGACAGTAGATGGGGTTTTCTGGTGTTCTAGCTTTATTTCAGATGATGATTTATTAAGCTCTGGCATTTTTCTTCATTTACTTGCTTTTAACTTTTGTTGTGATGTTCAAGGAACATCTTCCTCTACATAGAAGGATTTAATTAGTTATCTCCAGTTACCAACTCAGTGTAATCACATTTGCAGCTTTTGTCTCCTTCTGGAGAGGAAGTGAAACAGTTGTGTTTTCACTGTCTAAATAAAAATATTTAGAGCACTTGTAATATTTATCCCGTGGTTGAAAGCCTGTCTAAGCTCATTAGTTCAAGAACTTGAGAGACAAACTCAAATACCCCTGAGGACTAGTAGGGAGAAAAAGGACTCTGTCTTGCTTTGTTTTTTTTTGGGGCTGGAAGTTGATGATGTTTATGATCGACTGTGGCATGTATACGTATTTCCTCCCTGCCTCTGGATTCCTCTTGACATCTGCAGGGAGTGTTGATTATATGCTTTATGCAGTGCTCATTACTGTAATGAATGCAAACTTCATCACTGTAAATTAGCACACATACAGCTTGTACTTCCAATTCATTTTTCATCCATCAAGAGCAATACCTCCTCTTTCGAGATGTGGCACAAAATGTTCTCACGAGACTCAGCTGCAGGATGCCTGCAGAGAATACTGATTATTCCCTAGGCAGTGGCATTTCTCCTGGGCTGTGTGGGTAGCCCTTCAACATCTTGGGCTGTCCCATCCATCTCCTGGAGAAGGCTGAGGCAGATTGGGAGCTGAGACTCTAATTCCCAACACAAGCAGCACCTCGTGACTGTTCAAACAGAAGGTGTGCCAGGTCCATGGATGGAGATGGCAGCTTTTGCCTTTTCCTTTGACTTCCCTTTGTTTGTTCCAGCCTACCTCAGAATCTGAGCTGAGCCGTGCACCAAGGCTGTGTATGATACACGGGCCTGAGTTAGGACTGACACACAATAACCTGTTGCCTGATGTCACATTAAAAAAAGATGTATTTTTAAAATTAAAGTGCCTTTTCTTTTTCTTTCAAAAAGGAAAGATGGGTGGAGCACTCTGAATTTTTCAATGAGAGGGTTTAAGAAAGTCTGTTGCAGTGGAAGTGTTCAGCAGCAGAGCTAAGTACTGCATTTCAGAGTCTGCTTGGGTGATTTCCAGTCTGTGATTCCCAGGAACTGCTTGGCTGAGACAGGTCTGGTTGGGGGCTGGATTAGGTTGAGGTGCCTGGGGCAAAATGTGATGGATGGCATGTCAGGCATGAATTGTTCAGCTGGCAGAAGCAGGCTTGGGGATCACTGGGCGCCGTTTTCCCCTTAGCTGACATACCTACAATTTCCTTTAAATATTGCAGAAGCAGAAATGAAAAATAAATGTCCCTTGGGAGCACAGGACTCTGACTGGCCGTAGATGCTGCAGCTCTGAGGCTGCTGCCTCCCTGCCCCACAGAGCTGCTGCCTGTTTTGGGAGCCAGCACCGATGCCACCACCCACAGTCACTGACCAGTGGGACCTGGCCGGGCAGCCCCTGCTCTGCCCCACCATTCCCATCAGGAATATTGGTGGAAGATCTGGATGGAGCTACAGAACCCTCTCCAAAGATGAGGGCTCTCTCTTGCCACGGCTAGCACCAGCGCTCGTGCCTAGGGATAGCAGTGTTTCCACTTGTTCTGCTGCTTTAATTGACGTGGTTGTGATTCATGTGAGTAGCTCCATATGTTTCAAGTAATAAAACACATACATCTTCGGTGACTCCTGAGCCAGTGGTAGAGGGGGAGTGAAGATATTAGTCAGACTTGAAAGAAAAATTAATCTCGCCTACAGATACGGAACGAAAACATAAATTTTGTGCATGTATTTCCAACTATAAAACGACAACATCTACCAGAACTGCCAAATAACTTCTTTTCTCTCTTCAGGAATCGTCAGCATGACGTAAACTGCAGCAATCCCCTGATTTTAGAGCCTGTGAGGCTGTTGTGCTGTTCCCTAATGAGGCTGCAGCCACTCTGGCAGTGTGCAAGATTTTGTTCGACCAGCTCTCAGCAGAGTGCTCTGGGGTACATTTCTGTGCCTCTATGGCCATTTCAGATTTATTTTTATGTTCTGCAGAGTTTAGAAAAGTTTAGAGAACCACGGGAGCTTCCACAGAGGCTTTCAGCCCAAGTTAGGTGGCTGTTGCATTTGTTCCTCCTATTTAGCTGTATTCTGGCTCCAGAACTGTCCTGTGGTTGGATCCTGATGCCTTTGGTTAAAAACTTGGCTTTGTTACTTTAAGTATTTTATATATCTCGCTTTGCTTTTATGTGTAGCTGAGTTTTCATCTCCCAAATCTCTGCTGGTTCATACATGATCTAATGGTGGAAGCAACAGGAGCACTTTGGTGCTCAGGAAAGGTTATTTTGTGTTTTGATTTTCTTTCTTCTTTCTAGCATTGTTTTTCATCTATAGCACTGCCCTGTGTTCACATCAGCCAGCTGAGGTGATCCCTGTAGCATCTCCCCTCATGGACTCTGGTAATTGCCATTGGTTGGGGGATTTTCCCCCTCTCCTTTGTTGGCTGCTCTGAGCTTTGCTGGACCAGCCCTTGTGCAGATGTTCTGGTGCTGTGTGGGGCCAGGCCCTTGCTGGTGACTGCCTGGGACAGCAGCAGCAGCACCACAGCCCTGGGGAGCAGCATCCCAGAGATGGTCCCTGTGGGAGCTGGGTTCTCCCTGTGCCAGGAGGGGAGCCAGGCTCAGCTCTGTGGGATGTGGGAGCCCAGGGATGTGCTCCTGCCTCCCCCAGGGCTGTGCTCCTGCCTCCTGCTCAGGGGTGTCCCCTGCTCCGTGCCAGCCCCAGCATCCCTGCACTGCTCCAGGGGAGTGCTCTGGTCATAGATGGGAATAGGGACTGAAGAGAACTTCCCACAGCAGCACACAGGTCCTCTGGAGTGCTGTGCACATGCTGGTTATTCCGTTCCTGAAGGAGCTGTAAGTGTGCAGCAGAGGTAATTACTCAGCTGAGAAAGTGTAAATTAAGTACTTTCACCATGGGAAGGGGGGAGATTAATGGAGACTGTTCTCTTTATACAGTCTCTCTCTAAACATTGATCTTACCCTGTCACTTACTGCAAGAGCAGCAAACAGGGGGAGTTTTAATTTCTGTATTGTTTATTTCCTAATCCTAAAAATGCCCCAATCAGGGGAGGGCTGCCTAAAACATATTTCAAGAACTTACTGTCAAATTCTGTTATGATTTTCCCACTTTCTTCCATTTTCCCATGGTCTGGCAGTAGAGTGCTGTTCCTTGGATAAATGTAACTCAGGTAGCAAGCAGCCTCATTGTGAATGTTTTATGATTTGTATTCTGGTTTTGGCAGGCTCAGCAGCAGTTTGGGTCTAGCTGGAACTGTCAAGTTTCAGAGTGGAGGTGTTTTTCCACTTAAACTCCTCCATGGCTGGGGACTTTTTTTTTTATGGTGGTGGCTTTTAGAGATAAAGATAATTGTTCTCGAACTGAAGTGAATTGCACCAATTTGTGAGCTGAGATCAGTGGATGTGAGAGTGGCATTTATTGCAGGTGAATCCTGATCAGGCAGGAGCTACTGGGAGGCTCCTGTGTAACTTCTGGGGATGGAGCTGAGATTTCAGCCAGCCCATCTGCTGCCTTTGCTGATTCTGAAACTTATGGAGAAAAATGACCTTGAATTTCCAAACTGAGGACAGACAGATCCATGTGCACGTCCAGGAGCTGGCCTTGATGATCCTTTTGGTCCCTTCTGACTCTGGATAATCTGTGATTCTGTGAAAGCAGACCTGCAGTGAGGGTTTCTGAAGCATCCCCTGAGTACACCCACCCTTTGTCGCTCTTAGTGCCACCATAAAAAGCACTGGAGGTGGAGAATCCCTGCATCGTCCTTCAGACACCAACTCTATTTGCAATTACTTTATATTTTTTGCTGTCAAGTGAACAGTGTTGTCTCAAATTCACTTGAATTACCTCAGGCTTAATCCTGTGTTCTTTACTTTATCCCAGTCCTTTCTGTAGCAGGAAGAAATAAGCTTTGAGCCCTGAAAATAGGATATCTGAGGAATAAAAATAAGCCTCAGGAGACTGGTGTGCAAGGAGAAAAAGCCTCTGGGCCAGCAGGTGTGAATCAGCATGAATTACAGCCCCGGGTGACAGTGTTCAGTGGTTTCTTTGGTAGCTGAAGTTCTGAGGTAGCACGGATGGGAAAGAGGCAGGCTGAGACACTTGCAGAAGGAGGAAGACTAAAATACTGTAAAATTAAAAAGTGGCTATCTGTTCTGGCAGAAATGGCCTTTGTACTTTATTAGGCAGCCAGATGCTAGTTCAGGAGGAAAAAGGAAAAGAATTCAACCATTTCTGTTAATGAAAATATCCCGTGTGTGATGTGTGGGGGGCTGATTCCCTCATGGCTGCTACTGCACAGCCTTCCCTGGACCCCTTCCCTTGTCACCTTGGGCATGAATTTGTGAGCAGAGGGGGCAAGGAGAACCCAGCCTGGCCCAAATGACACAGAGGAGTGCACTCAGAGTAATTGTCTGCAGCCTCTGGAATAAACAGCAGCCAAAGTGTCCAATCTCCAGGCACAGCTGGCCAGAGGTGACCTGGCTCTCTGCTCCCCACGCTCTTGCTTTCAGTGGATGCAGCAGTGGGTCTGTCCCAAGTGCTTGGAGCAGTCCCACGTGAGGAGCTGGAGCAGGGATCGGGGGCTGATGGAGGCCCCCAGTCCAGGCATGTAGGCAGCAGCTAATTCCCAGTGTCCAGACCTGTCCAGGAGTGTGCTTTTGGGGTCAGTGCCGGTGCTGTGGGGTTTGTGCCCGCGTGCTGTCTCTGGACATGTTGGTGCATGGCTGCTGCTTGCCTGGCTGTGTTTTGGGAGCTGCTCTGGGTCAGACCCTGCTGTTGCTTTTCCAGCTGGCTGGGCTTCAGGGCACCTCTCAGAGCTGCAGGCTCTGTGTTGGGAATGTTATTCTTTGCAAGAATTTCCCTGTAGAGCCCAAACCCTCCTCACCACAGCCCTTCTTCCATTCCTCACATACATCTTTCTTCTAAAACCCAGGTATTAGCCACAGGTTGTGAGCTCCTGGCTACCAACACTTGTCTCAGGCTTTTTGTGTTTTGGTCCTTATCTTAAAGAGTATTTTAAGCCACAGCTGTATATTGAACCAAGAGCTTGTGGTCTTTAGTTAGAGAGTGTAGTTTAGGTGATCTTTTTAAAGCTGCAGAGATCTGTGCAGTGGTGGAGGCACAAGCCTGGTGTGCAGAATGCCAAGATTGGCTGCCATGCTTTGCTAAAAGTGGTGTAGACTGTCACAGTCAGATGTCTGCAGACTTTTAAGAGCCGGGTCTGAAGTTCTCTTTTCAAGCCCCAGTACCTGCCCGTCTAGTAAACAGAGATGTGTGAGAAGGTGCTCTCCATCTTCCTGTGTTATTCATAAAATTAAGGTACCAGCTCCTCACTGCAGTGTGAATCCCTGGGGACCCTGACAGGCAGGTGCAGCCTGCAGGGTGGCACAGACGTGTGTTCCTGCAGCTCCTGCCAGTCCTGCCTTCATTAAACACCCTCTGCAGAGCACAGTTCTTGTCCCAGCTCTGGTGTGAAGGTGAGGTGCAGTCAGACCCTCTGCTGGCAGTGCCTTATACCCCAGCAGTTTGCTGCAGCACAGGGAATTACTCAGACAGTTGGCTGCAAGTGTTCTGGAGAAGGAAATGCATTGTGTTCCGTGCTGGCACCGAGGGAATGCACAGAGAATGGCTGAAAGTGAAACAGGATGAGGCATCCACACCTGGCTGGGCGAATAGGGGCACCCCATCCTCCCTGGAGCACCATGCTGCTGGCACAAACCAGGGGCCCTGCCTGCCTGGGACAGTGAGCGCAGGAGGGCTCTCAGATACCCTTCACTTCACAGGCTTTACTAAGTTACTAAGATAGTTTAAATCTCTAATTGTTGCCATGATACAGCTGGAGTTGGGCACCTGACCGAGGATGGCATCAAAGTACCTCTGAAAGCCCATCTCGTGTACCTGTTCTGTAGAGGTAAAAATCATTATTTATGCAAAGTCAGTTCCATCCATGGTTTGCAACAAGGACATTGAATCTCAATTCTGAAATTCAAACGTTGCAGACAAAGTATGAAAGTAAGATGGGAGTTTTCTTGTAGAAATTAGTTACCCACTTGAGCAGACGAGGCTGTTGGGCTCACCAGGTTTCTCAAGGCGACTCCATTTGCTGGTTATTTATAGTCAGTATCTGAGAGTATATTTTTTTTTGTATGCATGATTGATACTCCTTCAGAAAACAGAATTTAAATGAGACTTTTTTGCAGTAATATGTCTGTTATTCTAATCAATCACCAAGGAATTAAAACTGACTCTGAATATAGCTCCTTGTTAGAGAAAGGAAAGTATGTAAGTAGTAATTCCTGATCCAAATTTTGTGAGACAATAACCTTTTGAACAGTTTCAAATATGTAGGCCAAATAAACGTAGCTTTCTAGCATATGCTTACTCATGAAAGGATTTGTAATTTCATTACCCCGGGCCTCACAGTGAGCAATATCTCTTACCTCTCAGGGATTCTTAGGTAACAAGCCAGCAGTAATTGGAATTTTATAAAGATCCCCTTATGTGTGAGCAGGTTTTATGTTTTCTTGACTGTTCCCAGTCTGTCTGTGCTGTGCCTGAGATGACCAATTCACTTCCAAAGCCACCAGAAAGTCCTAAATCGCCATCCCAAAGCAGCGGGGATGTTTGTACTAAGCCAAAGGCTGACAGAGGGGTAGGAGAAAGGAGTGTTTGTGCTGTATTTAGGGCCAGCAAACCTCCTGTGCACATTTTCCCCTTCCCTGCCTTTGCCAGGGACGAGGGAGCTGCAGAGCCCCCCTGGATCCACCTGCCTTGCTCCACCACTGCCTGTGGGTGTCTGGGACCCACAAAGCACCCTGCAGGTTTGTGAGCAGCAGCATTCCAGAGTCACTGTGGCTGCAGCTGGTCCCTGCCTGCTGCAATTGCTGCTTTCCCTCCATCCTGGGATGCTCTGATGGTGATGGGTGGCTGATGGTGATGATGGGGTGGCTGATGGTGATGTGATGGGGTGGCTGATGGTGATGTGATGGGGTGGCTGATGGAGATGGGGTGGCTGATGGTGATGGGGTGGCTGATGGAGATGGGGTGGATGATGGGGTGGTGGCAGAGGCTGGGGTGGGTGCAGGGGGTGGGAGGGGAGGTGGCTGCTCCCCCTGGGCAGCCAGGGTGGGCTTGGGGCTGATGCTGGGGCTGCCCTGCCTGCCCCTCTCCAGCCTGGCCACGCTGCTGCAGCTCTGGCTGCAGCTTCTCCAACCCTTCCCACAGCAGAAATGGAGCCATTCAGACACCCCCCAGAGCAGTAATTCCTTCTCCCTTGTTGTCTGAGGGCTGCTTGCTTTTGTGGTGCTGCTGCGAACCACAGGGAGGCCGATTGCATTCAGAAGGGCTCAGAGTTTGACCAGAGTTTTGAATTACCAAGTACTAAAATAAATGTTTATGGCTTCAGCAGCTCTGGGTTTAAAACCTTTTAACAGCGTAAACAGTTGCCTGAAAGGGGAGGATTTGCATCAGTAACTTTTAAAAGGTGTTGTAAAAGTTGACGCTCTTGTGAGCTGTTGCTGTGTGTAAAGTATACATCTTGAAAATTGAAAATAATGAAAATCATCAAATGAGATCTCGTAGCCTTACTGCTGCCATGCACAGGGCAAGTGACTGCCCAAGGACTAGGTGTGTGTCAGTCTGAACACCCTTCCACCGAGGTTATTTGAATTGGCCACATGAGGATGGCTCAGGGGTAAGGAGGGTGAGTGCTTGGGATGAGCTTTATTTTGTACGTGGTCACTATGTAGAAATGTTACTTCTAGAAGAAAAACGTGCATCTTCTCTCCTGTGTTGCCATCTGTGCTGCACCTTTGCCTTCCCTGCTTTGTTTTGGCTTTCTTATTTTGTTTGTTTGGCTGCTGCTGGACCTCAGTGCAGATTTTCTCTCTCCTCGTTTGCTGCGTGTCCTTCTGCCCTTGTGTGGCTTTGCAGTTCAGGAAGTGTTCCCTTTCAGGCTCTGGGGGTGCTGATAGCTGCAGGTTGGAGGGGGCTGTGGGGGGCTGCCCAGCACGGGGACTTGGTGGCCCAGTGTGGGGACCCTGCAGCCTGGTGTTGGCCACCAGACATTGGGGACCAGCACAGGAACTCTTCTGGGAGAGCTGCAGGCAAGAAAGGCAGGGTGACATGCCTCCAGTGGTGTGAGGGAAATCAACAGGTTACCAAAATCCAAATCAGCTGGAAAAGCAAGTGTGTGCTCAGTACAGGATCATCCGTGAGCGCTGCTGAAAAGGGACAGAGTACCGGATGGGAAAAATGGAATTTTCCATGGATGTCTTACATGGTCCAGAAAATTTTCAGCCGATTTTATGCAATGCACTCTGGTCTCAGAGTGGCACTGAGATGCTTTTTGTGTAATAATCCCCACAGCACCGTGTGAGGGCTCCAGTCTGGCATTGATCTGTAGCAGCACTCACCTCCTCCTTACATTCTCTGTGAGCAGCAGCATCAGCTGTGTTTGGAGCAGGGGAGCTGCAGTTTGACTGGGGCTGGCTCATAGGCAGGGAAAGAATTGAGAAGAAGATGAACGAGGTCTTGCAACAAGAACATCTGGCAGTACCTCAGTTTCCTTCTCTTCTCACCTCTCACTGCTTTTAAGTTCATTTCAGTCTGAGTCTTCAAAGACATTGTACGTGCTACTTACTGGGATCATTTTCTGAGCACGAGTTAAGTTGATTAATATTAGAGAGTTACACATCTTGTATGAAGTGAATCTTCTAAAGTGCTGGTTGTACTCGTGTTCTGATGGAGACATCCTGCAGGGACTTAGGAACCAATTCTATTTTGTCGGTGGTTTGTAGCACAGAATTTGTTACACTCGATACCAAACCTCCTGTGTGCCGATGGCACGTGGAGAAGCCATTCCAGACACACAAACCCTGCCTCGGGGGGGAGCAGAATTCCCTGGAAAGCAAACACTGAACAGCAGAGCACACCCTGTGCTCTGGCTGGCTGAGCAGGGAGAGCAGAGGGCTCCTGTCCAAACTTGT
This sequence comes from Monarcha castaneiventris obscurior, assembly GCA_026261815.1. NCBI lineage: Eukaryota > Metazoa > Chordata > Aves > Passeriformes > Monarchidae > Monarcha > Monarcha castaneiventris. The sequence goes on from JAMPIT010000484.1 coordinate 19,854,290, forward strand.
CCAGTGTGTCATTCCAAAAGTGAACTTCATGACTATGAAATGGAAATATATCAAAATGTATCTCTGTAATGAAAATGGAGCTTATAAAGGGCTGCTTCTCATGGCTCTTCCCATCAGGTAAAAGAGTTCTTTTGCATTGAACAAGCAGAATGAGAAGCTTTGAGCGAGTTTAATGGTGCTTAAGGAGTCTTTTTTCCTTCTTTTATTTTTAATAATGATTGTGAGAAATCACTAGGAGGAAGACTTTTGGGTAAGAATGTGAAGGCAGTGCACTGGGTGCCTGGTGGCACAGAAGACCATACACCCACCCCACAGCTCTGCCAAGTGCTGGCAGGGCTTGGCTATCAAGCTTCCAGTTGATGGCTTTAAAGCTCCACTACACCCGACTGTAATTCTGCAGCTACGTCTATAAAACATCTTGTTTATGGCCTGTAAGCAGCTGAAGATTAATATAGTTTTCCTTATCCAAGAATCCTTCCTCTGCAATGTTCATTAATTTTCCTGGTGTTGGAATTGCCTTGCGTGGAATTACTGGTAGTTTTCATTTCCAGATTCAAACCTACAGTGTTCTAGCCAAATGATTTTGTAAGAGATTCACTCTGAGGAACTGTTTTCATTGAAGATAACACACACTTAAGTAATGTCTCATGTAATAATGAGAAAATTTGTACTTTTCCTGGTTCTGGATCAAAGTTGGTAAGTGTTATCTGAACTCATGGCACTGAAATCAAAATAAAAGTGTGGTGACCATCGGTGATGGCTGGGCTTTACATTAGAAGGTTCCATAAATGTTTAATTTCAGTCAGTTTGGATTGACTATGGTGGTTTTGCTGGTGGAAGATAAATATGGAGACTTTCCAAAACCCTGTGCTGTGGTATCAGAAGTTTTGGATGATGCTTTAAAGTGATGAATGTGCTTTGCATGTGTTCTTGAAGTGCAGACTTTTGCCTTGCTCAGCCTATGGCCCTGGGAAAGTTTTCCTGGTAGTGTCTGTGCTCTTTCTCCTTCGTCCTTGGTCCTGAGGGACAAGAGGAGCAGGTTTGTGCTGTGGCAGGGCCAAGAACCCGTTGTGGGACAGGCAGGGACTCTCACTGCCTTGGCACCAGGTGAAGCTAACCAATTTAGAGGAAAAAAAAGAATTATACTGCTGGTTTTCTTATTCTTGAGGAAGGTAACCAGCCAGTTAAAACGAACAGGAGCTTTTGGAAAAGCTGACTCCAAAACATTTGCTTTTCAGTGTGAATAATTTGGTATGCAGAAAAATTGTGGCATGTGGCAGAGAGGCCAGTTCAGGCTGAGCACTGGGACACTTCTGGAGGGAGGATGAACGAGTTTAATGCTGAGCCTCCTTTAGCTGAAACTGAGCCTCCTTTAGCCTCCAGTCCCAGGTCCCCATTCTCACTCTGGGCTATGCAGAGAGCCAGTGCATCATGAGCACTGCTGTTTGTCTGCACCCCTTAAAGCACAGGATCTGACCTTTATTGGGTAATATTGAAGTCTCCTCTTGGTATGGTGAACAGATTTACACAGCTTTGAAATCTGACCCTGCTATTTCAGAGAGAGTGCTTGCTGTTACTCAGCCTTTAAATGGAGTCAATAATGTTCCTTGAAAAAAGACTTTGAAGGTCAGACCCTGTCTTGTCAATGCCATGTTAACCCCATTAGTTTCAGTAAGGTATACACTCATTTTAGCTGTATTGCTCCTCTGACATTACTTTAAAATGGTGAAGGGCAACTGTTAAGCATTAGAAATTCTAAAAATGAAATGCTGTCTTTAAGAAAGAGCTCCTTGCATCTCCCACGGACATACAGCAGTTGCTCTCCCTTCACAAGGCTTCCTTTGCAGTAACACAGCATTAACTTGTTTGTTGTATTTTTTGGTCAGGCTCAAATTCCTCTCCCAGAACTTACAGTTAATCTATAGTAAACGCATACCTCATAAACCACATGATCATTATAGAAATACGTTATTACAGCCATTTGTCTCTTTTGTTTGTAAATTCCCCAAACTGAATGTCTGGGTAATGGATGTTTATGGCCATGCAGCTGATAGCACTGAGCCCCTGGCACGACACGGTGCTGAGGGTCACAAATGAGCTCCTCTTCCCATGACAGGCAGGAAAGGACACGATGCCTACTCATCCAGCATCACCAAACACGTTCCTTTAGGAAAGAAGAGCTGGTGTTGATTGATTAATACGCTTCCCCCACCCTTGCCAGGATGACAGAACTGAGATTCTCAGGGCTCTGTTTCAAGTGTGGCACAGACAGCTTCAGACTCCCACAGAAAGTTAATCATGCACTCGAACATAAGTGTCTGGACTATGGTCAGTTCTGTACCATATGGTCAGTCTTGTACCCAGAGTCATTGCACATTTTTCTAAGTGTTTAGCATGAGAATTGTCCTTGTGTGCTGCATTCATACCAGGTCGGAATGATGCTCGTCTTGGAGCAAGTCTTGGCTTAGTTTGGTGTAGTCCTGGTAGTAGTGAAGAAGTCTTCACAGCAGTTTCCTATTTTATATTTTTTAATGGCAAGAAACATCTATATATATATATAGATATTTATATCTCATAGAATCAAAGAACCAATAAGGTTAGAAAAGACCTCAAAGATCATCATGTCCAAGCTTTCTCTCCCCTGCAAGGTTCAGGAAAGAGTCCATTTCCTGGAGAGCCAGGGGACCACGCTGCTGACGTGGTGATTGATTCTGTTCCCAAAGATGAACTAGGGAGGTTTTCTAACCCCCTCTCGTTTGTTTTGACTGGCTGTTTGCTGCCACCTTGCTGAGATTTCCCTTTTGCTGCTTGAATCCGCTCCAGATTCAGAACCTGGAAGCTGCCAAAGCTCATGGCAAGTAAGAGGGAACAAGTGTTGGTGTGGTGCAGGTTAGCAGTGGGTGCTGAGGATGATTTTGGTGTAGCCCATGGCACTCTCAGTATGTGGGTACGTGCTGCCTCATCTGTGCATTCTCCACGGATGAAAAGCAAACTACCTGCTTTCATAACCTGTCCTCTCTGTGCTGCTCCTGGAGTACAGCACAGGTTTGTTTGGCCCTGCCTCTCATGGGGCAGAGAAGGCAAAGTTTAACCTTAATTCATTCAGCATCTCAGTCTGATGAGGAGAAGGTGCTCCATGTGGGCTCCTGCAGCCCAGCTCAGGGTCCTGGCCGTGCCTGCAGCAGGTGGAGAGTCAGGAGGAAGCTGTACCCTCGTGTGTGGATGTGCAGGCTGGGCTCCAGCACAGGGTTTAAAGCTGGTGTTCAGCACAGACAATACCCACAGCATGCAGGATGAAGGTGTAAATACAGCCAACACTGATGGGCACAATGGGCCTGACTCTGTTGGGTATCCAGTGCCTTTAAAAAGTGCAAAGGAACTTCCAGCTGTGTGCTGGGAGCTGTGTGCTGAGGCTGGAAAATGCCTTTATCTTGTTTGCCCTCTGGTATTATTCCCTGGTGGTAAGACTTGGTTGTTAACTTTCAAACTGCTGAGCAATTTTTAACTACTTGTGTGGACTAAAAAACCACCTTCATCAGATGCTAAAATAGCTCCTAAATCCCCTGAATTAGTTTGTCAAGCAGGGGAGAGTTCAGTTCTACAGCAGTGAAGGCTGTTGCCACAATTTATGTAATTGAGAATAAAATCTTTGTACGCAGGAGCTCAGGAGTGGCAGAGTTGCTCCACGGGTGTGTGAGGTGCTGTGGCAGTGCTGCCTGGCTCCATGTGAACACTTGGCATACAGACAGATGGAAATTTTTGCATGTCCCTTAAAAGTGTGGTGCTGCAGAGCCCCGGGGCTTTGGTCACTGGAGGTCAAGCCACACTGTGAGATGTCCCTGGTGAAACAGGGAGGGAGCCTTTGCTTGGGGAGCTGAGCTGAGCCCCAGGGCTCAGAAAATCTCAAAGTGATGCAAAGTAGGGCCTGGTTTGCAAAGCAAACACAGCACAGCAAATGCATTTGTGACTGTAGCTTGATAACAAGGATGTGTAAACAGACTGCACCTGGCTTCCTGTTTAGCTGCAGCACTCGCCTGGCTTTTTCTTCCATAACTGCCAGTTATGCAAATTGATTAATTTGATGAATTTCTGCCTTTTGTAGCAAGTCACGTCCAGAACAAGGAAGAGTGTTAATCTAGCATGAGGTTAAAGTTGCTTGTCAAGTGTTATGCTTGTAAAAAAATGAATAAACTCTTTGCAGCATGGAGATGTATGCCTTGGACATCACCTACAAAATTAAAGGAGTGCCAGATTCTACAACATGTTTCAGATAATCTGATATTTGAGGTTATTTGTAAGGTTCCATTCCCTGGAGTCATGTGGCTGCCCAAAGCCATCACCTTTTATTTAAAAGATGTGTTTTAGAAAAATAGGAGGCTCACAGTTTTTCTAAAAGAGACAAACCAGGTCTCAGATGTTTAAAACCAAACAAAACCCACCCACCCTGTAAGGAGAGAGCAAATTAAAAGCAATCCTGCTCTGTCCCACACCGTGAGCTGTTAGAGGAGTGCGTGATGGGGTGGGCTGGGATTTTTTGTCTATTTAACTTTCAGCCTGGAGGTGGCTAAATGGGAATGGTTTAAAATAGCCCCACAGTTGCCATAGATACTTGTCTAAGTTGAAAATAGAGGTCTGGCCCAAGCTTGGAGCGTGTCCACCAAAGCCAGCCGTGGAGCGGGTGCTGGGAGCTGAGTGGGCTGGAGGAGCCCCAGGATGCTGTGGTGCCTCAGGGATGCAGCCCAGGATGGGGATGTGTGGATGTGTTTGACGTCACCAGGCAGCTCCAGCAAGGCTTTGCTAGGGCCTGGAGACTGGGAAGGGAAAATATCTTTCATGCTTCAAACGCTTTCCTCCCCGTTTTTGCCCCAGGAGGTCTGTAGAGCTGGAAAAAAATGCCATGGAATGCTGCCTTCCTGGCACTGGGTTTGGTTTTTATTTGTGAAATGTTACTGTGCAACAAAACAGCAGCAAATTTAAAGTAGTTCAGCTGGATAAAAGCACCCTATTAAGGTAAATTTGGTTTATTTGTCCCAGGAATGTGTAGCAAATGCTTGTCTAATTACAGATAAGGCAACTAAGCCTTTCATCTTCTTCCAGTGAAAAAAAACTCTGCATATATCGTGGAAAATATTTTGTTGAAATGAATGAAGGTCTTTTCAAGGATTTGGTTATCACAGATGAGAGCCCCCCTTGAGGGAATTGGCAATGTTTCTCCCTGTCCTCCCGCTTTGTGGGTGGCGTTGGATGTTTTGGGAGAATTGCAGCTGACTCTGGAAATGCCTTGCTTTGAGATAACAATCTGTCCTTGTGCCTTTGGAGATCTCTGGTGTCATCCGTGGGTTTGGGAAGGGGAGGGCAGATCTGCAGTGAGCTGGTGAGGATGATGGAGATGCAGGAGTCTGACTGAAAACTGCACACTTAGCAATGTGCCATGTTTCCTCTGCAATTTCTTGCTCTGTAGGTGGTAGAGAATTAGCACTTAATTACTTTCAGGCTGTGGACAACAACCAGCCCCCTTAAACTGTTTACATTTCTGGATGAGGCTGGAGCTGGGTATTCTTTGAGGTTCAGTCCTCAAAATCTATGGAAGATTTTATAGTGCTTGTTTATCTTTTATACCATATACTGGGATAAATGTTTGTTCCCAAAGAGCTTTTATCTATGAAAAAACCCCAAACCCTGTTCATCCACGTCTACATCCCATTATATATGATAAATCCCATTCATGCCATTCAGCTTCCCAGCCTGTGAAAGGGCCCAATCAAGAGCCTTGTGCAACTGGGGGAGTTCAGGACTGAGCAGAAAATCAGATCCAAGGTGGAGCTGGAGTTCTAGACTCTCTTGGATACAAGGAATTATATCTAGCAAAGATCACTTGAATAAAACATTAATTTCCCATTATAAAACATAATGTTGCTCTGATAATGGGTCCTGTTTTGAGTAATCCTCATTTCCTGCGTCCCTCTGGTGACTCATCACAGCAGAGCTCTCATCCATTCTGCTTTGCAGATGCTCTCAAGCTGTGTATTCCCCATCTGACTCAGCTCCTGCCTGTCAGCGTCTCCTCCCATTGCTGTGGAGCTGTGGGAATGTTTGCCTGCAGAGGACTTCAGCCTCCTTCCAGCCTGAAAACCACTGGTGCTCCTGGCTGTGCTTTTAAATCCAACTCGAATTTTTAAGAAGTTTCTGGTTAAAAATTCACATTTCATATTTTCAGGTTGTCTCAAGTCTTGAATCTGGAGCTGAGAAGCACAGATTGCAGAAATGTGTGTGCCTGTCCTTATGTGGATGTGTGATAGGAACAAGTCTCTCTTCCTTTCAGGTTTTCAGTGAGTGGTTGCCTGTATAAAACATTCCCAGTGTGATGTGTGCCTCCTACAGCTGAAACTAAATTTTAAGGGGTTAAAAGTGGTGGGGTTTAAGGCAAGGGTCTGAATGGAGACTGAGCCTCAGCTGTCACCTTTGTAACAAGGCCTGAGCTTCTGCTGCTGAGGTTTATACTAAACACAAAGTTTTCAGAAGGCCGATTGGTGAGTGGTGAACTAAGCTACAAAACCACAGGATTCAAAGAAATCCTTCCTGGAGATGGAGCTTGGAGTGCTGCAGTGCTCTGAGGTGCCATGAGGTCCATGCAGAATGTTCAGGTGTGAATTCAGAGCCCTCAGAGCTGGGGCAGAGCTGTGGGCAGGGCTGGCTGACATTTGTATTGCCAGGGGGAGAGGTTTGCCAGCTCTGGGGCTGCAGCAAAACCTTTCCTGACTCTCTTTGCCATTTGGACTCAAGGAGAGGAGGGTGCAGGTGTTACCAGGGTGTAACTCCCACTAGAATTACCTGGCCATAAACAGACTTTTAAGACTTTCCTCTGCTTCTTGTTTAAGGCTACAGTGAATGGTTGATCCTGAAGAAACACTACAATTTTCTGCCAGGAAGCAAAGACCTCTCGCACAGATGAGCCTTTCCTTCTGCTCCCAATATTCCCTCTGTGCTGCTCTAGGTTAGGCTTGGGCTGGGGGTTCATTCTCCAGCTCCTGCGTGGTGTTGAGCTGTGCAGGGGAGCTCTCTTATCCTTTTTGAAGTCATCCTCACCCTCCTGAGAGCAAAATGGAACCTGGTGTTTAATGAAGGCTGCCCTGCAGTGAGTACAGCACTGGTTGTGCTTGTCTGGGGCTGTCACTGCTCGGGTTGTGCCTGTGGAACTGGCACTGCCTGGAGCTGCCCTCCTGTCACCTGTACCCCAAGGTGTTCCTGGGGCTCACAGCAGATCCTCTTCACTTTTAATTGACTTCTCCACTGCGTGTTTCTGGCAGTTATTTAAGCTTCTTAGGTCATATTTGGGTAGAGTTTTCCTTTCCATGCTGAAAACAGTTTCTCGTATTAAAAGTTGCACGCGGATGAGAGTTTTCACTGAATGAATGATGACAGAGTAGGGAGTTTTGGGACAGTGCCATGCTTCATATAGTTCTTTAGATAGATTGTCATGAGGTGGTTACCTCAGCTGTCAGTCTGTTAGGATTACATAACATTTTTAAATTATTTCCTTTCCTTTGGCCAAAAAATGATTCAGTCCTCTTGCATATTGTATTACCTCGAGCTCTTGGTATTTATTACATATGCAATCAAGAAAATAAGAGTCTGAGGCTTGCAAAGATTTATTTAGTAGCATTTAATAGCTCTCTGTTTGCTAGCAATCTGGTTCATCAGAATGAGGAATTTATTTCTGAATTGCCTTTTAATGAGCAGATAAGCAGGTTTCTCTATCACTCTAAAACTGTGGGTTGTCACTTCAGGCCTTTGTTTTTACAAATGGAAGTTGTTATCTCTTGGATAGGTATCAGCCTGCTGTGGTAGTTTCCACTGGTTTTAATGCAGCTTGAGTTTAAATACCCCAGCTAAAAGAAGGATAAAAACCTTTCTCTTTAGAGATATTTCTTTTACTGTGTATTTGGTGCTTGATGGAGTTTATGCAGCCAGAATGAACCCCTAAATGATTTTCAGTTCTATGAATAGCGACTTTTTGCTTGGGTAGATCGTGATAGGACAAGGGTGGATGGTTTTAAACTAAGAGAGAGATGGTTTAGATTAGATATTAAGAAGAAATTCTTCCCTGTGAGGGTCGGGAGGCCCTGGCACAGGTTTCCAGAGAAGCTGTGGATCCCTGGCAGTGTCCAAGGCCAGGTTGGTTGGGGCTTGCAGCAGGGATAATGGGAGATGTCCCTGCCCATGGCAGGGGTGTAATGGAGTGGGCTTTAGGTCCCTTCCAACCCAGTCCTTTCTGGGATTCTGAGGTATGTTATTTTTGTAAATTTTTTTTGCCATTTGCAGGAACAGTTGTGTCAGAAAATTGAAAAATATCTGTATTTTTGTAGGAATTATATTTGTTGTAATGGTGTAGTGGGAAGAAGCCAGATGAGCAGAGGAGAATCTCTGTGCTGATCCAGTGGGGTCCCCCAACAGCTTTTACAGGGTTTGGGTTTTTTTTTTTTTTTGCCTTTCCTAAATAGAAATTTAAAATTGAGAGTCCCTGCTGCCAAGCCTGTAGCTGCCATGTAGGCTGAGGGAGCAGTGAGTAGCAGGGAGGCCTGCACAGGGCTGTGTGAATTGCCTGCACTTCAGCCTGCTCAAAGGAAAGGTCATTCACCCAGGCTCTTCAGCCAGGAAGGAAAAGCTGATTTTCTCTTCTTCCAGTCTGGGAAAGCCACCAGCATTTCATCACACAGGGCTTAAAGCTGCCACGAGGCTTGTGGAGCAGAGATTGGGGTGGTGGAAGGGGTACTCAGCATCCCTCATTCAGCTGGCACTGCAGTTTTATGGCTGCTCTTCCTACAAACAATTAGTGTACACAGAATGACTTACCTCTGGGCCCTGGGTTATGCTAAACAGCATCAATCCCTACAGGTAAAAGCCCACTTCTGTCATCTGCAGCTTGTGAAATCCTATGGAAAATAGGAAAACAAAATGAGTATCAGGTTAAGGAGATAGAAACAGGCAAGTAATTGCAGCTTCTTGCCTGTTTTCCAAACATTGGCATATTTGGCAGTGCAAATTCTCAGATATTTTTACAGAAACACAGAATTGTGTGTGAAGTGTGGGGGATCTTTGGTGAATATCCATTTTTTAAGGAAGTCAGAAAGAATCATAGTCGTACGTGTAGTTCTTACTTTTTGTTGGCTTCTTGCCAGGGCGTTGCTTTTTTTTTTTTTTTTTTTGACCCAGGTCCTTCAGTTTACTCCAATTATAATTTATTTACAAATGGATTCCTTGGGAATGTCATTCAAAAGCCATGTGCTGTGAGACAAGGCAGATCTTCATTTTTCACACTGTTGGATTAAGCTCTAGAAAGTGGATCAAGCAGGACGCACCACAAACGGGACACATGGCAAACGGGACACATGGCAAACAGGGCACATGGCAAACAGGGCACATGGCAAACAGGGCACATGGCCAGCCCGTTTCTTTGGTTTTCCCTCCTCTGCTGAAGTAAACTTGTAGCTGTGTGGAGGTAAATCCTGACTAGGAGTGCTCCTGCCTGTGAGCTGGGGCAGGCTGAGCCAGGCCTCGCAGGGGTGGCAGCGCTTTGGTCAGTCAGGCCAAGGAAGCCCACGGAGCTCCTCCTCAGCCGGGATGGAGAGCTCCAGCCTGCAGAGGCTGATGTGCTGGCTGCCTCCCAGCTGGAGCAGGAGTGTGGGCTGCTCCGAGCCCCAGAGCGCCCCACAGCCCTGGCCGGGGCGTCCTGGTTCCGTGCTGGAGGGTCATCCCAGGCCCCAGGACCAGTGATGGGTGCCCTGGTTCCGTGCTGGAGGGTCATCCCAGGCCCCAGGACCAGTGATGGGCATCCTGGTTCTGTGCTGGAGGGTCATCCCAGGCCCCAGGACCAGCGCTGGGCACCCTGGTTCCGTGCTGGAGGGTCAGCCCAGGCCCCAGGACCAGCGCTGGGCACCCTGGTTCCGTGCTGGAGGGTCAGCCCAGGCCCCAGGACCAGGCTGGGCACCCTGGTTCCGTGCTGGAGGGTCAGCCCAGGCCCCGGGTGTGTCTGGCCGTGCAGCTCCAGGGAATTTGCTGGCTCTCCTCGCACAGCCAGGCCTGCAGCCTCCCCTCCCTGTGGCTTGGCAGCGGCCGGGCTTTTGGCACGAGGGCTGGCAGCCGGCACTGAGGGAGTGACGTGGAGCAGGAGCTCCACCGGGATGTTCATCCTTCCTGGCCCTCCCTGCTGCTGTCAGAGCCAGGGGACAGCGGCTCCCCTGCATTTTTGTCTTTTGCCATCATCCCTGCACCCCGGATTCCTCAAATCCCGCCAGTTACTGTGGGAATCCAGAGCACGGAGAACATTCCTCTGCCTGTTTTGAAGAACTTAACCCCTCTGAACAATGCCGTTTTTGACCTTTATCCATGGAGAAAACTGCCTGCACTTTGGGAAGAATTAAAATTGACAGAAATGTGAACTAGGTAGTAGAATATTATGTAAGAATGTCACAGGGTAAAGAATTTAGAGGTTTTGGGTTTGTTTATGTAGTAAATAGATAAATAGTGAGGTTTCCAGGATGGAGGATGTTTATACCTTTTTTTGGCTTCTTGCTCCTTCTTCAAGACCTCCATTTTCTGCATTAGAAATAGTTTAGTATGATTGGATAGAAAATGCCACAGTTCCTGTCTGTGTGACAAGGTGATGTGCTGGACATTGGTGGAAAAGTAAAAATACCTGTTGTTTCAAACTTCTGTTGGGCAAAATGCCTTTAAAAGAGCTGTGAAATCTTGATACCAGGTCACCCTCAGCATTTTCTACTCTTGCTGCGTTTTGTGTAACCTTGTAGCTGATAAGAACTCAGTAAACAATCCTCTGAAGAAGAAGATGGTAAATGCTGGTCTGTCCCATCCATCTGGTGAAATCCTAGCAAGGACTCTTGAGATTTTCTCCCATCAGGAGAAGTTAATTTATGGCACAAAACATGTCAGTTACAAAGAGAAAATGAGTGTGGTTTTTGGGGTAGTGGTTGGACTCGAGGATCTTAAAGGTCTCTTCCAAACGAAGTGATTCTATGATTCTGTAAAACATGAAAAATCACCTTTTTCTTATATGGGGGAAGAAGGATTGGAATGGGGAGTTTGAAGTGTGCCAGCTCTGGTAACTGAAGATTGCCACTATTAAGAGAAAAAGTAGTTAAAAATATATAAAAACTGCATGTTGGCTTGGGTCCCACTTAAAAAAGAAGTGTTCTGTAAAGGTGATGTGTGATGGACCCATTTGTTTATCTGAGGTGAAAAAGGAGAGTCATCTGAGATCTGTCTGACATGAAGATGACCTGAGCTGTGCTGTACATATCTTCAGAGATGGGAATGATACCTCTTGCTAGCAGCCAAAACAGTTCTTAAGGCATCGAGGAGATTTTCAAGATATGCATAAAGAGAGATTATTGTGAGTTAAACTGCTGGGATTTAAATTATGGCCATGTTGAAGGGAAAGCATCCTCAGCTTGAAGCCATTCTAACTGGTGCCAGGTCAGTCTGTCCTCAGAATTTAAGGTCATAAAATTGGTGCTTAAAAAGTGGATGCATTGCAGTGGGGAAGAATTGGGACAGGCTGGGCATTTGTGGAGGTGTGACTGGAGCTATACCTGCAATCAGCAATTAAAAAAATTATTATTGATTATAGCTTAGTAAAATGTCAGATCCCTTGCAGTCCTCCAGCAGGGCTGGTGCTGGATGGTGCTGGGTACACAGTTCCTAAGTTCAGTGTGCAACTTGTTTCTGTAAACTGGATTGGGAAAATGCTGCATCAAGGGTTAAAAATGTTGAGTCTTTCTTTTTAGCAAGTATCACTGGGTGTCAAGCAAACATATCAAATTTAATGGACTTTTGAAACAGATGAAGTGTTCTAGAGCTATTCCATGGAAATAGCAGTTAGAAAGTTGTACCTGCCCATGGTGTTTCTGTTTGAGTTGGATCTACACGGTGCTGGCAGAGAACTGGGCAGTTTGGGGTTTTGGGGTGATTTTGTTTGAAGGCAGTTGCTGACTCTTGGGAACCAATGTAACTTTCTGTGTTTAAATGCCAGTGTATTGTCCTCATTTGCAGTTGGTTTTTATGTACCAACTCTACTGTACAGAGGTTTGCAAAAGAACCCCTTTTTTATCACCGATTCTCAGTGACAATTGATGTCATTAAACCTGTTTGTGTCATTGTAAATTGACATAAAGCCTTGGAAAGCTGGAAGTGGCTGAGCAGTTTTCCCACTCGTAGGTAATTAAACAACTATAACATGGGAACATTTGTAGAGATAAGAGGATGTGGAAAGCAGAGTTTTATTTAGGAGGCTTCTTTTCCCTCTGTTCAGTATTAGATATTACTTCCTAATGAAATAACTTTGCTCCACGAATCAAGTGCATGGAGTTGTCCTAATCAGGACTTCAACAGATGATGGTGAGGAAAAGTAATTAGCCTTCAGTCAGAAATGGTTACACCACACCAGGCAGTGGTGCTCTGTACTGCATGCATTGTAAATGTAAATCATCTTGATATTGTAGGGAATTCATGGAGCTCTCAGCTCAGGTTTCCATGTTCTCTGAGGTTCTCCGAATGTTACTCATGGGGCTGTAGTGCCAGTCAGTTCATGTGCTGACAGTGGGAATTAGAAGTCATTGAGAAGTCAATGAATCGTGGCACAGGAAGGAGATCTATTGCAGTTGTATGGATTTGAGATCTATTGCAGTTGTATGGATTTGAGATCTATTGCGGTTGAATGGATTTGAGATCTATTGCAGTTGTATGGATTTGAGATCCATTGCAGTTGAATGGATTTGAGATCTGTTCCAGTTGTATGGATTTGAGATCTATTCCAGTTGTGTGGATTTGAGATGTACTGCAGTTGTATGGATGCCGTGCCAGTGCCGTGTTCCTTTGCATCCCTTGGCCCCGGGTGGCTGCACACAGTGGGGAGGTGCAGCACAGACACTGCCCATGCTGGTGCTGCCAGCAGGATAATGGATCTGCCCTTCCCCAGCAGCTGTGGAACACGAGCTCGGGGTTAGTGGCACTTGGGAGAGCACTCTGAAGGCACTGAGCTGGAATCAGAACCTCTGCCAGGTCAGCGAGTGGATGTGCACAGAGTTTTGGGGCTGACAGAGGCAGACTGGGTGAGAAATGTGGTGTCAGTAGCGGTGGCCTTGCTGCATGGTTGTTCTGTGTCCTGGCTTGGAGGGAAATGGATTGGTGTGGGTTTTCTTGTCAGTGGTTTTCTGAAGAGATGTGGGAAAAGATTTGGGGGGAGATAAGGAAAAAGGGGCAATTAAAAAAGGAGTAAGGTGTGCAGGTAGGAAAGGGAGAAGCCTAAGGGATTCTGGAGAGGAAAAGCAGTAGGGAAACAGAGAAACCTTCAAGGGTAAGAGCTGCAGGACTCCAGCTGGACACAGATGACACTGGTTGGTGTTGCAAGGCTGCTGCAGTCCCTCCTGTCTGTCCCAGCAGCTGAGTCACTGCTGCTTTTGGCACTGTGGGGCTGTGCCCATGGCCCTAGCACTGCCTCTGCCCCTGCAATCTGCCTCAGACAGGAAGATTAAAGGGACAGGTCCTAACCTGGAACATGTGGAGGGCACTCTTCTGTTACTGAAAACGGAATATTAATATTTTTTTATGAAAGCTGCTGTAACAAATTGCCTAGAAAGCTCGTGATCCCAAGAGGGTTCCTACTGTCTCTTGCCAGATAGCCAGTCTTTCATTATAATGTGGTTGCAGCGCATTTTACTTGAATTTATAAACAAACAACTCCTCCCTAAAAGCAGCCTTGCCAATACACTCTGTTGGTGGTCCTGACCGTTGCTGGAGGGAGCACAGCTCGAAGCTCTTGTCTCAGCAGCTTTGGAGCTGCCCCTGGCATGGCAACTTCAACCTTTAGCTGTGCTGCTGTTACAGAAAACCTTCTCCCATGACCTTGTGCTGAACATCAGAGCCACAGGGACAGTCAGACCTCAGAAAGCTTTATCTCATCTGTGGGAAGGACTGGAAAATCCTTCAAATCAAAATGCATCTTTAGATACCTGCAGCTTGTGCTGGCTGGGTCAGCGGCCTTCCAGAACATTAATGTGTTGAAAACTTTGAGATTTTACTTCAAATTTTTATAAGGACTCGCCTATCTGATGTGAGAAGGGTTTTGGGCTTTCATTTTGGTTTGCAGGCACTGCAGAGGTTGTGTTGATGTGCTGTTACCATCATACATACCCCACCTTCCCTCCACCCCTCCTCTTCCTCACTGCAGATTCACAGAGAGAGGCAAAGGAGTCAGACCTGTATTTCCAACTCCACATAGAGGGGAACAGTCCCTCACCTCTCCCCAGTGTGGCCCTTGCTCCATGTGAAAGCTGATGTCCTGCAGTGGTTGGGAAACAGCTGACAATTACCCGAGAGTGTTTGTTGGCCGGGAGAAGCAGCAAGTTCAAAGCTGACCCTCTCCCCTGGTTAGGAAAGAAGCATTCCATACGGGGGGAGGGATCTGGTTTGCTTGTCAGTGCTCCCTGGTGTTGTATCTTGCTTTTAAAGATCCAGTTCATGTCCATTTGTGGCTGCAGACACAGCAGAGAAAGGTTTAAGTGCTGAATCCAAATAAAAACACAATAGATCTCGACAGCAAGAAGTCAAAATTGTAAAATTGCTGGAGAAACCAAATAGTATGCAGGGTCCTGCTTCTATGAAGTAGTTTATAAAAGACCTATTTTGTGCTGATTTAATTTTGTGTACATAAATAACAAAATCAATCCAATTTAATCAGCTATAGAACTAAAACCCTAGATTTTTGCAGATTGATGACAGTGTTTATAAGATATTTCTCCTCTTGGCCTGGATCTAAAGAGGGGGTAAGTTTATCTTTGAGGCATCTTCTTAATGCTCTCAGACCTTATTTAAAGAATCTGTTTTTCATGAGGTAACTGACACAGGAATTACAAAGCACTGAAAAAGTAAAATCTGCCTAGTGATTTGGGTCCCTGTGCAGGATATATATATATATTTAAAATATATATAAATACATACTCAGGAGGAGTGAAAGAGAAACCTAGTTTAAATACATGTGAACATTAAAAAGCTTGACTCTGCGTCACCATTTTGTAGCCCAAGACTGTGAACAAACACTGTCCCAATCAGAGCTATTGGCAAATCAGCCAATGGAGTGCAGTTGTTAAGCTGGCAACTAAAACTCTGAGAAAAATGTGAAGGACTGTGGCCTTGCTAAGGGTTGTGCTTGTGTGTGTGGGTCTGCACAGCTTGGAGGTGCTCCAAACCCTCTCAGCCCCCCGAGCCCAGCGTTCCAACCACTTCTGTCCCTTCTCCTGGCTGATGATTCAGCAAGTTATTGTCTTTTTCCAGCAATGTCCAGACTTGTCTGCCTTTAAGTATCCAGACACTTTGTTCCTTTCTCATTGCTGCATCACCACAAAGCCTCATATGGATCTTATTTTCAACAGCCTCTGGGCAGCACTAAGGCTTTACTCTCATCACGAGCTGTTAGCACCCTGAGCTGGAAACCTGGATAAAAGACTTCAAAATTCAACCATCCTGATATTTTTATATTTGTGTACATATATATATATATATATATATATATATATATATATATATATGAATGATTTGCACAAGTGCTGTGTGGGATTGGATGTTGCTTTCCCGGTGTGTGGTTGAATATTGAAAAACAGAGAAACTGAGAAGTGCACTCTACTTATTTACACACAAATGGTAAAGACTGGGGGTTTTTTTGAAAAGTATTGATGAAGTGGTATGTGAAGTTCTGCTTCTTTTAATATTTTCCTTTACTCTGTTTTCGGTGTCTCCTGCAGAAAGTAACTGTAATGAGAATTTGTGGGAGAGACGAAGAGACTCCTCCACCCTTCATTAGAATTTGGTGCCTTATCCCAAATGCTCCCAAACACATTTAAATCACATAGCTGGAGCTTTTCACAAGTCAGTCCCTTTTCTCTCTTCATCTCTGATTCCAAACTGAAATGTGATTGGGAATGTAAATTCCTTTGGAAGTGGCTGCAGCCTGTGTTTTCCAAGTGGGAAGTGTGAGCCAGAGTGCACTGCGGGAGATGGAGCTCCAGCCGGGATGTAGCTTGTGCCTGTTTCAGGTTGTGCGTGTGGGCTGGTGGAACCCAGAACCTACAACCATTTTCAAGTGTTGCCTTGTTTGAAGGTGGTTTCAGTAACAGTGCTGGCAGCTATTACAGCAGTGTCATTTATCTCGGTGAGCATGTACGTGAATGACTCGCTACTTTTAATCAGGAACGTAGAATTGAAACAAAACACGGGAATTTTGTGTGTGATCTGAGTGGTGTAGATCTGTGACAGGGAGGGAGGATTTAGGGAATTAAGCAGTTCCTGTGACTGTGTTTCTCTTGGTGTCCTGTGGGGTTACACTGAGCTGCACCATGGATTGTCCAGGCTGGAGGCAGACTGAAGTGGGAATGAGCAAAAGGAGCCACCCAATTGCTGCTGTGTGAAGCCACAGTGACAGCATCAAACAAGGTGCTTCATTTAGAAGTTAAAAACTCCATTTTCCTAATTTCTTCCCCAAATCATTGCTCTCTTAAGGAACTAAACCCCCTTGTTTCCAAACATCTGTGGTTCTGAGGCATATGCATGGCAAAGGAGAGATTTCCTGCTGTGCTTCCTGCTAGGGCTTCGAAATTCCCCTGGAACAATCTAAACCTCATTATCAGCCCATTCAAATTAATATATCCTCCTACTTTTGTGAGGGATAAAAGGAGGTTTGTTTCGTTGCTGTTGACTTAAGTGTCCCACTCGAATTCCTTCACAACAACTGCTCTGGCATTGGGTGTATCCTGGAGAGTTTAAACCTCCTTGGGTTATTGGATCAAGGCAGAACTGGGGGCCATCAGCTCTTCCAGCCTGTCATTAATCCAGGAAATGCCCTGGGCCACAATCAATACTGCTGAAATTCCTGCCCAAGCCCTGATTACAAAACTTCATAAAGAAAAGCCTGAGGAAATGAGACATCTCTTCAGAGCATCATCATAAAAGAAAGGAACAGTGTAATTTATGATTATAAACCTGACAAGGACTAGCGAGGAATCCTGGAGGGTTCCCAAATAAGGAGATGGAGCTCTACAACTCTTCTGTTCGGTTTAAGCATCCCTACTCGCTAATTTGAAACTCAATGAAACTCAGAGGTTTTCTTCCTCTGCTATTCAGAATCTTCTTGTCCACAGTCCTCAGCCCAAGCAGAGCTGGAGGGCACAAGCTTGGTCAGGAGCACTCCTGGGGCTGCTCAGGCCTCTGGCTGCTGCTGTGGTGTCGTTTCCTCTCTGTTCTCACCTTCTCAAGGTGTGCAGGGCTGGTGCTGTGCCATCCCTGTGAAAGCTGCGCTGAGCAATGGAGCAGAGAACACAGGCTGACACCAGCAGCTGGGGATGAGCCAGGGGTGAATCTGCCCGGTGTTTTCAGTGATTTTCTGAATAGAGATGAACACTCAGTTCGCTCCTCTGAGGAATTTTAGAGTTTTTCTACTTTGGATTAATTGGCCATGAGAAAAATGAAGATCTTGGCTTTTTTTTTTTCCCCTCCGAATTGATTCAAGACTTTTTCTGTGCACAGTTTCTGGGTGGGTTCTCCTGGAGGGCAGCTAAGGCTGTGTATTTTTAGCCTGTGCTTCATGTGTTGAACTGGTGGAAGTGGACTGAGCACTGGGCTGGTGCTGGGGATTTTCTTTTCAGTTGCCAGAGTTACAAAACTCAAAACCCTAAAGGCTCACAACAGCAACCTGAAAGATGTTTGACCTTTGGGGTTGGCTCCACAGGAGCATCCACATGCAGTTCCCTATCCCATGTGAGCTCTGCCAGGGTGTGCCCCAGCAAATCAGATACGGTTCAGATATAGATGTACAATCCTCCTTCAGGACTTTAAACAAAAATACAATTTCCATGTGATCGGTATGAGAACAAATAATGTATTTGTATGGATTGCATGATTAAAGTGTGTGTCATGGTTTTAGGCAGTTGAACCCTAAAATGGCACAGTAGCTTGGCTTGTCCTTGGTCAACACTCCCAGTCCAAAACAAAGACCTTTTTCACTGCCGCACTTTTAAATTTAAAGCAGCACTTTTAAATTTAAAGTAGCAACATGTCTTAATAGAGGGCTGTCCCTAACACTGCAGTGTGTGGGTCTGAATGGGTAATGGTGAAATTAATGCAGTTTTTTCTGTAGATAAACACTCAGGAGTAAGGGGAGCATATAAGCTGAATGAAGGCCTTACAAACACATCTATTTGCTCCCTTATGTTTGTTTGCCTTTATATTTTTTACGGAGAAGGAGTATTGTTTTTGTGATTTAATTACCATTACAACTTCAGCTCAATTTATATTGGGTTAAGAACGTACTGGAAGTGCTTGGCTTACTCAGTGTTTGAGTTGCAGCACATTCAGTAATCCTGCCTAATTTTCCCAAGTGCTCTGACAGGCAGTCCCTGACTACATTCCCTGATAAACACTATTCCTCTGAATTTTAACTTTAAACAGGGCTGGTGGAAATGCTTTGAAGAAGGGAGCCTACCTAGCCACAAAACAGAGCATGCAAAGAGTGTGCTCTCCTCCAAGATAAAATTCTTCAGACAGGAATTACAAGGATAATCGGAACCAGGCTTTCCAAAGCCTCAGCTCTTTTGAAAGTTAATAGCCAGCATAAATATGCTCTGTGCAATATCTGGGGAAGGAAGGTTGGTTGAGGGGGAAAATACAGCCAAGACTATGCTGAAGGGCAAGAAACATTCTGCCTGCTCGGAGTTATTATTGTAACTAATAGAAGGATGATTGTGTAGGAACTGTTCCGCTCCAAACCCAGTGACAGAAGGATACAGCAAAATGAGACACATTCTGAAACGGCAGGAAGAGGAATTGCTTGGGTTTGTAGCTGGTGAAAAAGGTTAAAGAATTTATTTAGTTGTTCCTCCCCCTGCTCCTTCTTTAAACCTGGACCTAATAAAGGATGCTGTCATGGAAACGTTAAAGACCAAACATCATCTAAATTATCTGGCCTCTGCCACAGGTAATACAAGTTTTGACTTACAAGGATTATCCAGAACTAAAGCCAGAGGGAATATAAGGTTGCTATTCATTCACACTTCGAACAAAATCTGCCGAACAAGCCTGGCTGAGGTTATGTTGATGTATGTCTCCATTGTATGGTGCACAGTAAAATGAATGTTCGGCTTGGGTTATCCAGTTTTTCATTGTGCCTTGGGGCAGACACAGCTCTCTATATTTTGCCAAGCAAGCCAGCATAAGGAATTTATGAAAAAAGAATAACGTAGGAAACAGAATGTTTTCAGGTCGAAATAGAAAGCAGATGCTTCCCAAGGAGCGAAGGCAATATAACAGGAACTTGTCCCGGATGAGTGGTGGGATGGATTCCCAAAGAGACGCGGGTGCCTTCAGAGGATGTAGAAAAACACTTTGCTGCATGAGGTTTAAAATGAAGGCAGGTTGCTCCAAGTGTGATGGAGCTCCCCGGCACTGCTGTGGTGATGGCATGGCAGGAATGGAAGAGGGATGGTGGAAAAGAAGGGTTAGGCACAGGATTGGATCCATGAGATGTGTGTTGAATGCTCAGCTCAGCCTGTATTTCTCCTGCAAACTGCTTTTCCATCATTGCCGAGGAGAGAAGCCTCAAAGACTGAGGAGTTGCACGTGGGTTAAAGCCCCGTCCTGAGCAGTGAGCTCACTGGGCTTTGGTCATGGAAACACTCGAGCGCTGCCCTCATTTCAGGGAGATTTAGAGTCAGACATGTCCTGAACGCTGAGGCGCTTGGGGGAGCCTGCAGGAACCTGCACAGAGTAAACCCTCGCTCATTTATCTGGGACCAAGGCCTGGGAGAGCTTAACCAGCCCTAATGACGTAAGTGATAGCTCCTTTTGGAGTGAAAGCAGCTGGCTTTGGGGCTGTGCTGTCATTCTCCCCTCCCCTGTCTCTGCCAAGATAAATGTTCTTCTCCTCTTTACCTTGCTCGTTAAAACGTCTCCCCAGCCATCCCAGATAAATCAAGCTGAGAACATGTTACACTGCACACCTAAATGGTGAAATTCAATGATTTAATAAAGCTTCTCAGTCTGTTGATAAGATAGAAAATGACAATCTATTAAGGGCTAAAGCTACAGTACTTTGTTATTTATTTATTAGAGGTTTAAATAATGAAGAGATTGGAGCAGAAAAAAAACCACTGGAAACAGTTATTTTTCAACATTATTCAACACCAAATTGTTCTGTGAAGTTTTTGTCATTATTTTTCATCATACGTGGTTTTATGTTCTCAGGCAGGTATTTGATAAGGAAATACAACTTTTTTTTCTCCAGTGTGAGCAAACAATTCTTGTTCAGTGTATGTGCTGGGTACATTGCAGGTGTGGATACCCCTTCCTTTAAACAGATCTATAAACAAGTTTTCAAGCTGCATTTCTTGTTTGGGTTTTTTAATAAGGGAAATAAGTCATGAGCACTGACTTAGACTCTGCTTTGATCTCTTCCCTGACTGTGTGTGCTCGTGGGAAGTGATGGAAACTGCTCCCCATCTGCCCCATTTCTGTTCTTTCCCCTCTCATTCCTGGTGGGTGAGGGTGGCTGCAGCAGGCAAAAGGAACCTACACCCCTGGATCAAAGAAGAGCTTTCCTGCAAGCTGTGAGGAGGTGCTGGTGGAGCCCAGGAGTCAGCCCGTGTGCTTTGCTCCCTGGAAAGGCACAATTCCCAGGTGCTGTGGGGAGAGGAGTTACCTGTGCTCAGAGCTGGTCCCTCGCCTGGGCTTGTGGAACCTTCCCCAGCGATGCAGGGCTGTGAGGCTGCCCCTGCCCAGCTCCCTGGGATGGGTGATTTATGTAGCTCAGGGCCTGGGCAGTTTGTGCAGTTGCTTTTATCAAAGCAGTGTTTCAGCTCGGGAGTCGTGGCTGTCAGCTTCCCGTGTGGGTGAGCAATGACATGCTCCAGAGGGAGATGGGTCCTAATGGAGTGTCTCATTTCTGAGTCTCCACATCAAAATCAATCTCAGTGCACAAACTCATTTCCTCGCAAGATGCTGTGTTGTTTGCTGGTGTTTAATCCCCTCTCCCCCCCACCAAGTGTAAATACTATCATTTTGGGGAAGATAAACTATTTTCCTCAGATATAGGAGTGCAGTAGGATGTTCCATCGCTACAGCAAGAGCTCAGCTCAGTTTTGGGGGTATGACCTTTGCCTCTCTCACGTTTGGGTGCTGACCCAGCAATTAACAACTGAAATTAAAGCCAGCAGTGAAGAGATGTGGGTGCCTGGGGCTGACAGTGCCCTGCCCCTGACATGCTGATCCTCATGGTGATTCGTGCAGTGCCCTGGCTTTCCCTGGCTTATGGATAATCGTATTTGGGGTTAATACCAGTTCTGAAATTCACCTCTACCTGCAGCCAAGTGATTCTATCCAGGCCCCTGCACTATGTCAGCCTTACTTGGGTCTCTCTGTAGTTAAAGTTACTATCTAAGGCTCCTGAATGTCATGGCTCCTGGAGTGATTTTAGTAGAAAGGAAAACAATCGTCCCCTGGTGGGTGGGAGGCTTGGGTGGGTTGGTTGATGTGGTGGATTAGTCCTCACTGCTCCCGTTACGTGAGGAATCGTAGGCTCACAGAATGGTTTGTGTGGAAAGGGATTTAAAGTTCATCTCATCCCACCCCTGCCATGGCAGGGACACCTTCCCCTGTCCCAGGCTGCTCCCAGCCCCATCCAGCCTGGCCTTGGACACTGCCAGTGATCCAGGGGCAGCCACAGCTGCTCTGGGCACCCTGTGCCAGGGTTTTACCAGGCTCAGTGAGGAAGTGCTGATGTCTTAGGGTTTGTCTGTCTTTCTACTTAGACAAAAGAAACACTTGGAACGGAATGAGGGATAAAGCAGTGCTGACAGCTCGGTCAGGAGTGCTGGCTCCAAGAATGGGTATTTGCATAACAGGAGTTATTCAATCGATGCAAATGCTCTGCAGAGCGGCAAACCCGAAGTGAGAATGGGAGGAAGCAACGAAATTGGAGGTGTTAAAGGTGTTAAATGGTCTGAGTGGAAATTCAGGTGAAGCTGAAATCAGGGAAAACTTCAGTGTCAAAAAAGTTCTGGCAAGAGACGGAGATATTCTATCCCTTCTTGACCTTCTGGAGCTGGCTGATGATTTATCACTCTCGAAACATAATTTGTGAACACTGGGAGGGAAAAAGGGGAGGAAAGTTTATGAAAATCTCCTTTGTCTCCTTTGCTGCTCTAACAAACTTCTGGTTCACTGTGTCAGTGGGAGGAAATAATTTACTAGCTTTTAACTCTGTGTTTTCCTCAGTTTGAGCTTCAACTAAACTTCTTAAAATACACACACCCACCCATAGCAGCGTTTGTAGCTGAAAGCTGAAATTCTTAGCATGTAAAAGCTGCGTGGATATCGTGTGACTCTGGAAAACCTGGATGTGCCCCTGGGTGAGTCTGAGGCCATCCCACTGCTGCTCAGGGTTGGATTAGGCACTGAGACAACTTGAAAGCACAGGCAGGGAGGAGTTAAAATTCTCCGAGGGAAAAATGGTTTTCAGAATATTCGAATTAACTTCTAAATGTCTTTAGAAGACAATGCACAAAGTTTTGAGATTAGGCCAAAATGTCCTGTAGTTCATCTGTGCAGACTGATGCACAGTGATAATTGAAGGAGGTGAGTTACAGAATTGCAAACAAGTGAGGGAGCTGCTGCTGTTTCGTAGGGCAGCCTGACATAATTTACCTTTTTTTTCCCTTAGTGAAGAAATCTATAAATAGCAAATTATCTATTAGCAGATGGGTTGTGAAAGGACTTTATGAAGTATCAAAGATTCACACAGTATATAAAAAAACCCCAGGATTACAGAGTTCTCAAACAAAATGACTTTGTTTTCCATGAGCAGATGCAAATCTGCTTCTAAATCTGCTAAGATCATGAAAGCCCCAAATAAACAAAGCTATGTTGGAATGTTTTAGTATTTCCAAATATTATTTAGTATTTTCCAGAGCTGAAAATCTCTATCAAGCATAGAAGCTCTGTGGTCCTCAGTCCTGTGCATGTATTTAGTTGTGTATATTTGTTCTTGCTAATGGAGAATTAAAATATCGTAAATCCGTGCTAATATCCGTGAGTCCTATTATGAGTTATTCCAGGTTTTTTTAAATTCCTGATGAAGATAAAATGCAGTGGTTTGTTTATTTTATGATAACTTCATTCTGGGTTTAATTATTCATAAGATCACAACAAAAGGCAATATATCTTGCAAATATGACTGTTTAATAGTATGGCACTTCAGTAGAGCAATCTGATATTGAATCTTAGTGAGGAATGAGTAACTCACTTTTATTTGAATTATAAATCACGTAGATTACTGCAATATAGATAGTTAAATTCTGCTGTATTCTCATGTTCCAGCAAGAGCAACAAATGTATTTCAGCACTTGGTAAAATAAATGGAGTTTCCACCGAGGTAGTGAATTAAAACCATGTTAAAATGTAACTGTTTTATAGCAATGTGCTGTAATTATCTGGTCCTGGATGTATTTCCTGCCAGTTTAACTGCATAGATCAACCCTCCAATGTCACACAGCAACTCTCACACCTAATACAGCTTTCAGGACTCAAGGATATTTTAAGATTGTTAATGTGCTGTGTAAAATGAAAGCACTGCAGAGCCTGAGGGCCCTGTGCAGGTTGTTGTGGTGCCCTGGTGTGTGAGCAGGAGCTGGGCAGGGTAGGGGGGACACAAATGGCTTTGGTCATGGACCCCCTGCACCTGCACGGGGTGGGGGCACAGTGGAGGCTGGAGGAGAACAAAGTGCCCCAGGTCTGTACAGCAGGAGTGTAGGATACAGCAAAATCCTGTTTCACTGCAGCCTGCAAATTTACATCTCCACTGGAAATCCACCAAGGAAAATGTGGGAACTAGAGCAGCATCCTGCATGTCCGTGTCTCGTACTGCATCTCAGTGCCAGTGTTTCACAGAGTCAGTAATGTCTCCCAAACCCTTTTCATTGTATTTTTAAGCCAGCTGAACCCTCCAGGGCTGGGGCACTCGATGCTAACCCAGCCTGAGTAGTGAGGGCACTGTTACAGCAGCATAGTGACTTAATGAATCAACTTGCATCAAGTGGCCAAATGTGATTTTTCAGGGAGTTTGTTCAGAGTTGTCAAATACGGAGTTTTCTTCAAACCAGTTATGTCATTTATAGCATTTAAAACTCCTAATTTCCTTCTGCTGTTCCCCCCCTGAAAGACATCACCAGGTGAACGATTATATCAAGATGTTTCAGGTATCAGTTGTCTCTTTCTTTTTTTTTCCTTATAACCAAACAAAATGTGGAAAGAAAGGGAAAAACCTCACCCTGAACAATCGTTATTTTAAAGGTCTTCTCAATTAAGAAACAGAGTTACACCAAATCCATTCCATACAAACTAATCTAAAGAAATGTGTGTGTGTGTTTCATGCAGGTTCCACGAAGGAGCTGATAGAGAGCTGCTGTGGAGCTGGACAGCAGTGGGCTATAGACAACGGGGAGTGCACAGAAATCCCTGTAAGTGGCATGGATGGTGATGTTTGCAGGTACGTAAGGTAAAACTGAACATTTTCGGTTAACACAAAGAGCAGCCCTTGAGAAGAAATTCATGGGATGTCCAGGAGACCGGGAACTGTCATTCATTGCCTAAATTATTGGTGGACTGGCATACATCATGGCAAATTAGAAAGGAGGATTTCTCCCTCCATTTGCCCAAAATCTAATCTAAACAAAAGCTTTTCAAGGTTTCTTTTTGTCTCCCACGTGAGCAGAGCACAGATTTTAGTTCCCCATTTTCGGCCCATCTTTAGAGTTGCAGTTAAATAGGAGGGCAGAGCTTGGCTTCCCGTTTGCAAGTGCTAAATGCAGTGGTTGTCCTGTGATTGTCCTGTCCTTGAGGGATGTGTTTATTTCCTCTGGGAGTGGCCCTGGTTCTGCTGGAGCGGGGAGCACATGCCTGATCCTGCTGCTGGAGTGAGAGGGTGCCAGGCTCTCTCTGCCCAGCAGGGCAAGGATGGGTGCAGGGTAACACAGACCCAGCACTGCACGAGCTGCACTTCATCCCATTCCCTCCCCACCGGTCTGGAGCAGGCCCTGGGGAGGGATGAGGACAAACTTACTCCAGACTCACATTCCCGAAGAGTGATCCCGTCATTGAGAGCATTGAAAACCTTTGGCATGATGACTTTTGTCACATTTAGTATCATTGCACGTCTCTGAAGTCAGTGGGAGATGGAAATCCTCCCCACTGGGGTCTGGCGTGACATAAGTGACACATACCAACTGTCTGTGAAGTAAAGGCAGATTAAAACATTCCAGCCTTGGCCTAAGTAGGTGTAAATGCAGTACATTAATGAGTTGCACCTGCACATCTGAGGCTGGTTTTAGATGAAAAAGCCAGATCCTAAATGTTTCAGTCCCTGTGAGTCTACTGGGATTTAAAGGAGTAAGAGATCAGGGGTTCAACTGTCTTAATTCTAGAATTTCAGTTGTGCCCCTGTTTTAAAGATTTAAGCCCGCCTATAAATATTATGTCCAAAGAAAAAAATTAATGTAAAAATTACTCAAGTATGTGGCCTCAGAGCCTGGAGAGCAAGGACAAAATCTTGGTGCTGCCACTGGGGGATGTGCCAGTGAGCAGAGCTGGTGACCCTGCCCCTCTCCAGCCCCGGGGCACTGTCTGTGCTGGAACCCTGCAGGTCCTGCAGCTCCCAAGAGTCTGTGCCAGCTCAGCTCACTGCCTGAAGATTGTAAGAAGTAGAATCCCAGAATCCCAGAATGGTTTGGGTTGGAAGGACCTTAAAGCTCATCCAGTGCCGCCCCTGCCATGGCAGGGACACCTTCCACTGTCCCAGGGTGCTCCCAGCCCTGCCCAGCCTGGCCTTGGGCACTGCCAGGGATGGGAATAGATAGAAAGTAGACACTAATTTCAAATGTTAATTCCTGTTCTGCCAGGATCGTTCTCTGGACATGTTTGGGTGTTACAAGTGTCCATCACCAAGATGAAGGATTCACTTTCTCAGTTCATGCAGATGAAGGAAGCCTCCCCTGTTCTGCTTTACATTGTTTATATAGAGGTTGCAGACTGAAGTGTCTGTTCTTTCAAAATGCTATTTTGGGGTGTTCAAGTGGTAAAAACTTTACAGCTACTTCTTGATGTATCTTGATGTCCCTGGGCATTCAAGAGCCAACCTGGCCAGTCTCTGTAGTGACCAGCCACACTAACTGCAGGATGGACACTGAGCTGCAGGAGGTCAGTAACTTGATGACTGAACTTAAGGCAGGTTACAGGAAATCTTTAGATAATCAATGGATATTCTGATATAAATATACTCCTGGTACCACTGGCTGTGTCAGAAATAGGATGTTAGGCTAGATGGAATCTCATCCGACCCAGTAGAGTAGTTTTTATCTTATAATTGGTGAGTTTCATCACAACAGAGCCGTGGTTATCTGGGTGGCATTTGCATGAGCTGCCCCAGCACGGGCCCTGCTCCTTGCTGACTCGTGTCCCAGTTAGAGACTCACTCCACTTTAGTGCATTGGCATCAGTTCTCCGAGCTTGGCTCATTAACTCTTTCCCTGAAGCAGAAGTGTTCTGAATATTCTTCAAAACTCATTTATCTGCTCTGCAAAGAGTAGGTTTGTGAAAGAGAACAAACCAAGAGAATGTGGTTGACGCTGCTGGTTCCCAGTTCATTTTCTGGTGATAGAGGAGCTGAAACTGAGCTCTGCTGATAAGTAAAAAATACTAAAATAAAGAATGGCCAGTGATACTCCAGCACTCCAGGAATTTCTCCTGTCTAAATGTCCCATTTCAGAAGAACATGTCTGTAGAGATTTCAGTGCTTAAATACAGAAAACACTTTGCACATACCAAAAAGCATCTAAGAGCATTTTTTCATTTTTTTGAACAGTAATAACTTTCAGTTGTTTGGGTTTTTTTTCAACTTAATGCCCTGCTTCCCAGTTTCACCTCTCTTGTGCTATCCAGCATAAAAATATTAATATAAAGGTGACACTTGGCCGTTGGTATTGGAAAAGCAGCCAAGTGTCTGTCACTGCCTGGTTGCTGCTGGGATAAGAGGCATCCCTTTCCATTTTTTTTCTGAATTGCCCAATCTGCAGCTCCCCCCTGAGCCTCCTTTTCTCCAGGCTGAGCCCCTTTCCCAGCTCCCTCAGCCTCTCCTTGTGCTCCATCCCCTTCCCTGGATGCACTCCAGCCCCTCCATGTCCTTCCTGTCCTGAGGAACCCAGAACTGACCCCGAGTTCAAGGTCCCTCAGCTGCTCCTGGTGCTCCATCCCCTTCCCTGGATGCACTCCAGCCCCTCGATGTCCTCCCTGTGCTGAGGAGCCCAGAACTGAGCCCAGGTTCCAGGTCCCCCAGCAGTGCCAGCGCAGGGGACGGGCACTGCCCTGGTGCTGCTGCCAGGGCACTGCTGGCCAGCCCAGGGGCCAGGGGGCTATTCCCCCGGCGTGCCAGGGAGCCCAGGCAGTGGGATGTGCTGCATGTGGTGGCTTGGCCCTTGCAGGATTGCCCAGAAGCAGTGCTGCGTGTCTGCAGTGAGGGAGAACAGCTGCCTGGCCGGGATGCTCGCTGCCAAGGAGGGGGACGCCTGTGGCCCCGAGGAGAGCGATCCCTGCACGGCCTCCTCCTACAAGGTGAGCTGCTCTGATGCTTCTGCAGGCATGTGAGGTGTCCTCAGTGCCTGCCTCCAGCAGGGATTTGTTTGTCCCTGCACTGCTGTGGGGCACAGAAAAGGTGAAGTTGCAGGAATGTGGATGGGAAGTGGAGCTGCTTGCATTTAAAGTTTGCAGACCTTTTTAAAACTTCACGGTGATGTTATTTTGAATTATTTCCATCTCCATTTTGTAGACCTAACTGGCTGTATTGCTTTTGCTTCCTCGCTTTGGAAGTAGCTGAAAAGTGCATTTTAGTTTTTATATCTATAGTGTAGAAGAATTTAGGAAATGATGGGGCAAAACTTAATTGAAGATATAATGTGAAACCCATTACTGGACAGTTTGCTTGGCTCCAGTATTGAATTGTGGCCCCCTTTCCCAGTTCTACACAATGCTGGGCTAGAGGAACAAGCATTTAGATGATGATGGAAGCTTTTGTTCATAAATAAAGGCAAACCATTAGCGGACAGCACAAATCACAAATCCTGAGCCACAGCCTCCGCTCAGATAAATGAGATTTGCTTTATGAGAATCAGTGGAGCCAAACCAATTTAAACCAGTTTGAAGATTCAGCAGCTCGCTTGTCTTGTTTTCACCAGAACGCTGCCTTTCAGGATTCATTTCCCTCCGATCCTAATTTACATAGCTATAGCTCAGCTTAAGTGCAGCTTCCGTCGGCTCAGCAGGAACCTGATTAGTTCTATCTGTTCCCGTACATCGGAGATTCTCGCAGATAATTGTTCACTGGAAGAGCAGAGAACGTGGACATCCACTGCAGAGTGTAAGGTTTAATTAGCTATGCTGATTTGTCATCCTCAGAACTATTACTAAGTTGGGTCTGAAGCCTATCATTAGAGTAAAAAGAGAATTTGTGCACTTGGGAGAAGACATTAATATGTCTGAAATGTGACAGAATTGTTATTCTTAGGTTTTCAGCAGGGGTCGTTTGCATGCCAGGCAGAGGCAGGGGAGTCGGTCTGATTACCCATGCCATTGCTCAGGCAGAGGTGGGGAGGGAGAACTCCATCATTCCTGTCTGAGCTGTGACCAGTGACAAAATACTCTCGTGAAATGGTTCCTCATGCCAGTTCCAATGGGATTTTTCCTTTAAGATAAACCATCTGCGGCAGTAAAATTACTGAACAGCTTTGCTCACCTATTTAGCTTGTTTAGCTCTTGAGTCATTGCAGCTACTGCTTGAAAAAAAAATCAATAAATACTGAGACTGTTGAGACTTTATATTACTTTAGCATTACAGTTTGTACCCCTGTAATACAAAATAATCCAACTTTGTAATGCTTTGCACTACAAGAAAGGTTTTCTAATTTTATTATGCTTAGACATTGTTTCAGAGGTGATCTGGCAAAAGATGCTGACAGTCCTTAGTGGTGTTTCCACTGCTCTTAGTAACTGCTGTGGCATAAATCAAAAAAGTTTGTTTGGGATGTGGAAAGATTCATTAACTGCCCCAAAAAACAGCAAGTTATTTACACTGTCCTGCCAAAAGCCAGGGTTTTACCTCCTGGTTCCAAAGATTTGTAGGTCTTCAGGCATTTTAGGTGTGGGATCCTTCCTTTTGCTTCAAGGTGAAGGTGGCAGTGCTGGTTGTTCAAATCCAGGAGTTCAGCCTGTGTTCAGTCAGCCTGAGGGTGCTTTAATTGTTATTTACTTACTTAGTTGTTATTGATACAAAAAGCACACGCTTGGGGATTTTCCCCAGTGGATGGAGACTCCACTATGGTAAATCCCATCATGCTGGATTCCAGCAAAGACAGTTTTGAGGGGAATGCAGGGAGCTGTGAACCAAAGAATGGTTCTCAAGGTGTTTCTCAGTTGCGAGGTAAAAATAGTCATCTTTGCTATTAAATCAGTTGTAGAATTCCAGAAGGCAGATAATAGAAGGTCGAGGCATCCCAATTTTTGCATTTTAGAAGGAGCTTTTCAACGAACAAGTTTTTCCACTGGAAAATGAGACGGTTTTGTTCACCTGGAAAATATGTGAACCCCAAGATGTATTTAATACATTAATACTGATTTAATACTCTCTGTCATACCTGCACAGGGGATAAATTGTGAATCAAACTATGACTGAAAGAAGCCAGGGTTTTCAAGGCAAATATTGCATATTTTACAGTACTTCAGTAAAACCATGTGTTATCTTGAACTTCTTCTATTTTGCATATTGAAGGTGACAAAACTGAGCTAAAACAAAAATAAAAGAAGCAAGCAGAAATTAGATTTTTTTTCATAAAATTTTGAATTTGAGAGTTCTGGATTTGGGGAGGATGGAAAGAGGAATTTTCCCTTTTCTAGCATGACCACCACAATTCATTATTGCTAGATTTTTTTTAATACTTCTTTTGAAAAGATAATTTAGCCTATTTAGCGTGCAAAATAATTCATCCTCTTCAAGAGCCGTGCTGTAAACTTTACACAAACGTATTTGGGCACGTGAAGGCAGCTCCTCATGGCTGTGCATATTTGCAAATGTGAGTAACGTCTGCTGTTTATGATGTTTGGGGATTTTTCAGATTAGGAAGCGGGGCCATAAAACATGAGCTGCAGCCATCCAAACTGGCTGAAGGTGCAAGGCTGTGCACTGAGTGTGAAATGCTCACAAAACCCCAGTGCTGTCCTGAAAAAAGGGACTTGGCAGAAGAGTTTCTGAGCATTGAGCTGGCAGTGGATGCATTTCCCTGCTGGGACAGGCTCTGGTTTAGTGGCAGTGCCCACCTAGGATTTCTGATGATGAGAAGCGATCCCTCCCTCCCCATTTCCACACTCCTCCAGCCCTTAAAGCACTGCCTCTCTTACCTGCTCTGCCCAGGTCAGGGATCTCCCTCCTTGGGCTTTCTGTTGGCACAGCTCCTGCTGGCAGCTCGAATCCTGCCCTTCACCTGCCGTGTCTGACACCTTTCCTCAGGGTGGATGTTGGAACAGACTGGAGTCGCCTCTCTGCATTCAGAGGGGCTGTTCCAGTGTCACTGCAAACTCTCAGTGAGTGCTGACTGTCAGAGGAGTTGCAGAGGGAAAGAGGCTCTGTGCTTTTCTGTCAGTGAAACAGACGCTATTTACAGCTAAAATACATAAACAAATAAATGAATTAGGGGTGAGAGGACACTTAAATTCAAACCTGCAAAGGCATCTCCAGCTCAGGTGTGACCCCTGTTGTCTCTGCAGCAGGGACTCAGCTCCTCAGCCTCCCTGCTGGGTGAGGTATCCACTATGCATCCACAGTGGGGACTTTCTGGATTTGATATCATTTATCTGATGCACTTTTGTGTCCTGGCTGTGCAGCAGATTTGTCTGTGGCTGAGTAAAGCACCGCACAGTTTTTGTCTGCCACGTGCAGCAGAGCAAACTGCGGGAGGTGGGAGATCAGCGTCAGTGGAGCTGCTGTTTGGATGCTCTCAGGAAGGAAGAGGGAGGCAAATAACTGCTAACACACACCCTGGCCTCCCCCAGCCACTGTCTCAGCAGGATGCTGTCCAGCACAGCCAGGGAATTAAAGGTCAGAGCAGGTTTGCAGGGCAGTAGTGCAGAGAGGAGGGTCTTTACTGACACCTGGCAGGGCTCGGATGCTGCTGACCCTCCTGTCTATGCAAGATACTTCTAATTCCTGTTGCATTGCTTCAAACTGAGCTCTAATGCAGAGGTCCAGATCTGTGTTATTTTGTTTATACTTTTTGTTCATGCTACACACAAACAAGGCCTGTGTGCAAGAGCTGGGAGGAGCTGATGTGCAGCACCCCTCCTTCCTGGCGTGTGGAGGTGCTGAAATCACTGGCACAGCCAGACTTTGTGTTTGTTGTGGCTGCAGTTGACCCGTTGGTGCAGAATGGCAAAAACAAGCACGAGTAAAGCTTTGATATTTGCAACTGTCCAAACTCCAAATGTTTTTCCAGATGCTCCACTGCTTAGGAAAGTGCAGATCAGTTCCAGGTGTTTGTGGGCTTGTCCCTGAAGCTGTGTTAAATCACAAAACAGAATTGTTAAGGTGGGAAAAGACCCCTGAGATCATCAAGTGCAACTGTAAACCCAGCACCACCACCCTGTTCATGACTAAACCGTGTCCTCGAGTGTCACATCCACACATTTTTTGAACACTTCCAGGGGTGGGGACTCCACCACTGCCCTGGCAGTTTGTTCAGTGCTTCCAAATGCTGGTTGCTGACAGTCCCCTTGTTTGGCAGCAATGCTGTGACTGCTGCAGCCTGGGCCTGCGGCTGAGGAGTGAGGGCAAGACCTGCGAGGCCAACATCAACCTGGGCTACCCCTGCAGCCACGTGATGCTGTCCTGCTGTGAAGGGGGGGATCACTTCATCCATCCAGAGATAAAGCGGCATCCTGAGCCTCTGCCAACAGTGACCCCCGAGAAGGGTGAGTGTCCATCTGTGCCTGGGGAGCACTGCAGGGTCAGGGTCAGTGTCTGTCTGTACCTGGGTACCTGGAGAACACTGCAGGGTCAGTGTCCATCTGTGCCTGGGGAACACTGCAGGGTCAGTGTCCATCTGTACCTGGGGGACACTGCAGGGTCAGTGTCCATCTGTGCCTGGGGGACACTGCAGGGTCAGTGTCCATCTGTGCCTGGGGGACACTGCAGGGTCAGTGTCCGTCTGTACCTGGGGCACACTGCAGGGTCAGGGTCAGTGTCCATCTGTGCCTGGGGGACACTGCAGGGTCAGTGTCCGTCTGTGCCTGGGGGACACTGCAGGGTCAGTGTCCATCTGTGCCTGGGGGACACTGCAGGGTCAGTGTCTGTCTGTACCTGGGGGACACTGCAGGGTCAGTGTCCATCTGTGCCTGGGGGACACTGCAGGGTCACTGTCCGTCTGTACCTGGGGGACACTGCAGGGTCAGTGTCTGTCTGTACCTGGGGGACACTGCAGGGTCAGTGTCTGTCTGTACCTGGGGGACACTGCAGGGTCAGTGTCTGTCTGTACCTGGGGGACACTGCAGGGTCAGTGTCTGTCTGTACCTGGGGGACACTGCAGGGTCAGTGTCTGTCTGTACCTGGGGGACACTGCAGGGTCAGTGTCTGTCTGTACCTGGGGGACACTGCAGGGTCAGTGTCTGTCTGTACCTGGGGGACACTGCAGGGTCAGTGTCTGTCTGTACCTGGGGGACACTGCAGGGTCAGTGTCTGTCTGTACCTGGGGGACACTGCAGGGTCAGTGTCTGTCTGTACCTGGGGGACACTGCAGGGTCAGTGTCTGTCTGTACCTGGGGGACACTGCAGGGTCAGTGTCTGTCTGTACCTGGGGGACACTGCAGGGTCACTGTCTGTCTGTACCTGGGGGACACTGCAGGGTCACTGTCTGTCTGTACCTGGGGGACACTGCAGACAAGGGCTCTGTGTCCCACGGGCATTCAGGGAGGTGCTGGAAGGAGCAGTGCAGCAGGAGCACAGCTGCTTTCCTCTCAGACCAAGCACAGATTTCCTTGTTCCTGAAGCAGTTTGGGAAAAGCAAAGAATGTGTGGATGTTTCTGATCCTTGAACACGCCTTCTTTAGCAGTTTGGTTTCTTGTTTGCTTTCCTTCCTGGGTCACACAGTCCAGGGCCCTTGGTAAGAAGCAAATTGAAGCTGCCTTTGGGCAGGAGCGATCCTGAAAGATTCTGCATAAAGCAAAGGATCAGTTTTGTTCAGTCAAAGTAATCCCATGGATTATGATATCAGTGAAACGTCCTGGGAATAGATTTCATGTTGTGCTGCTGAACATCATGGCAGCTTTCTCACAGCACACCCGGGAGAAGCCCCAGAGCTCTTCATGTTTGTTTTCAGTCTTTAAAGGGATGAACATAGTAATGCTGAAGAGCTAAACCAAATCCTGCAGCCAGAGAGGCCTGACAAAGGGAATGTGGCAAATCTGGAGCTTGGACAGCCATGTTCCTCCCTCAGCCTTAGATCCCACTGCCTGCAGCATCACTCTGTGTCCCTCTGTCACCCATGAGTTCTGTGGTAACCTCCTGTGTATGCTGGGCTGCAATTGTGGTCCATTCTCTTCTCCTGAGCTAGTTGTGGTTTCTCTCTCACCAACAAGTGAAAGGTGAGACCTCTATCCAGCTGAGACCTCACTGAGCAAGGAACTGTGCCTGTGTGTGTTCCAGAAAAGCTGACTGAGAAACTGGTTCACTTAAGAATTAATTGCAATGTCACAGAAAGCCTTGTCAGCCTTGGTCAGGAAGGGAAGCAGGAGGTGCTTTGGCTGCTGTTTGAGGGCAGTAGGAAGGACAGCCATGTCCCTGCTCAGTGGCTCCCACGCTGCTGGTAATGCTGATACAGGAGCCAACAAACTGTGGTGTTGGAAAGAGTTTCCAAACCAGCTGGGTAACTTTTCCCCCTGAAATGGGAAATTCAGTGTGGGGTCAGTTTCAGATGGGGCTTCAGCACAGCTCCTTAGTTCAGATGTCAGTCGGAATGGGGTGGGCAGACATGTGAGAGGTGAGCTTGGGACCTCCCCTGTGGCTGTTTCTCAGTGGCTCTGTACAATATCTGTCCCTCCAGCCTCAGGGAAGGAGGAGGTGGACCTCCAGCACAGTTTTGTTATCTCCAGGATGGGTTCCTTTGTTCTTACCCTTGCAGTCCCTGTTTTGGGCAGATGTGGCTTTCCTTGGCATTTGTGAGCCACCCACCCTGTTCTGCCCAGTCCCAGTGCCAGAACTGCTGCCAGAGATGTTGTGTTGTAGTTTCAGAGAGGGAGGATCACCACGAAGCCTTGTCCATCAGCAACGAGGCTGAGCTGTCGAACAGCCTGCCTGGAGATGACCTGGATGAGTGTCTGCTCTACGGGGGGGAGCTCTGCCAGCACTTGTGCATCAACACCGTGGGCTCCTACAAGTGCTCGTGTTTCCCCGAGTTCACTCTGCAGGATGATGGCACCAGCTGCTCTCCAGGTGAGAAAAGAGCAATATCTCTGTGCCTCCTGCACTCATCTACCCAGCTTTCCTTTAGTTTCTCTGCAGTTTCTCTGAGGTTTTTTTATGGGTGTTGATGCATGGACGTGTTCTATAGAAATTGTAAAATGTAAAGAAAAATAATAATTTAGGAAACTTGATTATGCCTTATTTTTGTGTTTGGTGGCATGAGAGAAGAGTGGTGCTTCATATGTTCAAATTAAGAGCGTTTGCACTTTGCAGAAGAGGATTTGTAAAGATTTTTAAAGAAATACCTTTTCTTCTCAGAGTAATTTTGTATTTCACACTGAGGTTTTCTTTCGATAAACTTAGCTCAGTTCAGACAGACAGCATTGCTTCCTGAGCTTTGATTTTTATCGAAAATCATTAACATCCTTCAGTGATAACAAACTCTAAATTTATCTAGTGTGGTGGAAGTCTGGAAAAGAAAGTCTATTGTGTTGTAATTGTTTTGAAGTGTGGAGTTCTCCAATGGCAAGATTTCAGATCAGATAACACAGAAAGCTGAAACCTCGTATTAGTTACAAGTGTTTTCTGTTATTTAACGAGCAAAACCAGTGTTTCCATCCAATGACAGAATTCCTTAGGCTTCTGATACTCTGCCCAAGCCAAACAATGAGCGTTCTGTATGTCATCCTTCTCGATGTGGTGTTACAGCATTTACCTCACTAATGCACTTGACTGTTCCTGTGGCAGCTGTCTGCTCTGTATTAAAATTCTGGAAACGGAACCTAATCCAAAAGAGGCAAAGAAAAGCTCTTATTTTAGCACTGCAAAATTTGGCCTGATGGCTCACCTGGAGCGTGTTCATGGTTCTGCTTTGCTTCGCTTCTCCCAGCACTGCCTGGGCTGAAGTTCTGGGTGAAGCATCCTGTGATGTGCGTGGGCACGTTCCTGCAGCTCTGCAGGGCTGTGGGGCTCGGGGCCGTGCCCAGAGGTGCAGAGGGGTTTGCAGAGCTCAGCTGGGGAGTGGGCTTGTGGCAGGGGCCACACGTGGGACCCCAGAGGTGCAGGGCAGGGGCTGGGGCAGGGAGGGCTGGTGCTGTCATTGCTGTGCCAGGCTGAGGGAGGTTCAGGGAGGTGCTTGGGACCCTCAGTGGCTCTGCTTGGCTCTACCACACGTGGCACAGGGGCCTTTCAGCTCTCCTTTTCCTCCTGTCCGTGCACATCTCGGGCATTCCTGGGGAAATCACACAGGCTGTGCCACAAGCAGGTGACTTTTGTTTGTGTCTGTGCCACAGCCCATTGTGTGTCTGTGCTGACTGCATTTGTTCAAGGAAATCACTCTGCCCACACCCCAAACCTGCACTGCAATCACCCTGAGTCATTTAAGGTTGTCACTGTTTGGGGGCTCACACTTTGCTCCAGGTGACACTTGAACTCAGTGGCAACAGGACATGTCCCTCTTAAGGGAAAATTTAGCCTTATGGATTCAGCCTTCTGTTTTGATGATACTGATAAAAACTGGGTTACTCTTATTGATGTAACAGAGCTCTTTTTTTCTGATACCTTTAACACTACTGTCTGTTGAAAATATTAGTGGCAGACAGCAGCTGTCATGTTTTCCACTTGGCTGTACAAAAGTCATTCCAAAGTATCCTGTGCTTGTAGAGGTGGGTGTTTGTTGTTTGTCTCTGTTGAAATGGGATGGACAGAATAAGGTCAAAGGCTTGTTTTGGGTTTGGGATTTTTTTTCCATCAAATAACAAATGAAAGACAGCCGCTGTATTTAAAATACAGCAAATATTTTAAAAATAAAATTAGCACTGGTTTCTGGTTTATCCAGATATTGCCATACTTCACAGAAGTTACTGTCAGCCAGGCTCTCTGATCTGTATCCATGATGCTTGTTTCCTCCTCCAAACCGTGATGGAGTGGGATGAATGGGATCTCCCCTTGCTGTGGGGGTCTGTCCCTGATCCTCCCTTGCCTTACAGATCCTGACAGAGGACAAGTGACCAGGCTGGAAGCCGAAGCCACCGTCCCTCCAGTGGCCTCTCCCTCCCAGCCCATCCTCGTGGTGTCCTTGCAGGAAGAGGAGGACAAGTGCAAAGGTAGGTTGGGGGTGTCAGCTGCAGAGGCAGGAGGGTGAGGAATGTTCAGGGACAGAACACAACTCCACTCATCCCTTCACCAGGCTGGTCTCAGTGCACAGTTTTAATTTGTTACTGCTGGCACAAGGCTGAGGAACTGTCAGGGGAAACCCGAGGGAGGAATTTGAGTCTGCTCTCTGCTTTCAGGGCCATTCCCCTCCTGCTGCTCAGTGTGGGGTGGGCAGTGTGGCTGGGCAGGGTGGTATGAGCAGTGCAGGTGTGTCTGTGTGCAGCAGGAGGGCTGGAAGCAGTGCTGAGGGCTGCCTGGACAGCTCGGTTACAGACTGATTCCCCACTGAGCTGGGGCTGTGCCTGGCTGACCTGGCAGTGCATGGCTGCAGCTGATCTGTGCTGGGGTCCTGATGCATTCTGCAATTCTGTGTTGTGCAGGTAACGGCCCCTGCAAGCACCTGTGCAGCATCGTGGCAGGAGATGCTGTGTGCTCCTGCATGGCTGGGTACACGCTCATGGCTGATGGGGTTTCCTGTGAAGGTGAGTGCTTCGGGCTCCCCACAGAGACGTGGTGAAGTGCTCGTGTACCTCATACCCCCGGGTGTTCCTCATCCGCAGCACTGAGGGTTGCAGTGTCAGCAGAGACCCATTTGGCAGAAGGAGTCCCAGTTCTGCATCTCAGATCCCTCCTGAAGCACAGCGTGGCTGTTCCCTGGCCAGGTGGAGGCAAACCTGGACTGGTGCTCTTTTCCTCTGACATTGCAGGCTTTTTTTCAGCCCTTCTGGTCTGTGTTCCCTCTCAGGTTCCTCCCAGGGCGCACAGCTCTGGACACTCAGCGTCCTCGCTGGGCACCTTTGCTGTCCTGGGGCACCCTCAGAGCCCAGCTGTGCCCTGGCATCTGCTCTCTTTGGTTTTAGATCCTCTTGCCTTGGAAACCTGAACTCAGGGAGGCTCCACAGCTGAGGCAGGATGTGCCATGGGAGCTGGGCCAGCTCCAGGTGCTCCACGTGCTGCTGGAGCTCTGGCCTGCAGTGATGAGCAGTGAATTCCAAAGCTGCACCATGACCATTCGCATGATATAAATTTTAAATGGACATTCTTGAGTAGTGACAAAGGATATGTTTTCCCAGGGAGGATTTGGGGGTCAGAAGCAATGCCCTGTGACATACCTTAATTATAAATCTCTAAGTATGGGAGCAATAACAGTGAAATGCAGGCGGGAGCTCCCAGTGCTCAGAATTGCTCACAAATGATCCACATCGCTCTTAATCTTAGATCTTACTGAATAACAAATCATTTTCATGAAATTCCAGACAGTCTGTGAAGAAAATGGGATTTTAATATTACCAAATGAAATATTCACAGTGCACTGCTTACTCAAGTGTGGTGGAAGCTAATTTGATTAATTAATGTCAGAATCAAAAGGGACATTTCAAGGCAATCGTTTTCCTTCAGGAAATGAAAAAATTTGTATTTGTCAGTGGAAGCAGTGAGTTTAAACGTTAGCAAGGGACATTTATAATCTCTATTGAAGTCAGGATCTGATGGTGAGGGTGGTGGTGCACTGGAACAGGTTTCCTTCAAGTCAGGGAGTGTGCACTGGCTCTGTGTGCCTGCCTGCCTGTTCTTAAGGATATTTCTTTCTGGAATGGCAAAAGCCCAGCAGTGTGAGCAAGGACTAGCTGATCTCTGAGGGTCTATTCCAGCCCTATTTTCAGTGTAACACTGCATTTATTACAGCCTGCTGCCAATGTGGAAGCTCCAGCACACTTCATCTCGGCATCTCCAGCGTGGAAGAAATGTTGTTTGATTTCAGGAGCTGTTCTAATGGAGTTCTGTTTTTCCCTTTTGGCTGCCACGTGCTGCTGTAGATTTGGATGAGTGCCTCACAGGTGCTCAGGCTTGTTCCAGCGGACAATTATGTGTGAACACTCTGGGATCATTCTCGTGTGTCAGCCCCAGTGGGATGTGTGCAGAGGGCTTTATTCTCAACAGGCATAGGAAATGTGTTGGTAAGACGAGAGGCACACGCCGCTCACCACAGCATCATAACCCTCCATGCTCTGCAACGCCTCCACACCATTTGTGCTCCAGGCTCTCTGGCCATCTCTGCATTTGACATTTCAGAGCCAGTCAGTACAAACACATGTGCACCATTTGCTCAGCCCCTCCACCTCATGAGCTGCGTGCTGTTTGGCTTTTTCCCCAGCAGAGCATTGTCAGGATGAAATCACTCTGTGCCCTGAGCCCATAGGTGTGATCAGCATGGCAGCAGTGCTGGTGCAGACTGAGCTGAGGGAACAGAGCAGCTCATCTCTCTGGGCAGTTCAGTGCTGCCGAGTTCCAGACACCACCAAACAACAGCACTTCAGAAATGCAGCTCAGGAATCTGTGTGAATCCGGGCACTGGAAAAGATCCAATCCAAAGGGAGGGCATTTTCAAATTCACATGAGTCCTTTGTTGATTCTGGCACGAATGTCTTGGTGTAAAAGTCAAGGATGCATCATAATTCTGCTGGATTATGATCCCTGCTGTTTGAGTTCATGTAAGAAACCTATCAGTTTTTACAAGTGTATTTATGAGGATTTAATTTGCTTCCAGCAGCCAGGGCCTCAGCTTACGGAACAGTTTCTTTTTTGGAGACTTTATTCTAGAGGCTGGTTTAGGAGGCAGCAGCAGTGTTGCCTGGAAAAACAGAGTACCTGGAGACCTCCAGTCATCCATGGAAGCATCAGTGCCTGTGACTGTAATGTCCTGTGTGAATGCAGTGCCTTCTCCACCCCTGTCCTCCTCCCTACCTCTATAACACTGGTTTTGTGACCACCACAGCTTTGGTTTTGTTCCTGTCTTTAAAGCTTTGTGACCTCATCTGATTAATAAGCACCGTGTGGCATTTGGGCATGAGCAGGAAAACTTCTGCAGTGTCAGAATCCTGAGAAGAACTGTGATTTGCCACCTTTTGGGTGTTCCCTAAATTGTCAACGTTGGATTTTGATTTTTTAATTATTAATATTTACTTTGAAATCAGAGGTACTGGTAAGAATGGAAAACTAATGAAATGATTTGGTTTAAATGAAATGGCTGAGAGAACAGCACTGGAAGGAAGCAGGCCTTTTTTGAGGCACTTCATCCTGAGCTGAGGCTGGTGCTGGAGCTGCCCAGGGTGTGCCCAGAGCCTGCTGCAGGCACCACACTCCTGCACAGGAGCCTGGCAGCTCCAGGCACTGCCCCTCCTCGAGCTCTGCTCCTGAGTCTCCCCACAGAATCCTCTGATGTTTCCCCTGCCTGTGCAGGAAGGATGGATCTGTCCTTTTTCACCTCTCCCAGGAGTGCTGTGAAATGGAGCCAATGCCTGTGTGCCTGCAGCTTTGGCAGGAGCTGCTGTGGCAGGGCCAGGAGCTTCCTTTGATTCACCTTCTCCCTCTGCCCCATGACACTAGAACAGCTTTACTATGACTGCTACAAGATAAACCTCAGGCACTGCTCATGAAGGCAAAGACATAACCCTCCCTGGTGAAGCTGGAAGACCTCACTAAATACCCACTCCCTCACTAAATACCAAACCTCTGTGTTCCTCCAATGCAGGGCAGATTTTACAGGAATCCTTTTAAATAATCTAAAAAACTTTGAAAAATCTTTTCCTTTTTTTTTGTGTGCTCCCTCCTCCCATCCAGCTCTGCTCCATGTGTGGTGCCAGGAGAACATTTGCCGTGTTTAACATTTTTTCCTACTTTTGTAGTCCAAGGGGAAAGCCACAGGCATACTGTGGTCTGTGTTTTGCTCGCTGCCTCCTTCTCCTGAGGTATCCTTTTCCAGCCTGACTGCTTTTGTGCTCCACCTTGAGCTGTCTCGAACACCAGGAGAAAACCTTTGGTGATTTGTTTGCAAATTCCTGTTGGTTCAATGATGTTACTCTTTGCACGTTTTAGGGGCGGGAGGAACAATCTTTGCACAGCCACAAAGCAGCTGATAATCTTTGCTCTGCGGGATTTCCCTCAGTCAAACCGGGAGGATTGGAATTCCAGGTGCATTCAGGAGCAGATGCCCAGCATTCCCAGAAGGCAGCCATGCACAAAGAGGAGTCAGCAGCTGTTCAAACAGCTCTCACACAGCACCCCCGTGTCACTCTGAGCAGATACTGAAATGTCTTTGGGCTGAAAGCTCCGTGTTCTCCAGGGATGAGAGCCAGGCCGGGTGTTCTTAATGGGGTTTGCTTTCCCCTTGACTTTCAGGCAAAGCCATTCCCACCACCCCCGTGCTCACTGGCTGCTCTGCTCCTGTCTTTGCTACTCCCACCTCAATTTCCCTGCTGACAGGGAGCAGTAGGTGGTCACTTTATTCCTGAACCTGTGCGTGAGCACAGGGTGGGTGGTTCCAAACTGACAGAGTGCCTCCACTGCACAGATGTGTCCCATAAAACAAACAGAGCTGAGGCAACTTGAAGAGAAAAAAATAATGAGAAACTGCAGATGCAGGACAAGAAAACTCTTCGTTTGACTTTTTTTATAGGAGGCACATCAAAATTAACTTTTGATGTCAAAGTGCATATTGAAATAAATAGCACTAGGTAAATGTTGATACTCCTCTGCAAAAATGCCAGCTCTTGGGCACAGCAGATGTGCTCAGGGATCGTGTGTGTGTTGCTGTTTGCAGCAGCAGTTCTGGGCACAAAAAGAGCTATTACATGATTACATTTCATTCTGGGCTTTGCTGACATAAAGTGAGGAATGTTGCTGCCACACACATAGACTGAGCAGATTCCTCAAAAATTAACTGTGTGACTTGTTTTCAGTGTAGGACCGAGTTATTTTTCCTCCTTTTCCTGTTTTTTAAATTAAATACCATCTTACCCTGCCTCACAATCTTAATTGGGTTGGATGAATGCTGCAGCTGGTCCAGTGTTGGGATGACCTGTGTTTCAGACTGAAAACATAACTCCTGTTATTCCTAGTGCTCTGTCAAGCTTCTCACTGCCTTCTACAGTTGGCTTCCAGGACTGAAGGGAGACAGGTCGTGGGCACTCTGCATTTTACATTGCATTTAGGAATTTGTGTAGGAAAACTAACAGAAAAGGGCATGTTTGCATAATAACCTGAACAAGGGGCTCTGCTGGGCTGGCATCTGGGCTGTGGCACAGGCAGAGGCTCGTGCCCTGGCACTGGACAGGCAGAGCAGGGCTTTGCATGGCCATGGCTCAGGGTTTCAGCCTTGCAGCTCAGCCCAGCTCACAGTCAGGCTTTAGAGCTTGTCAGTGTCTCACGTGCACAAAACTTCAACAGAAAGCAAGAATTCTGCATTGTAATCTGCCCGTTTCCATCATTTTCATTTCCTCAAATGGGTTCCAGCCAGTTCTGCATATTTTTTCAAGTACTCAAGAGTTTTGAAAATTGAATCAAAAATATAGACAAAACATGAAACTATATTAGATTTTTCTTTTCTCCGTGAAATCACAGCCTTTTTTTTTTGCCTGTTACTTAATATTCCACCTGCTAATCATGTGGAATGCCTCCTACCCTCTTTGGTTCATATTTCAGACAAACACTTTCTCTTCTGACATGGTGCTGGGCTGACTCAAGCTCATGAGCTGCAGTGTGATGCAGTTTGTTTATGTGAGAGGCCTTTTTGTGGTTTGCAAGAACAGATAACCTCAGACCCCGTGGTACAGCCAGCAGAAAGTCTTGCACTGGTTTGGTGCTGTTAAGTGGCCTTCCACTGCTGGTTTTCTCTAAAATAGAATTTAAAAACCCCAAAATTCTTAAAGAACGAAGTCAAAGTAGGTGAGAGGGATCTACCACAGCACCTTGTATTCATTCTTCTCCCAGCTCGTGAGGGGGTTTTGCCAGCCCCACAGGACCACTTGTGAAAGTAATTCTAATGAATAGAAACTGGGAAACTGCACAAGCATTAAGGGACATAACCCTGTAGGAACTTGGGACAGGCAAGGACCTGCCCCTCAGAGGAGGAGCTCAGACTTGGTGTGGGACTGGTGGAAAGAGATTGGGGTGATGGCCAGGACATTGCTGTGGGTTAAGCAGCTGCTTTGGAAAGCAAGGCCACAGCATGTGAGGAGTTGCAGTGGCAAAGAGAAGGAAGACAAAAGGAAAATAAAAACAAGTGAGAAGTGAAATGGAACCAGGCTCATACAGATCTTGCAAAACTCAGTGCACATCACCGAGCCCACCAGGAACTGAAGTTTTTTGGTGCTCCTCTTCACTTCTTTGCTAGAAAACCAGCTGACACACTTTTCAAGACAAAAACCTTTTCAAATGGCTTTTCCTGTTTTCGTGCTCCACAGGGGAAGTCATATATCTGATGTACTTATCTGAGAATGAGGTTCTACAGCCAAAATGAAAATCTGATTTAAACAATACTTGCTTTATTGTGCAGTATGAAAACAGCTTCATGCACAGAGCAGCTAGAGGACTGGTAATGGTTCTGGTCACATTTGGCTTTTGTTAGCTCTAGCAATTCTTTGCTTTATATAGAACTGTGAACGTGTGAGGCTTTGTGGAGATTGGCAAGAAAATTTATCTTCCCAGTCTCTGCCCCTTTTTTTGTTGCTTTAAAGTATTTGCTCATGATGCTGTTCTAGCTTTCATTATTAACATAAGCAAAACCTGAATTTGAGGTGATTTCATCCAGGCCTATCAAAATGTATCATTTTAAAGGTGTTTCATATTCCTTCCCTAATTGTCCCACAGTCTGCAATCTTGTGTTCAAGTGGTTGTTTTAGAACTTTTCCACTACTCCACCTGCTGAAATCAAATCTCTTTAAAGCTCTAAATACAAACTTACAAACTTGATTGGACCATTAGGGTTCCTCTCTCCATGAGTACCTGCATCTCCAGTCCCAGTGATGCATTCCTTAGGGAATAGGTACGAGCCTGA
The DNA here is from genome assembly GCA_026261815.1 of Monarcha castaneiventris obscurior. Taxonomy (NCBI): domain Eukaryota; kingdom Metazoa; phylum Chordata; class Aves; order Passeriformes; family Monarchidae; genus Monarcha; species Monarcha castaneiventris. The sequence continues at coordinate 19,897,880 of JAMPIT010000484.1, forward strand.
TCCCATCCCTGGAGCAGGGCCACCCCAGCAGCCCCTGTCTGCCTGGCCTGAGGCAGCAGGACTGCTCAGTGGCCTGGGCTGTGGAAATCTGGTGAGGAGCAATGAGCATTCATCACTTTCTCGTTCACTTGTCCAGGAGTTCCCATCCCCTCACCATCAGCTGGTCATCAATCCTCTGCCCACCCTGCCTGGTCTCAGTTCTGTCCATCCCTGTGCCCAGTGCCTGCACCATCCCCATGGCGCTTGGGAAGAGGGGAGGAGAAGGAAATCTCCCTGGGGTTTGTGTCTCTTCAGTTGCTGTGTGCTAACTGCAGACCCTGGGATAAAACCATCTTCCATCCCAGCACTGTAACCAAGCCTGTACTGGCCACCTTTCATTTGAGCTCTCCACTCCTTCCAGCAGAGCAGGACGAGGGAGATGCCTGGGTGCCCTGTGGCACTGATTTGTTCCCTCTCTCTCGCAGACATCAACGAGTGTGTGACAGAGAGGCACACGTGCCAGAGGAGAGAGCACTGTGTCAACACCATGGGCTCGTTCCGCTGCCTGCAGGAGCTCAGCTGCCAGCCCGGCCACGAGCTGAAGGATGGAGAGTGTGTGGGTAAGGACAGTGTTCTTCAGCCCTGACACAGAGGGAAGGGATTGCACAGCGTTTTGGTGTGACTGCTCTGTGCTGTCAGCGCTGTAGCTAAAAAGGGCTGCTCATCATGGAAGGGTTGGGCTTTGCAGGCTCCTTCTGCATGTTCACTTATTTGAAGTGGGTACCAGTGATAACTATAAATTATTAAAAAATGGATGAAACCTTCTGAATTAGGATTTGCCCTGTTTTTAAGGCATTAGAGAGAGATCCCCCTGATGGAGGAATCCCCCTTAGCTCCCCTGTCTGGCTCAGCTGATGCCATTTGCTGGTGATTCCAGCAAAAATTCCCAGCCTGAATGGATCACGGGGCTGACAGCCCTGTCCTTCCTGTGTTCAGGATCTCTGTCTGCGTTTATTTACATTTTACATTTACATTTAACCATTTGGAATGGTCATGGGGTTAAGAAGTTATTCTTCATGCCCCCTCTCCTGGTCTCTGCAGTGTCTGACAGAGAAGGGAACATCAGTGCTCGCAGCAGTGCCCTGCCTTCAGGGCAAAACTCACTGTTATTTACACCTGCACTTTCTACAGTTCCCTGACCGCTGGAGTAAGAGATGCTTAAGGAAAGAGCTTAGCTTTTGGCACAGAACATAAGGTTATAAAATAGAAATTATCAGAAATCTCCCTTTATAAACAGCTGTCATAAATAAAGCTTGGTTTACTTGAAGAGGCTCTTTCGGGAGTGTCTGTTCCATTGTCTGATTCTAGAGCATTTCTAACATTTATTACTAATCTAATTTACTTTATAGTCCTAAAGTTAGATCATAGAGGATTATAAAATTTACAAATAGTTTTAAAGTAGCCTGTAAGTGAGTGACCTATGAGAAATTTCAGAGCTACTCTATGTAAAATTGCCTGCAGACAGCTACTGAATTTTGCAGAGGTTTATGAAATACTCAATCCCATGTTTTTATTTGTCTCAGTCTCTAACTATGGTAGGCAGACCTATTTATAGAGTAGCTTGTGGGAGACTGGTAATGTTTCCTCGTGGCCTTAACTTTTAACTCAGGGGTTGGAGTAGGAAGAGAAGTCCAGCAGTTCCTCCCTTGGTTGCCTGGAGACCCAGGGACTCCTCCATCCTGGACTTCCCTCTGTCTGTCTTTATCTTCTACTAAAGATGTTTCTCGGGAACCAGCACATATTAAAGCAGCATTTGAAAATATTCCCATGAACTGAATTTCAAATGCATATGTAGCTGAGTCTGCTCCAGCTGGGAACAGCAGCAATGCCATTACACCACAGTTACTACAGAGCAGTTGGCTGGAAATTTATAAGTTTGAAACTTGCAGGAAGTGTTTTCAATGTCTCTAGAAAGCAAGCACTGAGTTGGTGAGCAGAATTCGAGAAACAATTCCATGTATGTAGTAAAAAATGAGACAGCTGTGTTGGGTGCTGGCTGCAGAGTAAGGAAAAAAAAGCAAAATTTTTGTTACTAATATTATTGCCTCATTCAGGTTTTCTCAGCATAGTTTTCAGGGTTGTATAAGTGGGTTTTGTGTGCATGGAAGTGTAAATTTGTATTTATGTGTATATATATACACACACGCCTGCATGTCTGTGTGCACACAATGAAATCCCAGCCCTGTTCAAGTGAGGTGCCCTATCAGTATCAAATTCAGAGGAGGGAGGTTTTTACATGAATTCCTGAGGTATATGAGGAATAAGAGACTATTTTGCTTATGAAAGACTGTGGTACATATTTTAGTATGAGCATCTTATTCCTCGTTGTAATGTGGATCTTTAGGATTTTAAAGCTGCAGATATTTTGGTATTTGTGGGTTGCAAGAGATGCTGTGAACGAGGCAGCAGGGACCTGAATAAAATTTGCTTCAGGACCTGACAAGTCCTGAAGTGAATGTCCAAGAGCAAACACACTTCACCCTCAGATTTCCCACTGGTAACGTGTGTCTGTTTAAACAATGCCTCCTGATTTCCTTTCTGGAAGCTAGCTGGCCATGAAGGCTGGAAGTTAGAGCTGAACTAAGGCCAGTTTGGTGTTCTGATGTGATTCACAGATATCGATGAGTGCGAGAGGGGAACTCACAGCTGCAAGGTGAACTTTGTGTGCCAGAACACAGAGGGCTCCTTCTACTGTGAGTCAAAGCAGCGCTGCATGGATGGCTTCCTGCAAGACCCTGAGGGAAACTGCGTTGGTGAGTGTGGGCAGCCTGTGCCCTGTGCTGCAGCACTGCCAGCTCCTGGGCTTTCCAGGAGCTGTGGATTGACCCCTTGGATGTGGAGTTTTCCTCAAAGCCTGCTGTGAATGTAATGTCAGCACTGCTCTCTGCTTAAAGATGTGAATATTTGCATGTTGAAGGTATTCCCACAGCAGACCTTCACCAGCCTTCTCTTGGTGGCACAAGAAATTGAAATGAAGAAAAAGAAGTGACAGTGGGAAGAAAAGAGACCAGGAGGGTTAAACAGCATGTGTCACTGCTCTATTCATTTTCTTCACCAGATATCAACGAATGCACATCTCTCCCTGAGCCCTGTAAGCCTGGATTCAACTGCATCAACACCGTGGGGTCCTACACGTGCCAGAGGAACATGCTGAGCTGCAGCAGAGGCTACCACTCCAACGAGGAGGGCACGCGCTGCGTCGGTGAGGGCAGGCTCGGGGCTGGGCAGGGGCTCTCCCAGGGGAAAAAGGGTATTTCACTCCTAAAGAGATGGTTGAGTTACCCTCAGATTCCTAAATGTGTGTGAGGAACTGGAATTTGTTTGTGCTGCAGGATTCTGCACTGATGTCTGATCACTCCACGGAGTTCCTCTTGGTACTCTCAGCAGATGGGATTCACTGGCTTCCCCTCTGGAGAGAATGTGTTTTAGTTACTTTTCAAACTCGTGCTGCCCATCAAGACCACAATCCCTTGGTGGTTTTTGTAGCACCTCCCTGGAAGTGAAGTGACCAGCAGCAAACAGAGAATGCTGGGTTTGTGGGCTCACAGGAGTAGCACCAAGAGGATGTTCTTTGTAGGGATGTTCTGTGCATGGTGTTCCCCATTACATCCACTTGTCACAGTGTTTAGGATAAATTCTCACTTTGTGAAAAGAATTCTGAGGAGAATGAGTGTATGAAATATTCATGTAGGCTGGCATGCAGCTTGATCCTGATTTGTATTTCTTCCAGTGTATTTAGGGAGTTACTGACTCAGAATAGCAGATTTCAGTGCTTGTTAGCATTTGTTTGTAAATGAGCACACGAGGCACCGAGGACTGTAAGCTCAGTCCTTGGTGCCCAAGGCAAGGCTGGCTGTGTGTTCTCCAATTCCCTGTGTCCTGAGTTACACCAGGTAGGAAATCCTAAAATGACAGCGAGGGAAACAAAAAAAGAAATGACAAAGCAGCAGTTTGCTTAGTGGTGATACCCCAGTGATTCTTCCTTACCTTCCCTTGGAATAAAGGAAGGATGACAGATGAACAAACTGTGCTTTGTGGTGCTGCAGGTGGGTGGGAGCCATGTTGAGAGCCATTAATTTGGTCATGGTTAGCAACTTGCAGTGCAGCCCAGTGGTAGGGCTGGACCCCCTTTCCACAAGATACTTCTGCATTCACCTTTTTGCTGTTCATTATCCTCTGCCTCCCCTCATGGTTCCCCCCAGGACTGTCCAGACCATGCATGGCCAGTGGAAAGGTGGAGAAGATTTGGAAGTAGCAGATTTAGAAGGAACAATTCATGTGTGCAGCTGAGGAAATTGAGAAAGCTTCCAAATGCTGTGTTTTGTGAGTTCAGGGCAGAGCAGTGCAGTGTTCTTTGCTGTCCTGTTACAGCCTGAGATATTTCAGTTGTTACAAAGGGAGGCTCCAGAAGTCCTGTCTGTCTCAGTTGCTGTGCAGCCACAGTTCTTCAGCTCTTTCCCTCAGTCCTTTCTCAGCCAAGTGAACAGGGCTGTGTATGGTTGCACCACCTGAAGTGTGGTGACCCTGAGACTGTTTTTAGGGTGACCACCGTGCCCATGTCTCCCTGAATGCCATTTTTCCCATGTGGCAGCAGTCAGCCCTGGGCAGCACAGACGTCCTGGCTGCAGTGCCAGCAGCCTGTGCTCTGCATGCCCTGCTAAGGAGGGCAGGCTGCCCAGGGCAGTGGTCAGGACACGTGTGGGGTGGCACTTGGGGACATGGCTTAGTGCTGAACGTGGTGGTGCTGGATCAGCAGTTGGACTTGGTGATCTTGGAGGCCTTTTCCAGCCTTAATGATTCTGTGATTCTGTAATGGCTGGGGCAAATTACGTTCCTAAATCTCAAACTGATGGTTTGAGAATCCATCTTTTCTCCCCAGCTGTTCCTAGAAAAGAGTGACAGTGTGTAAATCCGTGGCAGAGGAGGAAATTGCCATTAATCCTCCAGCATCTGTGCCTGTGAAGCACAGGGAGGTAGCACAATGCAGTGTGATTCCTGATGGCCCTGTGCCTCTGCTTTACACGCCTGACAGGGCTGTTCAGGAGCAGGCGTGAGGAGGCTTCTCCAGCTTGATTTTGGGAAAATGTAATCAATGTTAATTGGTGATTTCTCTGTCTTTGCTGTGCACTCTGTCCCTGTTGTTGGTCTGTATTGTTTGGTATTTTTTGAATGGCTTTTTTTAAGCAGGCAGAGAGCACAGAGAAGAAAGAAGAAAAGCATATGGTCCTAATTTCCTCTCTCTGTGATAAAGACTGGTTTCTTTGAGGCATTACAATAGCTAATTAGATTCCTGAATCAGATTTATTCACAGTAGTAAAAACATCATCTGCACGTGTTTCTTCAGCAGAACGACACTTGTAGGGTCATCTCCTCTGTTCAGAGGATTCATCTGTCTTTAAAGTGTTCAGATTTTCTGATTGAGCGAATGAGTTATTGAAAAATACCTCTTACATTTAGCTGAAAACTGCTGTAAGTGTGAAATATGGCACTCTCCTGATGGTGTAATGCCCCAGAACTAATTAAAGTCTGAGTGCAATGGAATAGAGAACTTTGGACAAACTAACAAAATGGTTGCACACATGGATTCATTACAAATAAAGCTGCTGCTTTACAAGTTGTTACCTGCTTTAGAGACTTCCTTGTTTTGGTGCTAGCTCTGGTTCAAAGAAAATGAGGACTCGGTGTTCCAGCAGAAATCTCAGCTCCTGTCAGGAATTCCCTGTGTGGTGAGGGGCATTCCCTGCCATCCCTGACCCTGGTGCCAGCAGGGGCTGTGTAGGTGCAGCCTCTGTGTGATGGAGAACTGCCCAGCAACCCTCTGAAATGATTTAGTGCTCAAATTTATGACTTCAAATAGGGCGGCATGGAGAACTTCCAGCCTTAGAGATCCATCCTAATGATTATTACATGAACAGGGGATTTGGTTGTAAAAGTAGTTGAAGATGTGAACAATAGGAAAAAACCAGAATCTGCTGGCTTAGGAAGTGGCAGAGCTTGGAATACTTGAAGAAGTACACAACTGTCAGGGTTAATCAGACTTTTTGATGCTTCTTGTCACAGATGGTAAGAAGGATTTGTTAGATACTGATGAGCTATTTAGTCATGTTGCAAGTCTTGTAAATCAGCCTGTATTGAAAACTCTCATCTTCCTCTGAGGATGTGTAAATGAGGTTGGAAATGATGTGTGTGAGTGGAAAAGCAACTAATTTGTTGGTATTGGATTTTGGATGAGAGGCCGTGGGGAATATCAAAATGGGAGCTGATTGAGAAAAGAAAAAAGATCAACATTGGGGAAGTGCTAAAGGTAGACAGCAGGAGCAAGACTGAGAGGGCAAGTGGAGATGAAAATAGCAGTTGCTTTAATTGAAGGGTTCTGGCTGGTTCTTGTTTTGCTTTAAATGGCTTGGTGTGACTCATGGAATGGCAGAACATTGGAATGGGGGTGGTTAATTGCCATGGTTTGATCAGAACCACTGCAATTGCACTGAAGTGCAGAATGTAGTGGGAGAGCCCACTGCAGGTCCAGTTCCCGTTTTCCCTTTGAAGGTGATGCTCTGCTTTTCCCAGTTTGACTTAGAGACCCAGACAGCTGCCTCTGAGAAGAGCACGGTGGGAGAAGCTGGTGGCATTTCTTCTGTCCAGTTTCTAATCCTGCTATTCGATGGACTTTTTTGTTTCTCTTTATAAACACTGGCTGTGAGCAAACTGTAGTTAACCAGCTTGCCCTGTCTGTCCCTGCAGACGTGGATGAGTGTCAGACCGGGGTGCACCGCTGTGGGGAGGGGCAGCTGTGCCACAACCTGCCCGGGGGCTACCGCTGTGACTGCAAGATGGGCTATCAGTACGACGCCTTCAGCCGCAGCTGCATCGGTATGTGGGGCACGGGAGGAGCTGAGAGCGGGGCCTGACAGAGCCCTGGGCCCCAGGCAGTGCTCAGCACCATTGCAGTCCCGAGTTCTGCAATGCAGTGCTGCAGAAGAGGATGGGATCACCTCCAGAGCTGGCGCTGTGCAGCGCATTCAGAGCCCCGGCACTCCCAGCTGGGATTTCAGACCAGGTGCCCTTGGCTTGCTTTAACTGCAGGTTATCCCTTCAGGCCATCTGCAGAGCACTTCCCTGTGGGTGATGCTTCTGCTGCTGTGGGAATTTGTCTTTCTGAAGGTTTCACCACTTTCCCCCAAGAGCCATGACACAGCACTTTGTCTCTTGTCCCTCCTGTGCACCAATTAGAGCACAGAGTCAGGCAGCATCAAACCCGAGCTTGCAGCATTTCACACTCTGCAGATCCATCTCTGACACTTTAAAAAACCCCCTCCTGCACCTCATTTGCTCGTGTCCCTCGGCTGATGGTGTGTTTGTTTGTTGTGCTGGCAGACATCAACGAGTGCTGGAACTACCCCGGGCGCCTGTGCCAGCACACGTGTGAGAACACCCCTGGCTCCTACCACTGCTCCTGCTCCTCCGGCTTCCGCCTCTCCTACGATGGCAAGCACTGTGAAGGTACCAGGCTGCTTTTCCATCACTGCTTTTCCCAATTGCAGTGGGAATGACAGGGCTTTGGAGAAGGAGTTGAGGTGAAATATAAATACAGAAAACTTCGTGTGCTCAGATTTGCAGGCAGTCAAACGCTGCAGTTGTCAGATGGGTGTCAACAAGTTTCTCCTCTTTCTTCCTTTCCCCACGTACTTTTTGCTTTCCTTTCAGATGACAGAAAAGGAGAACAGAACAAAGTTAGAACAGGAAACCCTTCATTCAAATTTTGATAAAGATGAAACTTCGTAGTGACAAGACTTACAAGAAATTATTTTTAATTGAATGGAAAGAGCTCTGCATGATTTTTGTAGGGCAACAATTACATATTTTAGTGAACTGGAACCTATAAAGCCTGAAACAAATGTCTGCATGTGTGTGTGTTTCCACTGGCACATGGAGAAATGAAGTTCAGGTGCAACAGACATCCTCAGGCTTGTTGGGATTCTGCCTAGGGAGCAGAAAAAATAGGGACAAGTTAGTCCTTCCTTAGTCACTCTGACTGGAAGGTAAAGGGGCAGGAAAAGGTGGAAAGCGCTGTTCTGAAGCACTGTGGCCATACCTGTGGGTTTGTTTTTGGATGCAGATGTGAATGAATGTGATAACAGTCCCTGCAGCCAGGAGTGTGCCAACGTTTATGGTTCCTACCAGTGTTACTGCAGGCAAGGCTTCCAGCTGGCAGAAGATGGGCATTCCTGTAAAGGTAAGGTGCTGCCCCACCAGGTCCTGGTGGGTGTGTTTGTTCTCTGGAGCTCTCTGACCCTCAGCAGCACCTGATGCTGCAGGATGGTTTTGAGTTCCAGCTGCCACAGGGGCTGCACAAGGTAACTCCAGCTGCTGGACAGTGCAGGTCAGTGGATGGAGCACCCCTGTGTGTCTGCAGAGCCAGGGAGGTGCTTGGATTGGTTCCATGGGGCCAGAGCTTATGACTGAAAAAATCAGGAGGGAAAAAATCAGGAGTGAATGGCTGCACTGCTGGGTGAAGGTTTGCTCTGACTGGTGCTCGTGGTGAATGAGGGGCAGAGTGATCAGAATGGAGAAAGGAGGGGTTTTACCTCATCAGCTGAAGTTACCAGCACTGACATTGGAGAGTCTCTGTTTAAGGAATGGTGAGGAAGCCAACACCCGTCCTAGCACAGGGAAGCCCGGCAAGAAAGCCTAGAAAAATTCTTTGCTAGAAGGGTGGTGAGGCCCTGGCACAGGTTGCCCAGAGAGATTCCACATCCCTGAAGTGTTCAAGGCCAGGTTCAGCCTGGTCTAGTGGAAGGTGTCCCTGCCCATGGCAGGGGCTGGAATGAGCTTTAAGCTCCCTTCCAACCTAAACCAGTCTGTGATTCTATGATTCTCTCAATTCCAGAGGCACCAGAGAGAGAATGTTTCAAACTCAGACGTGCCCTACCCTCATTATTCCTTTCCATGAGTCTGTACTACTTGCAGCCAGTATTTCTGGGAGCAGTCTCGTGCTCAGCATTTCAGCCAGCACCATCAGCAGTGCTACAGCAATGTCAAACCTCCATGGCTGCATTCACGTTTAGCAGTACATTATAAATGTGTCAGGTGAGAATTGCCTGGTGTCCTGTGCAGAGCTGTGCTGTTTGTTTGCTGGGGTGTGCTGTGTTCTCTCCGCAGACATCGACGAGTGCGCGCAGAGCGCCGGCATCCTGTGCACCTTCCGCTGCCTCAACGTCCCCGGCAGCTACCAGTGCGCCTGTCCCGAGCAGGGCTACACCATGGCAGCCAACGGCAGGACCTGCAGAGGTAACAGCAGCTCAGGGACTGCAGGGGCTCTGGCATGACACCCTTGGAACGAGCTCAGCCATTGCAGCTTCTCTGTCGGGTCTCTGTGTTTCACAGTCGCCACTGTTCTAAGTCAGTCTTTGACAAAGTTGCCAAATACTGGCATCTGCAAAGTCAGTTTTCTCCTGTGCTAGAAGGAAGTGCTGTGGCAACTCAGCTGTCAACGTGAGCTAATTGCTGAAATGAATTCCCAAGGAGCCCACTTCATCCTTCAGACTGAGGCACTTGATTACTCACGTGAGCTGTGTGTGCCCCTTGGCACAGCACTAAATGATCAGGGGTTTTAGAGGTGCCAGATGTAGAAAGCTGTGGCTTCTCTATGAGTTACGGTTTTCTGCCCCAGAAAACTGGGAGATTAAATGCTGGAGCTGTAATTGGAACTTGGCCATCCAGCAGTGTCACCTAAGCTTAATCCTGCTGGTATTAATAAATGTTAGTGAAATGACAAGTACCCTCCCCTCACACACCCCTTTTCTTCAGAATCATGGAGGTGTCTTCTGGGAGCCTGGTGGTTTTCATCTGGTGTGCAGCTGTGCAGTTCTGAGCCCCCCATTTCCAAAGGATGCATTGCCTGGGTAACCATGGAGGATCCGATTACCTTGAGTCCTCTGCGCATTCCTGCAGTCCTTACACCAACTGCCAGGCATTTCCTGCCCTTGCTCTTTCAGGAACCCTTCATGTAACTTCAGTTTTGTATCTCCTGTGCTTGCATTCTGAGTGGTAATGGCAGTGAATTTGCACTGTGTAAATCATGAGCAGCATGAGTATACTTAATCCTGACTGTGGAGCAGTGAAGCAGCTTAAATGACAATTAAAATCCTTTTAAAATATTTTAAAATATTTTAAAATGTGTTTTTAAGTATGATTGCAGTAATATACACATGCACTTAAATTCTTACATAAAATTCACCTTTAGAAACTGCAGCTGTTACTCCTTCTGGCTTTGTTTGGTTTTTTTTCCTGCTAAGTTTGAGCTCTGGCATGTTGGTTGCCACCTCTGCCAGCAATGAGATTTGGGCTGAGAATGTGTTGGAGGGTTAAGGGTGTGAGTCACGGTGTCAAGTCAGCCAGCACAGCTCTCCCAGGCCGAGCTGGAGGCACCCAGCACTGCTGGAGCAGGAGGACAGGGACACCCAGCCAGAGCAGTGGGTTGCACTGGTGGTGTTTGTGTGGGGTGGAGCCCCCCTGCATGACCCCCCTGTGTGTGTAGGGGGTTTCCAGTGCATGGAGAAGCTCAGTCAGTAACCCTTGGAAAAGCTTCTCCAGGTGCCTCTGCCACCTGGCACCAGCACACGGAGGGTGAGGTGCAAAACTCCACGTGTGAGGCAGCTCCTGAGCTGGAGTTCAGTCAGGCACTGGAGCCTCCTGGATCCATCCCCTTGTGTGGAGCTCTGCAGCTCTGTAGTTACAAGTTTGGGCAGATGCTGAGGTGTGTCTGAAAACGTGGTCGGAGGAAGGCTGGGCTGGTGTTGGCTCTGTTGAGCACAGGAGGACAATCTCAGTGCCCCCCAGCTAAAGATCTGGCTCCCGTTGCTCATCATCTGACCAGTTCTGAAGAGTTACTGGTGGAATGTTGCTTGTACCCTTTTTTCAAGAGATGAGCTGTATCTCATGGAGCAGTGTCTCAACACATGGATCTTCTTTTGCAGAAACTGCCTGTGGTGTTTTGCAGCGCAGCCAAAGCGGTGCAGGGAGTGCTTTCATGACAATGATTGCAATATGGAAGAAATTTGCTTTTCACCTAGAGGCACTGCTGAGAACCAGCAAGGGATTTACTTGTCTTTGATTCTCTCCTACTTCCTATTGTATACTTTTCTTTGCAAGACTTTTAAACCAGCCAGTTCAGTGTATGAGATCAGTTCTCATCCCAGGGGAAGGGAGGGAGTGGAAGGTTATGGTTTCCCTCTAAGAGTCTCTCTGCTCTGTGACAATTGGCAGAGCTGCAGGGCCCTACACAGTCCACATGCCTTGTCTGTTAGAATTTATTTCATTTTAAAGCCTCCATGCATTGTCTAACATTGGGAGTACACAGTGTGACTGCGAGGGCTCTGCCAGTGCTTTCTGCTCAGGCTGGATCCTTGTCACTGCATCTGGTTTTCAGCATTGTAGGGCTCATGGCTTGGGCTTGTGGATATGTGTTATTTAGGTAATCACGTTCATGCTCTGGGCCATAAAGTGCCTTGGAGCTTTAAATGCTCTTTATTATGTCTTCTGTAATTACATCTCATTATGGGGAAATATTTGTATTTATGTTTTCGAAACTGTGTGCCTTGTTCTGAGGTGGTGCTCTGAGTTCCCATGTTTCACATCTCCTGGATCCTGCAGGACAGCAGTGACCACTTTGTATTTGCTTGCTTTAAATCCAGATTTGATTTGGTTGCTCTGCTTTAATCCAGAGCTACCTTCATGCACAGATACATTCTTCTGGCACAGCCCAGCTTTCTCCAGTCTCAAAAAAGTCAGTGAGAAGGTCTTGTTGGCTTTTAGCATGGGTTAATTACATCCTGGTGGGGTTTGTTTATTCCTGAAAACTGTTAAGAATTAATTCTTACTTTTGAACTTAAAACATCTTTTTCTCATGTTTCTTCTTAGATATTGATGAGTGTGCAATAGGAACCCACAACTGTTCAGCTGCAGAGACTTGCTACAACATCCAGGGCAGCTTCCGCTGCCTGTCCTTCGAGTGCCCTTCCAACTACAGGAAGGTGTCTGACATGTGAGTATGGCCTTGGAGAGCAGCAGAGCCAGGCCAGTGGCCATGCTGTTATGTAGTGCTTAGTTTGTGGGTGGCTGCGGGTGCTCAGAGCTCTGAGAAGCTGCTTTGGCACCTGGAGCTCCTAGACCTTCCCCATGCAGAGTTTGTGTCTGGTTATCCTTCCTTCTTCCAAGCCCTGGAGCCTCTGTTTGCCCTCCAGCTGCTGCTGGAACAGCAGAGATCAGGGCCTGCAGCTCTCCTTGCAGCTGTAAAACTGCTCTGTTTATAATTAAGTTTTAACGTAAGATCCTCTCTGCTGTTTGTGTCAGAGCAGGAGCAGCCAGGCTGCTCAGGGCTCCACTTTTACTGTGGCTTTGGGGCTCCCTGTTTAATATTCAGACTGCAGTTCCTCAGGGGATGTTGAAGGGGAGCAAGATACTGCTCTTGCCAGGCCACAGGGTTCTGGGAATGGCACATCCCCAGCTCCTCAGCAGCTGGGGCTCGGGAGCCCCAAAATCTCCCTACTCATTTCCTGCCTCGGGGGCTGCCAGTGCGTTGGGAACCCGTATTTAGTGGCTTATGGCTTAAACCATACTTTTCCTGCCTTACACACCTGAGCAGCTTTGCCAGGTGAGGAGATTGTTTCCCATTCCCGTGTTTCAGCTACCTTTTCAAGGGGTCTCATTCTCACTTTGTTGGAGCACTGCCCCAGCCCTGTCAGTGATGACCCACTGGCTCCCCTGCCCGCCTCGGTGCCGTTCCCAGCGTGACTCTGCCTCGCTGGTCCTGGTGGAGCTTCCCCACAGAGCTCCCCACGTCCCTGATCTCTGCCTTTGCAGTTCTCTGGCAGTGACACACTCACAAATGTTCGTGGGCACTGGGAGAGCAGAACAGGCAGCTGCTGGCCACACCCCGAGGTCTGGGACTGCGCTTTGTCCCATCCTTTGCAATGCTCGAGGTTCGTGTTTTGCCCTGCTGTTCTGAAGGCGCCTCCCTTCTCCTTCCCCAGGAGGTGTGAACGCATCAACTGCTTCAACTACCTGGAGTGCCAGAACACCCCTGTGCGCATCACCTACTACCAGCTCAACTTCCAGACCAACATCGTGGTCCCAGCCCACATCTTCCGGATCGGGCCCTCGCCTGCCTACGCCGGGGACAACATCGTGCTCACCATCACCAAGGGCAACGAGGAGGGCTACTTCAGCACCCGCAGGCTCAACTCCTACACGGGCATCGTCTACCTGCAGCGGCAGGTCAAGGAGCCCAAAGACTTCCTGTTGGATGTGGAAATGAAACTCTGGCGGCAGGGAACCTACACCACTTTTCTTGCCAAAATTTACATTTTCATCACAGCTCATGCCTACTGAAGCCTGTGCTGACGTTGGATTTTATTGGTGCTATGCTCTTTAACTGTTCTACCAAAGCTTAATACTGTTGAACTGGCCATTTCATGTATCTAGCCTTTACATTATTTTTCTATCATTGCTTTAAACTTTTTTATTGGTTGTGTAAATTAAGTTAATTTTTATCTTTTTATGTTTTGTTTCCTTATGCAATTCTGTACATCATCGCCTGCCGACGAACGAAGGAAGGGTTAGTACATACCTTGTGATAAATGCTGGAACCTTTTCTTAGCAGTTATTTTTAGGTGTAGTCACTTCTGCAGGGTATTGCACTAGAGAGGGAAGGTGTTCACGTGGGAGTACTGGGAAAAAACATTGGGTGATTCCCCTTTCTGACTCAAAGTTTGGGTTTGGCTGGGCCAGTGGCCTCACTGGGGTGTCTCTGCTGAGGGGCTGAGTCCGAGGCCATCCGTGGACACTGATGGTGAACCCACCTCCTGCTCCCGGGTTATTTTCCTCCTTCCAACTTTCATAATATGTTGCCTTAAAATATATATAAATAAAAGGAAACTCCACCAGTGAAAAAGCCTATGGATGAGTCTTGCTTTAGTAGGATTGCTCATGTGCTAAATATTTGCAAGACCAAGGCCTTACCAGAATGTTACACTTCAGGGTAAAAGCTCACATTGCCATTTTTTTTCTTAAAGGAGTGTCCAAATGGAAATAATGAAATAATCATTACTGCGCTGTATTTTAGAGCTTGGGCATGTCCCTGAGCAATCACTTGTAATTTTAAATAGACAAAAAGGGGAGTTGCTTCTCTGCTTCAGGAAAATTCCTCCAGTTGTGTTGCCAAATGATGCAGAGAAGAATGCCAGTGAAATTGGTGGGTTGCATTCTGCCATTTAGAAAAGAGCACAACCAAAGTTTTGAGCTCAGTTTCCTCTGGTTCTTCAGGGAACTGGGTGAAGTCCAAAGTTGGAGGCCAGATCTGGCACAGCATAATATAATCGAAGTATTTATTAGAATTTAGAAATGAATGTCAGAACTTCTTTGTGGCTGTTTTCTTTTTTCTTCCATTCCCCAAAAAGCTCCAGTGTTGCAATTTCCTGAGCTTCCTTTGTTCCAGCTGTAATTATTCTGCAGAATGTTTTAAAGGAAAAACATAGCTACAAAATATGGATGTTTGTTACACTGCAGTTGAACAATCCCATAATCCCAGGCTGGATGGGACCTCAAGGATCATCTGATCCAGCCTCTCTTGGGAAAACAATAACCTGTTCTTTTTTACAGTTGATCTTATTTTGATCGATATGTAAACAAAAAGAAATGGAGGAGTTAAATCTTATGGGGTTTTATGCCATATTCAGCAATTTTATTATACTGTAAAAGACTGCATCTAAAGATCTTGTAAACATCACCTATATGGTGAGAGTTAATGTTCTGTATTCGCTGTGTCCCCAGGCCAGTCTCTGCCACTTCAAGTCACTCCTCTAATTTGGATGTTCTTAAAACAAAGGGCAAATCTTTCTGCATCTGAGATCATAAAATCTCATTAGCAGGGAAAAATTATTTATGTTCCCCAGCTGTAAAACAAGGACTGTCTGTGAGCTTGCATACATCAAACTTTGGTTTTTTTCTATAAAAATAATTTAGTAAAAGATCTTCTTCCATCCATCTTTTGTTTTCCACAGTTAGCAGTTTTATAAGCATGTTGCAGGGAAGTGCCAACTGAGAAACACACGTTTGTACAATTTTTCATTCCAGTTAATTCCTGTCTTACAGCTCCAGGCCTTCCAGATCCATCCCATACACGTTCAGTGGTGACACATCTCTCCAAGCCCCACTGGGGCACGTCAGGAGCCACCAAAACCTGGAGTTTTCCGTCAGCATTAGGATTTGATTGAGCATAAATGATAGCTGGGCCTCGACAGTCCTTGTCAGAGAACAAATGGACAAGTCATTTGTTCCTGGGAGACCTTTTGCTGACTAAAACCAGCCACAGTCAATCATATTAAGGATCTGGCAGTTTTTAGCACCAACTCTTCATTTTCTAGACAGGTAATTGATGAAGAAAGTTTTAGGAAAGGCTTTGCATACTATTATAGGGAAAGTGCTCCGTTAGGTAAAAAGGTGTCTTCATCAGTGTGCTGGAGTTGGGAAAGGGGCACACACACATTGTCCTCCTGTGTCCCTCTGTGTCCTTCTGCAGACCTGCCTCAGACCTAGGGAGTTTTTCCCATTCACTTTCCTTTTATTGTCTTTGTCTTTCCATTGCTCCCACCCGTGCCAGGAGGAGGAGAAAGTTCCAGCCGTGGAGAATTAGGATTCTGGAGTAAAAATAGATTTTGAGGTCAAATAAAAAGTGTCTTCACACTTTCTGTGTTCTCTGCATCACAGAGACAGTCATTTTGAAGTGGCTACTGAAAAGCAGGATTTAATTATATCTGGTTTCAATGATCTGAAGCTGAAGTCACAAACTTGAGCCTTTTGTTTCCTAACACAATTCTTTCTCTTGCACGTTCTCTTCCCACGAGCTGAGGCTCCCGTTATGGCAGGGTTAAAAATGACAACATCTGCAGTGAATGTTCCCTTTTTAGCTGGGGCTGGGGAGGAAGAGGATGCTGTTGTGGTGCCCTACACGCTGTGACAGGAGGGGTGGGACGAGAGCCTTTGTACATCAGTGAGTTCCTGTGTGGCAGCCAAGAATTGTGTTCACTGCATCAATGCACAGCAGGATGTGTTAAGTGCTTGGAACGTGGGATGGTGCAATGGGAACGGGATGCAGGGGCTGCACTGGGGATGCTGGGCTGGGGCAGCTGCAGCACGAGGGTCTCTGAGCTCACAGACTGAGGCCAGCCCCATGGGACATGAACCCTGGGCTCACTTCTCCCTTTTAAAAGAGCACAGGTCAGAAAGAAAAACATTCACCCCTTCCTTCTTGATGCCTGGGAGCCTGCACCAGCATGAGGAGCTCCCTGCCCTGCTGGCAGTGCCTCTGAGCAATAATATTATTCTAAACTACACCGTGGCTTTAAACTGCAGCGTTGCAGGTTTGGAAGGCAGCTGCTCTGTGTGCCTTCGGGACTTCAGAGTGTGCTGTTGAATGAGTGCCCTGGGAAATCACTAATAAAGGATGATTTATATTTCCCCAAATTCCACTCTTTGTTTTTATTTTTATTAAGGCACTATGTTTTGTTCTTTCTTGGAGTGTTTTTCTAGAAATGTGGAGTTTTATGTTAAATACTTGCTCTCATGTGTTCGGTTTTGAGAGGGTATTGGATTTTCAGCTGATGTCCTTTAGCACCATCCCCACCTTAGGGAGCAGCGTGGGGCAGGGTGGGGGCAGTGCTGTGGTGGTGTCTGGCCCAGCCCACAGCTGGTGCTGAAGAGGTTCTGTCAGTTTTGGGCTCTTTGTCACTGCAGAGCTGCTTGGGTTTATTCTGGCGGTTTTGGTGGTGCTGTAGCTGACTGGAACAGTGGCAGTGGAGATGTTCGTGGAAATGCACAAAAAACAGAAATGACAGAAGGATTTCTTCTCTCTCATGTGCTGGCACTGGAAGATTTGAAGAACAGAGTACAAGAGCAGTTGTTACCTGCACACACCATTTTCCCAAACCTGTCAGTGATGTATTTATCCCCCCTCCCCTGACAATAACTCGATTATTTTGTAGGTTGTTACACTCCCCTGTCCATTTCCAAATGCAAATCCCAGTGTTTCATCACTGCTGTTGTGTACTGCAGCCTTCTCTTCACAATCAATAATGCAGAGATTTGCAGGCTCATTTTCCTTCAACGCACATCTAATTAGTTAATAAAATAATGGTCTCTCCCCTACCTCCTCCTACTTGTTTCCCCCTCATTTCTCATCTTAGCCACTGAAGAAATATTTCCTCTGTTCTCACGAAAGGAATGCATTTACACTTGCCACAAGCAGTTCAAAGATACCAAGAATATATTTTCCTTATGCTGGTAATTGCTTTTCTTGGTCATTAGTTGATCAAAGTGGAGGAAATAGAGCAGGGGCAGTCAGACTAAATAATAGATGTTTGGAGTAGAACTGGGACTGGAGCTTTCTTGGGGGTTTTCTTTTGTTTTCAAAGTGCTGAATTGTTCAGTCTCTGCACAGGGCTGCCTCCCTGGTAGGTGTGGAGTAACTGTGAAGGTACTGGGTAGTTCCTCCATGGTGTAAATCAGGCACCAGCTGCTCCACGTTGTTTCTCCAGACTCTGGAGGAGCTTGTAGCTCCAACACAGGTTTGTCTCACAAGCAAACTGAGGAAAGCCTTTTTTTACCTGTCCTGCAAAATCTGCAGGTGGTGAGGAAAAAAATGTAAACCTGCAGGTTTGGTGCTTGGGTTTTTTGCTTGATATTTTGTTTGGGGTTTTTTTTAGAAAGGTAAAAGTTAAGATCATTCTTCCATGCTGTCTGGCACTGTGCTTGTTTGGAAAGCTTGTATAGAATGTGAATCTGAAACTTTGGATTAGCATAAACATTTTAAGGTCTTCCATCAAGTCTGTTGCACTTACTGTCAATGTATTTCATCATCGTGGCTCTTTAATGAGATTTGGCTGGTGCTGGCGAGACAGACAGTCAGAAGTTCACTCTTGCTTCATTTGGGCTTTTTGTGGGTGTTTTTTCCCCCGCCTGTGTCCGGCCCTGTGAGCTTTGGCGGATTTGCTTGGCTCCAAGAGTGCCGAGACAAACCAGTTTCTAGATTTGTCCTTATTTGGAATGAGCACCCTTATCACTGCTGCCAAGAATATCCCGGACTGAGTGGCAAAGGGCCAGGAGCTCGCCGCAGTCGCTTGGAGGGCTGGAATTCCCAGGGAAAACTGGGGCTGGGATGATCAGAGCCACGGGAGGGAAGGTGTTGGACAGCCCCTGTGCAGCACAGACTCCTCCTCATCTCATGAGCACCATCTTCACAGAAACACTGGTGTCTTTGGTAATCCTCACTTTATAGGTGAATGCTGAGGTGAAAGATAACTTCTTATTTTAAACAAAGCTTGGGGTTTTCTTTGGTAAGTGTCCTTACTTACTCAGTGGCATTTAATCTTTTCAAGATCCATAATACATGTAAATACTCCCAGAAATATGGGAGGTGGGTGCTCTAATTTGCTTTTTATTTCTTGGAATAGTTTTCTGGAATATACTGAAAAAGAATTTTTATGAGCTTCCTGGGGAAATTACTACTGCCCTGCATTCTTGTACTGAAGGACATCTTGGAAACAGCAAACAACTCCTTGACTTGGAACGAAAGGGGAAAAGTGTCTGAAACTGTTAGTATGTATTTATTGGAAGAGAAGGTGGCATTAAATGGTCATAATGATTCAAGGCAGCTCAGTGTTTTACTTTGAATATGGAGGAAGTTTGTTTTGAAGACCAGACTCAGTTTCAGCTGGGTTTAGTATGTCCGTGACCTGCTTTTGTATGTATGAACAACAATATTCCCTATGGATATCCTGGGAAAGCACAGGGCAAAATCACATCTGATGTTACCTCTGACATCAATAAACACATAGAAGGGATGAAAGTAATGCAGGATTTCTGCTTCAAAAAGGGGAAGAGCAGAAACACCTGGGAACAGGTTGGATGTCCGAGCACTCTTGATCTTGGATTTCCTTGGTGTGTGGAAGGATGGCAGGGGAAGAAAAATTGCTCCCTGGAATTGTTCACCTGATCATTATCAGTTTTCCAGAGAGGACCACCATAAGTGTAGGAACCATATAAAAAGGGAAGCAAGGAGGGGGAAATGGAGGGGAGGGTCACATATGGAAAAATTGAGACTTTCTTTTAAATGCAGTTGGTAAAAGCAGCAACTGAATGAGCTGCAGTGATCCCAGCCATGCTGTCAGCTAATGCTAGCAGGCATAATAAATGTTTAAAACCAGCCTTAACAGTGCAAAATTTTAAGGACTCTGCACCAATAAACAAAATGGTTTATAATGTACTTTTAATTAGTACCCATCAGGGAAGTAGCACACCTCCAGGCACTTCCACTCCTTCTGCTGTGCCCACGTTTTCCAGACACAGTGAGGAGAAGTGCACATCCCACAGCAGGGGTGAGCCATTCCCCACACGGAGGCCAGCACAGGACACTGGGACAGACGTGACTTTGGAGGCCTCCCCGGGAAGGGTTGAAAAGCACCATTTTAGGAGCTCACTGCCCAGAATCACATCCTGCAATCCATGAGTGCTGTGGTCCAGGGGATGCAGTTCATGTCTGGGCTCTTGGCGAGACGAGTCCATGGACTGACGTGAAGTCATGGCAGTGTGGCATGAGAATGGCTTAAAAACGGAGCAGAGCAGAACTCCCCCTGGCTGGGAGCTGGCAGGAACAGAAGGAAGGGATATTTTTGAGTTTATGAGTGCAGGGCTCTGGCGGGGGAGCAGGCTGGCTCCGGTGGTGTAGAGCAGACTGACATAATGCTGAGGGAAGGAGCCAGAAGAGGGGGTGGATGGTGCTGGCGCTCCGTATGGATGTCGCTGCTCAGGGCTGAGGGGACAGAGGCTGGGCTGCCCCAGGGAGCAGCTCCTGCCCATCTGTGCCTGGCAGGAGGTTTGGGGTCTCTGCTGGGAGTGCAGGTGTGGGGTGCTGGGCTGGGACCTGTCCCTGTGTGTGGGTGGTGGCCGTGCTGGCACAGAGGCCGGCCCAGAGCTGGGAACTGATCCCCAGGCCTCTTTGCCATCGGTGCTGAGGCCTCCAGGCACCACTGAGCCGTGTATAAAGGTTATACAACTCCAGCCGTGTATAAATGAATTCTGGGGGTGTAAATTGGGCCTGTGCTCGCTGCAAGGCCACCTCGCCCTGGCAGGAAGCTGCAAAATGGTTTGGGTGTAAAAGGTGCCTCGTTGGCCAAAAGGCCTTGCTCTCCTCCCTGTGCCATCAGTAAAACCATGGTGGGACTTCACCCAGGAGAGCTGGTTTGGCTTTGGCCCTTCATGGGGCTGCTCTGCCCAAAGGGCACTGGGATGGGCACCTCCTTGGGAAGGGAGCAAGGTTTAATTCCGTGTGCTGGTATGGATGTGGTGTGACTGGGCAAATCAGCTAAACTCCACCTTTCTTTCCTCTCAAAAATGGGGGTATGCCATCCCCTAACCCACACTGCATGAACACACAAGCCTGTTTTTTTTTTTTTTTGGTACAGTTCTAATAAAAGTTAATGCTACTTAAGCATCTACAATATGAGTTTAGGCTTCCTGTTTGCTTTAGTTTTTGATATTTCTTTTTAGAAAGAACTCAAATGAATTTTGCTACACACACCAACTCTTTTCTTCTTAACTTTTTTTTCTTCCCAGTAAAAGACTTTTCTTACAGGTTTTAGACTGATTTTACTGTACACATATTGCACTGAAACAACTGGTAACTTTTCCTTGTGCCTACTCTGAGAGCTGGCTCCTATAAATAGTATTTCACATGGCAGGCATATAATACCCATGCTCTGTGGTCTGTGCCAACAGCTTTAGGTATGGAAATGAGGTTAATATTCATCTAAAAGAAATGTTTTATTTGGAAACCCTCCTCTAGGGAAGTGTACCTTTTCCCAGGTTGCTGTGGGAGGGGTGAGAAGCAGAGATGGACAGCAGCTCCGTCCCTGGGAACAGATGGAAGGTGCAAGGCAGACATCTTCAAGAAGAGCTGACATTTTAAGCACTATCAAGTCTGCAGGGAGAGATAATATCGTTCCTGAGACATAATGATATACTTGGAAAAGCAGACAAGCTTTACAGCATGCAAGCTGAAAAAGCATTCTGAGCCTGAATGCTTATTTCTTTGCACCATTTTATCCCTATATGCAACAAAGATGTTATCTCTTCCCTCAAACCTCATCTTGCTTGTATCCCAAGACCTTCATGTCCAAAATTATACTGGATTTGACTTTCTAACTTGCTTTCCCATCCTTGATATTGATGTCTGCATCTTCCCACCTTTAAGGCAATGCTGAATGGCCTGGCCATGTGACACAGGATAAAGAGAGCAAGGGTTTATTTTTTATTTGCTGTCCTCATTGCTTTTACTGATGAATGTTTATTTATCCATCAAGACAGAATAAGCAGTCATTTGCACTGGATCCTAATTTCAACTGTGGATATCCTAAGTATCTGAGTAATAATGTCATTGTTTGTTATTAGGTTTTAAGTAACAGATACGAGTAAATAATAAGACAATATAAATATAAATCTACTTAATTATCTGACCCTTAAATGCCAGACAATAATGCCTAATCTAAAAAAAGAAACCCATGTGAATTACCAACATCAGAGCGACTTCAGAAAGAATCTGTCTCTTATTAAATTTAAGTGGGTCAAATCCTGCAGCTCCTCAGTGCAGGGGAAAGGTTTGTTCAAGGATTTTAATGGACTACACCATGATAAATGATGACAGAGTGGGTGATAAATGCAATGTGTTGCTCATTAGAACAGGCAGAGATAGGCTGGTAAATGATGGGTACAGATCTAATGATTTATTTGCAGAAGAATTGAGAAATATTCAAGCCCTAACTTAACATAAGCTGTACATTGGGATGGTACTAAGTAAGTTTGTGCAAAATTTGAGCCTTAGGAAGCTTGCTGAAGCAACTGGGACCCTCACAGGGGCTCTGGGCTCAACCCTCCTGTCTCCACTTTGATTTGGTGTTAGGCTCTCCCAAAGCCGTGGGTAGAACCAAACCAAGGCTGCAGTGGGAAAGTGCTCCCAAGGACAGTGAGCAGCTTTTGTGGGGGATATTGAAACAGATGGGCAGAAAGACAATGAAAGATATGCTGCCTGTTTTCTTTCAAGGAATAAGTAAGGAAAGAACACAACTGCCTCCTTTTTTCCCCCTTTTTTTCGTTTCCCTTAGCCGTAGGGTTACTGTTAAGGCAGTAATTGTGTTTATTGCTATTCATGCAGAGGATTGTCAGACTAGCTAGGGTACAAGATGCTCGCAAGGTTTGGGTTTCTTCCAGAAGGTATCTTTAGCTGGCTTATGGTTGTAGAATATTTTCAAGATAGATTTTATTTATTTATTGATTCCCTAAATCAGGTAAAATGTTCAGACTGAAAAGTGTTCACTGCCAGTCAGGTCCACCAGCATCCCTATTTCAGACATATTGTGAAATATAATGTTCCTGCACCCTGTACAAGTGAAGTGCATCCACGCTGGATGTTAAGCTAGAGAATTACTTAACCATAGGAGAGTTGAATCTTACACTGTTTGTCTTCTGTATAAGCAGAAGTAAGAGTAATAAGGAATAAAAATATATATCCAAACAGATTGATTGAAATTACAGCCTTAGGGATTTTCTTCATCAAAAACTGGCAGGAAGAATTTAGTGCTGGCTAGATGTTTTCCATTAACTTCTGAAGAGCTCATCTTCGGGTGAAGCATTAATAGGGAGTAAAGTGGAAAACTGACAAAAGCCTTCAGTGTTTCCTGGGTTTCAGCACTTTGAGTTGCTCCTGTGGCACCTCTGAGCCCAGCCCGCTGTGCTGTGCAGCTCAGATGAGCTCTCCTGGATCCCCAGGACCCCAGGCACCATCACTGCTCCTGTGCTGAGAGTTTCCTCCCTTCCTGTTTGAAATGGAAGCAATGACAACCCATGGAAACACTGCCTGTACCTCTGCAGCAGCGCAGGGAAAGAAGAGCTAACTTGGGAAGCAACCCCTTTATTTGCTTTGTGTGAGCTCTTGAAGGGGTGGTGGTGCAGCAGTGTCCTCAGTCTTTCCCAGGACAAAACTGGATTTTGGCAACTGGGAAGAAACAAACGGCAGCCAGAGCTGGGAGGGAGACAGGGCAGGAGGAGTGGGAAGGAAGGACATCCTTGGCAGCAGGTAAGGGACCAACCTGCCCAAGGAAAGGAGCCTTTGGGGAAAAGATGACTTTGCCTTGATAGCCAAGGTCAAGCTGTCAGAGACAAGTACAACCTGTTCTATAAAACTGATGCAGCTGCTCCAAGGCTTTGAGCACGCCAGTGCTCCTCAATTTATTTCACATTCCCCAGGGGCAGTGATACGTGTGCTCTTTACCCCTCAGATGTGTGAAGGGAAATTAATTTCTGCTCCCTACAGTGGGAATTTGGAGGGCTCTGACTGAGGCAGAGGAGGGGAATGGGTCTCAGGATGGTTTTAGAGATAATTTTGCTGTGAGGGCAGGGGTGGGAGCTCTGCTGTGTGGGCTGAAAGGGGGTCCCAGCATAAATGGCTGAGAGGGAACTGGTTTGCAGTTCTCTCACTCCCTTGCTAAGATTCACATCTTTTGAGTCTTTCAGGAAAGGAAACCTCAGAGCAGTGTTGAAGCTGCTGTTTTGCTGTTTCAATCTGCAGGAGTTTCAGAAGCAGCCTTCTACCTAGGCAAGTATTTTGGTATTGAATTAATTAGCAGTTCTCCTACCACAGCACTTTCACAGGAACTGCATCCCACACCTGCACCCCTTCACCTTTTCTGGCTGCAGCCCCAGCCAGTTTCTCATCCAGCCTCGGAGGGTGCCAACACCACTTGCCCTGAGCCCAAGTCCTCCCTGCTGTAATCCACTGCCCCTGCAGGGTTATCCCACAATGACCTTGGTTAATTATCTCACTGCAGAAACTGGTGCTCAGTCAGCCTCTGCAAAGCTCCTGGTGCTGCTCTGGCCCTGGGGACAGGCTGGGTTTGCAGTTGGGGGAGTTCTCCCAGGGTGCTCACGTGCTGTGCAGTGAGACAAGAAGGACATCACAGCGCCCATTCCCCTCTTGTTTTACTGCTCCCTCTGGCTGTGCCAATGTTTTGAGTTTTACAAGTCAAAATAAAAGAGAGGTTGATGGCCACTGCCTTCATTTATGGCACAAATTAATGTAACTGATACAGCCTGGCTGCAAAGGAAGGCGTGAGAGGGGTGGCTGCTGAGGGGGAGCACCGTGCTGGGAGGGGATGTGCTGAGCTCCTGCTGTTTGGTGAAACAAGGAGGCAAAAACTGCAGGATGCACAAGGGGGAATAAACACCTTTCAAACACAATGGGCAGTGCAGGTCACCAGTTTTCCCTAGAGCCACCAGGCTGAGCCCCTCTGCTCTGAACTCAGGCTGGGAGAGCTTGGGGTGTTCAGCCTGGAGGAGAGAAAGCTCCAGGAAGAGCTCAGAACCCCTTCCAGTGCCTAAAGGGGTTCCAGGAGAGCTGGAGAGGGACTGGGGATAAGGGATGGAGGGCCAGGTCAAGGTTGAATGGCCTTAACCTGAAGGAGAATAGATTTAGATTAGATTTTAGGAAGAAATTTTTCCCTGTGGCAAGAATTTCCCTGAGGGTGTGAGGGCCTGGCACTGGGTGCCCAGAGCAGCTGTGGCTGCCCCGTCCCTGGCAGTGTCCAAGGCCAGGTTGGGCACTTGGAGGTTGGAACAACCTGGTCCAGGGGAAGGTGTGCCTGCCCATGGCACGGGCTGGGACTGGATGGGCTTTAAGGTCCTTCCAAGTAAACCATTCTGGGATTCTGGGATTTATTTAACTCTGGAGTTACTGGTAGCCTCTCGTTTCCATAGGTTCCCTTCACTCCTGAAGTTCTGCCTTCTGGATGTTTGTCCCTTCCCTGTGCCCATGTGATGGCTGAGGCAGGACCAGGCAGGGAGCAGAGGGGCTGTGAGGCTCAGCCTCTTCAAATGCGTGCACAGCACTGCAGCCAAGCCATCCTGCTCTTCTCAGATAACATTGTTCCAAGGGGAAACAACATCTAACAATTATAGATAGGCCAGAATGAGAGCAGCATTGTTAAAGGCTTTGTCATTCATGATGAATCCTTGCAAGAACTGCTTCCCAGCTTCAGAGGATAAAGGACTCTTTAAGAAGAGGAGCATCAGCTGATCTAAACCCAGATAAAATTCACAGCACTACATTCCATCCATCAGCAGAAAGAGTCAGAAAGATGCTGGGTACCACTATCTCACACAGGAAAAAAAGTACAACCAGCACCAGACCTCACACCTTCAGGGTTTCTTTTGGAGCTAAGCAAACTTCCAGCAATTTTCCAGCCAGGGATTCATTTCTGTTGTGATCTTGCTTTCCAGACACAACACAGCTGCTCCTGGGACCTTCAGACTGGGGCTAAGCCATGCACCCCTTTCTTGGGGAGCAGCAGGGTTACAGGGTGGTCTGTCCTGTGTGAGACTCGGTGTCTCCTTGAGAAGTGCAAACAAGAAACCAATTTGTTGGAAGTCTTCCAACCAAACTGGTGTTCTAGAACTCATTTATTCCAGTGAGTGATCTAATCAAAGTCTAAAGAAATTCAGAGTAAGATTTCTTCCACCAGAGGGTTTTTTTTTAGCATCTTTGAGAACTGTGCAGTAAGACAAGAGGTAGGAGAGAAAAGGAACACGCTGGACTGAGTAATGGCAATTGTGATGAACGTAGTTCAGCTACTATAAATATACAACTTACTGTAAAAGGAATAAACAGCCAATCTGAGGAATTATTATTTTTTTAACATCCTCCAGAGTGGTTATTTGTGAAGGATGTGCTTGTTGTGTTCCACTTCTATAAAAATGTACGTAGGCAGGTTTCTGAGCATCGCGTACTTCACAGGAGTTTGTGCTGAGGGAGTGTTTTTGCTTTGGGAAGCGGGGAGTAGGGTGTGGGTTATTTTTAGGGGTTTTGTTCAGTTTTTCTGAATAGGGAAATGGAATGGTGTTGAAGAAAATTGAATTTAAAAAGAAGGGAACAGGAATGGTGCTGAAAGCAGGAGTACACCCTTTCCCTTCCATGGCAGCAGGGAAGCCAGCAGACCCCCTATTATCTCAATATATTTATTCATAGCACTGAGAGTTGTGTAAATTCTTTACATGGATGTGCTCATCAAAATTTCTTCATGGAAAACATGGTCAAGCATGGGAAAAGGCTGCCCAGGGCAGTGGCAGAGTCCTCACCCCTGGAAGGGTTCCAAAACCCTTGGATGGGCACCTGGGACCTGGTTTAGTGGTGAACATGGTGGTGGTGCTGGGTGGGTGGGTGGATTTAATGATCTTAAAAGTCTTTTCTGACCTTGATGATTCTGTGATCCTGTGTTTGGCTGGGGATAATCCAGACAGGCTGTACTATAAAATTATTAGGCACGAGAAGAAAGAGACTTTTACTCCTCTGTCTCTATTAATTTGTGCAGCCAGCTCGTATTTTCTCTCTCTCTAATATTTTCTTCTGATTGCCTTCATATTCAAATTTATATTAAAGCCAAAGATAACTGGCCAGAAGTTCTCACCTTTAACTTACAGATGGTTTTGCTATCAGCTCTGGTGTGTCACACAGCAGCAGTGCTGCTGCCATGAAGGAGCTGCTGGTGGAAGGGTTGAATGGAGCTTTGGTGATACCCCGCTCATAAATCTGAGGAAGTCAGAGTTCTGATTTACACTTTAATTAAAGTATGTATCATACATATATTAAAATTCAAATGCTTAACTAATATAAAGGTCAATGGAATGCAGGAGCTGCTCCCTTCCTACATTTTTAATTTCCACATTTTGGTTCACTCAGTCAAATGTGCACACAGAGCGATCAAGAAACTTAATCCAACAGTTTATTAGGAAAGATATAGTGATGTGTCTTAATCTAAATTCAAATTACTTTCTTCTGGGGAAAAACTCATAGCTGTCAAAACCATTGCTGTACTAACTGTAAGTTTATCACTTTTGTTACATATCTCTGGGGAAATTAGATTATAAAACCTGTTTCTGATTCTTAAGGCTTATACACCAAACAATAAAAAATTGCCTTGATTCATAACCTGTTACACTTCATTAAAAAAATATGGAGCCTAGAGATTTATGAATAGCAGTGACATTGACATAGCTTCATTTGCAAAGAAATTACATCCATAGCTCTGAATTAATCTGTAAATGCTTATGAATGAGAACTTATTTATAATTGTTGGGAAAAAATATTTGTAAGATTTACAAGGGAGGTATGATTTATCTTGGGGAATTTATCATTTCAATTACATATAATTAATACCAGTCATAATTTAAGACTTCTGGTTGATGAAAGGCTGTGCATGTTAACTAGTTATCATACTTTTCAGTTAGACATAAAGAACATTGTGCTTTGAATAGTTTAAGGATTGCAAGTTTTCATCATGTAGCAGCAAACAGTGTCACAGTTTTATACGATATAGATAACTCTTGTCTCCTAATTACCTAAGCACAGAACTCAGCACTTGCAGTGGCAGAAAATCAGTGTGACGACTAAAAACTTCTGCAGTGCATGTGAAAATAGAGTTTTATGGTTGGAGGTGTTTATATCTAGCTGGTCTCTCCTTTCTAGTCAGTAATAGCATCAGTTTGCAGCTTTATCCCTGGGCACCTGCTTGGTCCTTGCCACTGCTGGCAGGCCCCTGGCACGGGGCAGTTGTGCTCAGCAGGGACAGGGACAACACCCACCCACCCCTTTCCATGTTCCACATCTCAGGGCTGCTGGGATGAGGCTGTTTCCTGCCCAAATTAGATCAAGTTGGGTGTTACTGCTCCAAAGGTTTGTTTCCTGCAACAGGAATGACCACAGGAGAGATTTTCTGTGGAAACCCCTTTTACTCATGGGATCCTATGTTCCTGAGACAGTAAGTGCCATAAGGACACAGCTGCTGTCCTGGCTCTCTATTCCTCGGGAAACTGGGTTACATTTGCAAATAAATTTGCTTCTATTTTGTTTTCTATCTACCAAAGCACCAGTCCCAGGCAAGATTCCTTAACATCCGTTCCAATGTCCTTGACCTTGTGTCTACCTAAATCCTGAGTCTGAAATAGGAGGAGGGAAGTTCACAAAGGAATATTTTAGCAATCGCTGGGAGGACTGGACAATGATACGAGAGTACAGGGGTTTCTTTTGAATGCACAATGTAGAAATGGGAATAATTATAGTGTCTGTGAATGCTTCCAGGCTGTTCTCTGGGCCCAGAAAGTCCTCAGTACAAGGATTAACTATCCAAGTTTTTGCAGCACGACAATGTCCCTCAGTTCCCTCAATGTCAAACCATTCAATGCACTGCTAAAAATACTTTCCTTATGCACAAAGCCAGCCTACATGAAAGGCTGCCGTGCTTTGAAGAGGAAAGCATCGGAGCTGTCTGCGCTGATTGACTCCTCCAAAAAAGCTTTCTGCAGAGAGCTGCTCAACTTTCTGAATGGATTAGCTCTGGCTACGCTCACACCCCTGTGTGTTTTCCCCTGTATGACAGACAGGAATTACGGGTTTATTGCCGCAGGTGCGCTCGCCGCAAGCTCATTTTAACTCGGGAGTGTGGACACAGCAAATGGGGACTTTTAATTTTGCTTTTGAAGTCTGTTTTGATCAAGAATATAAGAAGTTATGCTCATCTCGTCGGACAGCTAGAGCAGTGTGTGTGTCTGGGGAATAATTAAAGCTGCTGGCACCTGTTTGGGTAGGTCATTAGTACAAAAAAGCTTGGCAAATAAATTAATTGTTCAAATGCTGTTAGCTGATGTCTACATTTGTACGGTATTTGACCTGAGGCTAATAAAGGTCTGAATGAAGCAATGCTTGGCTTTGGGGAGCTTCCATTTTCACTTGCAGAGATGATCCTGTGCTCTTTGGTGCAGCCACGGCATTTCAGAGCACTGAGATAGGGGATGATGTGCAGTGATGTGACACTGGCTGAACTCTTGGGACAGAGCTGGAGCACACGTTAGGACAAGGTACAGGAAGTGGAGAAGACAGAGTGAAAGCAGAGCTGAGGAGGATGAAGTGGGGAACTAAGCAAGTGATGTTGCAGGTAATCATAGTCTTAATTAGCTTTTTTCTGTAGCCATCATCCTACTGGGATGCTGTGGCAGCACTCTGAGGAGGCTGATGGGGTTTGGAAGTACCCTGGATGGATGAGATCCTCCTGAAATTTGTGTTGAAGATTTTGCTATTTTTGGAAAGGCAAATAAGCTTCTCAAAATGGCAAATGTTTGAATGGGCCTTAATTTGACCATAATGTAAATTCTTCTTTTTTTTTTGAAGACAGGCCAAAGTTGGGATTGAGCAAGAGAGATCAAAGTAAACTGGAGCTAAATGCAGCTGAGGGAAATGTGAAACTAATTTACAAAACCCCAAGTTGTTTTATGATCTGAACAAGAGAGATCAGTGCTGGAAACTGTAATATGGTTCCTACATGGCAAAGCCAAGAGCATCGAGAGAAATGGTTCAGCAAATCACTTGCATATGAGCCAGTCCAGGCAGTAAATGGTTGATCTGATAATTTGCTGCTTTAAATGTGGATCTGAGTTGGTCTTTGTGTTTTCATACTCGCTGTCTCTATTTAGTGACACTTTCAAATTGAGGTTTTAAATGACTTTGTAATATCGTCTTCCTAAGGACAATTACCTCTTCAGAGATTTGTGGTATTGTCATTATTCCTAAAGATAATCCTTATTTTCTAGCAGCTTGGATGGGCCTGCTCCTATTGATTCAGTGTTGTGACGATATTTGATGAAGTTTTCAGGCATCTTCCCACAACAGCCCATGGCCACAGTAGTGTCTCAGGAAGAACTGCTGGCATGAGGATGCCCTATGGATAAAGGCAGGGGACAAAAGCAGGGGAAGCCCACTTACACCTTTTTTAAGATGCCACATCCCTAGCAGTGTCCAAGGCCAGGCTGGATAGGGCTTGGAGCAGCCTGGGACAGTGGAAGATGTCCCTGCCCATGGGGTGGCACTGGATGGGCTTTAAGGTCCCCTCTAGCCCAAACCCCTCCAGGATTCTGTGATCACAGGCCTTTCTCACTTGCATTAGCCAGGCCCTGGATCACACAGGTACCATCAGGGTCAGTCCTGAAACCAAATAGTTGGAGCTGTGCACATGGGACAGTACAGAAACGTGAGAGCACCCTGTAATGCACAAGCTGATCCCGTAGAGATGCTGTTCATAGCATCCATACATGTTCTCTGCTCTAGGCAGGGCTTTGGAATATTCTGAACTGGGCAGACACATTCCAAACACTGCATTTTGGTAGGTGCTGGTGGCTGCTCTGCCCTGGGCACTGCTGCATCCTCATGGGGACAACACCCAGCCATTCTCTTCAAAATCCCTAGCCAGGTTCTCAGCCAAACAAGGAAGTCTTTGATAGTTGAGATGCTGAACATGCTGAAACCCAGCTGTGTTACCAAAAAGTGTTATTTCTTCTTTAAAGATCCTTTCAGAAAAGTTGATGAATTAAAATGCTTTTCGAATCACAGAAGGAACTGAATTTCCATCTCATGCCTCCCTCTCACAAAAGAAACTGCAGTCATTACAGGAGAAGCTAACGCCTGTCTGCCCGTGATGGATGTGTGCGAGTGAGGAGTGAAAGTTCGTTTTATTCTTAACAGCCAAGTGCCACAGTCAGAGTTTCAACCTCTTAATCAATCAATGTCAGCCAGTGTCACAGTCCCTAAGCACCACAGTTAGCTCTGCACTACCCTATTACTCCCATTACTGCTCCCGCTGCTAACGGGCTCCGCTGCGCAATTCCTTTCATCAGGAGACGGGCTCCGAGAGTGGGAAAAAATGCTTTGCTGAAAAGACTCGCTGGGCTTGGAGACATCCAGATGTCTGCTGTCTTCTCAGCTGCCTTCAGTGGGCAGGTGGCTAGGAAGGGAAAGCTTCTGCAGAGGGGGGCACAGCTAATAAGGCTGAAAGACAACATATTAATTACACGAGGGAAGGGAAGGAAATAGAGTGGGCTGAAATACAGCACTGAGGGTGGATCTCTGTCTGGTGGTGCTCCTGTCTCTATCACTGGAATTACTGAAGGAGGCTGGGATGGGGAGGGATGGCCCAGCTGCAGCACCACTCTGCTCTTGAAACCCTGCTGGAGTGTCACGGACAGGGCTCGGGTTGTCCTTCAGCAGGGCTCATCAGCTCGTGACCTTCAGCTTTATTGCAGTCTCCAGTGTGAGGACTGAAGTTTAAATCAAGCCAAACAGATTGCTTTTGTTGTTTAACTTCATGCTGCAGCCTCACTGCATTGCCCCCACCCCTACCCTCACCTTTCTCGTCTCGGACTGATTGCCCAAAGGAGTTAGAGAGAAGCATTGTTTTAAAAACACGTAGCTTCTAGAAATAGGAAAGCAATACAGGGCTCTTTTAAGGGTTTGCTCTTACGTATGGTCTAGAGTTTTTTCTTTGAAGAACGTAAGTCTTAAAAAACCCACAGTGGCAGTGAGAAAAAACCAACGGTGGAAAAATAATTTTCTACCTGACAAAGCAGCATAGTTCTCTACTCTGAACGAAACCCTGAGGGATGCTGTGAAAATCTGAGTGTGTAGCCTCCTAAAGCAGAGTCTCTAGGAAAACATAAACCTGCAGTTTATGTAAGGTTGGCCGGGAGATGGAGGGTTTCCACTCGGAGCAACCCTTGTTTGGCTGCCAGCACCCTTCCACCATCATGTCCAGCAGACACACACACCCCTGAGGCACTGGGAAGGCCCTGCCTTCTTCCCCTCAGCCCCAGGCTCAGCATTGCCGTGATGGTCAGAGAGGGGCTTAAAGATGCTCTGAGCAGATTCCTGCCCTTCCTGCAGGCAGTGACCGCAGGCTGTGCCCGGGTCCTCCCTAGAGCCCCTCCTGGCTGAGCAGCCCCTGCTGCACTGAAGAGGTGTGAGAGCCGTGTCTGCACAGCCCTGGGGGGGATTTTATGAACGCTGAAATCCAGCTCTGCACTGACCAGCTGGATGCTGTCCTTTAAACTCTCATAATTTCTTTCCTCCCCACTGTCCTTCGGAGCTGAGCACTGCCCGGGCGTGCGGCTGCGGCTCTGCGGTGGTTCATGACCACCACCTAGTGCCCAGCTCTGCTCCACTGCTGCACAAGGGCACAGTGTGGGCACTCTGCTGTGGGGCTTTTCAAAACTCCCACTCTTTAGGAGAAAATGGCTTTGTTTTGCTGTATGTGATTGTAATGAACGGTAAAGAAAAAAAAATTTAGTGCAGCAGTAATCTGATGTGACTATCAGTAGATCTGTATTTATCTCTGTAGAAATATGCTCTAAATAATATTTCCATCACAACTGCTTTTTGTTCACAAAATGTTATTTTTTGTGTTTATCAGGCCCATAGCCTTATACACAGGACACCAAACCTGTGAGTGTTAGTACAGCAGAGATTATAAAAAGCAAACATGTGCTGCAGGTTTGTGTGGTACTTCTGTGCCTGTCACCACAAAACCCTTTGGAATGGCTGTACAGCTGAAATCTTAATCCTCTGGTTTGGTGTGAGGTCCTTATCCCGCTGTGCACGTATTTCCTGCTGGACACTGCTTTTGTTGTGATCCATTTAGCTCATCCTGAGCTGGCCTAGGGGTATCTCCCTGCAGGGACCCTCCCCAGGATGCAGAGGGCAGCATCTTTTCCAAAGAAAAGTCAAACTGAACATGTGTTGTAAAGAGCAAGGCTGGGTTGAGATCCATGCTCCTCTGAGGCACGGGGAGGCACAAGGCACACTTATTTTTCTGCATGGATCAGGAGGAATTTATATTAAACGAGAGCCACCTAAATAATCTCATTGCTGAAAGGTGTCACTGAGGGCAGTTTGGTTTCCTTCATCCTGAGCAGTGCAGAACACAGCTCGGCACTCCCAGCTCTGGTTGAGGCAGGTTAATTGTGCCTTGGGATGTTGGCCAACCCATCTGATTAGTGACTTACTTATTTATTCAACACTTATTTCTAAAAATCCCAGGCAGATTAGAATTTGGCAAACACTAGGCTGCTGGAGTGAGTGATGCAGAGAATCACAAATGGAGCAAAATTAATCCAACTTCCTCTTGGAAACTTTGCAAATATGCATATTAAATCATGCTTGAATCACAATGAATATAAAAAGTAAATGCTCACCAAAACACCGTGCCCATTTACAACCTATGTTCCCTGTAAATCCAGAGTTTACAAGGTGTGTAAATCTTGCACAGGCCCACCTCCACAGTAAATCAGAAGGAGGAGAATTTGTTGTTTGCCAGTAGCTACTTCATACTTCTTTGCAGAATGTTTTGCTAAAAGGAATCCTCCAAGAGAATCTGCACTGTTGGGCAGGATGGAGACCCTGCCCAAGAGAAAAAAAAAGAACAAAAGTATCTGAAGAATGGCCCCTTAGATTTCCATTTCTTTTGTAAACTTCTGTATTTCTACATTCTTATAACCTACAGTCTCTAGGGGTGCTTGTTTTTAAACATTTTTAAGACCTCTGGGCTGCGAGCCAGGATGTCAAGCTTCTACCTTAATTATTTTTTTATTGTTAAAAATAAATAAATACACCTTCATCAGTGCTGAAAAACCCAGAATACAAATGCTGAGGTGGCTTGGATTAGCCTGGGAAAATGTCCCCAGTTTTTGCAGAATGTTCTTGCCTGCAAAGAATGAAAATGTTATATAAATACAGGGCATGGTGGTTTGTCTTATGGAGATGTGTGAGTGCAGTGTACCCTTTAAATAAAACAAACACCTACAAGTTTCTTGTGATTTGATTTGTTACTTCTGCTCTGTTCTATTTGGTTTTACCCTCAGCCTCAGGTGGCTCATCTGTGCAAGCACTGCCACTACCTGCTGTGATAGCTGTCTGGGTTGGTTTTATTTTGGGGGTGTATTTTGTTTTGGGGTTTTTTGGGGGGTGAGGATGGGTTGGGTTTTGGGTTTTGTGTGTGTGTATATGTGTGTGTTTTGGCACTTGCCCTGGAGATGCAATGAATGTTCTGAACTCTTCCAGCTCACATTAGTTTGAAGTCTGCACACTCAGTCAGAAGTTTGCTTCTAATCCAGCTCTGTTTTTGATTAAATACCGAGGAAAAGGGTGAGGAGAAGGTGCTGTGGTCTTTACAGCTGCATACATTGATTTTAAGGTTTTGTTTTCTCCCAGTAATGCCACTGCTCACCTGCCTTTCAGTGGCGTGGAAAAACACCCAGTTTCAGTCTGCTGCTGACAGACAGTTCTTACCCAGCAGCTTCACCTGCTGGCACAACTGGGTCTCAGGGAATCCCTGCCAGCTGCATATTGCAAATAAACATTATGGGTTTTAATGAGCAGTTCCATGCCCACATAAATCAGCTGTCTGGAAGTAACATTGCTGCTGCCGCCCATCGGTTCAGAGGAGATTCCAACCCACAAATATCCTTATCCTGCAAGGATCATGTCCCTGCTACACACTTTGCCAACATCACTAATTGGTGATGTGCAGGGAGGTTCCTGTATGCTGGTGATAAATAAATCACCTGCCATATAAAGTAGTCTGGTTCAAATTCAGAACCTGCTTACAAAAGAATAAATAAGTTCATCAGCCACTTTCCAATATCAGATTTTCTAATCTCTAAGCCAGTCCTTGAACCTCTTGCTGTAATTGATGTTATTCTTCCTGTGGTTGCATAAAGTAATCATCTTTCAGTGTTCCTTTCTGCCTTTAAATCACTTCATTTTTAAGATTTTTGCAAAGCATCCATTTCATCCTCCTTATTTCTCAAGAGGCTCAGTCAGTTTTCAGAAGTACAAAATAAATCATCTGTAAAAACAATACTACCAAGTATGTGATAGATCCTGTTCAGGGGGAATAAAATAAACTCAACCCTACACTGGCAGTCCTGTTACTGATGGCACAGTAATTGGTTTGTCACCTGTGTGAGCTGAGTTGCTGTGATGGCTGTGAAGGGGAATCACAGAGTCCCAGGCTGGTTTGGGTGGGAAGGGACCTCAAAGCCCCTCCAGTGCCACCCCTGCCATGGCAGGGACACCTTCCACTGTCCCAGGCTGCTCCAAGCCCCATCCAACCTGGCCTTGGGCACTGCCAGGGATCCAGGGGCAGCCACAGCTGCTCTGGGCACCCTGTGCCAGGGCCTGCCCACCCTCACAGGGAACAATTCCTTCCTACTATTTAATCTGAATCTCTCATGTTTTATTTTAAAAGCATTCCCCCTTGTTCTAACCCCAAGTGCCCTGAAAAATATGAGTCCCTCCTGCCTGAGCAGAGCCCAAGCTGCGTTCTTGCCTCTGACTGGCAAATCCCACAGCTCTGATTTCCTGTACACTTGGAGAGAGCAGTGCCAGGGGGGACTGTGTGCAACCTGTGCCCAAGAGAGCAGCAGGAGCTGGTAGCAGGAGAGAAAGTCTGGGGCTTTCATTAAGGGCCAATCTTTTGTATTCTCCTGCCTTTCCCAATGACTAGACCCACCCAGGGAAGGAGAAGCTCGTGGCAGAGCTGTTCCCCTGTGCACTGGAGGCATTGCCGGGCTCCTCCTCAGCCCTGCAGGTCTCTCCAGCTCTGTCACCCATCTGCCCACCACAAACAGCTGAGAGTTTATTCAGCTCATCCTTCTGAAGGCTTTAGGATACTCTGGATTACAGTGGGGGGTGCCAGATAAGCAGTACAACAGCAGCAATAACAATCCAAGGGCATTTATTAACTCTCCAGGCCCTTGGCTCAGCTTACAGCTTCGCAAGATGGAGATTTCAGCTTTAAATATCAACCTTCCTCATTCTCAGAGGAGTTATATGTATGTGGTAGCTAGAACATCAGGAATCCAGGTCTATTTTTAAAAACTGGCTCCCTAAGCAGTGATGGAGACAGCTCTGTCTTTGCTCAGTGGGTTGTCTTCACCCTCTGTCTGTTTAGAGCCCTGGGTTTAACAAACCATAGCTCAGACTGTGTGCTGGCTGCTGATACCGAGTGCAGCCCCTTTTCCCCAGGAGCACTGTGGAGGGTGGTCAGTCAGCAGCCACGGGGAGCTCAGGAGCAGCTGGGATGGGACTGGGAGGGTTGTTTCACTCGAGTCAGCTCTCTTGCAGCATCCCATCAGATCTTCTCCTCGGGGAAGATGTACAGCAGAACTGAACCCTGAGTAACAATGGTGCACGTTGTCCAACAGCTTCTAAGGAGATTTGGGTGGAAATAAAATGCAGACACTAGCTTGAAATACAGCTAACTCAGCTCTGGCAGCTCCCCAGGTGAACAACTGACACTGGTGAGTACAACAGACTCTCCCAGTGAGCCTTTCCTACTCCCAGGTCCTGGAAAGGTGTGAGCTGTGCAGAAGGCTGATGGACAGCTATTAGAGCTCATTGAGCACCTTCCTTTGTGTGTTAGCTCAGAATTCGATTCAAACCAGGCCTTCTGTGATCTACCATTGCCTCTTCTTTTAATAGCAGCATCCTCTGAGCTTAGGAAGATCAGCCCAGCGCTGCCTGCTGAGCAGTGTCTGGAGGGTGTCTGCATCAGGGGGTTAAATCAAAGCCATGGCACTGCCCTTCAACTCGGGCATGGGAGGCTCCTGTCAGTTGTGAGCCCTCTAATTTCATTACTCAGCAAGCTGCTGAAATTGATTTTGGTTCTCCAGCTGTTAGCAAGGGTAAAATTACATTTTTACTAGATTTCTGGCTTTCAGCAAATTAACTTGAAGCCAATCAGGATTCTTCAGGGAGTATAGGAAGGAGAACAATTAGCCAAGCCATAAAAATCTAACTTAAAAAAGCTGCCAAACACAAGGCCAGTTCTCTCTTTAAAAGTTTTATATCAGTATAGTTCTACTTATGTAAATTATTGGTGCAAACAAATATAGAAAAGGTCTTTGCTCCCTTTCTGCAGCGTGAATTTTAATATATTTTCTCCAATTACTAGGAATATTTTGCTTCAAGTTCCTATTAGGTGAACATTGCTGTAACCACTCACAAAATCTCTTCCAGATGATGCCTTTACCACTTTGGCCATTTTACTGTCATGAGGTACATCAAGTGCCACCTTATCCTTATTTCCAACGTCAAAGCATCCCCGGATTTGTCAGCATGTATTACTTTGCTTTCCCTCCTTCCCCTGCCTCCTCTGCTCAGCAATACCTATCTTTATTTTTGCCCTGGAACTCTTTTCCTCCCTCTTTTTCCTTTGATTCTCCTTTGCTCTTCAGGGCACAGATGTGCCATTTAGTCTTGGCATCCTTTT
This sequence comes from Monarcha castaneiventris obscurior, assembly GCA_026261815.1. Classification (NCBI taxonomy): domain Eukaryota; kingdom Metazoa; phylum Chordata; class Aves; order Passeriformes; family Monarchidae; genus Monarcha; species Monarcha castaneiventris. Next base: position 19,935,166 of record JAMPIT010000484.1, read on the forward strand.
GCACGCTTATCCCTGCACGTGTCCCCTTCCTTAGCTGTACTCTAGAAAAGAAGAAATCAAAAAGAATTTCATCAGCACCCCTGATGTAAAGTGTACCCATGGGGGGAAACGTGCTTAACCCCACGTAAACAAATGGAATAAATGGTTTATGGGTATAGCGGGAGGTGGCACGGGCCAGGGGAGGGAGGCAGCCTGCTCTTGGGAACCTGGGGCTGGAATTCCAACCCGGGAAGGCAGGCCGGGGGTTTCCCTGGTGGGTAGCTCCGTCTGAAGCCGGGGAGATGATGGCAGTGCCGCCAAAGATACTCCAGAGCGGCTCAGCAGCACTTGGCTCCTGGGCTGTGCAGGGCTGCGTGTGCCGAGCAAAGCACGAGTAAAGCACGAGTAAAGCACGAGTAAAGCAAAAGCGGTGTCAGTGAGGCCGCGGGGAAGCGCCGCTCTCCAGCCTTGTCCCGCGGGGCAGGAAATTCCCGGAAAACGGCAAAAATCGGGCCCGGCCGGGTCGGGCTTTTTGTGCATCAAGGGCGGCATCTCGTGGCTGCTCGGGGCACTGCAGCCGCCGCTGCTCCGCGCCGCCCGCTAAGTCCCTTCATCCTTACGGGGATTGCCCCGGAATTCTCCCGGGGATGGGCGCGGGGCCCCTCTGCGGCCCCACCGCCACCCTCTGAGGGGTTTTAAGGAAAGCTCGGAGAAGATCGGGTTTTTACCGGGTGTGGAGCGGGCGATGCCTGCGGTGCTGGGTCCCCTGCTCCGCATGAGCATCCCTGCAGTGTGGGACACTCTGTGCCCCCAGTGCGGGGTGTCTCCCTCAACGTGGGGTGTTCCCTGCAGTATGGGACACTCTGTGCCCCCAGTGTGGGGTGCTGGGTTCCCTCCTCAGTGTGGGGTGTCCCCCTCAACGTGGGGTGTTCCCTGCAGTATGGGACACTGTGTGCCCCCAGTGTGGGGTGCTGCTTCTCAGTGTGGGGCTCCCTCTCAGTGTGGGGTGTCCCCTCAGGGAAGGGATGCATTCCCCCTCAGTGTGGGGTGTCCCCTCAGGGGAAGGGATGCATTCCCCCTCAGTGTGGGGTGTCCCCTTCAACGTGGGGTGTCCCCCTCAGTGTGGGACACTGTGTGCCCCCAGTGTGGGGTGCTGGGCTCCCCCTCAGTGTGGGGTGTCCCCTCAGGGAAGGGACGCGTTCCCCCTCAGTGTGGGGTGTCCCCGGAGCTGGTGCAGCAGCTGCCACAACACCCTGGCCCAGGCTGAGGCATTTGGTGCTCCTGGAGTGCTTCTCGACCTTAGCCACGTTTCAGTGCTTTAGTGCTGACAACAGGCAGTGTAAATTTAGGATAAAGAGTCTGGCCACAGAGATGGAGTATTCCATAGAGACAGAATACTCAAAGGAACGCGGCCACATGGCCACACAGGTCTTGTCAGAATTGGGCTGTAATCTGGTGTTTTCCATGCTGAGACGCCACATGTGTAATTGCTTCATCCTTTTCCTTGGGACAGACATGTGCCAAGTACACTTCTGACCCTAGCACATAATTTTTTTTCACTAACAAATGAAAATAGTGAGGGGAAAAAGGAGGTATTTCTAAAGGAAACTTTCACTATAAACTTTAAAAATGAAATCCGCTGATTCGGGATAACTGATATGTCCTGCTTCCTTCGAACTGTCACCTCACGTTACGCACAAGATGTGACCTGTGAGCAGGCACCTCCAGGACAAGGCAGATTACATCTGGTCACGTCAGAGGCTTCAGGAGTCACTGGGAGCCAGGCTAACCCTGACACACTGCCTGGATGTACCCAAGGCCTTCAGCATTTGTGCAGTTGTGACTGGCCCAGCTCCATGCCAAGTGAGAAAATGTGTTTGAAATGATACAAGTTCAAAGCTATTCCAGGCTGCCAATGCACAGTGTCTGTCTGGCAGTAACAACACAAATAGATCTTGCTGCTGCTGCTTGGGTTGTTAATGCTGTCTCAGGCTTAGGAGCAGCAAACTGACCCGGGAGAGGGGCTGGGCTCTGCTCTGACTGCCAGTGCCCCCCACACGAACCCCCCCATCAGTGCCTCCCTTCCCTCCCAGACCTTATCTCACAGGCATTGTGGAGCCTGGGCTGGAGTGGCTGAATGATGACAGCCCAAAGGCTCTTCAAGCCTTTTTGCTCTGCATCTTTGGGGGAAGCAGAACTGGACCTGCTTCAAACCTTTTTATTCCCAGTATGCCCAGCAGGGCAACAATTTCAGTTGTGTGGGCCAAGATAAAGAACCACTTCCAGCATCGTGGAGTCCACCCAAAGAACACCCATTTCTTGCCTTTTTTGTAATCAGAGGGTTCAGCAACTCTGGCAAGAAGCCGTGAGGGGAAAAGCAGTAACTCAGGTGGGTCAGTCCCGGGCTGTTTCAGGTTGAACTAGTCACAAGTGCCTTGCAGTGTAGGTGAAAAACCAGAGGGAAGCTCTGGCTCACCTGTTGCCAGCAGCTCTCGCTCTCTCAGTTGGAAAACCTCAGTTTGTCAAAATATTATTGTCTTCTTGCCTTTTACCATGGTGAGTGTTCCAGGACCTATTACATAAGGGAAATGGTTATCTCGATGGATAAATGCAAGCTGAGTACACAAGGAACAAAATTCTAGACAAAAATGGAACCAAATATTTATATGATGTGTAGGAACCACAGATACCATATCATATAGATACCATACATATCCTGTGGTGTATAGCACCGTAATTTAACTTGTGTGTGCAGGAGAAAGGCAGATCTCAGAGGCTGGAGAACAAAGTGAGTGTGTCTTTCCAGCTGTCTATGAAAAAGGCAAGGTGAGGAATGTACACCCTCGAGGTCAGTTTGCTTTTGCCATGTTTCCCAAGGTGATGCTCAGTTAGAGAATTACAGCCACTCCTTTTTGGGGGAATCAACCTTCTCCCAGAGGCTGTGCTCTCATCCAGAAAAGCTCAGCTCACAAGAAGGCTTTAAGTAGTTTACAAAATCCATCATGCACTAAGAGCAGCAAACACAACTCTTCCTGCAGGTAAAAGATTCAATATCCAAGAGGTAAAATGAAAACAGACCGTAAGAGTTTTCAAAGCCTTTGTATGAGGCTGGGAGATGAAAACAGAGTAGTTAATCATATACCTTAAAATGGCTTTGAGTAACCCACAGCAACCATGACAGTGGAGTTTGGGTTCCTATGGCAGTGTTAAAGTGCTTCAGAGCCTTCCAATTAATGACAATTTAGCTCCACCTCCAAAAACCGTGCACCCAGCTGTGATAACCGTGTGTGTGCTCCACATTCAGAGCTGGCTCATGAGGAGAGGAGTCATGAGCCCCTGGAGGATGCTCCTGGGTCAGTGGATGCCTGGACAGGAGCAGTCTTTGGGGAGGTCTAATTGTGACCTTCCAGTACCTGAAAGGAGCCTGCAAGAAAGATGGACAGAGATGTTTTCCAGGGGCCTGGAGTGACAGGACAAGGGGGAATGGCTTCAAACTGACAGAAAGTAGGTTAGAGATCCGGAAGGAATTAAGAAATTGTTCCCTGGGAGGGTGGGCAGGCCCTGGCACAGGGTGCCCAGAGCAGCCATGGCTGCCCCTGGATCCCTGGCAGTGCCCAAGGCCAGGCTGGACATTCAGGCTTGGAGCACCCTGGGATGGTGGAAGGTGTCCCTGCCCATGGCAGGGGGGACACTGGATGGGCTTTCAGGTCCCTCCATCCCAAACCAGTCTGTGATTCCATGATTCTGTGAACTGCAGGAGTCTTTAGGGCAGGGGGAGATTTGCATGGATACAGCATTCAGACGCTTACTCTGCTGACCTCACTCAGCCCAGCATTATTTTTTAATTTATATTTGAAGATGGTATTCAATGCCTAAAGATTTTAATTTCATTAATGTACTCCAAGTCACCCATCTGTGTGGCCATACTCTTATTTTAGGATCTCTGCTGCTTACGGAACAAAAACAACACCCTGACATTATCTTTAAAAGCAACTTCTCTGTGCCTGTGTAAAAGCAGTTCACAGGAAACCCCCCACGTGAAGTCACCTACTATTTATATGCTGTATGTTGGTTACACATAAACACTAGGAATTTACACACGGATAATGTGCCCAAAGAATGTCTCTCATTCTCTGCAGACCTGCTGATGAGTATGACCTCTGATCATAATTAATTTTCCAGGAGGACTTGAAACTGCTATTTAATCCACCTAAGTAATTTCTCATTCTTCCCAAGGCACGTCATTAGAAGACTTCCTTCTTAATTATAAATATAGGAAAGGGTGTGAAAAGGACTTGGACATTGATATATATATGGGATTGTACGTTCCATTCAGGATCATTGTCTTTTCTATCATTAAAAATAAATCATAACTACTTGTAAACAATTAATTCAATTTCCTTTATTACAGCATAATTTAATTTCTCTTTGCCATGCATTTCCATAACATTATTGTTTTATTCTCTCTTCATGATGCTGAATGAAGAGATGCTTCCCCCCTCCCCTCAAGGTCTCCTTCTGTTTTCTCTCAGTGGAAATAACACACCACAGACCATCCCCTTGTAAGCCGAGCACTAGAGGGCTGGTCCATTTCTGCTTTTCAAAATCTCTTTTAAAATTGTTACAAGACAAACCTTTATCCTTGCCTTTCTTGTCCACGAACTCAGGTTCCAAGAAGTTCCCCAAGTGCTACCACTGGCCCTAAGTGTGGACAGGAAGGCATATCCCACCTGTATCCATGACAGAAATGTTGTATAGTTTACACCATCGCTACCTGTTCAAGCTGCAGATTTTTTTCTGAGAAAAGTTAGTGTTTGAGAAATTCCTCTGTTGCACTGAAGGGAGGGAGGGGGGAAATGAAACCACTGTGTTCGGCTCCATCACGGGATGGAAACTTGTCCCAGCGAAAAAAGCGTCTGGCTTCAGGAATGGGGGGAGCCAAAGGAGCCCTCCTGCATCTGTCTGTCTGTCCGTCTGTCCGTCTGTCCATCTGCACCCGAATCTTCCTTTGAGGCTCCCTGCCTCCACAGCTCCTCTCCGGCAGCCACGGCCCGAGCCCTCCGGCCTGGATGTGCTTATTTGCTTAGGAATTATCTTAATTGCGGGCGGGCTGCGAGCGCCGGGCCCTGCGTGCCTTGGCCCCGTCCGGCTCCCAGGCCATTGTCGTCCGTCACCCTCCGTGCTCTGGGGCTGTCCTGAAGAGCCCGAGGGCACAGGACACGCAAACACTTAGGAAGCAAGTGGAAAATGCCACTAGGAAACAATGGGAGCCGATTGCTCCCGGGGAAGGCGGGTGTATTGTTACTGGGATGGTGCCCGCTGCCGGCGCTTAACCCCGGGCCTTTTGCAGGAGCCGTGCCCGGGCCGTGAGGAGCCGGGCCCTGAGAGCTCCTCAGTGGGGCACGGACAGCAGAGGCACATCCCCTGTGTGTGCAGGGCCAGCCCGCAGGGGAGAGCAGCTTCTCCTCTTTGCCAGAGGCTGAGGTGCGCATCTCCTGCTGCTGCTGAGGAGACTTTGCTCGGGAGAGGGCCCGGGCTGCCGTGCGCTCTGTGAGCGGCTATTGCGAGCTGCAGCAGCAGCACCGAGGCTCTCGGCTGATTGCAGAGGGCACGAAGGGAGTTTTCTGGCACATGTGGGGCTCCTGCACAGGCTGGAGCTCTCTGTTCGAGCCGCAGCTCTGCTGCCCTCACTGCCTGTGAGTATCCATGCAGAGCGGTGTGATTCCATGTGCCAGCCCTGCTCCGAGCAGCGATCCCTCCCCACGGCAAGGAATGTCCTTATTCTGTCCCTGATACTCTTTCTGTCCCCCTCGCCTATTTTCTCCTTCTTTCTTTCTTTATTGCTTGCTTGCTTGCTTGCTTGCTTTCTCGCTTTTCTCTCTCTTTCTCTCGTTCTTTCTCTCTTTCTCTCTTTCTCTCTCTCTTTCTCTCATATTTACCACCAAATAAAACCCTTCCTGTTGTCCCTGGCAGATGGTCTCGTTTGCACCTTAATTCGGCCAGAGGAATTTCTAAGAACCTTCAAACCAGATCTAACACACAGTCAGCCTGAGCACAGGCTGTGGCAGTCCTGAGCTCGGCTGGCTGGGCTGTGCCCTCTCCCGAGGGCACAAACAGGGACCAGCAGTGGCCCCTGGTGCTCCTCAGGAGCTCCGCAGCCGGGATGTGCCCCTGGAGTCGATGGATTCAGACCAAGGCTCCGGGGAGAGACACCGTGCCTGGAGCTGTGGCTGCATTGTCTCATCTGTGAGACAAGAATGCAGTTGCTTGGGATGATGCTCAGCCAGAAATCATCCAGTGTTTGAGAGCACGAGGAACACCTTTAAATTCCTTATTAACGAAAAAGAGAAAGATAGCGAAGCCCAGAACTGGTTCCCTCCCACCCCCAAGAATGGCTTCTCTTTGATTCCAACTGAATAGGAAAATATTGCATCTTTCAGCTGGGTAATTAGGGCTGCTGAATCCACGGGCATTTGTTTCTCTCTCACACATCATCTCTCCTCTGCTCAGTATGTCAGCCCAGCAGCACCTGTGCACCACAGATAATGGTGACAATCCCACCGAGGGCTGTCTGGGCTTTTTGGAAGGAGCAATTTTCTGTGTACCCCTCACACCCTGGGCATGGGGGCACGGAGTGTGTCGGTGCTTCCTGAACGTGAGCGAGGGGAGAAGGGGTCAGATAGACAGGAAAGAGGTGATTTATGGTGATTTATGGAAGAGACATGATGAGCCACTCACGACTCTTACCCAATCCTCATCTGCTGAATGTGAGTGATACCTCCTGGCATTTATTAATCCCCCCAACCCCTTGTAACGTCACTGTTCAGCCTCTGTAGCAAGCAGCCAGGCACTGGGGTGCCTCCCACCCGCAGGAAAACGCTAATCTCCCCTCAGCCTTCTCCTCCCAAGGCCACAGTCAATGTCTCTCCAGGATTCAGCTGCCAAAGGATGTTCCTGCAAGTCTGCTCACGCCCTGTAACGTTTTTGTCTGCTAGCTAAATATAACATGGGTAATAATTCTACTGACATGAGGTAAATGGCCACAATTTTTCTTTACAGAGTCTCTGCTTGGGATCCTGTATTATAATCTGGCTTCAAAAAGAGACATTTTTTCAGGTGTGTATCTTGATGTCATATGGCACCATGTTGTGACATGTTGTTTAAATCAATGCAGGGATGCAGTAAACACTTTCACGTGAATTGATCTAATTTGTTTAGAAGTGTACATTTCTAGGTATTTATATCTGGTGCTGTCTAGAGCCGTATCAGTCATTTGTACTGCAACACAAGCCTTAAACATTCTCATGTCTGGTGTCCCAAGTGGTGCTGTGGGTCCGTGTGTGTGCTCTGAAATAAAGCACAGGGGCTGTTCTACACCCAGCTAAGTTATTCCTCAGAGACACTCCTCTGCAGTCTCTTGTTCTCATAGTGGATAGTAAAACACAATTTCACACCTGAGCAGGCATTTCATTTTCCCAGTATGTCTGAGAAACTGCAGAGGGCTCTTTTCCTGCTCTCCAAACACACCAAAGATCAGCTGTCTTGGGTGTACGGGTCTTCCTAGCTCAGTCATCGTGCCATACTGGCACACTTAAATACCCTCTAGACAGAAGCTCACATCCAGCCAGCTCCAAAGAAGCAAAGTCCCTAAAGAATTGCTGTAATTCACATTCCCAGTGTTCACTTTAAAAGAACAAAACCATATCTCTGCTATTCTTCTAATTATTTCATGTGCTTTCTTTTAGAGAAAAACGGGTTCAGGTTTTCTCCCCTCTCAGAATACCTGTGCAAACATCCTAGAAAAGAAGAATTTCCCCAAGAAGGTGTTCCTTAGTGTGTTATTAACTCTGGAGTACTTGCCCTGATGGAGGAATGAGAATTAATTGGCTGGTTGGGAGCTGAGAATGCTGGCAGAGGAGATTCTTTGTCGTGTCAAAGGCGATAAGTTCTGATATATTGCACTCTGCTGCAACAAAGGGTTTGGGGCAAAGAAACTCTGCTTTGTACAGTAATTGCAACATCTGAAGCAGTGAAATGGTTCTGTACATGCACTCTGCTTTCCTGGCTCGTGTGAGTGTTTTCAGCACGTACCAAACAACACGGGTGTAACTCTGTTATTGCTGAAGCTTTAGGGTCCAGAAGAGTCCACAAACATGCAAGCGAAAGGGCTTAAGTTAATTTGGCTTATTCTCAGTGCTGAAAGGTTGTGTGGGTCCTGCCTCTTTGGATAAGCACGGTCTCGTTTGGGCAGGCTGCCCGTGTGCAGTTACATAACCTTGGTTCTCGGCAGAGCCGGCTGCAGCCTGGGGGAACCACTGCCGGAGGAACAGGAGCACACCTGACCCCACCTCTGTCCTTCAGAACGTGTCTGGGGACACGAACCCCGTGCTCTGCTGGAAACGGAGCCCTGGGAATGCAGGGATACCCTCTGCCAGCCCAGGGCCGGCTGCTGCTTCCTAAAACTCAGGAGCCAGCCCCCGATGAGAAGAAGCAGGAGGGTAGCACTGAGCAGCTCGAGGGCAGGGAGGCAAACTATCTGGAGCAGCTGAGAAATGAGCCTTTGGGATAAAGGTTAACTGGTCACAAAGAGGAGACTGCAGCATCTTAAATCTTTAGCCAGACAGAGGCCCTGTCCTGAGCACAGGATCTGTGCTTGCCTGGGGAGCATGAAATCCATGTCAGAGATACGAAGTGGTGGAGCGAAATTGAGGCTGTTTTTCTCTGCAGGCCATCGTCACACTAAAGAATTTACCTTCCTTTCTGATAGTAAGTGTCAGCCCTGAGACACTGAGGGGAACCAAAAGCACGTGAAATTCTTCTTCACATTTCTTCACTGCATAGTTTTCGATGAAGTGTAGATACAACAATCATAACGTTGCAATGAGTATTGTAGGGAAACATAAAACTGAGCTCTTGGGGACAACTCCTGCCTTGCCAATAAGCAAGTTGTGACAATGCTGACTGTGCTGCAAACAGCTCAGCTCCTCCAGTGTCCCTGCAGAAAGATGAGGGCTCTCAGCAGAAGCTTTGGGCAGGTTTGAATTGCCCACCTCAGCGTGGGGATGTGGGTAAACATTGTGGGTAGCACTGTTAGCACACGGGCTGGGCACAGTTCAGGTAGGTCTGACTTTTTAGTTACAGGTATGAATATTTATTCACAGAAATGAAATCACCTTTTTGATGAGTGCCATCAGCAAAAATGTGGAGTTTTGAACACTAATTTGGCAAATGGATTGCATGCACGGTTTGCGATTTTGTTTTCAAAACTACAGATGGCACAAAACACCAGTCGTGCTGAATGGTAACATGGAACCAGATGAAGGCAGCTAAAGGTGTCACCCTCGCTGCTCCCTAGGCTGTTCATAGGTACTTTGATATGAAACTGAAGTTCACTGAGATTTATTGATGAGAAACTGTTGAATTCTCCTTCATCCATCAGGTCACAGCTCTGTGGGCACGAAGAAGGGATGGGGCCACGTTTACCTAAAGAAGGTGCAATTCAAGAGGTCTTTTCTGAATCCTCCTTTTGGCCTGCTCCAGTCTGAGCCCGTATCTTGCAGGTTTCCTCTCTGTGAGCAGCAGATAGGCAGCACAGGGCTCTGTCCCTCAATCAGCTGGTGGCAGTGAGCACGGTGCTGCCCTTTCCTCTCTGCCGGCGGAATCAGACTGAGAGCGCTTCCGGGGATTGATTTCCAGGGCTCTTTATGGTTAGGACTAGTGAGATTTGACAAATTATTTGCTTCCCCCGCTGGCTTTATCAGCAAAGCTGTCCTAGTTTGACTGAGTGCCAAGCTGTTTTTCGTAATCCCAAGTGATGGGAAATGGACCGGAGACATTCTGATTGAATGGGTGAGAAGATTCACTAATGAACTGGGAGACAGTAATCAGTGCAGGATCTGGCACTTGCAGCATACTTATGCTTTGTGAAAACTGCATAGATTCTAGATTTTTAACATTATATTAAAAAATTCAGTGTTCTAATTATCTGGAGGAACTAATATTAAAGATCAGCACAGCTTTTTGGAAGTTTGCCATAATAAAAACAATAATGAAGATTATTATTATCAATTATTAAAACTTATTCAAGATGCCACCAATCTCCCTCTCCATGTCCACTTATGGTAAATGGAAGGAGTAATTTTACAGGTGGTTATAACTACTTTTAGTAATATAATTATTAATTCCCTTTTTTCCTTCCCCTTTTCTGCATCCCTGTGATTAAGCATTAAATAGAGAATGTTTAAACATTCCCTTTGGAAAAAACTGTGTCATGTGGTGGGACAGGAATGGGAAGCTGGTGCCCTGCTCTCCATTTCTCATTGTGCTTTATATAACCCTGGTTCTGGGCACACCAGAAGTTTATCCAAAACCACAATGGTGTTGGTGTGCAGGTACTGGTGGCATTTCCTAATGGCTCACAGGGATCAATCAAATGTTTTAATGTTCCCAGCTAGAGCCAAATGCTGCCCTCCCTTTACAGGGAGTTGGGTGAGATCACAGAAACTCCCTTTACTGTTTCAGTCCTTCTGGTGACACTGAGAGGAAAACTGAGCTCATGGATTAGTCTTTGGGCCCAGCCAAGGCTTCACCTGGACCAGCTCAGGATGCCCTTATGGGAAATATTAAATAATTTGGTTGATTAGATGAAAGGTTGGTTGAAAGGTGAAATATTCAGAAATAGGAGGCGAAACAAGAACAGATTTCGACCTGTTATAATAATTTTTCTTTTTTTTTTAGTACTGTCCATTGCTGTGGTGTTGGAGGGGCCTCCACGTCCAAACAGTTCCACTCCAGACTGTAAGGTGTGTAGAAGTCTCACTCCTTTTGGGATGTCTGTTGCCATGCCTCTGTCATTCTACATGTGTGTGCTTCCTTTTTGCTATTTGATTCCAAAATCAGTCTCACACCAGGTCTCCACTGGCTGGGCAAAAGTCCTGCTACTGTAAAAGTCATATTCACTAGTGCTTATCAGAACTTTGCAGAAATTGGTACTTATTTTGTAAGGAGCATGGTCCTGTCTCCGTGTCTGATGCATTCTTTAATAACACCTGGGTGTGGACTCTTCGCAAGGAATTGGTTTGGTTTGTGCCCTGGATCAGTTCAGTTTGGGTTCTGGATCTCTTTGGTTTGGGCACTGGATCAGTTTGGTTTGGGCACTGGATCAGTTCAGTTTGGGCACTGGATCAGTTTGGTTTGTGCCCTGGGTCAGTTTGGTTTGTGCCCTGGATCAGTTTGGTTTGTGCCCTGGATTTGGTTTGTGCCCTGGATCAGTTTGGTTTGGCCTCTGGATCCGCTTGGTTTGTGCCCTGGATTTGGTTTGTGCCCTGGATCAGTTTGGTTTGTGCCCTGGATCTATTTGGTTTGTGCCCTGGATTTGGTTTGTGCCCTGGATCAGTTTGGTTTGGGCACTAGCACAGACCACGGGGATGTGGAGGCTCCCAAATTCCCTGCTCAGCAGAGGAGCAGTTCCCATCCCCATCCTGAGGGTTGGTGTGGGCTGAAGGCTGCTATTGCAGTTTTTGTTCACAGTGCTGGGTGCTGCGAGCATAAGCTCATCAGCTCCCAGTGACAGAAACTCGTTTCCACACCCATTATTCTGCAGAGTAAAATCAGTATTCTCCTAGGCTTTGTCAGAGTGAAACAAAGGCCCTGCACAACTGGTGTAGGAACAATAACCATTCATGTACTTGCTGTGGATGAGGGAATTCTGCAGGATTTTTAACCCTCTTCTCGGCAGGTGAAATACCCACATGGCAAGGGGCAAACTGACATTGATTGCTTCCTGTGCATGTGCTTTTTTCTGATCAGAAGAAATTCGGTATTTTGAGAATTAGAGATTTCCTGGTGCCATAAAGACTTGAAAATACGATTTAGAGGTTTAAAAAATGACTTAAATCACCTCAGTTTATTATTTAGAAACCAAATCACCCTCACAGCAAAGTGAGGGTGGGGAGAGCCTGGCACAGGGTGCTCAGAGAAGCTGTGGCTGCCCCTGGATCCCTTTTCCTGATATCCACCCTAACCCTCCCCTGACCCAGCTTCATGCCATACATCTTCAAAATAATAAAGAAAGATTCAATTAAAATCTGTCTTCGATGTGAGGCTTTGAAAATTATACTTGAAAAGTGAATTTGCTTCTTAATGGGTTTAATCAATGTTGAGAAGCATTTATCTCAGGAATTGTTTTATTAACAGTTTATTACTTCATCAGATTAAAAAAAAATCTTATTTTGTTCAATTTTTGCAAATATAGTAATTTCAGCATGTGACCTGTCCTGTTTTTGTACTGTAGCCAGTCAGAGGAACAGGCTAGAATGTTTTGGTTGGTGCTTTTCTCTAGCTCTGCCTTGACCTATCTTCCAGTTAACCCCCAGTTAAACCACTGGAGGGCAGGATAGAAACAAAGGAAAGCTCTTTCCAAAACGGGACTTACCTGGTTCACAGATTCGTGGGTGCAGGACATTTATCTTCAGTATTCTGCAGCCCCACTTCTACCCGTTGTGATTAAGGCCTTATACAGTGAAATCCTGGCACGGATAATTACAGGAGAAGTCCATTTATTTTGAGTAAGAGTCAAAAGTTCTTATTTGGCAATTTTTTTTTCTAAGCCTGATGAACAAGCCTCCTTGAGCACTCAGGTTATATCTCAGAATCCTCGAATGGTTTGGGTTAGAAGGGACCTTAAAGGTGATCTCGTTCCAGCCCCCCAGCCCGGGCAGGGATGCCACACAGCAGCTCAGTGATGGTGCAAACCATGTAGCAGAGGAAACACTCCCAAATTTAAAACCCAGAAGCATCCCTTGGACAGCAGTCTAAGCACAGGCTTCAGCTGAATGCTGGCGTCACAGACAGCTTTTGGGAGTCAAAAAGAGGAAATAAAATTTTGGAAATCCACTTTTATGTTTTGGAAAATACATAAACTGGACAGATTAATAATTTCTCTATTTGCATAAATAAACCACTATTGTATACCTTGCTATAAATATCAACCTTTGATGCAATTGTTCCAGTACAGCTCTAGGAACTCTTGTGTCTCAATGTAGTTGGTGGTTTCTCTGTCTTGCTCCAGTTCTTTATTAGTTAAAAGATTAAGAGTGATCTTTGTGAGCTATTGGGAGGCAGGTTTTGGGGAGGTTTTCGGTTGGTGGGTGGGTTGGTTGGTTTTTTTGTTTGGTGGTGGTGGGAGGTGTTTGTGGGGTTTATTTATTGGTTTGGGATTTTTTCTAAGGAAATCTATCCTGCTCAGCAGCAGAGACATGATTAAGAGCACTCAGGAAAGTGCTCCTGGCACTCTGAGTGAATGCTCATGGCACTGCGACCAGCTGGGCGTTAGAAAAATGAATATCCCTAACCTCTGCTATCGACCCCCACCCGAAAGTGACTGGGGGAAGAGCAGCCTTTGAAGGGGATGTGCCAGGCTCAGCAGTGCTGGTGGTGCTGGCAGGAGCAGGGAGGGAAGGGGGTCAGCATTGGGAGAGCAGGGCTGAGGCTGGTGAGGTGCCACTCACCCGGTGGTGTGGCTGCCACTCCTCGGGAAGGACAGGCCAGTCCCTGCCCCCTGCTCTGCACCACCCACGGGCATCTCTGCATTTGCTGTGGCACATCAGAGCTTTTGTTTTTGGTTCCTTTTAATGCCACGAATGCAGTGCCTTCCCTCCTGCAGTACAAACCAGCCAGCAGACCTCCAGCGAGCTGTAGGAAAGCTGTTGATGTCCATGTGCAGTGCCTCAGCATCCCCTCAGCTGGCCAGAGAGCAGCTGGAGCCAGCCAGCACAGCTCTGCTGCAGGTCCTGCCTCTGTGCCTGTGCCTGCCTTGTTTCCAGTGAAGTAGAAGGAAGCTCAGGCTCAGCTGAGTGAAGTGTTTGGGTAATGATGAGCGCATCATTTTCCTTAATGATGTTTGGGTAATGATGAGTGCATCATTTTAAATTTTAAATTTAAATTTTAAAAAAAGGAAGAAAAATGTCTGGACTGGGAAAATAAGTGGGGTTAGAAGATGCCTCGTGCTGAGTGCAGTAACATCTATTTAACCAGCACGTACACCAGGGACAAAGCTGATCCCTCTGCTGAGTGCTTCCCTTGGTCCCAGGGAGAGTGAGGCTCGCTCTGACTTCTGGCAGTTTTATAAGACCTTGCCTCATTTATTTCTAAGAAGTGTTTAAAACGTGCTGGTTAAGGTTTGTGAACTGCCCTGTTTTAAAGTGCCACCTGCTTCCCTGCCAGGTCTCAGTGCAGTTCCATAGCCCAGCATCTCCCCTGGGACTGTTCCACTCCTTTGGTCCCACTTTGATCTGGGGCTTAGTGCAGGTGAGGTGTCAAGTGGCTGGCAGAGAGGTCAGCCCCAGAGAAAAGGCATCTCCCGTCTCCTCCTGCCGGGCGCTGTTTATCCCCAAACAGAGGCGCTCCTTTGTGGCCAGGACAGCTCTCTCAGGAGCTCTGGCTCTGCCTTGCCGAGGAATCCGGGGGCAGGTGCCAGGCAGGAGGAGAGCTCGATGAAATGCTGGATAAACAGATCAGCTGCAGAGACACCCCCCTGCACCTGGCTGTCCCAGGGGAGCTTCTGCTCCCGGAGCTGTGCCCAGGCCCACGCAGGGAGCACAGGCACCAGCACATTTCTGCCCCATTTCCCTGCTTCCCTTAAACTCTCATGCCTAACCCTGTGTTAGCAGTTTATGTTTTTGTCTTTCGTTTCACACAAGGTGAAAGCATGTTTTTGTTAGCTGGTTAATTCTGTGCTTCTGGAAATCCTGCTTCCATTCTTAGCAACCTGCCTGCTTTTTACAAATTAAGAATACCAAGGGAATATAACAATGTGTTTTCCTTGTGGTGAAGACAGCATTTAAAGTACAGAACAGCTATTAAAGACAGTAAAAAATGCAATTTTGATGTTTTCCAATTTTTATTATGGTAGACAGGTAGTTTCATGTTAGAGATAAGCCTATCTGTAAGTGAAATAATTACTCTTTAATTAAGATAATTATAAAAACAGGAATGTAAATACTCAAGGTATAGTATGCCTCAACATTTTTCCTTTCACATTATCCACAAACTTATCTTGCATACCTAAACCCTGTTTTTACTTGATGATTACAACAGCATATGCTGAAAACTGAAAACAGAGTAAGCAATTAAACTGTATGTAGACTGTTAAGTTTAATAGCTGAGAAAGACTTTTTGTTGTCATTTTCCTAATTTCTTCAACCTTTATCTTTTTATCTTATTTTCTAAGGAACTGGTGGGATTCTCCCAGCAGCCTCTGATACTGAGCTTGTTTCCAGCTAGACTGGGTCAAGGGGCAATGCTTTCCAAGTTCCATCAGGGTTCACAGAAATACCTGGCCAAAGGTAAGAGACTCCCTAGTGCTGGAAAAGGCAGCAGAGGGTGAACTCCTATTAGAGAAAAAGGTGAGAAATCTTCTGAGTGCCCCAGCCACAGGGAAATTGTGTATTTTGGGACCCCAGAGGCACCAACCACGAGCCAGCCATCAGGGGCCAATCCAACTGCAGCAGCTCTGCTGCTGGTGGCGCTGATTATTTCATTTGTTCTGGTAAGTCACAGCAAAATATGAACCTCCCGTGTGTCTTCTTCACAGATAAATCCATGGAACACAAAAATGCAACAGCAAATTTGTTACATTGTTCTGTTCTGACCAAAGACAAATTAAGATAATAACCAGCTCTTTGCAGTCACAGAGCCCATTATTTCCAGGCTTGTTTCTGTTCACTACACAGTAGTGAACAGAAGTTATTAGAGAGTGATGGCAGTTTTGTGATTTTATTTTATTAGCTTTTGTAATAAAAAAAGGAAATCACGCAGCTGGAATTTATGGTCTAGAGCAATACTCATGTGCCCAACTGCTACCCTATCTCTGCATGGAAAGTCCTTTCTCTGATGTGTCTGTGCTGCAAAGAGTCCCTGTTAGTAATAGTTAGCTATTCCCTGTTAGTAATAACGATTTTTCTGAGTCTGTTGTTTAATTTTCTTTGTCTCCCTTTATTCGGGTGTGTATGACACTGCACAATGTGACATGGGGGATCACTGCCCACAAAGCTGTGATTCGTGGCACAGTGTCTGAGATGCTGTAGGAGAGCATTTCCAAATCCTTGGAAGCTGGGTTGCACATTGATAACGTTCCATTATCAGAGTTTGTCTCTGAGCTCTGCCTGTGCTTGTTGCAGACAAATGCAGTGCTGGTGTGGGAGTTGCAGGCTCTGCTGCCAGCACCTCTGTTGTGCACAGAGCTGTAGGAAATCCCTGTGTCTCCTGTGCAAATGAAAGCTCTCGGGCTCTGAGGAAAATGAAACCTGGTAACGACACACAAGGAAGGGAAAGACAAAACCAAAAGCAGTACCTGGATCACTTTGCTGCACCTCACCTGTTATGGGACAGCAGTGGCTGTTTGCTGTGGGATCAGAACATCCTCGTGGGCTTGTAAGACACCAAATGGATCTGGGCAGGATGCTGAGTGCCCTCAGTGCCCATTGGAAAGGGAGACTGTATCTAATCAGGTGGAGATAAGAGCTCTCAATACCTTAAACATCCGCAGTTATCTGATGGCTTGTTCAGACCGGGACACTCAGGGTTAGGTCATCATCAAAGTGTAAATTCTGTGACCAGAATTGCCACCTGTGCAGAATTAGCACTTTTAAAGTACTGAGGCAGAGAATCAATGGGGCATTTATTGCACTTCAACAAGAGTAAAAGGTGTGTCCAAAGCCACTAATTCAATAAAATGCAGCTTTCTTCCCTGCTTGGTCTCCAGGAGCTCAGTCCCACTGGGAAGGGCACTGAAGTTCTGTGAAAGGGAGATGCCAACCCCCAGTTCTGCACCGCTTGGAGGGTGACTCAAGTCTGCCAGACAACCACTGACCTCAAGGTCTCACTTTCAGCATAGATGGAACAATAATTTTGACCACTTCACACAGGTTAGAGATGTAATCCCTGATACCTGCAAATAAAAGTGTCTCTGATGGATGATGCACTGACCCAGTGAAGAATGATGATGTCCTTTCTTGAGAAAAAAACCCCAGTTTGAATCAAGTGCACATGGTGACAGGTCTGTGTGTATCAACAATTCAGAACCAGTGCGTGGCCACTCTGGGTGCTGTCCAACAGCTCCTGGGATGGGATGGTGTCAGTAAAGGCTCCCCTTGACTCAGGGGGTACTTGGATTGAGCTTTAGGACTACATTAACTCTTTTGGTAATTGATATGTTTAATGACAAATAAAAAAATGTATTTTCAGTTAACCATTCCAGTACTATATTTGGTTGTAGACAAAATGAGGAAATATTCCATGTCTCTAGAGGGTCTGGCTCTAGGAAGTTCCCAGTGTGCTTGCTGCTGTGGTGAGGGTAGGATGTTCTTGAACCAGTTGTGATGATGAATCCAAAATCATTCTCTGAGGCTTCTGGAGGCTCTTAACTTACTCATTTAATAAGGAAGATGATCAGGTGCCCGTTCATTAGAAGAGTGTTTGGACTCCACACTAAGCAAACTCTTCATTGGAGCAAACTGCTCATCCTAAGTTTGTAAAGAGAATGAAAGGAATGGTAGAACCTCAGATGGGGGTGAGCTGGAGCTGGTCCTGGCCCAGGAGGGAGCACGGCCCCAGTGTGTGTCAGTGCCCTGCTGCTGCTGCCTTTGCTCTCTGACATTCACGGAATACCACGGCCTGTCAGGACGTGCCCAAGGCAGGAATGAAGGAAGGGGGAATCTTTTCCAGATCAAGATAATCCTCACAAATTTCAGGGGCAGAATTCTTGAAAACCAAGTGCTGGGGCGAAATGATAACCTAATCATTTTCTGGAAGTTTAAATCAGAGGAGAGAATCTGCCTGCAAAGTACAACATGCAAAGTTTTGAACAATGTCAGTTGTGCGCCCTCCTAACCTGTACATCCAGGCAGACAAATGGGGCATCTGTAAAAGCAGACAGCAATTCAAAATTACTCCAGATTGGTACTGAGCACCAGTTTTTAAAGGAAGTTTACTGGGTTCTGTAAGGCAGGTCATTCTGGATGCTGTTTGCAGAGCACAGGAATCCCAATTTAACTTCACGGTATCACTACATGGTTTTTTTACTGATACTCCTGACAAAGCAGCCAAAGAGAGAATGGTGCCCAAGGAGTGTGGGCTGTGCAGTGTGGCACTTACAGCTCAGTGTCAGGTCAGCCAAAATCCCTCTTGGTAAAATTTACCTCTCCTGGTGTCCTTAATGTCCTCTGAAGGTAAAAGCCAAAGAGCTTCACATTTTAATGCTCTTGCTAAACCAAAGAATGAGCATATCTTTTGTGAAGTTGCATTGCTTTGCACTAAATGATCTAAATCAATAAACTTGATGTCTCAGACAGGTATTGTGTTCAGGGCATCCTTCTTGATCATTTTAGGGCTTGTTAAAGGAGTAGTTTCTTGAAAGTAACACCTTTTATTGAATGAAAGAAAGCAAATGGGCCCGATCAGACAGCTTCTAGGCTGGACATCAGTGCCATTGCTCCTGCTCTCTCCTCTGGGGAGACTTTTGTGCATCTTGTGTCCGTGCAATTGGCTCTGTGACAGTGCAGCCACCTTAACCCTTTGCAGCAGGTTCACGTTCAGCTCAACAGGATAATGGATCAGCAAGGGTACAGCAGGCAGGTGGGAACAGTCTGGAATTTGCCTGAAAGGAAAAAGGATTAAAGAAACCTGGGTGCATGTGTTGGACTGTAGCTCCTTTCCTGGAACTCTTTTGTAATATTTGTGGTGGTGATGTGATTGGTATCTAGCTGCTGCAGGGTTCCCTTTAAACAGAACACCAAAATGGCCCAGGAACTCACTTTCTAACAGCCTGGCTGGGATAATTTATTTTCCTTCAATTGAACATCTCTCCAGGTGTTGGTGGTAAATGTACAGAGCATCCTGCTCCTTGTTCTGTTTGTGCTCACGTTTTTTCTCCCGGTTTTCCTCTGGAATTAATCCTGTGATATGTTGCTCAGTTTTATGGTCCTTCCCTGCATGTTCTCCACAGTAAATAGGGAGAATGCCAATCTGGGTGCACACTGGGTCATACCTGATAGCCAGTGCATAGCTGGAATAGGTTCTGGTTACCATTTGTTACTTACGGTGATGTTTGCCAAATGCATGACCTCTCACAGGGATTTTGTGATGTGGGCTCTTGGATTCTGTTCCCTGAGGAGTCCTGGTTCCCCTTGTGAAGCTGTGCAAGTTCTTTTCCTCCATATGCTTTAATTTTCTTGTTTGCAAACTGGGGTCCATATAAATCTCCTTTGTACAGCTGTTACTCCACAGTTGTCAGCAACAGTCACATCCAGCAGAATAAAACTCTGATTGCCAATTTCTGTCAGACCTCTCCACGTTGTATTTGTGGGGTAATGCTTAGTCCTTGTATCTTTTGCAATAGCACAGGAGATGAGAGTCACATTTCTCCCTGCATGGGCAAAAACTCCTTGGGCCAGGAAACACTGGGAGTTGATAAACCCAAGGAAATGCTTCGAATTTCCTTATCAGAGGAGTGGCGATGCCTTTGTCTGTCTGAGCAGGGTGGGGCCCTGCTAATGTCGGAGTGTCTGAGCCTGGAGGGAGGACACAGGAATTCAGGTATCGCAGGAGGGATGGCAGCTCCAGGCAGGGCTCGTTCTGCCCTCATTGCTTCCCCTCTGTGCCAGCAGTGAGTCCCCGACGGTGTGCGAGCGCTGCCATCCTGAGAGAGCCATGCCCAGCTCCGAGGGGGAACGGGGCATCCGTGCAGGGAGGCAAAGCACTGATTAATGGGCATGAGAATTCATCCGGGGTTTTTTTTGTTGTTGTTTTTTTTTGGTTTGGTGGTTTGTTTTTTTTTTTTTTTTTTTGTGCCTGGCTGGGAAATGATTCAAATCGCATCCCTTGTAGAGTGTGTGTTTAATGGGATGGTAGGAAATACATGCAATGTAAAACCAAGTTTAAGGCTACAATTATCAATAAATCGATGTGTTCTGCGACTCCTATGTAATCCCTTAAGTACCACATGGATTTACACTTCACAATTCACATGGCTGCCCTGGATCCATGGTTTTGTGCATCTTGGTGGAGGAATGCTGTGATTTGCTGGAAGATAGAACTGGAAAAGAATTGATGTCCCCATGCCCTTTCTGAACTCCAGAGATTAAGGAGGATTAGGATTGACCACAAAGGAAACCAGTACGAAGCTCCCAGTGGAACAACACTCACAAAATGGTTTCACTGCCCTGGGCTTTTGTGAAGGTCTTTTGCACCTTGAGGGGAGTTCAAGATCACTTTTATATAAGCACTGACCAGTCAAGCCTTAACTAACCCCACAAAAGTAATGCAGAAGTAAAGAAAAGTCTCCATTGTCCATCCTTCTGCCTCTCCCACCATGCTGCTGAGGACATTTCCATCTCTCTTGGCTAATTAGTCTTGAATTTTGTTGTTTTAAAATACCCTTTTGTTAAGTTTTTATTTTATAAAAAAAAATAATTATTGGGAATTCTTTTACTGTTTCAATGTCTGTCATGTGTTACTCCAGTAAATAACTTTAAAAAAATCAAATATTGATTTATATGTTTGGCTTCCCTTTGTTCTATACAAGAGCAATGATTTCACTTAGCTATTATGATGGATAAAACTTCAGAGATAATTAAATACATTAAATCCCTAAGGGAAGACTTACTTCAGGTCTGAACTATTCAGACTTAAAAGCATTTGGAAAGTGTTAAACCCACTATCATTTCAATATTGTGACTTAAAACACCCAGCAGACCCTCACAGAGCAGATGCAGTGCAAGGAACTGTTGTGTGTTAAGGGCATTTTCCTGTATTCTGACAAAACCAGCGGCACAGCATGACTGTTGAGCATTTTATGCAAACCTTTAATAAATCCACAGTAGCTGAATAAGAACTTGGACTCTGTGCACTTTTTAAATTGATGTGCAGCTGTGGCTGGGTGCTGAGAGCTTTGTTTGCTGCTCACACTGGGGCTGCCAGGGCTGGCACTGCTGGGCTAGGACTGGGGAATCCTCTCACTGTGTCTGTCTGCTCCTGCCTTTCTCCTTCCCAGCCATTCCTTTTCCTGGGCAAGAACAGGAAACGTGTTTAACTTCTCATCCTACTGGATGTGTTCCCCATCCCTGGCAGTGTCCAGGGCTTGGAGCAGCCTGGGACAGTGGAAGGTGTCCCTGCCCATGGCAAGGGTGGAATGGGAAGAGCTTTCATGTCCCTCACAACCTAAAGCATTCCAGGAGTCTCTGATAACAAGTTAATACTTCAAGACTTGTTGGAAATTCAGGGTTATTAGCAGTGTATCATACTAGCAGTGCATTTAGCACATAGAGGGCATCAGGGGTCTCCTGCATCTCCCACATTTGTTCTGGACTGATTTAGGACTCACTGCTCATATTAATGCAGTTGTCAACTGTTGTCACCTGAGTTAGTCAGGAGACACTGAGCCAAGGAGTCCTAGCTAGGGAACTCTAGGAAATCATTACCTGCAGTGAATTAACTATGAATTGTTTTAAAACAAAAGGATGAGTTTTTACATTTCTTTATACGTAAAAATGTATTTTTCAACTTTAGCTGAAAATTTGGAATAAGAGGCAAAGCATGAAATTTCCTGAAAAGCACAAAAATTCAGGCACATAAAATATTAACATTCTACGTGAAAATTGACTGCACATGCAAACTGCAATAGAGAAGGTGGGGGTGTGTGAGGTGTAAACATTCCCTGGGCCAGGATTGTTGCCCTGAAGCAGTGCCAGGCCCTGGGGCTCTCTCTAGGGTTGGAGTCCCTGTCAGCAGAGCCACATCCAGCCACGGATGACTTCCTGCCCAATTTCTGCTGGCCTCCAGCAGCCCTGGAGGACCAAGGGGTGGATGTGGGAAGCCCAGGTTTGGCTCCAGGCTGGGATGGTCTCAGGCTGCCATCCCACGTGCTGCTGGTTGGACGTGGCTCTGGGGACACCTTTTGGCCACACATTTCAAGCCAGATGGGCTGAACTCACACATTTCAAGTTCATAATAGTTGTTTTTGCATCTGACCAAACACAGGGAATAGCACAGGTGGAGAATGTTATGCTGGCCCTTCAATTTTTTTGGCTAAGGTATAATGGTGAACAGAGAGACTAGATAAAAAAGAAAAAAATTAGAAAAATTGGATTGTCAAAGCTTTTATTTTACTTTTTATTTTACAAGCACAGCAAGTGCCCATGCTGACGAGATTGGTCCAGGAGGACCCAACCTATTTTATCTCTCTTTTGACAAGATATCTTGACAAGCCCTGGTCTGAGCCAACCATTAACCACTCCAGAGCAGCCCCTCAGCTCGCTGCCTGCTCAGCAGGGTGATGGGACAGTGCCAGCCAGTGCCAGCAGCCAGGGCAATCCTTGCAGGCACCGTGTCAGCCGCCCGGCCAGCAGGGAAGGCATTAGCATTCTGGAGGCAGAACATGTGAATCAGAAGATTTATTAGCTAGAGAATGAATCCAGCAGATGATAACGTGGGAGACTTGGCATCTCTGCTTTACCTGCTTCATGAATAAAATTCAGTATTTGTGTGTTTAATGAAAAAAAGGAACCTCTTAATATTAAAAGGGTTAATCCTTAACTCATTTCTCTTTCACAGACAAGAAATATTTTCTGTAAGTCATAAATAACACATTTTAATAAACTGAGACTTTGATTACTTCATGCGGTCCGACTTGCATTGTAATTTTGCAGAGACTTTGACACCGTTCCAACACCCAGTTTCTGTTGTGCATATTAAAAGTTCTACATATTTCAGACGTGTACAGGTCTTCATGGTCTACTAGTGAACAGTGTTATTACTGAAAATAAGTTTGACCTTCTAGAGAAATAATTGACTTTTAACGGAAAGTGATTTTATTTTTAAAAAAAACCTCATTGTTTTCATGATTTACCTTTAATTTATGTTCCCGTACTATACAGTCATTTTTCTCAAACTGCACTAATTTTGTAGTTCAAACAAGGCTTCCATTTCACCCTTGAGCCAGGATCCCTGATTTTTCTTTCAACTGGAAGTGCACAAGCTAAATTTTTGGAATCGGTTCAAGGTCAAATTCAGTTCCTTGGAGTTTTGTCTTGAATGTGAACTTCAACAAGGAATGAGAAAATGTAACTTTTTCTTAGTGACAAATACCAGCCAATCCATTGGTGGTGGCATTAAAAGAGCAAGAGGGCTCCTGCTGGCGTGTGCTCCAGTGCTGGAAGGAGCTTTAACTGTTTGAAAAGGCTGGAAATTAATTCAAGCAGCATCTGGTTTGCCCTCTCTAATTTACTTTCATTGATTATATCCCTACAATGAGCATTTGGTAGAGAGCATTTTTAACGTGGTTCCCTCCCTGACCCCCAGAAAAAGGAGTAAGGAATGAATATACTTACTTGTGGGTTCAGCAGGTGCATGCTGAATTGCTTGAAATTCTGAGTTTATTTCCATACTGGGGGAAAAATGTGCCTTATGTACTTGGAAAACTGTTTATCTAATTAGGTGTGCAAGAATCACTGGTTATAATCCACTATGTGTAATTAAGTAAACTGCTGCAGAAGGTTGAAACTGCAAACGAGTGACTCCAGGTTTGGGGCCACCATCTCTTTATTTGTGTGCAATGATGAGGGTCAGAAATCACTGACTCACTTAGGAGTGCCAGAGCTTCCAGGCTGCTCCCTCAAATGTCTGCAGCATTGAGCCAGAGTCACCTGTCCTCAGGAGAGCTCCTGCCAGCATTTCTGCAGAGCTGGAAGGCTTGTGGGGCAGCCTTTTCACCAACACAAGAGATTTCATAGGAGAATTATGTTTCCCCTCACATTAGGGAAGTGTTTCAGCTATTAACTAGATGAAAATGTGCAAAAACTTAGCCATTCACCAGACCTCAGTTTCTGCAGAAAAATGTTTGAGCAGTCCTGAGCAGAAGATGAGACCTTGGGCTGTGTTTCAGCTGCACGAGCTCCTTCCAGAAAGCCTGAGTTATTTTCTCTGTTCACAGGCACATATTAAGGACCTTTCCCCGTATCTCCAGCATTTCACTGTCCTTTCAATTAATTGGATGACACCAAGAATCTCTGCATTTGTGTCACTGTGGGTTTCTTGTGGCCTGGAACAGCTTCCAGAGAGGTGAGCTGCTCTGCCTCCTGTGGGAAGCAGTTTTTGGCTGTGTGCAGAGGCAGCAGGACTGACTCTGGTCCCCAGAGCACCTCTGGCAATGGCTGCAGCCGGGGGTGAAACAGCAGCTCAGAGCTGGCACCACTGAGCCACTGCTGGGACAGGGAGCTTCATTAAAACCACCCATTGCTGCTGAGACTACAGCCATGCTTTGCTGTCTCTGGAATTCCTTTGTTCAGAGCTGACTGTTCATCTTTAACCCTGGTTATTTATGGTTTACCTGATTTTGGCTGAGCTGAGTTCAGGGCTGAGTAATTTTCCAGCGACTTTGTACATGATGAACACTTCACTAAACTTGCTACCAATGCCTTTGATCAATGTTCTCTTATAAAACTAATTATTCAAAGCAAAACAGGCTGCTGATGTAGTTCTTAGCTCTCTTTTGAACTGCCAGGCTGGTGGTGGATAGTGTTTATGTTCTAATTGTAAATGGTAATGGTATTTATTGCTCCTTCCAGTTGCTTTTACTGAAGGGTCTGCTGTAACTTGGGGTTTCTATTAACTTACCCAGACACTCACTTCACCCAGAGGTATTTCTCAGTTGTGCAGAGTCAATGAAATAGCTCCTGCACAGCAGCATAAAGGGGTATAGAGGCTGCTGAAAATTTCCTATGAAAAAAATGGAGTCATTCTTACAAACACATAGAAAAGAGAAAGGATGAGAATTGTTTCAGTGTGGCCGCAGGAGTTCTAGTAAAGGATTCTTAGAGAAAGGTGCTTGAAGGAGGGATTTGAATGAAAAGTCGGGATTCGTCTGAGGCTTCAAGACTGGGGAGGTTGTCTCTAGGATCAGGAGTAGCACAGAAGTGAAGACAAGGAGTCTGTAAAAGGAAAGTTACAGAGATATCAGTGGTACCAACAAGCCTTGAGAAACAAAGGTTAGGACAGTAACCGTGTACTTTGTTTTTTCTTTCTCAGCTGTTGGGTAGAAGCTGGTTTTGCACCAAACTTTGTATTTTTGTAAAGAGATCAGTTCCTTCTTGTTGAAGTTGCATCCTGAGTTTACAGCCATGGCACAGCACCAGAGCAGGATGTGTAAGGCACCTCGGACCTTCCTTGGGAGCTGTGTGCACACAGGAACCACCAGGAACACTGCCCACAGTGGGCAGTGCCAGGGGTGAGGCTGCTCCAGGACTGTCACAGGGCCTTTAACACCTGCTGCTGCCTGCATCTGGCTGGGGTTTTCTCTGCCCTTCCTAGGACCACCCAGCAGTGATTACAGAACATCCCCAGGCTTCTTCCCTCTCGCTGCTGCAGTGTTCACACAAAGGAGCAGTGCCCTCCTTTGTGCTTCACCCCAGGGCAGAGCCCTGGTGCCTGCTCAGATCTGTGTTTTCATTGTGTCTCCTGGGGGTGCAGTGAGTCCTCCTGGTCTGCCATCAAATCTTTCTGGGAGATCCTGGAGCTCGGGCTTCAGCTGCCTGGCTCTTGTACGAGGTTTGCAGTCCCTGCCCTCTCCAAGGACCTCTCTCCATGGAGAGCAGCCCAGGAGTTTCCTTTAACCTGGGGGGACTCAGTCTGGGTCTGACACCCTCTGGGAAGGCACTGAAGGCATGGGTGCACCCTGTTTTTCTCATTCTCACATCCCTCACACTGGAATAAAATTTTCCCTTGGCTCCAATGGAATCGCTTCTTATTAACTCCAGTACAAATAAGGGCAGGAGCTGGTCTGCAAATGTTGAATTATTCATTGTGTCTTCAGCAGGGCGTTCTAAGATACCCAGTATCTTTGATCTATGACATCACTGGCTGTGAAAGCCAAGAGGAGACATTCTACAACTGAAATGTAAATTCCCAGATATGACCTGAAACGTAAATTCCAGTAATATTCCTCCTCCAGGTGATCTCTTATTTCATATAAACCCAGCTTAACAAATATTCACCACCCCCACTGCAGTCAGCTTTGTGCAATTTAAAAGCAATGATGCACAACTAATTGCTGCTGCATTGTGCTCAGTTATGGCAGCAGTGAATGATTTCCAAAAGTTGATTATTCTTGGATGAATGATCTTCTTACCTCTGGTACATCCAGGATTTACTTTTGCTGCAATGACAGACAGCTAACCACATGCTCTGCCTCAGTGGAACGTCAGTGTTTGGTGGTGAAATCCATTTCATGCCTGGCAGTGGGTGTGTTCTCTGATGGTTTTTGACACTGATGTTTTATGGTGTGCACAATCACCAGGCCACACTTGGAAGAGACGGGGCTAAAATGGAATTTAATACCTCTAAATTTGATCCAAAGTCTTCAAAGAGTTTCTAAAAAAAAAAGAATTCTGCATACTGGCAGGAGACAGTGTTTGCAGATGTAATACCTTTTACTCTTTTCAGTTGCAGAATATGCAAAAAATAAACACCACCCCGTGCATTCTTCATGGCAGGCAGGGAACTTCAGTGGGATTCTCAGAAGGCTGAAATTAGCCCTGAGTGTTCAAACCAATGTGAATATCAGCACATCTGTCTGCAGGCTGCTCTGCAGGGTTATCTACAAGCTGTTCAGAAAATATTATTTCATACAGAGACTTCAAACTGTCTCTTTTAATTTTGGCAAATTAACTGAATCTTTTGCATTCAAAGCCACTCACTGATATGAAGACCAACTCTCAAGAAAGAGAAGGGAAATTATTAAAGAAGTTTAAATGAGTAGAAGCTCAAATTTGTATTCCAATTTAACTTGGTGCCCAGAGAATCTGTGGCTGCCCCATCCCTGGAAGTGTCCAAGGCCAGGCTCCGGTTTGTGCAGACACCCAGCTGTGTCTAAACCGTGTCATAAAATTACTCTAAATTTCACTCTTGGTGGAAATCCATGTGATTTAGCTCCTCCAGTCTCAATTTATGTTTGTAAAGCAGGTTAACAAATTGTGGAGAGGTTAGTCCAGGGTGTATTGTTATCCATTAGGGTTGGAACCTGCCAAGACCAGATCCTGATGTGATTACTGAGACAAAAGTATCACTGAAGTTCTGGAGTTTTGCCCAAATTAGAACTCCAGCGCTCAGTCCTTGGTCTTTTATGTCATCAGAATCATAATGAGGCTATTTGTTAATGTTCTCAGCTAAATAGTATCTAACAAGAAATCGTCACATTTGTTTGACAGAACAAAATATGTTTTCATGTGAAATCTGTTCTTCAAAATTCCAAGCCCTGTTTACACCCAGGAAATTGCTTCATTTGTAGCAATTTCCTTTTCTTTAATTCCATTTCCAATTCCCATTATGAAACTCCCAGGCATGTAGTATGGCCCAATAAATAGGTGGAGTAGGACCAGAAAGGAGGAAATACCTGCCCTTTTGTACATTTTACTCCCATTTAGAGAAGGAAAATAAGAGAGACATATACAGAAATCCCCAATGTAAGCAGTTACAATAATTAGCAGCAAGATTAGCACTTGATTAGCACTTTTTTTGATTTTTTCCATATCCCCCTTTGCAGGCAGACATTAAGTGGAATATTGCAGCTGACGTACTTCAGCCCTTTTGTGAAAATTCCAGCGCAGATTACGCAGCTCCGCCCCTGAGCCCTGCTCCCAGCAGAGGTGGATGTCCCCATGCCCAGCTCTCAGGCTGAGCAAAGCCGTGCTCAGAATCAGTCCCAGAGCCACAGCGAGTGTGAGCCAGCTGCATCCCCCCCGTTCTGTTCTCTCTGCCCACTCCCCAGCAGAAAAGCCCTGAGCTGGGCTGGGGGAGGCAGTTTTGGGGGCTGAACTGTGGCTCTCCAGCCCTTGCTCTGGTGGGACCTTGCTGGTGTTGGCTTCACCTCCTTGCCCGTGTTCCAGGGCACTCCGAGGTGCTGCCCTCCTCCCTGGCCCTGTGCCCCTGCCCTGTGCAGCTTCCCAGACCTGGGGGAGTTGGTGAGATCCAAAGGCAGGCAGGGGTGTCCTGGTGCTGCCCTGGCTGTGCCCGGCGTGGGGTGAGCTCTGTGCCACATCGGTGCCAAGGTGGCCACAAACAGCATTGCTGGGCAGGGAGGAGCAGATGTTTGACACGGGACAGGCACTGGCATGGCAGTGTGAGAGCCAGAACAAACAAAAGAAGAGAGAGGTTGGTATATGTTTTTCTTCCTTGATAACTGAACTGACTTTACAGAGAGGGGAATCAGAATGCCAAGAATTGCCTCCCTAAACCCAGCAGGGTAATGCAGTGGCACAACAGCTCACCTCTCCCATGCTCTAGTGCCCTCTTTCCCATCTCCAGGCACTCCTGGACAGCTTCCCTTGTCCTCAGGAAAGGCTCCTGTTGCTGTTGCCAAATGCCATCTGCTGCAAAGTCACGGGGAGCTCCACGGCCCCATTGGTAACAGGGTGTGTGGCTCTTCAGCTTCCTACAAATAAGGGAGATACGATTGCAAATCCGAATGTGCTGAGGGAATGGGAACCTCTTCTCACAGCCATATCTTCCTCAATGTGTTTCCTTCTCAGCCTTCTCCATCTGCCCAGCAGCTTCCCCGCAGCCCTGGCTGCAATCAGGAGGGAGTTTTCCCTTGGAGATCTCCTAGCAACTGCTGCTAGCTGAGGTCTGAGGTGGATCCTGCTCTCCAGCACTGATGCAAACAGCTCAGGTCTGCTCAGCATCATGAACTTGACACAGTGCTTGCAGTGGAATTGGGAAGAAGAAATTAAAACCCAGTTACTCCGAGTGAGAGCCTTAGGGAGAGCAGTCAGTTAGGAAATGACTCTTCAACCCACTGTGTTTCCCATGAAGATTTCCTAAATAGAGGTGACTGAATCCAGCTCCTGCATATAGAAAATACAAGTGTTCTTCCACGCTTCTGGAAATTCACATAACCAGTGTCAAATCCTGGGACACTTGTCGGAGGTGGACTGGAGAGTTGGGACCTCAGTCCCTGGTTTCCGTACTGATTTGTTTGCAAGGTTTGTGCACCAGACTGTGGTGGCATTCCAGCTTCACCAACTGTGCTCCAAGCCCTGCTTCTTTATGTGGGAAAATCAGCAAAACCATGTATTTTACATTACTTTATGTTCTTATTTTCCTTTGTGAAGCAAAAGTTTCAAAAAAAAAAAAAAAAGAGAAAAGGCAAAACCCCCACAAAAAGGCAAAACCTGAAGCATTTTTACTTTGAAAATACCAAAGAATCCTGGTTGGGGTACAAAATATGGTAGAATTTTAGTACTGTTAAACTCTGAGAGATGATCTGTCTGATCAGGGTCACACACCTGAGATTACCGTGCTTTAGAGACACCAGGAATTTGGATACTTTAATACAAGGAACCAATGCAGCCAGGGGTGTATCCAGCTTTCTTTGAGGCCTAATTTGGTAGAGCACAGAGTGGGCAGGGAGGCAATTAAAACTGCTGAGGCTGCTTGTTTTACTGATCCTGCTTGCTCTTGTCTTCTCTCTGGCCCAGCAGCCTCATCCTCTCTCGAGCTCTGGCCTTTCCTTGGAATCAGCAGAGTTTGCAATGCCATAAATTACTTCATCAGGTGTTGCTCTGCATCAGTTGCTCCTGAAGACGTTTATCAATCTCTATATGCATCCTTGCTCCATCTTTAAAGTCGTACAGGTAGTTACAAAATATTTTATGAGGTAGGGATCTGTACTTTTTTTAATCTGCCTCTTGTATGTGTTATACAGACATGAAAGATTTGTTGTTTTAAAAGGGCTTTCAGTGGAAAGCAGGACCAGATTAAAAGAAAAACAAACAATCACAAAACTGCTCAATTGAGATTAATCAGGCAACTTTCTTAATTGGTCTCAATATAGACTTGAGGAAAACCCAGTGAAACCAGTGCAAGTCCTTTACTGTCTCAGATAAGCCTTGAATTAGGCTGCAGCCTTCTCTCCTGTGCCCTGTAGAAATCAGTCCCAGCACTTCCCCTGTTGCAGTTCTGCACCAGCCAGACAAGTTGTTCCACCTGGTTAAACCTGTGCCGTGTGTTTCATGAGTAATGTACAAGATCCTTATTGCTGTTCTAAAAATACAATGTACTCAACAATCTTAATCCAACAGTGCAAGACAACACAGGTCTCCTTCATTAGTGGATTGTGGTAGGTATTGCTGAATCTAGTTCAAACAATTACTATTCAATTTTGTATCTGCAGGCAGTGTAATAAACTGGAATACAGTTTTCACTCTGATCAGTCACGTGAAAGGTATCTCCTTACTGCTGCATACCCTTAAGCATCCTTATTCATCCATAAGTGCATTCTGACAAGTGCTGCATCCTCCCCACCATCACCTTGTGGACAGACCCCAGCCAGGGCTGGTCATTTTGGGAGTTTGGCAGCCCCTTCTCAAAGTGCCACTGAAGGTGCACCCAAAGCCAGATGCTGAGCCCACATTCTGAGGCTGATGAACTGGATCAGAGCATTCAGCCTGGAGTGTGCTGATGGGAGCAGTTTTGTTGGTTCTTAATCTTCAAAATTTGGGGGTTTGTTGTTGTTTTGGTGTTTTTAAGTGTTTTTAAGAATAGTTCCATGAGGAACAGGAGGAAGTGGTGAAAGGAAAGAATTACTAAACCCTTCACAAAACAGGCTTATATTCTTGGTCCCAATTAATGTTCTGACATGTTTTATTCTTCTAAATCTTTTGCCTTGATTGTGCAGAAAATGCAGCATAAGCTTGTGACAGATGAAGATTTGGGCCTTTTTTGAAGCCACAACACTGCTGCATGTTGCAGTTGATCATAGTTTATTTTTAAAAGAACTGCTGGACAAAGTGAGGTCAAGGAAGTTGTGTTAATGTGAGTTAAAAGATGAGGGGGAAGAAGTCTGCTAAATGAAGAATTTCAAGGTTTGCATACTTCTCAAAAAATTAACTTCTTGATGAAATTTCCTTGCATTCCCAGATGAGCTCTGCTCAATTTCATTATGTGGGGATCAATCCAGTACAAAGCAGGGCATGGAAGGGCAGGGGAGAGTGAGAGGTGATGGGCAGGCTGAAAGAGCAAAGGAAGCTCAGAGCTGGCCTGGGAATGAGGATGTGTCACTTCATGCAAAGGAGGCACCGACTGCTGTGGGTCAGCTCTGACTTCTGCCCTGACAAAAGGAGGCTGCAGCTTACAGCAGTGGGAAGGGTCTGTTTGTGGATCTCAGGGAGCAGAGGATTATCTTCATTCATTCTGTGTGAACGTAAAATTAAATAAGGCTAATGAATCATGTAAAAGAAACTATTTTAAAAGTTCAGGAAGACAAAAGTGGATAAATTTCTATTGAATATTGTGTCAAGTGGTGCAGTGTCACTCAGGAAAGCATGTGCATGTCCCAGGTTTGCACACGCGCTCAGGTGAGCGCCCTTCCCAGCCCTAATGCTGGTTCAGGGGGCAGGGAATAAACAAAGCGTGCAGGCAGGCTCCAGAATAGATGTTGCCAATTAGCTTTTTTTCTTTTTTTTTATGTCTGAGCTGTGAAAATTGGCTGCAGCACTCCCTGTGATTATACCTTTGCCTGCTACAAATTTTGCTGATGTTTGGTTGAGGGAGAAATGGCAATTACGCAAGCTGCAGGTGCCGTGATAGCACTCCAAGGTGTGTTGATGAAGTAAACAGCCCTGCAGGATCAATTTCCCCGTGTTTCAAAGCAGAGCATGTGTTCTGTAAATCTGCTGATGCTGAAAGATGTGTCTCTTCACATGTCCACATCTCAGTGCCAAGCAGCCACGGAGAGCTCCAGTAAAGGACTGACCTTGGTACATTTCTTGGGCTCTAATGTGTCATGCAAAGGTAAACAAACATCATGTCTAGGTATAAAAAGGGCTCAGAGTTCCTCATCAGTGCGAGGATTTAGGCAGTCTCCTGTGCTCTGTGTCTGTATGAATTTCCACTCCTTGATTGTACTATTTTGTATCTTCTCTCTGGTGTCTAAAACGCTCCAGTCTTCTGTGCAGTGCTGGTTAATGAGTGCAAACTGAATTTAAAACAGCTGAATCTAGCTTCAAGACAACTAGATATATTTTATAGGGGGGGGAAACTAATTGGAGAGTGAATGAGAAAATCCCTTCTAACATTTTGACTCTGAACATTGAAGGGTAATTCCGTAACTTAGTTGTATCTCAGCCTTGGTTTTACCTCTGTTAAAGTTAGGTCTCTAAAGAGTCACCAGCACACATTTTCTCCCAAAATTCCACTGGGAGTTGCAGGAAAATTGTACCACAAGGACACTATAAACTGCACAATGGCAGATTTCCTTGGGCAGGGGAAGATGCAGAGAGAAATCTGCAGCTGGAGGGATGGGACATGCACAAACCCCAAACACCCAGAAACCCCAAACACACACACCCAGAGACCCACCCCAAAGAAACCCCAAGCAAACTCTCCTCTTCAAATGGAGAGGGAGCTCTTCAGGAGGCTTTTTGTAGGAAACATCGAGTAAAAAGTGTTGTGCAAGCCCAGGGCCTGGCACACAACTGGCTTTTACCTAAATTGAATAGGAGAGCTGGGGAAGGTGGGGCCAGGCAAGCCTGGGGCCAGGCAGGCGTGACAAGGAGCCTTTCTACAAAGGGAGTGGAGGACTTTCGACTGGAATGGCTTTGGGAGGAGAGTGTAGGTGCCTTTGGAAAGAAATGGTGGCTGTATTTACTCACCATCCCAAGCTGGCACTTGTTCGTGTGGAGGGCAGAAGGTTTTCCCCTTTCTGCTGGCATTGTTAACACGAAAAACACTGAGCTTGTGGGTGAGCTGCACTTGTGGGCGTGGAAGAACATAAGCCAGGGGAAAATGGTGGGTTACTCCTTGATTAACTGTGCAAAGCTGAGGAAAATGAGTGGCTGTTTGTTCACTGGGCTTCCCCTCTAGGAGTGGGGAATGTCTCTGGAGGTGACCTGGCTGCCTTTGGGTGAGAATTCATTTGATTTGCAGTGCTGGATGCAGCACATCTGTCTGAAAGCCTCACTGCAGTGAATCTTTGCAAATACAGCTCTGTGGGAAAGGAAGACTCTGGCTTGGCAAACCCACCACAGCTATCATGAGATACTTCTGATTCACGTGGGTTTGCCATCTCTGCCCCACCATCTGCTACCCAAGAACAGAAAACTGGCAGTGTTGCTGCTGCTGCCTCTGAGCTTCCAGTCAGGATTCAGGCTTTAGTGGAATATTTACTTCACAAGCCAGAAATATCTTGCTCTCAAGCCATTGATGATTATTCCCAAGATGAAACTCATAGTTTGCTGGTTTCCCTTTCCCTCTTTTGTCTCCTTGCCTCGCAGGAGGTGGGCAGCTAAGCTGGGACCAAACAGTGCTCCAGGGGCTGTGCTGCTGGTGGCTCGTGTGTGGCCAGCTCCAGGCAGGGCAGGGTGGGAGCTCTGTGCTCCTGCCTGTCAGAACAACCTGCCTGAAAATGGGCTCTGCAACTAAAATGCCCAGGTTTGAACAGCAGCTCTCCTGTGGCTGTGGGGGGATGTGAGGGGAGAATGGGATCTGGAGTCATCATGGCTCAAGGAAGCCAGGATGAGATGATGATGATGATGATGTCACCTGTATTGCAAATTTGGTGCTGAAAATATTTTATTTTTTTTAATAAACCAATAAGCTCCCATCAAGGGAATTGATTCTGGGTTTTTGTCTCTTCCTTCCTCCCCCTCCCCCCAGTGTGCACTCCTAATGCTTATGAAGAGTTAGAGTCACTTTGTGTTTTGTTTTGCTTTTCCTTACATGGGGGTGTTCCATCTACTCTCTTCTCAAGCCTGATCAAGCCTTCTATTTGATCCCAAATAGTCCAGGTTTTCAGTTTATAGAATTATGAATAAAGGCTTCATGTGCCATTTAAGATACACGTTCCTTCTCATTCAGAAGTGTTTGGCATTTACCCTTCTTATTTAAACATGTTTAAGCGATTCCATTACTAAATACTGCTGGAGGGAACCAAAGAGGAGAAGAAATTTGGCACAAATCCCAGTGCAATTTGGAGGCGAAGGTCTGAGGATGCTCACTATCCTATAGAATGACAGTAATTAAAATTAATGAAAAATCACTGCATAACACCCACCACTTGACATATTTCCTCAGGTGGTTTTTGCAAAAATCTCCAAGAGAGACCTGTGGCTTGGGGCTTTGAAGTTCCCCTGCCCCTCCTCAGCCTCACCTCAGCTTTCATAAATACAGATGGATACTTGAATAAATATTCTGAAAGAAGTTCATTACTTAAGACTTGTTTGTCCTAAGTAGCCTAATTTCTGTCTTAAGATGCCTCTGTAAAACTTTTGGTTTTTACATTTACTTTTTGCATTTGTGCCCAGGTAAAAGAATTAGAATTTGAGGAAGTGCTCAGCCCAGTGGCAGGGACACAACTCCTCTGCAACAGAGAGTCAGCAAGAGGAACAGCAAGGCAAAACCCAACAAAACAAAGCAAAAACCCCCAAACAAGTAAAAAATCCCCAAACCCCACCCCAAAAAACCAAACCTTACAAAATATCCTGTGTGTAGATAAATCGGTTTGGTTGGTGAGGAAAAACAGACTCTTCATACTTCAAATATAAGAATGTGTAGACAGGATGATTTGAGAAGATCTGCCTTAAGCTGGCATTGTCTGTGGGTGAATCCTTTGATGATTATTTGTTCACACAATTTCAAATGCTGGCTGAGCTGCTCAGAGCCATCCAGCAGAAGTGAGAGTCCATCCCATAATGGAGCAGCTGGGTTTGCTCTTTGGTGTGGGAGGAGCACAGAGGTTTCCCAGGCTCACTTCCCGAGGGCTCCTTATTTCGATTTCCCCGATCTGCAGCAAAGGAGGGTTTGGTGATACCCTTGTGACTTCTCGGCCTCTTTTGGTGGCTAAACACTGAGGGATTGGTTGTGTCTGTGCTGACCTGGCCTTCTGCAATCAGCATTATCTAAAGGGAATTTCAGATGCTGCTGTGCTTCACATTCCCTTTTTCTGACTGTGACCAACAGCATGAGTCTGGTAAGACAAGGGACAAGAGGCACACAGAAACAGCTATTTCTTCTTGCACTTAAAATCTTTGGGTTAATTCCCAGTTTTTTGTTAGGTGGTAGGATCTCATAACAGGATGCCAAAAGGCAAACTCACTCTTTGATGAACTTTGAGGGAGAAGCCCATCTTTTATGGGTATTTTTTCCCAGTGAAACAGCCCTGAAAGAACCCTATTAAATTGTCTCTTGCTGTTGCCACTATGCAGTGCCACCTACCCAGGTCTATGGATTCTCTTTCAGGTGAAGGAGACTTCCTGACTTCTTTTTTCTTTTCCTTTTATTTTTTTTCCCTAAAAACAATTAAGACTTAAGGGAAACACTTAAGAGAAAATTCTGATCTATTTGTCAAAATCTAATTTTTTTTCTTGCTGAGAAAAAAGATCAACATCAGCATATCAGACAGAAGAGTTTCCAGTGTCACTTGGAAGTGTCATTAAAAGACTCTTTTGAATCAGCAAAGCACCTAACACATAAAATCCTCATGCTTTACAGCCTCAGTGTTTGGTGAGCAGTCAAGACATTTTATTACCCTAAGGAAAGAGACAGAGTTGTTTTTGTCTTGGTACTTCTTATTCTGAGTTATTCTTTGTTTTTTGTCATGTTGCAAATCAGCAGTGAAGAAAACTCACTCAGCAAGCAGTAAAAGCAGCAACAAATGTTTACCCCTTGGGATATGTACTCTGGAGAGAAATCCCCACCCAAACTGAGCAGACACTTCAAGGTCTACGCGTGCAAGTTCAGCTTGACTTGGAGTACAGGCACTCAGCCAATCAAGGAATCACACAGTCCAGGTCTGTATTTGAGGTTAAAACATTTTCTATCCAGCAGGTTAATAAGTTATCCATGAAGCACGAGAAGCATCAGAGCTGCAGTTTGAAATATCTGATATTAAATCTCCAAAATAAACATTGAGAACTAGAGAAAATAAATTGCTCTGTGAAAGAATTGAGTAAAATGATTTCCCTCTTCCTCACCCCTTGAATATATTGCTTAATCTGTTCTAAGACTAATTATCATCCTTAGGAAGGATGTGCATGGGGGTGCCTTTGGGTTCCACAGTCTGTTTCCTTCACAGCAGCAGAGTGGCCTTTTTGACTTTATTATTATCAGTGTTTATTAATACTCTGGATTTGGGGCAAGATTCTTACACCCCACTGATGGGGATGAATCCTGGTTCGAGAGCAGCCAGTAGGATCCTTGACACTGATTTAATGAAGCTTTTAGCTTGGCAAAGTGTCTTTTCTGTCAGATGCAATGAAAAAATGGAGTATGCCCCATTCAGCACTTCTCCCCCAAAATGACCGAGGTCCAGGTTGGCTCCTCTGTACTTTTTCTGTGATGGTTTCACACGGAATTAGAAAAGTTTGGATTGGAAATTCTTCCAGGAGTTGCACATCTTTTCAAACATGGGGTTTGTGTTATAATTTATGAGGCTGTGCTATAATATCTTGGGCCATGTTGTCCTCAGTCAGGAGTTTCTGGAGAATGGTTATTTATGTGGATGTTGGCTAATGAAATCCTGTTTGTTAGAAATTGTCACACCTACAGCAGCAGTGTGATCACACCCTCAGACTGTAAAATCTTCAGGGCAGCAGCTCCTAGTGCAAAAACCATAAGACACATGAATCTGCCTTGCTCAGAGCATATGTATGACTGGCAAGTGCTTCCAGGAAAAATGGTGCATTCCTTTCTTTCCCAGAACTGTTCAGTTTTGCAATTTTTCTTCAGTGAGTTCTGGAATTGAATTTTCAGCCTCTATTCTTGTTCGTTAGATTTTGTTTCTTCCTGTCTTGTCTTCTAGGTTTTATGACTACTTATTTATAGGTTTGTTTCTTCCAGGCGGTTAAATTGATCTTTAATTTTATTTCATGACCACAGAGGAAAACAGCACAAGCTGCAGCAAGTTGGGAGGCAGGCAGGTATTGTACTCACTTTCCTGAGGCTAAACAGACCTGGGCTTCGGTGTCTTGGCTGCTGAAGTGTGCTCTTCTAAGGAAGAGGATGTTGAAGGAAATCTGGGGAATCTGTTCTTTTATTAGATTAAGTGGAATAAAGATATGTGGTCACTCAGCTGTGCGTGGCCAGAGTGGAGTTCAGATGTGGGCTCGGTCCCTGGGCAAACTGAGTGGGCCTGGGAGTGTGGGTGTGGGAGAGCAGAAAAACTCACATCTCTTGGGAGCAGAACAAATTGTCACTGTGAGCCCAGGCTCGCACCTCTGGAGCTGGTCTGGGGCTGGAAATCAAAGGAGTTGTAAAGATGGTTCATACCAGGAGCCAAGGTGTCATTATGACCTGAAATGTGCCCTGTGCTGCCAAGAGCAGCAAATCAGAGCATTGGGGTTTGTGTTCACAGCATTGGGGTTTGAGTTCACAGCATTGGGGTTGTGTTCACAGCATTGGAGTTTGTGCTCACAGCACTGGGGTTTGAGTTCACAGCATTGGGGTTTGTGCTCACAGCATTGGGGTTTGAGTTCACAGCATTGGGGTTTTTGTTCACAGCATTGGGGTTTGAGTTCACAGCATTGGGGTTGAGTTCACAGCATTGGGGTTTGAGTTCACAGCATTGGGGTTGTGTTCACAGCACTGGGGTTGTATTCACAGCACTGGGTTGGAGTTCTGCAGCTCCAGCTGCCGAGGGGAAGCAGAGCTGACAAGCACCTGAGCAGGGCTGGGTGCTGACGAAACAGGAGCTGTCTCCACTTGCCAGGCAGCTGTTTCGTAGGTGCAGAGATGCAACATGACTTTGCTACTGATCCCAGTACTTTGGGGAATAGGATTTGCCACTTTGTTCCTGTGCCTTGAGCAATTGTCATGTTTTCAAAAGAAAATTGCTTTGCTACAGTTCTAATTTCCACTTTTTGAATACTGTTTTTCATCTTCACTTTCTCTTTGCTTTTATGGGATGGAGGAAATCGTTACCTTGACAAGAGGCAGCAGTTCCCCCACGGACAACGGGGTCAAGGCATCTGCAGGTGACAAGTCCCTCTGTCACATTGCTTGACACGCTGGCAAGTACCAGGCTGGAGGGTTGAGAGACACAGGCATTGTAGGGCTCTGGAAAAATCCTGGTGCTTGGCTCCATCCCTGGGCTGTGAGGGAAGGCACGAGTGCTTCACACACAGGGGGTGAACCCCTCGTTCTGCAGTGCAGAGCCCAGGCTTGGCCCCAGGCTGCTGTGCCAGTGCTGCCCTCCAGCTTTGTTAATATTAGAATGTATAAAACCACGTGTTGAGCACTGCTGCTGGAACCAAAGATTTCTGTGTTTGGTAAATCCTCCTCAGCCATGCTGACTTTCAGGAGCTGATCTCTTGGCCAGGTGTCAGCAGATTGTGAACACAGCTCCCACTGCACGACAGGAAAACTTAAATCTGTGTATTTCCTGTGCTGGGACGGCCTGCAGAGGTGATCCTGTGTGTGGCTGGGGCGAGGATCATAGGAGCTCCTGCCACTTGCATGTCCTGCTGCCCTTCTGTGGATGCCTTTGGGAGGGATTTGTCATCCCAGAGGGACAACTTGAATTGTGCTGGATGAGCCCCGTGTGGAGCTGTGCACCAAACCTTGCAGCACTAGTGCTAGCAAACACCTGAAGGAAATGCTGCAGGACTGACCTAAAACAACTGAAAAAAGGGGAAATACTTCTCTGGAGAGCAGGCAGCAAGGTTGTGGAACGGGCTGGGACTCTCTGGAGCTGGCTGCCCAAAGCAGGGGTGGAGACAAAGAGCAGCAGCTGTTTGCAGAGCCAGGGATGGCTCCTTGGCAGCCTCAATCCACTGTGGATCCCAGGGATGTACAGGTCTGTAGGAAGTGCCTGGGCTTGGGTTTTTGTCTAAGTAACTCTTCCCTTTGCCACAGCTGGAGACACAACGCCAAACTAAAGGGAGCACTGGCCAGACCCACTGGGCACTTCCCAAGTCCTTTCAGGGGCTCTGAGGGACTGAGGGTCTGTGGCTTCCCCCACCAGAGAGTGGAACTCTGGGGCTCACAGGCCCTGCCGTGTTCCTTCTGTGTTTTGGGATCACTCAGGCACACGGCTGAGCAGGACTTGCCTACACACCTAAAGAGCAGGTGTGAACTGGTGCCAAACTGGGAATTCACATGGGATTGTAGAAGCTCCAGCAGCAGCTTCGCAGGTGGAGGGCCAGGAGTGCTGCTGCTGACCCAGCAGAACCACGTGAATCTGGCCCACAGTAAATTGGTTTGCTCCGATACCCTTCATGTAACTCCTCAGCTTTGGCAGAAAACAAATTCACAGTTTTTCCAGCAAAACAAGTTGTTGCTGCTTTAACCAGCTCAGGAGCCCTTGTTTATTTCAGTTCTGAAAGCAGGTTTTGAAAAAGATCTCGATGGGATTAAAATTTATGCAAGAGGTGGTTAATAAGCACGCCTTCCCTTGTCATAGCAGCAGGAAAGTCATCAAGGGCTGCTTCTACACATAAACCATCTGACTTCAATAAAATAATTGGATGCACAAACTTGGGATTTAATATCAGTCTTTTTCAGTGGGGTTTTTTTTAGGTTGTGCAGAATAATGAGGTTTAAAATACCCTGATAATTTCTTTATTAATGTTGCCCGAGTTAGAGAACTAGCGCTTACACAGTATTGACTTTTTCTTTGTTTGTTTCTTTCTTATCAAGTTTCAAACATTTTTGAGGGTTTGGCAGGCGTCCCTAATCCCTGAAGCTCTGGATGATTTATCACCTCCCTGCACAGAGCTGGGAGCCGTGTGCCAGCTGCATTGTGAGCTCTCCTGTG
Organism: Monarcha castaneiventris obscurior; assembly: GCA_026261815.1. NCBI lineage: Eukaryota > Metazoa > Chordata > Aves > Passeriformes > Monarchidae > Monarcha > Monarcha castaneiventris. Next base: position 19,974,941 of record JAMPIT010000484.1, read on the forward strand.
GCATTCCCATCCCTCACTCCAACGCTGCCTGTGCACGGGCACAGCCTCACCGGTGCCTCCCCAGCCAGGACGCTGCTCCCTGGGAAGTTTATTGCTCTAAAAACTGTATTTTAAATGAACACGTTCAGGAAATGTGTTTGTAAACAGAGAGTTATCACTATTTTGCTGCCTCCAGAGGAGATAACTATGGAGTGTTTCCTCCAGGTTCTGTCTGGACCTCCTGCTCCCCTACTTGACCACTTGCACCTCTTCAGTCTTTTCTGTATCATCACTCCATTTTAAAACTAAGGCAAATTAGGCCTTTTTTTTTTTTTTTTTTTTTTGTCATTAAGCCATAAATTATGGTTTCCTGGATTTGACTTATGTTTTTTAATTAATATTTCCCCCATCCCTTTCCCCTTTCCAGAAAGTCTTTATCTGGCAGTTCTCCAGTAGAGAGGTTCTGCCCCAAGTCGAAATCCTGCCTCAGGATTTCCTGGTCTTGCCTCAGCTTATTGCATGTCCATGGAGTCATTCTGCAAACAAATTAATTTCTCCTTGTCTAGAAATTATAGAGCTCTTCCATTCTGTCCTTCTCCAAAGGATGTTAGAACAAATCTGTCTGAGGGGCTTTCAGGGCCCTGTGCACAGAAATGCATCTATGGATAACATCCAGGTGCACCTGGGTATAAAATAGGAGCAAGAGAGAAAAACTGAGAGACAGGAAAAGCAAACTGTTGCAGTGAAAATAGTTGTTTGTTCTTGTTGTGTTAGTGGGCTAAACTAAATGGGTGCCATCACCCACACAGACAAAAATCATGTGCCTTGCCCTGCACCTGGTTTTGGAGAATGCTTTAGAAACTGCTCTGAAAAGGGCACCTTCTCTGCCCCCTTCTTTGTGTAGAACTGTTGAAAAGTTAGAGCAAGTTCTTCTCCATGCCTCTTCTGCAGGCTTTAACCAAATTTCTCAGGGTTCTGTTGCCTACCAGCTTTGGAGCTTTGGCTTCTTGCCCTACAAAGCTTCCAGTGCAGATTCAAAGGGATCTGTGATTTTGCTTGGCTTCAAGTCGAGTTCCTCACAGGGAATTTGGGTGGCTGAGAGCAAAGTGGCATCGCAGGGTTCTGAGCACCCCTGCCCTCCTTTGGCAGCGATGACAATCTGTCACCAGCTAAAACTCTCAGGCACCCAGGAAAAAAGCAGCAGATGGAGTCAGTCGCCAAGCAAACTGCTCACTGGTTTGTGTGAGGTTTTAGAATCACAGAACTGTTAAGGTTGGAAAAGACCTTTAGGATCATCAAGTCCAACTGTGCTCCCAGCTCTGCCATGGTCACCACCAAACCGTTTGGTAAGTGTCTAACAAAGGAACACGTTGTGGGCTTGCTGGGAAAGGGAGCACACAAACAATGTCCCAGGTGCTGCTTGTGGGAGGCCCTGGACATCAGCCCTGGGACAGGGGCTGGCTCTTTTTTTGTCCTACACTGTGCTGGCTGAGTTTTGTGCTTCATGCATTTTTAACAAGAAAAAATGCAGTAGGTGGGCAGGATGTGCTGCTAATGCTGCACTCTGTCTATTTTTAGGAGGTCGTTTGTCTGCTCATTTGCAGTTGTTGCAGTCGAATATTCTCAGTCAATGCTCAAATTAACAGCGTGTGTTGGTTCTGATGTCACCTGGGCAGGTGCTGCTCTGAAACGGCTCCACTGAAGTTCAGGAGTACATCTGATCAAAGAGGACATCAAAAGCAGCTCAATCCATAAAGCAATGTAGAACACACTGGTTTGCAATAAAACAGGAGAGCTTTATTGAATTGCATTAAATTGCTGTCAGTGTGTTGGTAGCACAACCAAAGCTCACCTCTGGATTTTTGAAAGTGAGGATGGGAGGGGAATGGCTGGAAATGGATTGCAGCTCCAAAGCAGAGCTGGCTTCGGTGTTTTTGATGGAGGTTTTGCTAGAGCAGGGTCCAAATAGAGGGTGAGATTCCTGCCTTGCTCAGGCTCAGAACCTGGCTGAGTTGTGGCTAGCAATGTTCTGCCCGGCTGACTCACTCTGCAGCTGGCACATTAAGGCAGATTTACATGTTTGGAGTGCAAGGAGATTAAAATGCTGATATAAAGGGCTAAGATAGGATTGCTTTGGCATTATCAAGGTGTGCAAAATGATTATCCCTGAAGCAACGTGTGATGAGTGTGAGCACAGCAACCTTTACCTGGTGGGTTTTCTTGTTCTGTCCCTACACTCCACTCTTGCACAATCACCTACTTAAAATGTTCATCTTTCTCACCTTTTCACTATTTGCATGAGAGCTGAGTGAATCTCTGAGGCGAAGCAGAAGTGCAGATCTGGAACACGATGGGATCAGGACACCACGATGCTTCAGGCAATGTTTTTAGCTGTGAAAGGCACTCGGTTAAAGAAGAGTTTTTCTGTTTCATCTAAAAGATCAATATTCATTTGACAGCAAGCAGAAGGGGGAGCCAGAAAGTCACAGTGTCAGTGCTCACACTGCATTTGCCATGTGGTGGAACTGGTTCTGTGTCACTGTGCCTGGGTCCAAAGGCTGATCTGACCCCATTGCCATCATTTTGTTTGCTTTTTTTACTTTCTCCATCATCTCCCTGTAATACCAATTGACTTCAGTTCTAATAAAAACTTTTTTTTCTATGCATATTTTTTGGAGATGGAGCCTTTTTAGGAAAAGTCACATTCCCTAAGTTCTGGATAGGGTTGGAATTAGCAGCTCTAAGTAAATAATATAAGGAAACAAAATGTAAAACCAAGGGATAGAAACAAAATTGCTTAATTGTGTCACCTACAGCTATGACACATTCAGGATCCAGCCCTTTTCCAAAACTCTGATGCTTATGGCAAAACATCCATTAACATTTCAAAGCTGGTTTTGAATTCTTTAAGAACTTTTGTTCTTCTGAGGGTTGCTGCCTGCACACACAAAACTCCCAGTGATTGACAGCACTACTTGATTTCATAAATGCTTTTCAGGCAAGAAGATGCAGCAAAATAAATGATCCTTAGCGTAGGCCTGACTCCCACTTCCCATCCCTGGAGGTCCTTGCTGGGGAGCCTGGTGACTTGTTAAACAGCCCTAAGCCTCAGCTGCAAATGCCTCTGGCTGTCATCACCTTGGGCTGGCAGACACTGCACCTGAGACATCATTTTCAGCCCATGGAGCTGACACAGCCCTTGCAGCTCTCTCCCAGTCTCCTCGGTGGCTGCCACAGCTTGGTTGTGCTGGGAGAAGGCCCCGTGCCAGCTCCTTTGTTCCAAACGAAGGATTTCAGTCACTTAACATTTCAAAAACACGCCTAGAAATCAACGGAGGGGATTAGAAAATCAAATCTATTCAAGTTCAGTGCAGAGCCTTAAGGGTTGAAAAAGGTGTCAAAGTATTCTCAGAGTGAAACCTGGGGGTGAAGGCTCAGAACAAACCTTGGTTAAAGCACAAAGTACGAGCTGGAGCCCAGACCAGGGTGGACCTCTTTTGTCCTGAGGCAGCTGAAGAATGCAGACCAACACCACCCAAACCTGAGCAGAAAAGCTTGGCTTTCCAGCATGAGAGCCATGATCCATTTAATGAATTATAAATCCCAAGTCTAACCCAGCTTGCACCCCCGTGCAGGAAATCAAACCAAAAACCTCTCTCTAGAACATCTAAATGTCAGGTAGCTCTAGGTTTGGACTTTCTCTGTCCTCTGTTTATTCTTCCTACATAAACTGCTGGTCCCAGAAGAGGGATGGAATTGAGGAATGCAGAAAGAAATCTCTCCAAGCAGAAATTAGGACACCCTCCTGAGGAAAAGGGGGACTTGACTCACAAATGAGCCCATTAATTTCAAGAACCAACAAGCCTGCCCTGTAAACAGAGACCATTGCAAAGGGACTGCATGGATCTGCAAACCTCTAAGTAGGGATAGAGTTGGACAAGTGAGGAGCTTCTCTTAACAAGCTGGAACAAGATAGTACCAGCATCCTCGTAGGAAAAGTGAAAGTTGGTTTCCAAATCTGAGCTCAGGTTTCTAAAATTGGACTGGAGAGGTGGGAACTGGAAGAGGAGAGCAAGGAAGGTTTTATTTACTCGTACAATCTCTCAGCTTGGATATGAGTTAATGAAAATCTGTATTTATTACATTGCAATGAAATGTCAAGGCCAGGTTGGACAGGGCTCAGAGTAACCTGGGCTAGTGGAAGGTTCCCTGCCCATGGCAGGGGTAGGAATGAGATGAGCTTTAAGGCCCCTTCCAACCCAAACCGTTCTGTGGTTCTAAAACCAAACAAAAATATATTTTTTTCTATCTCCTAAAAACACTCCAAACAGGAGTTGGAAACAACCTGCAGATTTAAAATGAAGAAAGATGGATGCCCAGTTGGGACTTATTTGGAAAAGTTTTCAGTAGCAGCTCTGCAGAACTTTTCCACTCTTCAAGTTTGAACCTTTGTCTCCCATGTTCTGGTGAAAGGTGTCCTTGGAGATGGGGATAGGACATAGGGATGTCCTTGGGGATGGGGACAGGACACAGGGATGTCCTTGGGGATGGGGATAGGACACAGGGATGTCCTTGGAGAGGAAAGGATTCTGCTGAGAAGCCCTCTGGGTTTTGGGAGTTAGCAAAGTGGTGGTGGAGGTGTGCTGGGTACTCTCTCACTGGTGTGTCCGAGGTGCACTTCTAGAAGACTATTTCTATTTTAGATCAAAGAAAAATGCAAAAGCACTCCAGAAATCCTTTCTCAGGCTTTTTCTGTGGTTTGATGTGTTTCTTTCTTCCTCCCCTTCAGTTATTGTGTGGTCAACCTTGACGGGCTTTTAATGCTCTGCCAAGTTCTCTGGGAGCTGCAGGGACCATCCCTCTAATGGATATATGATGTAATTATATTTCAGCATCCTCTAAATGGGTCTCTTCTGCTACCAGGGTGCTTACGTGTACATGCAGTTGGAAGTTTTGTTTTGTGCATCTGTTTTTAATGAGGATGTGGCCCCAAACTATCACAGAGGGCCAGGAGAGGCAGCTGTCGAGAGCTTCTGGTACCCAGAGCTGACTGTGATGACTACAAATGTTTTCCATTTGTCTGATTAAGTAACTTCTCCAACATAGTAAAAATCAAAACTGCTTGATTTCACTATTCAGCTACAGTACCAAGTGACCAAAAATGTGAAGAAAAACCAGGGCAGAAAAAAAAAAACCCTTCAGGACTTTCAAAGTTCACCTTTTAACCCATGTTTTCAACACCTGCCTTGAGCAGGGCTTTGGTGCAGCAAAGGCTGCCGAGTGATGCCCGTGCTGTGGCACTGTGCTGCTGATCCCACCTTCCCTCCAGCCCAGTGCTGCTTCCAGAAAAGCCAAAAAGCCCCAGAGACCTGGCTGAGTTTGGAACTGGGAATGCACCCCAGGGACTCTGAGCTTACCCAGGGCTGTGTGGAACACTCGACACTCCAAGCTGCAAGCAGGGACTGGAAGCTGTGTTTCCATTGGAAGCGGTGCTGCATTTTCCTCACCTGACCTCACGGAGGTTTTGAGGCAGGGATTGGCTGGGATGGGCAGCTGGGGTGTGGGCTCAGCTGGGTTTGGGTGCTTTTGAGTGCTGTTTTGTGTGGCTGCATGTGCTGGAGTTGCAGTGTTTGGGTGTTCAAAACTCAGGCAGTCTCTGTTCTGGGCCTGCACTGGGCCTACTTGCCTGGTTTCTAATCCAAATTACAGTTCAGAGCTTGCTTTTGTTTAGAGATGGATTTTAGAACACTCACACGGCCAGTGGACCCAGATGCCCAAGTACAAATCCCAGAATGGTTTGGATTGGAAGGGATGTTAAAGATCATCCCATTCCACCCCTACCATGGCAGGGACACCTTCCACTGTCCCAGGGGACTCCAAACCCTGTCCAACCTGGCCTTGGACACTTCCAGGGATCCAGGGGCAGCCACAGCTTGTCCACCCTCCCAGGGAACAATTCCTGCCCAATGTCCCATCCATCCCTGCTCTCTGGCAGTGGGAAGCCATTCCCTGTGTCCTGTCCCTCCATCCCTTGTCCCCAGTCCCTCTCCAGCTCTCCTGGAGCCCCTTTAGGCCCTGCCAGGGGCTCTGAGCTCTCCCTGGAGCCTTCCCTTCTCCAGGTGAGCACCCCCAGCTCTCCCAGCCTGTCAATGTGTTATTATGAGCAAACCAGACGTGCACTTTGGGATGTTATCTTCACTCAGGTGTAACATTACTGTAGGAAAGACAGAACAGCTGAATTTGAGCCTGTTGAGGAGCCCCTCTGGCTGTTACTGACTGTACCTGCTCACCTGTAGCAGCCCTGGTTCTGTGCTACAAAACCCCCTGATCAGTCTCTGCTGTGCTGTGTGTGCTTAAAGAACTCCCCTTAAGGTCACTGGTGAGTTTTCTTGGACAAAGATCACAGAAAACCCACGTCTTAAATGGTAGCTTTGGAAATTATTTAAACAGTAGATAATGGTGCTCTTTTTTTACTCTATGCTTCATTCTGCAGCAGTGTGCTCAGAATAGCTTGGATTGGTTTTGGCCAGTTTGGATTTTTACAGTCAATATTTCAAGAGAGAACTGAAAAGCAAAATAGGTGTGGGATTAAAAAGAGAGAGAGAGAGTTGTTTAGGTTAAAGGAAGAACAGATGTCTGACAGCTTTAAAAATAAAAACAATCAATTTCCAGCAGTAGTGATTATGAAATAGACCACTAGAACATGACTCCAGGGAGAGAGACAGTGGATAGAGGGACCCAGTTTGTAGCTTGCCCAGTCCCTGAGCAGGTTATGAGAAGCTTCTGAGGGCACCCAGCCAGGCTCAGGGATGCTGGGGCACCTTTGTCCCATGGCTTTGAATTAAAAATCAGGTTGCAGACACCACACGTTAAACTCAGCACTGTCACCTGCAAAGAACTCAGTTCCTCCTGCTCTGGGCAAAGCCCAGGGGCAGCTGAGCACCCTCAGCCAGTCACTCACACTTGTGCTGTAGGGTTTTGTTTTCTTTTCAAAGCAGTTTCCTGTATTTGGGTCATATAGAATTACAATTTAAAGCCCTGGTTGAGCTGTTTGGGTTTGCCTCCGTTCAAAGAAATACAGACTTTTGAATGCTAACCAAATACCTATGACTTCTGGATGCTGTTTCTATGTCACTTTCAAAATTTTGTGATAAATTCCTAGAAAAAAAACTCTTATTGATGTGAATTTGCAGTGATTTAAAAAAAAAAAATCCTGAGAAGTGTCCCTTGTGATTAAAGAGGTTGTAAATCAAGTGTGGAGGTAACTTTCTAAGCCTTGCTCTGCTTGCTAAGTCCTTTGATCTTTAGATGCAGATGTTCAGCCTGGTGCCACGGCACGGTCAGGCACCCGAGGCCCTGTGTCCCCTCTGTGCCATCAGTTCAGTGCCCTGTGTCCCCTCTGTGCCATCAGTTCAGTGCCCTGTGCCCTGTGCCATCAGTTCAGTGTTCTGTGTCCTCTCTGTGCCATCAGTTCAGTGCCCTGTGCCCTGTGCCATCATTTCAGTGCTCTGTGTCCTCTCTGTGCCATCAGTTCAGTGCCCTGTTCTCCCTCTGTGCCATCAGTTCAGTGCCCTGTGCCCTGTGCCATCATTTCAGTGCTCTGTTCTCCCTCTGTGCCATCAGTTCAGTGCCCTGTGCCCTGTGCCATCAGTTCAGTGTTCTGTGTCCTCTCTGTGCCATCAGTTCAGTGCCCTGTGCCCTGTGCCATCATTTCAGTGCTCTGTGTCCTCTCTGTGCCGTCAGTTCAGTGCCCTGTACCCCGTGCCCTGAGCACTGGGGCTGCTCCCACCTCCCGGGGCCCCTTCTCAGGGAGCTGTTTGTGGGCTCAGGGTCTGTGGGACTGCTCTGGCTGCTCTCTGAGAGCTGCCTTTGCCTCCTGAGGTGTAACACTCCCTCTGCTCTCAGGAAAGCCCCAAGACCAGCAGTTGGTAAATTTCAGTGGCCTCCATAGCTGGGAAGTGTCTGAGGCACTTCAACCAAATAAATCAAACTGCCCCGAGTGCCTGTTGTGGCTCATAACAAAACGAGAGGAGCAGAGGAGTGCTGAACACACACATCGTGTTTTGTGCTGCCCCAGAGTGAAACAAATGGCACGTTCTGTGTCAGCAGGTAATGACATCTCCCAAAGAGCACAGTTCCTGTGTTAATCATATTTCACTTCTCTAACTGGCTCGCTTCCTTCTCCCAACCAACCAAGCAGGTTGCTGAAATTGTGACAAATGCTCGCACACTTCATGGAATAAAAATCGTATTCAATCTTTTACCCCCCAGTCCACGGTGCCCAGAATGCTGCCAGTGAATTGTGTGGCTGTGTTTGCAGGCTCCCTCCACCCAAACTTTGTAATGGAATTCCATCTGAAGCTGTCTCTAATATAGGTCTTGTTCACGGGCTTTCCTTTGCACAGTATAATGGATTCTTTAAGCTTTGAAAGTGAGTTGTTGTGGCCTAAAGTAACAAATCAGTTTTGGAATGCATGCTGTCTGTTGTAAATGATTTGGGGGTAATAAATTTTCTGGTACAAAGCAATAGGCAGAGTTTTCATAATGTTGAACAGTTTGGACTTGTCTTGAAGGGAACAATGTCGCGAAAGCAATGTGCTGGTTCCAACTATTTGTTATTATAAAAGACAATTTTTTTTTCCTTAAGGTAGAATCCTCATCAGATTTCATGCTTTGCTGTAACTTGTTTTATTCCTTATGTTAGACAAATAAAAATATTTGAGCACAGTTGTGTATCTGTTACATCTTTTAATGTAAACTTTTTTTTCAGGTTGCTTAAGAAAGCTTATACATGTTACCCTTTATACCAAAGGCCCATTAAAGTGGATTTGATTGCTCCTAGAGCTTTTGATACACTGCATTTGAACCCAGCTAATTGAAAACTTAGGCCACAGTGCAGAAGCTGTATGTGTTACCTTAAATTCAGCATGGTGCTTTTCCAGCGCTCATTCGTTCTCTCCTGGAAACGTTCATAGGTGCCAATTTCTAGAGCTCCCCCACAGACAAATCTGATGAAATAACTGCTCCAGCTCTCAAGTTAGAGCTGGGTTTTGGTGAGACTCGAGGGGCAGTAACTATGGAGAGACAAGACCCTTCCCCCTGCCCATGCCAGCATCTGTCCCATTGGTTCTCAGTGCTGGGCAAACCACGTGAATTCTTTATCCAGGTACCCAATTTCAGGGACTGCAGTGCAGGAAAAATGAACCTTCTTGTTTTCCAGCAGCCACAAGATTGAGCAACTTCACTTTTCTAACACTTGCCTGTCCCCAGAGCCTCTTTCTTGCTGCAGTGCCCAGGGTGCCAGTCTGGCATCTAGCATCTGCATCTACCAGGCAACACCAGTTTGGTTTGGGCTGGGTGTTCCTGGGTTAAATTGGAACAGTGGAAGAAATTTGTGCATTCAAAATGGGTTAAGATCTGCCCAAATGAGACCTCTGACTATAGACTGGGGAGTAATCACTGAGTGGATGAGTTTCCACAGCAATCTGAGCTGTGCTGCTTTGGGGTTTGTCATTAATCCGGCTCCAGATCATCATCTAAGGGTTGCATAAGCTCTGGGCTGAGGAGGGAAGAGAGGAGCTGGTTTTGCAGGGATGGGAAAGCTCAGGATTCTCTTCATCAAAAGGATTTAAGAGTCTTCCCCTTTTCTATCCCTGTGTGCACCTGTCTGTGGCTGGAATGAGGACAGCGCAGTGACTGCTCACACAGGGATTTTCCCCTTCTCTGTGGTGGGTTTTGTTTGCTCCATGGCCTGGTATTTATCCCTGAATCTGCAGGGAACCAGGAGCGCTCCTGGAGCCCTCTCTGGGCCTGTATTTCTGTGTCCTTTAGTCCTTTTTCCTCTCTTACAAACCAGGAGCTCTACGGCCACTCAGGAAATTAACTTACTTATTGATCTTCCTGAGGGCCCAGGGATGTAATTCTGTCTTTATTACATCAGATTTTAGAAGATATTTTTGAACAGTGGCAAAAGCATAAAAGTCACAGGGGAAAAAATCTCACCAAAAAAAGAAAAAATAAAAGCAGCAATATTATGTCTCAGCCAGGTCTGTGAGGCTGATGAAATCAGTGTGTGTGTGTGAGGAAGAGAGGGAAGATTTTAGCAACTTGCATACTTAGGAAATTTATATCAGAAAGACTAATATTAGATTTATTTATAAGCTTATTTCCTTATTTTAGCTCACAGAAAGAAGTTCAGGGTTTATTGTGCAGCTTTTTATTTCTACCACATATTTTCAGAGCTACTTATCTTTATCATTCCCCTTTGTAGCCTAAAACTTGGCTTGGCAGCTCCTGAGGTTTTCCACGAAATTGCTTAAGGTGTTCCCATAACAGCCTGCACTAATTTCCATACAGCAAATGTTATCCTTTCCCGAAGAACACCCGTGGAATGTGTGACTTCCACAAGCAGCCTCAGCAAAAATGTGCCCTGAATCCACAGTGATCAAACCTAAAACAGCTCAGACAGATCAGTTCTGTCATGAGAACACGAGTAATGCTGATTTGTTCATTCCAATTTATGCTTTAGATTTTTCCCCCAGCTTTCCAGTATCTTCTAGTGAGAAGTTCTGATGTATAAGACAAATGTTCATCTGTACACAGGCACATGATTTTTCTGGGACAGCTTTGCTAATATGCTCTTAGAAGTAACTATTTGTCATTTAAACTCGGTTTGATGAGTTATAAGTGAGAGAAGCAGTTAATAAAAAAATTATTTGTTTCTGACTTCTGTGACAACTCAGGCAATTGTTTAATCACATAAAAAACCAAAACAGTTAAAACTAAATTTTACTGAGGATTTTGTTTTCAAGACTTATTCCAGGTTTCTTAGGGAACATTCTTCTATGTACAGGAACTGAAGTTAGACCTGGCTCCAAAAAAAGGTGGCACTGAGAAACGTCATCCTGCAGCAATTAAAATTCACTTTGACAAGACAGAAAATGTTGATGAGGCTCACAAGAAATGAGAGAACAAGACACAGCGCTGGTGATGAGTTGAGGTTTTATTTTTTCCTTATTAAAGCACCAGCAAACGTGAGCCCTACATTCCCAATAGGTAAAGGATTCCAACCTTATTATAATGTAGCTTCACTGCGAAGCTGTCAGATGTGCAGGGTGAGAAAAAGCAGAAGACAGTCTGTCACCCGGGCATTTCTGTTTCCACATTTTCCTTATCACCAAGCAAAGAATGCATTTTTTCATTTACACCTACCTGTACCTTTATGCAGCACAACCAGCCTTTCATGCATTTCAGAGGAGTGGAGATGTCATGCTAATGATATGTTTCTTTTTCTGCCTTCTGAAGGGCAATTTAAATTGTCTCCCTGACGCCGGGTTTGCATTAGTGATGCTAAAACGTGTGCCTGTAAGTACTGAAAATGGATACAGTGTAGGAGTGGAGGTATTTCTTTCCTCAAGACTGAGCAGTGATTTTTTTTTTTCCCTTATTGAAATACAAATTGCCATGTCTGTTTAAAGCTGAAGTGTGGGGTGTTCTTATTAGCACCTCCAGCCTGAAGCCTTTTCATATTCAAATGAATGTTAAGTGTTACTAGGATTACACATTAGGCACTTAAAAAGAATGGGCTCAGGAGCTTGTTTCAGCTGTTTATTGTTCTTTCGAGGGTGTATTAACTATGCCCATTTTAAAACCGTATTTCATCATCTTCTGATATTTTGGAAGAGAAATAAGAAAGGGCAGATAAAATTTAGGCCTTGTGTTAGCTTACATCGATTATCCTGCATTTTGATCTTGTCTTCCTCCGAAATTGGCTAAATGTTTAAAGAATGATGGAGCAGGAATGACTACTGCACTGAAGGGTTTCCTTTTTTTTTCTTTTTATTGATACCATCCCCTTGGCTTCAGAAAAGAGACTGTCTGCAGAGAGACATTCGATGCTTGACTGGCAGCTTTATAGATCTCTCTAGGCGTATGTTCAAGTACCAAAAAAGTTTTTCTCTTCTCAGAATACACCAAGTGCAGCTTTAGAAGAAAACACTCTGAAACTGCATTCAGCACGTGGTTTTGGTGGCCATCAGCAGTGCCTGGACCGAGTATTTGAGGAAGCGCTTCCAAGAAAGCTCCCAAATGTGCAAGAGCTCCGTGCATGACTTGGGTGTGTCCTCTCCATCCAGGTCAGACAATGCTGTGGCTGCAGAAGCCCCTAAAAATATCAGACTAATTCGAATTTTTGCATGAAGCAGATCATCATTTACAGGATCTTTGAACACCGGTGTTCCTTCAGAGATTTCAGGATTCAGGGCACTGCCACAGCCCAGCACAGGAGGGGGTGCTGGCAGCCCAGGCTGCAGGAAGGGCACTGGGAGGGTGTCACAGCTCCCACACCCCCGTGTCTGCCCAAAGCTGGAAAAACGGGACACTGGGAAGGAGCTACAAGGTTCACAGGACTGTCAGACAGAACGGAAAGGTTCTCTGGCATGCAAGATCCTAAAACATCTGATTTCACCCAGAGAGGAAAAGAAGAGATTTCGGACAAGGGGAAGCAAGGAAAAAGGAGAGGGGGAAAAACACCTCCTAATAACTGATTTTAAGAGCAAGCCTTGGGTTCAAACCTTGGGCAGAGGTTCAAGTCAGTTCTTTATCTAGGCCAGTTCACCTAATCCTGGTTATCAGCTTTCTCCTCTCTTGTAGGCAAGAGTTGCTGTATAGCCAAAGGGAAGAAACTTCCCAGGTAAGAAATACCAAGGAACTTGCCTCAGCTAGCTGCAGGAGTTGAAAGAATTCTTCCCTCTATTTCAGATTTCAGACACTTTTCACTGAAGCTTTTTTTTTTCTTTTTTCTCTCTTTTTTCTTATTTTTTTTTCCTTTTTTTTTTTTTTTTTTTTTAATATGTCTCTCTCAGCTTTTATGGCACTCTTTAGTCTTTCAGTTTTGGACCCTCCAGGCTTTCAACTTTCCCACTTGCTTCTCTGCAGGCAGGACTCCCCCAGCCCGTGCTCAGCACTCTGGGTACTCTGTGCAAAGACAAGTGCCTTCAAGGTTTTTGTGACCCTGTAGTTTATTCATGGGCTGTGGTAAACTCTGGCTTGTGTAATTCATGGAAACTATTAAATGAAAAGGGTGCTATAGAATATTTTTTCCAGTACAGCACCCTGCCCTGAATAAAACAATGGAAGTAAAATGAAGCATTTATAGAAGAACTGGCCATCTGTCCAAACACTGCTCAGCTACTTGTCCAAAGGCTATTTGATGGAATTTGGTGTTGAAGTGTTTGTCTGTGCACCTGTGGTTGCACACAAGGACACTTTTTCTTCCTTAGGTAAATATTTACACAGGAGATACTTGCACTTAACACTGCTTATTTTCCTTCTGCTTTAGCGAAAATATCGCTGTTAAAATAGAGCAGGAGACGAGCACAGCACAGCTCCTCTGCACAGAGCAGGTCCATCCGCCTCTGGAGGCCCAACATGTTTCACTGATTATCCACTCTGGAGCTCCTGTGACAGCAGCAGTGGAGAGCAGCCTGTGCCTGGGGGCTGCTGGCACAGAGTCACCCCGGGAGGGGCTCGGGGGACCCGGGCAGCCACCAGGATTCTGCCTCTTCCCTTTCCAGGAGGTCAAGCACAGCAGCCCTCGGCCCCCATCCAGGATTTGAACCACTTGGTGGATCTGAACGAGCTGGGATTCTTGGATGTCGAGCATATTTCAGTCCTGACACTGTGTGATGTCACAGCCCTCCGCAGTCGCTTACCTGGGGGTCAGAAATGGAAACTGCAGGGGCAGGGCTTGGATCAGGCTCCTGCATCCTCGGATCCTCTCACTCCAGCTGTGCCTGAGCCTGTTCTTAGCAGTTTTACCCAGCCCTGACCCGGCTCTGCTCCTCACTGGTTCTTCCTTCAGTGCTGCCACAGTGGGGAAAACTAGAAGTGAAAAATAAAATTTAAAAATCTTTATTCCTTTTGGCTGAATTACAGAAACCTTAGCAGATTCCTTATAGGGATAATGGGCTCATCCTTACAGCAAAAGGTTCGTGGATGGAGTTAGGTCTGCTTCGTTATGAGAGATGACAACAACAAAGTGAAATTTGGATAATTTTCAGTTCACTGTTTTGGAAATGGGTGGCTGAACTAAAAGAAAAAGCTGAGCTAGAAGAAACTTAAAATTCTGTGGTCTGGGGGTTTTTTGTGCAGTTTAGAAAGCTCTGTCTTGTTTTCAGTTTCTCTGTGTGATTTATGAGCACACAGAACTGCTTTGCTTTATGAATCCAGTGATTCTCTGCAAAATTATTGGGTGTAATGAAAATAATTTAAGTCCTTTTTATTGTAGTGCAGTGTAAATTCTTGGAAATGCAAAATATTAGAAGATGCACACACCTTACAGTAGAATACATATCCTGGGAGTAAAGCAGCCCCTGTCCCATTATAAGGTACCAATGCTTGATGATTATTTCTTTAATGCTGAGTGAATTTCTAACTCTTTGTTGCTGTTTAATTAAAATCAACAAATGCAGTTTACTGCAGACATGTAACCTGCTGTTCCCCCGGTGTTTATAAGCAATCCTTAATCTTCCCTTTTCTCTTGCTGTCATCTCCACGGGCTCTTCCTGAAATGATTAGAACCCTTCTTCACCTTTAGGAATGGCACAGAGTCACAAACAATATATTCAGATGAAAGGGAAATGCTTGACCAGCCCGTCCTGGCAGCTCTTTGATCTCCTCGGGGCCAGAGCATCTTCCAGCCATGCCCTTGGGAAGGGGAACAAGGGAAACCTTGTCCTGTGGGGCAGAGAGGTCTGCATACCTCACACAGGCAGGAAAGCACTGATCACCTCCTGCGTGCTGTGCTGGGTGGAAAATTGGGAATTCTTAGGAGGAAAAAAATAACAACATGGCCAAAGAGCTGTTAATGACCTGGCCAGTCAGTCCTAGGGCATGGCTTGTAGGGCATCCCATGTCTGAGTGTGCAGAAGTTCTATAGATTTCTTTGGCAAGAAAAACATTGGTTTTCATGAATGAGACTGTCAGAACATTCAGAGCATAATTTGAGATGGCAGCAAACAGCAAAACGATGGGAAGGCTTCAGCTGAGGTGATGTTTGCTTTAACGTAGTAACAAGCTGTACATGAGAGTTCAGATTTAGGCAAGGAACTGAGAAGTGTCACTTGAAGGCTCAGCAGAAGCTCCTGGTGTTCAGCCTGCCCAAAAGACAAAGCTCTGGTGGTTCAGGTGATGCTGAATCCATGCTGACAGAGCCTCTGTGTTAAGTGATTCCAAAGTATTTTCTGAAGAATTTCTTGATTGTTCCTGTGTTTAAGATGCGTGATATGCAAGGACATAGACCTGATTTCATTTGACAGCTGGGTTCCTGCACTAAGATCTGGGGTTTTGTTAAATCCTCCCAAAATTGAAAACCTTCAAATTATTGGACATTAAATTTAAGGCTGAGTGATATGGCCAAGTTCACAGAGAAAGCCCATGGTCAGTGGGCAGTAGAACATGAATTCTGGCTGCAGGATCCACATCTAAAATACCAGTTTCTATTGCTTTGAGACTTGAAGTTAAGACAATTTAAAATTACAGCTGGCTGAAAGCATGAACCAGACAGACCTGTCAAAGGCTTTGGAGGTAATTTGCCATCTTCCCTTTCTGTTGTCTCCTATACCATGGCAAGGAGATGGTTGCATTCCCTGCACAAACCCTGCTCTGCAGCTTCTCTGGCTTGCCTTGGCTCAAAGGAGGCAGAATTCTTGTTTTCCCCTAAACCTGCTGTGCCTTTTGATAGAGGCCCTCTGATTTTTACACATTGTGAAGTGCTGCTTACGCTGATAGTGAGCAAATAATAATTTAAGTGTAATGAATACATGCTGATAGACAGATAAATCTTTTTCTTGGATTTTTGCATACTTAAGAATCTGGCCCTGCTCCCGTTCCATTGAGGGCAGATGAGATGCCTGTGAGATTAGTCCCATATTAACGACTGCAGAACATTATGTCATGGAGGAGTATAACAAAAGATTGTGTCATATAGGTACTAAAAAAACCCCAGTTACCTTCCTAAGGCAGTGCTTCAAAACCTGTTGGTTCAGCAGATCTTAAACTCACATAAACAACTTTGTGTGCTCTTTAAAACATTTGCATTACTGAAATGCTGATTGATTTCTGCTGTGCTATTGTCCAACCTCCGACCCGCTGAAGATATCCTGTGATATTGTTTTCCCCCTGCTTCTTTTGCAGTAGTTATAAAATGTAGAGATGAAATAAGATATTGTAAAATGCAATTTCAATGGATTCTGCCTGATCCATGAAAGGGACACTGTTTATGGGCTCAGGGGAGATGGAAACGTTTGGGCACTGTGGCTGGCACAGTTTGTAAGCAATACCCAAAGCATCAAATGCCCAAAAGCCAGTCAGGAATGACTCAGGTGGTTCTCCCAGCCCAATGTGCAGCAGATGTCCTAAAGCAGAGTGGCTTTGTCTGAATGTTAACTTCTTACGTGCACTTGGGCACACAGAGGAGGAGACTGATTTCTAGAAAGGCTTCGATGCACAGTTATATCTAAGATTAGAGCTCGTGATGGATGCCTTCAGAATATTGATATCATGTTACTCCCTCCATCAATCACAGCGGGTTTGCAACTACTTTGAAAATGAAGGTCAACCGATTACAATGACAAATAAGGTGTAAACAAGTCTTAGAGCTGGAGTTGCCTTGGAGCTGCTCAGGTGAGAGCCACAGCAGCGAGCTGGGATGCTCTGTGCTGCTCTGGAACCAGGGCTCTGCCCACGAACACCCAGCAAGGATCTGCAGCCAGGATGGGAACTGGAGCCATGGGGGCTCCTGCTGGGCTTCAGATCCATGAAATAGACACCAAACAGGACAATGGGGGACTCCAGTGGCTGCAAACCTTTAGACCACTACTCAAAACTCTCCACGATGTGTTTTGAAATACTAAGCCATTTAATTTTTGCAGTAAATTCTCAAATCCTGTTTACCTCCTTTGTTGTGGAAATAATCAGAATCTGCCTGATTGGGATCTTCCAAACAGCTGCTGGCAACTGCCATCATCTCTTGCAAAGTTGATATTAGCAAGAAATAATTGAATTTCTTATCTTTTACTACATAAGTGCAACAAAAAAACCCCCAACACCCTACCTTAAAGGGAGGGGGAGGGCAAGGAAAGGTGCATAATTGAAGAGACAATCCCTGTCTCACACATGTAGTGACAAGCTTTATGTGATTTTTATTGCAATAATTACTGTATCCTGCTGATCAAGAATAATTATCATCACCATAGCAACTCCATATGGAAAGAGTGATTGGGGGTGGGACAGAGTGAATGGTTCCTTGAGAGCAGCGTTGACTTGCTCGTTTGGGATGTTGTTGTGCCTCTCTTTGGGTCTTGAAATATTAATGCTCATCCTCCAGGTTTGTTTTGGCTTCCGTAGGCAGTGAGGAAATGGGGGAAGTTGCATCAGCACGAAAGCCCCAGAGCTGTGGCTGCACTTTAACTCAGGTCCTGCTTTGGCTGAGGGTTGGGAAGCAGAGCCTGGAGCCCCCGAGAGCAGCGACCCCACTCTGGCTGCCCTCATCCCCCTGGGGAAGAGTAAAAGACATTGGTGCAGATTATTAACGGGGTGGGGGGCATTTAGGCTTAGCTGACCTTTTGCTTGCCATGCACCTGTGTTAGATGCCTTGGTAATGGCAAACATGCACATTTATTTATGCATTTGGCCCGTGTTTTCTGTTTTGAAACCCTCTCTCCTCATGATTTCTTGCAAAATTCATTGCATGTTGATGTTTTAAATTTCTTTTTTCAGTAGCATTTCACCCATGCAGTGATGATGCTGTTTCGAAGGCACCTTTCAGATTATTTTTAAATGAAAAGTAACATTTTGAGGAATAGCAGGTGGCCTGGACATTCATGAACACACAGAACAGCCATTTTAAAGGTTTGGGTAGATGATGAAAACAACTCATAAAGTTAAGATTGTGCTATATGAGTTCATAAAGGGGACTTAGGATATTCCAAAACATCAATATATTTCTACTGAAGTTTCCAAATTCCTCAAATCAAGAGTTAAGGTAGCACAGGCCCAATGCTTTAGAGGAACCAGAAGAATAGATTTAAATACGTGGCAGGTTTGCACCATGGTGCTAAATCTTTCCAGTCCTCAGGGTACAGTCAGTTGGCCTTGTTCCCTTTGGGCATTGCCAAAATTTACTGCTGTGGGGCAGGGCTGAGCTGAGGACAGGGGCTGGCATTCTGAAAATCTGAATTCCAATATTTTGTCCATGAATTCCAGAATTCTGATGCTTCCGTGGTGGCACCACACTGGATGGTGAGTGATTTGGTGGTGGTGGTGAAGGAGTTTTCTCCCTCTTTCCCTGAGAAGGGCATTCCCTTCTTGCATGGAGATTTCCCCTCTCAGTGCCAGATGAACTTGGGGTGGTTGTGGCCCCATGGATGGTGACTCTTACGGGTGGGTAAGGAATGGTTTCACCTTGCCAGCCTGCAGATGTGGAGAGTCTGTAAATAACACCTCAGTGAGTAGGTTTGTCACTGAGGAGTGGCATCCCTGTCCTCCAGGGCTGCTGCTGCTGCTCCAGAGCTGTCTGCAGAGGCAGGGAGCAGCAATGCCCCTGCTCTGTTCAACTGTGTGTCCTTGTTCCTTTGCCTCCTCAGTCTTCAGAAAGATGTGGTTTGAGGTTCATCTCTGCCCTGGGAGATCAAGTGTGTTTTGCTTCAGGGCTGGCAAACAGAGCCTGTAACTCTCAGCCCAGCAGCTGGCAGGTGAAGGGGATGTTGCAGAGGGATTTTTGGAAGCAGCACTGCTCAGTAAGTCTGCAGCAAGGATAGGACAGGTGCTCATGGCCCTTCTCTGCTGCCATCAACCTGACTCCAAGCTCCCAAGCCTTGGAAGACAGAATATTTTCAGTCACATTGGGACATTGTGTAGCTATTGAGTTTTTGCCTTGATTTTAAAGCATCTCTGCACTCATGGCCCAGAATTCCCCTCCTGCCTCCTCTGGTTCCGTGTCCTGTGCCTGTCACAGCAGAGCCTCGGCACTCAGGGCTCTGCTCACATCCCTTCTGCTCCTTCCAGGGAATGTCCCCTTTTCCCTCTGAGAGAGGGGAGGGAGCACTGAGGACTCCCACAGGCTGAGAGCTGGGCAGAGGCCCTGAGAGGGAAGTCCCCAGGCATGGGAACATGGTAAAACTCAGATAAAAGGGGCAGAGCTTCTGTACCCACCATTTCTCAGCTTATTTTTTTCTCTCCATTTTTCCTCTTTATTCTTCCCTGAGTTCTGGAGAGGCAGCAGACCAGGGAGTGATGGCAAAAATGTGGCAGCATTCAAATCCAGCAGCCCTTTAGCACCTCGTGTCCACTTGCCCTCTCACCACTGCTGTCACCAGCCCAACTGCCCCTGCTCTGCTCCCAGAGATTTGTCTGCAGGTGCTGGGGCTGTGACAGACATTCCCAGTTCAGGCTCTTGGTTCTTTTTCTGGCACTCAGTCCTGAGGCCGAGAAATGACTGCTGTGACTGATTCAAAATTATCCTGCTCTCAATGCTTATTAAAATCTTTCATCTCCCACTCATTTCATTTGCATTGTACTGCTTCCAAGTTGGTGTGTGGCCTTCAGGGCACTTTAAAAGTAGCATTCTAAATCTACAAGTTGCTTCCTCTAAGAGCTGTTTTCCTCTCAAAATATAAGCCTATATCTACTGGGGAAGGCCAGATAAGCCTGGGATGACTCTTTTTTTTCCTGTTGGGGTCTTATTTGTGTACAAAACATTATCCTGTGGAAGTTTAGATGCTCTGAATGTAAAGTTCTGTAAAACCAAACAAATGCTCCCTTCAGGGTGGACAACAACACCCTCAGGCACAGGCTGGGGCTGTTGGGGGCTCTGTTCAGGGCCAGGGGCTGGGCAGGATGGAGTCACAGGAAGCAGATTCTGGTTTTAGCTACTGTGTCTGACAAATCACTGAAGACTTTGCTTCTGGTTTTCATAAGGAATGTGGTTATGAACCGATACAGTTTTGAGTTGAAATAATTCTTGTTTCTGCACTTTGGCTGGGTTTTCTACCTGTTGTTCTAACTACTGGGCACTAAAATGACAGCAAGAAACATTTGCAGAGTGTGACCAAATATCACGTAATTAAGCAATTTGACATTGGAATGCAGAAAACAAAATGTAACAGTAAAAGAGTGGTCTAGATTTCATCTGCTCAAAGTAATAATAAAGACATCAGCAGGGAAATCAGTCATGCACATATATTATTTGTGTGCACTTAAGTTGGACAGATAGGATAATGGATGTGGTATACACCAGATGTTACATTTCCTGAAAATAGATATGTTAAAGGAGCTCACAAGTGGTTGTCAATGCCCCTTTCATTACCCCATCAGTCTAAATTTATCCAGTTGGAATAAACATCTTAGTTTGTCTGAACTTGGGATTCACCCTTAAATTCTCTGTGCTACTTCTATGTGCACAAGTGAATAGTTAAACACTCTGCCATGCTGTGCTGTGGTGTTTCTCAAACCCTCTAACAAATTTAAGAGGTAGGAACTTTCTCACTCGTGCATTTTAAGACCAGGGCAGCAGCCAGGTGGGCACAGGGGGGTTTAAACATAGCCAAGGCCCACATTTTGGTAATAGTTTGGTAAACGTTTGGTAAACGTGCAGAAATAACCTTCTCAGCTGCACAGCCAGCCCTGTGTCCCTGCACAGCCACGGCTGGCACAGCCCAGTCGTTTGTGGGAATTCCTGCTGGGAGCACACACGGATCTGTGGCAGCTGCATTTTCATAGCAGCGTTTGAGCACCTGAGAGAGGCTCCATCATGGAACTGTTTGGTCTTTTGCTGAAGCTTTGCACATGCACGAAACATTTGGAGTTGTTTTTAGAGATGCTTTCTTCAAAAGAAGCCAATAAATTCTGCTGAAAGTACAGGATACCTTAAGGGTTAAAAGCACTCAGTAATGCATGTGATGGTTTACCAAGGTAGCAGTTGGTCATGTTTTTGCAGACAATTAAAAAATAAAAAAATTGATGTAACTGAAGAAGAAATACCATCAAGGTGCTCATACCTTCAGCATTCCACAGGAATGGCTGCTCAGCAACCCAGGGAGCAGAGTGCTGGAAGCACACACTGGTGTTTGCACAGGGAGCTGTAGAAAAAGGTGTGTCTTCAGCTATGTGGTTGCTTCTCCATGGAATTTATTCTGTGCCAGTTTCAAGCATTCACAACTTGCATGTTTATCCCCTCTGGTGACCACTGCCCCACTGGCACAGTGGGACCCTGGGAGTTTTTATGGACACGAGGTCTGACCTGCCCTGTGCAGACCCTTCCAGCCTCCTCTGGGGCAGGGAAGGAATTTGTGCTCCTGTTGACCATTGTTTTCAACACCAGGAATCCTTTATTAAAAATGCCAGCCAGGAGGGGCAACGCACTCTGGTTATCTGACCTTGTGAGCAACGATCTCCTCAGTTTAGCACTCAATCTGATAAGGAATAGGGTAAGGAGTGGGCTGCTGTTGACATCACCCTGCTGGACGATGCAGCTCTGGGACAGTGCTCCATGTGTTTGATGTCTGCAGGGCATTCGGCCCCAGGCCAAGGAAAAGATGCCTTCAGCAGCTCTAACTGCTGATGGTGCTGCTCTCAGGGGGTTTGGGATGCTGAGGAGATCCTCACTGAAGTAAGGAACAGCATCTGAGTGAAGGAGGAGTCTGAAAAAGGAAGTAGTTTGGAGCTGGACAGAGCCTTTGGAGTGTGTGGAATGCACTTGTCAGCAGTTATTTTTGTGCCAATAAGTTAGATAACTGTTACTGTTTACATACCAATTGCTCTGTTATTGAATAATTTCTGTGGTAACCAGGGCAACAGTTCCATCACATGATAAATTAATTGCTCCAAAGATACACATCTTCGTGAAGGAGCTTCATATCATCAGGTTATGTGGATGCTTGGAAAATATAGTACATTTCTTAGTTGGGAGATAGGTCCAGTAAATAAACAAAATCATCCCAGACTTAAGGCTCAGGCACAACCTGTGTGTGGTATAAGAAGGGTTCCCCTGACTGGACTGAGTTTTGGATCTAGTTTTAAGATCTGCTTAATAAAACCAAGCTCTTGGATTTCTTTTCTGCCTGTTCCACTCACATAGATCTGAGCACAGGCCCCCAGGCAAGAGAAAACTTGGCATGGGATGGGCAGAAGGAGGTGAAGATCTGTCTTTTAATCCATTATAAAGCCCGTGGTACAGGATTAGAGGAAAGGCAGAGGCACTTCTGAGCTTTGGCTTCTCATGGTGATTTTTCATGGAACAAGTGAACTCCCATGCCAGGAAAACTGAACTTGAGTTTCTCAGCCTTGAAGCATCTCATCGTGTAGAGGAATGAGGCTTCCAAAGAGCCGTGTTCAGGAGATGACAACCTCCTGAAAGTGCTGGAGATTTTAACTCTGGTCCATTTCTACAGCAAAACTCAAAAGTGTGGCATAAATATTTTCCTCCCGTTTTGATGGTTTTAGAAGGTAAAGAAAAGCCAAAAACATGGCAGGAGAGCAGAAGGCTTAGGTCTAAATTGGCCTGAGAATATCAATAAAGATCAGCTCTGCTAGAAATGCAGGTTATGGGGCTGAGTGGAAGAATCAGTGACAACCTGTGTGTTCTGTCTGTTAAGGGGTTTTATTCTGTGCCTGCATTCCCCTGTTCAGGCTCAGTGCTGCAGAATGCTGTGTGACCTGTCCAAGTGGGGACTGTGGCAGCCCTGGCTGGGTTTGCAGCACCTTGGTGAATAACTTGCTGACACACCAGAGATAGGGATCTCCCAGACTGTCAGAACTTGATTTCAGTGTATCAAAGCCAATTAGCCATCTACTTATATTAGAGATAAGCTGCTTAATAGAGCTAAACTTTTTTTTTTTCCTTTTTGCTACTTGTGATAATTTTGGAAGTCAAAAGCTTTTCTAAAATTAGTGCAAGAACTTAATAATGATTAAAATCGAGGGCTTTTTGTAGCATGTACAATGCACAGAGTGGTGGGATGCTGAAGCTGCTGCATTAGGCTTCTTCACACACAGTAATATTGGCAGCATCCTGTCCAAGGGAAGGAAAGGTAGGAAAGAGGAACAAAAAAGCCAAAATTAAGAGGTTCAAGGTGCTTAATTTTATGGAATCTGTGAAGAAATATGTCTTCAAAATCTTCAGAGCAACAGAGAATGGGGAAGCAGCTCTATAATTACTCCAATCAGATAGTATGCCAACAAAAAAGGAACAATTAGTGATGTTTCCCAGTCAGTAGATATTTCTCCTTCCCTGAGTGATCTATTGCAGGGGTATGTAATTAGGACCACGTAATAATAGGTTGGGTAACTCTATCCCTGTCAAAAAGGGAAGAAAATCCATCCTATTGATAATTGCAGGTTTCTCTGTGTCTCACTTCTTTCCATCCTCCTTTTCTCCTCATCAGATTCCTTAAACATGCCTGGCTTTTGGATCACCATATTTTAGTTTGAGCCACTGGACATACTTACAAATGGCATTCAAAGAGTTAAAAAAAGAAAAAGAACAAAAAGGAGCGTCTTGGCCACCTAATTCAGAGGGAAAAGTTCCTACACTGCAAGGTGCCAATGAGTTGAGGCTCAAAAAACACCAAGAAAACTGTGATAATTTTAAAAGTCCTGTTTTGTGTCATTTTCTTTTTTCTCACTAGGAAACAGTGCAAGGTTTTAGCTTTGCAAGTTTCAGATGCTTTGGTTAGAGCTGCAATCCCACCAGTGAAATACTCCTGCAAAAATATAACAAGATTTCAAGAAGGACAGTGGACCCTGTTGATGCACAGCCAAAAGCCCCATAATTTGCACCTAAACTGATGACATGGAGGCAGATTTTTCATTGCTGCAAAAACTGAATCCTGAATGACAGCTGATATTGAACATACAAGAAGTGTCTTGAATCCTGCTGTGGAAAGGAGCCCTGTATGTGCTTTTTACAGACGAGATGTCACAAGAACTGACAATTTCAGCAACTGAATTTGTCCATTTGTGATGACATCTAAATGAAGGTCTTTTTAAGTTGTTGACTCCAGTGAAGTTTGTGCCTCGTATCCAGAGCTCTGTCTGTGACGGGATTGCAAAATTAAATCTCCAGGTTAAAAACCACCAGAAGATGATAGCAGTGCCTGGTCAAAGACCAGAACTGCTGTTCCCAGGGCACATAACCAGTTTGCTGCTCTGGCTCTGGTGGCAGGGATGAACTGCTTGGTGTCTTGAGTCTTTCCTGAGGTCAGCCAGGTACACTGCTGAAAAACTTCACTCAAGTAGGAAAATTCTGCCTTCTCACCACAAATAAATTCCCCCCTCAAAAAAAACCCCCGTTGTTGCACGGCCTGGCACTATCCTTGTCCTTTGGAGGAGATTGCTCCTGCTGCAGCTGCCTGGGTGCTTGGGGGGCACAGGCACAAGCAGGCCCAGGAGCTGCTGGCTTGTGTTGGAGCTCTTGGTGCCAGAGCAGCGCTGGCTCCTGCTTCTTGCTGGAGGAGTTCTTCTGCTGTGGCCCGTGAGAGATGAGCCTGAAATGCAGTGGAACCACCACTGAGCACTGCTGGCTTTCGTGGCAGGAGGTGTCAGAGGA
Source organism: Monarcha castaneiventris obscurior (assembly GCA_026261815.1). Classification (NCBI taxonomy): domain Eukaryota; kingdom Metazoa; phylum Chordata; class Aves; order Passeriformes; family Monarchidae; genus Monarcha; species Monarcha castaneiventris. The sequence goes on from JAMPIT010000484.1 coordinate 19,999,524, forward strand.
AGCCCCTCATCCCCTCATGGAGCCCAGGTTGGAGCAGTGCCCCAGGGCCCCGGGCTGTGCTGCTCATTCTTGAGCACCATCTGCTGGTGCTGCTCCTGGAGCATGGATGGACATTTGGGGGGTGCCTGTGGCCCCTCTGCACCTCAGCCCTCAGCTGCAGCTCTCCTCGGTCAAGCCGGGTTTAAACTGAGTTCCAAGAAGTCAAAACTGAAATCTGCAGCTGTTTGCATTGTAAACTAAAAGTCTGGTTGGTGCTTGAGTGGAATAAAGACCCTCCCTTTGTATTGCTCGTAACAGTGAGTTGCTTTCCAAGAAATAATATTTCACTTTTGTTTTATGAGGATGAAATTAAGCTGTCTTCAATTAAATAAATAAATAAATGGATGAACAAACCCCCCATGCAATGTCCCATTTAGAGCAGAAGTCAATTTTCACCTTTGCAGATCCCCAGACAAGTGGCAAAGCAAAGCTCCTCAGGAGGCCCAGAGCTCCAGCCTCTCCTTCTAGAGCAGGACTGAGCTTCATTTGCACCCTGCCTGCACAGAAGGCACCGACCCAGCCCGGAGCTTCCTGCAGGACTGCTGTGCTCAGAGCCAGGGGCAGCTGCCCCAGCGCCCCTGGGCTCTGCCAGGCTGGCACTGGAGAGGCTCCTGTCGTGTGCAAGATGCAGAGCTGTAGTACCAGCAAAGCAAAAGTCAGCTTTCCAAACACGTAAAGAACCAGGGAGGCTTCCCAATACCTGCCTGTTTCTTGAAAATAAATAAATAAATATCTGTTACCAAGCCAGGATTATTACAGAGGCTCCTGAAATAAATTACACAAAGAACACAAATTGTATTTGTTGTACAACGTGACAGATAAAAATAGAGATGGGAATTTTATTCACAAGTTCCTTGCAGTTTGATTCTCTCTGCTCACCTTTACATTAACAGACTGTTAGGATTCCAAAGCCAGGAGCTGTCAGCTGTTTCCAGAGGAGGTTTAGACCTCTTGTTACATGACCCAGTAGCAGGGATTTTCCTCTGAGCGGGGCTCCATTCCCAGAGAAGTACATCCTTGTGCTGGGCATCTTAAAAAATGTGATTTCAGATAAGCACAGCAGTGGAAACTCAGCTGTATCCTAATATCCAATACCACGGTGATCTTCGCTGCCTGAAAGCAGTTTAGGGCTCCCTAAATTTGTTCAAATAAGCAAGCATCATCTTTCAGAAAATTACCTACAGAACTCAGTATAGATTATTAGAGGACAGATCATATAAACAGTATAATAGTGTACCTTTCATCCCCATAATCTCTGTCCCTCCGGTGTTCTTAGATAACTGACTCAAAATGGCCATAACCTGACTCAAATCTTTTCGGAGAGAACCAGGATCTTTGTTCCTAGAGCTATTTCTGCCTCTTTTCCTTTTGTCACTAACAAAAACATAAGCCAAGGATATTATTCTTCTGAATTCCCAAACTTCTTGCTCTGAATGCAATTCCTTCCATTACTACCAAGATACCAATCTACACTTGCTCTGCTACTGTCAGCAGTGGCTCCCACCCCTGCAGCCTGCAGAGAGGAACCTTTGCCATCTCACTTCACAATTCAGACTTTGTTTCTCCAGGCAGGGAAATGCCTCATTCCAAGGTGCTGCACTTTCAGGTGCTCTCCTTTCCTACACAATTTTTGCCTCCTGACAAAACCAATCAGGTGGTAATTCTGCTGGAAACCTCAGTTCCACCTCGTGGCCTTCTGATCATTTCTCTTCTGGGTACACCACACATTTAACTCATATGAAAATTAGCCCATTTTGCCCTCAGACCTTGGGATTACAGTTAGGAGGTTAATTCCAGGGGTTCTTCTTGACTTGGAGGGTCTTGCACTGACTGTGTCTCCTTACAGCTTGACAATGAAATTCTGGGAGTAGCGTTTGGCAATGCAGGCAGCATCAATGGGAGCTGAAAGATCCAGCTGAGCGTGAGGGAAGAATAAATTGATCACAGCTCACTCCAGTGCAGACTGAACTGTCTGTCAGCTTCTGGTTATGTTTGCTCTGTACTGCCTTTTGGTTGTTTCCCCTGTTTTGATATAAAAGCCACATTACAAGCAGGAAATAATGCCAAGGTAGTTCTAGAGAAGATGTTTAGATAAGAATCTAATCAAGAGTTTCTGTCATCATTTCCTTCAGCTTTTAAGCCCTGTGAGTACAGTGCTCCAAATAAAACATGCTGTGGTGAAGTTCTCTTCTGACAAACCATCCCAGTATTTGGTTAATTGTAACACAATAAAGAAATCTCTAAGAAACCTACAGGACAAGGTAAAATCTTGGAGTCCTGGGGAAATGCTTATTAATGCCCAGCTGGAGGAAGGTGTTTTTAATCTGTTTTCACATCTGATGTACAAACAGACTCTGAGCTGGTATCAGTGCTGCCCAGAGAGGTTGTGCCTTCCCCATCCCTGGAAATGCCACGCTGGACAGGGCAGTGGTGGAGTTTCCATCTCTGGACGTGGCACTCAGTGCTCTGGGCTGGGCAACCAGGTGGGGATCAGGCACAGGATGGACTCGGTGGCCTTGGAGTTCTTTTCCAACATGAATGATTCTGGGATTCTGTGCAATCTTCAGCCCTCCCACAGAGGGGAAAGATAAGAAGCCTCCTACTGCCCTTGCTGCCCCAAGATTTGTTAGAGGTTGCATTTCCTATGAAGCGAACATACCCCAGGTCCTCTGCCACCACCCAAATCCAACCCTAAACAGGGTAACTACACGTGGAACACTCAGGGCTGGGGTGCTGCAGGTGCTCAGGAGCCAGCTAGGAAGTTCTGTCAACGCCAAATTCTTTGTTTACACAGAAAAAGAAAATAAATAAGGAAATATTTGTTTGAATTTCAAACAGAACCTCTGAAACAATTAAGTGGGGCTGAGCAAATTCATAAAACAAAGACTAATGACATGTCCCCCACACTGCTTGGCTGCGTGCCCCCATTGATTGACTCCTAGAAAGTTACAGGCGTTAAGTTGGTATTTTTCATTACTTGTGATGAAATATGAGGATTTCTGACCATTCCCTCTGCCTTATTCTTGTAACTAAAGCCACCCATCCATGACAAGAAATCATTATTTATTTGTGTGCAGGAACGGATCCAGGCTAGGGCACAAATTCCAGGGGTCCCTCAGTAGCCTGATTGCTGTCCCCATTCACCTTTCCCCAAAGTCTGGCTAAAGCCAGCAGGAAAGGCCAATCCTGCAGCAATGCACTTGTAGGTGAGAGGAAAATCCCAGCTTTGTCTGCAGCAAGTGTTTCATGATTGCTTCTCACTGTTCTTCTGCCCTGTGCAAACCAAATGGGGATTGTGTGCGTGCACCAGTTGGGTTTCAGCAAAGCCTCTTCTAGTGTCCACCTTAAATTTTATTCAGAATAACATGAAACGAAGTTGTGGATATAACCCCGAAGGCAACTACATGTGAAGTCATTTATCACCAAAAAAAATGCGAGGAATGTTGAAAATAAAGTTAACGTTCATAGCCATATTTCCATTTTTTTAACCTGTAGTGCTAAAGGCATTTCTCTTTGTTCTCTAAGCATTTTCCTTTCTTTTTATTCTTTATTTGTTTGATGCAAAATCTGATAATGTATCAAAAAGCAACTTGAAACTATTCCTCTAAATGTGAGAAATGTGTAAACTGAAGAATATAAAGAACCATCCACCTTCCTGTCTTCCTCTCACCTTCCCCCAGCCAGAGGTTTTGTTGCTGCCTTGTGGTAGATCAAAAATAAGCTCTTGTGCCAAGGTCTAAATTGTCAGAGCCACTCTGGTTACTTGTCAGGGCATAAATGCACGTGAAGCAGTGGAAAGCAGGGCCACGATGGGACAGTGGTGCAGCTTCTGTGGGATACTGGGATAGCAGCCTGGCACACACGGCTGGCAGCCAGCTCAGGAGTCTGGAGGGCTTCTTGTACTTGTATTATTGTTATTAACACAAACGATGGTAGAACCCCTGCAGGGCAAGGAGGGGTTTGAGGTGGTTTATTCATGTGGTCCTGCTCACAAGAGCTGCATTCTCCGAGTCTGGTTGTGCACCCTCACTTCCCAGTGCCACCATTTCCATCCTTTAGCCTCCCAAGCCCTCTGAGCTGACTGGAGAAGGCACTTGAGTGCTGTGCACAGAGCTGCCAAGTGTGTTCTCAACTGTGTGAGCAGGGGTAGCAGGGGTGCAGTGAGATCCACGCCGGGGATGATGCAGGATCAAGCTGAGTGCGGCACGGAAGAGAAGCAGGGGGGCAAACCTGTGAAACTGCAGGCATTTGGCATGGAATAAGTGTGAAGGAGGCACGGAGCTGCTCTCCAGAAGCCATGGCTCCTCCAGCCAGGCATATGGTTTTCAAGTGGAGCTGCTGTCATGTGCACCCTGGTGTGGAAAGCTCCCGCAGCCCGGGGCTGCATGGCGGCGGCTGAAGAACAGAAAATTGGTTGTGCAGCCGTGAAGTTGGAATTACAAATCAGAAAGCCTCGGGATTAAGATTCCGAAGGAGTAGAGTTTAATTACAACAAGCTCTCTCAAGCATTACTACGCCACTTGCAGCAATGTACACAATGCTAATGCAGGCTAACAGCCTGCCCTACGAGTTGTTCTGCCATTTGGCAGCTCGGGTTTGGAAATGCGCTCTGCTGCCTGGGCTGGGTCTTGGAGAGCCTGCAGACACCCAGCTCTGGGGGCTCAGGGGACCCAGCCGGTGATGGGGGCTCAGTTTAAACCATTGTGGTGGTGGAGCTCACAAGCAGGAGGCGCTGGAAAAGCGTGGGACTGTTTCTGCCCGGCATCACTCGGCGTGTCTGGAGTGTGCAAAAGCAGTAGCTGGAACGCTGGTGGCTCACAGAAAGCTTCAGCTGACCGTGTTCCAAGTCAAACACAATAAGCTGTAAACCCAATGGAATGTGAAAGAAATTCATACCTTAGTGAACCGTAAACAGAATCACGGATGATAAAATTTAATCAAAATGTAACATTGCCTTCGGGATTCAGATCCAGTGTCTTTTGATGATTAGCAGGATTATCAAATGTAGATGCTCTGTTGAATACCATAATGTTGTAATGTTGCACTCTATGGAACATCAATGCCAGAAATAATTTAACACCTGCACATAAATCATTTTGCAATTATCTTTTGGGAATTATTTTATCTTAATCTTTTTATTTTGTTCCAAATAAAATTAGAGAGGAACACTGAAAGATGACACTAGGTGAAACAGAGGAAGGATAGGAGCACTGTCAGGTTATATAAACTAAGCTAAATGTCTGTTTTCTATTATTTAATTTTTAGATTGACATGCAGCTTTGGCTAAGGACTGTAAAACAGAACTGGTTTGTGTGTATGTACATATAGTTAATTAAATGAAGCTTTAACACAGCAAGATTGAAAATGTATGTACTGTGCTCTTTAGCATTAACAACAGGGATATTACGGCTGGAAAACCTTGAGCCTGTTGATCCTCCTTTCCCTAAAGCAAAACAGCCACCTAAGTTTGGGACTTAGAAGATTATCAGTCAGAAGTTACAAAACTTTTCTGTGATCAGGGAACAGAAAAGAGACAAAGTTAATTCCTCCTCAGCTTGGGAGGAGCTGGGGGTGCAAACCCCTGTGCAGTCAGAGAGGAAAACTGCCCCAGGTAACCTCCCAAAGTGGTGCTGGGCAAGTCTCTGGTGTTAATGGAAACTGTGGCTAAATCCCCATCGAGTCCTTTGAAAGCCTCACCCCCATGTCGGGAGGATGGAATGATGGGCTCTATCTGCAGGACAAAATAAGACAGAAATAAATGATTACAACTGGGTGCACTTGGATCGTGTTCCAGGGTCTGACCAGCTTTGTCTCAGCAGTGTTTTGAAAGGGAATTCTTGAAACCCTATTGCAAACAACTTTGCTTTCTGCTCTGAATCATCACTGGGGAGTAAAATCTCCCAGTGTGTAATAGTCACAGTAATGATAAGCAAGCAAACTGTGAAAGCAACAATGTAGATGTCACTTTATATTAGGCCAAAAGAATGACAAAATGCCTCACTCACACAGTGTCAGTAACCAGCGGGCCAAGCTCTGCCCCAACAGATTTCCATGGGAGCTCCTGCAAACACACCAAATACCAGCAAGTGGCTTTCATTTTTGTACTAATCCTTGTCATTTTCTGTACCTGTTTGTCACAGGAAAGTTTTCCCCTGGGTGCAGGAGGGAAGGCAAGCAGGCTGTGCCAAGGGAAGGGGACCATCAGGAGCTAAAAGCTGAGCCTTGGGGATTCTTTCAAAAAAGGAAAAGAAAAAAGTTCACTGGCCTATTTACTAATTTTCAAATAGTGGAAGGGTGAAGTTAAACAAGTAACTTAAGCAATTCTGTGAGCTCTTTGAATGAGAGTTCCCTGTGGAGGTGACAAGGAAGAGCCCTCAGGGACTAGCACAGCTTTTATCCTAGGACTGTGCTCCTGGTCAAAATTTGATCAAACCTCAAGATTCTCAAAGGTGAAGTAACTGTGCCATTTTAGTGTGATACAGGGATTTATTATATTATTTTTTTCTTCCTAGTGTATTTTCCATACCTGTGTGTCCCTTCCAGCTGAGGACATGCAGATTCTGTGATCCATGCAAATGTCTCAGTCTTGTCTGGGAAGAATTCAGTATTTCTGCCAGTGAGAAAACCTTAAATTGAGGCATTTCAGTAGGTCTGAGCTTGGAGGAAGAGGTTTTTAGAAGTGAAAGGGAGGGAAAGTTTTGGTGTAAGCATTTTCCAGGCTGGACAGTGGTGTGTTTAGAAAACACACACTTCACTTTCTCTGATGGGTCTGCACAGAGGGCTCTAGCAAAGCCACAGGCTAAGCAACCAAATTTTCAAAAATGCAGAATAATTTTTTAAATAAAGATAAGCAGTGCAATGGAGTAAACAATAGAAGATTTTGGTGCTTTGGTTTGGCTTGTTGGGTTTCATGTATATTTCTTTATTGTTAAAGTTGTAATAATACGTGTGCTCAGGAGTGCTGGCAAAAGTTTTGGCATCTTTTATCTTAATTTATGATTGATTTTCTAATCAAGTGATCTTAAATAATATTGCCTTTATTTAATTATTATGCAATTATTAGCAATTATTATGGAGTTTGCTCACCAGTACTGAGCAGGTTTCAGCTGCTTGGCTTTGCAGTACTCACTTCCAAATCTATTTAGATACAAACATTGATGCTCCTTCATCTTCAAACCTGGAGAAAGGTTACAAATAATAGGGTGATCTCCTTATACAGAAAATGAATGTACCCCTGGTTTCCTTTAAAGTTCTTTGCCTTCACTGTGTAACACAATGTATGGGGCAGTAAAATTCAGTGTGAAAGGGGGGAGAATGTTTTAATAAGGCTCATAATAGTGATTCTCTCTGATCAGTTATAGATTTTAAGATGAAGAATGTAACACGAACCCAACTCCTATTAACATAAGTTATGCAAATCTATGACCAGGGATGGAATCATTATGCCAGACTCTCTATAAAGTAAGAGCACAGAAAAGCCTTTGTAATTTGAAATGGAAATTAAACCAAGAGAAAGATGCTCTATACCCATGGGATTTATTCACAGCATTAGTGCATGAATTAAGAGGTTGCTCCAATTTTTGCTTTATCCCAGTAGGACTTTGACAATGTCTTGGTTTACTCCCACAGTGCCTACACTGAAATTCTAGCCTGGGCCTCCCTGCCAAGATTTGGTTTCCCCACCATCGTTTGCATTCCCACTAAATCTGAGAGGCACTGCTGTATGGAAAAATGGTGGTGGGAGCTTGAAGGATCTGACTGGCCTCTGAAACATCTCTGGACAGTCCTTGAGGAAGGGACTTAAGAACAGAACTCTGTTATCAGCTAAGGAGTGCCTGTATCAGAGTCGTAGGTCAGCTGTGGTCACTTCTGAAAGTGTTCTGTGAAGTTTAGGGTGCTTCGAGTTTTGTTGGAAATGATAAGAAGTCACTCTAAAGCTTTCCATGGAGAAGATGTTCCTGTAGCTGGTGATCTTTAATTAAAATCAGCAGGTAGGCAGGCTGTGGGGCTGTTCTTTGGGAGGCTGTTATTCCAGGATGGATATTGCAGTGTGTTTATAACTGCAGCCACGCTTCTGACACACAAATCAACGCTCAGAGCTGGGGGAAGTTCCCCAGCACTTGTTTAGATTTCATTGACTTTATTATGCAAATTATTCTTATTTAATGGATGGAAACGGAGGCCTAGGAATATCACTGAGTATCATTCTTGGAAGGCCAAACAAGGAGGGTCCTAGGAGGAGCAAAGCAGAGCTCGCTGTGGCTGCCGTGGCTGCTCACGTGAGGCAGTGGGGTGCAGAGGCTGGCTGTGCTTCCAGCCCCTGGGCAACACAAGAGTTTGCTCTCCCTCTGCTCCCTGCAGCATGCCAGAGGCAGCAGGGCTGCTCTCGAAATACCAGCCCTGCCAGAGATGTGCCTGGGCAGCCCTGGAGTGTGTTTGCACTGATTGAGCAGCTATGTGAGGCAGCAGCAGAGCCCTGGAGAGCCCTACAGTGCTGGAGTGTTGGACAGAGGGGAGATGGGTGACCTTAACTTCACAGGTCACCTGTGCACCATCCTGGGCATGGAGGTGTCTTTTCAGCCTTCCTAGAAAACCTACTGGGGTTCTGGGGCTGGTACTCTGCCCCACTGCAAACAGCCCAAATTCTCCCCTGCTTCATTAATAGACAGTGTCTCTTGTCAGTTCATCCCACAGCCTCCAGCCTGAGAAACGTGGTGGGGATGTAGAAAGGAGAAGGGAAAAGATCATGTAAAACAATCACTGCATTAATTTAAAGCTTTAAAAACAGTAATGATGCTGTCCCTGTGATTTCTGGTACCTAAACAAAATTCTGTCAGAGTCACACAGGCCAGGAAGGGGAGCTATAAAATCTCTCTCTCTGGGCTTTGGGTTTTCACATGTGTTTGGTTTGAGGCAAGTGGGTGCATGAAAAGAACCACAGAAAGTCGTATTTAGTAGCCAGGATATGTTGGGTTCTTGAATCATTAACACTAAAGACATTCTCAAGTGTTAGCTGCCAGCTTAAGGGAAAGTTTAAGTAAATTGCATGTAAAATATCCCCATGTTTATTCTACAGTGAAGTGTTGCCTCACTTGACTGTAAAAATGCACTTCTTGAAACAGAAAGCTGAACTGAACTGGTCTCATTTATCATATCTCTGAAAGCCTGTGGCATTTCTTTCTCTCTCTTTTCCTGGGAGAACGCAGAAGGAAAAGCCCTGATTGCAGGTTAAATAGTGTGTGTCCTCTAACTGCTGCCCCAAATTGTTTCTCATGTGCTTAATGCATTGACTTTGGATCCAAAGCCTGGAGGTTTAACTCTGTGTGCCTTGAAATGAAAGCACACTTTGGTAATGAAGGAGGCATTTGCCTTCAGGTTGGGGAGAGCTGAAGCTCTCTCTCGGTGTGATTAGAGCTGGTGTGTGCTGCTGACCCGGGGGCGTGCAGCAACAGGCAGCAGGCACAGGCACAATCAATTCATTCTCTGGAGAATGCGCCTGCAACAAGGTGAAAATCCCTCCAACAAGAATAATAGAGATCATAATTATTAAGGAACCCAAGGATAAAAACATTTGGGAGTGTCATTACGGTGCTTACAGTGCTCAGAGTGTGGGGTGCGTGCAGTGGCATAGAAATAAATTATTTTTAATCAATATAAAATTAAAGGTCAGTCTTAGGAGTGAGGCTCAGCTTAAGGGAATTATATTGTGCTTAAAGGCTTGCAGAGTTTGCACTTCAATTAACCAGTGTAAGTCTGAGGAATCAGGTTATAAACTGCAGAAACTCTATGCTGGTACCAATTATTGAAGTGGGTCAGCAGTGTTAACCTCGGCCCTCTACCTGGCCAGGCTAATGGGCAAAGTAACATCACTGTGACATTTCCACAGTAAAACTGACTCCTTGCAATAATTTTCAGACCTGATTCCATATTGATAAACCCCTCATTCATTTTCTGTTCCCTCCCCTTCCTTCCCTTCACAGTAGTTTCTAGAAGGACTCCCCATCCCTGGCAATGCCCAAGGCCAGGCTGGATAGGGCATGGAGCAGCCTGGGACAGTGGAAGGTGTCTCTGCCCATTGCAGGGGTGAGCTTTCAGGACCCTTCCAACCAACCCATTCTGGGATTTTTCATAAATACTTGCACTTGTGGATTGCCTGGTTAGTGTTTGCAAAGGCACAAGTGGGCCAAGGTTAATTAGTAGTAATTTAGCGTGAGCCTGAACTCAAGCCTATCAATACATTTGAAGGGATGAAAAGGGAGTAATGAATGTTCTGTGACGAATAATATCACAAACAAGGAGCATCCTGAAGTTTGAGACTTCAAAAATTCCCTGTACAGAGAATCTTCATTGTAGCAAATAAGGCTTTATTTAGAGAAAAATGCAAGATTAGCTGTGTAGTGCCTTAGTAGTAATTGTGGAAAAAAAAATTCCTAACTGG